>JAWWNH010000144.1:0-1277141 GCA_034641385.1 Darevskia mixta | reverse complement strand
ATACTCTTGCTTAATTGCACTGAAGCATGGGCGTTGCTGCGAGTATCTCTGTCGAGAAGCAAATTCTGTGGGAGTGTGGATATTTTGGTCAAGCATGTTTGAAACTAGCTTAAAGTCTCTGGAAGAAGGTTTATTGCTAGAAGAGATTTCTGGGTTTGTTTGCTTTATTTTTCTTCTGTTAAAGCGTGTTCTCCTTAATGGAGAGCACGTGTTGCGGTGGGGGCCGGCAAGTCACCCCTCCTGATGGGGGCAGGATCGCTTGGATGGCCACAGCTTCAATTGGGTTCAGTGTTGCTGGGGAGATTGTTATGTTGCAATTTATTGATGGACAGCCCTTGGGGTATATATGTTTGGCACGCCCTGTGTTAGTCCTCTTTGTTGCGTGCAACTGATCACCCGCCCGTCCTCTCCCCAATTTTCTTAGGCCTCTGCGTTGACGTTGCTATGCCTGTCATGGGGTCGTCTGCTTTTGGGGCAGGGGCCTGGTAGGAATTTTTCCAGTTGGCTGATTGGCTGGTGCCTTCTGGTTTTCGCCTACTGCGTAGCAAATAGTCACAACTTGTAAGGTTGGCGGTTAGGCATTGGTTCGTGTGTGTTCGTTGCTGGAAGGGATAAGCCTGGCTGTGGCTGCCCCTCCAATGCTGCTGCTGCTGCTACGCAGGGAATTCCGTTAAAGGAATCCAGGGGCTCGCCATGCTTTTGTCTGAATCCCCCGGTCGGGGGTCAGGGCCACGCAAGAGCCCCTGGGAGCATTTGGGGAGAGTCGTTGGGTCAGACCCTCGGCTCCTATCCTCTCCCCAAAGTGTTTTCCCCATACTGACGGTCGTCAGTTCTGCCCTCTAGGGCAGTGCTCCCCAACCTTTTTATCGTCGCGGACCGGTCAACGTTTGATAATTTTACCGCGGCCCGCTGAGGGGGGGACATTGATTGTTTATATTTTAGATTGTTTTGATGTCATAATTTTAATTTAATTGTATTTAAGCATGCCTTCAAAATAAAATACAGTTACACCCAAAAATGAATATAAAGTGATTTAACATTTTAACACCACAGTAAATAAAATTGAAATAATTTAATGTTCCTTGGGCGGCCCGGTACCATTTGATCCACGGACCGGTACCGGGCCGCGGACCGGGGGTTGAGGACCACTGCTCTAGGGGACAGATAGATTAAACCAATGCCTATGCAACCACTCACATGGTTTGTATTTTAATAAAGTTGTGGCCAAAAATATGCCAGAAACCAAAACCAAAATTACTGTCTGTGGTGTGAGTTATTTGGAGGGGTGGACTGGGGACCTCGACACGCAAAGCAAAGCCAACAGTTTGTTTTTGTATCCTGATAAAGAAGGAATGCAGGTAATAAAGACTAAGTTGGAAAAGTCTTTTGACTCCTGGTGACCTGCTTCAGACAAGTTTCTTCTGCTGTGCATTTAAACTCTGCCGGAAGCATACTTCCATGGGCCACTGGAAAACTGGGGTGTGAGTTTTCTTTTAGCACCTTCAGAACCCAGTTGTTCCCAAAAGAGACACCTCTCTTTGGGGCAGCGGGGCAGCTCAGAGACCAGGGGTGGCGGCAGCAACAGAGGACTCCCAATGAGAGGAGAGGAGAGAGGAGGCTGAGGGATCACTCCACAAGGGAGGGTGTTGGAAATGGGGTGAGGGGCTGCCAGCTGCGTAGGCAAAGGGGGCCATAACTGGGCTCCTTAGCCCCACAGGGGTGCCGCAGAAAGAATGTTGTTGGCCAAGGGAGCCATGGACCCCCAAAAGGTTGAAAACTTCTGCTTTATGCAATCAATCAATTAAACTGATTTAAGAACATAGTAATGAAACTTCAATATAAGTATGGGTTTTTTTTAATAGATAATAACAGATGTGAGAAATATAGGGTGGGATTCAATGTTGCACTATTACAAACATTCCACCTGAACAAGAATCTCATTTTGCCAGATGGAATGATACCCCCCTCTCCTCTCCCCTCCTGCTATTTTGGGGTTTCTGCAACCCCTCCCCGCAAACCAATTTAGGCAGGTGCAAAGGGGAAAGCGTTGTGCAAGCAGAAGTCTTCTGCTGAAAGGGCTGCTGAGGTAAATCCTGCTCAATATTTATAATCCCCCTTTGACCCTAGGTGCTGAACAATTATTACATTTCAAAAAACAAAGGTAGACTATAAACTTACAAACCAAATTAACAATGTAATAAGCACAAGTTGTTGTGAGGTGGGGGAACCCAAATGTTTCATAATGAAGAAAGAAGAGGAAAATTATATCAGATTGAAAATGGCCTCAAAAATAAATTATTTCCCCCACTAATTAAAATTTGCTTCAACCAACTCAAATTAGGCCTACCAATTAATGAATCAAAATGTCAGTTGATTCAACTAATTGAAGCTTGTAACTTTAAGGGAAATAATTACAGGATCGTGCATTCAGCCTGAATTCTAGAATTTGTACTGCTTTGAAATAACTTCACACTTAACCTAGATTGTGTGTTAAATGGATGAGACTTACTGTAATTATGAAAGGGATAGCATTAATAGTTTCCAACAGGAAAGGCATCCGCACAACTTGTTCCCATAGGTTTCCCTTGTAAAAATGAAGGCAAAAACAAAAAACACAGTGCTATCAACCGTTAATATTTTGCACAGTGACAACACGGGCTATGCAGTGACACACAGAGAGTGACATACTACAAAATTATGCAAATGCACTCCACATAAGTGGAGTATCAATACATTGCCCAGCCCTGATGTGTGTGTGTGTGTGCGCACTATGCAAAAAATCTTGATGCAGGAAAAAAAACGTGAAGCCAGCCAATGCCTTATTTCAGACATTGTGATATATTGGTATATTGTGATGTTTAGATGAAATGATCTGTGAATATGCAAAACCAACTATATGCTTATAGGGTGGGGTGATGAGGTTGCAATGCCAAGGAGACAATGCAACATGAGGACATAACTGGGTTTTGTCTTCAGATCAGTTGTTTCCATGAAACAGATGGAACTTTAATTCACTGCAGTGGAAAAACCACCAGATTGTGTCTAATGCTAGGCAGGCTCATAAATATTTGCAATGAGCTTCATTTTTAAGCACAAATACAAAGAAACTTTCCTACTTTTTCTTTCATGCTACAAATTTAAACAAACAGAAATTAATTATCTTTATTTAGAAGCACATTAACAATTTCCAGCTGGCCAATCAGGAATGGGTAATTACTATTAGGAAGTTAGGAATGGAACTCTCTCAGCAAGAACTCTGGGAGCATTAGCTAAAGTCCCACAACACACAGGAGCTTTCTCTCAATGTTAAGGGACACCCCCCAAGCACTCCAATTTTTAAAATCCACAAGGAGCTGGAACCTTTGAAACAACACTGCTTGTAACAACCTTTAAACCATGGGTAGGCAAACTAAGGCCCGGGGGCCGGATCTGGCCCAATTGCCTTCTAAATCTGGCCCATGGACGGTCCGGGAATCAGTGTGTTTTAACCTGTATAGAATGTGTCCTTTTATTTAAAATGCATCTCTGGGTTATTTGTGGGGCATAGGAATTTCTTCATTCCCCCCCACCCCCCAAAAAAATATTGTCCGGCCCCCCACAAGGTCTGAGGGACAGTGGACCGGCCCCGTGCTGAAAAAGTTTGCTGACTCCTGCTTTCAACACAACTAATAAAACCTGTCTGCAAACTCATTTGTTTTAACGGACAGAGACAGAACTGTCCCATAGGAAAGTGGCTTACTTTCAGGGCCAGTCAAACACATTTTGTTGCCTGAAGGAAATAACAAGATGGCACCTCACCCATTCTGTGTACATCTGATTGAGTAGTGTAGGACCTGTGGCACACATACATAACTCTGATCTCCAACAGATGCCAATAATTTGGGGGGGGGCTCAGAAAGAAGGGGGGCTGCCACTGCTTTCCCCTAGCATCTATCACCAAGGGCAACTGCCTCATTCCGTCTAATGGTAGGGTTAGTGCTACACGATGCCTATCGTCACCCCTGACCTGCAGGTATGTTGGCTCAGGATGATGAGGGTTGGGATCTAAGGCGATCTGGAAAACCCCAGGTTACTATAGATATGGAAGAATGTAGCCATAAATACTTACTTTATAGCTGAGATAGCTCAGGAGTGTTGTTTCCAATAGACTTATCAAAGCCACCGACACCTGCAGAAGTGAGACACACGTGAAATCTTGTGCAATAATATCTGAGGATTAGGCAAACTTTCAATAAGTGTACATTGGGTAAACCAAAACTAGATGATTTGTGGGAGAAGTAGCTATCCTGCAAGCTTTCAATAAAGCTTTTGATCTCTTGAGCTGGACCTGTCAGGGCCGTCTTTAGCAGATGAGGTGCCGGGGTGCAAATATCCGCCTAGCATCCCCAAATTACCACACGGATAGTGTTGGGGTGGCTGTAGCTGTGGACTGCTAGCCATCCGGGGGGCGCAACTCTTCCCCATACCGCTGCGGGACAGCAATCCCCGCAGAGGCTTGGGAGTGAAGTTGCGCCCCTCCCAAGCCTCCGCGGGAGGAGAGCGCAGCTTCCCTCCCAAGTCTCCTCGGGAGGAGAGCGATCCCCGCAGAGGCTTGGGAGGGAAGCTGCACACCCGCCAGCCTTATGGTTGAGGGAAAGGGGAGGCCGCCGGCAAGGCCGCACAGCTCCCCCACTCGCTGGGGCGTCCCTGAGAGGCCGGTGCCCTGGCGCAATGCACCACTAAGCCCTATGGAAAAGACGGCTCTGGGACCTGTACTCATTATACAACTGCCATCTAGAGCACACTTGAAACCGCCTCTCCATCATGGCTACTCCAGCCACATGTTCCAGTTCTCCGGCCACGGGGAAAGTTTGCAAGCATTACAGATATAAAAATCATACAGCCACCAGAGCTCATCCATGTAATAAGCCAACCCACTGGAACTGTTTTGCTGTATCAGACCAAGAGCAATTTAGTCCAGCATTCTCTTTACAATATGGGCTGGCCAAAATCTTCTGGATGCTAATGAACAAAGCCTGGGGGGGGTGGTTTTTTGCCTTCTCCCTGCTGCATGTCCCCAGTATCTGGTATCCAGAGGTTTAATATCATTGACAGACCTATCCCTCAGTCTACAGAAATAAAGTATATATGACCAAACTCACTGCACTTGAGCTGCCACATAGCAGTAATAATAATAATAATAATTTATTATTTGTACCCCGCCCATCTGACCAGGTCCCCCCAGCCACTCTGGGTGGCCTCCAACAAACACTAAAATACATTAAAATATTACAGATTAAAAACTTCCCTAAACAGGGCTGCCTTCAGGTGTTTTCTAAAGGTCATGTAGTTGTTGATCGCTTTGACCTCTGAAGGGAGGGCGTTCCACAGGGCGGGCGCCACTACCGAGAAGGCCCTCTGCCTGGTTCCCTGTAGCTTTGCTTCTAGCAGTGAGGGAACCACCAGAAGGCCCTCGGCGCTGGATCTCAGTGTCCGGGCTGAACGGTGGGGGTGGAGACGCTCCTTCAGGTATACAGGACCGAGGCCGTTTAGGGCTTTAAAGGTCAGCACCAACACTTTGAATTGTGCTCGGAAACGTACTGGGAGCCAATGTAGATCTCTCAGGACCGGTGTTATATGGTCATGGCGGCCACTCCCAGTCACCAGTCTAGCTGCCGCATTCTGGATCAATTGCAGTTTCCGGGTCACCTTCAAAGGTAGCCCCACGTAGAGTGCATTGCAGTAGTCCAGTAGTGTGTTGTTGTTGTTTTAATGGCCTGAAGATGGTGGCTATATTATAGGAAATAGTCCTAAGCATACACATTGATTCTGGCTGAGAATCAGTGGCATTTATTGCCTCCAGCAGCACTAGCATTCTGTTTTATAAAAGACCTGGACCCTCTGGGAGGCATTTGCGCTACACAGCATCCATTCACTTCTATGGGATTTGAGCAAGTTTGCCTGGCAAGTTGCATTGACATTAAAAGAAAGATGAATCACCACACTGTTTGGCTGATGCTTATTTCTCTTTCATGGTTGCTACAGGCGCCATCGCCACATCATTAAAGATGGTAGCTTCCGATCTTGTAATTTTGGATAAATTTGCCATCTCTCATAGCTTCCCAGAAGTGGGATTTCTATTAAATAGGTTTTCATTGGTGTGGTTTGTACATCAAATTAAATCATTGTTAATGTTTAACACGAATTAGCACCATGTGCTTTTGCGCTGCTCAAATGTCCCCTCTGCATGACTTCCCCACTCCTGGCTGCCCCAAGCCAGGAGCGACAGACCACAAGTCTTGTCACGTCACGAAACCCAGGATCATGGTTTGTTTCTCTGCAAACCATAAGCAAGTCTTAAGGTTTGTTTTTCACTTACCATTTGTGATTTGCTTGGGGGAAAACAACATACAGGACCAGGCTGAGACAACACAACAAGCAAAGGCTTATTTTGTTGTTCCCAGGGCAGGGCAGCCTGAGCAGAGTAAACATTAGTCATGGGTTGATAAAAATGGAGGAAGGTTTCCCAGCAGTATTTGTGAAGAAGAAGAAGAAGAAGAAGAAGAAGAAGAAGAAGGGGAGGAAGAGGAGAAGGAGAAGGAGAAGAAAGAAACCAATACATGACTACAAGAAACTATTTCTTGCATCATTAGTTTCAGGAGGCTTCAAAAATCCAGTATCTGTTGGTTAAGTCATTGGCAGCTTTTCTACAATTGCACTTTTTTAAAAAGGTTGGAGCCAGTTCAAAACTTAAAAACATATCAGAAACAAGTTTAAGCCCTCACACTCAAGACTTGTGAAGGTTCTTTTCAACTTCTTAAAACATAATATTTTTTCAGATGAATTTGCCTCAGTCATCTCAAACTAACTGCAAAACAGCTCGAAAAAGAACTCAATGGCCTAAAATAACAGCATACACTCAATAAATACAGGATATTCAGTGAACTGGCATTTGCAGAAACATATCCTCACCAAGTCTGGAATCTTGAATAAGATTAGCATGAGAATTTCTAATTTTAAACAAATGTCCCTTGCTAATGAAAACCCAACATCCTGAACAATTGCATAATCAGATTCAGCACAGAGATTAGGAGTTGTCAATGTATAAAAATAACAGCAGCATCCGAAAAATGTTCAGATGCCACCAAATAAGTGCTGGTTGAAGTGAATCATATGCTGCCAGCACCCAGTGATTTGGCACTAAGAAATCTTTCATCTTCAGGACATCTAATCTCCTTGACTTTCACTATGCATTAGGCAAATTTCACGGGTGAAAAGTGGGCTCCAGTTCCACTGCTTTGTTTGGCCAGAGCTCAGAGCGGCACAGTTATTGCTATGCTGCCCAAAAAAGGGCACCTATTTTCCGTGAACCTGGCATAGGCTGCAGCTAATAATGGGAAGGAGGTGAAGAAGGAACAGTTCTAGGCTTAGGGAAGCACACCTCATGGGCAGCCCAGGACTGTGCATGGATAAAGCTGGTCCATTTGTTATGGGATCCTGACACAAGTAAGATCCTCTTCCTTGTGTGGGAGAGCTCTAGCTATGTATCTAAGAATGCATGCAAAGGTAAGGTAAAGGTAAAGGACCCCTGGACAGTTAAATCCAGTCAAAGGCTGAGGTTGCGGCGCACATCTCACTTTCAGGCCAAGGGAGCTGGTGTTTGTCCACAGACAGCTTTCTGGGTCATGTGGCCAGCATGACTAAACCGCTTCTGGTGCAACGGGACACCACGACGGAAACCAGAGTGCATGGAAACGCCGCTTACCTTCCCACTGCAGCAGTACCTATTTATCTACTTGCGCTGGTGTGCTGTTGAACTGTTAGGTTAGCAGGAGCTGGGACAGCAACGGGAGCTCACCCCGTCACAGGGATTCGAACCGCCGATCTTCTGGTCAGCAAGCTCAAGAGGCTCAGTGGTTTAGACCACAGCAGGAGTGTGGCTGCTTTGTGCATCACCATTAGGGGGCAGGCTAGCTTATGCAACCTGGCAACTCACCCCAATATATACTTTCAACATGGGTGGGTTGGTGAAGAGGTCAACAGAACCCCCACCAGATGTTATGATGAATAAATATCCTACATCCATTAGACCTGAGCCAAATGTAAGGTTCCCTGCCCCCGCCCCTGCCCTAGTCTCACAGATATCACTAGGGCATGTTACTTCAGCTAATTTACCATTTTATTTAAGGGCAGCTAACTTTCTCCAGAGGGACGCGGGTGGCGCTGTGGTCTAAACCACAGAGTCTAGGGCTTGCCGATTGGAAGGTCGGCAGTTCAAATCCCCGCAATGGGGTGAGCTCCTGTTGTTTGGTCCCAGCTCCTGCCCACCTAGCAGTTTGAAAGCATGTCAACTGCAAGTAGATAAATAGGTACCGCTCTGGCGGGAAGGTAAACAGTGTTTCCGTGTGCTGCTCTGGTTCGCCAGAAGCGGCTTAGTCATGCTAGCCACATGACTCGGAAGCTGTCTACGGACAAACGCTGGCTCCCTCAGCCTATAGAGTGAGATGAGCGCCGCAACCTCAGAGTCGTCCGCGACTGGACCTAACGGACAGAGGTACCTTTACCTTTACCTTTCTCCAGATCAGCTTGATTGTGCTGTGTTAAATTAATGGTACATACTTAACTGTTCAAAATGGGTTCACCTCACTATTTAAAAGCTAAATAAAAGTAATGATAGACATCTGGACTGAACTGTCCAGCCTTAACTTGCTTCCCAAGACCCCCAAAAGTATATGGGTTATATAAACTGCTGTTGAGCAGGAAGATCTAAATGCCATATATATGAAATGATGAGAAACAAGAGAATGAAAGACTAGAACAACAACAGACTTATACTAAATTGTGAAGGAAAACAATAAAAAACCTGCATTATTCTGCCTTAGCAATCAAAAATTTCCAAACGTTTGGTAAACAAAATTCAGATTTCAGAAACCACATAAGCCTAATTGATTAGGAAATGATTGCCTGTATCCAGGAATGACTAACAATTTATTTTAAAAAATTACAAGGTAGAAGTAATTTTAATGGAAAATATTGCAAAGCAGCAAATCCAAAACATGCAAATTTAATAAGCAAGAAAAGGCAGATCAGAAAAAGCAATTATTTTTGTTATTAACTCCTGTCTAAAGTATGTTGTGTTGCATGATTACAAATTTCCACACCCGTAGAAACATACACAAAAATCAAAATGTGTATGTACATGTGCGCACGCACATGAACCAGACAGGGTCTCCTGGGCAGGAGGGAGAGAGTGTCATCAGAAAGATCAATCCAGCATCTAATTCCCATCTCTCCCTCTGTAATATCCAATATCTAATACCTATGACTACATTAATTTTGTGTTTCATTTCCCCACCATCACCAGGCAGTGATGGGGCGTGGGAGGTGGAACACCATTATAGCACAATACAGCGTAAGCCATATTAAACACTGCGGATGATGGTTTCCATCTAAAAATCCCCAAGGGAATTGTCCTTTCAACTGAAGGCCATTGTATTGCTGCCCAGCTCCCAAGCATTTCAAAGGTGCGTGGGAAAATAATAATAGTGGATTAGGCTCATGATTAGCAAGACTGAGAAAACCCCTCACTAATGAGATGATAATATTCTGCCCAACAGCCTATATTCAAAAAGAAAGAAATTATTTTCTTTTCTTTTTTAAAAAAAAAAGTCACAGTGTCCAGTTTATTACAAGCTTTCAGAACTAAGTGAAAATGTATCTCTTAAATGGAACGCTGAAAACCGACAGCAATTTCCACAGCCCAACTATAAACTAGTGTCTTGTACTCTATACTACTGCTCCAATAGCTCTTGCACAGTTCATATTCCTTTTTGTGTACTGGACAGGCACGTATATTCCTCAGAAAAAAGCAGCACTCCATTTCAAAATCTGATCTATACAAGACCCTTTCTTTGAGGCTAGCAGCTTTTCAGCTGCAACTTCATGTCCAGCTTAAAAAGGTAAAGGGACCCCTGACCATCAGGTCCAGTCGTGTCCGACTCTGGGGTTGCGTGCTCATCTCACTCTATAGGCCGAGGGAGCCGGCGTTTGTCCGAAGACAGCCTCCGGGTCATGTGGCCAGCATGACAAAGCTGCTTCTGGCGAACCAGAGCAGCGCACGGAAACGCCGTTTACCTTCCCGCTGGAGCGGTCCCTATTTATCTACTTGCACTTTAACATGCTTTCGAACTGCTAGGTGGGCAGGAGCTGGGACCAAGCAACGGGAGCTCACCCCGTCGCAGGGATTCGAACCACTGACCTTCTGATCAGCAAGCCTGTGGTTTAACCCACAGTGCCACCTGGTCCCTATGCCCAGTTTGGAGGACAGAAAAACTCGGCCAGAACTTTGGTTGAGTTCCAGAGGCTGCATGCTACATGTTTTAACCAGCATGGCGTCTTTCCCAGCACGGTGCAAAGGACTTCGGTTAGAAATAAAATTGTCGACCTTTATCCTTGGACTGGAAATGCTCTGACTGCGCATAGGGATCTTGGAACACCAGCTTCACAGAGGGATCCGTTGCCTGTCTACTCAGAAGTAAGAACCATTGTAATCTCAATCATCAAAAGAATTTTAGATTAGGCCTGGCTTTCTGAATGCAACTTTCCTGCACAACCCTTGGTATGCTAACTGGATAGAGTTCTATGGTGTTTCGTTTAAGCACCCATGATTCCTGGACCACCACCACCACCCAGATAATATTACTAAGCAACATCTGAATGAGCTGTATAAAACTTAAGCCATACATTACCTGTAATGCCCACAAAGGTAAGCTTCTGTTCACCCAAAAGATAAGCGACCTGTTAAATTACAGTAACAAAATGAATACATCTCCAACGTCAGGCTCAGATAAGCCATAGGAAAGAAAACTAGGGGCCCCCACAATTACACCCCTATGCCCTATAAAGGTTTTAATTCATATCGTAACAAACACTAGAAACCTACAGCCAAGGAACTGACTGACAAGTTCTAGTCCAGTTATCAGGCACCGTTGGACCTCCAGATGTTGCTGGACTTCAATTTCAATAAATCTTCAATGTGCAGAATAATAATACTCTAAAAATTGGATTGTCTATCCTTTTTTTTTCAAATAATCGAAGTGGAATAAGAAAGATTAATTGCACTTCCAGTGTATTGTTGAAGAGGACTTGAAAATAAAAAGCATCCAGCAGTTATCATGCAATATTTTTTATAGATGAATCAATAATACTTACTCATTAATGAAATAACCCAAAGAAGTTGGAGAAGCCTCTCCAAAGGCTTCACTATCCATTTCAAACTACAATGAACCATTAAAAACATACTGGGGGGAAACCCTGTTGTTATTGCTTTAAATGACAAAACCTGGGAGAGTTTAGTTTAATTCTAACACAGCTGTAGACTCACTGAGCTCGCATACAATTTAAGGTGATTTGCTTGTGCCAAATACATGTTTGGGATGAATCGTGGGGGTTTCTGGATTCAAATTTCCAGTGGTTCATGTTCCTGACAATTTCCCCCCAGCATAATGATTTCTAACTATCCATCTTGCAGAAGCACAGTTCCTGTTTACACCAATATGTGTATTCTTTAAGAAAAGTGCATTATTGTATCTTAGCTCAAAACATATCACTGTTCTTGCAAATACAACCTTAAACTTACCAATCTATCTTGCTGGAAGTGTTGTTCTGACTGGAACATCCCCAAATTAATTCCTTGCTACCAGGCATCCAAATATAAAATCCATTTTCGTTTAGATAACGGTGTAATTGCACAACCAAAATGGTATTAAAGGGGAGAGGGGGAGGGAGCGGGAGAGGAAAGGCAGACAAGATAATTAGCTAGCTGTAACAGTACTTTTTTAAAATGGTTGTGAAATAGCATGCAGGACAGATGCTATAATGTCTTGTCTGAGAAAGGAAAGAAGTTAAAAATGAGAAGGGGTGATACTAAGCATAAATATAGGGAAAGAACTGCAATTGAGGATGGGGAGAGTTTATTGGCAGAAGAAACAAGGCATCAGAAGGAAGATTAAGGCATTAGAAAGTTAAACTTGGGATATTTAATACAAATAGTCAAGACAACAGAAATGTTCAAACACACAAAAATGTGACCAGCTGATAAATCAGTCTCCACGTAACATAATTATTAAATATAAGAATCAACTAAACAAATACAATTATAACAAGATGTACGGTATAAAGTCACAAAACCAAAAATCCAAACATACAAGTATGCATAAACATGCTATCATAGAGCTGTAAGATCAAAATTTAAAATGTCCCGTGCAGCCCACATGGGTCTAGTGGAGGTTCCAAAAGTCCAAAGAATTAATGATGAAAATAATTAATATGATCTTGCCAGTCCTCAATGAGGGGATTTAGTTGTCACAATGATGGTTCCAGGTACTATAGGGTCTGGCGATGGAGCTGTAGTCTCGCCAGTCAAAGATGTGCAAGTGCATCTTGTTATAATTGTATTTGTTTAGTTGATTCTTATATTTAATAATTATATTACGTGGAGACTGATTTATCAGCTGGTCACATTTTTGTGTGTTTGGCATACTGCTATACGTGACTGTGGTTTTGTGAGTATTATATAACAGAAATGTTCAGACAACATGCAAAACCATAGTTTAGTGTGATGAGAATTAGCTATACCAAGATTTGGGCTTGCATGCTCGCCCCCTCCCCAGAGGTGTAAGAAGCCGTTCGGGCACCCAGAGCAGCAAACATGATGTGCACCCGGGGGCAGGGCATCACTATGTAGTGCGCATGCGCAGCGTTGCTACGTATGACGCATGCATCGCTACGTACGACACATGCGTCACTACATAGCGACGCTGTGTATGCGCGCTATGTAGCGGGTTGCCGGTGGCGCCACTCGCGCTGCCCCCAAAAGACGGTGCTGGGAGCGGCCCGCTCCTCCTTGCTCCGCCCCTGCCCCTCCCCCAACTCTAGAGTGCTCATGAGGAGATCAAAAGGTTTCGCTTCCATTTCCAAATAGCATGTTGGCTGAACGCTAAACTATGGTTAATGCTAACCATGTTTTCGAAACAAGGCACCCTTGAAACCCCATGGTTTGATGTTTGCTTGCTCCAAACAAAGCATAGTTAAGATGAACTAGCTTTTTGGTTAGGACCACACAACAAGCTGCAATTAATCTAAACTAGAAGCGAAAGTTCCCAAATTCATCCTTGTGGTGGGATGCCAGAGGCAGGACCCTTGCAAGCCCAAAGCTCTGTGCATCTTGTCCCCAGCACGTAACATCCAAAGTGTGCCGTTATTGTGTACGCTATGATTCCCACAGAAAAGCAAAATATGGCACTGGCCACCAAAAACAATCAACTTCCTGAGACTCTCAGTGGTCTTTCTTTAAGTTCAGCAAGTTTCTATCTTCACATTTGTGAAGACAAACATGCATGGCCAACACCTGCTGAAATATCATAACTCAAAGGGGTAACTAAATAAGATTCCCAGTGATTGGGAATGTTTAGCACTGTTATACAGCATTTTGCATCTCCCCACAGTTAGTGACGCTATTAAAAGTAAGAAATGTTCCAGAACATATATCAAAGACAAAATTATGGGTTGGATTCAAATGTGCCTCTCTCCCAGAAGAACAGCTCTTCCCCTGACATAAGAGCTTTTTTCCAATGGGGCAGAAGAATGCTGAATGAGAAAACCCTCTCCAAATTCAGAGGACTTTCTCTGTTTGGGCAAACAATTGATGGGCAACAAGACGTAACACAATATGGAACAATAACAAGTAACATTTATAATATGGGCCTCGTTTAAACCAGCGGCTGATTTGACAGTTGTGATAAATGCTCTTGCTACTTATTGATGAAACGTTTTCTGCGGATGATGTTTTTGCTGTTTATCGCTCATTATACTGGATTTATTGCTTTTTTTTATTACTCTGTCTTTTGACTCTTAAGTCAGGGTGCTTCTGTAGTGAACAACTAATAATGATAAGTATAATCAATATTGCACTTAGAAAAATATGTGTCTTTTTATGCTATTAATAATATGATAATATATATACTTAATGCTGTAATAATAATACAGGGTGGTATTCAACCAAGTTTTATTTAGAGTAGACCCCATTGATATTAAGGAACATGACTGGGTTAGGTTCATTAATATCAATCAGTCTACTCTGAGTATGCTTTAGCTGAATACCACCCAAAAGCAATTATATTTTATGTCCTGAGATGTCCTGGGAATTAAGCTGCAAAGGAACTGCCTTCATCTATGGACTGACTTATTGATGCCTTCTAACTGAATCCTGCTTCCTTCAACTGAATTAATTGTATGAAACCATCATTTTCTTATTTCCCCCTTTCAAATAAACTTGCCTCCCACGCTGGGTGTTCTTATATATGTATCCATCATTTTCATGTCTTCCTCATAAACCTGATGAAAGAACTTATTGCTCATCAACACTCAACCCAAAGAAAGGAAGCGCTGCCCTTTTAGATTAACACAGCACACTTTCATCAATTTACATCACTGAAAGAGAATTTGCAGACCCTGATCCGCAATGTAGGATGGGGATAATATGCTGCAGAAAGTGTGGTGGTCCGCATGCAAAAGCCAGTGGTGCTTGCCACCATAAGGTCTCAAAACTGGGTTGCTATGCAGGCAGGGCAGAGATCCAGCAGAGCTGGCAAAAAACAAAACAAAAAATCTACTGGATTCAAAGCCATTTCCCTCAATATAGTCCTGATATGACTGGGAGCTGGTGCAGCTAAAAACCAAAATCCCTGCCTGCCCCTCTTCTATCCTGGCTTGCTAGAGAATCCATTCCATGATTAGGATTGCTTTGGAACATAGGCTGCTATTCAAGAATTTAACCCTCTAATTCAGTGGTGGCTAACCTTGGCACTCCAGATGTTTTGGGACTACAATTCCCATCATCCCTGACCACTGGTCCTGTTAGCTAGGGATGATGGGAGTTGTAGTTCCAAAACATCTGGCGTGCCAAGGTTAGCCACCACTGCTCTAATTTAAAGGCTACCCTGCTGGCGTTTGATAAGAAATGCATAGAAAGGGACACTCAATGGAAAATGGAAGTAACCAACCCAATGTAATGGCGACCTGAATTTTCAGAAGTCTATTCTTGTTTTTCTCAGCCTCATTATATTTATCTCTCTTATATTGGTATTGCTGCAAAAACACACACACACACCCAACCCTCTGCCTTGTTTGGACTTGATATCCCGCTTTATCACTACCCTAAGGAGTCTCAAAGTGGCTAACAATCTCCTTTCCCTTCCTCCCCCACCACAAATACTCTGTGAGGTGAGTGAGGCTGGGAGACTTCAGAGAAGTGTGACTAGCCCAAGGTCACCCAGCAGCTGCATGTAGAGGAGTGGAGACGCGAACCTGGTTCACCAGATTACGAGTACACCGCTCTTAACCACTACACCACTACTTTTCTGTCCATTACCGGTACTTGGAAGTTAAAAGGCACCTTTAAAAACCAACATCTTTTTTTTCTTTTCTGAGATGTAATTTGTTGTTATCTTTAGGGATTTTTATTCCTCTGAATTTCTCTCCAGAATGTGGAGGGCTAAATTGCTTGATCTTGGCTGTGGAGCGGCATAGATCAGTTATCAAACTGCCGTCCAAATAAATAAATGAAAAATCTATAACTGTTGCCATTTCAGACCACTGAAATTTATTGCCGTTTGTCAGACTTTGCAGGCCATGCCTTTCCTTTCCCCCTCTGAGGCTGCCATTGCACACAAACACAGAGATGAAAACCCCACACAAAGAGAAATATTCATGTGGTCAGCATCGTTTTGCTTCTGTGATTTGAGCACTAACCCTGATATGTGCTTGTGCATATCAGTAGCCTGTAAGAAGGAACGGGGAGATAGAGGACATGAACTGAAAACTGTGGCAAACTGCACATGGGTTGGTTCTGAAATTAATATGATAAATTATCCAAGTGGAAGATGAGGCACAATCAGTCCATGGGAACAATAACAGACACAGAACAGGGACACCCACGCATACCTACTATATTGCAGGAATCTCCATTCCTCCTGCCAACATGTCTAAATTTTTGCTATTCCTAACCAAAAAAAAATTAGGATTTAATATGAAACTATGTGTCAGTTTTAGAACAATTTTTGTGTGTGGCTATAATTAGATTATACAGTGCTCAGTTTATATGCCAGCTATTTAAAATGAACAGCACTAACAGCCTATGTAGGCACGTTCCTCAGGAATGCAACCATTTGGGGGAACTTATGCAAGGAATAATTTGTATAAATTGCCTACTCCGTTAAAATAATTGCATGTATTTTGAAACAACTTATATCGGAATATATCAAATTGGTCTCTATATTACCCCAAATGGGTAATAGAGAGGAAAGGAGAGGAAAGTACCATTAGATGCTGCTGAAAATAACAATCCTGAGAAAATTCAGGGCTCCTATGAAAAAAACAACAACATTATCTCAAAATTCTTTTGAAGTATCACCCTTGCCAGACTGGTGGTGAATAAGCCTATCCAAAAATATCATGCCATGCTATTTTAAAAGCCACTGTGACATGACATACAGAAAGCCAGTACTTTGTCAAACTTTGAGTAACAGGAACATAGGAAGATGCCCTATACCAAGTAAGACCATTGGGTTCATCTAATTTTGCATTGACTACACAGACTACAGTGGTTTTCCATGACAGAAAGTCTTCTCCAGCCCTATCGGGAGATGCCAATAATTAAACTTGGGATGTTCTGTGTCCAAATAGATGCTCTAACACTGAGCTATAGTCTTTCCGTTAATATATGCTTGTATAATAATAGAATAATGTATTATTGAGCGTGTCTTTCATAAAAGCTGTAAAAAAATATTTTTGTTGTTGTCTGCATTAAAAACAAAATTTGCTGAATACACTAGCACTTGCATTGCGGTGAGGGGAACATCCAAGAAAAAAAGGCACTCATTTTTGCAACATCTTAAGTACCAGACCTGTTCAAAATAATTAAAGTTTTTCACCTTTGTTTTGTATTTTAAGCCATACCTTAAAACTCTCTGTTTTTAGAAATGGCCCTTTGAGGCCGTAGCCACTAACCAAACCACTCTCAGGTTGTGTGGACAGCTGAATGAAAACCATGATTTAAGAAGTACCGTTCACTCCCAACTTGTCCCACTTTCAGAAATAAAAAGAATAGTTACACCCTCACACAGTATTGCCATTTATATTTCCCCTTTCATTATAGCACAGCTCCACTGACGCCTCAATAATTGTTGCTTTCTTTCTAATTTCAACGTGCAAATACTACTTTCTTATCTCTTGGACAACTCCTCCAGAAAAATCTGCAAGGGGAGAAATTCTGGGACAAGCTGAATGCATTGGAGCAACTGGCTGGAGAAAGGCATTGGAATAATAAAATAACAATGTAAAATGGCACATGATTAAAAGGAAGACCGCATGTTTGAAAGCTCTTAAGAAGGCAAGACACAAGGAAAATGGTTAGGGAAAGCCAAAGAGGAAACAATAATATGTGAGGCAATCAATGAGATGTAATGATCTCTGACAATTTTTGTAGTTCAAGGTTCTCCCCTTCTACGAAGCAGCACACTGAGACAGAAGGAGTTGTATGTGAACTCAGAGGAACAGAATAATAAAAAGACAGCATTCAGACAGTTTAATTTCTTCACAGTTAATAATAATAATAATAATAATAATAATAATAATAATAATAATAATAATAATTTATTTGTACCCCGCCCACCTGGCCGGGTCTCCCCAGCCACTCTGGGCGGCTTCCAACAAATATCAAAATACATTAAAATATCACAGATTAAAAACTACCCTAAACAGGGCTGCCTGTTACACATGTTAAAGTCATATCAAAATAGCCTACTGAGCATCAGCAAGTCCAGTCCTATTAATGCCAAGCCTGGAATTACTAAATGACTTGTGTCTGCACCATTTCTAGTCTGCCACAGGAAATGGACTAGTTCAGACATAATGCTCAAAAAAGGTTTGGCAATATATGTGCAATCATCATACCCATGTGCTCTCATCCTTCCCTTGCATGCTCACACCATAATTTTATCTGAACTGGGCAGAATTGGTTTGCTCAAACCACACAGTTGAAATTCTTCAGGAACACTCACATATCTGAAACAACGTGCTAGTAAAAATTAATAAGGGCCAATTATAGTGACCTAAATACAACGCACACATTCCAGATGTGAAAACCCCTTCCATTAAAAGGTTTGTAACTCTTTTACCTGTACTGAGAATGCCGCAAGTGTTATTGCGAGACACACGGCAGCCAATGCAATAAATGGTCTTAAAATATGCTGTCCCTCTGCAATTTATTCACATCACCACACGTTGGTGATGATTTTTTTCTAAGATTCTTGTCCTTTCTGCTCCCCCACCCACATACAGTAAATTCTATGCCTATAGCTAATACAGTTTAGCCTATAGCTGATACAAATGCACAATTAAAGCTCAGCGATGAGTGAAACAATTTACAAAGCATAAACTGTTGAGTTAAAGAGTTTATGAAGCATTTTGATAGGCAAATAAAAGAAGAAAACATTACCATCCGTGTTGTTGAGATGGATCATCCAGGAGCACTCGTACTATGTACAACAAACAGCTAAGCAGCTTGAGTGAAAAATTGAACAAGCGTATCCGGAGGCCTATTATAAGAAAGACAATGAAACAAAGTGAAGTTTTTGTGGAATTTATAAGTCCATACTCACTGTAAAGTGTGTGGGGAGGGAGGCCTAAACAGGGGTGGGATGAGAACGCTCAATTATTGTGAAACATGGACCACTTATAAACGCCATCGCCAACTCCTCGAAAGATTCCATTACGGTGTCTCTGAAAAATTGTACACATCTCTTGGGAAGACAGGTTAACTAATGCCAGTGTACTGGAAGAAGCAAAGATCACCAGTGTTGAAGCAATGATTCTTCAACATCAACTTCGTTGGACTGGTCATGTTGTGTGGATGCCTGATTATCGTCTTCCAAAGCAACTACTCTATTCCGAACTCAAAAATGGTAAGCGTAATGCCGGTGGTCAACAAAAGAGGTTTAAAGACTCTCCCACAGCACATCTTTTAAAAATGTAGTATAAACACCAACAACTGGGAAACACTGGCCTGTGAGCACTCCAATTGGAGAACACGGCCTTTACCAAAGGCGTCATGGGCTTTGAAGACACTCGAACTCAGAGTGAAAGGGAGAAACGTGCTAAGAGGAAGGCACACTTGGCAAACTCTCACCATGATCAACTCCCGCCTGGAAACCCATGTCCCCACTGTGGAAGAATGTGTGGATCCAGAATTGGCCTCCACAGTCACTTACAGACCCACTGTTAAAACCATCTTTATGGAAGACAATCTTACTCGGCTTCGAGTAATCGCCAAAGAAAAAGAAGATTACTCACTATCTTGGTTACAGTTTTGGTAGACAGTCTCCTCCCCCAACTAACAGTTCTTTAACACTAATAGAGGAAGAATCGAACAGTGGGACAGGGGCAGCTGAAGATACCATTTGCTTCTAGATCAGATGGCTTCTTTCCTCACTCCCCATTGCCATGTAAAACCAACTGTCCTGTGTTAGGGAATGAGGAGAAGCTGGCAGGCAGAGTCATCTCCACATGCCTGCTCCTACTTCATTTGGACTATCCATTCCCACAACGGGACCATCTGACCCCAACTGCCCCATGAGGGAGATCGCTGGAGAGCAACTGGAGTGAGAAAAGATACTAGCAGATGGCAGCCAACTGTTTTGTTTCTTGAGTGTAGGGCCATTAATTCTTCTGCTACATTTGTGTTGGGAACCATATCAGGGATTCTGGTCAAAAGTACAACTAAATAAATAAATATTTGAAAGCTGGTACTGAAAGCTGGTGCTGAATGTACAATTTCATATCTTCAGAGCTTTGTCGGGAAAATGTTAATTATTTAAGACAAAACACCTTTGGCCACAACACAGTGCTTCCTTCATATCTGTGAAACAACACCAGGGCATGGGGGGGGGCGAGTTTGCAAGAGCAGATTTGCTCATTTGTTCTCAATGAAAGTTAGTTTTCATTTGCTCAGGACAAAGATAGCTGAATCATGCACAAATTATATTATAGGGTGCATCTGAAGCAAAGAAAGCATTTTGTATTTTTTCAAGTTAGAGAGAGGAAGAGCATCCAATGTATATACATGTTATATACACAGAGCATCCAATTTAAACCATGCCGACTATAAACAGATATGGAGTTGTACAAACCAAAACAATAACTCTGAAACCCTCTGAAACATTGTTTGCCATGAAAATGAACAGATGGCCCTGGTGTAATTACCGTCTTTCAGCTTAATAATTAGCCATCAGGCTAAATCAAGGTGCTGGTTTTGCTGTACAAAGCCCTATGCAGCTTGAGACCAGGAAACCTATGAGAAAGTGTCATCTCCTATACACCCAACCCCTTACTACTGGGCATCCTGCAGATACCTGTCATGGGCCAGGAGTCAGCTGCTCCTGCTGAACAGCAGCCTGAAGGGGGAGAAGGCAGAGTGATTCCACCCACAGCTGATCAGCCTTCAAGGACTCAGAGAAGAAGGCGCTGGTGAGAACCAGCTGGCTTCGGCCTTCTTGAGCAGAACTTCCAGCAGCAGTCAGATGCTGGTAACAACACTTGCTCTACCTTGCTGCTTCCTGCTCATCTGGACCCTTGACCCCATGAACATTGAATTCCCTGACACTAGACCATCTGACCACATGCGGGTTGCTGTTCGCCTGGACTGGACCAGACTTTGGATGCTGAGTCTGCCTCCAGGCAAGTACACCTCAGAGACTCTTCTGGTTGGCTAGTCTCCCACTCCGCTGAGCTCTGCACGTTGATGCTCAGCAATGAGACTATGACAGTACAGTGGTACCTTGGTTGTCAAACGTAATCCCTTCTGGGAGTCTGTTTGACTCCCGGAACCATTCAAAAACCAAGATGCGGCTTCCTGAAGAGTTTGGATTTGATATCCCGCTTTATCACTGCCCGAAAGAGTCCCAAAGTGGCTAACATTCTCCTTTCCCTTCCTCCCCCACAACAAACACTCTGTGAGGGGAGTGGGGCTGAGAGACTTCAAACAAGTGTGACTAGCCCAAGGTCACCCAGCAGCTGCATGTGGAGGAGCGGAGACGTGAACCCGGTTCACCAGATTACGAGTCTACCGCTCTTAACCACTACACCCCCCGGCTCCTGCACTCAATCGGAAGCTGGGGAAGCCGCATCGGAAGTCCAGCTTCCCAAAAAAGTTTGCAAACCGGAACACTTACTTCCGGGTTTTCGGCGTTCAGGAGCCGTTTTGTTCGGGAGCCAAGCTGTTCGACAACCACTGTACCACCCTTAGGAAGAGGTCAGTTCCATGCAATGACAGGAGTTGGGTCTTTAGTGCGGCCTTTGGCATTCTAATGTGTTTTTGGCGCCCGTTGAAGGCTTGAAGAATGAAGAGGCCTTTGGAACTGGTGCCCATTGGAACAACTCCTGGAAATGAGTGACTAGCTGCTTCTGCTCTTAAAGATTTGAAAGGGACCACAGTAAGACAGAGCAAACATCAGTGTTTGTGGTGGTGAGTAAGAACAGGAAGGGAAGGAAGCTCCTGCTGAGATATATCAAATCCTGTCTCTGACAGGCAGGCCAGTACCTCTAACAATTTCTTCTACATATTATCCTCCCAATTCATCTCCCCCTTGACATTCTTCAACAAATGCTTCCTACTCTGTTAATATTGCCATCTGTTGAAGACAGCTGATGAATGTTAATGGCACTGTAAATTTTTAGTAATCTGTGCAGTTGACACCTTTCTGTGGTGTTTTACAAATGTTTCAGAGTAAACATTTAATGTCCCCAATACTATCCATTTTCTCCCTATGGATCAGTCACAACCATAAATTCTCATTAATGGGGTACAGTGGTGGCCATGTGGAGAAAACAACAATACTCTTCTTAGACTATTGCATGGTGTGTTAAGGCTGAGGGGTACTCAGTCCTTTTCTTCTAGGAAAAAGGTTTCTGTACTCACCATTAAGTTGTTACAGTAAGTGACACACCTTTAATCAGTGCTTTTCTTCTAGGGAAAAAAGGTGCCGATACTGTGTACTCTTGAGTACCCCCAGGAAAAAAAAGGACTACGGGTACTCATGAGGATTCTCCTATAGCTATCAATACAGAAAATGGAAGCAGAACATTTTTTCAAAAGAGCTGGAGGCTCCTTTCTAAGGCCGCCTCAAATTTTCACTGCCACGCCCCAGCACCTGTTCATTTCTGCTCTGACTGATTCTATACTGTTTATATTCTGCCTTTCTTCTAATACGTTCATGGTGGCTTACACTGAGGATAGACTGGGAAGAGGAAGAACAAACAATTCTGTGAAGTAGGTTAGGCTGAGAAAGAGCAATCTGCCCAAGGTCTCCTGGTGAGATTTGTGGTTGAATGGGAAACTCAACCTAGGTTTTGCCAAGCTTAGTCTAACTCTCTAAGGAATGCCTCCCTATCAGTATAACTTCCTGCCTGTCTCTTGCAGCTAGAACACACCTGGACTTGGCCACTGCTAGTACAGAAGCAGAAAGGGACAGCAGAAGAGGAACCACAGAGGTGGCAATTAGGGCAGGGATGGAGAAGCGGTGGCTCTCAAGGTCCCATCAGCCTTAGCCAACACTGGTCAATCACTATGGGAGTTGCAACAAAATAATAATAATAAAAAATTCCTTCCAGTAGCACCTTAGAGACCAACTAAGTTTGTTCTTGGTATGAGCTTTCGTGTGCATGCACACTTCTTCAGATACCTGAAGAAGTATCTGAAGAAGTGTGCATGCACACGAAAGCTCATACCAAGAACAAATTTAGTTGGTCTCTAAGGTTCTACTGGAAGGATTTTTTTTATTTTTTATCTTGTTTTGACTATGGCAGACCAACACGGCTACCTACCTGTAACTGGAACTATGGGAGTTGCAGTCCAACAACATATCAAGGGTCACTTGTTGCCATCCCTGACCTAGAGCAGCATCTCAATATTCCAGGGGTCTCAAGCAGCCTGCGCCAGGGCAATGGGGGCACAGCTAGGGAATGGTCTGCCTGAGAGGTGAGCAGATTTCCTACCACTGAATGTTAACTGCAATTCAATTTTTAAGGATCATGGGCTTTCCCCGGACCTTTTCATTACTCCCTCGATCCCAGTTCTGATGTTTACCAGAACTGAACATCCTGCTCCCATGGTATAAAAGTGATCAGACCCATCCTGTCTATTTTGCTTGAAATGTAGAATATGTGGGGAGAGGACTCCAGCCTGATGCCCATATGTGTGCAGAAATTACAATCACAAATCTCCCTTCCCACCTTAAAAAAAAAAAAGGATGGATGGATGGACACTTGATTCCGTCTTCTAGAAAATCATGTTAGTCTCCTGTATCGCAATGATTCTGCCATCTATGACACCCAAAAACATCTCAGCTGGATCTATGAAATGGCCAGGGGTCCTTTACTTTTGCCTTCCATGGCAGGAAGGCAAATGGCAACCATGATGTGAGATTCAAGGTCTGTGCATCCCTCCTCCAGTAAATGGCACAGGAATTCTAATGGGAAGACAATCCTTTTTCTCTTACTTTGGCTTCCAACTTAGCAGACTCACAAACCAACATCATCATCATCATCATCATCATCATCATTTATTTATTTATACCCCGCCCATCTGGCTGGGTTTCCCCAGCCACTCTGGGCGGCTTTCAACAGAACATTAAAATGCAATAATCTATTAAACATTAAAAGCCTCCCTAAACAGGGCTGCCTTCAGATGTCTTCTAAAGGTCTGGTAGTTGTTTATTTCCTTGGCATCTGAAGGGAGGGCGTTCCACAGGGCAGGTGCCACTACCGAGAAGGCCCTCTGCCTGGTTCCCTGTAACCTGGCTTCTCATAGTGAGGGAACCGCCAGAAGGCCCTCGGCACTGGACCTCAGTGTCCGGGCAGAACGATGGGGGTGGAGACACTCCTTCAGGTATACTGGACCGAAGCCATTTAGGGCTTTAAAGGTCAGCACCAACACTTTGAATTGTGCTCGGAAACGTACTGGGAGCCAGTGTAGGTCTCGGCGGCCGCTCCCAGTCACCAGTCTAGCTGCCGCATTCTGGATTAGTTGTAGTTTCCGGGTCACCTTCAAAGATAGCCCCACGTAGAGCGCATTGCAGTAATCCAAGCGAGAGATAACTAGAGCATGCACCACTCTGGCGAGACAGTCCGCAGGCAGGTAGGGTCCTGCTCCTTCATTTTCTTTGCGTCCATTTGTCCAAAGTCCCAGAAATACCTTGTTGCTATTAGCCAAGGTATGTCTCCATTTTCCAAGTTCATCTTGCAGAAGACCAAGCAATATTGTAGCTCAATTCAAGATTGCAAAGTGGTAAATCCTACTGAGTTCAATGAGTCTTTCTGCCTAGGAAGTATATTTAGAACTGCGGCCTTAAAAAAAAAAAAAAAAAAAAAAAAAAAAAAAACCACTTTGGACGACTCAAATAAAAAGATTGCAGATCTTTTACTATTCTGGATTACTAACAAACATAATTAAGAGAAGCTTTCTATTTCCTCTGGGGGACAGGGAGCTGAAGACTCAGAGAGCCTGATGGTTTTAATGGTAATTGAATTGAATTTTACAGGTGGTGTGAAATTTCATTTAATGCACAGACACAAAGACACACACCTGCACATCTTGCTGGGGGGGGGGGGAGACACCCGACAGGGTGGGGAGGAGACAAGCAACCTTTGCTGAAAACGAACCTTGGTTTTCTAACTACGTATTGCTCGTAATAAGATACACTGGCAGTCAAGCAGAAAATTCAAATCAAGGATTTAAAAAAATAACTTTCATTCAGCTCAGAGGCATAGCAAGTTTAATTACAATGTCTAGGATCGATTTTGTCAGAGGATTCTTTGCGAGCCTTTGAACTTTACAGGATTACCTGTCTAATGAAACAGCTGATGTTACAGCACAATTATCACTTGGCTCAATATCTTTCTTACTTGCTTTTGGCCCAGGCACACAATTCACCCACCATAGGAAGGTCACTTTAAGTGGCCCTATGTGACGTTTGACCACATTTGTTCAGTGTCTAGATTGAGTGACTGTTTCCAAAAGTCACAGAATGTCCAAGTTCTATAGTGGTGTGGATAATGTTCACAACACAGCAAACAAATCAAGGGAAATGATTTGCAGTGGCCTCCATGCTGTGTCCATATCTTGCGAAATCCCCTTTAGCCCCTCTATACAGAGAAGTGAGGAACCTTTTCCAGCTAGTGGGCTGGATCCTGACCTCCCGCAACCCCACAGGCCATTTTGACTACTGATGCCATTACGATGTCAGGTGACAGCTTCAAAGGAGCTGGCTGTCAGTGTCAATCTCCTGGTCGGCACTGACAGCAAACCCTAGTGATGAATTCAAACAGCACTTGCAAATGGAAATTTTCCTTCTGCAAACTGGCAAAAGCTGGAAAAAATGTATGTGCGCAGGTGCAGAATTAGAGATTCTATTAAGTTATCTTTTCAAGCTCCAGTCACTACCCCTTTATCAAAAATAACCTTTACATAATTACCTGTCTCAATTTGCCTTTGTTTATGGGAGCAGTCACACCCAAGCATTTTCAATTGAAGCTTAATGGAAATTTGGCTCTCAAAGTAGTATAAAGATCAGAACAAAGCACAGGAGATGCAGAGCAGATGCAGAAAGGGAGGACTATTACACCGGCTAAGGTTTTTGTTGTTTTGCTATTGTGTAAGTAATGAAAATCTTGACTGCCTAAATACATAAATAAATGGGGAAAGGCTATATACTCTGCATAATATTTGTACCAGAATGGCAGATTTTAAAATTAAAAATTCATTTGAGGGAGTGAGGATTACATCTAATAGGAAAAAACGATGTAACTTTTTGTTGTAAGTGTGAGTGCATAAGATAAATGCTTAGTAGATGGACCCAGATGCAATGCTCAGGAATGCAAGTTAAAAGGGATATCTATGCTTGGGAGCCCAGAGGTCCAATTCCAGGTAGGATAATTGGGGCATTGGTCTGACTTGGACTCTTTCACACTCAACTTGCTGTAGAAAGATCCACCAGGATCCCTGGCTGGGTTCCTATACTTCTTGGCAGCCATGAAAGGAAAGCTGGCACAGTTTCTAGGCTGCACTTCCAGAAATGTTCCACTGGCCAAGATATAGTGAGAAACCTGCTAACCCCCCCCCCAAAAAAGGACCCCCAAAACAGTGCATTTTAGATAAATTGAGCCTTTGACTGAAGAGGAAATAAAACACAGCAAGGTTTTCGTCTTATTGTGCCATTGTGCCTACATCTGTTTGTCTTTAGCACTTGGATTTTTTATAGAGAGGGACCGCCTCTCCTGGTATGCCCCACAGAGGACTTTAAGGTCCACAAATAACAACATTTTGGAGGTCCCGAGCCACAAGGTTGTTAGACTGGTCTCAACTAGGGCCAGGGCCTTTTCAGTACTGGCCCCAACTTGGTGGAACGCTCTGTCACAAGAGACCAGGGCCCTGCGGGATTTGACATCTTTCTGCAGGGCCTGCAAGACAGAGCTGTTCCGCCTGGCCTTCGGGTTGGACTCAGTCTGATGTTTCCTCCCCTTATGGTTTTGATTATGAAGCGGCATTTTAAATTTTAAATTGTATTTTAATCTGTATTTTAATTAATGGTTTTTTCTTTCTTTTATACTTTATTGAAATTTTATTGATGTTAGCCGCCCTGAGCCCGGTTTCAGCTGGGAAGGGCGGGGTATAAATAAAAATTTTATTATTATTATTATTATTATTATTATTATTATTATTATTATTATATCAAAAGAACATGTGATGGGGAAGTTTACAGCATTAAAACACTGTTTGTTGAGGCTGTGCAAATATGAAATCGATTAAATACATAAGCAACAAACAACTAACAAGCAGAATGTGAATTTGGGAACACAGGGTGGCAATCAATTAATATTTACTCAGAATAGACCCATCAAAAGTAATGAACATGACTACATTCCCCTAGTAATGTTACATACTGTATAACCACTTCTTATCATCAGCAAGCATTATTGTTTAGAGCAAGGTTTCCCAAATGCTGGTTTCCAGCTGTTTTTGGACTACAATTCCCATCATCCCTGGTCCTGCTAGCTAGGGATGATGGGAGGTGAAGTCCAACAATAGACGGCGACTCAAGATTAGGAAACCCGGGTTTAGAGGAAGTGCTATTACACCCACACGTAGTAAGAAAGAGAAAAATGCTTACTTGATCTTTGGTTTTTGATGAAAAATAACTTTAGCCTCTCTTTAAATGTGTTTTCATTCATGTAGAATTCAACTTGTACTCTAAAAAGAAAAGAAAAACTTTAAGATAGGAGGCTGATCCTAGCATGTTAAATAAAAAGCCACAACAGTTACACACTTGCCCTTTCGACATTTGCCCAGTATAAAAACCACAAGCACAAACTTACTTTGTAAAATTCAAAAGCATCTTCAAACATTATATTTCCAGGGGGTTACTATGGCCAGAAATTCAGCTGCATTCCTTTGCATCTCTTCTCACCTCTTGGGCCATCAAGTTGCAGCAATGAATCCAGCGTTATTGCGACTGGTTGTCCTGATTTCTTTAAACCGACAACTAATGGGTGGCCACAGAGTTTCAAAAAGGCGCATTCATGCTCCTCGGCGACTGGAAACTTATCTTACAACACCTCTGTATTTCACAGGATAGCAAGATAAATTTGGACAGAGAACCAAGAGTGTCAAATTTAGGTTGACTGCTGGGTGATGCTGTAATCCAGGGGTCAGAAAACTTTTTCAGCAGGGGGCCGGTTCACTGTCCCTCAGACCTTGTGGGGGGCTGGACTATATTTTGAAGGGGGGAATGAATGAATTCCTATGCCCCACAAATAACCTAGAGATGCATTTTAAATAAAAGGACACATTATACTCATGTAAAAACACCAGGCAGGCCCCACAAATAACCCAGAGATGCATTTTAAATAAAAGGACACATTATACTAATGTAAAAACACTCTGATTCCCGGACCGTCCACAGGCCGGATTTAGAAGGCAATTGGGCCGGATCCGGCCCCCGGGACTTAATTTGCCTACCCATCCTGTAATCTGACTTTAAAGTGGTGTAAGCATAGCAGTTGTGCGGCACTCTTACAGAGTCCTTACCCCACCCCCACCCCCATTTTGCTTATATACCTGCACATAAATCAGACATTACAAGTGAGAATAAGTTTCCAGCATCCCCTCATCCAAAAAAGGAGGAAAATCTCTCTAGTACTACCCTGGACTTTTCATGGATTGGGAAAGCAGGAAGTGTTTGTCGTTATAGCCCCCTTCACATGCTATATGCATGAGGAGAGTCCACACTGTGGTCTTCAGATAAAGGGTGGTATATAAATTTAATAAATAGCAAACAAATAAATTAATGGGGGTCAGATCACTCCCACCCCCAATGCTCCCACCCCCAGGTTCCACCTCTCACCCTTGACATCCACTCCTTAGGCATGGGCATCTACCATGGGGAAGTCTTGCATAGGAGTTGGGAGACCACATACAGTGGTCCCTCGACTTACAAATTTAATCTGTTCCGAATGGACACTCGTAGGTCGAAAAGTTTGTAAGTCGAAAAAAGCGATTTCCCATAGGAATGCATTGGGAGAAAAAATATTCGGAAAAATTCGTAAGTCAAAGAAACCACATCTAAACCCGGCAATGATTTCCATTCGGATGTCGAAAAATTCGTAGGCGTGCGACCACTTTTTTTCATTCGTAAATCGAAAAATTTGGATGTCGAATATTTCGTAAGTCGAGGGACCACTGTAGTTAAAGTTTCAGTCTACACAGAGATCTATGCACAGAGGTTTCCTGCAGCCCAAACATACTTGCCCCAGTATGCAAGGAGGAGAAAAAATGCACACAGCGGAAATGGAAATGGCATTAACTCTGGGCTAGGGAAGAGGTTTTTAGACTGGGGTCTGTGATTTCCATATGGAAAGGTTGCACTTCCTTTCCTTAATGTGATGATGGAGGGCTAAGACACAGCAGCGCAGAAGCAAAGATGTGTGTCTTTTGCTGCGCACGAGTCAGCTGGCTCCAGGGTTTCCGTGCTCTCTGGCTTCCGTCACGGTGTCTCATTGTGCCAGAAGCAGTTTAGTCCTGCTGTCTGTGGACAAACGCCGGCACCCTTGGCCTGAAAGCGAGATGAGAGCTGCAACCCCATAGTCACATTTGATTGGACTTAGCCATCCAGGGGTCCTTTACCTTTACCTTACCTAGTTGCAACTGGACCAACACCAGTAGCAAAATGTGCCTGGCGCGTGGGGAATTTTGAACCCTGCTTTCAACACATGGGGTTGCATTCAAAGCTAGTTGTCCTCCAAGGAGACTCACTGAAATTAATGAACAAAAATAACCGAGGTCTATTAATTTCAGTGAGTCTGCTCTGTGTAAAACATAGCTGGATGAAATCCATGGACCCCTTTCACACCTATAATGTGTGAAGGTGATTTATGTTTCTAATGTTAGAACTGTCGCTACACTTTCATAGAAACGTTGGACACATTAGCAGGGCAGCTGGCATTCTCATAAGCCTCAAAGGTGCTCAACGTGAAGATTGGAAGAAATTTAAAGACTATTTGAAAAAGTTTATTTGATTTGGTATAGGCATCAGAAGTAGTTAAGCTTAGGTTAAGAAAATAAGATGCGATGCATAATAAAAACACGAGGTTGTAAGGTTTATTTTTTTTGTAAAAAAAAAGAAAGAAGAAAACTGTTAAAGAGAATTACAATGAATGTCAGAAAAAAGGGACTTGAGGAAGTAAAAAAAAATAGGCTATGTAAAAAAGAATTACTGGGCCTCAGATATGGAGAGGCCCAGGCTAAACAAAGATTTGATGTTGTTAATGATGTTTGTTAAGTTTGTTTTTAAATGATAAAATCAATAAAATATATTATTACAAAGGTGCCCAATGTTCCCTATGTTCCGTATTTTTCCGTGTATCAGACAATGTTTTTTTTATTATAAAAATGTTTAAAATTGGGGGTCCTCTTATACACAGATAGTGCAGAGTGGGAATGGGCAATTGGTGTCAGCCGCAAGAAAGGGATTGTCAGCAGCGATTGGGTGGGTGATTGGTGGCTGCGGCAAGGCTTGCTGGTGATTGGCTGCAGCGGTCGCAATTGGGTGGGCGATTGGTGGCCACTGGCAGTGAGCGGGCAGACAATTGTTGAGTTAGTTCAGTTCAGTTCAGTTCAGTTCAGTTCTTTATTCGACCGTCAGAAAAGGTACGTTTCCATACAAACTTAAAACATATAAAACGTCTAAAAGAACTTTGGAGTAAAACATAGCCAACAATAAAATGAAGCTATACCGATAAACCCATGTCGATGCTGTCAATTTTAATCTTGCGACGCTTAAGAGCTAGAAAAATAAATTTGGCCACCAGGGAGGCTGTTTTTCCAGTAACATCATTCAACAAATATGAAACCTGTCTTTCTCTGGATAGAGAGCTAAGTTGACATAGGAGTGGAGCTATAAGATTTTGCCTGAGATCTGCATAGAAAGGGCAGGTCAGGAGAATATGTTCGGTGGACTCTACCACACCCAGGGCACAATGACAAGTTCTCTGAGTGTATGGGGCTCCCCTGAACCTTCCCCACAATACCGCAGATTCGAGGACATTTAATCTGGCCGCTGTGAGGAGTCTACGGTATTCCACATATTGGATTTCCACGAGATAAGGGGCTGGTGTAGCCTGATAGATCTGATCCCCCAGGAACATCCCTGATTTCACAAGGGATTAGGCAAGGCGCGCGATTGGTTATCAGCACTCAGGTGGGTGAGCGATTGGCGGCAATTCCCCCCGCCCCCCAAAAAGCTCAAGAACCCTGGCCAATCTCCCCCCATTTCCTTAATTTGGGTCCCCCAAAATAGGGGTCATCTTTTACACTGGGTGTGTGTGTTATACATGGAAAAATACGATAATAAGTCAAGGCCTGGCTACACATTTAGGTTCACACACAATTTAACAGAGACAATGCTAATTTTCAAGTTTATCAAAGGACCAGTTTTCCGCAGAACAAATCAAGTGTTTTTTACACAAGCAAGCGGAACGATCCCAAGGCTAGGCAGTGAAAAAGTTTCTATAACCAAGGGTCTCCTCCTGGAAATATTACCCTGTAAGGAAACCAGTTGTATAAACTCAGCCGTAGCGTGACTAATATAGTGGCACTTTTAAATCCTCACATTGTTTGATGTCATGCCGCATTCAAAACCACAGATTTTACTTTTCACAGAAAATTTTAAGTAGGTGAATAAAGGCATTCAAGTTCACAGGCCTCGGTAATTTAACTTAAAAAGGAAGAAAAAATTCCCACTTTATTCAGGTGGCTTTGAGCTGCATACCTATATTTTCAGGAGGGAAATTACAGCACTCATGTGACATAAAAGAATAGCAGGCTAACAGTGCGAGGTGATGGCATGCTAATGAGGAGAGCGAGTGGGGAGCTAATCGCTTTCCTATAAAGCACCCATTATGAGTGGCTCTGATAACCTAATAGTGCCCTATTCCTACTGCTCATTCCTTAGCAACTACAGCTGCCAAGCGGATTGGCATTCCTGTGCGATAGTTTCCATGACAAACAAGGATGGCAAAAGGCAAGCAATTGATTATTTGAATGCCTCAACACCCTTTCATACTTCAATGACAACTTGTCGGGACCTCCAGGCAAAGCCTGCGCCCTCCCCCCTTCCTTGTCACAAGACTAGAACAAAATACCCACAGCACGGAGTATAAAAGGAAGGTGGCCGACAAGCAGGTGGACAGGCTGGAGGTGCATAGCTTAGATTGGGTCTTTATATTGACAAACTATATGATAGAACTCTGCAGCCATGTCGCTCCTTCCTGTAATCTCCAGGTAAGATGTGAAGCCTGGGACTATGCAGAAGAACCCCACATTGTGTCTACACCGAGTGGATGTGTAAAGCCAGCTTTCGAATAACGGACGCTGGAGTGGAGAGCTGCAACAGTGTGTGTCACTCCTATTATGTGGTTTGGAGTGATGCAAGTTATTGCGGTGAGGCAGGAAGCATCAACACTCATGAGGCTCCAATATCATAAAGGTGATGTATGAACTCAGTTCCCCCCCCCCGAAGCAAAAATGATCAGCGTCCATTCAAAGCAAACCTGAACGACCATGGCTTGCCGCCACCCCCCCCCCCTAGTTTTGATCCTGGGTACGCCCCTGGAACCCAGCAGACCTTGACTACATAGCGAGTGGTGCTGTGGTCTAAACCACTGAGCCTCTTGGGCTTGCCAATCGGAAGGTCGGCGGTTTGAATTTGCGCAACAGGGTGAGCTCCCGTTGCTCTGTCCCAGCTCCTGCCAACCTAGCAGTTCAAAAGCATGCCAGTGCAAGTAGAAAAATAGGTACCACTGCAGCGGGAAGGTAAATGGCATTTCCGTGTGTTCTGGTGTTCATCACGGTGTTCTGTTGCACCAGAAGTGGTTTAGTTGTGCTGGCCACATGACCCGGAAAGCTGTCTGTGGACAAACGCCAGCTCCCTCGGCCTGAAAGCGAGATGAACGCCACAACCCCATAGTCGCCTTTGACTGGGGTCCTTTACCTTTTTTACCTTTTATATAGCATTCAATGAAAAGAGAGGGATTCTCGGAAGCTGGCTGAAACAAATGTTCAATCCTTGCCTGACATTTAGGTAAAGGTAAAGGAACCCCTGACCATTAGGTCCAGTCGTGTCCGACTCTAGGGTTGCGGCGCTCATCTCGCTTTATTGGCCAAGAGCATGTGGCCAGCATGACAAAGCCACTTCTGGCGAACCAGAGCAGCGCACGGAAACACTGTTTACCTTCCCGCCAGAGCGGTTCCTATTTATCTACTTGCACTTTGAGGTACTTTCGAACTGCTAGGTGGGCAGGAGCTGGGACCGAGCAACGGGAGCTCACCCCATCGCAGGGATTCGAACCGCCGACCTTCTGATCAGCAAGCCCTAGGCTCTGTGGTTTAACCCACAGTGCCACCTGGGTCCCTGACATTTACTTTGGTTTAAATGCAATGCCAGCACTACACCTAAGATACGTAAGGGCCAAAGCTCATGCTTTTGCTTTGACTGTATAAATGTGGGTCTCAATCCCCAGTTGAAAGGAGCTCAAGCAGCAAGGCTAAACAAAAACCCTGTTTGCCTACCCTCTCCCCTGCAATTCCAGTCACAATGAAGGTTTTTAAATCACAGGAGGAGCCAATTTAAGTACTGCACACAATGTTGTGGAAGGTGGGGCGATTTAAAAAAACCCAATCCTCCTGTCAGACTGGGAATATCTCCAGTTTAGGGTCTTCCACCATTCTTCATCAGAGTTTTCTTTCAGCAAAGCAAGCGGCTCACATATATTCCAAGCAAAGCTTTAATAATAAATAAAATGGTAACACCGTAACATACCGTCTGAGAGAAACTAAAACAACATTGTGAGGCAAGAAGGACAGTTGGCCTCTCTAACTGAACTGAACTGAACACTCGAAGGGAGGGGCTGATTCTGGAGCAGAACACAGAAGCCACACCCACCAGATGACAGACATTCTACTATTCAAATTAGACCCCAGTGTTTTTCTTACACACAACTCCATGCAACAGAAGTTAAACCAGGAGGACTTTGGGGACAGTGACAGAGGGGACATGACCAGTGCTTTTATTCTAGAAAAAAAGGGCAGGTACTCACCAGCAAGCAGGCAGAGGGGCCAGCGCATGGTGGGGCGGAGGTGAAACCTGGCAGCAATGCTGGATGGTGAGGGTGGGTTAGCTGTTTGAGACCCCTTGCCCACCCATTCACCCACTGGGGCACTGCCACTCAGGTGAAAAACCTGGTTTTGGGAAGGAGGCAGCAGAGTTCCAGGATCCTGTAAGAGCACCTCCTTATCTAAGCTAAGCAAACACTTCCTGGACTTGGGAAGGAGGTGCAATGTTCTGATGGGGTCCAAGAACCCTTCTGTCACCTCCCCCCCCAAGGGTGGCGATACTGCGTACTGTTGCGTACCGCCAGGAAAAAAATAAAATCTCCTCTCCCCACACTTCCAATCTTCACATGCATGATTGGAATCACATGAGGAGAAACAGGGCTATGGCGATCTCTTCCCCAAACCAGCAGGAATTGCTGTCAGAATTGAGACTACTGATCTGGGCAAGCTAATGGTCTGATCCAGTATTAAGCAGCTTCATGTGTTCCCATCACTAGCATGCACTCCCTGACAAATTTCCCCTGAAGGAATGCAGTCCTCAACGGATTCAGTTTAAGTGGGGAAGCAAATAAATAGGTTTAATCAAGAAGCAATAAATGTATGAAGAGGATGAATGGGCCAACGATGCTTATAAGGCCACTAAACTCAACACTCTCAGATACGTTTCAGTTGTCCTTGTGGCAATAAAGCTGCTAGCACCTTTGCAAAGCTAAGCAGGGTCAGGTATGCATTGCAAGACATCAGACTAGATGACCCTCGGGGTCCCTTTCAACTCTACAATTCTGTGCCTTTCTGATTATATAATGGGTACGCAGGACTAGCACCTCTTTTTTTGTTGTTAAAAAGTGAGGCACTTACTGTAACAACTTCATGGTGAGTACCGGCACCTATTTTTCTACGGGGAAAAAGCACCGCTTAGAACTACTAAGGAAATATTGCTACTCTTCACAGCTGTGCCAAGTTCTTACAGTATCCAAAACTAAGATCCTCTAAGCATGAATATTTGGAATAATTACTTTCAGATGAAGGTACTATAGGTAAAGGTAAAGGTAAAGGGACCCCTGACCATTAGGTCCAGTCATGTCCGACTCTGGGGTTGCGGCACTCATCTCGCTTTATTGGCCGAGAGCCGGCGTACAGCTTCCGGGTCATGTGGCCAGCATGACAAAGTCGCTTCTGGCAAACCAGAGCAGCACACGGAAACGCCGTTTACCTTCCCGCTGGAGCGGTTCCTATTTATCTACTTGCACTTTGACGTGCTTTCGAACTGCTAGGTTGGCAGGAGCTGGGACCGAGCAACGGGAGCTCACCCCGTCGCAGGGATTCGAACCGCCGACCTTCTGATCAGCAAGCCCTAGGCTCTGTGGTTTAACCCACAGCGCCACCTGGGTCCCCTACTGAAGGTACTATACTAACAGCCAAACAGCAGACTAATCCTGAATGAAGGCAACAGAACTGCAATATGTAAAAACCTCCACCTCACCATACTAAGATTTCCATAGCGATGCAGAGATTTACTAATGGACTAGTATATTAAGCCTGTTGCAAAAAACAGGCGCTAGACGGAGGCGGATATCCCCATTAACCCTTTCCCCTCCCCATTAACTCTTTCCCCTCCCCACCCTCCTCTCCTCCCCATTAACCCTTTCCCCTCCCTCCCCATTAACCCTTTCCCCTCCCCACCCTCCTCTCCTCCCCATTAATCCTTTTCCCTCCCCACCCTCCTCTCCTTCCCATTAACCCTTTTCCCTCCCCAGCCTTCTCTCCCTCCCATTAACCCCTTTACCTCCCCACCCTCCTGGCCCCCCTCGAGGCTGCGACTCTGAGCCCTGCGGTGGCGGCGGGAAGAGGTGGAGGCCCCCGCCCTCCTCCCCCCGTTTATTGCCGGGTCTCCTCTTCTCTCCCTCCCCCCACACCTCTCTCTCACACACACACACACACACACATACACACACACACACGCACTTTCCCCCACACCTCCCCCCACAAATAGCTCAGCTCTCTCTCTCCCTCCCCCCTTCACACCTCCCCCCCATCCCCGGCGACCGGGCGGCAGCGCGAGGCGGGCCCGGGCGCTAGCCCGGCAGCACACGCGGGCGCCTTGCGGGGCGGGGGGCACAGCCGCGGCTGCTCTCCTGCCGCCGCGGAGGGAGGAGGCTGAGCGCGGGGAAACCGGGGAGCCCCCCAACCCCGGAAGCCCCCTCGGAGGCCGGCCCCGCCGTGCGCGCTCAGCTCCCTCGGCGGCTCCGGCCGCGCAGGAGAAGAGCCGGGCAGGAGGGAGGGCGGGGGCGCATCACGGTTGGGGGCGGTTCTGGGGCCCGCGACGTCCCACTCCGCCTCCTTCCTGGCGCGCGCTCGGCCTGCACTGGCCGTGAAGGAGTTGGTTGTGCCGCACGTGCGCCTTCCAAGCTGGGAGCCACCTCTCCTTCCCCTCGCTCGCCAGCCGCGCTCCCCTCTGTTCCCGGGAAGTCGGAGGACGGGCTCCTTCTCGGAGGAGGGGCCGGGGAGGAGGAGGAGGGAGCAGCCAAGAGGAGAAGAGGAGGGAGAACGGCAGCGATAGCAGCAGCGCCCCGGCAGCCGGTCAGTCTGCCTAGGAAGCAGCCCAGCGGCCGCCTTCTCCCCGCCAGCGCGTGCTGCGGGCAGGGGCGCCACGCGCCCCCGCCGCCAAGCGGTGTCACTGGAACGCAAGAGCCTGTGTCAGAGGGCTGCGGGCAGGGCCGCCAAGCGCCTATTGGTCTGTGTCAGAGGGCTGCGGGCAGGGGCGCTACGCGCCCCCGCCGCCAAGCGCCTATTGGTCGGCTGCGGGCAGGGGCGCTACGCGCCCCCGCCGCCAAGCGGTGTCACTGGAACGCGCACGCGCAGTTGCAAATTCCTGTGACACACGGAAAGTAGTACGTCCCGACACAGGCTCTTTATTATATAGGATACATGGTCTGTGAACATTTCACTCATCAATCACCCTAACCTGCCATCAAAGTCTAGACTCAAAATATGTTGGCACATTAGAGCATTTCACAACAGAATAATCCTGTCAAAATCCATTTTTATTCATCTATTCATGATAGAAATGTTTGGCTTAAATGAGTGCAATTTATGCATCCTACAAGGCTCGGATCTCAGGCACACTCTCTTCCCTTGTAGCCGAAATTTGCTTTGGATAAAACAGGAAATTTACACAGTGATCGATTGGAGCTCAGAAGATCCTGTGGCTCATTATTTCTAGAGGTAGCCTCATTACTGTGACAACCCGTGACAATATCTTTTTTATTTTACATACTAGGAAAGTTCAGACTTGGAGATTTACAGCGCCTTGAGATGACTCACAGCATTATAATAGCTATAAGCACCCAACTTACTTTATTTGTAGTGCATTTTAAAGCCAATTAAAGGAACATTAAACCACCTCTCAAAACAATGGCACATGGCACAAGGTGATGTTTTTGTGCTGGCTACAATTCAGCAATTGAAGAAAGACCTACAGTAGCATAACTGGTTTACAACACATGAAACATGAGTTCTTTGTATGGTTTGGGGTTGGCAGTGGGAGATAACTGGGCTCTTGAACCTTTAACAGCTGCTCAGCAGCCAGAAATTCAATGGGTGAAGCTTTTTCTAGTATGGAAACGCAGTTATGGGGAAAGCTTCACCTGTTGACAATATGCCTGCCTTATTACTTGTATGTAACCCTCAATTCACTTCAGGTCCTGCACCCCACTCAGACAGGAAGGTAATGATTTGTAAATAACTCAAGGTGTATCAGTATGCAAATTTTGTGGAAATTTGTATCCACTTTTGCAAATAGAGCAGAGAATCCAATCCATACAGTGTACTGGACCTAGAAAATCATGTTGTCATCCCTGGTCACAGCAGGTGAAAGAGAAAGCAGACAATAATACTGGAGGGGAAAGGGGTGAGAGAGGGCACAATTGCCTTCCCCAATGCACTGAAAGAGTTAAAAAGTAGGTTAGCCATTGCCCAGACTGAGATGGGGCAAAATTCAAATATTAGTACAGCAATATGAAACGGACAATTTATGTATATAGTCCATCAATATTTTCATACACAGCAGCCTTCATTTGAATTCTTTTCCATTGCGGGCATTGGACTAGATGGCCCCTTCCGACTCGACAATTCTACGATTCTATGGTTTTTGTCAAGTGCCTGAAGCGGTTTATTTCATACCTTTTAAAGCTGATTGTTGACAAGAAATTGTCAGCAGGTATTCTTTTCAATCTATGACAACAGATCTTCCTACACGCACTCATTCACACACTGATATGGATTGACAAAAGCAATTCAGTTGAAAAGTTGTCGCTGGTGTCAACAATGACAATTGAAAACCCTAGAACTTAAAAATATAGGCATGGCTATATGGAGACAGATTATCAAATGGGAGGAAGGCAATAAACCCCTGCTTAAAAGAAGGTGAATGTTCACAGTTGCATGAAAAGTGAGGTGGTGAATGCCAAAACAGCGGAGGCAGGAGAGGATCTTGGAAAACCCAGAGGCTGGGAAGGACTTGCAAAAGCAAATTGTGGAGCATCAAGTGTGAGGAACATCCTGAGGAATCAAGTGTTGAAAAGCCATCGCCTCTTAAAACATCCCAGTGGACGAGCCATAAATCTCCAACTTCCCAAGGGCTCTACTGTCAATCCAAAGAGATGAAACAGCTGACATCAGAAATCTCCCTCCCTGTGCAAGTGCAAATTAACAGTTGGGAGCAAATAAAGAGATTGGGAATATAAGAGCTAGACCAGGAAAAAGAAACAATTCAGTTCCCTTTGGGGAAACAAGATTTTCTGTTTCAGTTCTCTTTTTCTTTCTTCTGTTGTTGATGTTGTTGCTACTGATTTTCACTATTTTTCAATTATACACTGCTTAATTGTATGTAAAACCTTCAAACGGATTACAAAATATATACAATATACAGTACATTAAAACTGCCCTCAAAAATCAAAGTTAAAAACAAGTTTCAAAAATGAAAAAAATAATCAATAAAAATAATCAAAAGTATACATTATTAGCTAAGGTTACAGCTTAATATATGTGTCAAGTTGTGAAATGTGAAATGTTTTTAGCTGGCACTGGAAAGGATGCACCAAAGACAATTGCCCAAAGTCAACTGACATGAGTTCCATGATTATTTCATATGCTTCCTAGATCCGTGTAGAACACTACTCCGTGTAGAACACTGCTCGTAGCAAGATTTTTTATTACAGTTCTTTCATATAAAAGGAAAAATGGTTTACTTCATGACTAATGATATCCCACCCTATTAGTAGATTTAAAGTGGAGATCTTCTGAATTAAATGTACTGTTGCATCTATTTTAGTTAAGGAATATACATAAATCACAATTGTATATATGTACTGAATTATTTTAGTTTAATTTATTTATACATTTTGCCTTGTTTGTTTTAATCTGTTGTATTCAGTGGAAATGTATACTGTCTTGTATATGGTTTTGTATTTTGGGCCTATGGCCGCGAAATAAATGATCTGCTCCTAGAACTGTCAATAAATTAGAAAACAAATCTGCACAGAGTAAAAGTATATGCTAAAAGAGCAGTAGGCTAAAATTCTTCTTCTTAAGGTGCTAGTTTTTTATGGGGGAAGTACAATGAGAAGGGGAAGCTAGTCAACTATTCCATCAAAAGAGCATAAGAACATGAAAAAACCAGCAGTAGCAGGCCAGTGACCCATCTTATCCAGCATCCTGTTCTCACAGTGGTCAATCAGATGCCCGTGCGAAACCCACATGCAGGATTTGAACACAAGAGCACTCTCCACTCCTGCGGTTTCCAGCAACTGGTATTCAGAAGCATTGTTGCCTCCAATAATAAGCACTGCAAACTGCAAACTGAAGTGGTACAGGGCAGGCTATTCAATCAATTATTTGCTGAGACTGAGAGGAGGGTTTCCCCACCCAGATTTTGGTGACAATAGTTAAAATGAACCGTTAGCTCATTCAATCCACATTTTGCCAGCTTCCTCGCAAAAAATATCATTGGTGGCTTTGTCAAAAGCTTCACTGAATTCAAGATACACTATGTCCACAGCATTACCCTGATCCACCAAGCCTGTAGCTCCATCAAAAAAACCAAAGAGATTTGTCTGGCATGACTTGTTTTTGAGAAAGCCATGCTGAGTCTTAGTAATCTACTACCCTTTTACTCTGTTCTGAGAAGGTAAACTAGCATTAGTAAGTTTTCTCTCAGTTCTTCTATATAGTTGTGATTTGTTTCTCTTGTAAAGCATACTTTGTTTCTTAGTGATGTTACACTTCCTCTGAATTGCCATTTGAAAAGCAGACATAAACAATGGGCCATTCACATTTCACAGTCCTCACAATATTTCCTTAAGGAATTAGTTTAGTGAATAAGCTGTTATACTCAATCTGGAGTTATTCTCTTGTGAGACTTAAACACATTAAGAAATAATTGTTCACAATAATTACTTCAGTTACAGACCAAACCCTGAAAATGCAATAAGAATTCCTCCCCACTCCTCTGATTCCTGCGTTTACATCCATCATTTTAAAGCAATTAAACAATATGATTAACACCTGCCAGGAGGCTCGCACCAATTGAGAAAGTTGCAAGTGCTAATATACAAACCAGCATTGCATATTAGGCTCTTGAACAACACTATCCCACATGTCTGTGAGTGCCATTTGTCTGCTTTCTCTTTCTGAGCAAACAAAATGAAATAAAAATTGGAACATGAAACAGGAACTGGAAGTAGAACAGGAGTGTAAGGAGACAGCAATTTCTATTCTGGGTTTGTCACAATCAGCAATTTCCCCATTTCTGCTGCCGCTAAAAAGCAAATGTGGGACCTTCTGATGCAAAAATCATGCACCTGAACATGCCCCCTTCTTCTTACACAAAATTGCTATATTAGTGAGCTATTTTTGGGTTCACATTTCCATGGTCTCATGGTAAAATGAAAATACCATTGCACTACCTAGCTGTCGTGAGAGCAACCGCAAGGCAGTTTATAAGGCATTATTTCCAGCTGGGAAGAAAATGAAACACTCCCCCCAAAAACACACAGAACAAAAGAGGACACAGCTTCCCACAGGCTTAATTATATGTATAGATAATTCAGAAATAATTACTACAACTTAGAGATATAGTCATTTCACTGGGGTGGGGTGGGTGAGAGACTGTGACCATGTGGCCTGAGTGCCTCCTCAGTCTGTAGTCCAAGAAGAATATCAAGATCCCTCCTTTTCTCTCTTCTTATGGCTCTTTCTCTTCAAAGCGGACTTGAAGAAACAGACAACTACCGGTACTTCACAGTGGAGTGTCCTATATAAGGTGGATCCTCCTGCTTCTTCTCCTTTTGGTCACTGCCTATCATTTCAAAGCATTCAGCAGTGACAACCATGAGGAAAAGGGGCTACCTTTGAAGGTGACTCAGAAACTACAACTAAATAGAGGCTATTATTTGTGGTGCAGCATCGCTTTCGCTTGTAATAATAATATAATAATTTATTATCTGTACCCCGCCCATCTGGCTGGGTTCCCCCCAGCCACTCTGGGCGGCCTCCAACAGATATTAAAATACATTAAAATATCACAAGTTAAAAACTTCCCTAAACAGGGCTGCCTTCAGATATTTTCTGAATGTCAGATAGTTGTTTATCTCTTTGACCTCTGCTGGGAGGGCGTTCCACAGGGCGGGCGCGACTACCGAGAAGGCCCTCTGCCTGGTTCCCTGTAGCTTTGCTTCTCGCAGTGAGGGAACCACCAGAAGGCCCTCGGTGCTGGACCTCAGTGTCCGGGCTGAATAATGGGAGTGGAGACTTTATGGGAGTGGAGATTTAATTTTTTGATTCAGATTTTTATGGCAAACAGCTAGTACAATAAAGTTATTTGGATTGGAATGGAATTAAGGCTGCCAGACCGGTGACTGGGAGCAGCCACGGAGACCATATAGCATTGGTCCTAAAGGATCTACATTGGCTCCCAGTATGTTTCCGAGCACAATTCAAAGTGTTGGTGCTGACCTTTAAAGCCCTAAACAGCCCTAGCCCTGAAGGAGCATCTCCACCTCCATTGTCCAGCCCAGACACTGAGGTCCAGCTCCGAAGGCCTTCTTGGTAGTTCCCTCACTGTGAGAAGTGAGGTTGCAGGGAACCAGGCAGAGGGTCTTCTCAGCAGAGGTGCCCTCCCTGTGGAACGCCCTCCCATCAGACGTCAAGGAGACAAAGACTATCTGACTTTTAGAAGACCTCTGAAGGCAGCCCTGTATCGGGAAGTTTTTGATGTTTGATGTTTTACTATGTTTTTATGTGTTGGAAGCTGTCCAGAGTAGGAGAGAATAGACAGCAGGAAGAGAAGTGAGGTGAACTCACTTGATGAGGAGGACCGCTGAGGTCACACACATTCTTCAAAAAAATGAACAACCTGGAACCAGCACTGTGTGTTACATAAAATAGCAGAAACCACATGTAACAATGAATCAATGCACAGAACAACAGTTCATATGATGCCCCTGCAAAAATAATAATAATAAAAAGTTCTTCAGTGATCATTCTGTAACATGTTAAACTTAATTTTGCTTTCTTGTTTCCTGTAAAGAAACAACTGCTTTAAACATATGGTGCAGAGTACCTATTTCTATATAAGCATTTCATGGAGCAGATGATGACAATATGTATAGAAAACAAGAATATTTGCTACAGTAGATGTCTAGAATTTAATGAAGGTCTCAGTTCAGACCTATTGACGAGGCTGTTTTTTTGATAACTGAAAACTGAAGAAACAGCATTCACCTGTGTGACAACCATCTAAATAAGATTGTCACTGTTCAGTGGTGTATGTCTGAAGAGAAGGCAAATTTATTTCTCTATCTCACAAAATTCACCTGGGACCATCAGGGATGTTTACATATGAATGCCAACATTCAATGAAGTCTGGAGCCTACAACATCTACATCCCTCAGTTCTTTCTTCTGCCTTATTGCTGGAGGTTTCTACCATATAAGATTATCTCTCTTTTCATTAAATGGCATTCAGCTTAAATGCCAGGCATAGCAGCAAGTGCCTTAAAAACCCTGGCAAGCCATATAAACACTTCGGAAGAAGACACCTTGTGCTAAAGCAGAGGTTGCAATTCTATTGTATCCTATAGAAAAGGCACAATGTGCTCTTGAAAGCAGAAAGTTCTCTTTCCCAATGAACTCAAATAATTTAAGTGAAGAAGGAGATGAAGAAGAAAAAGGGGAGGAGGAGAGGGAGCATGGACAACTATGTTTAGCAATGTTCAAATTACCTCTGAAAAACACCATGGCAGATGGGATCCTAAATATACCACAACACCGGAGAGCCAAAGAAAATGGGTGTTTTCTCCCCTTTCAGATTTTTTTTACTAATTAAATGACAATGCAGTCTCTCAAACAACATGGCTTAGATGTCTCTCTTTGAGAATTTTTTGTTGCTAAAAACAGTCTTGCACTTAATTTTTAATGGCTTTTAATGGCAGGCAGGTGCTCAAATCACTTAGCAAAAAATCAGAATTGTAGCCTAGGTAATTACCATCAACGTAAGTGGAAGGGTCTGCCAAGAATGCAAAATTTATCCCTGGAAAATAGAAAACTTTTATTTTAGTGGTAATATCTAATGCACGCGATATGTTAAGAGACATATCATACAAAATGCTTTGAACTTTTCAGCTCAACCAGCAGTTTAACTATCCCATTGTATTGCTTTGTCTGTGGTAAGAATGTCATTTCAGTCCTTTACTTGAGCACCAAAGTAGCAGCAGCATAAACATGAATACACAGGGCTTGCCACAAGCTAGCAGCCACTGCTTCCCAGTCTACATTAGAAACACACACTAGCACAATTACCTCAGTCCAGAATCCAAGCTTGGAGGTTGAAGTCCCGGAAAAGGTACAAACGTGGATCCACAGGGAACTAGTCTGGGGGACATAATGCTTTTCTTCTGCGTTCTCCTGAAGTGACTTCGGTTCTGCTCTTTCACTTCAAAGTATGAGCTTGGAGAGGCTTTATTGGGATATATTTACCTCTGCAGTCCTTTCACGTTTTGAGTATAGTTTTGCTTTTACCAACAGCTTGAAACTCAAGACTGCTCAATAGACTATTAAGGGGATTTTTTTTTTTTAATGAGGCAGGAAGGCCAGTGCATTGGTTAACGTGATTATTTTGCAGAGCCCTGCACAATCATTAGTACCAAATAAGTTGTCACAGAACAACATTTCGTTCTTCCTGTGCTTCTTTGCCTTTCTTGTCCCCTATATGATTTATAAGCTAGGAGGCGTACATCGTCCTTAGGCTTATTACATTACCAAAGAGGTGAATTTATACATTTATTAAACTTTATTAAATTTATTTGTCGCTTCCCACTACCAGAGGAGGCCCCGAAGCAACTCGCGGAAAGCAAAGCAAAACAATGACCAGGTGTAACAATGTATCCAGTAAAACAATACAAATTTACAAATGGTTTTCGTTTAAAAATGCTTTTTTAAAAGAAGAGAAGAAGAGTTTGGATTTGATATCCCGCTTTATCACTACCCTAAGGAGTCTCAAAGCGGCTAACAATCTCCTTTCCCTTCTTCCCCCACAACAAACACTCTGTGAGATGAGTGGGGCTGAGAGACTTCAAAGAAGTGTGACTAGCCCAAGGTCACCCAGCAGTTGCATGTGGAGAAGCGGGGAATCGAACCCGGTTCACCAGATTATGAGTCCACTGCTCTTAACCACTATACCACCCCTATCCAGCACAGACAGGAACATCAAAAAGTAGCCACTGAAAGCCAGACCACTATTGTGCACATAAGTAAGTTTTCACATGGTGGAGGGGGGAAGGCAATTTTGACACCAGCCTAGCACAGGAGAGCATCCCAAAAACAGGAGCAAGGGAGGGCTACCACAAAAAGGCCTATTCTCTTTAAAGGGGCTATCATTGAAGGACCTCAGATGGCAATCCCTGGATCAGAGTAAATTCTTATGGGGAGAGCTGATCCTTGAGGTATTGTGGGCCTGAGCCAAGAACAGCCTTTGTATCGCTTTGTTCAGAAACAAATGGGAAACTAGTGCATTTGGCTATAACTGGAGTTATAAATTCAGAGTGCCAGGTCCAGTAAATAATCTGACTGTGGAATTTGACACTGCCTGCCGTTTCTGGACCTTGTTCAAAACAGAGGCCAAACTACAACCCAGTATCGTAATCTGCCTTTGAGGTTACCAAAGCATAGATCACAGAAACCAGGCTATCCCCATCCAAACAGGGTCACAGCTAAGGCACCAGCCCAACCTCGTAAAAGGCATCCCATGCGGACAACAGTAAATCCAAGAGTACCTCCAAGCTGTGCACCTGCTCCTTCTAGAATGTGATTCCAATAAGAAAACGGTTGCACTGAGGACTGAGGAACCAGCCACTAACAATGTCTCTATCTTAGAGCTTCATCCAGTCCATTACCAAGGTCAGATACTGGTTCAACATATCCACCGCCACACTGGTTGAGATGAAAAGGAGAAATAGAGCTGTGTTGCCCTCAACGTACTCATGACGCACTTCGAAACTCTGGATGACCTCACTCAGCAGTTTTAGGTAGATGTTAAGCAGCACAGTAAAGGTAAAGGGACCCCTGACCATTAGGTCCAGTCGCGGACGACTCTGGGGTTGTGGCGCTCATTTCGCTTTACTGGCCGAGGGAGCCGGTGTACAGCTTCCGGGTCATGCGAACCAGAGCAGCACACGAAAACACCGTTTACCTTCCCGCCGGAGCGGTACCTATTTATCTACTTGCACTTTGACATGCTTTTGAACTGCTAGGTTGGCAGGAGCTGGGACCGAGCAATGGGAGCTCACCCCGTCGCGGGGATTCGAACAGCCGACCTTCTGATCGGCAAGCCCTAGGCTCTGTGGTTTAGACCACAGCGCCAGTAGATAGGATTAAACCCTGAAGAATCAACAGTGGAGGCTTCAAAGAGCCAAACAATATTTGCAGTAATATACCAATATACCCTTTCCCAGTTGTTCCTATCAAATTTGTTTTCAAAGGTAACTGTGTCCCACTGCTTTCCTCTATTCTACCAGGTTTATGTTATGCCCCCCCCCTATATCTACGCTCTTTTACACAAGCAAGCATCCCATCTTGGCTTGAAGTCTTTTAGCATCAGCATATAAAACAGTGTATCTTTCCAAATGCCTTTGTTACGTGTGTTTTATCCTACACTGCTTTGGCCTCTCTGAATTGCTGTCATGCCATATTTTCCTCCATCTGAACACTCATAAACGTTGGGCCCTCTTGCACCCTCATCCCTGGGGAATGATTTGCTGAGAACCAGTCGCTTCTCGTCTCCTGTCAATTAGTTCAAATAATCTGCCATCTCCCCCCCCCCCTTTTCATTTTAAGTACCAACACTTAAGACTCATCCCGGTTCAGGTGTAATCCGTTCCTTCTGTACAGACAATATTGATCCAACATGATTGGTTTCAATGATATTTTTCTAGAAAAATTGGAGCTGGAACTCACTAGGAATCTCTCCCTTGTTCTCTTATAATGGCAATGGCACCCACCTGAGAGGTGCCGGAGCTGAGCTCCAGCTGAAGAAAAAGCCCTGGTTGGTTCAAGAATTAGATTATATATTTCTAGAACCTTTGCAGGCATCATAGGACTGTGCCCTGAATAAAGTATGCATGTAGAAATAGTAGCTGCACAGTTTAAGAAAATGGCAAATTAATATATATATATATATACATACATATGTATGTGCATGTGTCTATGTGCGTAACGAGGACTATGTTAAAATTGACTAAATAGGCAGTGCCATTTCTGGGGATCTATTTGACAAGAAATTAAAAACAAGCTGTAGTAACAATTAAGATAAATTGTATTTTAAATGCAAGTAGTCAGATAGAAAAAATGTCTAAATTGGATCTGTAGCAGCTATGGTCGCATTGTGCCAATAAAAATTATAATCTTACCTCAGATCATTGATACTTCCAGTAAGATTAGGAAACTTGGCAGAACTTAAATTGCTCAATTTAAACAGAACATAAAGAGATCTAAAATTAAAGGCATTGTAATAACAGGCATATGACTGAAGTTTATTTTCTGGGAGGAGAGGGATCTGACTGTGCCAAATATTAAGTTATGCCATCAGGCTAACAGTATCCAGTAGATATCAAAATGGAAAATTAATCAAGAGAAAGTCAGCATCAACACTGAACAGCAACAACAAAAAAGTTTTGTTGCAGACAAATTGGAAATCTGAATTTAAGGAAGGAAAGGATCTTACTATACAGTCCATTACAACATCAGAGATGCCAGAGTCATGCAACAGTCATAGTTGGAATATTACAGGAGATCAGAGAATAAATGTTTCAATGTCATTCAAAACACAACAGAAGGAAGAATCACAACAGAAGGAAGAAAAAGAGTACCCAAATACTGTAAATGGAAAGATGGATTTGTACATTTGAACATGTCGTTATTGCCTTCTGTATTACTAGAAAGCAGAATTTTCAAACTTGAATTGTGTTTTATAGGAAACAGCTAGTGTGAAGACAATTTGAAGCCCATAAAGAAACAGAACGCAAAACTACTGTTTTCAAAACCCATTTCCAGAAGAAGAAAAAGCCTTTGTCAATAAGAATAAGAATAATTTATTATTTATACCCCGCCCATCTGGCCGGGTTTCCCCAGAGAATGTGTTTACTTTTAAATTTTGATATTTTAGTTCTGCACCCTGGCATTATACATACTGCACTAAGTGCCACTAAGAACTCAATAAAAAACATTGATTGTGAAGTTTAAGTCATCCAGTGGACTTTGTTAAAAGGGGCAAGGTTAAAGGGATGAAGCACTCAGGAAAATACATGTGTGCAGTGGTGTAGCTGGGAATCTGAGACTCTAGACTTAAGACGTCTTAATAGGTTCGGGCGCTCTTTGTGTAGTCCTTCCTTGAAAATGTAGACAGTCCTGATGCATTTTAGGAGGCTGGGACGACCCGTTCAACCTGCTGACCTCCTGCCCTGACACAGCTCCTGCACATATGTGTATAAAATAGTGTGAAATGATAATAAAATATAGACCATTAGTCCATCTAGCTTAGCACTGCTTGCTTTGGATAGCAGAAGTTCTCGGATGCTTCACCAATTTTGCTATGGTGCCTTCTAAGTGAAGGCTAAGTGCCTTCTCAGTCCTGCTACCCAATATCCATTTAACAGCACAGGATACTCTTGACACTTCCTGCATGCAAGACACGTGCTCTGGCATCAAACTACAGCCTGTCCCCATATGCCCTTATTCAGGTGATAGGACTTGTTCACTGCCAAAGTAACAGGAGCAGCTTCATTTTAATCAGACTGTTTAATACAAAATCACAGGCACACATGCGGATTAACTCCAAACCACACATATGCAAATGAAGCAATGTTTGAAAAAGACACAATGCATATTTGAATTTAGGGGGGGCAGTAGATACGCTGGACAGTGACTGGAGAATCTGATAAGCCCAGTATGTGTCAGATCTCTTCAGCATGCAATACCACTCTCCAGATCGTGGCATGTGAAAACTCCCACCACCATTTCAAGCGCTCCTTGAGAATAAGTTCAGAATAAAAATCATGTGTTTCGTCTTAGTTTCACAGGAATCCAGATGGCCATGCGGTTAAATTGGCAGAGGCCGATCTATTTCATTCAGCATTATCTTGGGAAGTCTATATAAGCAGCAGCAGCAGAGAAAACTGAACATGAATCCAAGAGTGAAGCCTGGGACAAGCTTCATTTCATAGCATCAATTTTAGGAGAATCGTTGACATCCATTTTCTAGCCAGCGTTGTAGGCTGGCTGCAGAATATAGAGAGATTTTCAACTCAGTTAGTTATTCCGGCAATTAATTATAATCACTGTTGTCAGCTCAATACAGAAGTAATTTGAGAACGCTAGTTTCGGGTTCTGCTGCAGCACATCCATATATTTCCAAGTGAGATAAATGCTGTACTGTGCGGACCAAACTAAATGTTTCATGCATGTATGGCTCCAAATGTTTAATAGTAACAAAGAGCAGTCTGAAGAGGGTGCAGATTTGATCAGAAAAGTAGTCGGTGAGGAGAAATTGCTTAATCTTTTTCTCAGGGGGCAATTTTCTAATTCTGATCGCCTCAACTTGCTTCCCCCCCCCCCAAACACACACTCACAAGACGAAAAAGATTTTCAACAGAAGGAGAAACAGCTTGGCATGGGTGAGGGTGGTAATTCTGAACTGCAAGAAAACACCTCTCCCCACCTAGTCCTTTGCTCCCAATGTCAGCCTCCCTGGAGTTTTGTTCTTCAATGAAAATCAGTCTTGAAAAATATATACAAAATAACTAGTCTGGCCCCAAGGCAGAGGAATGCGAAGAACTGGCATCTTTTATTCATGGATAATATTCCCTTGTTTAAACTAAGCCACAGCCAATGAATTTGCTGGATAAGAACGGAGAGGCAATTTTTCCATTTGCAATGGCCAGCACCACACAGACACACATGCGCAAGTAATATATAGCAAGACTCAGAAGAGAAGAGCTGGACAAAAAGGCATGCAAATCTGAGGCAGAATGCAGCATAGCAGTTTCACCCGCTGGATCCCAAACAGAAAACAAACCCATTGGGGTACTAATGCTGTAATTTAGTGCATACTTTCCTGAAAGTAATCCCTACTATTGATGGTTACGCAACACAATCTTAAGCATCCATGCAAAAATGCAACTAGTATAACTATTCCTGTTTATACTTAATGGAAACCAAAACTACTAGATTTGTGCTATGTTAGTACCATGTGTTTCCTTGTTTTCTTCGCTGCATGCACGAAACACATGCACACATTTATAGTGTATGATTATATGCCATTTTGAATACCACTGTCAGGCAACTGCTGTAAATCAAGCCAATTTTTTGTGCTTAGTTCATCAACATCTCCCATCAGTTAACAATAATTATGCACCTTTTAAAGCTCTCTTTCATTTATTGCAAATTTCTTTCAACAGACCTTATTTTCCCAGATGATGCCCCATGGTTTTCTGGAAACATCCAGGTTCGATTATTGTAATAAACTCCACATGGGGCTGCCCTTCAAACTGAACTGGGGCAAAATGCTGCTGTCCTGGAGTGTTCAAATATAGCATCCATTCTGAAAATATTACACTGGTTGCCCATAGTCGTCTAGGCTCAATTCAAGATGTGAGTGTAAATATTTCAGGTCCTAAACAATCTAGGCCTCAAACATTTAAAAGAATGCCTCCTCTCATAATGACCAGCCCAAGTTTTAAGAACTGTATTGCAAGCTCTGGTTGTGCATGCCCAATAAGATTCATGGGGAATGGGGAACGGGCCTGTGGGCGGACTCTGCCTTTGGTGGCCCCTCTTCTGTGGAACAACATCTCCCATTGGTCTATCTAGGTTGGTACTGTCCACATTGACTCTCCAGGAGCTCTCCATGATTTCAGGCAGTGGTCTCTCCCCCACCTACCAGGTCAGGTGCACTAGGCATTTAAATTTGTGTTGCTAGTTCATTCATAACTGACTTCTGCATTTTGATTTATGCTCTTTATCAAGATTAGAACAGCAGGCGTCCATGCCGTCCATGTCATTCTCAAAAGATTATGCTACCTTTTCCCTTTAAGTTTTTTGTTCTGGTAGGTAATTTAACTGAAGTCTGATTTTATAATTGTAATATTATCTGATTTTATATTTTTATCGTTTCTGTACTGTAATTCTTGTACACCAGAAAACCAGGCAGAGGGCCTTCTTGGTAGTGGCGCCCGCCCTGTGGAACGGCCTCCCATCAGATGCTAAGGAAATAAACAACTATCTGACTTTTAGAAGACATCTGAAGGCAGCCCTGTTTAGGGAAGTTTTTAATGTTTGATGTTTTATGTTTTTAATATCCTGTTGGAAGCCACCCAGAGTGGCTGGGAAGGCCAGGCCAGATGGGTGGGGAATAAATAAATAAATTATTATTATTATTATTATTATTATTATTATTATTATTATTATTATACCACTTAGAGACAATTGTAGCTAAGTGGATTATAAACGGTTTAAATAAATAAAAAAACAAATATTGTTAAAAGCAAAACACCACTCAGGACAGCTTACTGATTATTAATAAACAAAACAAAAAGCATATCATGTAAGCCAGCAAAGAAAGCCAAGAGGTCCAACTAAATCTCATGCAAATATGAGAAGCAACCTCACTGTCAGCTCCAGAACCAGAATGATCAGCTGAAATTAATAGAACCAACACTGTTTAGACTGATGCTGCGCAGAGAACCCCGGCAAGCAAAGCAAGGACAAAAACACTCTATCACCACCCACCCCTTGTCCAGTCAGGTCTTGGTAATACATGGCAGTTCAGCCTGTCATTCAGTAACAAATCTTGAAAGGCTGTAATTTTTTCACTGAGTGAGTTAGCATTCAACAGCACAGTTTTAAGGCCAGAAAGATGTTCACCAAAGCACCCAAGATCCCCACAGTTCCCAGAGAGACTTGAAGATGAAGTGACTGACATTCCACCCTCCCACACCTTCTAATTTGGATGTCCTACTTGGATCCTCCCAAAATATATCCCTGCTATCTCCCCAACCGCTTTCCAGCTTATCACCACAAGACCTTCATAAGGCCACTGAAAGAGAACAGTAAAACAGAGAGAGAATAAATAGATGTATAATTAGTTATACTTAACAAGTATGCTAAAAGAAGAAATAACTATTAAGGAGTTCAGAGGCTTCCACAGTAACTCCACCACCTGCCCATCCCCCCAAAGCAGGAAGATCAAAACTTTCTGATTTCAATACCATCTCATCCCCACATTCATCAGGACCAGATATCAGGTCCAGCTCCGAGGGCCTTCTAGCGGTTCCCTCACTGAGAGAAATGAGGTTACAGGGAACCAGGCAGAGGGCCTTCTCAGTAGTGGCGCCCGCCCTGTGGAACACCCTCCCATCAGATGTCAAGGAAATAAACAACTATCTGAATTTTAGAAGGCATCTGAATGAAGCCTTGTTTAGGGAAGTTTTTAATGTTTGATGTTCTATTGCATTAATAATAATAATAATAATAATAATAATAATAATAATAATAATATTCTGTTGGGAGCTGCCCAGAGTGGCTGGGGAAACCCAGCCAGATAGGCGGGGGTATAAATATTTTATTATTATTATCATCATCATCATTATCATCATCATCAACAACAACAACTGAAGAAAAAAGGGGGCACCTGTGTCTTTAGTACCAACCCGGTGGGAGGGACACATATATTTTTTTTTTTGAGACAAACTTCAGTCCCTCCCCCACGTCCATGGCATCCATAAAGTGCCCCCCAAAAAGAGTTTAAGAATCACCAACTTACAGCTAGACAGAAGAGTCATAAGTCTCTCTGCCTGCCTCAGCCTTCCATCTGTAAAACAGAAACAATTGCATGCTACTTCAGAGGCTTGTTGCAAGGACCAATGAGGGAAGGAAATGCTGTTTCCTGACACAAACTTTAGAGGCAGGAAGGGCTGCAAATCCAAGTAATAAGCATGCACGCTCCTTTCAACACCATTTCATTAGAGGCAGCAAAAAAAGCTTAAGAGTTTACAAGCAATGCAAAACATTTGTTTGTTTGTTTTACTGTTGTGGTAAACTGCAGATATTGTAAAGTGATCCCAGAATGGTCTGAAATCGGGATAAATTATGCAGTCCACAACAGTTTGCCATAGGAAGGAGACAAATAACTGCAGTCCAACATAAGGAAGGTACCATATAAGTTACTATAGGAAATTCACTTGCACCAGTCAGAGTCAACAGGGGATGAAACATCAACAGGTGACAAGACCTGCAAGCTAGATTGGTCATGCAAATAAGGTAAAAGACAAATATATCTGTATATAAATAGATCAAGAGAGGCAGCACTCTGCTACATTAAGAGATAATTGAGGAGAAAAACACACAGATAACGGGAATGCTGTGAAGTGAACATAATGTACTTGCATTTTTATAAGGCAGTTGGCAAGGTTCGGCGGAGATGTGTACAAAAAGGTACCGAATCGTATACATATAATAAAAGAGAAAGTAAATAAACAGAGCAACATGACTTGGGCAAGAGAGAGGGGAAAGGTTTCCAGGTTTCTCAGAGGCCGGTAAGTTTATAGGAAAGTCAGAGCAACAGTGCAATTACATATGTAAAAGATTTAAATTGGAGGACAAAGATGGAAAATGCAGTTTAACGATGGTATATTAGCCTTGAAGTAAGAAGGAAGGGCAGGTGATCAATGCTGAAAGGGAAATTTGATATGCCAGGAGATGAGAAGCGAGGAGAGGCAGAGAAGGGGGGAAGCCTTTCTTGTTCACCTCATGAGTGTAACAAGAGGGGAAAGAATGGATCCAAGCCCTCATCTAAATCGAAGGATAAAAGTAAGAAGACATGAGCAGCCACTTGTCCCTGATTTAACTCCTCCCTCTGAAATACACTTCGGTTTAAAAGAATGTCCCCTATTCTCAAGTAGAGAATTGGTCTTTAACTGGTTTGTAGAGTGACCCAAAACTGTGTGGTTCCACAGCACCAACAGGCACCATCGTCATACAGGCACATTCCCCAAGAACAAGTCCATCCCAACCTGCAGCTCTTCAAATTGTGGAGTCTTCTTTCTTCCTTGGCAATCACTCGTAGCCGAGTAAGATAACACAGTTTTAAAAGTGAGTCTGTAAGTGACTGTGGAGGCCAGTTCTGGATCCACACGTCCTTCCACAGTGGGGACATAGGTTTCCGGGCAGGAGTTGATCATGGTGAGGGTTTGCCAAGCATGCCTTCCTCTTAGCACGTTTCTCCCTTTCATCCTGAATTCAAGCGTCTTCCAAACCCATGGCACCTTTGGTAAAGGCTGTTCTCCAATTGGAGCGCCCGCAGGCCAGTGGTTCCCAGTTGTCAGTGTTTATACTACATTTTTTAGATTTGCCTTGAGAGAGTCTTTGAACCTCTTTTGTTGACCACCAGCATTATGCTTTCCATTTTTAAGTTCGGAATAGAGTAGTTGCTTTGGAAGACGATTACCAGGCATCCGCACAACATGACCAGTCCAACTGAGTTGATGTTGAAGAATCATTGCTTCGTAACTGGTGATCTTAGCTTCTTCCAGTACACTGGCATTAGTTCGCCTGTCTTCCCAACCTGCAGCTCTTCAAATTGTGGAGTGGCAGGCAGTTCTCCATTTTAAATGATTTTCTGGGTGATTCAAAGTGGATTCCCCTCTCCTTGCATCTGCCCCCACTTTTCCTCCTAGGTCAGTGATGGCTAACCTTGACACTCCAGATGTTTTGGAACTACAACTCCCATCATCCCTAGCTAACAGGACCAGTGGTCAGGGATGATGGGAGTTGTAGTTCCAAAACATCTGGAGTGTCAAGGTTAGCCATCACTGTCCTAGGTTCACCTTCTTTGCTTACCTCACCATGTTTTTTCTTGGCTGTTGAAAATGGCTGCTGGGTTTCCAGCCTGCACAGGAAGAGAAAACCCATTCCCAGGTAAGTAATTCTCCCTGCATATTCAATTACTTAAACTGGGAGAGAGGGGGAGGGAGATGTGTTATCCCCTTGCAGCTTAAGGAATCATGAGAAGTTGGATTCTGGGGGCGCCTACTTGAGGGCATGCATCACCAGAGGCAACCCCTCCTTTATGTCCCAGACAAAAACACTTGCCACTTGCTTCCCTCCAGTCATCTGGCAATGCAGGTTTGGATCTGCAATGGGCTCTCTGCTGCCAAACATCCATGGTAGGATGAAAGCAGTCCTCACTGCAGAATCAACTTGATCCTATGCTGTCAGCCAAGGTTACAGGGAGGATCATCCAGGGTCTTCAAAGAGTAAGACTATTGCTCTAGGCTAACTGCTCTGAGGAACTTAAACGTAAAGGGTAAAGGGACCCCTGACCATTAAGACCAGTCGCAGATGACTCTGGGGTTGCGGCACTCATCTCGCTTTATTAGGCGAGGGAGCCGGCATATGGCCAACATGACTAAGCCGCTTCTGGGAAACCAGATCAGCGCATGGAAACGCCGTTTACCTTCCCGCCGGAGTGGTACCTATTTATCTACTTGCACTTTGACGTGCTTTCGAACTGCTAGGTTGGCAGGAGCAGGGACCGAGCAACGGGTGCTCACCCCGTCGCAGGGATTTGAACCGCCGACCTTCTGATCGGCAAGCCCTAGGCTCTGTGGTTTAACCCACAGCGCCACCCGCGTCCCATCATCATCTAATAAGGCATAGGGTCTGTGTGTAGCTCTCTCAGATCACTCTTCCAAACCCATCTGCTTCTATGCCAACCAACTAGCAGTTCCAAAGGTATGGTAAAACGGCTTACAAAAGATAAGCTTGCACTCACTACCGACACCTCCCTAATTATAGGAATTAAGCATTTAATTCTCAGTGTTGTCATTCTGAAAATGCAGCCCTGCTCCTTGCAATGGTTAGTGATTCACTCCTAATTGACTCCTTAATTCACTGCATTAGCACCGCACAATGGCCTTTAAAGACAGCATGCAAATGAAAAGCAAGAGTAAAGGTCCTCATTTTTTTGCATTTATAGCAGCAGACTGGTAAGATGGACACAGGGCAATTGAGGAGGAGCCTTCATTACTGGTTCCCTGCATCTATGGAATAGGAAGGGATGAAATGAAGAAGCCAGGAAGCAGTAAATACAGGCCAAAATAGTAATCAGTACAATGTGCTGGGCTGTGGAAGAAACAATAATGTCTTTCTGTTACTAGGTCAAATGACTTTTGTCCTTCAGAGATGAACCCCAACTCTCCACAGTGCAAAAAGAAACTACGGTTCCAAAATAGAGATTTTGGGAACCGATTTTTAGCATGCAAAATTAATCCACACAGACCTATTTTGATAGACCTCAATTGGATAGCAGTCAGAACAATTTTAGCAACTCCCAGGTTCCTACAACAGAGTCTTGCCCTGTTTGACAGTCACCATAAAACGCCTTTAAAACACTCTGCAACGGGCAGATCAGGAGCATGATGAAATGATCATTGTTACAAGCTGCACTGAAATCAGTGAACGAGACTGTTCAAAGCAGAACTTGGGAACCAGGGTGCTGTCATAATAGCTAAATGGACCCCCCCCCCCATGTGTCATGTTGAAAGGCAGTGCTAGGAACAAAACAGCCAGAGAAGCTCTTTCATGCGCTGCTTTTGAACTACAAAGGGCATTCTGCTGGCCACTGCTGGATGCAAAGTACAGGACCGCTTGTACCCTACTATGATCCGTCAAGGCTATCATTATATTCCTGTAACTGGGGGAGCTAGGCAAAATGTCAATCTTTTCTTCCCTGCTGCTCTGGCGGTTACTAGAGCTATACAGCCAAGGAGCTCAATTTTATCAGATAATTTTCACAATTTCCTCTCAGTATAGAATGTTTCCATGTATGCTGCATGTTATGTATGCAGGCATTGTAGACCGAAGCCAGGCTGAATCTCGGTCTTGGGTCATGCCTGAAACCACCTGCACTTCACTACACATCCTGGGAATTGCAGCTACAATGCTTGGATTGGCTGTTGCGCCAAGACCATATAACACCGGTCCTGAAAGACTTACACTGGCTCCCAGCACGTTTCTGAGCACAATTCAAAGTGTTGGTGCTGCCCTTTAAAGCCCTAAACGGCCTCAGCCCAGTATACCTGAAGGAGTGTCTCCACCCCCATCGATCTTCTCAACAGAACGATTTATCAACAGTACTGCAATTTATACTGCAGACTGTATTGTACTCTGTGAACCACCCTGAGATCTTGTGATGAAGGTCGATGCTAGGCGAGGCCAAAGCACAAACATAGAGGGAGAGTTAGAAAGTAATGGTAGCTTAGCGAGTAAGCTAGAGTTATGCAACAGAGTTACTAAGCAGTGGGTTGGAGAATGCGTCAAAAAGCAGGATGCTGATCTCTGTTTTGAATCCAGTGCTGTGACTATGGGTAAAGCCAAAACTTATTGTACTGCTGGCGATCCCTCCATGGTTGGCTTAGGATCTATACATGTGTAAATAAACCATACAGTGGTACCTCGGTTTTCAAATGTAATCTGTTCCAGAAGAAAGCCAATGCAATTCTGGGCTGCATCAATAGGAGTATAGCATCTAGATCAAGGGAAGTAATAGTACCACTGTACTCTGCTCTGGTCAGACCTCACCTGGAATACTGTGTCCAGTTCTGGGCACCACAGTTCAAGAAGGATACTGACAAGCTGGAACGTGTCCAGAGGAGGGCAACCAAAATGGTCAAAGGCTTGGAAACGATGCCTTATGAGGAACGGCTTAGGGAGCTGGGTATGTTTAGTCTGGAGAAGAGAAGGTTAAGGGGTGATATGATAGCCATGTTCAAATATATAAAAGGATGTCATATAGAGGAGGGAGAAAGGTTGTTTTCTGCTGCTCCAGAGAAGAGGACACGGAGCAATGGATTCAAACTACAAGAAAGAAGATTCCACAAGAACTTCCTGACAGTAAGAGCTGTTCGACAGTGGAATTTGCTGCCAAGGAGTGTGGTGGAGTCTCCTTCTTTGGAGGTCTTTAAGCAGAGGCTTGACAGCCACCTGTCAGGAATGCTTTGATGGTGTTTCCTGCTTGGCAGGGGATTGGACTGGATGGCCCTTGTGGTCTCTTCCAACTCTATGATTCTATGATCGTTCGAGTTCTGAAATGGTCAAAAACCAAAAACTCAACAGCCAACAGCCAGGCCTCAGGACCTTGCACTCAGCGGAAGCTGTGTTTCATGTTCGACTTCTGAGGCGTGTTTGAAAACCAAAGCATTTACCTCCGGCTTTACGGCGTTCGGAAACCGAAATGTTCATCAACACAGACGTTTGAAAACCGAAGTACCACTGCAGTGCTTCCTTTCTTTTAAAAAAAATGTTTAGGGGTACTCTCATTTTCCTACTCATATTGAAATACTGCCCCTCAATATGGCCAAACTTAGATTCACAAAATGTTTAGGGGTATGCGTACCCCTGCGTACCCCTCAGGAAAAAAGCACTGCACCACTGTATATCAAACAGCCACCACAGTGTCTGCTGTGCCTCATTATTCCCAAACCCTGGGTGAAGCGCACCTGGAACCACCGGAATCTCACAATGCTGTGGAGATTGGGGTGGCGTGTAACGATAATAGATTATCTTCATTTCCGCTGGTTTCATAATGAAACGACATAATGAGACCAGCAGAAAGGAAGATTAAGCCAGGGTAACAATAAACCCCACAGCATTAAAATCACAGTAGTGGCAATAAAACATCACTGTTTAACTAAAAGCTCAGGAAAAACACTAGGTTTAAACAGGTGCCTAAAAGCAAGTGAGGCTGTTGCCAGGTGAGGTTATCTAAGAAGGGAATTTTATAAACAGGGCACTGTGGAAAAGGCCCTAGCCATCCTCACCAAAGGAAGGGACATATTTAGAAGTGACTTAACAGATTGTCTCTAAATTTATGGAGGTTTATGTAGGGACAGTGATATATTACAGCTATGTGCTTCAGTTCCATGATTCTAATGAGATCTAAGCAAATAAGCTCCCATGTATCATGCCAGTAACTGACACTGTGGTCCCAAATATTAACTTGAAGTAATACAAAATGTTCACTTTTAACCACTGCGTGTAGCCCTTTGGAATACACAGCCTATGCATGAGAGAGAGAGAAAGGAGAAGTCAGTCTCTGTTTAAAAAAGCAGCTAAATGAAAAACCATTTCCGTATGGAGGGCTCTGGCAAATGTCTAGACTTTTCTTCTTCGTCCAAAAAAAAAAAATAAGCCATTACTGCTAGTAGAAAGAGCCATTTTTCATACGTAGTGTGGATTAAGCCAAAGAGAAATATTAAAGAGCTTATGATCATTTCCACTGAACATAATGGGATTGGATAATTTATATTTTCCATCTCATCAGAATTCTTTTATTATGAACTCTAATATATCACCATTATTCAACCCTTAATGGATTCCAGCTATCATCTGGGGAGTTGCCTCGTACTGCTGAAAAGTTGAACAATCCACTAGGCAGCCAAAACGGCATGTCTTAAATTCCTTCAAGAGACTTATAAAGACATTGCATTGTCCTCCTCCCTCAAAAGTTGGAAAGTCAGCAAGCTATTTTAACTAATAAAATGTCAATCAATGGAACAGGCAGCATTTCCTTCTGTTGGTAATGTCATCACTGGCGATATCATTGTACTGGGGACAATGCCAGAGTTTCCAGCATCAGAAAAGCAGGGAAAGCACAGGCACCAGAAATTAAAATAAAGCAGGAAGTGACCACAGCTATTCTTTGCTAGGGATGAGCGACTCTTTCCATTTTGGTTTCTATCCATTTCCTGCTCTTCACATGCATCATCTGGAGGAAGAACCGCACTGCAAAATTCAGAGAAGTGTGAATTTTGAAGGATGACGGCGTTTGGTTTTACATATTGTTTGGGAAAGGTAGATTAATTAGGCAGATTTGTCTTTAAATATGAACTGAATCAAATTCCTCCCCAATCATTATTCCTCACTGGATTCCCCCCCCCCTTTTGCCCCTTTGCAAGAACTATTCAAGTTCTCTGATTGCACAAGTGGTTGTCTAGATTCACCAACACATCTCACCTTGCCAATAATAACTAGTGCTCTGCAAATGTTGCTGAGCACTGAAATAAACAGAAATCTGCTCTTATTCCCTTATGGGGTACACAAGAGCCTTTTGAGGTTCTCCATCGGAAGGAGTAAATTACAGAGGCCAACCAGAGAAAAAGTGAGAAGCAAACTCTTTATTATATCTGTTGCAACAGGGTCCACTCCCAAAAATGGAGGAGCAACCCCCAACCATGGTGTGCAATTTCCTATATAGACTTTGAAATTCCCCCCCTTCCGCTCAAGACCACCCCCCTATACATCATACATACATCACAAAAAGGCGGTCTCCAGCAGAAATCTGAGTGCGCTGTTTACCTCCTGTCTGCCGCTTCATATGATAAAGCGAGTTCTCCACTGCAGAGAGAGCCCGTGTTGCGGTGGGGGCAAAAAAGCCACCCCCCCTTTGTATCTGTGGGTTTGGCTAGCTGGGCCACAGCTAGCATTGACCAGTGCTGTTGCTGGGCAAAAGCACATGTATCTAATTTTGATGGACAGCCCAGCGTCCTTTAAAAGGGTCAGCACGTGGTGCAACCTCCCTCTTTGCTGCGAGCTCGGATCTCCCCCCCCCCCAGGTATAGGCTTGTGCGTTGACCTTGCTGTTGCCTGTCATGGGGTCGTCTGCTTTTGAGGCAGGGGCCTAGTAGGAATTTTTCCATTTGGCTGATTGGCTGTGCCATTTGGTTTTCGCCTACTACGTAGCAACTAGTCACAACTTGTAAGGTTGGCGGTTAGGCATTGGTTGTGTTGGTTAATGGGTGGGCGGTAGCCCCCCAAAAGTGATCATGGTGCGTGGGAATTCCGTTAAAGGAATCCAGCGGCTCAATATGCTTGTCTGAACCTGGTAGGGTTGCAGGGCCGTGCATGAGCCCCTGGGACCTCTGGGGAAGGGGGAGGTCTCTGCAGCCCAGCCTCCATTCAACTCTCCCCAGACTGGTTTCCCCCCGCTGACAAGTGGTCAGCTCTGTCCCGTCGGACAGCTAGTCTTTCGCTGACAAGTGGTCAGCTCTGTCCCGTCGGACAGCGTGAACCAATGCCTACGCAACCACTCACGTGTTTTGTATTTCAATAAAGTTGTGGCCAAAGCTATGCCAAAAACCCAAACAAAAATTATGTCTCTTGTGTGAATTTATTGGTGGGGGTGGCTTGGTGACCTCTACACGCAATGTCTTATCTCAGGGGTGGCCAACTCCCAAGAGACTGCGATCTACTCACAGAGTTAAAAACTGGCAGTGATCTACCTCCTTTTCGGGGGTTCAGGTCAAGGTTGTTGAGCTTTTCTTAGGAAGGAAAGCCCTGTTTTTTGGGGTTCAGGTCAAAGTTGTTGAGCTTTTCTTAAGAAGGAAAGCCCTGTTTTTTGGGGTTCAGGGCAAAAATGTTGAGCTTTTTTTAGGGGAGCCAAAGTTATTGAGCTGCTTTGGGGGAGCCAGTGATCTACCAGTGCTCTACCACAGACGTCCAGTGATCTACCGGTAGATCACGATCTACCTGTTGGACATGCCTGTCTTATCTGATTGCCTTTCCTGGGCAGTCTGGCCATTCCTTTGAGATGGTGATTACTTAATTTCTGAGACAATGGGAAGGTTCCCTCACCCCCTTCCTCCTTGCAGAGAAACATTTGGTCAGTTTTGAGAGTCAAAATGGTGTCAGGACTGTCTGCTTCAGACATGTGGCCTTGTTTGCTTGGTACATTAATAACAATTATTATAGATATAAAACCTTAAAGTTATTACAACAGCACATTCATTCCTGCCTTGAAATAACTGATAAAATACAGGATATAAATGTTTTCAAACATACATACATTCCATAAGCCTCACAGGGATCTGAGAGCAAAAGCCCAACAGCACCTTTCTTGAATGACACAAGAATCACAAGTGTATGCAGAGAGAGAAAAACTGGTGTAATGCTTAAGCAGCAACATGAAAAAATGACTTTAATGGCAGCCAAAACTATAGTTACTAGTAATTTTGTACTATGCACTGTGTAGATACCCTCCTCTGGTGACCAAGCCACTAATTAATAAGCTCAGTAGAATAAATAAATTAACTGAGTTTTAATTTAGCAGAAACAACTGAATGCACAGGCATTAAATGGACCATAATAATAATATCAGAACATTAAAAAAAAATAGTCCAGCAAGCCAAGATTCAATGCTGTAAGGCACATTTTAATGAATGTTTCTAGCCACTGTAAAAACTTGCAGAAGATTCATTGAGACCTTTTTTTAAATAAAAAAAATCCAAATGTGCCTGCAGATACAGTAACAAAAGAAGTTGGCTGTTCTTTTTTTTAAGGCAGCAGTCAAACTGACCTTTTAATTCAAACGTTGCTAGCTTACACCTTACAAAATCTAGGTCAGGTTTCCAGATAAAAAGCATATATAATAATTTCTACATGCCTTTATCCTGCAAGCTCAGACTGGTGGTACAAGATAAAATAAACTCCTCCTTAATCTTGCTAGGGACAGGATTTAATAATACCTGCATATAAGGGGAGGGAGGTCCAAATTCCTTGAGCAAACTTGTGATTGACTTTTGTTTCTCACTTTCTCTATCAAGGATGATCAACTACAGTCATACCTTGGAAGTGGAACGGAATCCATTCCGGAAGTCCATTCGACTTCCAAAATGTTCAGAAACCAAAGCACGGCTTCTGATTGGCTGCAGGAAGCTCCTGCAGCCAATTGGAAGCTGCGGAAGCACCGTCGGACGTCCGGGTTCCAAAGAATTTTCACAAACCGGAACACTAACGTCCGGGTTTGCAGGTTCAGGTGGGCAGCCGTGTTGATCTGTCATAGTCATAATAAATAACAAGATGAAAGATGAAAAAACCTTTTTTTTATAATTCCAGTGTCACCTTTAAGATCAACTAAATATAACCTTTCAAGGCATACCTTGAAAGCTCAAAGCATATGAGCTTTCGTGTGTAATACACACTTCGTCAGATACTCTGAAGCAGAGGTCGCTTCAACCGTATAACTGTTGATGACTGTTATGGCAGTTGGTTCCACAGGGAAGGGCAAGGGATTTTTAAAGGGATAGATGACCAAAATTACCGTAACTTTAGTATGTATAATGGGACATGAATCCAATATCTCTATTCAGACCAGGCCTCTCCACAGTTTTTAGTTTGGCAATGAGTTGTAATTCAGCAACTTCTCTTTCAAGTGTTTGCGGCGTTCAGGAGCCAAAACGTTCAAGTACCAAGGCGTTCGGGACCCAGGGTATGACTGTATGGGCCAGATCTGGGACTGAGACAGTATCCATCTGGACTAGCACGATCCTCACAGAGATATTTTGAAAGACAAAATGTTGTCACTGTATTCTCTATACAGAAGCCAACCAGAGTCATAGCTGGTTTTTACTTCAACAGTGGTGGCAGGACAGTGTCCTCCATGGAGGCAGCACCCCCTCCAGGGGGTCTCTGTGCCCCACGCCTGCCCGGCAGTGAAAGTTAGGCTGGTGCAGCAGGTTTTGTTCACCCTCCGTGCCCAGCCGCTGGTCCCACCTGAAGAAGAAGAGTAGAAGAGTTTGGATTTGATATCCCACTTTATCACTACCCTAAGGAGTCTCAAAGCGGCTAACAATCTCCTTTCCCTTCCTCCCCCACAACAAACACTCTGTGAGGTGAGTGAGGCTGAGAGACTTCAGAGAGTGACTAGCCCAAGGTCACCCAGCAGCTGCATGTGGAGGAGCGGGGATGTGAACCCGGGTTCACCAGATTACGAGTCCACCACTCTTAACCACTACACCACACTGGGGCACCCACAAAGGACACAAGTGGTGCCAGCACATATCATATGCAAATGCTATAGTCTGCTTTAGGCTTGTTGGTTGTACCTGGGCCTAGTCCCATTGCCTGTTTTCTCAGCCTTTCCTCAATGGTGCTACTTTCTGTGATACATCAGGATGCAGCAACTAGGCAAGACACGCCGGCTGGGCCAGGGCAGCAACAAACATGGTTGCTGAGGAACTAGTTGAGGATGGCAAAGAATGCAGGAGCTGCCCCTCACTGCATTTATGTGGGAACATTTTTGCTGAGAAATGTAGTGGTTTTGAGACAGCCACGGAAATCTCTCTAGAACCCTCCTCCCTTCACTGCCCAGTTTCTCCAGAACTGCTCACCGCCCATTTTAGCAGCTCTTTTGATAACATTTTTAAACAGTGACTTCTTCATGCTGACTACATTATTCTGCCCATTCATACAATGATGCAACGTAGACAACCAGATTTGAGTACATTGGTTACTTCACAAAACCAAGTGAGGTTGAGGGCAAGGCCTTCTATAATATCACCATTTAACCACTCAATATTTTTGTCAATTGTCTTCCTTAGGCAGTTGGAGGATTTTTCTTTTGATTTTGGAAGTATATTGATGAATAATAAATTACACCATAGGAACGAAACTCTAGACAAATCGAGTGGCACAATGGTGTTAGTCTTGCAGCACAAAACAGAATTTCTGAGTAAGACACCATGGGGAATTTTGAGAGTTTGGCAGATCCACCCCCCACCCCCCACCCCGTTATAAAACAAGGAAACAGACTTGAATTATCCTTTCACATCTAAAATAGCGGGCTCAGCCACAGGTATGTGTGAGAGTTTTGACCCTTTGATGGCCTCAAAGGAACATTATGAGTTTCACAGTCCATCTCAACTGAAGTGTAAGTGCTCTGACTACAAGAGGAGGAAAATGCAGTTAAAGCACTGAAGTGTCCCCTGCCTGCTCCCTTTTGTTTGTTTCCTGATTATTACTTTTTGAAGGGTCGTATGAAATGACACACTGTAGCAAACTGTTTATTAACTGAGTAGATTGTGCCTCCAAATTATTATTATTTTTTCAAATTTTTTATTGATTTTAACAATTTTAAGCACTTTACAATACCATTAAATTTTCATTCCCCCCCCCTCTCCCTGGGGGAAGCAGGTTTCCATTCCCTCTCTCACCAGGTAAGACAATAAACATTACACATTTAACGTAGTTAACATATTCAATATCATTGCTTAGGCCTGGCCCATTTCTGTGGGCCAGGTATTCTTCCTTTCCTCAAGTTCATATTTCGGTTGACTTCCTCAAGTCCCCCTCTGTTGAATTCATTATCTATCCTCTTTGTCAGTTTTCCAAATTGGAAAGAGACTGTGGAAGAAAGGAGTTAAATTCACGGCATGTAATTTGCTAAAATCTATCATTTGCAGGATAACAAATGTTGGAAATGTAAGGAGGTGGAAGGGACATTTTACCATATGTGGTGGACTTGCCCAAGGATAAAAGCTTTCTGGGAAAAGATTTATAATGAAATGAAAAAAATGTTGAAAAACACATTTGTTAAAAAACCAGAAGCTTTTTTACTTGGAATTGTGAACCAAGAGATCCCTAAGAAGGATCAAACCTTTTTTATGTATGCCACAACAGCAGCCAGGATTTTGATTGCAAGGAACTGGAAGACACAGGAACTACCCACGATAGAAGAATGGCAGATGAAAATGATGGACTTTATGGAACTTGCCGAACTGACAGGGAAACTACGCAACCAGAGGGAGGAGACGGTGGAAAAAGATTGGAAGAAATTTAAACTATATTTAAGAGACTATTGTAAGATTTAAAGATTGAAAAATGCTGGAAGAAATTATAGCCTACAGAATAGAAAAATAGGAGTAAGTAATATAGATGTATGATTTTAGGTTAAGACTTATATAAGAAAATAAAATAAATTATAATAACAAATAATATTTAAAGATGAGAAGAAATTGCTAGAGATGATTGACAATGAAACGCAGCAGGGGAGACGTGAGGAAGTCACCCCAACATGATTAGACAAGATGAAAGGAAAAATCTGATGTATGTTGTGTTATTGTTTATAATAGTTATGTATTGTGTTATGTTTTTGTATTTAGTGTATGTTGTTTATTTGAGTTTGTTAAAAACCCAATAATTTTTTTTAAAAAATGAAGTCGATAGACTGTGGATTGCTCTATAAACCATCTTATTTTACTTTTTATGTAAAGCGTTTTTACCTCATACGTCAGCCAAAAAACCTCCCAGAGTGCCCTTCAGATCAATAATAACAGAAGACATTCTTGCCCTCAGGCTTACAAACTAAAAGAAGCAATACAAAAGGCAAGAAGGATGGGGAAGGTGGAGGTAAGAAACAACCTCAGGCACCAACTATAATTCTTAAATTATAGATAGAAACGGCAAATTTGAGACAGAGGCAAACTGGCAATCTCCTTGAGCTAGCTGTCCCCTGCATCACAGCCCACACTCTAAGCTGTTGACCTCGACTAACTTCCAATAATATAAAGAATTATATTGTTATGTGTTCAGGGCTGCCAGACTCCCCTAAAGCCCTGGGCCCTGTAAGTGTTAGAAAATGCTCAAGCCTTCTGGGTCCAGCAAAGGTTAAAATATAAGCCGGTCTGGCTTCCTCGTGAAGTAATTGCCTGGGAGATGACCCATAAAGAGATAACAAAGGGAAGAGTGATGGGTCATAAAGAAAGCAAAAAGAGAGAGGACTCTGTGCCAGCTCAGAGGTATTTAAAAGACAAGAAGAAGTGTATCTGAAGAAGTGTGCATGCACACGAAAGCTCATACCAAGAACAAACTTAGTTGGTCTCTAAGGTGCTACTGGAAGGAATTTTTTTTATTTTATTTTGTTTTGACTATGACAGACCAACACGGCTATCTACCTTTAACTGGAACTATGGAAGGCACCACATTGAGCCGCATGAAATGGAAGTCCATCTGTGTATCTGAAGAAGTGTGAATGCACAACAAAGCTCATACCAAGAACAAACTTAGTTGGTCTCTAAGGTGCTACTGGAAGGAATTTTTTTTATTTTATTTTGTTTTAAAAGACAAAGTTTGAATTAGGGTGTTAGTTGGCTGTGATGTGACCGAGGGGAAAATGGCTGCAGGCTGGTAAATGCAGAAAGCTGGAGAAAGGAAAGTACTGTGGTTGATTTCTGTTTTAATCCAAGGTTATGGCTATGGGTGGAATAAGATCCGTTTGGGGTGTTAAGGCTGTGAACCCCTCCATTGTAGGCTCAGGTTGCATATATGTGTAAATAAACCACATATCATAAAGTCTCTGCTGTGCCTCATTCCCAAAAGGAAACATGACCCTGGGTGGGTTTCTGTCACACCTGGAATCTCACACTGCTTGGAGTCTGGGGCAGCTTGAAATAACATACATTTTCTTTTTTACTGCTCCTTTTAAGTTTAAGTCAAACTGAGGCGTGCTCTCTCTCTCTCTCTCTCTCTCTCTCTCTCTCTCTCACTCTCTCTCTCTGGTCTCATCGTGATTTAGATTTGGTATAGTGAAAAGCAACAGATAAAATTGCTCTGGGCAGGATCCAGCTCTCAAATTACCAGCTGGACATCCCTGCAGAGTTTGGGTAGGGAAAAAATATCCATGCAACTCTTTGGTTTTATAGGATACATAGTAAAATCGATGAGAGCCGAAATATTTCAGACAAATGTTTCAGACAGTTTTGTTTCCTCAAGCTTGTATAAAACTTAATGTGTTGCAGAGTCCCCCTCCCTGCCTCTCAGAGGGTGTGAAGCTTATAAGTTTGCTGGGAACATTTTATAGTTTGATATATTTGCCATTATTCCTTCAAGTTAATTTTCTGAAATTTTCAATATTATTGCCATCCAGGTTTCTGGTGTATCAAGTTTGCCAAAGCCTCTGAGCTCGTAAACAATAAATTCACTCAAAGCAAGCAAATATTAAAGAAAACGACAAAGTTCAAACCACAGGGATTCAACTCCTACAATGCTAGCACGACCCTTTCTATAAGGGCTGGCCTTGCAGATTACGACTTGGATAAACAAGGGCAAGTGCATCTGACCCCTTATTATTTTGCCTGGCGAAAGCATGCAGTACTGCAAAACATCACCATTTGCCTCAATCAAAAATGAGAAATGGTCTACAGATATTTATATGGATGCTGTTCTTAATATTTTTCAGGGAACTGTAATGTTGATGTAAATCAGGGGAACCTCCGGCTCGCAGACCAACCTTGGCCTGCAAGGTGGTCCAGTTTTGACCCATGAGGCTGCTTTCCCCCAAGCCACACCCAGTTGTCCACCTGTTGGCATCACAGTCAGCTGAAGGGCGGCAAATTCTCTTTAAGCAAGTGGCATGCAAGCAAGTGGAAGAAAACTTAAAAGAACCTGTACAATGCAGGCTTCTTTCCCTCCCATGTCTCCCCAGCCCTCATGGGTTCGTTTTCTGAGGATGCAGGAAGTAACTCTGATCCTACTTAGTATGCATGAACCCCAATATTCAAATTATATATCCTAGTATCACTGTGCTGTTCTTTGGAACCAAAGGAACATCTGCTTTGGATTGAGATAATGTTTTACTGGGGTTCTGAAATCTAGAACCCTGTGACTATGACTTATTACTCGAACGTTTTACCTGTGTCCAGGGCAGCTGTCTACCAGCTCCATCTGGTACGCAGGCTGAGACCCTACCTGCCTGCAGACTGTCTCACCAGAGTGGTGCATGCTCTAGTTATCTCCCGCTTGGACTACTGCAATGCGCTCTACATGGGGCTACTTTTGAAGGTGACCTGGAAACCACAACTAATCCAGAATGCGGCAGCTAGACTGGTGACTGGGAGTGGCCGCCGAGACCACATAACACTGGTCCTGAAAGACCTACATTGGCTCCCAGTTCATTTCCGAACACAATTCAAAGTGTTGGTGCTGACCTTTAAAGCCCTAAACGGCCCCTGCCCAGTATACCTGAAGGAGCGCCTCCACCCCCATCATTCAGCCCAGACACTGAGGTCCAGCTCCGAGGACCTTCTGGCAGTTCCCTCACTGAGATAAGCGAAGTTAAAGGTAGTGGCGCCCGCCCTGTGGAATGCCCTCCCATCAGATGTCAAGTAAACAAACAACTATATGACTTTTAGAAGACATCTGAAGGCAGCACTGTTAAGGGAAGCTTTTAATGTTTGATGTTTTAGCGTATTTTTAATATTCTGTTGGGAGTTGCCCAGAGTGGCCGGGAAAACACAGCCAGATGGACGGGGAATAAATAAATTATTATTATTATTATTAATTATTATTATTATTATTATTTCTAGAAAAGCTCTCTGATTGATATTCTTCCTGCATCCATTTATTTCTGCTTGCAATGTGTTTTTTCAGACTGTTCCCTAGTTTGGACTTCCTTTTTTTTTAATAAATTTTTATTGAAATTTTATAATTCTGTAATCACATAGAACATAACAATAAAATAAATTCCATTTAAATCAAATATGTTACCTGTCTTTCATTTTGTTTTGTTTTGTTCAATACCTAACAGCCTAGTTTGGACTTCCAATTACCAATGGACTTCACTATCCAACTTGCAGCAGGCATTGATGGATGAGTCAGGGGGAAGGGACTGTGTGTTCTGTGTGCTCACAAATGTCATCTATTACGCTTTCTTTGGAAAAAATGGTGGTGATGAGGGGGGATTTATTCTTCTTTCACTATTCCACATATTAGTCCATGGTATGTATGACACTATACATCAGACTTTAAACCAAGTAGCATTTGAACAGTGGCTATTTTTGGAGGAGCTTATTTAATCCAGGGCCATATAGATTCCCATGCTTTAAAATACTTTTAAGTGCTCATGTGTGCGATTGCTAATGTTATGCGATTGCTAATGTTATGTGACTGGAACTATGTAAAACTTGCTAAATCCTCAGGAATATCACACCTTGGCCTGCCTGAGCCACAGTGTAATTTCTGACTGTTTGTAGAGGGGATGTGCTTCTTCTCCACGCCAAAATGCAAACCCTTAAAAGAGATGTTTCTTCTTGGTTCTGGGTCTCTCTTGCCTCCTTGCAAGGAGGGGAGGGAGTTCTGTTGCAACAGAAAAATAAAGATCTGCCTTGCTTTCACTGCATCCTGCCTCCATCCATTCATCTCTGACCGATCATGGACTTAGGGGACTCAGTCCCTTGGGGAGTTGGGCAGCAAAAGCCAGCCACCCCTATTTTTTCTATATCAGGTCCACCTAATCCAGCACATCGTTTCCACTGGGAGCTATCTAGTTGTCCTCAAAATATCACAAACAGGAAAGAAAGACTGAAGTTCTTCCATATATCTGGAATTCAGAAATATGTTGTCTGTGCATGGAGGTGCTGTTTAGCTATTATGGCTAATGGCTGTTGATAGGCTTATCCTTTGTAGTGACAGTGGGCTCTTTATTAGCACTTGGGAGTTGGGAAAGTTTATGTGCTTTCAGAGAGTTCTTTTCGGCTCACGATGTTGCCGCACGCATGCAGATGGCTCTGCGTGTGTGCATCTTACTGCCTTCCCCCCCAGGAAATGTGGTTCCCAGCATCAGCCAGGCCCGGAATCTGTTTATAAATGCAACACAAACAAGAGAGGGTTTTAAGATCCAGAGGGGAGCAACAACCTCAGAAAACATCTGCCAAAACTAACACACACACACACACACACACACACACGGAAGAGAATGTAGTCCTCAAACAAACAAACAAAATCTTTAATTGAATGGTTTTATCATGTAGTTTAGAGCAACCAAGAATATGAATTTAACATTACAGAACTTCTCTGTGTGCCTCTGGAACCAACATGAATGGGTTGGTTAAGCTCAGTAGGGAAGAGTCACTCAGTGGAGAGCAAGGAAGAAGAAACTAAAGTTTGCTCTTCTGCAGAATGGAATAATGTTTATGGGCTCTTATCACATTGTTTAAGAGCTGAGTGTCCTTCAAGCTGCAAATTGTAAGTTCTTTGCTATGGCTGTCCTGTTCCATTGGGATTAAAGCTGTTTGCAAAGAAGCAACTGTGACATATCTGCTTACCAGATTAAAGGCGAGTTTGGTTTAGGAGACTGCAATATTTGCAAACAGGAATTGTCCAAAAATCTCTTTAGGTTCAGGAGGTCTGCTGCATTGTTCATTGTTGGTGTTTAGTCACTTAGTCATACATACATCAACCTTTTATTGGCATCACATACAAACATCGAAAACAAATCAATACAGAATTACCACTTCCCCAGTGTCACAAATCTTTGATAAAAGAAAGGAGGCACAGCAGTCTATCGTCACATCTCTAGGTCTCCAGGGAGATCAGACGTCTGCAGTGTATTTCGACGACATAAACCAAATAGAGATATTTAGCCACTAACTTGGTGAGCTCCTGATCTTTCCCCAGTAATAGTCATTTAGTCATGTCCTACTCTTCGTGACCCCATGGACCAGAGCACACCAGGCACTCCTGTCTTTCACTGCCTCCTTGTCGTGGCAAAGGGGCTTGAATAACTCAGAGAAGCTATGAGCTATGCCGTGCAGGGCCACCCAAGATGGACAGGTCATAGTGGAGAGTTTTGACTAAACGTGATCCACCTGGAGCAGGAACCAACCACCCACTCCAGTATCCCTGCCAAGAAAACTCCATGGACAAAGACAACAGGCATTGTTCATACATGAAAACAAATTACTTGCACATTTAGTTCTTTGTGGGCAGCTGTTGTATTGTTTTGTATAATTAAGGTTTCATCCAAATAACATTTGATCACTTTAATGGTGCTTGCAAGGTCTCCACACCCCCACCACTAAGTCCCATCAGCCCTGCACTGGCAGAAATTACTCCTACAAAACAACTAGCTCTCTGGTTCTGGTCTTTGAGTGCATCTGCAGAATTCAATTTTACATTCCAAAAGACGTTTCTCGGGTAGGTGGCAAGGTATGACGATGCCAAATTCATAATACATCCAAATGTTATGAGAAGGACAAATTTGTGTTCTGAATCAGGAATTTTAACAACATTGGTAATCGTAAAAATTGTGAAAAATATCTTATTGTAGGGAATTCCTTATGGAATCCTTGTTACTCACTTCTCAGTTTGCTGTCTGTGAGGTGGAGCTGCTGGGATTAAACCTACTCGATATGAACTAAGTAAGGTAAAAGGTAAAGAGCCAGTGTGGTGTAGTGGTTAAGAGCGGTAGACTCTAATCTGGGGGACCGGGTTCGAGTCTTCACTCCTCCACATGCAGCTGCTGGGTGACCTTGGGCTAGTCACACTTCTTTGAAGTCTCTCAGCCCCACTCACCTCACAGAGTGTTTGTTGTGGGGGAGGAAGGGAAAGGAGAATGTTAGCCGCTTTGAGACTCCTTCGGGTAGTGAGAAAGCGGGGTATGAAATCCAAACTCTTCTTCTTTTTCTAAAGGTAAAGGACCCCTGGATGCTTAAGTCCAGTCAAAGACGACTATGGGGTTGCAGCACTCATCTCGCTTTCGGGCTGAGGGAGCTGGCATTTCTCCACAGACAGCTTTCCGGGTCATGTGGCCAGCATGACTAAACAGCTTCTGGCGCAACGGGACACCGTGACGGAAACCAGAGCGCACAGAAACACTGTTTACCTTCCTGCCACAGCAGTACCTATTTACCTGCTTGCACTGGCATGCTTTTGAACTGCTAGGTTGGCAAGAGCTGGGACAGAGCAAAGGGAGCTCACTCTGTCACAGGGATTTGAACCGCCGACCTTCTGACCGGCAAGCCCAAGAGGCTCAGTGGTTCTTCATGTGCTCTGATAGAAGGAAAGATGAGGCACCTAGGAGAAGCCTTCCAACCCCTGCAGACCCTAGAATCTGAAACAGTGGCCACACGGTAGAGGACTGGGTGGAGAGATATCAGACACACGAACACACAAAGTCCCAAAGTTCTATCACTTGTCCCGACATGGATGTACCCTGAACTTCTGAAGCTTGTCGCCCGTGATAAGACACTAAGAGCTGCTATCAGATGCCAGCCCTCTCTCCCGAAAGCCCTCCTGTGCATAGGAATTCCACAAGCAGCAGCTGGAGTAAATAGCTACTTAATGTTTCAAAATTTTGTCCTAAGAACTCTTGATACATGGTTTGGTAATCTTCTATATGGTACTGGACCTCTACCTTGTACATAGCTTTGAAATTCTTTTTTTACTCTATATGAGTTACAATTTCTTCTACCTTGCTTGGAGAATCTTTAATAAAAAGCAGAATCTTTAATATTAAATCTTTAATATGAACCAGTGGAGAAATTTCCATTATTGTTAATTTATTACTTTATTATTATCCAGGGAATGGTGTTGAAGGGTAGATGGGAGAAACAGGGTTATAGAGAAGGATTAGTTTTCCTGCCAAAATATTATTGAGGCTGCAATCCTATGTGCACTTCCTTGGGGGTAAGCCCCAAATCACCTTTGCTTCTGACTAAATATGCATAGTATGGAACTAGCAAAGACATCACCTTGCCGACAAAGGTCTGTATAGTTAAAGCTATGGTCTTCCCAGTAGTAATGTATGGAAGTGAGAGCTGGACCATAAAGAAGGCTGATCGCCGAAGAATTTATGCTTTTGAATTATGGTGCTGGAGGAGACTCTTGAGAGTCCCATGGACTGCAAGAAGATCAAACCTATCCATTCTTAAAGAAATGCTCACTAGAAGGACAGATCCTGAAATTGAGGCTCCAGTACTTTGGCCACCTCATGAGAAGAGAAGACTCCCTAGAAAAGACCCTGATGTTGAGAAAGGTTGAGGGCACAAGGAGAAGGGGACAGCAGAGGATGAGATGGTTGGACAGTGTTCTCGAAGCTACTAACATGAGTTTGGCCAAACTGCGAGAGACAGTGAAGGATAGGCGTGCCTGGCATGCTCTGGTCCATGGGGTCACGAAGAGTCGGACACGACTGAACGACTGAACATGGAACTAGTAACCTCAGTTCATCCCAATGCATAGATTCTTGAGAGCAAAGGCACACAATTGCATGGAGGAATCTCAAAGGAGGGAGGGTAGATTGGATTGGGGACCACACTTACAATGTAAGCAGTTTAGAAGGCCCCTTGCCTATCCTTTTAATAAAAAATAGGATTAAATTACTACGTTACTGAGAATAAGCCAAGCTAAAGTAGAAACTTAAAAAGGCATCAGCACTGGTGATTTAGTACTAAACTCAGGTATTTGAAAAAGCCTTTGATGGAGAATGTATGGGCCGCTTCCCTGCTCACAATCCCAAGGTGCTTTCCTGCCGAAATGGCAGAAAGGAGCGCTTCATTCAATAATAACAGATCAAACGACTGTGAAAGTGAATTTTGAGGTTTGCATTAAAGGAGGCACTCAGCCATAGCTCTCCATCACAAGGACAGCAATTGGCCTAGAGATGCGCGGAGGTGTTGGAAATTATCCTGAATCTCTCGCAGTTGCCGACAGGTAGTAATGCTCATTTAAGCCGTAGACACACCTTGATTTTTTTCTTAATCCCTTAAAGTGTCTTTGTCTGAGACCAGCCTTAAGATTTCTAGCCTGCTTATTGAGTCTTGACCTGAAGTTTCCAGATTTTCCTGGCCATCGCCAGGTGGCAGGCAAAGTTGAATCTCCAGGTGAGTGAGAATACCCTTAAAAATAGGTGTTATTAAGGAGACTGTGTATGCAACTTGCAAGCTTAAGCCTGGCAGGAGCCAGCTGAAAATTATAACATAGACTCTCGGGTGGGGGGAGTGTCTGCAAGTGTCCCCACTTCTTCTAGATTGCATTATATGCCATACATATACAGTCATACCTCTGGTTGCGTTCGCTGCGGGTTGCGTTAGTCACGGGATACGAATGCGCCGAACCCAGAAGTACTGGAACGGGTTATTTCCGAGTTTGGCGCTTCATGCATGCGCAGAAGCGCTAAATCGCGCTTCGCACATGCGCAGATTCGGCACTTCAGGTTGCCCTCCTTCATGTTGAGAACGGGCCTCCGGAACGGATCCCATTCGCAACCAGAGGTATGACTGTAACTTAAATAAAAAAATTGGGGGGGGGGCAGGTAAGCCCACCCCACATAAATGATCACATGATATGGTGCACACAGACCATTGGAATGGTAATGCCCATTAACCGGGGGGGGGACCTCAAATGTTTTATTGGGCAACTGAAGACCCTTTAGCCCCTAGGACTTGGCTCCTATGTGAAAGGGGGTGCAGATAATGAGGTCTGAAGGAAATTAAATACATACAGTACTCAGGCTGTTCACAAGAGCAGTTTACAACAACATATGGATAACTTTGGAGGATCCCTACCTAAGGAAGTCTTACCAACAGCGCAATCCTAACCATACCTACTGAGAAGTAAGTCTGTGGAGTTTTATGAGGCTTAAGTAAAGGGACCCCTGACCGTTAGGTCCAGTCGCAGACAACTCTGGGGTTGCGGCGCTCATCTCGCTATATTGGCTGAGGGAGCGGGCGTACAGTTTCCGGGTCATGTGGCCAGCATGACTAAGCCGCTTCTGGCAAACCAGAGCAGCGCACGGAAACGCCATTTACCTTCCTGCTGCAGTGGTACCTATTGATCTACTTGCACTGTGACATGCTTTCGAACTGCTAGGTTGGCAGGAGCAGGGACCGAGCAACGGGAGATCACCCCAACGCGGGGATTCGAACTGCTGACCTTCTGATCAGCAAGCCCTAGGGCTCTGTGGTTTAAACCACAGCGCCACCCGCGTCCTTTGTAAATTTGTTGAGAACTGTAGCCTTCAATGGCATCAATCTGTGCTCTGTCCTCCTGACTGTGAGCGTCCCCATCTAAAAAAAAAAACCTACATTGGACTCTCCTCTTCCTAGAATAGCCTTCTCATGTGCTGACTGGTCTGACGGTACTGAAACCCTTCTGGCCAGAAGCAAGTTGGCTCGATTACATGTTCCCTACCCAGGATCCCAAAGCAGCTAAGAAAGAATGATCCCCTTTCACCTGGACCCGGGAACACCCTTCCCCCCACCCCACCAGTAATGTATTTGCTCATTTGTTTGACTTTGTGTTTTTCAATGACTGTGGTCAATGCTGAATGTATCATGCGTAATGACATCACTGGGGCCTGTTCCTAGGTATCAGAAACAAACTTCAGAATCTGGGATGCTCCTGACCTGGCAACTCTGTGTAGGTAGCCAGATCTAAATTGAGACTAGAGGGCTGATTCTTCAAATCAGGTGTCCTGATCTTGTTTTGGATTTGGCTCTGGCGTTTGCTAGGAGCTGAAAGCAGAAGATTTGAAGCACACCACAGAGAAGCAGAAAATAGGGAAGGTCAGGTCTGGTGAGTCAGAGGGTGGGTATTGAAGGCAATCTTACACATACCTGTTGCCTTCTATGACTGAAGGCAGCTCTGGGGCCTGAGTACAAATACTGCAGTTCCCTAACTAGACTCCAGATGCAGGAATCTTCAGGACCTAAAGCAGCAACATCTAAGCCACAGCCAGCTCAGCGAGCTGCATGAAGTGGCCCTGCAGCTTTATCTTTTGATCTGATTGAGAGATAAAGTGCTCAGTCTACTTGTTAGAGATCTCCTCTAAGAAGAAGACAGACAGATATTCTATCTCCTATCTTAGTGCTAAGCACCACAGTGCTAGGGTCGAAGATGTAGCCTGACCTGAGCATTAAGACTAGAAGGAACCATCTCCACCCTGGTGCTGAAGTGGGGGTAGGGAGAAATGCTGCCTTTTACTTTTGCAACAATCTGGGCAGAGCAAAAAGCAGCATTTCCATCCACACCCAACACTGAGGTTAGCAATACTGATTGCGTTTGTGTATGTAGCGGGTGGGATTGTGTCTGTGTATGTGGTGTATGGCGCGGGTGGCGCTGTGGGTTAAACCACAGAGCCTAGGGCTTGCCGATCAGAAGGTCGGCGGTTCGAATCCCCACGATGGGGTGAGCTCCCGTTGCTTGGTCCCTGCGGGATCATTCCTCAGCAAGCCCACCAAATGGAGTTTGCATCCAGCTTTTATACATTCCTGCCCAGGAGCTATGACCTTATTAGGAGATCCTTCCTGTACCCATATAAGGAAGAGCCTTATGATGTTCTGCAAACCTTATAAGGGGTTCCTTCCTGTGAACTTTGGCTGCTGACACATCCCGAGACCGAGACACTTAATCTAGCCATGTCTAGCTACGTACGTAAGCTTTGCCCTTGCTTTCCCTATGCAGCCGTCATGTACTAATGAAGAGGTCATCCTGTCCTCTTGTCTCTGAGTTGTGTCTTAAGCTAATGGATTCGTGCTGCTGGGCTAGTACAGAAGCTAAATAGTTAGGTGTTGGCCTTTGGGTAGCTTCAGGTAACCCAGATTTTGGGTTACCTACCCCCTTCAGCGCATATATAGTTCTCCACAAGGTCTAGCCCATGGGTAGGCAAACTAAGGCCCGGGGGCCGGATCCTGCCCAATAGTCTTCTCAATCTGGCCCACTGATGGTCTGGGAATCAGCGTCTTTTTCCATGAGTAGAATGTGTGCTTTTATTTAAAATGCATCTCTGGGTTATTTGTGGGGCATAGGAATTCGTTCATATTTTTTTTTCAAAATATGGTCTGGCCCCCCACAAGGTCTGAGGGACAGTGGACCGGCCCCCTGCTGAAAAAGTTTGCTGACCCCTGGTTCAGCCCAAGTGAATAGCCCACAGTCAGTATCTATTTAACATCTGTGTTCAGATTTTTGATGGTTCAAGGTCATAGGAACTTTGCCAACTTCTTTTAGATTTTGATCCCAACAAGAGTTTAGTCTTCTGAATCGTCACTCATCTATAGTCAAAACGCACTACCTCCAGGTGAATAGGATTTTTTAAAACTGGGCACGGAAAGGGTCTTTTCCCCCCTCAAGTTGCTGCTGTGTCACAATAGTCTTTACATTATTACGCACTGGCAGATAGTTTAACAACAAGCTGAGTCGATTAATAACTTTCAGAAACTTTTTTGCAAGGTCAGATTACTCCCATTAGATTGAACAAAAAACAGCACGTATCCATACTTTAACTACTCAGCTAGCTTCCTTCTCCCCAGTCTCAAATTAGGAAGGGTGCTGAAAATAGCACATGAGATGCTAAAAAAAAACCACAACTGTTCGTGGGATCATTTAATTTAATGCTCTTTCATTTTCTTTCGCAGAGAGCGTAAAACTCGTTCACTGGATCAGGCCAAAGGCCCATCTAGTCCAGCACCCTGTTTCTCACTGCTATAACAACAACCAAAAATAGTATTTAGAATATACTGGACCTCATTACGTCTGTTTAAAAAGGGCTATCAACTGTTGGAGATGCAATAGGGATAATGCTTCTCTAAAACATTATGTTTTTTCATTGTCCTATATTGAAAGATTTCTGGCAGGAGGTAACTGAAACCATCAACAGAGATATACGGAACAACCTTACATTTACAGAGCAAAGTATCCTCTTGAATTATATACCCAGGACATGGAACCTTACAAAAGGACAATACGAGTGGACTCTCCATGACCTTACCACAGCCAGAAGCCTGATACTGATGAATTGGGAAAATAAAAATGTGGCTCCCTTCTACAATTGGATTGAAGACTTATACAAACTCGCAACATATGAACAACTTGCATATAAACACATCCAAACTCTTCTTCTCTCTTCTTACTGCCTCCAACTGTGGAAGCAGAGCACAGCCATCACGGCTAGGAGCCATCAATGCTGTGAGCCTCTCCTCCATTAATTTGTCTAATCCTCTTTTAAAGCCATCCAAGCTGATAGGCAGCACTGCCTCCTAGGTGAATGAGTTCCATAGTTTGCGCACTATATGTCAAGGAGAAAAGTTTGTACATGCAAAAAGAAAAGGGGAAAAAAGACTAATGGTTGTTATTAAGGTACCTTACTGTCATGAAATTCTACGAAGAAGAAGAAGAAGAAGAAGAAGAAGAAGAAGAAGAAGAAGAAGAAGAAGAGTTTGGATTTGATATCCCACTTTATCACTACCCGAAGTAGTCTCAAAGCAACTAACAATCTCCTTTTCCCTTCCTCCCCCACAACAAACACTCTGTGAGGTGAGTGGGACTGAGAGACTTCAAAGAAGTGTAACTAGCCCAAGGTCACCCAGCAGCTGCATGTGGAGGAACGGGGGTGCGAACCTGGTTCACCAGATTACGAGTCCACTGCTCTTAACCACTACACCACACTGGGTCAATATTGATTCAGAGCAGATTCCATTGTATAGTTAGCAGAGTAAAAACTTAAACATGTTGCAGGATTCTCAAAAAATAAACCAGAGTCCATTGTATTTCAACCAGCAGAGCTTTACTGAAGGCGAATGAGCATAATGGTCACATATTCAATACTGTACATTCAGGACTGGCACTGTCCATAAGAAATCAAATTGCAGCAGACTTAACTTAAACTTACAATAACTTACAACAAGTCTAAACCTTAACACTAAGCATACTAAGTACAGAACACCACACCAGAAGGAAAAGAGATAGAAAGAGAAACCCAGGCTCCTTCTGGCCTCTTATTATAGTCAGCATGTCCTTGGCAGAAGAGATAACAGAACTAGTTTAAGCCAGCTGTACTCAGCTTCTCGGAAGGAATAACCCAAACATCATGAACTTTCTTGCAAACAGAGAAGCTTCCAGAACCTTCCTGAACTAATTAGAATAGGAAAGAGCTCTACACATCAGATCAATACTTTCTGCACCAAGAAATGCAAACTGGCACCTACATTGTACAAGCACTATACAGATTTTTCCACCAAAACGAAAGCTAAATCAAGACCTGGCCCAACAGTTCCCAAATCTAAGTTAGGGTATTAACAGGAGGTTAGTGTATAGGAAGCAGGCACTTAAGCACCTCATTTATTGTTCATTTATTGTTTATTGCCATCCCCGGCAATTTCTGCAGTTTCCTCCTGCAACACCTAGATGCTGTTTCATTCCAGAGACTACACAACTTTTTTGGCAATTAGGGTTGAGTGCTGCTCAAAAGAGGAAGTGTATTAATCCTCCATTTCCACCCCCCTTGGAGAAGCCTTAATCCCCAAAGTGCTTTTCAAATTCAGAGTTTTATGAACCATGTTGGGAGTTCAGAAAAGGGAGCTACAGATTTGATAGGAGGGAACAATTGGAATATAGATACGCCGCACCCACACCAAACCCACTGTAACGATCACATTAGAGAGCAGCCTGGATGAGTAAGGGTTAACCCATTTAGACAGTTAAGAACCCAAGGGGAGGGGCGGAGGCGGAGTATTTAAACCCACCCTGGAGAGGGGAAAAAAAAGAAGTTAGGAAGTTAGGGAGTTAGAGAGAGAGAGAGAGAGAGAGATGGGAGTTGGAGGTGGTTTTGACAGTTGGTGTTTTTATGACTAGGCAGGATAGAGGTTTGAGAGAAAGAATACTTGTTATTTAGAGGTAATAGGATGGTATAGGACATCAGAATTAAGCATCTGTAATACAAGTTTTATCTGTAACTGCAAGCATTTGAACTTTCAATAAAGCAACTTGTTTTTAGTTCAAACTATATCCGTGTCTATGCTAATAAACAGGAACCAGTGAGCGTACTGGTTGGTGGCAGTGAGTTACCAGTTGTCGTAGGGGCTGGCATCAATAGACTGTAAGACGTCCGGGGGTGTGGCCCAGGTCAGAGTGACCGCGACACCCACATTCTCATAACTTAGCGTTAACACATAATGGACATTAGCAACAATATGGTGGCTAAGGAAGACATCGATGTCTCCTGTTGGATTCGCTTTAGTCGAAGCGAAAGCCAAACCCGTTTCAAAAATTGCTTGATTTCTTTATGAGATTGGGCATATGGCATTAGAAATCAATGAACATTTCCAAGTTACTTACAATCAATTATGTAGTTAATGTTTGTTTTGATTTCTCCTTGCCTCTCTAAAACATAAGTTGACTGCCACTCTGTATTCATTAGACAGTACTTTAATAAGCCATCAGAGTACTTGAGACAGGAAGCTACAGAATATATCAAGCTCATATTACTGTATTCAGAGAGAAAGCTGGCAGAGGGGTGGGTCAAATCAGAGCATCTCTGCAGCAGGATCTGTGATATAAAGACAGAGGCTCAAATTCCAACTCAGGGCATTATGCTCACTAATAGGGATATTGAGAGGATAAAGTGGGTTAACCCTGTTTCACTGCCCAGATAAATTACAAGTGCAGTAAATTATCCAATCTACCCCATAAAAGATTTTAAACATTATTGGTGCTTTAAAAAATAAAATAAATAAATAAAAGGTTTGGGGTGACAAGCAACATGCTGAATAGACAACCCGGCAAAAAAGACAATCACGGGAATACTGAATTACAACAAAGGAAATCTACACCGTGAAAGATCCCTGAAACGAGATGTACGTATATTTATATAATGATACTCAAACAAACAATATGTTTAATCTTAAGAGCAGAATTGCTCAAAAGCAAAAATCCTCAAAACGTTATAAACTAATTCAAAGAAATATAAATGACTCAAGAAAACTGTGCTGGTCCCAAGGGATATCCGATAGGCGAGGTCTAGTCCAGTCCAAGGTCAGTCCAAGCCAGAAGTCACGAAGCCGAAGTCACGAAGCCGAGGTCAGGAAGCCGAGGTCAGGAAGCCGAAGTAACAAAGCTGAGGTCAGGAAGCCGAGGTCAGGAAGCCGAGGTCAGGAAGCCGAGGTAACCAAGCTGAGGTCAGGAACGCAGGAACCAGGAACAGGAACTAGGCAGCACCGATGTTGCTCCTGCAACTTGGGTCTGGGACTGGCTGGCTTTTATCTGCCCCGAGGCAAAGGGCGGCTCCGATCCTCAGGTGCCTCGCCTCTCCTGGCTTGGAGGCGAGCACTCCTCCTGCGGGAACTTAGTTCCCTTCGCCTCTCTGCCCTTAGCCTTTGCAGCTCAGGAGAAGCTGGAGGGTTACCGGACCCAGAGGCAACCTCAGCTTCCCCTGACTGGGTGGGGAGTGGAGCACCTGCAGGCAATAAGTCCTCCATCCCATTAGAAGCCAGATCAACCTCAGCCGATGCCTGCACCTGAGGATCCAGCACAGGTGAGTCCCCTTGAGACTCAGGCCCCAGCCCTGGCTCTGCTGGTTCTGGAGGCAGTGAATCATGTGCAGGCTGGGATCCCTCAGGTTCAGCGTCTGAGTCTGACTCCCAGGTCATCACACCATCCCCCCTCCCAGGCCCCCCCCTCAACCGAGGGGCCGGACCAGGCTTGCTGGGGTAAGTCGCATGGAAATAACGGAGACAGACAGGCGCGTGGACGTTCTCCGCTGGTTCCCACGACCGATCCTCGGGCCCATACCCCTTCCAGTCGATGAGGTATTGGAGCTTCCCCCTGCGGTATCGGGAGTCAAGAATGTGCTCCACCTCATACTCGGGCTCCCCCTGAACCAAAACTGGCTGCGGTCGTGGATGGTCTGGGTGGAACTCGTCGGCCGGGGCAACCGGACTGAGTAGGGACCGGTGGAATACCGGGTGGACCTTCAGGGTCGCGGGTAACCGGAGACGGAAGGCCACAGGTGAGACCCGGTCCACGATCGGAAATGGGCCGGTGAAGCGGGCATCCAGCTTCCGTGAAGGCCGAGAGGGGTGCAGGTGGCGGGTGGAGAGCCATACCAGGTCTCCGACATGGAGTTCCGGCCCCTCCTGACGGTGACGGTCGGCCTGGGCCTTATACGCGTCCTTGGCCTGGCTCAGTTGCTCCGTCAGAAGCTGCTGCTGTGACTGGAGCTCTTGTAGCCAGTCTGTCACTGCGGGAACTGCGGATGCCGGCAGTACGCTTGGAAACAACCGCGGGTGGTACCCATAGTTTGCCTGGAACGGGGTCTGTTGGGTGGAAGCGTGCACTGCGTTGTTATATGCGAACTCGGCCAACGCCAGGTGGTCGACCCAATCGTCCTGGTGGAAGCTGCAGTAGCACCGGAGGTACTGTTCCAACACCGCGTTTGCCCGTTCGGTCTGTCCATCCGTCTGTGGATGGTAGGCCGAAGATAGGCAGACCTCCGTCCCGAGAGCCTGATGTAGAGCGCGCCAGAACCGGGAGGTGAACTGGGCACCACGATCGGAGATCAAACGTTCCGATAGGCCATGTAAGCGGAAGACGTTTTGTAGGTACAGTTGCGCCGTCTCCTTGGCTGAGGGTACAGACGGGCACGGGGCGCAGTGCACCATTTTAGTGAAGTGGTCTGTGAATACCAGGAGGCAGGTACACTGACGGGATGGGGGTAGGTCTACCACGAAATCCAATGAAACCGTGTGCCACGGACGAGGGGGAACTGGCAGTGGCTGTAGCAGTCCCGCAGGTCTCCCGGTCGATCCCTTGGCTCGCCGGCAGACCTCGCACCCCCCAATGTACCGTGCCACGTCGGCCTTCAAGCGGGGCCACCAGAACTCCCGGCTGACCAGGTGGGTGGTCCGATACCTCCCGAAGTGGCCAGCTGCCGGGGCGTCGTGTGACATTCGGAGTACCTCGGCCCGCAAAGGCCCTGGTGGGATGTACAACCGACCACGGTGCATCAGCAGACCCTGGTGCACAACCAGTTCTGGGTATCGAGGGCACGATCCACTGGCCAATTCCTGGATCCGTTCCTGAGCCCACGCGTCGACCCGTTGCTGCCTCCGCACTCGGTCCCGCAGCGACTCAGTCTCATGAACAGCCAGGAAGGCCGCTGGTGGGATGATCGTTGTGGGGGCCGCCTGCTGCACCGTCTCTGCAATGTCCTCTGGTTTCCGGGACAGCGCATCCGCCTTCTGGTTTTGGGAGCTGGGGATGTAGCGGATCCAGAACTGGAACCGGGAGAAGAACAGTGCCCACCGGATCTGCCGCTGGTTCAGCCTGCGGGTGGTCTGGAGGTACTCCAGATTCCGGTGGTCGGTTCTCACTTCCACTGGGTGTCGTGCCCCCTCAAGATGATGGCGCCAGACTTCAAAGGCCACCTTGATGGCCAGTAGTTCCCGCTCCCACACAGTATAGTTACGCTCCGCCGGAAGGAGCTGCCGGGAGTAGTAGGCGCAGGGTAACAGTGGCGCATCAGGTCCGTGTTGCTGGGACAAGACGGCACCGAGAGCCGTACTGGAGGCGTCAGTCTCCACCACGAAGGGACGAGAGGGATCAGGATGCTGCAAAATTGGCGCCTTCTGGAAACAGGCTTTCAATCCCTGGAATGCCACCTCAGCCTCCTCATCCCAGGCGAAGGGCGTCTTGGGGCGCAGCAGTCGGGTCAACGGGGTGGTGCGATGAGCATAGTCCACAATGAATGTCCGGTAATAGTTGGCGAACCCCAAAAACCGCTGTAGGTCCTTGCGGTTCCGCGGCGCCGCCCACTCTCGAACCGCAGACACCTTCCCGGGGTCCATCTGTACACCGTCAGGGGAGAGTCGGTGTCCGAGGAAGTCCACTGACCGCTGGTGGAACTCGCACTTGCTGAGCTTAGCGTACAGGCGGTGCTCCCGCAAGCGCTGCAACACGGTCCGGACATGACTCTCGTGGCGAGCTGGGTCACGGGAATAAATCAGAATGTCATCGAGGTACACCACCACATACTTGTCAAGCAAGTCCTGGAACACGTGGTTGATGTACCGTTGGAAAACGGCGGGCGCGTTGCATAGTCCGAACGGCATGACCAGGTACTCGAACTGCCCATAACGGGTCCCGAATGCGGTCTTCCACTCATCCCCGGCACGGATCCGAATCAAGTTGTAAGCCCCCCGGAGGTCCAGTTTGGTGAACATCTGCGCCCCTTGCACCCGCTCCAGCAACTCTGCAATTAGGGGCAAGGGATACCGGTCTGGGATGGTGATCTTATTCAGGGCTCGGTAATCATGGCAGAGGCGAAGCTCCCCACACTTCTTCTTAACGAAGAGTACTGGAGCGGCGGTGGGAGAGGTAGAGGGCCTAATGAACCCCCGCTCCAGGTTCTTGTGAAGGAAGTCCTGTAAGGCTTCACGCTCTGGCTCCGAAAGAGAGTATAGGCGACTCACAGGCAGGGGCGCCCCAGGCTGGAGGTCTATGCCGCAGTCAAAAGACCGATGAGGAGGCAGCCGGTCTGCCCCCTGTTCCTCGAACACGTCTACGTAGTCCCGGTACACGGCGGGGAGCGTTGACGCAGCCTCCCCCATGGAGGCGGCCGAAAGCATCTCGGACTGAGCAATCGAACCCGAGTCTGGGAAGCGTACAGTTCGATTGACCCAATCGATCTGAACATTGTGAGACTCCAGCCAGTCCATCCCCAGCACCAGGGGAAACCGGGGCATGGTGGCAATGTCCAGGGTACGCACCTCCCGGTGCTGCTGGTGGCACAGGACCAAGGGCTGGGTCTCCCGAGTAACGGCGCCTGACCGCAAGAGCCGTCCGTCGATTGCCTCCACCTGCACCGGTTCTGGCTTGTTCTGGAGCGGCACCCGATGCTGAGCGGCGAAGGCAGAGTCCATATAGGAGCGGGTTGCCCCTGAATCCACCAGAGCGTGGGTGAGAATCCAGGGCCCGCCTGGGGGGTATAGACGCACCGGGATCATGAGGTGTTGCAATTCCACTGGTGAGGGCCCATCATGTGATGCTTGGGACCCCAGATAGCCTGGGCCATTGGCTACTGGGGTTGGCGGTTTCCCTGCGGCTGGCGTTTCTCAGGGCAGGTTCGGGCGTAGTGTCCACTCCCCCCGCAGTAGAGACACAGGTTTCCCTCCCGACGTCGTGTCTTCTCCGAAGGGGAGAGGCGAGGCCGTGCTGCCCCGAGCTGCATCGGCTCCTCCAGTGACTCGGCTCTGGCCGTGGAACTGCTGGGGAGCACTGGAGTCAGGAGCCCAGAGTGCTGGCGGGCCCGGGCCTGGCGCCGGTCCTCCAACCGATCGTCTATCTGTAGACTCCGTTGGATGAGGGCCTCCAGCGTGGTGGGGCGATCCAAGGTGGCCAGCTGGTCCAGTATCTCGTCCGAAAGCCCCTCGAGATACTGGTCCCGAAGTGCGGAATCATTCCAGGTCAATTCCTGCGCCAACAGCCGAAATTCCGTGGCATAGGCGGCCACTGTGGACTTGCCCTGTTTCAACCGCCGAATTGCCCGATTGGCTTGACTCGCCTTCTGAGGGTTGGCGAACGCGGTTTCAAAATGGTTGCAAAACCCCGTATAGTCTGTCAGCAAGGGGGAGTCTTGCCGGAGCAGCGGCAACGCCCACTTGGCCGCCTGGCCCTTCAGCAAGCTGATCAGGAAGTGCACCTTGGTGCGGTCGTCGGGGAAATCCCGGGCTCGCCCCTGAATATACAGTTTGGCCTGGGCGAGAAACATGGGAAAGCTGCCCGGGGACCCATCGAATTTTTCTGGCAGGGCCACTGGGTACTTGCCTGGAGCTGGGGCGCCGGCACCAGGAGCCGGTAAGGCGTCCAAACGCTGCTGAAGCGCCGTAACCGCATTGCTTAGCTGCTGCACTGTGTGGGTCAAGACCTGGTTCTCCTGGGCCAATGCCGCCAGCGCAGCCGCCTGGTCAGTCATGACGACAGGTTCCTCCCGAACGCACCCCAACGAAGGGGGAGTGCGGGTGTGGCAGGAGCAAACTGTGCTGGTCCCAAGGGATATCCGATAGGCGAGGTCTAGTCCAGTCCAAGGTCAGTCCAAGCCAGAAGTCACGAAGCCGAAGTCACGAAGCCGAGGTCAGGAAGCCGAGGTCAGGAAGCCGAAGTAACAAAGCTGAGGTCAGGAAGCCGAGGTCAGGAAGCCGAGGTAACCAAGCTGAGGTCAGGAACGCAGGAACCAGGAACAGGAACTAGGCAGCACCGATGTTGCTCCTGCAACTTGGGTCTGGGACTGGCTGGCTTTTATCTGCCCCGAGGCAAAGGGCGGCTCCGATCCTCAGGTGCCTCGCCTCTCCTGGCTTGGAGGCGAGCACTCCTCCTGCGGGAACTTAGTTCCCTTCGCCTCTCTGCCCTTAGCCTTTGCAGCTCAGGAGAAGCTGGAGGGTTACCGGACCCAGAGGCAACCTCAGCTTCCCCTGACTGGGTGGGGAGTGGAGCACCTGCAGGCAATAAGTCCTCCATCCCATTAGAAGCCAGATCAACCTCAGCCGATGCCTGCACCTGAGGATCCAGCACAGGTGAGTCCCCTTGAGACTCAGGCCCCAGCCCTGGCTCTGCTGGTTCTGGAGGCAGTGAATCATGTGCAGGCTGGGATCCCTCAGGTTCAGCGTCTGAGTCTGACTCCCAGGTCATCACAAAAACCCTCCAAATAACAAAAAATAACTCAAGATAAACTAACAAATAACCTTAACGAGTTGCCGGCTAAGATTCTCGTTTCGCTGTTATGATCTATCGGTTTCCTCAGAAGGAAAAGAGTTAATGTATTTATATAACTCAAAGTAGCTTGTTTGCTATTAAATCTAGGGGGAGGATTAAATAAACTTCAGAGAAGAAGAAGAACACTCCCAAACAGTAAATGGTAATTATCCAAACTAGGAATTCTAATCTTGCTTCATCCAAAAGGTTAAAAACCTAAACTCAAGTTCAAAAACAAGCTCCATGGCTTGTAAAACATGTCGACGAGGGGCTATGAAAGCTCACACGATCTTATTGTTACGAAGCTATTGCAATAGACAACCCAGCAGGTTCTAATCAACACATTATATTATGTAAATTATAAAGTTTGCAGATGACACCAAATTGGGAGGGGTGGCTAATACCCCAGAGGACAGGATCACACTTCAAAATGACCTTAACAGATTAGAGAATTGGGCCAAAGCAAACAAGATGAATTTTAACAGGGAGAAATGTAAAGTACTGCACTTGGGCAAAAAAAATGAAAGGCACAAATACAGGATGGGTGACACCTGGCTTGAGAGCAGTACAAGTGAAAAGGATCTAGGAGTCTTGGTAGACCACAAACGTGACATGAGTCAACAGTGTGATGCAGCAGCTAAAAAAGCCAATGCAATTCTGGGCTGCATCAATAGGAGTATAGCATATAAATCAAGGGAAGTAATAGTACCACTCTGGTCAGACCTCACCTGGAATACTGTGTCCAGTTCTGGGCACCACAGTTCAAGAAGGATACTGACAAGCTGGAACGTGTCCAGAGGAGGGCAACCAAAATGGTCAAAGGCCTGGAAACGATGCCTTATGAGGAACGGCTTAGGGAGCTGGGTATGTTTAGCCTGGAGAAGAGAAGGTTAAGGGGTGATATGATAGCCATGTTCAAATATATAAAAGGATGTCATATAGAGGAGGGAGAAAAGTTGTTTTCTGCTGCTCCTGAGAAGAGGACACGGAGCAATGGATTCAAACTACAAGAAAGAAGATTCCACCTAAACATTAGAAAGAACTTCCTGACAGTAAGAGCTGTTCGACAGTGGAATTTGCTGCCAAGGAGTGTGGTGGAGTCTCCTTCTTTGGAGGTCTTTAAGCAGAGGCTTGACAGTCACCTGTCAGGAATGCTCTGATGGTGTTTCCTGTTTGGCAGGGGGTTGGACTGGATGGCCCTTGTGGTCTCTTCCAACTCTATGATTCTATGATTCCAAGTTCCATACATACATGTGTCCAAATTTTCTCTTAGCTTTTTAGCTCCAATTTTCTCCTCTCCTGGGTCTGGGAGTTGAAAGTGGATTTCTATTTAATTATATTCTGAGGGTGAATTATATTGTGTACTGTTATATTCGAATGGATTATTGAATATTGCATTATTTGACATAAGGTTTTTTTTAAACAAAAATCATATTTTTACTGTGACTTATTTGTATGGGATTGGATTGTTATAGGATGCATGAACTTTGTTGTGTATGTTCTTTATTTCTTCAGCTTGTAAACCGCCTTGTGTGTAGCAATATAGAAAGGTGGCATTTGAAAATGAAATGAAACAGGAGAATGAAAGAAAAACAAAGGTGCCTCAACGGTCCCAGCAACATATTTTGATTGTTAATTCAGATGTCACCTTATGGTCCATTACTGTTGTATAACAATGCCATTTTTATGTGAAAATAATGGAACAGCTTGTCAAATATTCTGCCATGTTCACAGCAAAATCCTTGCAAATGGCTTTGAAGTTGACAGCTGAGGATGTTTATAGTGTTCCAAGCTGCAAAATAAAGTGCTTCTGGGATTTTGTGGCCTGTCTTCAACACATGTCATACAACAACCATTTATCTAAATAAGCTAATATCTTTTGTCTCGGAACACTGGCTAGTATATATTAAAAAAAAAACTAGAACAAAGTAAGAGCTCAGAATAGAATAAGAAGAATATGTTTCACATGTGTTCTCAAGCTACATCCGTATGTAGCAAATTTGTTCTCCTGTTTCACAGCAGTAGTATAGGCCAAGCATTCAGGAAAATTATAACTCTTGGGTATTTGAAAAGCTATATTGGAGTACTTCGGAGCTTGTGTACCTCGAGAGACAGAGAGAAAGAGAAATGAAAGGTCTCTTTCATTACTGCAGAAACACACTATCCTGTTCAAATAATTCATATACTGAAACTTTACGAAGCATTATGGTTCCAGCAAAGCTTGCCTTGGTGGCATTCTTCGACCCCACAGATACATGATTTCTATGGTTCGGCCAATATGTATGACACATTTCACTTTCCTGAAATGCAGTTTCCTGAGACAATGTTCCATTGAACACAATGGGACTTACTTCTTCTTTCTGACTTCTGAAAGCAGCCCTGTTTAGGGAAGCTTTTAATGTTTATTAGATTATTGTATTTTAACATTCTGTTGGAAGCCGCCCAGAGTGTCTGGGGAAACCGAGCCAGATGGGCGGGGTATAAATAATAAATTATTATTATATTATTATTATTATTCTTTCTTTTTGTTAAATAATTTATTCATTTTCAATAACAATCTTCCAGTTAATGACAAATCAAATCAAATCAATCCAAATTACAATAATAACAGTACACCAATTATATATTCCAATTATAAAAAATTTCTTGGGACTTCCCATGTTCCAGATGTCTAGAGATAATCATCCTCATTCATGTCTCTGCATTTTCAGCATTTTTCAAATTCAAAACTAATATTATCCATCTTTCTTCTCAGCCTAATCAGCCATTGTTTCTGTGGCTTGCATCTTCGCAAAGTTTCCTTCAGTGCAATCCTGTGTTTTTATTTACAATGGGATTTACTTCTAAATAAAAGAAGCGCAGGATTGCTCTGAAGAGTGCTTGTGGCATACCAGTCTCAACTCCCTACTCCAAAAAAACTGGATTCGACACTCGAAAAATGGTTCCTGGCATCTTCCGAGGATTCACCACAGGCCTGTTTGCCATGTCAGAGACCACTAGAGCCAGGGGTGTCAACTTGAATAAAATATTGGGGGAGCCCAGGTAAGCCCCGCCCCACATCACTGATTACAATACGCAGCACACAAATGCCACTGAATGGCAATGCCCATCAACTTGGGGCATATGGTCCCCAATAGATTACCTCCCCGCCTCTGAAATGTGATCTTCAACAGAGAAAGATTCCACACTTTTGTGGAAGACGAATGTGGCAGATATGTGAATAAAGAAATGTGGAGCCCCTTTGCTAACAGCAGGCACCCCCCCCCAAGTTCATGGTTTTGCTAATCCTGGATGGCACTTTCTGCACCTACAGAAGACGAGGAGGTGGCCTTGAAGCTTCTGCCATCCCTATATTGCTCCAAGATCAAATTCTCCGAAAGTAGATAGAATGACAAAGACCACAAAATAGAAGCTGTTCAGAACAGAAACTTTTTCAGCAGGGGGCCTGAATTTTCCAGAAACACACCCCTACTCGTTTTTGGCCCTTGGGTCAATTTATTAGGCCCTTTGGCCTAATTTCATGTGGGTGGCAAGGTGGAAAGATATTACAGAAAAGGGTTAGTAGGGGAAAAACTTGAATGGGTCTGAGAATCAGGGGTGGAGGAATAGGTGGGTGGTGGGTGCGGTCCACCCTGGGTGTCACCACTGAGGGGGGGGACAAAATACCAGAGGCGTAGCAAGCCCAGGTGGTACCCGGGGCGGAATTTTTTTTTGTCACCCCCCACGACTTTAATTTTTAAAAAATTAAAAAAAATTAAGAAGTGTCACCCCCCTCTGATGGTGCCACTTTGCGAGGTGTGGGGGTTTTGTGTGTGTGTGTCTATTATCTCTTTTTTTTCAATAAAGTTAAAATAAAAAATAAATAAAAAATAATAATAATAATGTAAAAAAATTAAATAAAAAAAAAAGTGTCACCCCCCTCTGATGGTGCCACTTTGCGAGGTGTGGGGGTTGTGTGTGTGTGTGTGTGTCTATTATCTCTCTTTTTTCAATAAAGTTAAAATAAAAAATAAATAAAAAATAATAATAATGTAAAAAAATAAAAAAATAAAAATAAAAAGTGTCACCCCCCTCTGATGGTGCCACTTTGTGAGGTGTGGGGGGTTGTGTGTGTGTGTGTCTATTATCTCTTTTTCCCCAATAAAGTTAAAATAAAAAATAATTTTAAAAAAATGATAAAAAATAAAAAAAATAAAAAAAAATAAAAAGTGTCACCCCCCTCTGATGGTGCCACTTTGTGAGGTGTGGGGGGTTGTGTGTGTGTCTATTATCTCTTTTTTTCAATGAAGTTAAAATTTAAAAAAAAAAATCAAAAAAAAATTTAATTTTTTTTTTAAAGTGTCACCCCCCCTCTGGGGTGGAACCCGGGGCGACCCGCCCCCCCACCCCCCCGTTGCTATGCCCCTGCAAAATACTTAGCGGCATCTACCGCGGGGCCTGCAGCGCGCCTGAGCCACGCGCCTCTCCTGCCCAAAAGGTCCGCCCACTGCCTCCCCCCCCCAGCTGTAGGGCAGCTGAGTGGGAGGAGGCAGGCAGAATCTGGAGGCTCCGCGGTGTGCCCTGCCCCTATGGGCAGCTCACCCTGCCCTCGCCCCACCCCTGGACGCGCTGCCCCAGGCGCCTGAGTGGCTTCCTCCGCCGCTTGGATACAACCCAAACTAGCCAGTTGCCCATTTGCCATGCCCGCAAAAAAACCACCATGTGAGTTTGTGAAACTCAGTTAAAGTCTACCCAAACAGCAAGCCCAGTGGTGGGGGGGACAGACGAGGTCTGGGAGGAGAATGGAATTGCTGAAATGCCAACTGTCTTAACCAAAATGATTCTGTGACCTCTACAGGTTTCATTTTACTATGGTTGGGCATCCATTCTTATAAAAAAATGATATAGAATACAATCCTATACATGTCCACTTAGAAGTAAACCCCGCTGTGTTCATTCTCCCAGGTAAGTCTGTGCTGTATTGCAGCCAAACAGAGATAGGGAAACATTTATTTTGATTTTTAAAAATAAAAAACACTTATACAGTAAGGGGATGTTTATACAAAATCAGGGTGGGGGGCAGCTTATTTAATTTTTCATTTTAGTAATTTGTTTGCCAAATTTCAGCATGCAGCATAATTTTCCGGTGTCGATTTCGTCTTAAAGAATTGCCCATCTGGTTATATGCTAATTATATGGTCTTGTTATCTACCATGCAAATAAGATTAGCATGGATACCGAGATACCGGTCAAGAAAAACACTTGAAGGTTAACTGCAAGAAGATTACAGCTGTGATCCTTAGAACCTTCTTGTCACAAATGGTCCACTGATGGACAGGACTAAATGAATAAATGAAAGCACATTAAATTATCTGGAAGCCCAATTTCCAGACATGGAATTGCCATCTTGCTATAGCCAAGATGAAAGCCATTAGAACAAGTAATGTAGTTTGGGGCTTCTTAAAGTTTAACCTAAGTACCGGTACTCACTTAAGGACTTTGGGAGGAAGTGCCCCCACATATTACATGAGAATATTAATATTTTCATCACCATCGTAATTATTTACAGACCACAAACCTAAATAATCATGAAATAAAATGCATATTAATACAAGAAAAAGCAGCACGATGAAACAACACAACAACTGTAATAATAATAATAATAATAATAATAATAATAATAATAATTTATTACTTGTACCCCGCCCATCTGGCCGGGTCTCCCCAGCCACTCTGGGCGGCTTCCAGCAAATATAAAAATACACCAAAATATCACAAATTAAAAACTTCCCTGAACAGGGCTGCCTTCAGGTGTTTTCTAAAGGTCATGTGGTTGTTTATCGCTTTGACCTCTGATGGGAGGGCGTTCCACAGGGCGGGCGCCACCACCGAGAAGGCCCTCTGCCTGGTTCCCTGTAGCTTCGCTTCTCGCAGTGAGGGAACCGCCAGAAGGCCCTCGGCGCTGGATCTCAGTGTCCGGGCTGAACGGTGGGGGTGGAGACGCTCCTTCAGGTATACAGGACCGAGGCCGTTTAGGGCATTAAAGGTCAGCACCAACACTTTGAATTGTGCTCGGAAACGTACTGGGAGCCAATGTAGATCTCTCAGGACCGGTGTTATGTGGTCCCGGCGGCCACTCCCAGTCACCAGTCTAGCTGCCGCATTCTGGATTAATTGCAGTTTCCGGGTCACCTTCAAAGGTAGCCCCACGTAGAGTGCATTGCAGTAGTCCAAGCGGGAGATAACTAGAGCATGCACCACTCTGGCAAGACAGTCTGTGGGCAGGTAGGGTCTCAGCCTGCGTACCAGATGGAGCTGGTAGACAGCCGTCCTGGACACAGAGTTAACCTGCGCCTCCATGGACAGCTGTGAGTCCAAAATGACTCCCAGGCTGCGCACCTGGTCCTTCAGGGGCACAGTTACCCCATTCAGGACCAGGGAGTCCCCCACACCCGCCCACCCCCTGTCCCCCCAAAACAGTACTTCTGTCTTGTAACACATGTCTTGTACACATGTATTAACACATGTTAATAAGAAACTAAATTAATAGAACAGCATCAAACTATGACTACTAAAACCTTTTCAAAGTAGTTCCATCATTTTAACACCTGCAGCATTAGGGCACTTCATTTAAGGAAAAGGCAGTTCACAAATAGGTTTCTTAAAACCCACTTAATAACTCGTAGGAACAGAGAGATAAACATACATATGAATTTCCATCTGCAAATTAGCTTCCTCTTGGGGGTGGGGAATACATTTGGCTATGTGTAAGTGCCTCCCACTATACATGTCCAATTCTATTTCCCACCCTCTAAGCCTCCCAAACTTCCTGCTTAAATCTAAAGCTCGAAATGGAGACAAAAGAAGTGATGCCAATAAAATAACAGGCCAAGGAGACAAGCAACTATAGAACCTTCAGAAGACATCTGAAGACAGCCCTGTATAGGGAAGTTTTTTTCCTGTTTAATGTTTTATTATGTTTCTACATATGTTGGAAGCCACCCAGAGTGGCTGGGGAAACCCAGTCAGATGGCTGTGGTCTAAACCACAGATCCTCTTGGGCTTGCCGATCAGAAGGTTGGCGGTTCGAATCCCCGCAACAGAGGGAGCTCCTGTTGCTCTGTCCCAGCTCCTGCCAATCTAGCAGTTCGAAAGCACACCAGTACAAGTAGATAAATAGGTACCACTGTGGCAGGAAGGTAAATAGCGTTTCCGTGCACTCTGGCTTCCATCACGGTGACCCGTTGCTCCAGAAGCAATTTAGTCCTGCTGGCCACATGACCTGGAAAGCTGTCTGTGGACAAACGCTGGCTCCCTCGGCCTGAAAGCAAGATGAGCACCACAACTCCATAGTTGCCTTTGACTGGACTTAACCGTCCAGGGGTTGTTTACCTTTACCTTTAAAAGGTAAAGGTAAAGGGATCGCGAACGACTCTGGGGTTGCGGCGCTCATCTCGCTTTACTGGCCGAGGGAGCCGCCGTACAGCTTCCGGGTCATGTGGCCAGCATGACTAAGCCGCTTCTGGCAAACCAGAGCAGCGCATGGAAACGCCATTTACCTTCCCGCCAGAGCGGTTCCTATTTATCTACTTGCACTTTGACGTGCTTTCGAACTGCTAGGTTGGCAGGAGCAGGGACCGAGCAACGGGAGCTCACCCCATTGCAGGGATTCGAACCGCCGACCTTCTGATCGGCAACCCCTAGGCTCTGTGGTTTAACCCACAGCACCACCCATGTCCCACCTTTACCTTTACCTAAATAATAATAAAATAAAAAATAAAAAAATTCCTTCCAGTAGCACCTTAGAGACCAACTAAGTTTGTTCTTGGTATGAGCTTTCGTGTGCATGCACACTTCTGCATGCACACGAAAGCTCATACCAAGAACAAACTTAGTTGGTCTCTAAGGTGCTACTGGAAGGATTTTTATTTTTATTTTGTTTTGACTATGACAGACCAACATGGCTACCTACCTGTAACTAAATAATAATAGTTGTTGTTGTTATCGTCGTCATCATCATCATCATCATCATCATCGAATAGGACATCCCTATTGAAGAAATGTTGGAGGGTATGACAACTTCGATGACAAATAAAAAGGGTGGGGCATTGGAGGAGGCAGCAGTGGTGATAGAGGCTAGAGAAGGAGGCAAAGGGGGCATGGGGGCAGAGGAGAAGTTGAGCGGCACACATCTCATGGGCCCGGATCTGCCACCCCTCCCAGCTGCCTAAGCCTGCCACCTTGAAGCGACTGCTTCACCCAGCCTCATGGGCAGGCAGGCTGTGCCAACAAAGCTTTCTACTAACCCACCTACCTAGTCATAGATTTGCATAACACATCACTGGCCTGAAGGGTGAGGAAATAAGCGAGAGAGACAAACCCACAAAAAGGGAACAACACACACAAAAGCTTCCCTGCTTGGCAGTAATTCTTACTCGCCACAGGCAATTAGGCCTGGGTATGTGGAGCCCACTGTTGCCATTTCCCAGTGCTCTACAGTTGACTGCATCCTGAAAACTAAACAGAGGAAAGAGGCGTACTGAACACAAGAACCTTTCCATATTAGGGCAGCTCCATGTGTTAAGAAATCTGTGCCAAATCCCTAAGTAAAAATACCAGTGGAAAACACTAGGCTGGCATCAGTCATAATTAGGATGAGATTTTGCCAATCTGTTCGGGTAGCTCAAATGAAAATTTAAGCAACAGAAAGCAATTTTCACCATTAGACAACTATCAAAACAACAAACCTCTAAGGTCTACCGCTATTCTTCTAGCCAGCTGCGTTTACGGTACCCAAGTGCCAAAACAATCAAAACCTTTCCACTATTTTCTGCACCTTGAGTACTGTTTTCTCCCCTACAGAATACTTTACTTATACCTCTAGGTTCTTTATTGTTACCAAGTGATTTACAAGAACATTTGCTATTTTTTATGGCCCAAACAGGTGCTTATAATATTGTTTTTCTCTTAGCCTATTTTGCATGTAAACAGAAAGCCTGCTCCCTCTTTTAAACAAGTCGCAATGCCGGTAGGGGGATAATACATTTTCTTTTGTAAAGACAGTTTGTACTTTACAGCCATGTGCATAAGAACCTAAAAATACAGTGTGTACCTTGCTGAGGTCAGCCCAAAAGCTCCAGCATTGGTCAGCCAGAAACCCTAGGAGGCTCACAAGCAGAGGAAGATGGAGAGAGCTATCCCTCTGAGGCTCATTTCTACCCTCTTTTTAGTCAAAGGTGCACTGCCTCCGATGTGATTTTAGCACTAACAGTCATTAGCGGACATACCCTCTATGAATCTGAGTAATCCTTTTAAAAGCTATTCAGGCTAGTAGTCATCACCACATTTATTGGGAATTCCCTAAGTGAATTTGCAATGTACCCTTTCCAGCAACTATTATGGATTGATAGTAGTTTGCCCATTTAAGTCACAGAACCCTTGCCCTCCTTATGCGGACCGTTCACTTTCCAGAGTGAAATATTGTTCACATGAGCTATCTGAAGATACACTTCAACAACATTGTTTCTGTCCCAAGTACCTACTCTGATCCCCTCCCTGTCCAGCTAGTTAGCAGACACAGCCATTACACAGTCTGCAAAAGAAAGACAAACAGTGCGATACAAAGTCAAGATCTCCAGAGATGAAAGGATCGGGATTCAGCGATTCATGGACTTTCAGGGCTGAGCCAGGGCTCAGCTGGGACTATGAAGCGGTCTCTCACTCTGGCTCAGCCAGCAGAATTTACACTGGTGTAAGTACCTCCAAAGGGACACGGGTGGCGCTGTGGTCTAAACCACAGAGCCTAGGACTTGCCGATCAGAAGGTTGGCGGTTCGAATCCCCGTGACGGGGTGAGCTCCCGTTGCTCGGTCCCTGCTCCTGCCAACCTTGCAGTTCAAAAGCACGTCAAGTGCAAGTAGATAAATAGGTACCGCTCCAGCGGGAAGGTAAACGGCGTTTCCGTGCGCTGCTCTGGTTCGCCAGAAGCGGCTTAGTCATGCTGGCCACATGACCCGGAAGCTGTATGCCGGCTCCCTCGGCCAGTAAAGCGAGATGAGTGCCGCAACCCCAGAGTCATCCGCGACTGGACCTAATGGTCAGGGGTCCCTTTACCTTTACCTTTAAGTACCTCCAAAAGAGATGCTCCAGGGTTGTGGCCAGTGTTCAAAATTAGCCAGGCACATTTTGCACCTGGCTTTCAACCACTTGTGACCAAGTGAAGTTGCCTGGCATCACCACCATCTAGAGGTGCATGCCTGGGGATCCTTGGATCTTGACTGTTTTCACACACACATGCCCTATCCTGTAGAATTCTATCAGTTATATTTTATTTGCACAATCGGAATGAATTTCAGGAACCAAAATGCTTTTTCTGTGCAGCCTGAGCAGGACCAACCACTATTAAAAAAAGGGGTTGAAACAGGCCAATATATATGTGGACTGTCCCTGGATCAAATGACTCTTCTTGTTCCAGTTCTCAAAGCTCTTAACCTAGCTCAAGGTTGTCACCTGAATTAGCCTGATGTTCAACTGAGAATCAATCACAGCCAGTCCATCATTTGAAAAATAAGACTTTAGAGCCGTCTTGTGCAAAAATGGCAACTAGACATTCCGTTTTGGTGACTGCAGCCTTGCTTTAAGGAACCATTTGGCATCTAGCTTACATATCTGAGTTTCTAACACTGGTTGTGGCAGGGGCAGGATGAGGCAAGCAGAGACTTAGACCTATTCTAAACTACTTTCATTTCAGTACCAAGACCTAGCAACCCAAAAGAAAAAGGGTGAGGCAAGTCAAATCCCTGAATAAAGGTAACTTAGGCTTTCTTGGGCTGGCTCTGTTGATGTCGGCACATATCCCTGTACATGCGATTTTCTCTCGGTGCTATTTCTTCCCTTCTATAGCACTAACATGTGTATTAGAAGAGTGGGAAAAGAATCATATATGTATTTTGCTTTTGCATATCCAAAATAAAAGCAAATGGCCATTCAACACCTGCCCTAAACTAAGAAGTAACCAACATATACTACAGGTGTGCAGCTTCAGATGAGATAATTCATTTGTGCATTTGCATCTGTGGATTGTATTAAAAAAAAAAAAAAGTTAACCAGTTAATTGTTTTGGATTGTTTAAGATGACTTGTCCCTAAATGTTGGTTCAGCTTTCGAGGACAGTACCAGCTTCAGGATTCAGGAGCCCTCCAGCAAGGCACACACACACACACACACACACACACACACACACACACATAATCTGTCTAGGTAGATGCTGAATAAATGGCTCAGGCTTCACACAGGCAAGGTATCGAATATCCATTGCAAAGATTTTCATCTGTGGCAAGCCTTGCCTTGGTATCACCACGGGCAACAAAATGTCAATATCTGAGTGTGGGAACTTGCAGAAGGTCAAGTCTCGCATTTACTGGTGCCGAGGGGGGGAAGATAAAAGACCACAGCACAAAATACAATTACAAGCACATTAGCTCTGTTAAACCAAATGGAGCTTAAAATGTGCATAAAGAGCCAATTTTTAAAGGGCAGCAAAGTCACACACACCTGGCAAGCCCCCAGCCCCTTCTTAGCAATATGTCCCTTCCACACGGTGATTGTCTAGTTATGCAGCTCCTGAATTTGGATTGGGTATAGACCCACTGTTATATCAAAGAGAAAATTGCTTTGGAAAGGTTACATCCGTAGGAAAACAGAGCTTGTAAAAGGAAAGATAAACATGAACATCTACTAATTAGTGGCGCAATCCTCCAACCATGTTAACCTAATCCATCGTTTTTCATTGTATGCTCTGGAGATATCAGGACACAATTTCTACTTAATGCCAGGATCTTTTTCCAGCCGGAACTCAGCTCTGCCACCTCTTAGGTGGGCGCCACTGCCAATATAAGAGAACGAGGGAGGCATTCATGGGGAGTTTGGGCACCTCTTTTTATACAAACCAAGCACTACTTATTGTATATAGGCAAGTAACTGAGCAAGACCAGTGTGAAGGGGGATTCATATTGCCCCCTCCCAAGCCCCACCTGTGAGGGGGTCTTGACCTTCATGGTTCCAGTGAGGATGCTCTGGCTAGGTAAATGAGTCCCTAGTCCCATCAACTTGACACCCATTACCTTGCAGCCTGTAAAAGGTGACAGGGGTGCAGGATGACCTTGGGGAGTTGCCTGAAGCTCCAAACTTCAGCCAACACAGCCACTGTTAGAAGAAGAAGAGTTTGGATTTGATATCCCACTTTATCACTAGCCGAAGGAGTCTCAAAGCAGCTAACATTCTCTTTTCCCTTCCTCCCCCACAACACTCTGTGAGGTGAGTGGGGCTGAGAGACTTCAGAGAAGTGTGACTAGCCCATGGTCACCCAGCAGCTGCACGTGGAGGAGCGGAGACGCGAACCCGGTTCACCAGATTATGAGTCTACCGCTCTTAACCACTACACCACACTGGTCAGCCCACAGCATTAGGAGCATCCTGCTGCCTCCATCTCTTGGATATGTCCCTCTCAGGCACCCAGTCATCTGTTTTTCTCCTTACAGCCACAGTACCACTTCCCCAATAAGCAATGTCTGGGTGGATTGCAGTACCTGCCTATCCAAAAATGCCCTATAGAGTTTGGAATTGGTCTTGTGCAGCTCCTGTGACAGGAGAAATCTCAAGAAAGCTCCCTCAGCTTATGCTTTCTGGGGACTTCATCTATCACAGTGTCCCTCTGATTTATTTATTGTAAGTCTCCTGGGTGGCCTGTCTCTTCTCCTGACACCAGTGAAGACTTCTTCCTGTTGATTTTTCATTGCAGGAGGCAGACCATCTTTCTATGTTCGGGGAGCTCTTTTCTCTGCAGAAGAAAACCTTGCATGCTCACAATCAAACCCGAGTGAGCTGCAGAGTTCACCTGGGACACTTCACAGACTCAGGAACCCTCATTGCACTCCTGCTTGTACAGAATATGACCTAAAACGCATTCCAGACTCTCTTACATCTGCAGCCTGATCAAAAGTAGTGGTCAAACTCCCTTTCTGGGAAGCTCATTAAGAATTACTGGTGTTGTCATTGACAAATGCCGGATAAACGTCTAACAAACACAGTTGGAAATGATTTAATATATTCATGGTAAAATAATTGGGGTAGAGTTGTTGTTGCTTTTTTGTTATACTAACTATTAGAACCAAAAGAGCAATTCTAACGAAGTGCAAGTATATTCCCACAATGACACCAATTGTGTAGGAGAGCTATTTATACATACCCCTTGGGGTTTAGCACTCACGGCATTAGGTGGAAGGTGATCGCTGCTCATTATCTTATAATTCTAGCAACAGAATTGTATTTCCGACCTCAAATCATCATCCTGTCGCTTACTGGAAATGGAATATCTGGGATGGGATGGCTGCTCATTAAAAGCTATTCAATTAGGTGGGAGCAATATAGCCGAAATCTGCACAATTACAACTGTGTGGCATGTCAAAGGCATACGCCATAGATAACAATAGGATTTCCAGTCAATGCTTTTCTGTTCTTGCTTCTGTTAGCAATTAGCTTGAACCAAACTTAAGCATCCAGTTCACCGCGGGAAACTTTCGAACCAACTCCAAAGTAAGTTGTTCTTCTTCTTACAGTTTGGTCTGATGCAGCAGTAAATCTCACTGAAACTGACTCCTTTTGGAAATGAAACATTGCCCAGACCCATAAAAACGTTGTTCAAATTTTACTAGCAGAACTCTTCAAAATAAAATGGAATACATCAAAGGATATATCCAAAATAGCCATACAAGGTCTTGTGCTCTCCAGCACAAACTCGGCATCTTAGAAATAAAAGAAAATTCTGAAACTTCAAACTGTGTCTCTCCCCCATTCCAGCCTCCATTGGGCTTAAGCTATACAGTGGGACCTCGACTTACGACGATAATGCGTTCCGACGCAATTTTCGTAAGTCGAAAAAATTCGCAAGTCGAATCCCCATAGGAATGCATTAAGCGAAAAAAATTCGTAAGTCGAAAATTCATAAGTCGAAAAAATCCTATTAAAAGCGGCCGCGACTTCCATTCGTAAGTCGAAATATTCGGATGCGGCGGCCATTTTGTTTCTCCCGGAAGTCATTCGTAAGTCGAAAAACACGTAAGTCGAATCGCTCGTAAGTCGAGGTCCCACTGTACAGCTGTTGGAGAGCCATTTACATGCATTGTTCTCCCTGTAGCATTCAGAGACACTAAAAACACCACAGAGTTAGAGATGGTGAATTTGCAACCCAATACCTTCTTCACATGATCAGCACAGGGTAGAAAAACAATCAACAGGTAATCATTAACTAGTTGCAGCTCAGAGAGAGTTCTTCTTGCTTTCAATATTGCCTCGTGGAAAATGTTTACACCGTTTCACCAAGACACATTTCGACATTCTTATTTCAGTGTCAATTAAACCATCTATACTTAACAACCTGTGGCCCTGCAGATGTCGTCGGATTCCAACTCCCAGCAGCCCCGGCAGCACCGTCAATGATTGGGGAGGGTGGAGCAACATCTGGTTTGAAACCCCTGTTCTAAAAGATGCACACATGATCTACTGAGTGAGCTAAGTATACAATACCTATGTCTTATGGGCTGGAAATTACATCCTTAAAGCATATGTGCCCAACTGAAAAGTCTGCTGGTAAAATATGTTCGTAACTCACAAAAACAACCTTGCCAAAGCTAAATTCTTTCAGTTGTCCTCACACCAGTTTTGCACTTTGTTCTGTTTAAAACACTATTCTTTACTGAAATGTGCTCAGTTATGTACTTGCTAATAGCCAAATGTAGTCACACACACAAATATTAATTTGTCGGAACTGAAGAAGCCCCTCCACACCCCAAAATACTCTACAAGCTGCTCTTGTTCATTACACTGCAATTCTAAACACTTAGTTGGGAGCAATCCTTTTTTTAAAAACTTTTATTAATTTTGCTTAGTAACCTAACATTTTTATAATATTCAATGAAAGAAAGAAATACAAAACACAACTTAGTTCATACTACAATGCATAGCAACATAACATTATTATATATGGTTCCTGAAAAAGGCTTACATAACAAAATCAGTTCAAAGTACCTTACGGTTTACCATCTCTCTCTATCTCTTTTTTTCCCCCTTCCCCCTCCCCTCCAACCCTCCCCCCTAGACAGGTCTTCCTTCTTCAGATCTTTATCCATGTACACAGTCTGTTCATTCGAGCTTGTATGTTTGGGTTGGCTTCCCCCCTTTCTATCCAATTCCTGTAAAATGCCCATTTATTTGTGATTCTTTGGCATTTATTTTCCCATCTATCCTCTACCACTATCTGTGCAAATATTTCTGATTGTACGTATTCAAAAACATAATCATTCCATTTTTCCACATTCCATTTAGCCTTTTCTTTCCATCCAAGTGCAATAAGTGCCATTCTGGCTAGAATCATAATCTTATACAACTCTTGCATATTACTTTTTACTTTGGTATTTCCCAGTATTCCCGAAAATAGCAAATCCCTATTCATAATAATAATAATAATAATAATAATAATAATAATAATTCTTTTATTTGTACCCCGCCCATCTGGCCGGGTCTCCCCAGCCACTCTGGGCGGCCTCCAACAAATATAAAAATACATTAAAATCACAGGTTAAAAACTTCCCTAAATAGGGCTGCCTTGAGGTATCTTCTGAATGTTAGATAGTTGTTCATCTCCTTAACCTCTGCTGGGAGGGAGTTCCACAGTGCGGGCGCCACTACCGAGAAGGCCTTCTGCCTGGTTCCCTGTAGCTTTGCTTCTCGCAGTGAGGGAACCGCCAGAAGGCCCTCGGCACTGGATCTCAGTGTCCGGGCTGAACGGTGGGGGTGGAGATGCTCCTTCAGGTATACAGGACCGAGGCCGTTTAGGGCTTTAAAGGTCAGCACCAACACTTTGAATTGTGCTCGGAAACGTACTGGGAGCCAATGTAGATCTCTCAGGACCGGTGTTATGTGGTCCCGGCGGCCACTCCCAGTCACCAGTCTAGCTGCCGCATTCTGGATTAATTGCAGTTTCCGGGTCACCTTCAAAGGTAGCCCCGCATAGAGCACATTGCAGTAGTCCAAGCGGGAGATAACCAGAGCATGCACCACTCTGGCGAGACAGTCCAGATATTAACTTCTATGTTTATTTGAAATACTCCAGAAATTGCCTTTATAATCTTTTGCCAATATTCCTTAACCAGATTACATTCCCACCACATGTGGGAGTATAAACCTTTTTCCTGGCCACAATGCCAGCATTTGGGACTGAACCCTTTCACTATATACACCATTTGTGCTGGAGTTCTAGTTGGGAGCAATCCAATTCAACTTAGCCTGGTTTTCTTCCAGGTAAGAAAGTACTGTATAGCATTATGTTGCAAACTGCTGAACTCAGGGCAAGCTCTTTTGTATAGCCCTCCTAGATTATACAGGCCTCCTAGCTCTTGCTCCTGTTTCCCCCTTTTCCCAGGCTTTCTTATAACAAAAGAAAGAATGAACGCCACCATATCTCAGCACTAGAACACACTACCCAAGGTATATCAGTTGGTTCTCCAAGCTGAGTGGCTCTCCTTCAAGTCTTGTAGTTTTGCCACATCTAATTTGTTCTGATGACACGAACCACACAATACCACCGAGTGAGAAATCTTTTTAAGTAATGTGATTTTTGCACAACTCAGATTGATGAGCTGCTTAATTTTACTGTAATAGTACAGTTATTTATAAAGTTTCAACAAGTGCAGTTCTGGTCACATGCAACGTGTAGAAAATGTATGGGCAATTTGCCTACATTTCTTAGCAACACTGGGGGGGGGGGTCTTGGCCAGTATGGCTCCCCAGACTTTCCACCCCACCCCTCTAAAAAGCAAAGTTTAGAGTGTTGTTAGAAGAAGAAGAAGAAGAAGAAGAAGAAGAAGAAGAAGGAGGAGGAGGAGGAGAAGGAGAAGGAGAAGGAGAAGGAGAAGGAGAAGACGGAGAAGGAGAAGACGGAGAAGAAGAAGAAGAAGAGTTTGGATTTGATATCCTGCTTTAACACTACCCAAAGGAGTCTCCTTTCCCTTCCTCCCCCACAACAAACACTCTGTGAGATGAGTGGTGCTGGGAGACTTCAAAGAAGTGTGACTAGCCCAAGGTCACCCAGCAGCTGCATGTGGAGGAGCGGAGACGCGAACCCGGTTCACCAGATTACGAGTCTACCACTCTTAACAACTACACCACACTGGCTCTCAGTGTGGTGCAGAAGGGGTTGCAAGCACCCCTTCTGCCCATCTTCCCTTCTCCTCTTCACATAGGAAAATCCAGTGGGAAGCTTATCACTGTTCTGTGTGTGCCAGAGGTATCAAAATAATTTGACCAGCCTGGGTATTATGCCCTTTGACTTTCTGGGATGGCGAATGCATTTCTCCCTCTGCCTCAGACAACAAAGCATTTGAGGTTCCCCAAATCACAGCTGAAATTTCTCCACACCACATTTAATTGTGTAGGTATGAACAAAGAGTGCCCATGAAAGCATGAACCAAGGGTTATTGGACAGCTCGAAGCAGGCATCACCAGAAGAAGTGTGTGCCCTGTAGCAGCTGCACTATGATCAGTTCCACATAAGTGGGACCAGTTCACTTCTCAATTCAATTCAATTCAACACCTTTATTGGCATATATAAGACAACAGAATATTTATATTACATACAGTGAAAAGGGAATCTTCCTCAGCCTATTGTGTGGACCAGACTACCCCAGATTTAACTTCAGAGATTCTGGTCAAAATTTTTACCAGAGCTCTAGTGAGTGTTGGTGAGACATCTCTCAAAAGGAACTGCACCTTATGTTGTTTGTTAGGTGGGGCCTCAGGCCATGGAGAGGACGTTATAAAATCAGCACGGAAGATGTTAAAAAGAGGGCAGTCCAGAATTATATGGTCTAGAGAATCGGGTACATTCTGGCCACAGGTGCAGAGTCTATTCTGGTAAGGAATGCCTCTGAGTCTTCCAGACAACACGGAGGACGGAAAGGCATTCAGACGGGCCAACATGAATACTCTGCGGTGTAAAGGGGTCACTATATTATAAAAATAATTGGGCATCGTTCCATGATGGGGTTGCAACCCTAAGTGAGCAGGGGAGCATACCGGGGGCTGGAAGGGATGAAGTTTTTGAAATTCACTTCTCAATTCCCAACTCTCACCCTACTGCCAAATGGCCCACACAGACAAGTCCTTAGCACAAAGAGAAGATTATTAATAGAGCGTCATAATGTGCATCACACTTTAGAAAGCAACAGGGACAACAGTGAAGGCAGAAGGCAGAGGAACAAGGAATAAATGTGAGAAATGAATATTGTATTCTATTTACAGCAGCCCACAGAGAGGGACTGGAGCAATTTTATAGCCATGTGCCCACATGATCCTTTACGAAAGGGGCAGAAAGGCATCATATTTGCCAGTGACACATTTGTGTTGTTATCATTCTCCAAATAAATCAGTGTTGGCCAAAGCGCAGTGTTGTCTGCCTCTCGAGGGACCACTAGGTTATGCAATCCTTCTTCATTAAATATTTCCTATCAGTGAGGGCTGACAGTTTCTATGGCAATGTAACCAAAAATTTCCCCAAGAGCAATAATGTTTCTATGAAAATATGTACACACTAGTCATCCACATAAGTGCTAATGTCACAGCAAAAAACAAAAAGTGATTTACCTAATTGGCACAGTCTTTTGCAATTCAGATCTGTGAACTCTCTTTCATTCTCCATTTAAGCTAAAATGCTAACTGAATATTTTCAATTTCTGCTTAAGATAATGAACCATTGTAGCTATTTCAAGCATAAGAAGTCAGACATCCCCATAAATACCAACCACAGTATTTCAAGGAGAAAATATTTAATTTTCTTCTGATTCCCTAGGGATACTCTAGTCTAGTTCATCCATGGTAGCGCTACAAAAGCTTCACAATCCATGCTTCCCAAATTCTGCTCCCATCTCTCAACAGCAGCAGATACAAAAACTTTCTGCATGAAAGGGGAGACTTACGCAGCAGCCATGGGAACACATGAAAAGCTCCTGCACAATTTATGTGTGCCATCACCCTTGAAAGTATTCATTGATGGGGGAAAGTTGGTACCTGTCTTGGCTCTTCTCCTTGGACTTGAAACTGGACTTGTAACCACACCTGGAAGTTTGACACCCTTATTGAAGGTAAAGGACCCCTGGACAGTTAAGTCCAGTCAAAGGCGACTACGGGGTTGCGGCACTCATCTTATGTGTCCACAGACAGCTTTCCTGTATACCTGAAGGAGCATCTCCACCCCCACCGTTCAGCCCGGACACTGAGATCCAGCGCCGAGGGCCTTCTGGTGGTTCCCTTACTGCGAGAAGCAAAGCTACAGGGAACCAGGCAGAGGGCCTTCTCGGTAGTGGCGCCCGCCCTGTGGAACACCCTCCCATCCCATGTCAAAGAGATAAATAACTACCTGACATTTAGAAAACACCTGAAGGCAGCCCTGTTTAGGCAAGTTTTTAATGTGTGATATTTTAATGTATTTTAGTATTTGTTGGAAGCTGCCCAGAGTGGCTGGGGGGACCCGGCCAGATGGGCGGGGTACAAATAAAAAATATTATTATTATTATTATTATTATTATTATTATTATTATTATTATTATTATTATTTCCAGGTCATGTAGCCAGCATGACTAAACTGCTTCTGGTGCAACGGAACACCAGGACAGAAGTCAGAGTGCACAGAAACGTCATTTGCCTTCCCACCGCAGCAGTACCGGTACCTATTTGTCTACTTGCACTGGCATGCTTTTGAACTACTAGGTTGGCAGGAGCTGGGACAGAGCAACGGGAGCTCACTCTGTTGCGGAGATTCGAAACACAGACCTTCTGATCAGCAAGCCCAAGAGGCTCAGTGGTTTACAAGAGGCCCTAAATGGCCTCGGTCCTGTATACCTGAAGGAGCATCTCCACCCCCACCGTTCAGTCCAGACACTGAGATCCAGCGCCGAGGGCCTTCTGGCAGTTCCCTCACTGCAAGAAGCATAGCTACAGGGAACCAGGCAGAGGGCCTTCTCGGTAGTGGCGCCCGCCCTGTGGAACGTCCTCCCATCAGAGGTTAAAGGGACCAACAACTACATGACATTTAGAAAATACCTGAAGGCAGCCCTGTTTAGGGAAGTTTTTAATCTGTGATGTGTTGATGTTTGCTGGAAGCCGCCCAGAGTGGCTGGGGAGACCCAGCCAGATGGGCGGGGTACAAATAATAAATTATTATTAATTATTATTATTATTATTATTATTATTATTATTATTATTATTATTAAGACCACAGCGCCACCCATGCTACAGTGTCCCAACATAGGGCTACATGCTACAAGCAGGTGACGCATGGTGGAGCACAACAAGACAACGCTAGGCATAGCCAAGATGTTGATGCAACACTAGGAATGCCTCCGCCCTTCTTTGGAAGAGCAGGACAGGGACATCCATTTGCGTAGTTCATGTCCTGAGCCTCAGGACTAGGCAAGCAAACAACTCCTCCTCTGCAGAGGCCACTTCTGTGACACAGGTTTGCAGCAGTGCTGATGCTGCCATGACCTTGGAGACAGATGGCTCAATGCTAGACCTTTACCCAGATGCCTAACCAGGAAGGGAGGCCACCTTGTTGATGGGGGAGAAGCCAGATACAGCTCTACATTGGGTGACATCAGGCTTCGGATCCCCTGTGCCATGTGAGCTGAGCGCTCCTCTAACACCCTGTTAGGCCCCTCTCTGGGATCCAAGTCTCTTCCTCCCAAGTCCGCTGGGACACTCTTCTGGGTCAAACTATTCCTGGGATCCTAGTTTCTCATTCCCCAGACCCTATCTGTGACCGTCAGACCTTGGGTCATCCTCCTGCAGACCCAGAAGCCAATCAGGGCTGGCAAGAGTGTCAACCAATCAAGAGGGAGTGGAAAGTTAGCACCTGAGAGTTAAACTGTCCAAAAGGACTTGGTTAGAGCCTGGATAGGATTTATAGGGCTAAGAAATAGCTCGGCTAGGGATTAGCTTGGGTGGTTAGGGGGTTGCTAGGCAGGGCAATTCAGCTTATTTCCCTGAAGGGAAGTAAAAGATCCTGGAAGGGGCTGTAAGTGCTTTTCTGGCCTAGTAGAACAAATAGCCATTCTAGGAGGAATTAGTTTAATCAGAAATAAGGTTTGAAGCGGACATTTTAATTAAAGTTCTTAGATTATTCTGTAAAGTGGTTTTCTTTTTTTTTGGAGTTGTATGCTCCGGGTTTTTTTGTTTTTTATAAGAATACTACAGTGATTTAAGGGGCGTGGGTGGCACTGTGGGTTAAACCACAGAGCCTAGGGCTTGCTGATCAGAAGGTTGGCAGTTCGAATCCCCGTGACGGGGTGAGCTCCCATTGCTCAGTCCCAGCTCCTGCCAACCTAGCAGTTCGAAAGCACGTCAAAGTGCAAGTAGATAAATAGGTACCGCTCCGGCGGGAAGATAAACGGCGTTTCCGTGCGCTGCTCTAGTTCGCCAGAAGCGGCTTAGCCATGCTGGCCACATGACCCGGAAGCTGTACGCCAGCTCCCTCGGCCAATAAAGCGAGATGAGCGCCACAACCCCAGAGTCGTCCACGACTGGACCTAATGGTCAGGGGTCCCTTTACCTTTACAGTGATTTAAAGTTAAAGAGAAAATACATAAAGAATTTAAAAGGTAGAGGAAAACAACAGTAACCACGTGACAATAAAAGTTAATTAAGGTTACAGAACAGTATAATATATATGTAAATGGATGAACTTATTGTTTCCCTCTATACATTGATTCATGAGTCACCATGGTTTCAATAAATACGTTCCAACATCAATGCGTCCATACATAACCTTTGTCTGAAAGCGATCTGTTCATGGGTTGCAAGAGCTGCCGTCTCGTCTATCCATTGACCAAAAGAGGCCATATTTTTGTCCTTTCAGTGTGTCAATATCAATTACTTGTGAAGTGATTCTGACTGAAACAAAATGTTGTGCCTTAGCAGAGTAACCATTAAACTTTAACCCTGATCAATTATGTTTAAATAGCATTCCAGTTTTGTTTGCAAACATGCCTCATCCTTATTTTGATCCTCTGTTACAGGAATGGGTGCCACATGTTTCCCTTTCATATTATTAAGGATCCTTACTGCTAAGTATTAGTAGACACTACTGCATAAAGAGAAATACAGACCCCTGAAGTGTTACTGACAGGGAGTGTCTAAACCAGGGGTAGGCAACCTAAGGCCTGGGGGCCGGATGCGGCCCAATTGCCTTCTCAATCCGGCCCTCGGATGGTCTGGGAATCAGCGTGTTTTTAAACGAGTAGAATGTGTCCTTTTGTTTAAAATGCATCTCTGGGTTATTTGTGGGGCATAGGATATATTTGTGGGGCAAAATATAGTCCGGCCCACCACATGGTCTGAGGGATGGTGGACCGGCCCACGGCTGAAAAAGGTTGCTGACCCCTGGTCTAAGCTTTAAAGCATCCAGTGGGAACCCTTTTTTCCCCGAGCGAAAGCCATATTCCCTTGGGGTGAATCGGTCAGGTTCTGCATAAGACAGAACCAATGACAACATTCTTTTAGATTAACTAACCCAGAATTAAGACCACATTGCTTCAGTGGTAAACATAAGATTAGAATGGCCAATTCCAGGCAGATCTGCTTAAAAGGAAACTCCGTTTGGATTGATGGCTTTGAAAATAAGCGCACATTTTTCTCTACCCAAATATATCTGCTGTTCTTGAAAGCCAGTGAAAGGAATTCCTTTCATCACAGAGACAAACATAGCAGAACCCTACCTATTTGTTCTTGGCTCGAGAAAAGACTTCTATTCTCCCAGGCAAACAATAAGGGTGGGAAGGGGAGCAAAAAGGAATCAATTTCTTTGTAGCAAATAAAACGCTGCCCCTTCCACTTGTTCTGAAGCCGTATAGAAATGTGTTTTGTTGCGAGGGAGAGGGCTAGTGAACACATGCTAAAACACAAGGGAACAGAAAGGGGGAAATGGACAGGAAGAAATAAACTTTGGTGGGATGGAAGCTTCAGAAGGGAGCTGCATAAATTGAGGCTGGAGTTGCATGTGGCCTCTGGGACACAACTTACCTACCTATGCACTGCATCACCAAAAAAAGATGGCAGTATTACATTCTCATCCAAAGAAATAACCTTACTAAATTTTACTCCAATCTATACACCTCCCACAACGCGTCTGAGCAGGAAATTAGAAATTTCCTAACAGGAGTGACCATGCCAACTGTTCTGTCGTGGGTGCAGTGTCTATATGATTTCAGCTCTTCGTGTAATCAGCTCTGAGTAGTGATTCAGCATGCTAGCAAGGATATGCTAGGAGTCAAGTCTAACAAGAACAATCTTCTTTATTGCAGTAGGAACATGACTGACTGGAGGGAAAGGGCGAGCTCCTTTTATACTCTCAGGAACAGGAGTTGGGGAAAGGATACATTTAGATTTTGGCGGTTAACCAATAGCAAGTTAACCAATAGTAACTGTCCCCGCACCCGTTTGAATCACCCTGGAGCAGTTACAGAACTAACAGTGGAACTCATGCATACATATTAAACCAATACATAACACCAACCTTAACTGCAGAGGAGCAAGAATTCATGGACATCTCTATTTACAGAGGAAATATGGTCCTCAAAAACCTGAAACCACACAAAGCTCCATGCCCGGATGGCTTTACAGCAGAATTCTACAAGAAATTCAAAGAAATCCTTATACCGTACATGACTCACATTATCATAGGGGCCTCCATGTCAAAAACTTGGACCGCCTCCAAAATAAGTCTCTACCCCAAAGCCACTGAAAGATAGCCTCAAAGTAGAATCATACCGCCCAATCTCACTGATAAATCAAGACTACAAGATATTCGCATCAATCTTGGCTAACTGACTAAAATTCTTGCTACGCAAATTGATAGCCCCAGACCAGGCTGGCTTTGTCCCTGGTTGCAACATTAAGATGTTGCAGAATCTGATTGAACACAGCAAAACAACCAAACTCCCACTGACGATCATGTCCCTGGACATCCTCAAAGCCTTTGATTGTTGAGGATGGAAATACCCAATAGAGGTATTAATCAACATGAAATTTGGCCCCAACTTCTTACAAATCCTTAAACTTATCCACCTGTGGTTTAACTAGCCATCAAGGGGAACAGCAGAAGCACCCATTCTCTCATCGCTGAAACAGAGCAGCAGTAAGCACACAGATGTTTGCTGCATAAGGTAAAGGGACCCCTGACCATTAGATCCAGTCGTGACCGACTCTGGGGTTACGGCGCTCAACTCGCATTATTGGCCGAGGGAGCTGGCGTACAGCTTCTGGGTCATGTGGCCAGCATGACTAAGCCACTTCTGGCGAACCAGAGCAGCACACAGAAACGCCGTTTACCTTCCCGCTGCAGCGGTACCTATTGATCTACTTGCACTTTGACATGCTTTCGAACTGCTAGGTTGGCAGGAGCAGGGACCGAGCAACGGGAGCTCACCCCGTCACGGGGATTTGAACCGCCGACCTTCTGATCAGCAAGCCCTAGGGTCTGTGGTTTAACCCACAGCGCCACCTGCTATGCTTGCTGCATAGTATTGCTCAATTAGGCCAGCACTTCCCTACCTTTGGTCCTTCGATTCTGTTAAACTACAAGTCCCATCATACCTGACCATTCGACCATGCTGGCTGCGGTCAATGGGAATTGTAGTTCAACAACAACTGGTGAGCCAAGGTCGGGAAAAACTGGATTCAGCAATACAGTGTGACCAAGGACTGATTCACATATACATATTCATCGATTGATTATGGGAGCATAAAAGCATCAATTTGCACATGCATGGATAGAGTATTCATATCAGCTCACATCATAAATACTTCTTTGTGTGATGTCTGCTTATACATTCTGATGCAAATAATACGGTGATGAGTAACCCAGTGATGGAAATGCGTGTGGAAACCAGATGCAACAACAAGTTCATATGAGGTTATAAAAACTTCACATTAGCACGGGAGTGATATGCACCTATCAAACATGAACCATCCATTTAACATCACTGAAAATCAATGTTCCCATGAAACAAACTAAGGCTACAATCCCAACCCTACTTACTTGAGAATTAAGCCCCACTGAATTCACGAGGACTTACTTCCGAGTAACATGGTTACGATTGCAACCTTATTTCTGAAAAGAGTACCGTATTTCAAAATAGGTGTGGTAGCAACCAAGTATTGCCTCTGGAAGCCTCAGTAGGCTTCAAGATGCAGAGTTGTGTGGATTTATTCTGGAGAAGGATTATACAGCAGCAGTAGACTAGGGCTGGATCTAGACACATAAAAAAAAAACGTTTCAGGAAAACGCGTTCTAACCTCCCTAAAGGGAAATCATGTTGGCCAAAGATGGGACCCGACAGCGCCATCCGGTGTCACCGTGTTATAACGCATCTGAAACACTTTTTCTTTGCCAATGTAGCTGAGTCCTAGATGTTTAGGAAAATGAGGTTCAGGTTCATAACTGGCATATCCTGTTACAAGGTTCAAATAGCAAAATATATTAAAGACCTCCTCCGGAGATTCTGGAGAGCCGCTGCCAATCAGAGTTTACAATACTGGACTGGATGGGCAAATAGCCTGATCTGGTACAAGGCAGTTTCCAATGTTCTTAAGTTCAGGGCAAGGCGTGCTACAGAAAACTCATTAGGATGCACAAACAGGTGCAAACACGGCACTGTCACAGCTATGTATAAAGATTGGTTTGCTCATCTGCCTTGTTGTTGTTGTTTTTCATAAGCATATGAAATTGCTGGATGAAAACTCATCACATTACATCTTAATTACCTGAACTTGCAATTTGACCAACAGATGTGCCCCAAGCGGACATACCACAGTGGCCCTCATTTCAGATCAACAATTAGTCCAAATCTCTGCTCTCAGATATTGGCTAGGCAATTTTAGCAAATTAAATGCTACTTGCTTCTGTACTATAGTGCGCCAACGCCTGTGATCTTCAGAAAGTGTTCTTTACTGAAGCATCTTGTTTTGATAAGAAGTGCTGCTTGATAAATCTAGCACGGAGTGTACAAGAATGCACTGTTGTCACTTTCACGCTACAACTTAAACAAAACACTATGAACTATGAAAGACTCCTTAAAATCAGCAGGGCTTCCTTTCCTTAACTTTCATTTGCCAGCAATCAGTTTTAATGATGCCGCCAGAACCATATGTGCACTTTTTACAACAAAAGTGGTTTGCTGACCATAAAAATGGTAGGCGCGAGAGAGCCATGTTGGCATCCCTTAGAAAGAGCTCTTCCGTTTAATGGCAAACAATTTGCTTTTATCTCTTCAATACTCCTGTTCCCTCACTTAGAATCAAGAGACATAACTGCTCCTGCTCCTGATTCATGTCTTTCCTGCCCCTCTTCCTCATAATATCTCACTTGAAACATTGTATGACGCAGCAGCATCACCAGGGATCCACAAATTTTGTCTCGCCTGGGTAGCCAACTCAAAACATCTTTTTTTCCAGAAACACAAGGAAGATCAGGGACAATTCCTTGCTCTCCTCCGCAGCTTGGAGCTCAGAGTTGCAAAAAAAAAAAAAAATGGATCTCTATCAGGGTGGATTTGATTTAAATCAAATTGATTTAAATCACGATTTAAATCACTAGTCAGTAAGGTTTGATTTAAATCACTAGTCAGTAAGACTTGATTTAAATATTTTTTTTTACAGAAAGACTCATTCTTGCTGGTATAATCTTAATATTTACAACCATATGAAGGTTTCATTTTTGGAATAATAAAATTTCAGAGTAGTTTTTACAGTTATATCAAAAATTACTGATTTGGTTATACTACTAGAAACACATAGACAGATAATTATGAAATTATGGTGAGGTTTAATAAGTTAACTGTTTATATTTGGACAACTTTTCTGCTGTACTTTATTGGAAGGAGAAAAATAATCATTTCCTTAATAACCATTTAAACAATTTATTTAACTAAAACAATAACATGATAGCATATGTATCCATGTTTGTCAACTGATGTGGTTAAACATTTTTTTAAAAAACTTAGACTGAGTTTTAGCACACTTGATAAACTTAAAACAAATCCTTATTTCCTGATGAATAGCCTTTGGACTACAATGTAACTTAAATAGAAGACTATATTTAGAAAGATTTTTCCTCCAAAAGCATTTTATTTTAAAAATCCAATTTAAATCAAAAAAATCTGATTTAAATAAAAAAAAAATCCAATTTTTTTTATATATTTTTTTTAATCGTTGATTTTTATCCACCCTGATCTCTATAGTATCAGCTGTTTTACAAGCAATGTGCAACAACCAACATATTTGGGACGGTCTTAAACCAGCAGTCAGAGGTTAAGGAACTGCAATACCTGACAAACGTGGCCAACTAGCGCAGGCAACTCTCCAATTTCATGATTCTATGCTGAGATTCCTGCATTGCAGGGGGTTGGATCAGATGACCCTTGGGGTCCCTTCTAACTTCTAGATTCCACTTACCATATACAGAGTGGTCTCTCTCTCTCTCTCTTTAATGTAGCTATATGATTGGACTTCAAAACTGCCTCTCAGGCTGCAAACCTATACCCATATACCAGGGAGTAAGTCTCATTGTACATAATGGGACTTCCATTCAAGGAGATATTTTATAGGATCATACTGATAGTTACACAGTTCTGATGCATATTTTCTCCCTTTTATTATTTTATTCCATCTTACATAAATTAAAAACAAAAAGGTAAAATTGGGGGGTGGGAAATCAGAGAGATCTGCTGCACAAGTTTTTTGGATAGCATCTTGGTTATCCATCTCGCTTGGTTAGGAATATTCTCTGATTGTACACAGATGCAGTAATACTGGATTTCATGTATCAGTCAGGTCAGGGGTGGGATTAGTTGTTCTTTCTAGTGCCATGACTCTCTGACATACTCCACTCAAGCAAAAAAGAATCCATGCAGGTTTCAAGGAACACAGGCAAGATTGTTCGCAATCAGCAGTCACCAAGACATCCCCCACCCATTCTGAATTTCATTTATCACCGTAAAAAGATTCCACCACAGCACAGCATTAATAGGATCTCTAATTAACACCTGAGACAAGGTAGCTCAACCCTATCAGAGAAAGTAGGTAAGAAGAATCCATTCTTAAAAGATGGGTCCTGGAGAAAAATATTCTTGTGATCAATACCATTTCTTTTTTTAAGACCCTAAGGAGAAATTTGCAAGGGACTCGGCACACCTGAGTGCTGCTGGAGCAAAACAGGTGCGGACTTTATCATCCACTTGACAGAAGACCACTGACGCCCCATATAAGAGCAGGACGTGCTTTAAGAGACAGAAGCTTGTAAAATGGACTTTTCATTTTCAGAAATTTCTCACAACCTGGCCAGAAGAGCACCCACCAGCCTGAAGTCGGAATTCACCATCAGTGCAATGTGGAACAAATACATCATGTTTAGAAGTGCATCACAATCTGAGCTGACAAGCATCAATCACCGTGTCATATATGGAAGCAATGCATTTATTATTAGACATCTCTCCCAATATAAGGGGCACGTGATGCAGAAGGAGCAATGCTCAACAAGGGCACTGGGCTTCAGATGACACAAGCTGACAGAGAGAAAGGGAGAGAGAGAAGGGGGGGAATCACTGCTAGTAGTTCATCCTTTCCTCAAAAGGAAAAGCCAGCCTGGATACAACACTTTAAGGATCTCACACACATCAAAGGCATGTAATCTCCTGCGTGAATTGGGAAGTATTGATGGGCATGTGTGTATCCTTAGGCATAAGGTAAAGGTACAGACATATAACATGATGTGTGGAAGAATAGTATGGGATAACAACACTATCACACTGCTGGGTTTTGTGTGTGTGTAGACATACACACAGACACACAACAGCAGTAGGCTAGACTTTACACGGGTCTGCAAGACGGGCACAAATGCGTGTGCGCGCACAGAAGAGTAACAGGTACCAAGGGCTGGCGCAGGCTCAAGTGACACTGAAATGCCGTGGGCAACTTCGAGAAGCTGATAAACATCAGGGCGCCGCCGCCAGCCTAAGGAAATAGACCCCCCTCGGCAAGAACACGCAAGCCGTTATGCATATGCACGAGAAACGTGCGTGTGCAGCTGCGGGCACGCGTGCAAGCCCTCGCACGTACGGGCAGACGGAGTTGCAAGGGGAACGCTGCATCCCATCATCATTGCATCTCGGGGCGATGCGTGCCGCAAACAAAGGGCAAAAGTCAACAGGGGCATCTTCCTCGTTTCGAGGAACATCCCCTCGGAGCAGCCTGCCTTCCCCCTCCCTCCCCCCCACAACTCACCTGTCGTCGTTCTGCCATCCCTGATCGCCCAGCAACAAATCCCGGAACCTGTACCTCGGAGGAAGCGGAGGGACCTCGCTCTCCAGATCCACCATCCTGCCTTTAGGAGAGAGGGAAAGAAACCCTCCTGGCTGCAAGGTACCACCAGCAGAAGCAGCAGCAGCCAGCAAGCAGACAAGACGGCGGCAGCAGCAGCGACGCGTTTCGAGCCGAGAGAGAAGAGGAGAGGAGGCGCCGCCGGCGCTGCGGGGCTCTATCTTTTCCCCACAGGTGAGGCTGTAACTCCCCGCCACCTGCTGCGCGAGAGACCCTCCCCCTCCTCCAGCTCCCCCGCCCGGGCGTCTGAAATCGCAACAGGAGGCAAAGTAGGGGGGGGGAGAGAGAGAAGCGCACCGTAGCGCGCGCGCGCCCCCGCGTGCGTCTCAGCCAACCGGGCAGCGCCTTCCGAGGCACGCGCAGCTCCTTCGAGCCGACAACAAAAGGCTCGCCTTCCTCGCTCCTATCCTTTGCCAGCACATCCCCAGCCAGCCATGCAAATGCCGTTTGGAGCTGCCGCTGAGAGCGCAGCCAATCGGCTACCGGCCGGGGGGAAAGCGGAGGTCGGTGACGTCGGCGGGAACCTCGGCCCGTCCACCAATAGCGAGCCTCGCTTCGTTAGCCGAAGGAGGGCAGAGGGGGGTTTCCTCGCGCAGGCCAGAACTGAGCAAGTGGCTAGGGGAGAAGCAGCCGGTTAGCGGGTCTGAAAGATGCGCTCAGGCTAAACCTGCATCCAGTTCCATTAAGTTCTTTGAGATTATTCCCAAATTAATGAGTTTGCGGGGGGGGGGGTTCTCTCCTCTCAAACTGGATTTGCTCGTAGGATCATAGAACTGTAGAGTTGGAAGGGATATCTGGGGTTAATCCAACCACCAGCAATGCAGGAATCTCAATATTCATGGCAGGTGGCCATCCAACCTCTGCTTTAAAATCTCCAAGGAACGAAAGTCCACCACCTCCCGAGGGAATCCGCTCCACTGTCGAACAGCTCTTCCTTGTCAGGAAGTTCTTCTGATGTTTAGTCGGAATCTCCTTTCTCCTGTGCCTTGAACAGGAGCTTCCCAGGCGGAAATGTGTGCATTTATTTGCCTCTGTCACAAATGGTTCTTCGGGAAAACGAGCTGGTGCTGAGAGCCATGCAGTCAATTTGAAATTCAAGTAAAAATTCAGTTTCTTATACATTCACGTGTTTCTACATACAACTCAACAATCCTTAAATAAAGAACTGTTTAATTTCCCTAAAGCAAAATTCCAGTATATAGGAAACAAATGCCACCGGGGTTGGGGAGGAAATCATTGTGCCTTGTGCCAGTTTCTGCAATGAGGCATATTTTACTTTATCTGCTTGCACAGTAACCAATGTTCTAAATAAGGATTCTCTGGTTGTCAAGAACTGATTGTGTTTTCCCTTAAGGAGCAAAGGCAATCCCTTGCAATCAAAAAATTAGCACATTTTTAGATTCCTTTTTTGCGTTAACCGGGGTTAATGCAGGAAATAAAAAAACCAGCAACAACCTTAACCTTGTGAAACTTTGTGAAACTTGAGTCTAGTAACTTGGACATTTTGCGTAATATAGAAATCTGCATTCATTATGTCACATTTTCAACATCTGAAAATATTAGTTCAATAAATCCTGTTGGTTCTTTCAGCAGTCATACACTATATAAACAATTTCTAAAACTGGGTCTCTTTCAGTGATGCACTGTCAGAGAAGTGCTTATTTAGCTCATATGTTATCTGCCATGTTCTTCCTACAGTAGCTCAAAGAGAACAGTAGTTGTTCTCTCCCCAAATCACCTTGTAGAATTACCATTGTTTTCTTAAAATATCTTACCGTTTGATAAACAAGAGAGTATATTGTTACAGGCCACCTCAGTCTCTGCCAAGATGCCAGGAGTCTTAGCACTTAATAATAATAATATAATAATAATTTATTATTTGTACCCCGCCCATCTGACCAGGTCCCCCCAGCCACTCTGGGCGGCCTCCAACAAACACTAAAATACATTAAAATATTACAGATTAAAAACTTCCCTAAACAGGGAATAATGAGGATTTGTGTTTCCTTCGGAAAACTAAGGCACTACAAAGGATAGTGTATTTATGAAATAAGATTAAACTCAACTCCCCCTTCCATTTACATCACCCTCCACCACCCATAACCCTGCCAGCCTCCATTTCAAAAGCCACCTGCAAAAGACACATTTCCCTTTGGCAACATCATGCCCCCTGTAACCCTGGCAACCTCCTGCTTCTTCCTTCTGTCTCTGCCCATTAAGTATTTGCCTTGTCAATCACCCTTAATGTTCAGATTCTCTCCTCTCTTTGTCTCTTAATGGCACCTCTGTGAGACGATTTCCTGAACAGGAAAACTGGAATATCCTGCATTTTTACAGCGTGTCTGACATCTTCCATTAATATTCCAAATATTAGCTAAATTATAACATTTACTAATTTAAGAATTTAGGGGGATCTGCTCCCCCAAGAAACCTCATAGCAATATATTGTTACACACATAGGAGCCAACTGAAGGGACATGCCAGCCAGAGAGGGCCACCGGGAGGACGCTCCGGAGTCTTGGGGAGTTCACCGTCTCCCCAGAGCGTTTTTCCAACACAGCCCACCTCATCCCAACTGAAACCCTAAACCCTTTTTGCCTCTGCCCCCAAACAGAAGCTGGAGAAGGGGTTCCACACACCCCTTGCTGCCTGACATTGAATGTCCCGATGACCCATCAAAATATGAGACTGGTCTTTGTCCCCCTAATGGTGCACACTCAGCTAGGAATCACCAAGCTGGGCTGGCTTCTTAACATAAACATAATCCAGGAGTTTATGTTGTAAACATAAACTCCTCCAAGCTTGTTAAGCCTAACTTTAATTGGACCCAGGAATTTAGGGTGTCCTGCACCCCACAAACTCATAACATTGTGTTTACCTTCTAATTCCCTTGTCAAAGTTGCTTCAAAATGAGTTAGTTCCCGGAGTTGGCTTATTCCCAATTCTTGCACAATTAAATGTCTAATCTGGCTACTTCCATGGTAACAATATTTTCAATCAAGATGTTCTCTTGAAAACAAACCTGTTTTTGCAACCCAGTTCTTATCGTTTTTTCTTCCCCTGTTGTTTGAAATCTCTCCTCGTATTGTCAGATAACTGAGGCTAGAGGTGAACTATCAGACTTTATTTCCTTTTTCTACTTATTTGTTACCTGCCCTTGGATAAATCTGAACCTATTCTGTTTTCTGCCAAGGAAGAGGATCCAGTTGGAGGGTGTCAGTTTGAAAGGCAAGTTGAAACCTACATTCTAGTACCAGAATTTCCATTTTACTAAGGCGGAAAGGAGAGGGGGGGCAGATCTGTGTGAATTTCCATTCAATGTTTACTTCCCAGTACTCCAGCAAAGGTGGTCTTTCTGTCCCCCAACTGCCCCCACATAGCCAGCTTGCCTTGATGTAGTTTTCAAAAAGTTCTCCCCGCTGCCACCAGCTTGCCTTGGCTGTTTGTTTTTCTTTTCTTTCTTTTTTAAATTACAGGTAGGTAGCCGTGTTGGTCTGCCATAGTCGAAACCAAATAAAAAAATTCCTTCCAGTAGCACCTTAGAGGCCAACTAAGTTTGTTACTGGTATGAACTTTCGTGTGCATGCACACAAAAGCTCATACCAATAACAAACTTAGTTGGTCTCTAAGGTGCTACTGGAAGGAATTTTTGTTTGTTTTTAATCGATGCTTATTGTTGCAATATTTCTGTGTGAACTGTTTTGTGAGGTTTGCTGAAAAGGAGTGTATAAACACCTTAAATGACGAAAACATGCTTGCTTTGTAGTGACCAGGTTGATAATATGTGCACTATGGTGGGAGGCGGGGAATAAAGACCCATAGCTGTTTCAGGAAGAGAAATTGCCACACATGTTCTATGCTGCTAATCCCCCTGTGGCACTTGAATTTATTTTATTCCTACAAAATCTGTTTTGTTGCAGTAAACCCCCAGTTCCCCTATTCGATCATTTCCGTAAGCAGCCCATAAGCAGCCCACACAAACATAAAAGGTTGCTGTTTTTAGCTTCCCATGCATTCATACATCACACAGCAGAATTGTGTTGTTTCATGAAGCCATTCCCCTGTTCCCTGTTAGTCTGTGAACAAAGATTTGAGTTCATCTATTTACCAGAGGTCAGGAACCAGGGGAATGGCTTTCATAAAGCATCACCGTGTTGTTATGGCTTATACAAGATTACTTTAGTGGGCAGGAAAAGAGTCAGGTTTGGATAAATGCAATTTTCTGGAAACCACTCCCTAGAGTTCTTGCTCTGCAATTAATCTGAGGGGAAATGGACACAGCAAAGTGACACTATAGCTGTGGAATGCTCTTAGGAACCGAGTCACAGCTACTTGACATTTCCGTGTTGCAGTGATTCTGGGCTTCTTCGCAAGGCTGCTGTCATTTTACAGTGCACAGACTTCATAAAAGGAGCTCACAACCTTCTGACCTTCTGGGTATGGACATTTAGGTCCCATTTCCTTCTGCAAATCCAGTCAGTCTTGCACAAAGAATGGCTTGTATCACCTTTTTGCTATAAGTTTAATATACATAAAACACTATGTTTGGATGCATTATATTAAAAATGCTTGCGGAGAGGGTTGCATCAGGGGCAGAGAGTTTTGTCCGTAGATATGGCAAGGAGTATGTTTGCTAACTGATGGCTCAACCTGGAATCCTGAGCTGCAGATCTCTCACAGCAGAAACCTCAGAACTCAGCCTCTTAGGCAGTCCGTAGAGTCTGTAGTAGTAGTGGCTCAGTTCCAAGACGATGAGACAAGCAAGTTGCTTAGGATCTCTTTCTCTGGGATCAGAGAGAGGAAAGTTTATTGAACTGCATTTAAGACTTAAAGAAGGCAGGAACACATTGCTTGCTTATTTAAGAGCAATGTGTTACTTTGCATCTTATAATTTTCATTTGTAACTATTTTAAGTTTGCAGTAAAGCTTTGAAACTCATTCTTGTGGTGGAGAGCATTGATGTGCACTCAGCACAAGGTTTAGATCGGAGATTCTCTTTGCAGGAACTCTAACACTTTCCCCCGAGAAAACACTGAGTTGTGTATTACTCCAGAATTGGTTTAGGGTCCTGAAGGCTTTGGGCTGAAAAGTTGGGATGTTTTACCATTAAAGTGAAGCAAAATTGAAAACCTCTCAGTCTTCTTCTTTGGATCATTCCTGATGTCATTGTGTATGCAAGGGACACATGGGACTTTTCTAGGATGCTCAGAAATTGGAAACCAGATGTCCAATGCCATTTTAGACCTTGAAATGTCTTGAATGACTAACTCAGTGGTCAGGCAGCCTAGATGCATGGTTTGTTGATTAGAGCATTTGGGGGCACTTATATCACTGATTAAAACATTTTGCTGATTTTGTTTTACTGCCAGTATTGCTGAGAAAATCATTTTATCTGGTCTTTTGTTAATGCAAGCTCAAGCAAGGCGCTAGAATAGGTAGTTCCATAATTAAGTTGCTGACTGCAGCATCGTTCTGCCTGGGGAATGAAAAAAATGATTAGCAAAGTTTTTCTGTGGTGTGCTAGATACTTAATATAGCCAATGTTTCCTCCTTTGGACAGTGAGCATAACTTGCCCTTGTTTCAAACTAATACTTGATAGAAACTGTCAGAGTTGAGGAATAAGCAGCTGTCAGAAGGAAGCCAGTTCCAAGGGACCAACTGGCTGCATATGCAACCATATTTAAAGCATATTTCCCCTCCCTAAGAATCCTGGAAACTGCAGTTTGTTAGAGGTGCTAGGAATTATAGCTCTGTGAGAGGTAAACTCATTTTCTCAGGATTCTTCTTCGAAGAGGGTTTTTTAAAATTTAATTTCTATGCCACCCTTCATCTGAGGATGACAAGGCAGTTTCCTACATAAAAAGACAAAAATACATAACATAGTAACAGACAAAAACAATATCCCCTCCAGCTACACACGCAGTTTAAAAAGCCATAGATAGTTAGCCAAAGGAATGAGAGAAGAGGAATGTTTTTGCTTGGTCCTTAAAAATATGTAACAAAGTCACTAGGCGAGCCTCCCTGGGGAAAGCGTTCCACAAATGGGGAGCCACCACAGAAAAGGCCCGTTCTCGTGTTGCTGTCCTCTGGGTCTCTCAACGAGGAGGAACAAGAAGAAGGGCCTCAGATTATTATCACAGGGTCCAGGGATGATCATATGGGGAGAGGCAGTCCTTGAAGTATTGTGGGTTCTGTGCTTTTAATGTGTTTTTAATGTAGGTGTGTATGAAGTCTGAAATAAACCAGAGCCAGGAAGCCTGTTGTTGCTCTGGCAAAATCCCAGTCCAAACAGAGAGCCCTTTATAGTCCTCCCTGTTTAGAGAAAGCCCAACAGCCACCTTAAAAGTTAGCCCACAGCATTGGAATACATTTTAACCCTGGAACAGTGGTCCCCAAACCTCTTCCTCCCATAGAGCACTTAAAAATGTATGAGGGTCTTAGTTATTGTTGTTTAGTCGTTTAGTCGTGTCTGACTCTTCATGACCCCATGGACCAGAGCACGCCAGGCACTCCTGTCTTCCACTGCCTCCCGCAGTTTGGTCAAACTCATGTTGGTAGCTTCGAGAACACTGTCCAACCATCTTGTCCTCTGTTGTCCCCTTCTCCTTGTGCCCTCCATCTTTCCCAACATCAGGGTCTTTTCCAGGGAGTCTTCTCTTCTCATGTGGTGGCCAAAGTATTGGAGCCTAAGCTTCAGGATCTGTCCTTCCAATGAGCACTCAGGGCTGATTTCCTTCAGAATGGATAGGTTTGATCTTCTTGCAGTCCATGGGACTCTCAAGAGTCTCCTCCAGCACCATCATTCAAAAGCACCAATTCTTCGGCGGTCAGCCTTCTTTATGGTCCAGCTCTCACTTCCATTCTTAGTAGACCACTTAAAGATTTGCCTGACTGTTGTAGCAATTGTGGTGCACCGCAGTTGCCATGCTGTATGATTTTTAATTGTATTTTTACAGATACACCATGGACCACCTGAATGACGCTCACGGACCACTGGTGGTCTGTGGGCCACAGTTTGGGAATCCCTGCCCTAGAATATGCTCCAAACCACCCTTCTAATCACATGGAGCAGCTGTACACAAAGCCAAGAGTCCCCAGTTCTGGTGTTTGTGGCTCTATCCTGGCAGAAATTTAACAAGAGCAAAATGGTTTCAGTGGTAGGTGCGCATGTATTAATTCACCACATTGATGAGACGTTATCTGAACATGATTTAGGGCTGTGTTATTAGTTGCCTCAACCCAATCAATAGTGTGGCCTTTCCTTCTTGATAAAGATACACATCTCAGAGGAGGCTGTTCTTCATTTCTTCACCGGAGAGTGCCTCTGCACTGATCTCTTTTCCTGAGCATACAAACCATGCTTCCATATTTAATGTTAATGGAATCCAGTCTGATTGATGTGCTCTGGAATCATTCCAGTGCAGGTTTTATACAATGCTCACGAGGCCCTGAGGCAGCTGAAGAGAATAGATTTCTGCTGGGCTTTTCTCATGTATAATGTTTGTTCTAAATAAACTGGTTTGGTCACCATCCCTCTTGTAAAGAGTACATCTTACAGACAGTGATGACAAGAAGACTATGAACTTATGCCCAGCATTGCATGGACTTTCCAAGGCAGGCTGAGGTCTACCTCACAGACCGGAGTCTCCTCATCCTGATTGCTAAGAGGATAAGGGCGTGAGCCTTCTTTTACTTCCTCGCCCTGCTTAGTATAAGACCAACAATAGAAAACAAGAGCTGCTGTTGCTGCTGTCCTTGCCTTTTCCTCGATATGACGTTCACGATTCTCATACAAGCATGGCTGAGTTAAATGGCACCAGAGGCTGTAACTTGTGTTCCCTGGTATGGAAACAGGCTGCAATGCTAGAAGGTGTGCTCTCCTTCTGCATTGTGCATTTGACAACTTTATGATCATATTAAAATGATGGAGGCACTGACAAAGCATTTTTCTCCAAAGAAGTACTCTGATTTTGAGACGAATAAGTTCCAGCAAGCTAGACAGAAGGAAGAAGAATGCACGAATGAGACACCTACCCTTTTCCTAGGAATTCAACAAGATTGATAGGGTGCTGCAAGCTAAGATATTTCAAGGATGTCTCTTCCCCTGCCTCAGGAGGCTACTATTGAAAAATGCTTTACTGCAGATTCTTTACTGTTCGCATAAGTCTTATCCTGCTTTAACCAGACTCCTAAAAGCTGTTGTTCTCAATAAAATGTACAGGTCAAATGCAGGACAAATGTGGACATAAATAAAATGCACTAAGAATGTAAAAGCAAGGCATACAAGACACCCCCGGTCAAACAGGTTTTGCAGACATTTGAAAAACACAACCAAACAAAGCCTGTACCCCATTGTTCACAGACTGCAAGTCCGCAAAGCAGACAAGTATCTGTCACATCATCCCCTCCTATGGGTGTTTCGTGCTCCTAGTATCAAGACAACACTAAGGTGGCAATCCTGTAGCAAGATCTGCTAGGAAAGTGGCCTCTTTTGTGGTAAAGGTCTCTAGCCTCAGGAAAATATATTTGGAATTGATTTCAGACAACTCTGATGGAGATTCTGAGTTCTCAGGGTAGAAATTCATTTTGACATGTAAATCTACTTTTTTATTTCATTATAGTAGTGTTAAACAAATACAAAATTTTGTGCTGTGTATACTTATGCAGCATTTTAAATGAATTTCTTTTAAATGTGGAGTTTGTATGCATTTTATCTTGCTCTCTTTTGATATTGCCTGCAGTCTAATTCAATAAATACCGTATATTCCAGCGTATAAGATGACTGGGCGTATAAGACGACCCCCAACTTTTCCAGTTAAAATTTAGAGTTTGGGATATACTCGCCATATAAGAAATACGACCCGGCGTATAAGACGACCCCCGATTTTTGAGAAGATTTTCCTGGGTTAAAAAGTAGTCTTATATGCAGGAATATACAGTACTATTCTACTCTGCTCTTATCTACAAAACTAAGCATGCTATCTTTATTAGCTAATCCGCTAGCCTTCCTCTGAATTCCTTATCCAAGCCATCTGTTATTTTCTCTCTCTTGAGTTTGGGAATGTGCCACAGGTGTATTATGAGGAAAAGTTCTGACCTCATTCATGACTCTAAACCGACTTCATGGAAGCCCGTGAATTACTCATCTAAATCATTTGTTTTTGGTTTTCCAATGTAGGCAGGTACTGCAAGTGTAAATGAGGGAAAGTCCTGACCTTAATTAAAAAGGGCAGAGATAAAATCATGACAGAGACTCATTCTCATCTTAGCGTGATTCAGTCTCCTCCTTTCCTAATTCCCTTAACATATTTGTTGTGGCAAACAGGCAAAAATAATAAGGTAAAATTGTCAGGCAGGCTAATTACACAGCAAAAACTGTGCAAGGTTCAGTAAAGCACAAGATGGGGAAAGGCTTCTGGGACAAAGAAAATGAATCTGATTTTCTCTAATATCAATGACAAGCTGACTTAGAAGATGCAGAAAGAGGCAGAAAGCAAGAACATACAGGCTATGAACAGAAACTCTTCTCTCAAGGTGACTTTAGTTTCCTGGGGTGGATAAGTATTGTCTTTCTCCACCTTGTATGTAAGACCTGTTGATGTCAAGGAAAATCACACCAGAGTGCACGGAAACACCGTTTACCTTCCTGCCATAGCGGAACCTATTTATCTACTTGCCCTAGCGTGCTTTCGAACTGCTACGTTGGCAGATGCTGGGACAGAGCAACGAAAGCTCACCCTGTCATGGGGATTCAAACCCTCGACCTTCTGATTGGCAAGCCCAAGAGGCTCAGTGGTTTAGACCACAGTGCCACCCGTGTCTGATCAAGGCTTTGAGACCTATCAACTGCCCTCACCTGGTTTGCCAGCTGGCCAGAGCTGTTCCCAGGATGTAGCCACTGTCACATGTGAACAGCTTCCAGGAGCCACAGGTGCAAACTGAATGCAGGGTGGGAACCTCCCCAGAAGGAGCACAACATGCCCCCTACTAATGCTACTACCCCTCCCTTAACACCCCATAGGATGTTGACATCTAAAACATTACATGTGGAGCTGTACTACTGCGGGTGGGTTGGTGTTGCTGACAGCTCTTTAACTCTGTTTACTTTCTGCTTGCGTTTATTATCCAGACAAGGCTGTCAACCCTGAAGCAGCAAGGGGGCACTTGAAGTGGAGAACTGGTGGGTAGAGAAGCAATGAAACACACACACACATTTGCCTGTGCACATTGCTCCAGTGCTCTAGCTTGTCCCTCCTTTGACATCCGACTTTTGTTGCAAACATATGCATGTAGTGCAGCATGAAATCGTGCCTTGAATGGAGAGAGTGGAACCAAGTGGATGGCTGCAAAACAATGTAATGGTAGGAACCTTTCTTTCAACATACTTAGACAAGTGTTCCTAGCCCACAGATTCCTTCATTCCGATGTAGAAGGCCTTGACTTGATTGATGTATTTTTTACACTGGTTTTGTGTCTCTGGGAACACAAATCAGTTTACAAGAAAGAGGCATCCTGGAATTCTGTAATAAGAAACTGGAAAGAGGGTTCCTGATACATTCTACACATTTCTTTTCATTCTAGAAAATCCTTCTTATCCTGATTTATGTATCCTTCCTCCTTATTTCCTTTCACTCACTTAATGCAGCGTAGACAGTATATTTTACATCATGGTCTGGCTCTTGAGTTTTCTTCCAAATATAGAAAGTGCCACATCAATTTGAAATGATTGTATAGTGTCATTTGAGCCCTTATGGACCAATCTACCAGCATCCTTCCAAATCTGACCTCTATATCTTTACAGACCTGTTCCCTGTATTTCTTCTCAAAACCTCTACAGCTTGACATGCTGCCTATATTTATTCCCAGTTCTGGGAGCTCAGCCAAGAGGAAGACATGGTAGTGATGCATCACATTTTAGAGTATTCATAGGTTTTCAAGTACATCATCTCTATAATCCTAGTTACAAAAAGCCTGTAAGGTACAGTATATCCCCCAAATTGGCTTGCATAAGATTGTTCAAGTTCAAGACCAAGACTCAGAATCCACACTCTTACAGTGTAATCCCACCATTTCAACTCAGAAGTAAGTCCTATAGAATTCAGCAGGGCTTGCTCCTAGGTAAGTGGAATTAGGATGTGTCAGGGGGCTCCCTCCCCCTTCCAGCCCAGTGTTGAGTGGGTACAGAGAGCAGCTGCCGATTTTAACAACAGACTCCTCCTATCCTTCTGGGAGCAGCAGTGGGGGAGAAACGGAAGTGTTGCCAGGGCTTGGTTTAAGCAGGGAGAGACCTCGGAGTTTGGAGGGAGGATGTCCGGGGGACAGAAGGAGGAAAAGGAAATGATGTTTTCGTTTCCCCCGATGGGCTTTCTGGCGGGAAAATTGTGGCAACGCACTTCCGGATTCTGCTAGTGATTGATTAGACATGTTTATGACTTGCTCTGCATTGTAAAGTAATTAGCCTAGATAAAAGCTTCAAAGCTAGATGGCTCGGACTCTTTATTGAACAACCTACGAAGGGGGGCAGCCCTGACAGGATCTCATCCTTAGTCAATGTGGTGCCAGCTCAAAGGGATGAGAGCTTTCCATCAAGGCCGAAGTCAGTCAAAGTTTGGGTGACTATCTGTCATGGATGCTTTAGTTGAGATTGCAGGGGGTTGGACCAGATGATCCTTGGGGTCCCTTCCAACTCTACAATTCTATGATACTATGAAACTACTCATCAAACTTCTGGGCACTAGAGATGGGGCCTTTTCAGTGGTGTTTCAATATCTCTGAAACTTTCTCTGTCCTGAAAGAAGTACAGCCATACCTTGGCTCCCAAACGCCTTGGGAGTTTGAACGTTCCGGCTCCCGAACAATCGAAAACCAGAAGTGAGTGTTCCGGTTTTCAAACGTTCTTTTGGAAGCCAAACATCCGGCATGGCTTCCGCGGCTTCCAATTGGCTGCAGGAAGCTCCTGCAGCCAATTGGAAGCCGCGCCTTGGAAGTCGAACGGACCTCCGGAACGGATTCCATTTGGCTTCCAACGTACAACTGTATGTCTGTTTAATCCTATATTTGTTAGCTTTTCAAACAACCTTAAACATGCTTTCATTTTAACCTGCGTTTTGGGGGGAAAGTGTCCCACTGGGCACAGAGTCACCTGCATAAACTCAAAACATATCCCACAATCCTGCAATGCTAAAGGGTCACCAGGTGCTAAAATTAGAACCCCTTGACATAAAGTATAAAATGATGATAATGATTAATCATTAAATTGCAATATAATCCAACCTACTTTAAAAGCGGCGATCCTGGAAGGAAAGTCACTGTTGCTGTTTTTTCACTTTACAAATGCAAAGTTATTATTGAACTACTGCAAAGCATCCATTGCCAAACTGGATTTAACCCAGACACTGTCTCACAAACAAAGATTTTAACGGGAATTCCCAGTACACCAGAAGAGATTAGGAAATGATGCTTTAGTTCTTCAGAAAGCTGTTTTGGTTGAAAGAGAAGACTGCAGGGCAGCAGTTCCCTAAACTAACCTGTTGTCCCCCAGTGTGGTGGTGAACGTCTTTTCGTCACCAGTGTTTGAAATACGATTCAGCCACCAGTTTATCTGTCCTCTGTAGGTGGAAAGGAGAAGGTACCATCTTGTCCTTTGCCTGGAAGGAATTGTGGTAGCCTTTGAGATTTGGGGTGGTGTCCTTGATGGCATTGACCCCTTTGGCTGCTGTGCTCCAGTCTGCCAAAGTACCCCTCTCCAAAATTTGGCAGCATTTGAAAAGGGTGACAAAGCTGAGGAAGGCATTTCGGATCAGGCCTACTTTGCATGGTTTTGAAATCAGAACTTCTAATGGAAAGTTGCAAAGTTGCAAGACGCACTTTCGCGATATTCCATGGGGATTTCCTGTTGTGTCTAGGCCTTTAGAAGTGATGGAGTTACATTAGGATAATGGCTGTTTCTGTTTACACCAGAGGCTTAAATAATCACTCAGTGCCTAAGTAATTATCATGTGAGGCATTTAACACTCAGCCTCTTTAGAGGTGATGTCTTTGGGAGTCTGCTGAACAGTATGCCACCACTTAACCATTCATGGGCTGTTAGTGCTGGGAAGAAAGACATTTAGAAGCTGGCTTTTCAGTCAACAATAAAGAGTTCTTCAAAAGAATGGAGAATTTGTTGACAAATAACTCTTTTTAAAATAGTGTTTCTTATTAAACGTAAGAAATAGTAATACATAAGCTTGTAGAGCATCCAGAGAGTTATAATTTCAGTGTGCTATAAAAGCATTTTTTTTCAACAAAAGTGTTTGTGTTTGGCTCTTTAACATCAAATATATCAATTTTGCCAGAACTGGTACATGCCGTTGCGGCTCATTCCCACAACCCTAAAGTATGGTTTAGTTTCACAACCAAAACATTTGGAAGAACCGACAGAATAAAGGTCTGCCTCCCATTTTTTGGTCACCACCTGAATCATAATTATTCTATTATTAGAAGTCAGATCTGCTGGAATAAATAAATATTGCCAAATAATCACATTTCCCCAGCAATTGCTGGCAACGGCCAAAAACACAGGTCAGAGGCCTGGACTTGGCATATCTTGAAATGTATACTAAACCAATAACGTGCTTAGCACAGATTACAAGTGAAGGTGTTTGGGGAGTTCCCTTCTACTCTAATACCATGATAAACTAACAAAAGGAAAGCCAAGTTCCTGTTCAACAACTATTGACTTCAAATCAAAATCTTTTGCAGTTATTGCCAATGTGGGAACATAGCAATGCATCTCGTGTGATTTTGGTAAGATGGAATGCCAGTTGAACCAGTCTCAGGCTATTCATCACTGCCCTACCTCATCACTGGCCTAATGAAAGTCACTATAGGAAGTCTAGAAAGTTTGGGTATTTGTTTCCCACTTGACAATCAGATGTGAGACCAAGAGGCTAACTAAGAGGCTCCCTGACCAAGAGGCTGTCTTGAATCTTGATTCCTAGCCAAATTGGTCACCTATGGAGCTCCTGCCCATAAATAAAGTGTTCCCAGGGCTTTCTTTCAGCCAAAACTCACCAGAACTCAGTTCTGGCACTTCTCAGGTGGGCACTATTGCCATTCTAAGAGACTGAGGGAGGCATTCATGGTGAGTTTTGACAGAATTACAAGCCTGGTAGACGAAGGGAACACTGTGGATGTAGCCTATCTTGATTTCAGCAAGGCCTTTGACAAGGTGCCCCATGATATTCTTGTAAAGAAGCTGGTAAAATGCGGGCTAGACAATGCTACCATTCATTGGATTTGTAACTGGCTGACTGACCGAACCCAAAGGGTGCTCATCAATGGCTCCTCTTCATCCTGGAGAGAAGTGACTAGTGGGGTGCCACAGGGTTCTGTCTTGGGCCCAGTCTTATTCAACATCTTTATCAATGACTTGGATGATGGGCTTGAGGGCATCCTGATCAAGTTTGCAGATGACACCAAATTGGGAGGGGTGGCTAATACCCCAGAGGACAGGATCACACTTCAAAATGACCTTAACAGATTAGAGAACTGGGCCAAGGCAAACAGGATGAATTTTAACAGGGAGAAATGTAAAGTACTACACTTGGGCAAAAAAAATGAAAGGCACAAATACAGGATGGGTGATACCTGGCTTGAGAGCAGTACAAGTGAAAAGGATCTAGGAGTCTTGGTAGACCACAAACTTGACATGAGTCAACAGTGTGATGCAGCAGCTAAAAAAGCCAATGCAATTCTGGGCTGCATCAACAGGAGTATAGCATCTAGATCAAGGGAAGTAATAGTACCACTGTATTCCGCTCTGGTCAGACCTCACCTGGAATACTGTGTCCAGTTCTGGGCACCACAGTTCAAGAAGGATATTGACAAGCTGGAACGTGTCCAGAGGAGGGCAACCAAAATGGTCAAAGGCCTGGAAACGATGCCTTATGAGGAACGGCTTAGGGAGCTGGGTATGTTTAGCCTGGAGAAGAGAAGGTTAAGGGGTGATATGATAGCCATGTTCAAATATATAAAAGGATGTCATATAGAGGAGGGAGAAAGGTTGTTTTCTGCTGCTCCAGAGAAGCGGACACGGAGCAATGGATTCAAACTACAAGAAAGAAGATTCCACCTAAACATTAGGAAGAATTTCTTGACAGTAAGAGCTGTTCGACAGTGGAATTTGCTGCCAAGGAGTGTGGTGGAGTCCCCTTCTTTGGAGGTCTTTAAGCAGAGGCTTGACAGCCACCTGTCAGGAATGCTTTGATGGTGTTTCCTGCTTGGCAGGGGGTTGGACTGGATGGCCCTTGTGGTCTCTTCCAACTCTATGATTCTATGATTCTATGATTCTATGATTCTAGTTCCAGCACCTCTTTTTATATATTAAAAAAATCGCACTGAGTGTTCCTCACCCTTCTCTTTGCCTAGGCCCTCCTGGGACCATGTAGGTTCACATTTTAGACCTTTCTGGATGTAGCTTGGTGCCCCCTGGCTTCCTTGGGATGGCAAAACAACGACTTGTTTGTAAGAAATAAAAACGTTGCTTTTTCCTATTTTTCATAAAAGGTCAAAAGAGGTATGAAAGTAGCCAAATACTGTGCCGCAGCCATAAAGCTCAGAGAACAAGCGGTGTTACCGATATAAATAGGCCCCAAATGGCAATTTTTAGGCCATCTTTTAGTCTGCCACGATTTTAATTCATATATTTTAAACGTTGCTGTATACACGTATACATATGTGTACTATTGCTGTTATGTAAATTTTAATGTATTATTTTTGTATTATTGATCTAATAAGCTGGTCTGTGACCATAAGAATAAATTCATTCAAAAGAGGTAAAAAAGAAAGAAAAAGAAAACCTAAATCATACATTGACCCATCCACATCCATAGTACTAGCATATCCACAAGTTTCACTTATTTATTTTGTATACCACCCTAGACCCGTAGATTTCAGGACAGTTCACAATATAAAACCATCAAAATACATAATAAAAACAAAAACAAAGACAACCCAATTATGCCCCCTTCCACAACACATCTTAAAAGGGCATTAGATGTTTGCTAGCAGAACTTGGCTTCAAATGCTACAATGTATTGTCACACGTATAGATATGCTGCTCCCAGTACGTACCGTATATGGATTAAAGACTTAGCTAAAATTAAGCTATTGAGCTAAAAACCATAGCACCTTCTCCCCCATTTCTAGTCTATCTGCTTTATGTAGTATCAACTAATTTAACACCCCTCCTTTTAATTCACATTAAAAATGACACCTTATACAGTTTTACAGTGCAACTTCTTTCAATTCGCGTAACCCATTTTCTGTATGCAGCATCTTGTGAGAACACCAGCTACTACATTTTCAGTTGCACAATGCACAATTTTAATTACTTTTTCATCAAATAAAATTTTAATAAAGTGGTATCGAACATCCATATGTTTTGTTCTCTTACTTGGTTTTTCTGACTCAGCCGTGTTACTGCAAGCTTGATTATCCTCATAAGCTGTAACAGCTGCTTGCATCTCCAAGCTTAAATCGGTTAACAAGAAACTTTGAGAAGCATGAAGAAAAACCCTGCCAGAACAGGCCAAAGACCCATCTAGTTTAGCATCCTGTTCCCTCAGTGGCCAACTAGATCGCTATCTGAACCTGAACCTGAGTGAATCCCACCAACTGGTGTGTGTGTGTGTGTGTGTGTGTGTGTGTGTGTGTGTGTGTGTAAAATAGAGCATTTGTATCCCTCTCATCAGTCAAAAAGGCTCCCAAAGATACAATCAATTAAAACCACAGGCTTATAATCTCACGCCCTGGAACACCCTCCCTGCAGATGTCAAGGAAATAAGCAACTATCTTACTTTTAAAAGACATCTGAAGGCAGCCCTGTTTAGGGAAGTTGTTAATGTTTGATGCTGTATTGTGTTTTTAACATTTGGTTGGGAGCCGCCCAGAGTGGCTGGGGAAACCCAGCCAGATGGGTGGGGTATAACGAAAAAAATATTATTTATTTATTTTTATCTTTAAAAATAAGATAAAGGGGCACAAAGGGGCAGGGAGTAGAGGGGAAATAGAAAATAAAATTCAGACACAAGTTTTTGATCAGCTTTTGCATAGTTCAGTGGTAGGAGGTGCCCTTGAATGTGGGCAAATTCATGAGCATGATGATGATGATGATGATGATGATGATTTATTTATACCCCGCCCATCTGTCTGGGTTTCCCCAGCCACTCTGGGCTGCTCCCAACAGAATATTAAACAGAACAAAACTTCAAACATTAAAAACTTCCCTAAAGAGGGATATCATGAACTGGCAGGACAATGGGGAAGAGGAGGAAGAGGATCCCAGTGAAGGGTGTAGCCTGAACTGAGACACACCAAGGCAAGCTGGGGAAGGAGAGGCTGGTGTAAGGAGTACTCAGAGGGTGACGGAAGATGGCAAGGAGATGGAGGTCAGTGCACATCACCAGAGCCAGAGGAGCCCCTGTCCCCACGAACACGGTGGGCTCTGAGGCATAGGGAGCAGCAGGAGTGGCATATTAGGAGGCTGAGGCAGGCAAGGCCCCACAGCCCAGCTCCCTAGCTGGCCAGGTGGAGCTTGTTAGCTTGGAAGTAGGGATGTGATACCTCAGCTGGAGTAGGCTTGGAGCAGGTGAGGATCACCTGCCTCATCCAGCCCTGCAATTAGCAGGCAAAGTATAAAAGGGCAGCTAAGCTGAGGTGCTGGGTCTGCTCAACTGCCCATGTTGGTGAACCTCAGCTCGGATGCTCCAGGATCTCTGAAGGACTGTGCCTAGCTTTGGACTTTGGACACATGGCTTGTCATATTGACTTGTTGCCAGGTAGGCCAGGGTTTTAGGATGCATATATTCTGAATGATCTTTCATGTCTCCTTGCTCTTCCTTGCCACCCGCTCTGTAGTAATACACTAAAAAGAGGGAATGCGTAGTTTTTTATGTACTACACAAATGGTAAAAGGTAAAGGTAAAGGGACCCCTGACTGTTAGGTCCAGTCGCAGATGACTCTGGGGTTGTGGTGCTCATCTCTCTTTACTGGCCGAGGGAGCCAGCATACAGTTTCTGGGTCATGTGGCCAGCACGACTAAGCCGCTTCTGGTGAACCAGAGCAGCACACGGAAACACCATTTACCTCCCCACCGGAGTGGTACCTATTTATCTACTTGAATTTCGTGCTTTCGAACTGCTAGGTTGGCAGGAGCAGGGACCGAGCAACGAGAGCTCACCCTGTCGTGGGGATTCGAACTGCCGACCTTCTGATCTGCAAGCCCCAGGCTCAGTGGTTTAACCCACAGCGCCACCCGTGTAATTTTGTCAATTAGATAAATGGTCAGGACTGTGTGTTGGGAAATGACACAAGGTGTGTCAACTTGTATTAAACCTGAAGAGTTTGCCAAGGGAGAAACGAGATGGAGAGAGGAACCTTCATCCTTCCTAGACAGTTTTTCTAACCTAACCACCGACCTCTTCTAAATTGCTAGACTGTTCTCAGGGTTGTTGATCTGACTTCCTGCTTCCCCTCCCTGCTTTCTCACACTCTGAAGCAGAGATGAGGCTGCATCTTGCTTTTGTTCCTCTCCTGCAGAGATCAAACAGCAAACATGGCTGCTTTGTATCCTCAACGTTGCTAAAACTTGGAATTTTTTACTATCCAATATGTATTTATTGTAATAAACATAACTTTTTATTTTCCATACTTAAAGGCTCGGTGTGATTGCCTTACTACTAAAGGGTGCTCAGCAGCAAGTGTTCAGAATACAGCCAAAGTTATCCAAAGTCATGTTTGCCCTGATTTGTGTATTGCTTGTTATAATAGTCTCTTAGGTGCAAGCAGAGCTAGGCAACCTAGGAATATGCCATCCAGAAATGAGATCCTCATTCATAATTTTAGTATTTTTACAGGGCCGGAACTAAGATCTCTTAGATGAGGTTACTGAGTAATTTGCTGGACCCAGAACTCAAATTGTTGACATCCTGGCCTGTTTTAGCTCTTTGGAAAGCATCAATAAATATGAATTGGTACTGAACTGTTGGTGGGCAAAAGGAATCCAAGGATTGCATCATTAAGGAAGGGTGGAGTGATAACTTCTTGTTAAAGCAACAGAGGAACAACATAGTGGTTCAAATAGAGTTTATGGATAGCTTTTAGTGGCTAGCGGGGGAAAGTATTATCTCATTAAAAATACTGAAGCATAACCAAGGCTTGCATTTTTGTTTTTTTTTAACCAAGCTTATTATGGCAATGTGCATAAAAGCTGATTTGCCTACTGGCACAGCGCCTTCACAATAATCAAAACAACTCCAAAGTTCCAGCTAAAACAAACTTGGTTAAGGAAAACATCAATAACTTCCAAGAAAATAGTGCACCTCCATTTTAAAAAATTGATACGCTCCTTGCCCTCATTTCATCCATTTGCTGTGCTTACTGGAAGAGAAGGAAAATAGATCATGCAAAGAATGAGGTCTGTATCCGGTGAGGCTAAAAATGGCAGCAAGGATCTCTGGAACAATGTAATACTGATGTCAGCATTACAGCTCATAGCAGATCTTGAACTGGTGACCAGGCAGGGATGCAACCAGTTTGTTAGTATCAAGTGTTAGCCAAAGGAGAGGGGGGCAGCAAGGATGCCAGGCACACAAACTGAGGGAGTCCCTTTGCATCAATAAGGCAGAACCAGGCTGGTGTGGCGCTGTGGTCTAAACCACTGAGTCTCTTGGGCTTGCTGATCAGAAGGTCGGCAGTTTGAATCCCCGCGATGGAGTGAGCTCCCATAGCTCTGTCCCAGCATCTGCCAACCTAGCAGTTTGAAAGCATGCCAGTGCAAGTAGATAAATAGGTACCGCTGCGGCAGGAAGGTAAACGGCGTTTCCATGAGCTCTGTTTTCCGTCACGGTGTCCTGTTGCACCAGAAGTGGTTTAGTCCTGCTGTCCACATGTCCTGGAAAGCTGTCTGTGGACAAACACCGGCTCCCTCGGCCTGAAAGTGAGATGAGTGCCGCAACCACATAGTCGCCTTTGACTGGACTTAACCGTCCAGGGGTCCTTTACCTTTACCCTTTATTTATTACACATTGACCCCTAAAAAGGCTTTTGGGTCAGACTTGCTTGCTGGTTTCAGAATTTAAGGGCAGACTACATGTAAGAGCCAGGTGCATGAGGTTTGGGGTCCCAAGTCATGTAAGAGTTTATAGCAGGGGTCAGCAACCTTTTTCAGCTGTGGGCCGGTACACCATCCCTCAGACCATGTGGTGGGCTGGACTATATTTGGGGGGGGGGATGAACAAATTCCTATGCCCCACAAATAACCCAGAGATGCATTTTAAATAAAAGGACACATTCTACTCATGTAAAAACACGCTGATTCCTGGACCGTCCGCGGGCCGGATTTAGAAGGTGATTGGGCCACATCTGGCCCCCGGGCCTTAGGTTGCCTACCCCTGGTTTATAGTTTAAAATTGGCACATAAAACCGGGCTCATATTGGTTACTGGTGCAGCCAGACCAGAAACAGTGTGATATGTTGAGACTGTGTGAACCCCAGTGACACTCTGGCTACACATGATACATTACTGAACTATTTAACACTGGACAGAGCATGTTTTTTTTTCATATTAGCTTGGTCCTAGAAACATAAATAACATTTATGGATAAAGTCATATTGATAAGATGCCTCTCAATTGTACGGATTCTTGCAGCATTACAGTAGAAATGGATTACTTGAGCTGTTAGTTGCTTTCCCTATCCTTTTACAAAAATGAAAAAGTTAACACAGCCCAACAAGCCAAAGAGCTTTCCTTGCACACCATACATGAACTACCTGCATATCACAGATGTTTACTAAACTATGTCAGGCCTATGCTGAACTCAGGTATTTTGTTTATGAACATACACTGAAGGTGAGCAAACCTTGACCCACACCTCTCCCCTCCCCTCTCCCCTCCTCCTGCTACCAACTTAGTGCATTTTACTTTAATTTGTGTTTGCTGTGTCCATGTAAACCGAAAACATTCAATAAAACACTTTAGGGAAAAAAGAGAAAGGGAGCACAGGAGCATGGTCCAAACATATCTAGTGGTTGCTTTCATAAATCATTATAAGCTATGATTTATTGTTCAGTGTACTAGCCTGGGCAAACCCCCGGGCTTATGAGCTGCTTCCTTACCTTCTTTTCCTCTTCTGACATGGCTGTGAGGAGATTGGAAACTTTTGCTACTGTTTTTGCCTAACCACTATTTGCATCATGTCAAAACCCATAAGAAGCTTATAAGAAGCAGCCAGTTTCAAACCTTGGAGCAGGAGATTCTTCTTGCCAAAGGCTCATTCACCTAATAAGTTCATTATTACACATCCGATGTCACTGTGTTTGTATGAATCTGCATTTGCATTGCCCACAAAGTGGGTTTCCACGTGTGTGTTTTTCCAGACTTTCCAAATTCCTTTCTTGCTCGACACACCCATTGGTATGGGTGTTTGTTTTGTTTCTGTCTGACTAACAATGAATGAATGCTTGTCTATGCTTTCTGGATTCCCCATCCCCTTTATTGTTCATGGCCCACATTTCATGTTTCTCTGAGTCACATTAAAAAGTTATTGTCTTGTCTTGTGTTGGCTCGTTATCTGGGTATATGCCACTGTGTATTGTCTAGTGCTCCCGAAAAGAGCAGTCTCCAAACCTCAATGTAATTTAAGAGAATAACCTTGCATGCAGTCTGTGGTCTAACACAAGTGATAAATAGATTAGATTCATGAAGGACTGCTATCTTTCCCATGAAAACGTATGAGAAATCTCCCATTATAGTCACTGGGACTTCTCAGTAAATATGCTTAGAAGAAGGCAGCTGAATAAATACATTAACATGTTTTAAGCAATTCACTTGCATTGCTTTGTTAACTATAAACATGACAATCAACAGGAAAATAAATTAAAAATATCTATTTTGGGGGGAGGGGGAGAAGAAATATATGTTGGTTCCAAAAGTTCACTGAACAGGTTATTTAAAACAAATATTTAAGACTGTCCTTCTTTGCTATAACCTACCAAATACTGAACATTGTAGAAGCTGGCCTTATCTTTCAAGCCAGGTAAATTGCGAAATGACAGCAGCAAATTAACATGGGCAGGGAAGAGAACAGATAATGTGTGGCACAAAGATTGTTTTAGCTTGTTCTAGTTAGTCCAACAGTTTGGTGGACTCAACTCCTGGGAGCAGAGAATTTCAGGCATGGGATAAAATTTGCAAAATTCAGAAATGAACTATCTGCAACCATTCTTCAGACACTGAATCCACAGATGAATTTCGCCATAAGAACCAATGTTTAAAACATTCCTGTGGGTCTCTGCAAGAGAGTTCGTCATACATCTTCTAGCACCAGGATTTAAAACGTAAATAAACCAGTAAGCCAGGGACTTGTTTTGAACAACTGGCACAGCTGAACTGTTAAATCGTTCAACCTTGGCTGTGGTCAGGTTGGCAACCCAGCTAACTGGATATCTAATTTTAAAAAGGGCTAAGCAAATGTAATGATGGACTGGCAGGCACATTGTGGGTTGTTATATTAACTTCAGGATATGCTTTATTTTAATGCCAAGGGTGTTCCTTAAATGTTCCAGGCGCTCAAAGAGAGCAACAGGAAACACAGCGCATCATGTGTTCCCATTTTTATTCCCTCTGCTGTTGTGGATGTCATCGGTAGTACTAAACACGCACCACAGTCAAAAACTAGGCTGTTGCTGCATCCCACAAAGTACGTCTAGTACCGTGGTGACTTTTTTGTTGTGTAAGAAAGTTTTGTATCCCTTCCTCTCCTCTCCCCATGTGCTAACCTAAATCAGTTCTGGGCAAATTTGGGGTGGGCACAGAGGACTCGTGGGTAAAGGAGAGAGAGTGGACATTCCATGCAAGTGGAAATCCTTGAACTGCTGGAAGTACTGTACTTCATTAGATGCCCCACTAGACTTCTGTGTACTCTGTTCAGAACCATATTGTGCTGTCTCCATATTATCTTACGTTCTTTTGAACTGGGTTTAAAGTCCATCAGTTAAGGGCAAAGATACTATGATATATGCAAAGAATTACATGCCTCGGGTGAATGAAGAAGGAAGTGGAGATTGTGCTTTGTCTGCAGTGCTATGAAGAGGTCAACAATGATAAACGACCTTATGATTATTCCTGTACTAGTGATGGGAGGGTTTCTTGTTTTTGCTATTATGTGGTATATTTTTGTGTTTTTATATTTTAAACCACTGTGTGATCTTTGGATGAAGGGTGATATAGAAATGTACCTAATAAATAACATCTTGGTACACTGGCCACCCACATCAATTGGAATGTACGGATGCAGCCCGCATTGCCAGGTCCACTTGTGCTTGTCAGCAAATACCCCGCCTGGGGCAGTTTGTGAGACTGCCCCAAAGCCGTGTGCGCACATCCCCGGCTACAGGAGTAGTCCGGTGGCACTGTCATATGTGAATGTTCCCCAGCGTGAAGAACAACACACACAAGCCATGATTTAGGCTAAACTATTTATTGTAGGAAAAGTGCAGAGAGAATCTCTGCTCCAGCTCAATAAGACAGAGCTGCCATAAAGCCATCTGTCCGGCGTCAGGTCTAGCCGGAAGAGAGTGAGCACAAAGGCTAGAATTACAATAGTACAGTGAAACATAAACATTCCATGTAGGAAAAGATATGACAGCTTTCTCACAGCTTAGTGAGACAGGCAAAAGTCAGACCAGCCCTTGCTGCAGCTGCAACAGATATAAAATCATCTGTTTTCAAATGGACATACTGGGGGGTGATGCAGAGTCAATCTGCAATGAGCCTTTGTTTTCAGAGTGGAACCAATTTCTCAAAAAGCGCTTTTCAGTTGCAGAAAATATGCAATGGATCTAGATTGCAATTGAGCAATTTAGGGGGGGGGGGACCACAAGTGCTTGGACAGACAATAAAATACCATATATATATGCAACCTCAGTCTCATGATCTGATGTTTTCACTTGTTTAGCTTCCAAGTGAACAGTCCGGGAATCAGTATTTACATTAGTAGAATGTGTCCTTTTATTTAAAATGCACCTCTGGGTTATTTGTGGGGCATAGGAATTCGTTCATTTTTTCTCCCAAAATATAGTCCGGCCCACCACATGGTCTGAGGGATGGTGGACCGGCCCATGGCTGGAAAAGGTTGCTGACCCCTGAGCTAATTGGTGTTCAGACTACATACCTAATTAAATGTAAATAGTTACATATCTATTAACTTAAAATGGACTGCTATTCTTCCTCTTCCTCTTTTTAAAGTTTCTCTTTTACTCTATTTGTTGATCTGTGCAAACATCAGGTTCCTCAAAACATTTAAACAGAAAATTCTAGGCTTAAAATTTCTACCTTGACCTTTTGTTAAAGAAATACATTGGGGTTTAGAAAATCTTGATTGTAACAACAGTAACATACTGAATGAAGTAAACAAAAGTTAAAGCAATTTCCCCAGTCATTTATGGTACTACAAATATCTGTCTGATCTTCTGCCTCCCTGCCATGCTGAAATGTCTAGTTAGCAAACATTGCATAAGGACTGTTTGTTTTCATGTTCCGAGAAGGAACTCCCTTGGATAATCCTTAGGCCAAAACTAACGATAAACTTAATTTCCACTGGCCAAAGTTTAGAGGAGGCTGAAGAAGTTAACCATAAAGTCAGCTGGAATGAGGGGCTGGATATTGATGAAAAGTGAAGTGAATGGGGAGGAGAGAGCAAAGAACAGAGAAAGGGGACAGAAGACTCAAAAACGTCAAAGGAGAAAGAATGGGATATTTCAACTTCTAAGACTTCAATCCAATGCACCCATTTAGTTTAATGGGTCTCAACCTTTGGGTAAACTTATGCAAGATTGGGTTGCTGTTAAGAGGTCTTTAAAAAAATAATAATCAGAATTACTACCCTTTTCTCATTGAGATGTATTATACCTTTGCATCTCTCTTCCCCCAAAAGAAAGAATCATACACAGATGGTAGGAACATTCTGAGGAAAGCAGATAATCCAATCCTCTCATTAGAAGAGTGATCCTGAGCCTTGCTTTTGTACATCAGATCTACTATTCTGAAAATATAGAACATCTATAGATGGTGGCAGAATTTTGGGGAGTAAAATTTATTATTTCATTTTATAATGTATAAAAAACAGAATGACTATAACAACAGACAAAAATTAAAAGGTGTAATGAAAAGGTAAAGGGACCCCTGACCATTTGGTCCAGTCGTGTCCGACTCGGGTTGCGGTGCTCATCTCGCTTTACTGGCCGAGAGCCGGCGTACAGCTTCCAGGTTATGTGGCCAGCATGACAAAGCTACCATAAAGTAGGCACGTAGAATGAGTAGTTCCACATGGGCTAAAATAAAGTCCAGGTAAAGATTATCAGCATTATCATATCATCAGACATAGCTCCAGATTCACCAGGCTTGTGAATGACGAAGGCTTGTCTTGAAAATGATGCTTCCGCTGTATATGTCATAAAGGAATGCCAAATCATATAAAAAGTTCTGAGCTGTCGGTACATCAAACTCTGAAATGCAAGAGAAGTAACTGGATATCTTCTATAGGCCTTTTGTGCATCCCTGTGTGTACAGGGTTCCTTCATGCAGAATTGAAAGCACAAGGATGTTCGTTTAGCTGCCTGAAACAAAGGGCAACATTTGACTCTAAGACTTACTGTAAATGTTAAGTCCGTTGACCAGGAAATAAGTCCTACTGAATTCTGTAGAACTCATTTATGAATAAGCACACTTAGCAATGGGTAGTTGCTGCAATCTTGTGCACACTTACTTGAGATTATGCTTGATTGTATTTTTCCAAGGAAGTCTTTAAAGCAGTTACTTTTAAAGGTGTTTGGGAACAATGTAAACGGTGGCTTTTTAATTACACATATGAGCCTAGGCAACAATTTTATTTTCAATTATCCCCAATTTAGTATTACATCTGAACCCAAAAAAACCTGTGGTTAATCTTAAGTTTATTAAAACAAACCAGCTTCATAAACCATGGTTTGAAATCAGCTTGTTTTAGTAAACCATAGTTCTAACTAACCACAGTTTGTCTGAGTTCAAATGTAACACTACACTGCTGTCAGTAAAATGCAAACAAAAGCTGCCAATTTCATCCTCAGACATTCTGCATGGCTGTGTGCGTTATACTGAGGCTTGCATAGTCTTATAGTTTATCATTGCACTGAAACCATTATTTGTTACATCCAAATGCTGCCAGAGTAGGAATTGCACCCAATTTTTCCAAAGATATTCAACTTCTATTATATTTCGTCTATAAAAGCAGGCTCCGCTGCGCTGCTACTAGCCTTCCTTTTCTATTGCAAAGGCCTCTACTTTGTTCTTCCACATATTGAGACCAGTCCCTGATTTTGCAATCAATTCTCCATTCAAGTCATGTGTGCACACAATGCCTATACTGGTGTAAAATGTACATAACATCCAGTATATTAGTGAAAATAGCATATAAAAATACATTTCATTAGGGAAAACGGCTTTGCAAAAAATAATAATAGCATGTTAAAACAAAATAAAAAATAAAAAAAATCCTTCCAGTAGCACCTTAGAGACCAACTAAGTTTGTTCTTGGTATGAGCTTTCGTGTGCATGCACACTTCTTCAGATACACTGAAACAGAAGTCACCAGACCCTTATATATAGTGAGAGGGTGGGAGGGGTATTACTCAGAAGGGTGCTGGGAATGGTGATAGGCTGATAGCTGTGGTAAACCTGTTGACGACTGTTAACGACTGCAATTAGTCTTACAGGAAAAAGCAAGGGGTGAGAAGGTTAAAAATAGCTTTGTCATGTATAATGAGATAGCATGTTAGGCAAGGATAAATCCACACTAACATTCTGATGAACTTTCTGAGGACTTTTAAAAAGAAAACTTGCAAACTGATATGGAAATGTGGAGAACTGAACTTTTGTGGGGAAATGATAAACTGAAAGTCTGACAGATTTACCCATTCCTACCTGCTGTCTTCTGTAATTTTCTGCTGCTCCTTTATTGTTTTAGTGTTACACTTTAAGATTTATTTTAGATTGTTACTTCATTTTAAATTGTAAATACACGTTTTTTATCCTTACAGCCAGCTGCCTTGAGTTGAAACGTTTCAAATAAATAAATACCTTACGTTAAAGTGTAGCAGCCAATACCTTGTTGACCTTATGTAAATTATACAGGTCCCCTCCCCCAATAATATTTTCAGAAGAACTGAATAAGATGTAAGGTTAGTGTTGGTGGGAAGCGAGGAATAGGTGTAAATGTTAGCAGCCCATATGGTAAAATTCTGGAACCTCTGTAAAATCTGGAATCCTTTGGGCAGCTTGTAGCCCAGTGCAACTCTATGTGGGTTTTCTGGGAAATTCCCAAAGAAAATAGCCACATATGTGAAGCGTGAAAGAGTGAAAGCAAACAGAGCAGGAAGGGCAGAGGCAGTTGAGAAATTGGGGAAGTATTTTCTACTTCGTTTGCATAATTCTCTGCCAAAAGAAAAGGCTGATTGTGTGCATGTCGCAACAGGGTTAGAGCGGGAAGTGATTGGTGAAGTGAGAAGGAAAAGCTTAAGCAAGGTCATTCCTTGGCACAATCAGGAGAGGCTAAGTGGATGTAGCAGAGACTAAGAAGCAACCGGGCAGAATCCGTTTGGAAAGGGTGTCAACCCTTTGCAAGTCTCGGTAACGATGCCACATTTGCTGAGCTATAGTGCTCTGTTTCTGCTATGGATATGTTGCTCTGCGCAGAAGGGTAAGTAGTTGAATTTAAACTGATGCGGGGAGGGGGAATAGATCTCAGTGTTCGAACGATGTGGTTGATACATCTGTATTTTATTCCTCTAAGGCTGCAATCCCTAAATACTCCTAAGTGGCAGCGTAATCTTATGCTTGGTGGGGGGCTATGTTCCCCGCGTCAGTTGGGAGTTATTTCTCCAACTCATGTGCCATCTTACCTATCATCCCTTTCTATTGCCAGTCATCGTTTTGCCTTTATCAAAGCATGTTTTAATGTTTTCCCTTCGAATTCCCTTCTTCATAGATTTTCTAGGGGCGAAGTCTTGGTTTTATGTTCCTGTGATAATAGATCGATTGAAACACTTCACCATATAGTATTTATATGTCCTTTATATTGTGTTGTCCAGAAGAACTTACTGTTACCATTAATCCACAAGTTCCCAGATTTTCGCCTGGCCTTTTTATTGCAAGATACAGATCAGCATGTAACTTTACAAATGGCGAAATTTTTAACTTCCATTTTGACATATAAACGTCGTAATGGACTGCTGTTTGGAAGCTGAAAATTCCTTATAGTATCTATTTCTAATTTGTACTCTTTTAAGTTTTACTGGTTCTAATTTTTTAAATCAAATTGTACTGTGTATTTGTTCTAGTTCTGTTGTTCTTATGAGCTTAAAGCTGAAATAAAGTGATTGATTGATTGAAACTCCTAATTCATTGGGATTTGGCTATAAGAGTTGTATGAGTTCCAGATTCATTCCTTTCAGATTTCCATTGTGCAGTTAAAGATGTGAGTGGTTTGACTCAGCTGTAGTTTCAGGTAGGCTTGAGAAGAGAGCTGTGCAGTGTGACCCTAAGCACGTTTATTCAGAAGTACGTCCCGCTGAATTCAATGGGTTTTCCTCTCATGTAATTGTTCCTACCATCTCATCAAGGTAGGAGTTTTACTAGAAAGGGCTGCATTGTAACCCACCCTGCCTCCAGAGAATCAGAAACGAAGACTTGGACCATATTAAGAGGCATTTCTGTGTGCATGCATGGTGATGCTTGAGCATCAGCTCTAAACCAGTTAGGAGTAAGTTCCGTTGAACACTCTGGATTGCAGCTGCAACTTCTGAGTGGACTGCAAATACTACATTGTTAGTATATACGAGATGGCAGAACCACCCAGCTGAAAAACCCCCGTATTCAGTAGAAACCAATTCTCCATCTCACTGAACTTGGAGAGTGCGTGTTGTTATGCACAACTGAAGTGTGAATAGAAAACAAGGAGGCTAAAAGCAGGTATATGGATCCAAGAAATTTTGCATAAACATAGAAGTGGAGAGGGTTTTGCATATTCATTTGCTTTGCAAAAGAAGAAGAAGAGGTGCATTTTATGTCATTGCTGAGGTTTTGTGTGTATAGGTATGATGGCAAAGGGCAGAATTCCTGTACCTTTAACGGTTGTATCAAAGAAGACATTCCTGTAAGTGTAGCTTGTTATGGTTGGGGACTGCATTTGCTGAAAGGTGGAGAAGCAAATGGTACAACATGTTGGAAATGTGGCTTAACACCAGCAGACTAATGTATGTATGGTGGTCATGTCCTGATATATTCACCTTTATTTGGATCCAATTGAAGAAGAAGAAGAGAAGAAGAAGAGTTTGGATTTGATATCCCGCTTTATCACTACCCGAAGGTGTCTCAAAGCGGCTAACATTCTCCTTTCCCTTCCTCCCCCACAAGAAACACTCTGTGAGGTGAGTGGGGCTGAGAGACTTCAAGAAGTGTGACTAGCCCAAGGTCACCCAGCAGCTGCATGTGGAGGAGCGGGGACGCGAACCCGGTTCCCCAGATTACGAGTCTACCGCTCTTAACCACTACACCACACTGGCTCACTGAAGAGAGGCATTAATAAAGCGACAAAATGCTAAATTTGTGAAAGACTTGTGCTTTTCTTTTTTTGGAAAACAAAATACGAGCTTAAAATCAGTACTCATATCTGTTCCGTTACATTGCAAGAACAGTGTCTCTTTTATATCTGTAGTACACAATTTATCATGTAAATTGTATTTGTTATAAGAAAGTTGCAGTTCTATATACTAGCGGTGGGGAACATTTTGCCCTGAAACCCTGGGGAGCCACTGTCAGTCAGTGTAGCCAGTGTATCACAAACTTGGGTCCCCTGCTGTTGTTGGACTACAACTCCCATCAGCCCTGACCACTGGTCCTGCCAGCTAAGGATGATGGGAGTTGTAGTCCAACAACAGCAGGGTACTTAAGCTTGAGAAACACCGATGTCAACAATACTGAGCTAGATTGAACTATGACAGCTTACTATTCCATATTGTGTTAGAGTAAAAAAAAATTAAAAGTATGCAAACAGAAAATTATTTAGCAAGTATCTATTGCCACTGTTATTTCTAAAAATTAAATAAAAAAATTCCTTCCAGTATTTTGTTTTGACTATGACAGACCAACACGGCTATCTACCTGTTCTAAAAATTAGTTATGAACCACCTTCTTGGCAATGAATGCTTATTCTGTGCATTCTTTAATAGCCCATCTTCAAAGTATTTCTGTGTCACCGTGCACTTTGCATCGCCTTGAGATGTTCAAACCAATTATTTTAGGGCTTAGTCGTAACTATTTTAATGGGTACAAAATATTGATCAGATGCCATAACTGCCATTATGCACTATGCAATGAACATGCATGTCCCAAAGCAGTGGATATGGTTAGGATGGGGGATAACCTTAGAAAAAATATTGTTTTGGCAAGCAAATTCCAGCTGGTCACTAACGTTTGGAAGTATTTATCATACAATGTGACCCTCCCACTACACTGTGGGTTTTCACTGCCCCCACAGTTGGGGCCCACCCAAGTTACTGCCTGAGGGACAGCAGCACATGGGATCTCCCCATAGTAGCTAACCTGCTTGGTACCTAAGGCCAGTAAATTTATTTTAGCATCTTACATAGAAAAAACCCATAAACATTCTCCTCTGGGAAGAAAAATGGAACAACAATAAATTAAATAACTAACCATTTGCTACCTTTTCATAGTGCCCAGTATTAGCCAGCACACTGTGCCAGACAAAGGTGGTTACTGTGGACATAGAGGGCCACTTTTGCAAATAATATGTGGCTGTTGTGTAGTCAATGCTTGAAACCTTATGAGCCAAACAGAGAGTGAGCATCACTGGGTAGCCATTTTTGACAGCATTCCCATGGCAACTGTAATGTGTGAACCAGTCCTAATTTGTGCACTCTGCCTCCAACCCCCCCCCCTCTCTCTCTCTCTCTCTCTCTCTCTCTCTCTCTCTCACACACACACACACACACACACATTACAACACCAGCTAGAATATTCAGATCTTGCCTTGTAAATACCCTTATATTGCCATGAACTGCAAACCTCAATTTGGAAGTCGACATTGGGCAAGAATGTAGTTAATCATTAGTTACGAGAGAGCCAGCCTATGCTCCTTTTTGTTAGTGCTCAAGTCCAATTTTTCATGCTGTGCTCCCAGGTATAATAGAACAAATAATATTGCAGACTTTTGTTTATATCCATTGCTCATCGGATATTCTTGTGGGTGGTAATGGGGAAATAAGTGAGTATTTCTGAGATAAAAATTCTTCGTCTGCAGTGTTGATCAGGATTCCTGTTTAGATTAAAATAACTGGGAACAGCAATCTTCTGCATGCTGTCAAATCACAAAGAGTTGTTGCTGATAACTGCTTTGAAAACCATTCCTCACCCAGAATGTTTTCTAACATGTTCTGAAATGTTTCCATTATATAAATGCAAAGGAAGGCATGCATGTCTGGGGTTAGTTTCTTTCTTTCTTGAAAAGCAAAATTCATACATTTGAAATCTGAAAAGAAGCTGAAATCCCCATGGCTGTTATTGCTGCATGCTATGCAGGAGCACTTAGCAGGGACTAAGCTGAAATTCCTTAGGACACTTTTTTCTGAGAGAAATTTCCGAGATCCCCCCTTCCCTCCCCCAACTCCTGGCAGAAAGGGAAGGCACTCCCACCACCGAATTTCCTCTGAATATTCTTCACCCTATTTTTGTGGCAACTTCCACCCAAAGCTCTGGCATGGCACTGGGCATTGTGGAGAAGGCAAAAATAGTGGCTGGGCTGTTGACACCGTTGTCTCTGCTCCTGTTTAAAGTGACCACAATGAGAAGCCTAAGATAGGAAGGAAGGAAGGTGCTGGGCTACTGCTAACAGTGAGTCTCACTCCTATTCTCCAAGATGGTGGCGCGTGTAGACGCAGCGGCTGGTTGCTCCTTAACTCAGAACTAACACAGGAACACCACAGGGATGTGTTCTCAGTCCGCTCCTTTATATGCTCTATACGTACGATTGTGTCGCTGCTCACCCTAGTAATAGGGTTGTCAAATTTGCAGATGACACAACCGTGATTGGGCTCATCTCTGATAAGGAGGGTGAAACGAACTATAGAGATGAGGTGGAGCAGCTGACGAAGTGGTGCAGAGCTAACAACTTGCTCATAAATACAAAGAAAACAAAGGAGCTTGTGGTGGATGTCCCGAAGGGGACAATGACAATAAATTCTATTCTATTCTATTCTATTCTATTCTATTCTATTCTATTAGAGCTGACTCCTGTGGGAAAATGTCTTCTCCCAGTGAATAAATTTGCTGAAGTGGCCCTTCCGTCTTCTTCAGCCACAACTGAAGTGGAGAATTCCAAGAGACAATTTGCACAGGGCTCTAAATTATAATGTGAGCCTGTAAGGCCCAGTAAACTAAGTCTTTCTGTTTTTCTTTCTTTCTCTTTCTCTCTGTATGTCACTGCATAAAATTGCCTCTTCCTTCTCTCCACTATTCCCCTGCTATCACATCATTAAGGCTGTGATGCAAGTATTGGGAACATTTCTCATGTGTACATGCCCCGAAGCCCAGTCCCTTTGGCTCTTAAGAGCTGCTGTAGGAAACGGAAGTGTTTGCCCTGAGGGGAGTGGGAGAGAGCTGTCGATCCAGCTGCAGTTGGTAAAATGCCATTTCTAGCCCCCGAGGCTGCCTGAGCCTCCAGTGGCAGAACTGGATGCAGAAGCACCCCCCACAAACTGCAAGCCCCTTCATGGGGAGTGTGACCCCATCCAAGGTAGGCAAATGACCAATTTCTCAGACATAGGAACGGCTCACCCACAGTGCCGGGATTCAAGCTCAGCTTGTTTTTCCGCATCCATTTCACCACTGCAGTGGTCCAGGGACTTTTCAGCCTCTCCTGATTCAGATGTTATGAAGAAATAGAACTGAGTGTCATCCGCATACTGAGGGCATCTAACCCCCAAACTCCTAATGACTGCTCCCAATGGCTTCATGCAGATATTAAATAGCACTGGAACGTAATAGTTCCATATAACACCAGTCCTGAAAGACCTACATTGGCTCCCAGTACGTTTCCGAGCACAATTAAAAGTATTGGTGCTGACCTTTAAAGCCCTAAACGTCCTCGGCCCAGCATACCTGAAGGAGCGTCTCTACCCCCATCATTCAGCCCAGACACTGAGATCCAGCGCCGAGGGCCTTCTGGCGGTTCCCTCTCTGTGAGACATGAGGTTACAGGGAACCAGGCAGAGGCCCTGTGGAACGCCCTATCAGATGTAAAGGAAACAAACAACTATCTGACTTTTAGAAGACATCTGAAGGCAGTCCTGTTTAGGGAAGTTTTTATGTTTGATGTGTTGTGTTTTTAATATGTTGGGAGCCATATAAGTAATTATTATTATTATTATTATTATTATTAATTAATAATAATAATCCCCTGCGGCACCCCATTAAGTAGCCACTAGGGGTCCAAAAGTCACTCTTCTACTGTTACACTCTAGACTTGGTCCTGAAGGTAGTATTGGAAGCACTGTAATACCATGGCCCCAATTCCCATTCCCCAGAGTTGGTTCAAGAGGATGCCATAGTCTATGGTCTCAAACACCGATGACTGATCCAGAAGCAGGAGCAAGGTCACAATCCCCTTGTCCCACTCTCTGCAAAAAGGTCCTTCATCAGTTTGACCAAAACCATGATCAGGTCTGAACCCAGATTGGAATCTAAATCTGTGTCCAAGAATGCTTGCAGCTGCCCCACCACAGTCCTCTCCACTACCTACCCCCAAAAGGGGCTTGTGGCAGTTGGTTGATAGCTGTTGCAATCCAAAGGGTCCACAGCTCAGTTTCTTGAAGAGTGGTTGCACCACTGACTCTTTCAATGCAGCAAGGACCACCCCCTCGTGTAGTGAAATGTTAACCACACTCTGGACCCGGCCAATCCTCCTCCCTCTGCTAGATTTAGCTCAGCTGATTAGAGTGTGGTACTGATAACTCCAAGGTTGCAGGTTCGATCCCCATATGGGCCAACTGCATTGCAGGGGGTTGGACTAGATGACCCTGGGGGTCCCTTCAAACTCTACAATTCTATTGTTCTATGGACAGGGGTTGAGGGGGCACGTGGTCAGACACATTGCCTTGACTATATCAGCTGATTGCATAAGGTGAAACTGACCTTGCAAAACATCCTAGATAGCAGCACTGCATACCTTATTGGCCTGAATATAAGATGCACCCACAAATAAGCCACACCTTTAAAATTGAAGGCTTATTCGTGGGTGCGGCCACCTCCCAGCACTATCACCCTGAATGGAGAATGGGGGCAGTTGGTGCTTGGTGCCCCGCTCCGCAAGCCGGAGCCAGTGCTCTGTTTCGAGAGCACTGCATGCCCACCTCCCAGCACTACCGCCTCCCAGCACTACCTCCCCAAGCCGAAGCCGCGCCCCCCCACCCCTGTTCAGCATGGTAGTGCTGTGAGGCAGGCGCACTCAGTTCTGAATATAAGCCACACTTTAACTTTTCGCAGTCGGAATTTGGAAAAAAAAAGTGTGGCTTATATTCGGGCCAATATGATATTTCAACCGGAGTTGCAGCAAGTGTAGCGTCAAGATCACTCCAAAGCTGAGTGACTTAATCCTCAAAGTGTGCAGCCAGTTGGTCACAGTGGGTCTTTGACATGCTGCTGGTGAGCTTTCAGAGGGCTATCACTGGCTGCTGTTGGATACAATGCATTCATGCAAACAGCCCCATAGAAAAGATTCCCATCTGCCTTGCACTTTAAACACTATTGATTGCCTGCACAAGAGTCTGCAGAATGGAATTTGGGCATTCTCGGATCGTGTAGCGATGTTAGACTCTTGCAGCAGAAACAGCAGAGAGTCTTCTGGTGACTGGATAGCTCAGTTGGTTAGAGCACGGTGCTGGTCACACCAAGGTTGCAGGATCGATGCCCATATGGGACAGCTGCATATTCCGGCATTGCAGGGGGTTGAACCAGATGATCCTCAGAGTCCCTTTCATCTCTACTATTCTATGACTCTAACTTAAAGTATAGCATTTATAATTCCATATACCACAACAGCAGCTAGAATTTTATTAGCTAAAAACTGGAAGATAGTGGATTTACCAACGATAGAAGAATGGCAGATGAAAATGATGGACTATATGGAGCTTGCTGAGCTGACCGGAAAACTTCGTGACCAGAGGGAGGAAGCGGTGGAAGAAGATTGGAAGAAATTTAAATTATATTTAAAAAAGCATTGTAAGATTAAAGAGTAGAAGTAAGCTGGAAGATAAGTGAGGCTGTAGAATTAGAGGATAGATATAAGGTTTATGACGGTTGGAATTAATGATAATGATTTTAGATAAGAAAAGATATTGAGGTTAATTAATTAAAAAGTGTTTAATGATGTCAAGAAATTACTAAAGATGATACACAAGGAACGCAGGAAGGGAGGACAGGAGGAAGTCAACCCACAATGTTAGGAAGGATGAATAGGTAAAAAGGATGTATGTTTGTTTTTATGTTTATTATTGTTGTTTTCTCTTATGTTTTGTTTATGGATGTCTTTTGATGTTTGTTTTTATTTGTTAAAACTTTAATTATTTTTTTTTGGAAAATAAATAAATAATGCCATATACCTTTGCAGATTGAAGTCCATCAAATTCATGAAGTGTCATTGAGTTGCATGGTTTGTTGGGGAGAGATAGACCTATAAATAGTGAGGTCAGAAGCAAAATGGTGATGATTATGCTATCGGCCAGGACAATTTGCAAAAACAATTACTCGCATGCATGATTTCTCAAATCATGAAAAAGTTGGCTAATTTTTTTTTTTTTACAGAGAAGGTTGAAACAGTAGTGGAACAAGTTAACAGCTCCGCATATCAAACAAAAGAAACAAATCTTGGAAAATAAGTAGAAGAAAACAAGTTTGAATGGGTCTTTCATAGTCTTTAATCAGACAGTGCATCCTTTGGATAGTATGACTGCACCCTCTAGTGGGAGCAATAGTACTATATAAAATCCAACTGCACACTTGAAAAAAAGAGAGCTGAATCTTTTTTCAATAATAGCCTGAGGCTATGCTCCAGTAACTACAAACGTAGTATTAAGTCAGATGATCAGTTTCATTCCTTAACCGCTGAGCTCACATAGCCTTGTGTAGGATCATGCCGCCGTTGTTGTTGTTGTTGTTGTTGTTGTTGTTGTTGTTGTTCAGTTGTTCAGTCGTGTCCGACTCTTCATGACCCCATGGACCAGAGCACGCCAGGCACGCCTATCCTTCACTGCCTCTCGCAGTTTGGCCAAACTCATGTTAGTAGCTTCGAGAACACTGTCCAACCATCTCATCCTCTGTCATCCCCTTCTCCTTGTGCCCTCCATCTTTCCCAACATCAGGGTCTTTTCTAGCAGAGCAATCTGAATTGCCTTGCACTAGTCTGGCTTTGTATGGGATGTTAGCGGAGGAAGAGTACCTCTGGTAGGGGGCACGTTGTGCCTCTTCTAGGGTAGTTTGACCATAGTTGGTCTCTACCCTGCACTCAGCTCTAACCTGTGGCTCCTAGAATAAGACATGCTCTTGAGAGCCAGCGTGGTGTAGTGGTTAAGAGTGGTCGACTCATAATCTGGTGAACCGGGTTTGTGTCTCCGCTCCTCCACATGCTGCTGCTGGGTGACCTTGGGCTAGTCACACTTCTTTCAAGTCTGTTACCTCAGCTCTTGATTACTTTGAAACTTCCCCTCTAGACTCTATATGTCTTCTAAAAGTAATACCTCTAACCAGAATTTTAAAGCTTTTAATCATTCTTCTGCTATTACTATTTCTCCTTCTTTCTGTGCCACATCCCCACAAAATTGTACCCCAAATGGCTTACAACGTATCAGATGAATAATAGCCATTCAAAATAGATATAAATAGATAGATGATAGATAGATAGATAGATAGATGATAGACACAATTAGAAATAATACTAACATCAATAAGAAAAAAAAGATCAGTATGTACAACATTGTGTAAAACAACATAAACAATTGCTTAAACTAAACAATATTGCATAAAACAATATAAGTAAATTAATCTAACTGAATGGCTTAAATCTGATGAAGCAACAGCCACATCGCTTGGCTCCACAGCCATTAAGCGGGTTCTCCTTCATGGAGAGCACGTGTTGCGGTGGGGGCTAACAAGTCACCCCACTGTTGCTGGGTGGGTTAGGATAGATGTCCATGGCAAGTGATTGGGCCCTGCGGGTTGCTGGGGAGAATGTTATGTAGCAATGTTTGATGGACAGCTCAGAGGTTATATATTCTTAGTGCACGCAGCCCGAGGCCCTCTTTCCTGCGTGCATCGGATCACCCGCCCTCCCTCCCTTAATTTAGGCTTGTGTGTTGACCTTGCTATGCCTGTCATGGGGTCGTCTGCTTTTGGGGCAGGGGCCTGGTAGGAATTTTTCCATCTGGCTGATTGGCTGTTGACATTTGGTTTTCGCCTACTGCGTAGCAATTAGTCACAACTTGTAAGGTTGCGGTTAGGCATTGGTTATGAATTTGGTTGGTGGAGGGGTAAGGATTGGCTGTGCCTGCCCCTCCAATGCTGCTGCGCGGGGAATTCCGTTAAAGGAATCCAGGGGCTCATCATGCTTTTGTCCGTTCCCCTGGTCAGGGGTTAGGGCCACGCAAGAGCCCCTGGGAACATTTGGGGAGAGGCGAGGGCCCGGGCCCCTGACCCCCATTCTTTCCCCAAAGTGTTTTCCCTTTACTGACTTCCGCTAACTGGGCGGATGTCAGTCTGCCCCCAGGAGGGGGCAGATAGTTGGAACCAATGCCTAAGCAACCACTCACATTTTTGTATTTTAATAAAGTTGTGGCCAAAATCATGCCAAAAACCTTAAACTTAAATTACTGTGTGTAATGTGGGTTATTTTGGGGGGTGGCTTGGGGGACCTCGACACGCAAACAGCAGCTCTTCAGCTGAACACCACTCAAGATGTCTAACAGCCTTTCCACAATCTTCTCCACATGTTAATCCCAGCTGGTTAGGCCTAAACTAGAAGAAAATAAACCAGTAAATTAAACTTTGTAATCTAAGAGTGTTTGATGGGGTACAGTCTATCACTTGCATCCTAGACCTTTGTCTATAATGGCTCATTGCATCTAACTGGGTGGGGTGGGGTGGGAGGGTCCAAGAAACTTAATTCTTCACTAAGCCTCCCTGAAGAACACTCCTGGAACAGCCCTTGGACTCAAATAATCTTGATCTATATTAGCCCGTTATCAATGACCCCTTCTCGGATAAGGTATTGAAGTGATAGCGTCCTTGCTGAATTAGTGTGTTGCCTGATAAGACCAGGATTTTGTGAGAATCCCAGCAACAGGCAACAGGGGGTATTCTGAACATTTTGCACTGATGGACTGCAACTTACTTTCTGCTCAAACCTGATTTATAGTACAGTCCATGGGGTCACGAAGAGTCGGACACGACTGAACGACTGAACAACAACAAAAGGGAGATTATGTAGCAATCACAGTTACGAAGCCAGCATTTTTATCGCTTAATTCATTGGAATCCTCAGTTCTTGCTCTTTTTTCTTCAGATTCTTTAAATATTAGTGTACAGGACCTGCTTGATTGATGCTTACCTCCCCCCTCACTCTTATCTAGGTGGAAATGACTGTGGATCACCCCCAAGGAGAGACCGTGAAGAACTTGCAAAATTACCAGGCAAACCATCCTATTCCCATGGGGAAGAAGTAGTCTACAACTGCCGGCCTGGATATATAAAACTTGGGCGCATTAGATTTCAGTGTAACGATGGACAATGGGTGCAATCTGTACCACATGTGGAATGCAGAAGTAAGTAAAAGCATAACTTTGCAGAATTCAGAAACACAGGCGATTGAAATATTTTGAGCAGTTATTTTTCTCTCTCTTTGTGATCATCATTGGGATGACCCTTTTTTTAAGATAAGATGATTTATTTATTGTCATTGCACAAGTACAAGCACAACGCTATACAAGTGCAATGAAATTGCATGCCATCCCGTAAAAACCAGAAAGAAAGAAACAAAACAGCACAAAACACACACACACACACACACACACACACACACACACAAAGCCACACATGCACGCACACACACACACACACACACACACACACACCCATCACAGCTCTCCAAGGTCATATTATCTGGTTACAGCATTTAAGATGGTTATAGCTCTTGGGTAGAAACTGTTCTTCAATCTATTTGTTCTTGATCTAATTGTTCTATATCTTCTACCCGAAGGCAGTGGTGCAAAGAGACTATATCCTGGATGAGATGGATCCTTTAAAATATAGTTTACCTTTTTAAGGCAACGGGAACCGTATAGTTCTTCCAGAGATGGGAGAGGATGACCAATAATATTTTGGGCTGTGGTTATGACCTTCTGAAGTACCTTCTTCTCCCTGGCTGTGCAGCTGGAGAATCAAGCACAAATACAGTATATAAGAATGCTCTCTATGGAGCCTCGGTAGAAGGACACCAGCAGTCTCTCACTCAGATTGTTCTTCTTTAAAAGTCTGAGGAAATAAATTTAGCATTGTAACAGAGAGACCACATGGTTCTATTTCAGTTTGTAGGCACTATCTCCTTTTTTTGTTTGACATTTGGATTCCATTATTTGTTTCCACTCAGAGAGGTGGAGAAATATTATCATTTTCCTTTTTAACTGAAAGCTGAATACTGCCTACACTTCTTCTTCTTCTCTTTATTCTTTGGTGATCACTCATAGCCAAGTAAGATTGTATTCCATAAACACGGTTTTAAAAGTGAGTCCGTACGTGACTGTGGAGGCCAATTCTGGATCCACACGTCCTTCCACAGTGGGGACATAGGTTTCCAAGTGGGAAGTTGATCACAGTGAGGGTTTGCCAAGCATGCCATCCTCATAGCACATTTCTCCCTTTCGTCCTGAGTTCAAGCGTCTTCAAAGCCCATGACACCTTTGGTAAAGGCTGTTCTCCAATTGGAGTGCTTGCAGGCCAGTGTTTCCCAGTTGTCAGTGTTTATACTACATTTTTTTTAGATTTGCCTTGAGAGAGTCTTTGAACCTCTTTTGTTGACCACCAGCATTACGCTTTCCATTTTTAAGTTCGGAATAGAGTAGTTGCTTTGGAAGATGATATTCAGGCATCCGCACAACATGACCAGTCCAAAGAAGTTGATGTTGAAGAATCATTGTACACACAGACAAGCACACACACGGAAGCTGAGGACCAAGTACAATGTTATGAAGAAAAATTGTTTGCCACCACAAACAGCTCCGTATCTCCCTGGTTATGCCTTCTAAAAGAAGGTGCTTGAAGCAACTTAAGACTTCCACCCCAAGAGGCACCTGGTGAATCAGAGCAGGAGTGGGGGAAGTCTGAGCTCAATGATATCGCACGTCTTCTATTACTTCATGGGGAGACAAGAAGAGGGGATGCAAGGCTGTTCTTCATAGTCTCATATATTCCTCCTAACATTGCATGGTTCTCAAATGCCATGTTTTTCTAGCCAGAAGTGTTATAATGCATTACATTTCACTTTTCTTTTTTCTTTAATTTCCAGAAAAGCCTTGTGGACATCCTGGAGATATCCAGTCTGGCTCTTTTGATGTTGTTAATGAAAATGAATTTGTCTTTGGCGCTCGTGTTGTGTATCGGTGTGATGATGGGTAAGTCTCCTCCCTTCAGATATTTAATCACAGTAGTGTTTTTAGGACAGCTGGTATATGATTAAAAATTATACTGATAAAAAACTCATTAAAAAAATAGAACATCAGGGGTATATTATATTCTTAAATGAGTGGTTGTACTGGGGTACTGAGGTGCTTGGCGTGGGTGGTGCTGTGGTCTAAACCAGTGTTTCTCAACCCTGTGCCTCCAGATGTTTTTGGCCTACAACTCCCATCATCCCTGACCACTGGTCTTGCTAGCGAGGGATGATGGGAGTTGTAGGCCAAAAACATCTGGAGGCACAGGGTTGAGAAACACTGGTCTAAACCACTGAGCCTGTTGGGCTTGCCGATCAGAAGGTTGGTGGTTTGAATGGAGTGAGCTCATTGCTCTGCCCCAGCTCCTGCCAACCTAGCAGTTTGAAAGCACACCAGTGCAAGTAGATAAATAGGTACCATTGCGGCGGGAAGATAAATGGCATTTCCATGCAATTTGGTTTCCATCACAGTGTTCTGTTGCGCAAGAAGCAGTTTAGCCATGCTGGCCACAGAAAGCTGTCTGTGGACAAACGCCAGCTCCCTTGGCCTGAAAGCGAGATGAGTGCCGCAACCTCACAGTCGCCTTTGATTGGACTTAACCGTCCAGGTGTCCTTTACATTTTTTACATTTTTTGCTTGTCTGCTCTTGGACTAAGACACCCATTTCATTGCAGCCAGAAAAAAACAAGTGGCTGCAAGTTATTTTTATCACCTTTGCCTATTGTGCAAGCTGCGACCGTTACTGAACATTTGTGTCATCCCTAGAAACAACTAGGAAATAATTTAGATTAGATTAGATTAGATTAGATTAGATAAATTTATTGTCATTGTCCGTATATACACAGTATACACAACAACGAAAATCAAACACCCAAAGACCGGATTTACCGTACACATTTGCACATATCTCCAACACTCTCATCCTATTAAGACATAATCTATTAAAACATAACATAATCCAGAATGTAACATAACCTATTAAAAGCATAACATAACCTAAAACCTATCTCATTCCTTACTACTCACTGCTTGCTATTTCTTACTACTGGACCTGAGATCATTATTTAGTGCAATCAAAGCTCTTGAATAGAAACTATTCAGAAGGCGTGTGGTTCGAGTTTTCATCGTCCTGTATCTTCTGCCCGAAGGCAACAGTGCAAAGAGGTTGTGAGCAGGGTGGGTAATTTCTTTTCTAGAAGCAATTGCTTGAGGCTCATGTTTCAAAGTATTATTACAGAAGCTGATCCTCTCATGTAATCCTATAGTTTTAAAAAGTTTCAGTTTGTTTGTTTGTTTGTTTGTTTATAAAAAAAACCTTCCAGGTACAAGATGCTTAGTCATACAAATTACCGTGATTGTCGTGCAGATGGATGGAGCAATGATGTCCCTCATTGTGAAGGTAAGTGGACCTTCAGAGATCTTGACTGAAATTCAGAGTACTTTGGAATTGTCTAATAATAATATAATAATTTGTTGGGCGGCCTCCAACAAATACAAAGATACATTAAGGTTTTATTAAGGTTGTTGTTGTTGTTCAGTCGTGTCCGACTCTTCGTGACCCCATGGATCAGAGCACGCCAGGCACGCCTATCCTTCACTGCCTCTCGCAGTTTGGCCAAACTCATGTTAGTAGCTTCGAGAACACTGTCCAACCATCTCATCCTCTGCCGTCCCCTTCTCCTTATGCCCTCAATCTTTCCCAACATCAGGGTCTTTTCTAGGGAGTCTTCTCTTCTCATGAGGTGGCCAAAGTACTGGAGCCTTAACCTCAGGATCTGTCCTTCTAGTGAGCACTCAGGGCTGATTTCTTTAAGAATGGATAGGTTTGATCTTCTTGCAGTCCATGGGACTCTCAAGAGTCTCCTCCAGCACCATAATTCAAAAGCATCAATTCTTCGGCGATCAGCCTTCTTTATGGTCCAGCTCTCACTTCCGTATATTACTACTGGGAAAACCATAGCTTTAACTATACGGACCTTTGTTGGCAAGGTGATGTCTTTGCTTTTTAAGATGCTGTCTAGGTTTGTCATTGCTTTTCCCCCAAGAAGCAGGCGTCTTCTAATTTCGTGACTGCTGTCACCATCTGCAGTGATCATAGAACCCAAGAAAGTGAAATCTCTCACTGCCTCCATTTCTTCCCCTTCTATTTGCCAGGAGGTGATGGGACCAGTGGCCATGATCTTAGTTTTTTTGATGTTGAGCTTCAGACCATATTTTGCGCTCTCCTCTTTCACCCTAATTAAAAGGTTCTTTAATTCCTCCTCACTTTCTGCCATCAAGGTTGTATCATCAGCATATCTGAGGTTGTTGATGTTTCTTCCATTAAGAAGCCATTAAGACAACAAAGGTCAAAGGAACTCATTGTGAGATGGCAAATGGTTGTGTCTATGGGAGACGCAAGACCCATTTGGGTGTTGATGCTGTGAATCCCTCCATCATAGGCTCAGGTTCTATGTATGTGTAAATAAACCATATATCACAAAACAGCGCAGTCACCCTTGTGTCTCATTCCCAAATTGTGAGAATCTATCTACTTTTTTTGTGGAGAAATAGTTTCTTCTTTGCTAATGGAAACATTGACATAACTAGCAATTCATACTGTAGAGATTGAAGATTTACTGGTTTTAAAAGGAATGTTTGGCTGCTGTGATAGCCAACGCTTTGGGCTATAGCTTGTATGTTATGGCCAATGGCAAAAATAAGAAAAACTGAACAGAAAAATCTTGTGTGTATTAAATCCACACACAGCCAGGTTTAATTCTGATAGATCTGCTCAATAATTCAGTCTGGGCCGGGCTTCCTGTTTCCTGTGTGCCAAGGGATAGATGCCTCTCCCAACACAGTGGAGAGAGACAGATGGAAATAATCAGAAAATGAAGGGGAAATTGCATTTTCTGCATTCCTCTTCGGTTGATAAGTAGTATACTTGAATGTCTTCTGTTGAGTACAGTCATACCTTGGAGCCCTGGAACTCTCCTGAACAATACAAACCCAGAAGTGTTTGTTCCAGTTTGCGAACATTCTTTTGGAACCTGAACATCCGATGGGGCTTCCATGGCTTCTGATTGGCTGCAGGAGCTTCCTGCAGCCAATCAGAAGCTGTGATTTGGTTTTCGAATGTTTTGGAAGTCGAATGGACTTCCGGAATGGATCCCGTTCGACTTCCAAGGTACGACTGTATTATGGTTGTAGTAATTATGCTACTCATTTTCTACTGTTTTTCTTGATCACCTTCAAAAATCATCTTGCTAAACTTTGCATGACATTATTTGTTTTATAGTGACGAAGTGTTTCCCAGTAAAAGCACCAGAAAATGGAAGAATCCTTATGACTGGAGTACAAGACTTAGACCAGGAATTTCTGTTTGGCCAGGTGTTACGATTTGAATGCTCCGGAAGTTTCAAAATCCAGGGATCCGAACAAATCTTTTGCACAGCTCATGGAAACTGGAGTGACAATGTACCAAGATGTGTAGGTTAGTTGGGAGGAGGGGATAAAACGAACAATCGAAACCAGCAGAAGATATGTTAACGCTCAGTGCTTAAAGCCCCTTTTGCATGCTAAAAAGTATCACCAAAGAGTTTGTATAAAATAACAGGGCTGGTTCATTTAAAATTAGATCCATCAATTCCATACCCTCCAACATTTCTCTGATGAAAATAGGGATGTTCCACTGCATAATGTTAATTTTACTATTTATAACCCAAATATCTTACTGGGTTGCCCCAGACACTCTGGGCAGCTTCCAACATATATAAAAACATAATAACATTTTAAAAACTATACAGGATTACCTAAAGATGGCTCGGGGGTCAGATACCCTCCAACATCTCTCTTATGAAAATAGGGACATTCTAAGGCAGTGATGGCTAACCTTGACACTCCAGATGTTTTGGAACTACAACTCCCATCATCCCTAGCTAACAGGATCAGTGGTCAGGGATGATGGGAGTTGTAGTCCCAAAACATCTGGAGTGTCAAGGTTAGCCATCACAGTTCTAAGGAAAAGTGGGACATTCCAGGATCAATTCAGAAACCAGGACAGCTTCTCTAAATCAGGGACATCCCTGGGAAATAGGGTCTGCAGTTCCCCTTAGCTTTGCCTAACTAAATCAATGATTTAATGAGTCTTTGAATTTATTGATGGTGTGTTAACATGTGTCCCTTATCACATGTGATGTTCATGTGTACATGTGCCATCAATGGAAGCATGTCTTCCAATATTTGGGGGGGTCAGAAGATGGTTCACCATGGGGGCATTTTCTTTTTTACAGTAAGAGGGGGAGATTGGCAGTAGAGGTACAAAACCAAGCCTTGTACATATTTATCACAGAACAATAAGCAGTAAGTGTGCAACTGCCTATAACTTTGACCACAGAGTGGAGCCTGGAGAGAAAGAGAGGAAGGTGGGGAAAGCTACTGTCACGTTATAAAGCAAGAAGAGGTTACTAGGAATCTGGCACACTGTAATAGAGACCTAGATTTCATTTAGCAACCCTGACATGTAAATTGAAAGGATTTTGTAGGTTCCTTTGAGCCCGACATGGTGTGGTTCCCAAAGCAAGCAACTTGGATTCTTCTGAACCTTCTCAGTTCATTGAAAAATAGCTTTAAAGGGGAGGTGTGAGGCTTCCTGTCCTCTCTAGGTACCTGACTAGAATGGAAGTAAATGACAAAGATGGAGGAGAGGCAAGGGTAAATGGTAGAGAAAGAGGTGAGGGGAAAGCTGAACCGGGCTGGAGCAATCTTGATGAGGTCCCGTAAAGACTGAATGAAGATCGAACAATGGGGGCAATCTTAAATGCTTTATTTCCTTAAAAGGTGGAGGGGTGTTACTTGAGACAACAGGCAAGCCATCTACAAAAAAGAGGTAGGGTATTTTAAGCTTCCTGTCACAGGTAGTTTAAGAAGCTGCTTGAGCACATCGTTCTCAGCCTTTGGTGCTGAGTGAAAAAGTAAGAGGATCAGTAAAGGTAAAGGTAAAGGGACCCCTGACCATTAGGTCCAGTCACGGACGACTCTGGAGTTGTGGTGCTCATCTCGCTTTATTGGCCGAGGGAGCCGGCGTGCAGCTTCCAGGTCATGTGGCCAGCATGACTAAGCCAGAGCGAACCAGAGCAGCGCACGGAAACACCGTTTACCTTCCCGCTGGAGCAGTACCTATTTATCTACTTGCACTTTGATGTGCTTTTGAACTGCTAGGTTGGCAGGAGCAGGGACTGAGCAATGGGAGCTCACCCCGTCGCGGGGATTCGAACCAATGACCTTCTGATTGGCAAGCCGTAGGCTCTGTGGTTTAACCCACAGTGCCATCCGCATCCTAAGTACTTTGTGCAAATTGAACAGAGTACCTCTGCCATCCAGAGTTTCATGTTCAAACCTGGGTATGGGGCAACTCGCCTTTCCAGGTGCCAGCTTGTAGAGACAGTGTTTTTGGAAAGGCCATTTTTGTTCTCACCAGGGCTAATGAATGGCCAAATACTGGATTGTGGCCATGCAGAGAAGCAATCCAGTGTAGAGCAAGGTATTTTCACGCATCCAGAATCCTTAGGCAAAGAGGGCAAGCACAATTCCAGCAGGAGAGGAGAGGCAAGGTCGCCACAGCTCATTTCCTTTGTTGTGCTTCTATGACATAGGCATTCGCTTTTAGAGCAAACGAGTCAAGATGCTTGAGGGAAATGTTCAGGATGATAGGGAGGCAGTAACCCTTGTTGCAGTGGCCGGTAGGGGAGCATTGCTCTCCTGGCATCACTGCCAGTTAGAGAAAGGGGAAGGTCAAGGCAGTGAGGAGCTCAGCAGAGCACAGTGGCAGTGGCAGTGGCAGGAGTGCTGGATTGACTCTGCCACTGCACCTATGTCGCAACTCCCCACCGCCTTGCCCCCCACTCTTGGTAGTTGGCAGCAATGTACGACATTGGGGAGCCCAGGTGAGCAGAGCCAAGCCACCCACACCACTCGGCCAGCCACAACTGACACCTAGGAAACATATGGAAGCTGTTGAGAATATTTTATGTCACTGGACTTGAATCTAGTTCCTTCCTGAATGAGAATTATGACTTCAGTTCTGCATTTATCCTGCTCTCATGCATGATTACGTGACTCCTTCTCAGTTCTGGCACCTTAGAAATGGGAATACAGTGAATTGTTCCTTGAAGGATCTTTTTAGAAACATTGCATTACATTTCTTTTTGTTACAGGTTAACACCTCGTTTCCTAATACAGAAATTCTGTTTGTATTTTGCCATAGAAATTACTTGCCAGGAAGAAAACATTGACAATGGATATATAATAAACCCAAGGAAACTTTACAAAGAGGGGGACAGAGTGCAGTTCTCATGTAGTAATGGGTACAAGCATGCTGAGAGATCGGATGCTACATGCACTCGGAATGGGTGGAGTTCAAGACTTGCATGCATAGGTTTGTATGCTTCCAGTCCCTAGAGCTGTTGTCATTTCGGTGTAATCCTGTGCATGCTTACTTTGAAGTAAGCCCACTCTGTTGCACAGATCTCTCTGGGAGTTGTGCACAAGATTGAAATTTTAGTCAAGTGGATTAGATTAGATGATTTAAAATAGATCAGAATGTTGTCCTTGGTGAATTGGGACAATGATTTTTACACCTTTAAAACTATGCCATTTTGTGTTTTATACCGGTATTTGTTTACTCATCACTCACATCTCGCATGTAGGAGGGAATGCTCCTTCTGCAGTGGTGTCCGGAAAGGAACCTGTTATTGTTATTGTTGAATTTATATACCGCCCTATACCCAGATGTTTCAGGACGGTTCACAAAAAATATCTATGGCAGCAGAAAGGGAAGAGAGGAGGATCTAGAATGGCAGCGGCATGTTGCAGCACTGTGCTTGTATTATTTTAAAGGGAATAATAATTCAGTGCTCCAGGAACAGAATACATGTGTTTTTGTTCCTTTTCAACTGGTGGCTATGGTCATAGGAGCAAAGGAAGCTGCCTTGTTCCCATCTAGCTCAGTCTGGCTCTACATGGGTTTCAAGACAGGGGTCTGTCCCAGCCTGATCTTCAGACACTGCCTGGGATTTTTGCATGAGCTTTGACCCCGCCCTGATTCAGACATTGGCTGATTTTAAAATGCATATTGTTAATCAAGTAAGTTTTCTTTAGCAAGTTCCCCTGATTCTGGTTTTGCAATCTTTTGCTAAGATGTTTAGATGTGAATTTTATCTGTTTTTATTCTACTGTTATTCTATCTTTTGGAAAGTTTAAAATTATTATTTACTTTTTTGTAAATTTATTTATTTGGGTTTTTCAAATTAAATTTTACAATAACATATCAACGTACAATATAGAAACAAGATTCCACAGAATCTCCTGACCTTCCCTCATCCCCTTTCTGGGTCCTATTGTTAGACCTTTCCCTCCTGCATCTTTTATAATAATCCAAATCTTTTGCATCTCCATTATGTCCAAAATTCACCATTAAACTGCAATTCCAACCTGACTAACAATTTTAGCTGTTTACAATGGTTTTTAAGATAGATTATAAATTTCCCCCATTCCTTATTAAGATTTTGGTCTTTAAAATTATTGCTTTTCTATCTTATTGGAAAAAATTAGTATTGTTTTGTGAACCGCTTTGAGGTTTGTTTGTTTTTAACAAATAATAAATACATTCTCATACCGATGTACTGAGTTATATCTAGCCAGGGAAAGAATTTCTTGCTTGATCTGTTGCTGACCAAGTGTCCCTCTTGTATTCATAGAAATTGTCTGCTCCCCACCACAAGTAGAACATGGCGACTTCCAGCCTAAGGAGAGTCACTATGAATATCAAGACACAATCGAAATACAGTGTGAGTCTGGGTATCAGCTTCAGAACCGCCAATCCACTTCCACATGTACAGCGACGGGGTGGTCTCCTCCTCCGACATGTATTCGTAAGTAGCTTTCTCTTTGCAGTTTCAAAACATGGACAGCTGACAGTCAATGCATCTGACTTCATAGTTTATGAATTATATGTCCATCACGATGATAGTTGAGGTGTGTGTGCGCGCAGGGAGAGCCATGAACCTCTACCTATTGCTCTATTACTGGAGGTGAGGGACTGTGCATGGAGGCACATGGGATCCCTTGGATGGAGGCTGGGTTATTGCGTGTCGAGGTCCCCAAACCACCCCTCAAATAATTCACACATCAGTCAGAATTTTAGTTTTGGTTTTTGGCATGATTTTGGCCACAACTTTATTAAAATACAAACAATGTGAGTGGTTGCTTAGGCATTGGTTAAGACTATCTGTCCCATAGGGGACAGAACTGACGACTGTCAGTAAGGGGAAACTCTGGAGAGATAAAGGGAGCCAGGTGATCTGACCCTCCCCTCTCCCCTCAGGATCCCAGGGCTCTTGCACGGCCCTAGCCCCCGACCGGGGGTTCGGACAAAAAGCATCGAGCCCCTGGATTCCTTTAACGGAATTCCCCTAACACCAGCAACAATTGGAGGGGCAGACACAGTCAATCATAACCCCTCCTCCAACCAACATAATAACCAATGCCTAACTGCCAACCTTACAAGTTGTGACTATTTGCTACGCAGTAGGCGAAAACCAGATGGCACCAGCCAATCAGCCAAATGGAAAAATTCCTACCAGACCCCTGCCCCAACAGCAGACGACCCCATGACAGGCATAGCAAGGTCAACGCAGAGGCCTAAAATATAGGGAGGGAGGGCGGGTGATCCGAAGCACGCAGCCAAGAGGGGGATCACGTTGCATACCAACCAATATATATACGCTGGGCTGTCCATCAACAAATTGCAACATACAAATATCCCCAACAGCACCCTGGGTCCAATCACAGCAGTGGCCATCCATACGATCCCGCCCAGCACCAGAGGGGTGACTTGCTGGCCCCCACTGCAACACGTGCTCTCCATGAAGGAGAACACGCTTTCACAGTCAGAGTAAGAGCTCAGATTTTTGCCCACTGAAATGTTACTCCCAAGTACAAAGTTTAATTGCTGTCATTCACAAATATATCAGAGGAAATAGGGATGCAGGCACGTCTGACTGAATGTCTGCATAGGCTTGAGCTTTTTGCAAAGATTTTATTTCAATGCTTGCTAAAATGTTAGAGTTCCCTGCACCATTACCTTTTTCTAAGGGCCAAAAGCTTATCTTTGGGCTGGAGAAGACAGTGGTCTTCAAGTCCCAGCAAACTGTCTTTTCCCAGCTTGACTCTTCCTGGCAGCAAATGTGGGTCTGGGGACCACCTGCATCTTCTGCCACAGTGATCTATTTCTGTTTTCATACACAGACCAAAGAGGGAAACCCAGATAATATTCAGACACTGATACACTTGAGCCAAATGTGCAACCTCCATTAAACCAGCCAGCCCAAGGAAAATAGCAAGTGGAACATCCTGATTTATTTATGTTTGGCTTAACCTTTTTCCTCATCTTATCCAAAGCAAAGAACTGTGACTATATTCGGATTGAGAATGGACAAATATCTGATTCCTATGAACGCTGGAGAGACTACTATTTTCCAAGAAGGGTGGGACAAACAGTTGACTATAGTTGCCGTGATGGTTTTCTACCAAGAAATAAAGAAACATGGCATAGAATTTCATGCACCAAACTCGGCTGGAGTCCAGAACCAAAATGCTTTAGTAAGTTAACATTTTCCTTGCATTCTCCTCTGATCATAAATGGAAATGACTTGTGCAAACGCAAAATATGCCCATTCCAAAATATGTGGAAGGAATGAAAAGATTTTGAAAGATGGCCAAAAGGTCATAAAAGCCAAAGTAATGGAAGTTGCAATTTGTTTAGGGTCACATTATTCATTATATTTTCAGTTCCAAACTGAACATTTTAAAAGTATAGACTTAAAGAATGTAGTTAAAATGTCTTCACACGGCACCAAAAAGATAATAAGCTGAGTACCAGGTTGACCCATTTGGTGGTGGTGATTGTGTTCCATAAGTGGGGGCTTTCTCTGTGATCACCACCCCCTGATATCCGTGGAAGAGCTTGGCATTTGGTCAGGTGGCCATGGACGTAGGGGTGGGTTGAATCATCTTAATCTCCCATTCTCGTCACCTCCACACAAGCACATTGTAAGTCCCTTCTGTCAAATGCCTGTGCAATTTTTTAAGACAAAACCCTATTCTTTAAGTATAAAAAATAATAGTTGCAATGGTATTTGAAAGGGTTCCATGGTACACTTTTTCCATTAACAAAAAATCTAACTGCTCAAGTTCGGTGTAATAAGCACCTGGTAGCCATAGTGCTTTTATGATGCCACACTCCTTCCTGGGTAATTGTATGGAGAGAAAAATGGCTGCCCTCCTTTACCTATGGAGTCGCCTCTCTCTCTATACAGTCATACCTCATGTTGTGTTCACTTCAGGTTATGTCTTTTCAAGTTGCGTCCTGTGGCAACCCTGAAGTATCGGAACGGTTACTTTTGGGTTTCGCCGCTCTCGCATGCGCAGAAGCACTAAATTGCGCCTCGCCCATGTGCAGACGCAACGCTTCTGGATGCAAATGCTTCGAGTTGCAGATGTGCCTTCGGGATGGATTACATCCACAACTCGAGGTTCCACTGTACCAAAAAGTCACACACATCACAATGTCCCCCCTTCCAGGGGCCTCTAGTTACTGATGGGCAAGTCTGTTCGTTTTAGTTTCTTTGGGTTTCTAATTTTTCCAATCTTACATTCATTGCGCCACATTTCCACGTCAGTTTGTTGGTTTGCTTGTGTGTGTGTGTGTGTGTGTGTGTGTGTGTGTGTAGTGACAAATTGTCAGCAAATGTTCGCAAATATTGTATGGAAATTTGCCTAACATACACATTTTTGCAAAGCCATTTCCCCCTACATAATGCATCTTTGTATTCTATTTTCATCCATGTATTTTAATCCACACAGTACCCTAGCATATGCACTTTTCAACACATTAGTTGGCCAGAGAACTGCTTTGCAAAATTCAGAGCAGTGAGAATTTCGAAAGATGTCTGTGTTTTGGTTTCTGAATTTTTTTGCGAATGCAAATAACATTCACATTCAAATACAGATTCACGTTCAAATGTGAATCGGATCAATCCATATTAAAGCAGCTAGGAAAGGTTGTTAAAAGAGAAAAAAGTGGTATGTCACTGTGACTCCTAAAGATTCTTTCAACACATGAAGGGGTATTTTAGGAATCACATTGTGTGTCTATTTTCTACATCTATATATTGTAAAAGTATATATAGGAAAACTTAAAACTAAGTCTCTTGAGCAATGCATCATCTATCTTGAAAATAAGATTTCAATTGCCAAAATATATGCCCATTAGTGATGGAACCTATCTATTTTTAATTTTGCTTTTAGAAAAATGTGATGTTCCTAGACAACTTGCACATGGTACATTCAATGTCCATACTTGGCAGAAGTTCATAGAAGATGAAGAAATTTCATATTCTTGTGAGAATGGATATGCTCCTGCAAATCAACAAGCTAAGGCCGTGTGCACCAAAAATGGCTGGTCACCTGCTCCACGTTGTAACATAAGAAGTAAGTTTTATTTATGGAACCCAATTTGACAATATGGAACCTGAGGACCTGGACCCTATCCTGTCCTGCTGTGCACAACCAGTACGTTATATTATTTTCTTGGACTTCTCACAGTTACAGCAAAGCTTAAGGATGTGCATGTATGTAAATCCCATGTGGATTTGCCATGAGTAGCAGAGGAAAAGAAGCCTTTGCAGCACCTACCAGTTCTGTACGTCTCCTCTTCACTGGGTGAAGCAATCACAAGCATTCTGGGTATTTGCCACATATGTTGCAGATGAAGCTGAACCTGGAAGAACTTGTTTAATATTTGTACCCAAAGGGTGGGACTTCTGTCAGGCTGTGGAACGAACCTTAAAGTCTCCCTAAAGCCTGCACTACATAACTTAATCAGACCAGATCTCAGTTGAGAAATTCATGGAACATTGTTGTGGACTTCACAAGAAGCTGATTTTTAGCTAACAAAGCCCACCATAATTTGTGGGTCCATGCATCTAATATCTTCCTTTTCCTCATTAGAAATATGTGGACTCAAGGATCCACCAAATGGCTTTTTCACTGAAAGCAGAAACCGATATAATGTGAATGAGAAAACATCATATCGCTGTCGTTCTGGCTTCACAACTCCACAAGGACTTGAAATGGGAGATATACAATGCCATGAAGAAGGGTGGAAGCCTGAACCAAAGTGTATCAGTAAGCAGTTTAAAGAATCATGTATTTTGGATGAAAAATGGGTTGATTTAGACCACACATTGGAAAAGTCATTAACTTAGGCTTAAAAAGCAGTCTGCTCTGATAACCATGTGCACCCTGGCTAAACTCTACACAATATGAACTTCTTCTGTCTGTTTCCTCCATCCTCTTTCAGTGGTAGTAATTTACAGCAGGAGATTCAAACTAACAACAAGAAGTTGTCTTCTCTCCAATCAGTTGATGAGAAACAAAGTTCTAGGCCTCATTGATGAAATGCAAACTGGCAAATCCACTTGAGTAGTCAAAGAACTCAAATGTGAAATTACTGTCCATTTAGCTAAAATATGTACTGGTAACTTGTCCCTCAAATTAGCCTTCATAACTGAGGTCTGGAAAATAGCCAGTTTTTAAAACAGGATCCAGGGAGAGCCTGGAAGTTACAGTTGATTAATTTCTATTCTGCTTGCTTAATGCCTGTTCTGGGGGAATTTGTGGAAAGTATTGTGAAAAATAAAATAACCAACCATATAGAAAAAGAAATCTTGCTGAAGTAGAGACAGCATGGCTGCTGTAAGGGCAAATCCTGTCTCATGAACCTAGTAGAGTTCTTTGAGTGTGTTAGCAGGCATATATGAATGGTGGTGATCTGGTTGAGCCCGTGTGCTTGGACTTTCAAAAAGCTTTTGACAAGGTAGCTCACCAAAGACTCCTGAATAAGCTTAGAAGTAATAAAATAAGAGGTGAAGTCCCTTTATGAACCAGGAATTGGTTAACCAGCGGGAAGCAAGAAATGGACAGTTCTCTGAATGAAGGGATTCAGAAAGTGAAGTCCCTAAGAATCAGTAATGGGACCTGTTCCTTTTAACTAGCTCATAGACAATCTAGAGTTAGAGGTGAGCAGTGAAATGGCCAAGGAAGCTGATGATACTAAATTGTTCATGGTCATTGTAACAAAAAGAGACGGTGAAGAGCTCCAAAAGGGACTCTCCAAACTGAGCGAATGGGCGGTAGAATGGCAAAGGCAATTCAAACTGTAAAGTGATGCATATTGGGGCAAAAAATATATATCTTAATTTCACATGTATGTTCATGGAGTCTGAACTAGCAAGATTTTAGAGCATGTAAACTGATACTATAAAACCGATCATAAATAATATTCATTCTTTATTTCCTCAGAGACATGCCAAGTGCCAACTCCAAATAATGAAATCTTTAGCACAAGTCAATCAGTTTTCTTGTTTGAAGAAATACTTCACTACAAATGTAAAGATGGGTTTGAAACCATTAAAAAGGCCACAAGTGACCATGTAGTATGCACAGAGAATGGATGGAGTCCAAAGCCTGAATGTCTACGTAAGTTATAAAATATCATTGTTTAATTATATAATTATATAACACAGCCTTGATATAATTATATAACATAGCCTTTGTCAATCAAACAAGGTTTGTTTCATTGATGTTTTCTATGAGGTTACATACACAGGCTACTAGCTTATAATCTTTCAGAAGCAAGACCTCCAATTATCCTAGATGTACAATTTAGGATTATCTAGTATGTCATAACCAGCAATACTCTGGGTTCTCTTCAGATATTGCTATAACCAGCAATATCCTTTATTTTCCTCAATAATTTTCTCCCAGTGATTTCTAATGATTTTACATAACTAAAATACCTCAAGTTGGCATGCATCACTGACTTAACACTTCCATTAATAATGATCAGTAATAATATATATTCATCTCGGATGTAATGAAGTAAGATATGAAGCTGGATGTTTAGCAATCTGATTCTGTAGATGAAATTGCTACATATAGGAGTTAGGCAACTTGCTCTGTGTTTAACAATGTGTTTGGCTTGCTCAGAGTCCATAGAAAACATTTGAGAATAAAATACCCCAACTGAAGCACCTTTTGGCAGTGGTTCCTCCATCCAGGCAAACTGATAAGAATCCTTCACCTGGAATGTAAAGGAATTCTATGAAGAAGAGAAAACAACAGGAAAGCAAAAGGTTAATGGAATATATCCAAGCCCAGGTTGTTCAAATAATTTACACCATCTTCCAGATTAAGAGTAGCACCAGCAACTCATCTGAGTGTGCCAGATGTTGTTGTGAGAAAATAGAATTAGACTTCTTCTAGAGAGATTTTAAGGCACGAAAATTTTGAAGGTATGAGGAAGATGGACTCACCCAATAGCTGAGAAACATGGCATGGTGTCTTGTTAAAGATTTATCAGTCTCCACTCCTAGGGGGTCAGAGGTTATGCAAGCCTGCAATATGTTTGATGAACATTTGCAAACATTTTGCTCAGCAGGTTAATTTCAGGCATGTTTGTTTTGAAATGCATGTAATTATATTCAATCTGCTTTGCTCAACATTTCCTCTAGCAATACATTGTGAAGGTTTCCTTCTGGAGAATGGGCTACTTGACCCTAGAAACAACCAATATCAGCACAGAGACGTGGTGAAATTTACCTGCCGCAACGGTTACACAAGAGTTGGGCCTGACTCTGCCCAGTGTTATCATTTTGGATGGTCTCCACAGCCCCCAACGTGCAAAGGTATGCATCCCCCCCATAGCTTATACAAAAAGTAAATATCTTTTTTTTTCTCAAATTTTTTTTATTGGTTTTTACCATTTTTAAAGCACGTAACATATCGGTTAAATTTCCATACTTTCCCCCTCTCACTGTAGGAAGCAACATTCATCCCCCTCTCTCACAAGGGTAGTCCTAATCATTGTACATTTAACCTTACTAACAGCATTTAATATCATTGCTTGGGCCTGGCCCAATTCTGTGGGCCAGGTATTCCTTCTTTCCTTAGTTTCATATTTCGGTTGACTTCCTCAAGTCCCCCTCTGTTGAATTCATTCTCATTCCTCTCTGGCAGTTTTCACACTAACTTTTAAAGCATCCTATGATACAAAAATCATTTTACTTAAAAACACTTATTTTTCCAAACCTCGGCATCTTGGTACTTCTGCTCTTTTCCTATAATCTTATCCAATTTCCTTACTTTAACCTAATTTCAAACTCCTAATATTATATTTTTCACACCCTTACCTCCCTCTGGTCTCGGGATTTCTAGCTAAATTTCCCCCTACATAACTCCTAATTTAAACATAATCCATTAATGCCATAAACCAATCCATACATCATAATTCTTTAAACCGGTAAGAAATTCGAATTCCAATATGTCCTTTTCACCCCACCCCCTCCCTCACGTCAATCCATATCCAACAGTCAGCAGAAATGGTGAGGCATCTTTTCTTGCTCTGCAGCCTGATGTCCTTCATAGTTTTGCCCTCCTTTGAATCAGCTCCTGAAGTTTGTATTTCTTTCCCTTTCTTTTGTTCTTTTCTAACCGTCCTTTTTTCCTTATTGACAAGTCCATCCATCTTCTTCTTTTTCTTCTTCTTGTTGACATGACCCTTCTTTGTGGCCTTTGTAGACATCTCTCTGCAGGTTAGGCCTTTTACTTCAGATGTTAAGCCTTTTTTCCAGTTATTTGCTTTAATTCTTCTGGCCCTGGATCTGTGGTGGGATTTGTTTCTTTCCCACATTTCACCAGCACTTTTTCCTGTGGGACTGGCACATTGTAATCCTTATTCCAACAGTTGTCCAGCATCCTGTTTTGCGCTCTGACCGTCTGTTTAATTTCAGACAAGTCTAGTACTTTTCTCGTGAAGTCATCGCTCCAATCTTCAGCCATTTTCAAGGTCAAAAAACAACTTTTATAGTCACAACAATCCAAAGTAATAATGTCCAAAACCCTTATGTATTTTCCTTGCTAAATTTCCCAAAACCTCGGGAAAAAGAGTAACTTTCTTTCAAATCAAAGTTTGTAGCAATTATTTTCCCAAAGAACTGTTACAGAAGTTTCCTTTAAAACTTTCACTTTGACAGTTGCATTGGTAACAAAGTTCCACTGCTTCCTTTTGCTTCAACGACAAGGGACCGACCTCCGTTTTTAAATCCCTTGCTCTTCTAATTAATTAAGTCCAAAATGTCATTTTACTCACTTTTCCGAAGTTTCTAATCCTTGTTTTGCAGAGAAATTAAGCGCTCAGGGCAGTCGGTACACACAGCTTCGCAGCGGCAAAGGCAGTCGCTGAATCCATAGGGCTCCGTCTCAACCCCACTCTCTCTCGGCATCTCTTACTAGAGCTTACCGGGGAGTAGAGGAGACGTCTGGAGCCTCTGCCGGATCACCATGCCCCCGGGACGCTCTTCCCGGGGTTCTTCAAGGGGTCCGCTGTGCAGTAGCGGCTTCCCCTCCCCCTTGCCGTGCTGGGGCTCTCAGAGACTAAATTACCCCCGACTGACTGCTCCAGTGCTTAACCGGAAGTCCAAAAAGTAAATATCAGTGTGCTTGTTACTCTTAAACATTTCCTGGCATCCTTTTTAAATTATGTATCTCCCAAGCCTTACTGGGGAAGATGTCACTGACTAGTGCAGTGATGGCTAACCTTGACACTCCAGATGTTTTGGGACTACAACTCCCATCATCCCTTACCACTGATCCTGTTAGCTAGGGATGATGGGAGTTGTAGTTCCAAAACATCTGGAGTGTCAAGGTTAGCCATCACTGGACTAGTGCATAGATGATGATGATGATTATTATTATTATTATTATTATTATTTTATTTTATTTTATTTTGGTTTTGTGTTGTGTGGTCAATGGAATATGGAAAGGATGTGACGCTGATGGTGCTGTGGTCTCACCACTAAGCCTCTTGGGCTTGCCAATTGCCAATTAGCTGCTGGAGTTTGGATTACATATAAATAAAGGCAGCTCCATGTATAGGAATGGAGGAAGAATGTTTTAAACAGATTTATGCAGGGAATTTGCTGGTTCCAACCTGATTGAGATTCGCTCACATTGGATTACCTACTTCATTGACCAGCCAATTATGTCCAAGCTGTCTCTGCATTGCTGAGTTTTGAAAGAAAAAGAAAAAATGCCTGAAATATGCAAAATGAAACACAAAATTATATGGGAAATATGGTATATTATGCACCAATATACCCCATTATATAGCCCCATTTGATACAGGTAAATTTCATCATATGCAGGGGTTACATTCCTTGCCACCATGTGTATAAGCAAAATAATGTAAAGCAGAAGTAACTCCCAGAATGGCCAAGTGTGAGCATCCCTACCTGTCTGTAGCTGGTGGGCTCATTCACCAACATGGCAACCATTTCCCCCTGGCTTCCTCTACGCAGTTGTTGGTAATGGGTGAATCTAGGAGCTACATGAGTAGTGCTGATCACCTGAGTCTCTCCCATATAAATGGCACCATCCATTCCATACAACTGGCTGGAACTCAGCGCATCCAACATCATTTCATAATTATGAAAATTCTATATGGAAAGATGTGCTGTCTAGACTTACTCTTGAGTTAACAGATACAAGATTGAAGTGATGCTCTCTTAGTTTCAGCACAAGTCAATTCTTGTCAGCCACCCTCCAACATTACAAATGGCACTATTAGCGGTGACCTTCAGGAACAATATGAACATGGAGAAAAGGTGGAATACAAGTGTAATTTCGGATTTGCCATGACTGGATCAAAGTTGATTGAGTGTTTGGATGGACAGTGGACATCTTTACCACTCTGCAAAGGTAAATTACAGATGCAACTAAGGCATGTTCACAGGGCAAATGTTATGTGCAGACAAAACTATTTTTGTTAACTCAGCAATGTCCCCCACGTGCATATATTCCGCTAGGATTTCTTTTCTATTTACATGCTGGAATTTTCTGTCCCGGAAGTTTCCCAAGTTGCAGGAGAAGAAAAAGGTCTGCAGAAGGGAAAGTGGAGTGTAACACTTGATGTCTCTATATGAAGCAGAATCAGACCATCTTAAGTGTCTTCATTCTTTGTTTTATCATTGAAATGCTATGTTTAAACTAAAGCTCCCAAATGTGGTATAAAATAATCCATTTTTTAATTCCGGTCTTAAGTTTCCAATGCTTGGGACTGGAAATAAGATCAAAACTGAACAGAGAAAAATGACAACAAATCAATGCTCAGTTATTAAGAATGAAGTTAAAATCATACAAGCCATAATAATATCAAAGTCTGCCTCTTCATTCTACTTCTGCAATATATACTGATGAGCTGAAAAATGAAGAGCTGCCCTTGGCATTTCTTTTAACTGGCGTGTAGGAAAGGCTGAAGAGAATGAGCAGCCAAAAAAACTGGGGACTGAGATTATAGTTTTAAGAAAATTAAGAACTCATATTTTGTTTCACATCATTTCCTTCTGTTTTCAACAGAGGAACCCAGAACTTGTGAAGTACCTCCAAATATTAGAAATGGACGTCCTGTCAGTGTTGACTCAGATAGATATCTGCATGGCGAAACTGTGGCATATGAATGTAATGAAAGTTTTTCCATTGTTGGAACTAAAGAAGCTGTGTGTCTGCATGGACAGTGGGAGTTACCATTATGTGTTGGTAAGCTATTACTATTGTTTATTGAATTTATATACCACCCTACACCCAGGGGTCTCAGGGCGGTTCACAGAATAAAATCAAGATATAAAACCACAAAATACATGATAAAAATAGAAACAACAACCCAATAGCCCCCCCCCAAAAAAAAAACATTTTAAAAGGGCATAGGATGTAAATCAGATCAACCAAAGGCCTTGTTAAAAAGGAACGTTTTTGCCTGGCGCCTTAACAGTGTATAATGAAGGTGCCAGGCGAACTTCCCTGGGGAGAGCATTCCACAGACAGGGAGCCACTGCAGAGAAGGCCCATTTTCGTGTTGCCACCCTCCAGACCTCTTGAGGAGGAGGCACACGAAGGAGAGTGCCTCAGAAGATGATCTCAGGGTACAGGTAGGTTCATAGGGAAAGAGGCGGCCCTTGAGGTATTGCGGTCCTGAGCCGTTTAAGGCTTTATAGGTCAAAACCAGCACTTTGAATTGGTAGCCAGTGCAGTCGGACCAGGATCAGTGTAATATGCTCAAATCGTCTTGCTCCGATGAATCGTCCTGGCCGCTGAATTCTGCACTAGCTGAAGTTTCTGAACTGTATTCTGAGACAGCCCTACATATAACACATTGCAGTAATCTAACCTTGAGGTTACCAGAGCATAAACAATAGTAGTTAGGCTATCCCTGTCCAGATAGGAGTGTAGCTGGGCCTCCAGCCAAAGCTGGTAGAAGGCACTCTGGACCAGGGGCCACCTGAGCCTTAAGTACCCCTGGAGCTATGAACCTGCTGCTTCAGAGGAAGTGTAACCCCATCAAGAGCAGGCGACCTCCCATCCATCTGGTCTAGGGAACCACCCACTAACAGTGCCCCAGTCTTATGTGGATTGAGCTGCAGTTTGTTGGCTCTCATCCCGTCCATTACCGAGGCAAGACACTGGTCCAGCACTTCCACTGCCTCACCTGCAGATGTAAAGGAGATGTAGAGCTGAGTGTCAAACTGTACCATTATAAATAAATGCAACTCATATTTATATAGACACTTCAAAAAAATTAATTGCCATTTATTAACATAAGCAATTATATGCTTGTGATCCATTGGATGGGAAATTTAGACTTACTGCCAGGAGACCTCTGCCACAGACATACTTTACGGCCTTAATCAAGTCTTCTACTTCTTCACCTCAGCTGCCCTATACAAAACGGCAATAATGATGGTTTCTCCTCCAAAACTGCTGCAAGGATTGATTGCAATAAAGACTGAAAGGCATTTTGGAAATTAAATGCGCATGAAAAATACCCATGAGATTATCTAGTTGATTAACTCCATTTGATTGTGATTTGCTAACAAACAACTTTACTTGAACAATATTTGAATTGTTAGATGTTGCAGCAAAATGCACACGTCCACAGAATGCAGAGTTTGTACGATTTGCTTCTATGGGGAAAAAGTTTATGCACAACGCCGTTGTAACCTACACCTGTGGTTCCAATCAGCATAAAACAAAATGTGTTAATGGAAAATGGTCACCTGAGCCAGAATGCACAGGTACAGTTTTGCATGCTATATACAAATGCATGGTTTCTCAACTTGAATGACAGATGTGGCCACTGGAAGCAAGAGGGGGACAGACCTTCCTGGATAGGCTAGACTCAGCTCCTTTGGAAAGACCACTTAAAGCTTCCTTTAAGATTGCATGAATTCTGCATGCCTTATGTACTCGGCTGGTGTGAGATCAGAATGTTAGTTTATCCACTTCAGGAGCAGAAGCATTGCTGCCACATGGGAAAGGCAATCAATTGACCCAAGGGCAGAATTAGCACCTTGCAGAGCCATCACTACAGGCTGCTGGTTCTTACAAACAGAGGCACAGAGTGCATCCCTGTCTGAGAGCACCATCTCCGGAGGTCAACTCAACTATGGTGCCCAGGATTCAGAAAGACATAAAACTGGATTGGGTAGCATACGTATCTTGCTACTTTCTCATCAGTGACTTTCCGGTTTCTTTATAATAGTAAAATCTGGGTCGAGTTCACATGTCACATTTAGGTTGCCAAAAAAATAGGCAACACAACGGCCAATATTGGTATAAAAATGATATGTAATTTTTCTTTATTCTCTTGTGAAATAATAAACAGGCAACGGACAGTGTTCCGGTAATGCACTGTTTCATTAATATCTTCTTCAGCTCAAAATACTGTAAGAAATAAACAGAAGAAAACTAAACATCTGTGTGGATATGCACCTCAGTAAACCATAAAAACCATACAATACAGTAATATAAACATACATAACATAATGTATCAATATAATAACAAATAATAACATACCTAGCCATACAATAAACTTTTCACGGAGCAGTGGTCATGGACTATGTAACCACTGCTAAAGATGACTAGAACTGTAAAGGCTTATAAACCCATTCATGATACCAGGTGAGTTACATGATAATCAAGACTGACTACAGTTAAAGTGACATCACTCCTGATGTACGTAACATTTAGGTTGCCAGCAAGAACCTTCTTGGTATGATCTCATGCACCACAAGAAGCACACATAGCTGAACTGAACCATACACAGGTTAAACACTGCAATAGAGGAAGGGTAGCATGCGAATATAAATTTCAGTAGCGGCAGCAACTCGCCACACTTCTGTAGACAGACGCCTCACCCTGCACTGAGTTTTGGAGAACTTGGTAAGGCAACATAGGGATCTCACTGGAACTAAACTGAGAAGTTCTGCTGCTCTTGCAGGTTTTACCAGGCAGCTCTTTGGTTCAAGACCAATGCAACTAACTCATTGCAACACTGAATCCATTCAAGGGATAAGGAGGTTTGACTAAATGCTCCCTTTTAATAGATTATAAAATGCTCTTCTCTTTCATAGTTTCCTTGCATAACTTTATATCATTGAATTCTAATGGATTTTTTTTTATTACAGCATTCTGTCCACCACCACCTCAGCTTCCCAATGCCATTGACATAACTGATACGAGAAACTATAAGAGTGGTGAGGAGATAAGCTTCAGGTGTCAGGAGAACTTCCTTCTTCAAGGGCCACAAAAAATAAAATGTGACAATGGAAAGTGGCAAACCCCACCGCGCTGTTTTGGTTAGTATGCTCTTCCTTTCATATTTCCCTTTTTTGTTTTCAAGATCAGAGAATTGAGGGTGGTGGTGTGTGATTTATAAACTAAAGAAGCATAACTTTAAAAGAAAAAAAGAAAAGAAAAGAAACTAGAAAATATAAATGACAATGTGGCCTTAAAAAGGCAATTCCTCTATCAAATTATTCTAAGGACACAGTTAAACTTTGGAACCTACTCTTACAGAAGACAGTGATAGCCACCAAGAGGTGAAAAGAGGATTGGAGAAATTCATGAAGAAGGCCATTGATGCCTATGCTTTGCATATACCAGTTGCTGCAAATCACAGGAAGGGAGACTGCTCTTACATGCAGATCAGGCTTGTAGGTCTCCAACATGTCAGGATGTCCCACACACGAGTAGGACCTTGGCAGAGACACATGCCTGACAGGCATGTTCCCTCCCTCCTGGGCGATCATTCGGGAGCTTCAAAAGCATTCCTCAGCCCGAACATCACAGTGACTGATGCCAAGAAACATCAGCACACTGAGGGATCTGCAGAGTTTGCGTAGTTGCATAACATAACTCAACAACTCAGCATTTAGGCTAATCTACTTTATTTACATATAAATACACACGGAGCACTGCAACATGGCTCCCTCTCTCTCTAGCATCAGACAGCAAAGAGAGAGAACAAAGGACAATAGTCCCACTTCAGGAAACACAATAAGACAAACATCCTGTCTTTGTCACATCCCATTCCTGTGGAATCAAAACACATACCCAGTCATGTGATAGACAACAAACCCATGACTGCACACGGGGAATGAATCTCCAACACAACAGACATTTGGCTGCTCAGTTGAAGAACAGGACACTGGCCTAGAACGGCCATTGACCTGATCCACCAGGCTCTTCTTATGTTCTTCTTCTTATTTAATAATGGGGATTTGAAACAGGGATGCGGGTGCTGCTGTGGTCTAAACCACTGAGCCTCTTGGGCTTGCCGCAATGAGGTAAGCTCCTATTGCTCTGCCCAACTCCTGCCAACCTAGTAGTTCAAAAGCATGCCAGTGCAAGTAGATAAATAGGTACTGTTGTGGAGGGAAGTTAAACGGCCTTTCCGTGCGCTCTGGTTTCCATCACGGTGTCCCGTTGTGCCAGAAGCGGTTTAGTCATGCTGGCCACATGACCCAGAAGGCCGTCTGTGGACAAACACAGCCTGAAAGTGATATGAGTGCTGCAACCCCACAATCCTTAACTGACTCACTTAACTGGAAAAAACGTCTTGGCAAACCTACTTAGGGTGTCTAGGTACTTGACCACTCTCCCATCTGCAGTGCACATATTGTTAAAATATCTGATATCACAGCAATACTATAAGCCTCCAAATTTCTTTCTTCCCTGCCTCACTTTGTAAACTGGCTTTGAATTGGCTGCCTCTGAAACTTTCTACCAGATGAAAAAGGAGGGAGCAGTTCTGCATATAAAACACTCTGGAAATATTTTTATGCCCTTTAATTATATTCACAAAGACCACATGCTATATATCTCCCTTTCCCAGATACAAGATGTGGAGATCCCCCTGCAATTGCCCATGGTGAGGTAAATAATAGTTCCCAGAGAAAGTATCATTCTGGTGAAAGTGTGGAGTATCATTGCCATGAAGGTTTTGAACTTGGGGAATCAAGTACTTCAACATGCGAAAATAGGGAGTGGTCCCCACCGCCAACTTGCAAAGGTAAGAAAATATGCTTATGATATAATAATAATCCATCTGGCTGGGTTTTCCCAGCCACTCTGGGCGGCTCCCAGCAGAATATTAAAAACACGATAAAACATCAAACATTAAAAACTTCCCTAAACAGGGCTGCCTTCAGATGTCTTCTAAAAGTCAGATAGTTGTTTATTTCCTAGACATCTGATGGAAGGGTGTTTCCACACGGCGGGCACCACTACTGAGAAGGCCCTCTGCCTGGTTTCCTGTAACCTCATTTCTTGCAGTGAGGGAACCGCCAAAAGGCCCTCAGAGCTGGACCTCAGCTTCCATTCAAAAGTGGAGCTTTCAATGAGACTTCAGTCTTATTCCATCAAGAGTATGCATGGAAGACATTTTGCCAAGCCTATAGAAATTGTGAAACTGCCTCACTTGAAGTGTCCTGCCAACCAGCAAACATTCAGAGTTTTGAAATATTCTCCCTCGTGCAGAATTGAGGGTAATTCAAATTGCAGTGTAACATTTTTTTGCTTTAATATTCCAACCATGACCTTGCTTTTGGTTTTGGGCAGCACTTGAATGTCTCAGAAACTTTTCAGGGGCTCCTCAGTGAGAGGCTGGTTTACTGGCTTACCATCCCTTGTCAGAACAGACAAGCATCTGTGAAAGAAAACTTGATCGAAAGAAACTGATCCACATTTACTGGCTTTTCCCTGTGATGCACAGCAGCAAAAGGCATAATGTGTATTATGGGCTGCACTGTAAGTTTATGTGGGGCAGTGGCAAAACCCAATGGATATAGCCCAGGGGTCAGCAAACATTTTCAGCAGGGGGCCGGTCTACTGTCCCTCAGACCTTATGGGGGCCGGAGTATATTTTGGGGGGGAAATTGAACGAATTCCTATGCCCCACATATAACCCAGAGATGCATTTTAAATAAAAGGACACATTCTACTCATGTAAAAACACTCTGATTCCCAGACCGTCCATGGGCCGGATTTAGAAGGTGATAGGGCCGGATCCAGCCCCCGGCCCTTAGTTTGCCTACCATGGTATAGCCATTGCCCTACTTAAATTGAATATGTGCCTTAGGTTGTGTCTCCAGAATCTTGCAATATTTAGGATTTCTTTGGGTGTCAAATTGAAACTTGAGAGCAGGCAATTAGGAAGGTGATAAAAAAAGTTTTAAAAACCACTGGACTAAGGACCTGGCCAGATTTAATATGTATCTAAATTCTGTGGATTGGCCATAGCAGACATATTAAATTACTAAACCATTTGTTTTCTTTCCCAGTAATATTTATTTTCTTTGACATTCAATCCATTGTGAAGTACTCTGATTACTGATCCCTCTGCCCACTTTCTACCTGCCTTCATATCTCACTCTTGGGGGGGGGGGAAACAACCAACAACACACAACTGCCCTCAGCCCTTGAAATGCAGCTTTGTTCAGTATTTCAGTAGGGAAATCCAGACACAGGTATGGTGACATGTTTTGAGAATCATATTTTCATTTGTATTATCTTCTCAGAAAAGTCATGTGGGAAGCCCCCCAAACTCGTTGATGCTGCATATGAAGGATTATTAAAAAAACGCTATGAGCCTGGGGACATACTACCTTTCAACTGTGCACCAGGTTATGCTACAGAAGGACCGCGGAATATCACATGCCAAAAAGGAAACTGGTCGAAAGCTTCAACCTGTGAAGGTATGGTGCATGTTTTGCCTGGTTAACAATTCTAAAGGTAGTTTACTTCTGGGAACAGGGCAATTCAATCACTGGTTTGAACAGCAAGGGGCATAGTGAACAAGCAAGAAGAAGAAGAAGAAGAAGAAGAAGAAGAAGAAGAAGAAGAAGAAGAAGAAGAAGAAGAAGAAGAAGAAGAGTTTGGATTTGATATCCCGCTTTATCACTACCCGAAGGAGTCTCAAAGCGGCTAACATTCTCCTTTCCCTTCCTCCCCCACAACAAACACTCTGTGAGGTGAGTGGGGCTGAGAGACTTCAGAGAAGTGTGACTAGCCCAAGGTCACCCAGCAGCTGCATGTGGAGGAGCGGAGACGCGAACCCGGTTCCCCAGATTACGAGTCTACCGCTCTTAACCACTACACCACACTGGCTCTCGGTTCATCTCATAAAGCAAGTTCATCTCTGTAGAAGTTTGGGCTCACAAATGTGGTTCTGCTTAAATCCTTTACATCTCCAGTTAAAATGATCAAGGGTAGAAAGGCTTGGAATGAGCTCTGGTGATACCTTGGAGAGTTTCTGCTGATCAGCATTGGCAATACAGTGGTACCTCGGGTTAAGTACTTAATTCGTTCCGGAGGTCCGTTCTTAACCTGAAGCGTACTTAACCTGAAGCACCACTTTAGCTAATGGGACCTCCTGGTGCCTCTGCGCCGCCAGAGCACGATTTCTGTTCTTAGCGGAGTTCTTAACCTGAAGCGCACTTTCTAGGCAGAGCTCCAAGCTTTAAAACTCCATATCTGAGTGCTTTTCTGTGGATTGCTGTTCGCTCCGATTCAGCAATGAATGGGTATTTGTGGGAAAGAGCCAGGGCAGGCAGGCAGGCAGGCAGGCAGGCAGGCAGGCAGGCAGGCAGGCAGGCAGGAAGGAAGGAAGGAAGGAAGGAAGGAGCACCTGGACACAGAGTGTGGACCTGTGCCTAGAAATGTGGCACAAAGGGAAGTCTGGATGAGCCTCCTGTCTCAGTATAAAACAGCTTCTGATTTATGTGAATGGTACTATATGCAGAACGTTCTCTGACAAATCAGAGAAGCGGTCAGTCACTCCTACCTACTCTTGGAGAAAAGAGAGCTTCTGAACAATATCACAGGTCCTTCTAGTACAGCCTCCCTGCTGCCATAGGATACCCTTTTATTTGTATCTGCATCTGAGCAGTCCCTGCAAGCAGTGTGTCCCATCGCCCTGCACCTCCCTCTGCTCTGGATTTGTGTAGGGTTTACTTTCCTTCTCCTAAAGATATCCCGTAAGGCAGTGAAGGTTCAGGATCAGAGCTTTCATTCTCCTAGATGGGCTACCTAGTTGGTGAGCCCCATCTGCTCTTACAGCATTTGCAGAAACTGCCTTCTTAACTGTTGGACCTCCACTGTTGGTCTATGCATGCAGGTGTGGTAGTTAAACCAAGGTTTGGCTTTAGTTAGCCATTTGACAGCAGGATTGCAGTTAAGCTTGGTCCTCCTTAACCATGCTCTGTAATCATAGGCACCAGCTCCTAGGGGCCGAGACATTTGGGGGTGACTGGTTTCCCTTGCACGGCAACTGGAGGGGGAAGACGGGGTCCACCTGCTGCTGGGGCCATGCTGCAGCCGCATTTGGCTCCACCGCCCAGCTCTGTGCGATGTTGCACATGTGACATCAGGTCATTGCATTGTGTCCCTGCAATGTTTTTGAGAAGCTGGTGACTCTGTCTGTAAGCAAGGTTTGCTTGCATTAAGCTCTTGCACTCTTATCTTTGTGTTTGTTCACATTAGGTTCTGGTATTCTTTTAAAAAAAAGAATGATGGGTATCTATTATGCAGAAAGCACAAATTGTGGAGGAAAAGCTTATGTGTTGGTTTCCTCTCCCCATTTAGATGCAACCTGCAGAGAGCCCCCTGCAGTTGCTGGTGCTGAAATTGTGGCGGGGACAGCAGAGGCCTATCTGCCTCACCACGAGGTGCATTACCAGTGCTATGAAGGTTTTGAAATATCTGGATCAGCTAATGTAACATGTCAAAATAAAGAGTGGTCAGAACCACCGAGATGTGTAGGTAAGACTTGGCATTTCAGATGATGATGATGATGACGACAACAACAATAATAAAATTTATTATTTATACCCTGCTGATCTGGCTGGATTTCCCCAGCCACTCTGGGCAGCTTACAAGATATCTAAAAACATCAATCCTTAAAAACTTCCCTAAACAGGGTTGTCTTCAGATGTCTTCTAAAAGTCTGGTAGTTGTTTTTTCCTTTGACATCTGGTGGGAGGGCATTCCACAGGGCGGGCACTACCACTGAGGCGGCCCTCTGCCTGGTTCCCTGTAACCTCACTTCCCGCAGTGAGGGAACCACCAGAAGGCCCTTGGAGCTGGACCTCAGCTGAACGATGGGGGTAGAAACGCTCCTTCAGGTATACTGGGTTCCTGATCTTCCTTCAGTGTGCCAAACATAAATGTAAAAAAGGAAGTGGAAGAAACTGGAAAGAGATAAAAAAATGTCTGATGGCCTAGGCAGATATTTTATTTCTGAGTTAAAACTGGAGGCATGCTTTACTGTTACAGCCAAAGAAATTTATTTTTAAAGTCCTAACAAGGAGAACTATCCACCTGTGTGAACCCCTGTTTCCGTGTGCCCTCCTCTGAGGGCTGGCAATTCTGCCTCTGCACTGGGAAATACTGCATGATAGAGTGACCTCCCAGTGTTAAGACATGCCTCTTTCCCGTCAGCCTCGGGTGGGGGAGGGCATCAACACAGCATGGAAACTGCCTCTCAGACTGTGCATTTTGGGCTCAAAGAAGACCTGAATGGTATAAGAGAATTGCAATATTGCAATATACTAGCAGGGATAGAAGACAGGTTTTCTATGCGCAAAGCACCACATTCAATCCCTGGCATCTCCAAGTGGAGGCTAGGACAAACCACTGCCTGAACTCCTGGAGAACCTCTACCAGTCCATATGGACCAGGGGTGGGGAACCTGTGCCCCCCCCAGATGTTGTTGCACTTCCCATAATCTCTGACCATCAACCTTGCTGGCTGGGGATGATGGGAGATGTAGTCCAACAACATCTGGATCCCTGACCTAGATAAAATTGAGCTAGGTGGACCAGTGGTCTGACTGCATAAGGCAGTTTCCTATGTGCCTGTAAAGCATGTGGACTTCAGTGCTTTTTGTGTTCCAGGCAGCAGGGAAGAGGAGTTGCCATATGCCCTGAAATATACTCGGAGTCGAGTGTGGATTTCATGCTCTTTATTCAGTTCATAGTAGCGAGGAATGAAAGTTCCCCCAGAACGTCTGCTTTATATACATTATTTACACAATGGGCCCCACATGATTGGCTAATTCCGGGATATTCCTGTAGGCCAATCAGGTTGTGGATTCACTTCCCCCTGGAGCTGGATTGGGTGGCTCCTGCGGACCAATCAGACTGCTGCATTCTGAATCCTATTGTTCTAGGACCAATCAGACTGCTGCATTTTGGATCCTATTCAACTCAGTACATAACATGCCTCTTGACTTACTCTTAAATGACCCGATACAGCTGCCATTATCAGGGACTTTTCTTCCTGGACTCATTGACAAAAGCACACACTTTTGACCTCTTAACCTTTACAACTAATAATGACAGCTCTGGGGTTGCAAATAGCAGGCTCGTGGCTTGAGGTTGGAACCCCACAAACGTGTGCTCTTTCCTCAGCTTCCTCCTGTGCAGGTTTACTCTGAGTCAAACAGGGCTCTTTCCTAAGTCCATGTGTTTATGGTTACAGCTGGGTAGATAGGAGCCTATATCCTTGATGGGGATTGGGGACCAGCAATTCTCACATTTAGGACAGTATCCTCTCACACGACATCTTTTGTCCAGTCTCAGAATGTTGGAACAAACTGGTAGGTGCTGTTTTGTGGAAACAAAATGCGTTTTCAAGGAATGAAGAAGTTTTCTCTATCATTTCAGATGTATCATGCCCTCCCCCACCCCGGGTTTCTAATGGTCAGGTTACGACTGATCTCAAGCAAAGGTACTTGCCTCTTGAGAAGGTGCGCTATCGCTGTTTCCAAGGATACAGCCTTTTTGGAGCTTTTACAGTAAAGTGTGTGAACAAAGTATGGACAGAACCACCAACATGCATAGGTATTTGATGTTCAATTTTTTTTTAATATTCTAAAAGAGAGGAATATAACATTCTTCCTTTTAAAAATAAAGTATGTTAAATTTTGCACTGTGCGGATTCTTGCATAGTCTTGGACTGTCATTTATTATTTACCTTCTGCTAATCTCTGGGCTATAAGGAATATACCAGAGGTAGTCAAGACTGAAGTGTATACTATGGGAAAACCAGCAATCTTCATCTAGAATGGGCCTGATGGAGATTTCTATGGGATCACTCAGTACCTGGAGGTGGTAGTTTTCCTTCATTGACTGTGATTGGGAAGAAATCCATGCAGACCAAATTGGTCTTCCACAGCAAAAGGTGGCTTGCTATGCTTATTTAAATCAGTTTGAGCTATTTGCAATGTAATCTGTTTGTGGCACATGTTGATCTAGATGACTGGGAGCTGCCTGTGTACCTTGAAGTATGCCATTTGAGGTGGTGAGAGTTGTGCTGTGGTGTTATATGTGTTGTGGGTCATTTAGACTTTCATTCCACCATTTGGCTAACCCTTATAATCTCATAAGTAAGAATAATATTATGTTTTTTTACACAATCAGTGCATAAGGTGCTTTAAAGCATAAGAGTTGGGGTGGAGGGGAGAGAATGCAGAAAAATAAGAACAGGTCCGTTCCTGAAAGAGCTTACAAACTGAACTTTAGTAGATTGGAGAGGTAGGAACATAAACACAGCACTGGATGAGACTAAAGGTTCATCTACTGTGCTTTGCACAGTATCTAACAGGATGGCTTTCGGAAAACCCACATGGAGGACAAAATCTGGAGGGGGACAAGGCAAGAAAGAGAGAGATGATTAGGTCATATTCAAATATGTCTGCCCAAAATGATGGGGCGCACCCTGCCTCATCCCATCCCATTTCAGACATTGCTAAGCAGGAAGCCAAATGCTTCATGGGAGAGTCGGTTTTAGAACCAGTGGAATTACCCCCATTCAACTGCAGCAAACTTAGTGCTTCAAGATGTTGATGGACTGCAACTCCCCTGACCATTGGCCATTCTGGGACTGATTGGAGTTGTAGTCCAGCAACATCTAGATAGCATCACACTGGCTACCCCCAAGTTGCATGTTTGGGGCAGGAGTTCCAGACATCAGAGGCAGAAAGGAGAAAACTAGCAGAGGTGTTTATGGAAGCACAAGGCACCAGCATTTTATAAACTTCTATGCTTCTGCAGAATCAATTTTTACAAATAGACACTTGCAAGATACTGGCAGAGATTTTCAAAAACAGGAATATGTTAAATTTTGATAGTGAAGAGCTGAGCAAAATTCAGAGGACTGCCGCTTTCTCCTCCCAATGAGTTCCCATCCATGTCAAAATAGGTTCTAGTTGTTTTAATGATTGGTCTATTTGACCAACTAAGGAGGTGCTGAATGAATGTCAGCCACACTTGAAGAGACCTTAGAAAGACAATTTGTTCACTGATTATTTCGCCAAGCAGATATACATAGCTCAATAAAACGTATATTAAAACTTTTCTTCCTTTTTAAATTAAATCTGTGCATGGTACTTTTCTTTTTTCCTGATGTAGAAGCTGAATTATAGAACTGCTTATGTGCACAGCCATATGTGTAATCCTAATAAGTGCCATGTAATCGAGTCCTTTTTCTGTTTCAATGCATCACCACAGCTGCTGCGGGAAGATGTGGCCCTCCACCTGCTATTGAAAATGGAGACTTTCTGGGCACGGCAACTTCGGAATATATGCCAGGGGCATATGTACGGTATAAGTGCCAAGCTCACTACAATATGGATGGAAATCAATATGTACAATGTGTCAATGGGCATTGGACAGATACACCAACATGCATAGGTACAGGAAATTTCTCTCAATCTTTGCTTTTTCTCTTCTGTTGAAGGATATTCAATAAATTCAGAAACCTGTGACTTATTGGCACCAGTGTGATGTCAGTTGCCATTGTTTTGTATAGGTGTTTTTGCTTTACTAGACACTTTTAGATACCCTCCATCCCAGCTCCTCCCACGAACTACAGGTAGTTCTCTCATGCAGCAAAGTGAGCCACCCACCAAACTTTGGATGCCTTTACTGATAATAATAGGCAGCCATGTGGGTCTAACAGTCCCCCAGAATGCATGAGCTCTTTCCCTTTGCAAGGTTTTCCTCTCAGACACTGACTTTCCACTTTCCTCTCAGCAGTGAATTCAAATTCCCCTCAATGCCTCTCCTTGCAAACAGCCAGGACATCAACAAACTATTAGATGGGCCTTAAGGTTAATCACAGCTATAATGAGCCTTCAAACTTCACGTTGTAATGTTTTGGAGAAAAATCAATAGTTTAAGAAAAACATTAACAATAACCACTTGTGAAGACCATATTGTTCTTTACTCCGGATAAGGAGAAGGGACAAGAAATATCTTGTTGTTGTTGCCTCTTTTGACAAAATTTGGGCTGCCATTACAGGTAACTCTCACATCTTGTTCTGCTGTTACTGAATGCCCTGTTAGCCCAAAATAAAACAACGTTCCTCCGTGACTTGATCATGGATGAGGGGGCTGACCTGGTATCTTCCTCACCAGGAAACCAATCCACCTGGGAGCCAGGGTTGAGTTGTTCCTGCTGTTGGGCCAGAGGCACAAAACAGGGATCCTATTGGTGTAGTGTTCAATCTGATGTTCACCAGCCTCTCTGTTTAAGCTAGTGGAGATGATCTGGGGAGTTGTACTGGGGAATCCCCAAGCACTTCATAGAATCATAGAGTTGAAAGGGATCCCAAGGGTCATCTAGTCCAAGACCCTGCAATGCAGGAATCTCAGCTAAAGCATCCATGGCAGATAGCTATCCAATCTCTGCTGAAAAACCACAAGGAAGCAGAGTCCACAACCTCCTGAGGGAGATTGAACAGCTCTTTCTTGTAACTTGAAGCCATTGGTTTGAGCCAGAGCAGGAAAAAACAAGTTTGTTCCCTCTGCCATGTGACAGCCCTTGTGATATTTGTGCTTGGAGACTTCATTTACATGCCGAGGCTGCATAGTCTGGACTGACTCAAGACCTCATAGCTACCATGACAACAGCAGGGGTCTCTCAGTACAATGTGGGCCCAACTTATGTCACACCTTCAATTTGACCTTTGTCGGAAAGAAGATTGCGAATGGCCCATTGGTGGGAGGGGTTGTCATAGATGGATTATGTCCTGGTGAAGTTGACTTTGTGTTAGCAGGTTTTCCTTGCAGTGGGGAGTAGGGAATCATTGGGATGGTCTGCTCATGGAAACCTATAGAACAGGCATCCCCAAACTTTGGCCCTCCAGATGTTTTGGCCTACAACTCCCACGATCCCTAGCTAACAGGACCAGTAGTCAGGGGTGATGGGAATTGTAGTCCAAAACATCTGGAGGGCCAAAGTTTGGGGATGCCTGCTATAGAACATGAAAGATTCCCTTTGCTCTGGGGGATTTCCTTACTAATGCTGTGAAGCCCCTAGTTTCACTATGTAATGATGGGACAATGGAAGGATTGTCAATAAAATCACTGCCAGGTGCCCTTTCTGTCATCCCATGGAAAAGGTCATGTTGGAATAAAAAGTGCTGAGGTCTTCTTGAATAACTTGGTAAACCACATAATGCTATATAATGTATAATAATATTGGTATTAGACCCCAATTCAGAAAGCACCCAATTAAATGTGAACAGCTACTGATGCTTTCTTCACATTGGCTGAATCTCAATTCAGAAAATCTAAAGCTTGTGACTCCCAATTGGCTTTAATGGGGGAAATATTCAAATTGCTATTTATTCATTCATTTGATGGAAGTCAATGAACTTTTAGGTACAGTAGGCCCCAAGCTTTACTTATTTTTCCTCAGAGAAGACCACTGATGGGACTAAATTATTAATCTCAATTTATTTCAGTGGGTTTGATTTAGTATGATTAACTTTGGACAGAATCCAAAGGGTTGTTGGTTTTTGTTTTTTGTTTTGGTCAAGTGAATTCCTCATTGTCAAATTAATCTCTTAGATGACATGATTCGCGCCTTTCTACAGATCCCTGTACAGCAACCGAAGAAGATATGAATCAGAACAATATACGGCTGAAGTGGATATCCGATAAGAAAATCTATTCCGCATCTGGAGACGTGACAGAATTTGAGTGCAAATGGGGCTTTCGGCGAGATCCATCCTCGCCTCCCTTCAGAGCCAAATGCACAGGGGGCAAGTTGGACTACCCAAGATGTATACGTGTAGGTACATTGCAGTTAACGCATAATAACAGAAAATTCAACACACATCATTGTGATTTTTGTTAAGCTATAGAAAGCAATCTGCATTACAAAATAAATGTTTGTCTTTGAAATTTTGTTGGTCTACAGCAGATTTTCAATTTTTATCCATCTATGCCCATTTTTCTCATCTCCTCCCAGAGTTACTCTTCTTTGTTGTTCATCCATCTCTTATTTTCTTCTCTCACTTTCTCTGTTTTCTCCTTTCTCTCTTAAAGTCCTAAACAGAATTAAAATGAGAAAAAAGTAGTTCTGCTGCCACAAGTAAAGCCCAAATTAAGCCATGACACAATCCACTTTTGGGTATTAAGCCACAACTGCGTTGTTGTTGTTGTTCAGTCGTTCAGTCGTGTCCGACTCTTCGTGACCCCATGGACCAGAGCACGCCAGGCTCGCCTATCCATCACTGCCTCCCGCAGTTTGGCCAAACTCATGTTAGTAGCTTCGAGAACACTGTCCAACCATCTCATCCTCTGCCGTCCCCTTCTCCTTGTGCCCTCAATCTTTCCCAACATCAGGGTCTTTTCTAGGGAGTCTTCTCTTCTCATGAGGTGGCCAAAGTACTGGAGCCTCAACTTCAGGATCTGTCCTTCCAGTGAGCACTCAGGGCTGATTTCTTTAAGAATGGATAGGTTTGATCTTCTTGCAGTCCATGGGACTCTCAAGAGTTTCCTCCAGCACCATAATTCAAAAGCATCAATTCTTCGGCGATCAGCCTTCTTGATGGTCCAGCTCTCACTTCCATACATAACTACTGGGAAAACCATGGCTTTAACTATACAGACCTTTGTCGGCAAGGTGATTCTCTGCTTTTTAAGATGCTGTCTAGGTTTGTCATTGCTTTTCTCCCAAGAAGCAGGCGTCTTCTAATTTCATGACTGCTGTCACCATCTGCAGTGATCATAGAACCAAAGAAAGTAAAATCTATCACTGCCTCCATTTCTTCCCCTTCTATCTGCCAGGACGTGATGGGACCAGTGGCCATGATCTTAGTTTTTTTGATGTTGAGCTTCAGACCATATTTTGCGCTCTCCTCTTTCACCCTCATTAAAAGGTACTTTAATTCCTCCTCACTTTCTGCCATCAAGGTTGTGTCATCAGCATATCTGAGGTTGTTGATGTTTCTTCCGGCAATCTTAATTCCGGCTTGGGATTCATCCAGTCCAGCTTTTCGCATGATGAATTCTGCATATAAGTTAAATAAGCAGGGAGACAATATACAGCCTTGTCGTACTCCTTTCCCAATTTTGAACCAATCTGTTATTCCATATCCAGTTCTAACTGTAGCTTCTTGTCCCACATATAGATTTCTCAGGAGACAGATGAGGTGATCAGGCATTCCCATTCCTTTAAGGACTTGCCATAGTTTGCTTTGGTCAACGCAGTCAAAAGCTTTTGCGTAGTCAATGAAGCAGAAGTAAATGTTTTTCTGGAACTCTCTAGCTTTCTCCATAATCCAGCGCATGTTTGCAATTTGGTCTCTGGTTCCTCTGCCCCTTTGAAATCCAGCTTGCACTTCTGGGAGTTCTCGGTCCACATATTGCTTAAGCCTGCCTTGTAGAATTTTAAGCATAACCTTGCTAGCGTGTGAAATGAGTGCAATTGTGCGGTAGTTGGCGCATTCTTTGGCACTGCCCTTCTTTGGGATTGGGATGTAGACTTATCTTCTCCAATCCTCCGGCCACTGCTGGGTTTTCCAAATTTGCTGGCATATTGAGTGTAGCACCTTAACAGCATCATCTTTTAAAATTTTAAATAGTTCAGCTGGAATATCATCACTTCCACTGGCTTTCTAAGGCCCATTTGACTTCATTCTCCAGGATGTCTGGCTCAAGGTCAGCAACCACACTACCTGGGGTGTATGAGACCTCCATATCTTTCTGGTATAATTCCTCTGTGTATTCTTGCCACCTCTTCTTGATGTCGTCTGCTACTGTTAGGTCCTTTCCACTTTTGTCCTTTATTATGGCAATTTTTGTACGGAATGTTCCTTTCATATCTCCAATTTTCTTGAACAGATCTCTGGTTTTTCCTATTCTGTTGTTTTCCTCTATTTCTTTGCATTGCTCGTTTAAGAAGGCCCTCTCGTCTCTCCTTGCTATTTTTTGGAAATCTGCATTCAGTTTCCTGTATCTTTCACTATCTCCCTCACATTTTGTTTGCCTTCTCTCCCCCGCTATTTGTAAGGCCTCATTTGACAGCCACTTTGCTTTCTTGCATTTCTTTTTCATTGGGATGGTTTTCGTTGCTGCCTCCTGTATAATGTTACGAGCCTCCATCCACAGTTCTTCAGGCACTCTATCCACCAAATCTAAATCCTTAAACCTGTTCTTCACTTCAACTGTGTATTCATAAGGAATTTGATTTAGATTGTATCTTACTGGCCCAGTGGTTTTTCCTACTTTCTTCAGTTTAAGCTGGAATTTTGCTATAAGAAGCTGATGATCTGAGTCACAGTCAGCTCCAGGTCTTGTTTTTGCTGACTGTATAGAGCTTCTCCATCTTTGGCTGCAGAGAATATAATCAATCTGATTTCAATGCTGCCCATCTGGTGATGTCCATGTGTAGAGTCGTCTCTTGTGTTGTTGGAAAAGAGTGTTTGTGATGACCAGCTTGTTCTCTTGACAGAACTCTATTAGCCTTTGCCCTGCTTCATTTTGAACTCCAAGGCCAAACTTGCCAGTTGTTCCTTTTATCTCTTGACTCCCTACTTTAGCATTCCAATCCCTTATAATGAGAAGAACATCCTTCTTTGGTGTCATTTCTATAAGGTGTTGTAAGTCTTCATAGAATTGGTCAATTTCAGTTTCTTCAGCACTGGTAGTTGGTGCATAAACTTGGATTACTGTGATGTTAAAAGGTCTGCCTTGGATTCATATCGAGATCATTCTATCATTTTTGAGATTGCATCCCAGTACAGCTTTCGCCACTCTTTTGTTGACTATGAGGGCCACTCCATTTCTTTTACGGGATTCCTGCCCACAGTAGTAGATATGATAGTAATCCGAATTGAATTCACCCATTCCCGTCCATTTTAGTTCACTGATGTCCAGGATGTCAATGTTTATTCTTGCCATCTCATTTTTGACCACATCCAGCTTACCAAGGTTCATGGTTCTTACATTCCAGGTTCCTATGCAATATTTTTCTTTGCAGCATTGGACTTTCCTTTCGTTTCCAGGCATATCCACAGCTGAGCATCCTTTCGGCTTTGGCCCAGCCGCTTCATCAGCTCTGAATCTACTTGTACTTGTCCTCCGCTCTTCCCCAGTAGCATGTTGGATGCCTTCCGACCTGAGGGGCTCATCTTCCAGCGTCATAACTTTTATATGCCTGTTGTCTTTGTCCATGGGGTTTCCTTGGCAGGGATACTGGAGTGGCTTGCCGGTTCCTCCTCCAGGTGGATCACATTTGGTCCAATCTCTCCACTATGACCTGTCCATCTTGACCTGTCCATAACTTCCCTGAGTAATTCAAGCCCCTTCGCCACGACAAGGCAGTGATCCATGAAGGGGACAACTGTGTTAGTTCTTCCTTACTCGGCCTTTAGAATAAATTCACCAGGACCATTTAAACTTCAGTGCTCCTAAGCATCAGAATCGTCACATTGTGGAGTAAGCATCTCTTGTTGCTCTTTCACTCTGAATGAATGGATTCATAATATTCCCCAGGATAGTTCCATAATTCACACACACACACACACACACACACACACAATCTCATCTGGTATCATAAATACAACAGCAGTAGTCTTTGCGGCGCAGCACTGAGTCTGTATTAGCACCTGATTTCTGACTGGTTTTTCCAAGTTCTGCAATCACTTAGATGCCACTGATTTCAGTGGGATTTGAAGTTCACTAACTTGGGTTGAGTCCAACCCATTAAACTGTTGTTAAGGTTTACCTATCAATATCAGAAATGTTTGCCTAACAAGGCATATTTTGTACATGTGTAATGCGATTTTTAATGCCATCACTCACGGAAAATGATGTTTGACCTTTTATTGTAACACAGATAACTTGGAAAGTAATAATGGCAGCAATGATTGTGCAATGGGGTTATCAGTGTCTGTTGAGTGACTTTAGACAAAAAAAAATTGAAATCGTCTTATAATTATTACATAGTGTTACTTGCATATGGAACCAGTTTAATATAAAAAATTAATCAAAGGCTGTTAGTAGGTATCTACACAAAGGATAACTATGTGTGTATGTAACCTTACATTTTCATTGCTTACTTTCTATTTAACAGTGACAACAAAAGTAATTGGAAGAAGCATTCAGAAGACTTTTTTAACCAGCGCCTGATCTTCAAAATTCATTGATCATTTATTTTTAATATTATCAAATCAAGCTACTTCTTCACACAAATAGATTTTTCCAATGATTATATGCAGCTGCTCACAATGGAACATGGACCTAAATTGGAAGCCTACTTCATTGAAGACACACTTGTAACTTTTAAGGATTGATACAATGAGTATAGATGTAGGTCTGGTTCACTTACAATAAATTCTACTTTATAGCATCGTGGAAAATGTTATAGGAAGGAAAGAAATACACCAGAGGACACGAACCCAAGAGTTTTGTATAAACATTTCCGGCCCTGAACTTTTGAATTCTCAGTGAGGACTAGCAGCTGTAAATAATACACTAGTTGTGTAAAACTGCAGTGGATTTTTGTAAGCTTGTAGGGCTATTATGTTCATTAAAAAATAAAAATAAAAGCACTTGTTTTTTTTAAAAAAATTATGTCCTTTGTTAGTATATAATAAAAACACATAGCATACAAATTATTGTTTTTTAATGTACTAATAGCAAAATTACATACCTGTGGGAGGAAACCCCATTGAGTACATTGAAACTTACTTCTGGGTTAACGTTTATAGGATAATAATAATCTTTAATATGGTCAAAGACTAGCAAGAAACGTTTATAGGATTGTAGTATTACAGAGGCGGATTTAGAGCAGTGTGATTGGTTCCGCCGCACTGGGCACTGACCCTGGGGGGACATCACTGTTCTATGACATAGTGAATTGAATTGAACAGAACAGAAGAGGGGGGGGTTGCTGAATTTGGGCCCCACATAGGACACTGCTGAAATCTGAAAGACCAAATTATGTCCCTGACTATTACTATTGCTTTTGAATATGCTCAGACAAGTGTATTGACCCTTTGGCATATTAACAGCCGCACAGATCGAGACATGTGGCTGCATTGGTGGCTACTGGAATTTGGGAGTAAAGATCTGTGTCTTTAGTCCTTAAATCTCAGTATTAACAAACCATGAAAGTATCTGTCAGATCAGCCTTTCTAGTCCTGTTTTCCACATTAAGCAATCATATACCTCTGGTACGCCCATAATGCAATAACATTATCTTGTGCATGTTCCGTAACTAGGGATAGATTTTGTTTCTTTTGCTTCTGTTTCCCAATCTTAAGTTCTCTTGCTCCCTTTATTATTTATTATTCATTTATAAAACAGCAAAATATATAATCAAAACAAAAACAACCCAATAACCCCCCCCAAAAAAACCACATTTTAAAAGGGTATAGGACAGTGGTGGTGAACCTTTTAGAGACCGAGTGCCCAAACTGCAACCCCAAAACCACTAATTTATCGCAAAGTGCCAACACGGCAATTTAATATGACAAACCTAGACAGCATCTTAAAAAGCAGAGACATCACCTTGCCGACAAAGGTCCGTATAGTTAAAGCTATGGCTTTCCCAGTAGTGATGTATGGAAGTGAGAGCTGGACCATAAAGAAGGCTGATCGCCGAAGAATTGATGCTTTTGAATTATGATTGCTGGAAGAGACTCTTGAGAGTCCCATGGACTGCAAAAAGATCAAACCTATCCATTCTGAAGGAAATCAGCCCTGAGTTCTCACTGAAAGGACAGATCCTGAAGCTGAGGCTCCAATACTTTGGCCACCTCATGAGAAGAGAAGACACCCTGATGTTGGGAAAGATGGAGGGCACAAGGAGAAGGGGACGACAGAGGACGAGATGGTTGGACAGTGTTTTCGAATCTACCAACATGAGTTTGACCAAACTGCAGGAAGCAGTGGAAGACAGGAGTGTCTGGCGTGCTCTGGTCCATGGAGACTAAACAACAACAATTAATATACCGTTATAAAATGAGCTTTTTGGGGGGGCTGCCCTGAGTTGTTGAGCTTTTGGGGGGCATTGCCCAGAGTTTTTTTGGGGGGTGTCAAGACTTGCAGAGCCTTGGGGGGGGGGGTTGGATCACAGTTGTTTTGAGGGGGCAGAAAAACACTCACATGCATTATAAATGCTTCCTATGGCACACAGAGCAGAAAAAAACATAGTCTCAACAATCGCATGCTGCAACCAATCAACGGAAACCCTTGAAAAAGCCACCAATCGCACGAACTACAACCGCTGACTATCTCCAGCTCACTGCAAAAAATCCCACCAATCGCTGGTGGGGTTGGGGGGAGGCAGGAAAACACCTGCTTGGCAGCCAATAAACTGTCTCTAAGCTGCTGTGGGTGGCGGGCACTCGAGGGAGCGGTTTACGCACGAGGAAATGGGGGAAGTGGCTGCCCAATTTGAAAACCCCAAACAACAGCACTGCTGGTGTGATGATGCGCTTGCCAACAGAGAGGGCTCTGCACGTGTGCCATAGGTTTGCCACCACTAGTATAGGATGCCCATCCTTGTCCACACCATTTCAAATTTTTTGAAAAAGAAAAAATCCGTTCACGCTAAACAAACCATTTTGTGTCCAAAATTTGCCACTGTATTTCAAGTCTCATTTGCATTTTTCCTAATACTGAACTTGGTGTTCCCGTGCCTATCAGTTTGGCAGGGGAATGTTGATCACCCATAGACAGGAGACTGACTACAGCTCATTTCATACATTTCCATGCCACTTTTCACTCACACAAGTCACAAAGCATCTTACAAGCAATACATAACAGTACCAGAATGGAACATCACGATTACAACATAAATTAAATAAAATAATTAACAATTACAAACCATCAGTGAAACAATACCCGCGGGTCACGGTTTTCGCCAAAATCCCGACGTCGTGCGATTCACTCAAAAATGGTGCCAAACACCTGCAGATTGTCCCCTGAACAACCCGTTGTGACCGCATGGCTTAAGGAGTTGAGGGCTGATTTTTTGGCCTATGATAAAAAGCCATCTGTTTCCACCGCCAAACTTTGAAGGGGAGAATTTGCACCATTTTGAGTGAATTGGATAACGTCAGATTTTTGAAGAAGAAGAAGAGAAGAAGAGTTTGGATTTGATATCCCGCTTTATCACTACCCAAAGGAGTCTCAAAGCGGCTAACATTCTCCTTTCCCTTCCTCCCCCACAACAAACACTCTGTGAGGTGAGTGGGGCTGAGAGACTTCAGAGAAGTGTGACTAGCCCAAGGTCACCCGGCAGCTGCATGTGGAAGAGTGGAGACGCGAACCCGGTTCACCAGATTACGAGTCTCCCACTCTTAACCACTACACCACACTGGCTCTCTCAATTAGTGAAATTGTGATCCCACGGGTTAGGGATCATTTCTAAAAAATGTTTTCCCGGGGGTTAAGGCACCGAGGGCTGGTTTTTTGGTCTATGATAAAATGTGCTTTTTGCACCGCCAAACCTTTCAGGGGAGAATTTGCAACAGTTTGGCACCATTTTTGAGAGAATTGGATAACGTCAGATTCTTCATCTCGGATCTAGGGAGGGGGTTGCCATAAGGGCGAAACAACCTCCACTCGGGCTGGGGTCAGCGGCAGTGGTGGTTGGCTGTGCAATGCCTTTGTTCTCTGCCACTTGCCCCACCCCCTTGCGTGGGCGTGTGCCAGCCCCATCCCGCCCTCTCCCGCCCCGGGCGTGTTGGAGTCACGCTCCGCTGCTGCCTCTTTCTCACTTGCAGTCTCATTCTCCTTATAATTCTTCTCTTTAAAAATATTAAAGGAAAATAATGTAACAGTGATGGTATCACTAATGAGACCTGCTACAGTGGACCCTCGACTTACGAAGGTAATCCGTTCCGACGGGTCCGTCGGATGTCGAAAAAATCGTAAGTTGAGTCCCCATAGGAATGCGTTGGAGAATGCATTCGTAGGTCGAAAAAACCTTCGCAAGTCGAGGAAACCACATTTAAAACGGCCGCGACTTCCGATCGGAAGTCGAAATAATTCGGAAGCGGTGGCCGCTTTGATCCCTCGTAACTCGAAAAACTCGTAAGTCGGGTCATTTGTAAGCCGAGGGATCACTGTATACTGGTACTGAGTCATAAGGTCAAAAGTTTCCAGTAAACATTTTTTAAAATATTTTTTTTCCTATCCAAATTTGCCTGTCTCCGTCATCTGTGTGCACTGGGCCTGAGTGGAAAATGTGCAAATGCTATATTAATTTGCAAAATCTTCCCTGCCTGAAGCAATTCTTGCTTACTACTTGCAACCATGCAAACGATGACGGTATTTAGAAGTCTGCCCTTCAAAACCCATGCGTCTCCATGAATACACAGGATAGCTCCCAAGATATTTGATGCCTCTGCCTTTCCGCCCATTATCAGCTTTGTTTCGTCACACACTCATAGGCCCCAGAGACATATTGTTAAACACCATGCAGAAGTTGACTGAAATTAATTTCCTTTTTCCCAACTGCAAACCTTTTCAAAGCTAGTGAATGTACTGATAAATGATGAAAGCTGCCTTTTATTACATATGTGTGTTGGTTGGTGGCATGCGCTGGTGAATATCAGGAATGGTTGGGACATAGCGCTTGTCTTGCACCTTTCCAATGCTAGCCATCATTGTTCCTTGCCAGGAAGCAGAAATGAACATCCAGTTTCTCCATTTACAAAAAGCATTCAGTTGGTGTTCAGGTTTCCCAGTGTGGTTAGTGCTGGACATATAGCAACTTACTTTCAATGTTGATGGTCTTTCTTATCTCTGTCCCAACGCAGAGATACCTTATGAAAAGTAAATATAAAAATTACAAGTAAAAATCAGAACTTGGTGATTAGACAAATCAACTAGAGATGCTCTGATGTGGAAAGTATCCTTTTGTAAGTCTTTTGATAATAAATTTTATTAGTTTTCAATTACAACAATCCAAGAATAGCCTCATTATATCAATGCCAAATTATAATACAATTCCTAATATCAATCATCCAAATACCAAATTATATAATTTAGGTGGCCCCCTGCGTGCTAGAATGATGGTTTGATTATTTACTTTATTGCTGCGTTCCAAAATCTTATTGATTTCAGTTACATTCCAGTCATAATAGTAATCCCTTATACAACAGCTGTATCCTCTGAGGTATCCTCTCTGTGTAATAAAGGTACATATATTGAAACTCAATCACAAGGGTAGAGAATTTACCGTACATAAATTGTGGTCGTCCCGTCCCCCCAGTGATTGTGGTTTTTACTAACCTTAGGAAAGGAAGCATATTCAAAATAGGTTCATTTTGCGATTACCAGCCATCTTTAACCTTGTCAGATTTAGCACCTGCTTTCAAATAAGATCAAAATTTATTTTGTCATCGCATATAATCAATATTTCCTTTTCTCTTTGTTTCTGATCTTCTTCCTTTCTGCACCTCGTACTCTGCCTCTTTCCAGTGGCGTAGGAAGGGGGGTGCTGGTCACCCCGGGTGTCATCAATGAAGGGGATGACAAAATGACCAACTAGCTGGGAGGTGGGTGTGCTGCTTCCCCAGAGAAGTGAGGTTACAAGGAACCAGGCCTTCTTGGTGGTGGTACCTACCCTGTAGAACACCTTCCCATAAGATGTCAATGAGATAAGCAACTATAAACCTTTAGAAGACATCTGAAGGCAGCCCTGTATAGGGAAGATGTCAGGGATCTGCCTCTCCCTTCCAGTCCAGCTCTGAGTGGTTACAGAGAACAGCCACCTATTCTAACGACGGACTCATCGGGGAGTGGAAGCAGCTCTTCGTCAGAAAGGAAGGGGTTGCCAGGGGTCGAGCGATGTAGCGAGAGACCTGGCAGCTCCCAGGAAGTAGGACCGGGGCAGAGATCAAGGAAGAGGAAGAAACGCTTCCGTTTCCCAAGGCTGTGTTTCTGGCGGGAAAATCGTCATACGCCACTCCCGGATTCTGCTAGTGACTGAGCAGACATGATTAGATTAAGCTCTGCACTGTATATAATGAGCACAGATAAAAACTGTTAAAAAGGCAATGACTCGACCTCATTATTGAAACGACCGAAGGAGGGGGGAGGCCCTGACAGCAGATTTTAATTTTTAATGTTTTATTATATTTTATATGTGCTGGAAGCTACCCAGTTGGATAGGCCAGGTACAAATGATAAAAGTATTAAGTGTAGTTCCCAAATTGAAGTTATAGGAATCTAATTAGTGGAAGGCTATTTCAAAATGTGATGACCACAACATCCCTTGATGACCTAAATGTGTGTGAATTATTATAAATATAACAGCACAGACAGGTTTTACTTTGCAGTTGGGACTGTTTACTGCCACATCATCAGAACTGGAAAAACCAAGTTAGGTATTATATGCATGTTGAAAACAACTGGAAGACACCATATAATAAATCCACATATATGATGTGACTATTTCCCTTTTCCAGTCTGTTTGCAGTGCATAAAGCACTACTGTTTTTTAATCAAGACTCGCAAAAGTATATTTTTAAGGCTTAAAAATGTGATAAAACCGATAGTCTCAAGAGCAGCAGCATCCACGATGCAGCAAATGCTAATTCACGTGTTGTTGTTTTTAATGCTTCATGTTCCACCAGGTGGAGTTGAAGAGATGTGAATGAAACAGCTGCGTCTCTTGCCAGCAAGTACTAATATTGAGATTAGATTTGGGTTTAAAGGGAAATAATCTGCTGAGTGTTAGTCTGGGCCCTGAGACATTTTCAAATGACATCTCTAATATCTAATACAGGGGGAAAGTGTTAAACAGGTCAGTGTAGATCCAGCCATTGTAAAATTTGCTTCACATTGATAACTCAGAGTTTCGTCCTTGTTGCTAGCTGCCTTGTGGGCTTTCCAGAGGAAAGGCAGAGTAGCATAGGAGCCAAATCCAGGGGACTGTGGGTGCTCAGGCACCCACAATAATGTAATTGTGGGAGTCGGGCACCCACAAAGTCAATGGAAAACACCTGCAGGGAAAGAAGCAGTTTGGCTCCGTTCTCCTCTGCCTGAAAGAGAGGCATCCTTTTCCAAGGGGTAGGGCTCGGTTGCAGAGTCTCTCTGTCTCTGCCTCCGAGTCCGAGTCCCTCTCTGCAGAAAGTGGGCCTCACTGGCTGTGTAAAATCACATGCAGTATGTGCAGGTATGTGCGTGTGACATGTGTGTGTGTGTGGCAGCGGGCACATACAATCCTGAGGGCAAGATTGCGCCCCTGCAGAGTATAACATTTTTAAATTAAGAAAATAAAATCTACCCTGTTGTTGCCATAATATTTTCAGGAGAACAGGAACATTTTAATCCCAGTGTCTCCTAATGAACACCTTTTTGTATGCAGTACTGACTAAGGCACACATTCTTCTGGCAGCAATTTCTTCTGAAATGGTGCATTTTGCATGTTATTTTCACCAATTTATTCATTTCCTGCATACTTTCCCTAAAAGATGCATTTTTGTATTCACTGTTTTATTGGAGAACCGCCTCACAAAATTGTATGAGTTCTGAAGGACAACTGCGTTTTGGTACTTGTGTTGTTTTGTGAAATGAGAATTGGATAAATACGGCTTTAAATGCAAAGTGAATTGAATTTATCTCTTACTAGGTTAATAGATGGCTAAAAGGGCTTGCCCCAAAAGTTTTTTCAACCACTGTTGCCAGAATTGCAACATAAAACTGACCCACCTTCTGCAAACATGCCTTGCTGGGTTTAAGAGTTCACGTTCCCCATTCCAGTAATTCTTCCTCTTCTCGTGGCGCAGAGCCATGAACCACTGGTGAAACCAAATGTGACTTTTGCAAGGTCAGTCATTAGAAAAATTAGAAGAAGGTGAGCAACAAGCACTGCTATGAAGAACTTGCTGGTCATTCTTCTTCCATTTCTTCTGTGGACATGCTGTACTTCCCAAAATGGTGAGTGATGGTGGAAAAGGGCAACCTTTTGCCAAGGTAAATGGTAAATAGAAACATTTGCATTCAGCAGGTGTGGAAAGATGTAAGTTAACTCAGCACTGTTTTATGTATAAAGCTTTGATTTTTTTGGTCCATTTGTGTTGGCAGTTCTCCAAGGATTACCAGAGACAATTCACTAACACTGTAATTCACTAGCACTGTAATAAGGTTTTAATATTAACTCACTTGGGAAAGATTGAGGGCACAAGGAGAAGGGGACGGCAGAGGATGAGATGGTTGGACAGTGTTCTCGAAGCTACTAACATGAGTTTGGCCAAACTGCGAGAGGCAGTGAAGGATAGGCGTGCCTGGCGTGCTCTGGTCCATGGGGTCACAAAGAGTCGGACACGACTGAACGACTGAACAACAACAAATTAACTCACTAATGGCAGGATGTTTCACCTTCAACCTTCCACATGCACATAAATGTTAGAGTGTCTTTGCTCAGCTAATTGAAGAAGCAACGTTGTGTTGAAGTGACTGAAGAAGCAATTGATAGTAGCAGAGGAAGAGGAGGCTCTCTGAGGTAGGGGGAGATTCAACTCTCTGTATCTGTGAAAATCCAAGATGAAAGGGTGACCGAGGGCTACATGGATATATTTATAGTTTTGTATCTTATGAGGATCATATGATGATTATTAATATGTTTTCTTTTCTTTTTGTATTTAGTTGTTCTTATGATATATTGTTTTCTATTATTCTCTTTAGTTTAGTTGGGATTTTATGCTATGTTAGGTTGGAAACCTTTAATAAAATTGATTTAAAAAAATAAAAGATAGTGGTAGATTCTTTGAGGATTAGGATAGTGTTGGAATCAACAATGCTTAATGTAGCAATAATCTCCATACCTTTGTAATTGCACATTTATCTCCCGCTTGGACTACTGCAATGCGCTCTACGTGGGGCTACCTTTGAAGGTGACCCGGAAACTGCAATTAATCCAGAATGCGGCAGCTAGACTGGTAACTGGGAGTGGCCGCCGGGACCACATAACACCGGTCCTGAGAGATCTACATTGGCTCCCAGTACGTTTCCGAGCACAATTCAAAGTGTTGGTGCTGACCTTTAAAGCCCTAAACGGCCTTGGTCCTGTATACCTGAAGGAGCGTCTCCACCCCCACCATTCAGCCCGGACACTGAGGTCCAGCGCCGAGGGCCTTCTGGCGGTTCCCTCACTGCGAGAAGCAAAGCTACAGGGAACCAGGCAGAGGGCCTTTTCGGTAGTTGCGCCCGCCCTGTGGAACGCCCTCCCATCAGAGGTCAAAATGATTAACAACTATCTAACATTTAGGAAATACCTGAAGGCAGCCCTGTTTAGGGAAGTTTTTTAATCTGTAATATGTTAATGTATTGTTTTGTTTTGTTTTTAATATTGCTGGAAGCCGCCCAGAGTGGCTGGGGAGACCCAGCCAGATGGGCGGGGTACAAATAATAAATTATTATTATTATTATTATAAACCTTTGAGTGCTTTTTTTGCTTAACTGACTGAAGAAGCTGATATATTACTACATTGATCATTCCAGTTATGACCATCCGTTTCTGTATGGTTAACATAATCAGGAGTCCAACAAATAGAAGTTCATTAATTTGATGCCTTGTAATTCCATTCACAAAATGACTGATAGAAATTAATGAATTAACATCCAAAAAATGTTAGGAAAAAGAATTTACTAAATTTAAAATATATGTTTGGAAAGTGTTGGTAATGTTGGTTTGTATTTGATTTAAGAATTTTACTATGATCTTTATTATTACTACTACTACTACTATTAAGTTGGTTTTGATGGTACATATGATTGCAGTGTGCGAAGAACCACCTGACATTGATTTTGGGGAAATAAGAAGTGGCAAGAAGGCCGCGTACATTGAAAGTGACAGAGTACAATACGAATGCAACCCTGGATGTGTATTGGAAGGCTCTGAGTGGATAACATGCAGTGGACAAAAGTGGACACCACCACCAAAATGCTTGGGTAAGAGGCCATCTTCTCTTTGAATAGTACAACCTTCAAATTAGACTGTGGATTGTCCAACATGACCTTTGATAGCTTCTCTCCATGCAAAGCTGTGTTTGCAGGCTGGAAACATGAACGCGGAGTGTGAGAATCTCATCTCCAGGAGACAAATATGGTCTTTCCAGCCTCTCTGACTGAGCCTCAGTATTCTCTCTAGATAATAGTCCCTCATAAGCTGTGCCCCTCACCAGCCTGTTTTGCACCCTCCTTGAGTGTTTTTGCCTGAACTCTAATGTATCCTGCTTTCCTGGATGAGGCTCCACATGTCAGCTGTTGCCATCCCGAGATGGAAAAAGAGGAGCATGCCTCTTTCCCCAGCTTGGGATGGCAGCAGCCATGGCTGTCCTCTTCTTTGCTCATCAAGATATGGCAACCCTACCTGAAGACAGTGACAAATGTGAGCCAATCCTTAGAGTACAAAGAGGGCAAACAGAATAGGGCACATGGAGAAATGAGCACCAGTGATGATCCCTGACTTGTGTCCCCATCGCCACCTTTTTGTCTTTCAGCACCTTGTATTGTCACAAAACAACAGCTAGAGGCCAAAAACCTGCTTCTGTCTGGGAACCGAGTACGGACACAACTGATTCAACATAATCATATGTTGCAGTTCCAGTGCAGGGAAGGCCATGTCCTCACGGTGCCTTTGGACAGGAAGTGTCTTGATGGGCACATGGATTTGCCCTCGTGTATCTCTGGTAAAGGCATTGTTCATATTGAAAAATTCCTCAACAGTTACTCAAATATTCGAAGGAACCACACTTTCCATTATGACTAGTTCCACAGGTTGCAAGGCTGCCTTCCTCATTTGTTCACAAGGACTCTAATCCTCTTAAAAGAAGTTTCGCCGCCCCACTCCCTCCACAGAATTGATTGTATCCTTCTATAAGCACATGGAGACAAGGCTATAGTGGTTGTTTTTAGTCCACTGCACTGTGGTTTGATTGGACCAGGACTATTGCATCAGAAATAGGCCTGCGTGTGCTGGGCATCCAGTTAGTATGAATGTATGGACCAGAGGCATGTCCATAATATTTTGTTATTATTATTTGTACCCCTTCCATATGACTGGGCTGCCCCAGACACTCTGGCGATGAGGATCAGTGTATCCAGTGCTATTTTTCTAGAAAAAGAGGTGCCGGAACTCACCATGAACACCTCACTATTTCTCTTATAATGGCAATGGAACCCACCTGAGAGATGCCGGAACACAGTTCTGACCAAAAAGAAGCTCTGAGTTGTCATGCTTAACACATGTCATAACCCATGCTGTTAAATGTAGTTCATAACATTTAAATTTGTGTTAATCGTGTTATTGTTTCCTGTGAATTACTTTGGAATCCTGGTTTGGGCCAAAAACAATTAGCCTTGATAAACTGTTTCCCAACATGGATGACCTACAGAATGGATTAATTTCCCCAACCACTTTGTGCTACATTTTCTGCCATGTCCCATGAAACATACTGGAAAAGAACTAGCATGCTTCAGATTCTGAGCGAATCACATAATTGCAGTTATGAGATTAATGCCTTGGTAGTTCAACCCATCAGTTCTTTATTGCAGTCAAAGCCCCAATAGACCTAGGTAGTTAGCTGCCATGTTATTGCACATGAGCCATAAGTGACTTTCCCCCTGCTATAAATATTCCAGAATAGTGAGGGTATTTGCTGTTCTTCATTCTTGGCCATTGGTTGCTGAACTAAGTCATCATTCTTATTGCTTTATTGTTTACCAGAAAGAGGGAAAAACTGTAGCCGCCCACCTGCTGTTGAGAATGGAGACATTATTACCTTATCAAAGAAACAGTACAAGGCTGGCTCTTTAGTTCAGTTCAAATGCCAAAAATATTATGCTCTGGAAGGAGATAACAGAACTTTTTGTGATAATGGAACCTGGACAAAGGCACCTGTTTGCTTAGGTAAGAACAAAGGTAGTGGTTATATTATTTGCATAAGTGAGTTTAGATTATCATTCAAGGAAATTCATTGCTGTCGTTTGATTGTATTGTCTGACTTCCGGTTTCATTGATATTACAGACAGTGGTTCTCTATTATGTTTGAATCATATGGGGCAAATTCATAGTAAAGGATGTGAGATAAAGCATGGGAGATACCTAATTCATATATTTTTCTGAATGCAATGCTTTTAAGCAAGCCAGGGCCAACTGTAGTTGGGAGAAAAAAATCATTTCTGGCTCTGTAAACCAGTGACTGTGAAAAGCCTCTGTGGGAGCCTCTAAATCGAAGGATTGGAGGGTGGGAAAGTTTTGCCCTATGGGGAAGAAGGAAAAGGTTATGTGAGATGATGGTTATTCCACTTTAAAGGGGGTACCCCTCCTTTCCCTGACACTCCACCAGGCCATGTGAGATGTAGGGCCTGCAAGATTTCTCAGGAAGATCATCCTTCCTCTGCTTCTTTTTTATATATTTTTATTCAAGTTTACAATTTACATTTACAACCTCATATCGAATTCCCTGTATCCTTGGACTTCCCTCCACCCCTCCATGGGTCCCATTGTCAATCTTTTTTCAACTGCATCTTATCTCATTCTCAGTTTTTTCTTAAAATGCCATGTTTTACCACAGTACTTGTTACATTGCAAGTTTTGCTACAATCCTGCCAAAGTTTTTAGTTGTTTACAGTGTTCTCCAAGGTAATTTATAATTTTTTCCCATTCCTTATTAAAGTTTGTCTTCTTGGTTTCTAATCTTCCCAGTCATATTCACCATTTCAGCGTAGTCCATCATCTTTATCAACCATTCTTCTCTGGTCGGGACTTTATCTTCTTTCCATCTCTTGGCCAAAAGTAGCCACGCTGCTGTTGTCATGTGCACAAAAAGTCTTTTCTGCTTCATTGGTATTTCTGTACCTAAAATTCATAACAGGAAAGCATCTGTTTTTCATCCTTCCTCTTCAACCATGGCAGCTGATGACTTTCCATGGGCTTGACAGCCTGTAGGATGGCAGGTATGTATATTGGGTGCCTTGGTGAACAGAATTTATTTTCTTTCTCCTCACAGAACCCTGTGCAATCTCTTTGGCTGAAATAGAAAATCGGAAGATAGAAATTAAAAGGAGGTTGGATGAAGGCATATCTGAAAACATCTATGTACCACGTGGTGGTTCTGTTGAGTTTTCCTGTAAAATGGGCTACACGTTTGCAACAAATCCTCCACAATCTGTTTATGTAATCCAGTGCAATGGAGATTCAATTGTGTATCCTGAATGCAAAGGTAACTCCATGGTGGACTTCCCCAATAGAGGGAACCTCGACATTAAAAAATAACACGAAAACCATCTGGCCAATTTTCAGAGATTTGGTAAAAGGAACGAATGAAAACACTAAATTAAAAGAATATGAAGAACTTAAAATAATGGGAATAAACTGGCTAGAATATTTCCAACTTAATGCCACATACGAGAAAGATATAAAGACCAGGGGGTATGGGAATAAAATATCAAAACTAGAAAAAGAAGTTCTTCAGAATAATCAAAAAACACTCTACAAAATGTATAGAGTATTAGATAATGTTGATTCAGAACAAGAAGTTAAAGGAAAGAATATACAAAAGTGGGAACGAGATTTAGGTTACACAACTGAATATAAAGAATGAGAAAAATTCTGGACAAAAAATATAAATTTCACGGCCTGTTACCTATCAAGAGAGAATTATATGAAGATGCATCACAGGTGGTATTTGGCACCAGATAGATTGGCAAAAATAAATAAATCAATTAGTAACAAATGCTGGAGATGCAATAGAATGACTGGTACACTATATCATATGTGGTGGACCTGTCCAGAAATCAAGAAATTTTGGGATATGATACATGAAGAGATTAAAAAATTGATAAAAACATCATATACCAAAAGGGCAAAAGCATATTTATTAGGAATTTTGAGTAATGATATTCCCAGAGATAAAATTAATATCTTTATGTACGCAACAACGGCAGCAAGAATGTTAGTAGCAAGCCATTGGAAAGGAAATTATATTCCAACAAAGGGGGAATGGTTAAGTAAATTATGTGAGTACCTGGAGTTAGCAAAACTGACGGACTTAATAAGGCATAAACCAAAGACTATAATTCAGAAACAATGGGAATGCTTGAATGAATATTTATGCAAACAGGGCTCGAGTACAAAAATTTGGTAGTGTCTAGATTAACCTTGTGAAGAATATAGAGAATTAAAAAAAATGACAGATCAGGAAAGAGTTTAAGAAAAAGAAATTAATGAATGACAGATGCTTTTTATATATTGAAGTGATTGAAGTACGAATCCGGAAAGGTTGCCATTTTCTCTTTTCTTTCTTTTTTTCTTCTCCTATTTTTTCTATCCTTTCTTTTTTTCTCCCTTTATATATCACACATCTATTTATCCACTTTCTATTCTTCTTTTTTCACTTCTTAGTCTTTAGCTACCATCTTTTTAGAATTTATTGCGGAAAATGTGTATATAAGTCTGCATATAGTATTGTGTACAGTGTTATGTATTCTTTTGTATTTTCTTTTTCTTTTTTTCTTTCTTTTCTTTTTTGCTTTGTAATAAAATAAAAAAATAAATTATAAAAAGTTAGAGACGGAAGAACACTGAGAGGTTGTTGTTCTTGTTTAAGTTTTAAATTATTGTTGATCTTTCTTATTGATCATTTTATTGCATTATCTTTTTTGTAAGCTGCTTTGAGATTTGTTGGTTTTTAACAAATAATAAATGAATTCTCATACCGATGTACTGAATAATATCTAGCCAGGGAAAGAATTTGTTGCTTGATCTGTTGCTGACCAAATGTCCTTCTTGCATTCCTTCATAGAAATTGTCTGCTCCCCCCCACAAGTAGAAAATGGCAACTTCCAGCCTATTCAGATTCAGTATGAAGATCAAGACACAATTGAAACACAGTGTGAGCCTGGGTATCAGAGCCGCCAATCCACTTCCACATGTACAGAGAAGGGGTGGTCTCCTCCTCCGATATGTATTCGTAAGTAGCTTTCTCTTTGCAGTTTCAAACCATGAACAGCTAGCATTCAATGCATCCGAAAATATTAGAGTTCCCTGCACCATAACCCTGTGTCCTTGTCTGGGGACCACCTGCATCTGCTGCCACAGCCATCTATTTCTGTTTTCATAAACAGACCACAGGAGGAAACCCAGATAATATTCAGACACTGATACACTTGAGCCAAATGCGCAACCTCCATTGAACCAGCCAGCCCAAGGAAAATAGCAAGTGGAACATGCTGATTTATTTATGTTTGGCTTAACCTTTTTCTCATCTTATCCAAAGCAAAGAACTGTGACTATATTCGGATTGAGAATGGACAACTATCTGATTCCTATGAACGCTGGAGAGACTTCTATTTTCCAAGAAGGGTGGGACAAACAGTTGACTATAGTTGCCATGATGGTTTTCTACCAAGAAATAAAGAAACATGGCATAGAATTTCATGCACCAAATTCGGCTGGAATCCAGATCCAAAATGCTTTAGTAAGTTAACATTTTCCTTGCATTCTCCTCTTTGATCAGAAATGGAAACGACATGTGCAAATGCAAAATATGCCTATTCCGAAAGATGTGGAAGGAAAATGTGTAACGTGGTTAGACAGTGAGTAATCAGAGTGGAAAACCTAAAAATATAATATGAAAATCTCTTCTATATGCAGATGATATGGTTTTGCTTTCACGGACAAGAATCGGTTTAAAGCGATTGTTAAATTCCTGTATTGAATATCTGTCCAGAATGAAATTGTGTATGAACTTTGATAAAAGCAAAATAATGGTCTTTGGGAATTCATGCAAGAGCTATAGCTGGGTATTTGGTGGAAAACCCATCCAGCAGGTTTTCAAATTCAACTACAGTGGTACCCTGCAAGACAAATGCCTCTCAAGACGAAAAACTCGCAAGACGAAAGAGTTTTTCATTTTTGGAGTTGCTTTACAAGACGAATTTCCCTATGGGCTTGCTTCGCAAGACGAAAACGTCTTGTGAGTTTCCTTTTTCTTTTCAATGCATTCCTATGGGAAACCGTGCTTCGCAAGACCGTGCTTCGCAAGACGAAAAATTCGCAAGACGACAAAACTCGCAGAACGAATTAATTTCGTCTTGCGAGGCACCACTGTATCTGGGAATTACTTTCCATCATAGACTTCTCTGGTCCCTGCACCGTGAAACGGCGGTGAATGCCAGTAAGATGTCTATGCAGGCTATAATGCATTTTTTCGTAACAAGAGGTAATTCGCATATCCCTTCTGCCCTTAAGGTCTTCAACGCCAAAATTATATCTCAATTGCTCTATGGCATTCCAGTCTGGCTGTCAGGGTTCACCCAGTTGGTAGAACGAGTGCAAACAGCGTTCCTCTTCAAGATTTTTTCTGTCCCACGCTGTGTACCCTATGCAGCCTTGTGTTTAGAGGGAGGTCAACACAAGGTCGAGACTGTCGCCTTGGCAAGATTTCTTCTATGCTGGTTAAACATCTGCCTTGCATCAGATAAAGACCCTCTCCTCAGCGAAGTTTTGTTAGACACCTTTCTTTCCCCAGGGCTACAACAGTTTAACAAGAAGGTACAGCAACTTGGGCTGTCAGTGGAACTTTTGCCATCGATGTCCCTACCATCTGCCAAGGCTATAATAAAAACTAGGTTGTGGGATATTGAACGCCAAGAACTAACAGTAACAGCAGAAAAAACATGTTCCCCTCTTTATTTTCAACTTTCTTGGGCACATGAAATTAACCACAATTACCTTGAATTTCTGCTTAACCCTCCAGAAGGAAGGGCATTTTCGTTGGCCAGGTTTAATGCAAATCCATCAAACCTCCTTTGGGGAAGGTTCTCAGGCAGGGTGGAGGAAGAAAGAACTTGCCCATGTGAAGACCACCTGGTGGAAAGCCTTACACATATGGTTCTTAATTGTAAACTATATGATGATCTCCGTCAGCAATTTCTAGATCAACTCTGCATCCCCAAATGGAAACCAGAGTTGGAGGTCATACAATTCCTATTACTGGGGAAAGATCAGGAGTTCACCAAGTTAGTGGCTAAATATCTCCATTTGGTTTTTTGTCGTCGAAATACACTGCAGACGTCTGATCTCCCTGGAGACCTAGAGATGTGACGATAGACTGCTGTGCCTCCTTTCTTTTATCAAAGTTTTGTGCCACTGGGGAAGTGGTAATTCTATATTGATTTGTTTTTGATGTTCATTTGATGCCAATAAAAGGTTGATGTATATATATAAAAAAACAAGTACATTGTTAATTCCTTCTGTCGAATGCCTACAAATTTTTTATAGAAAAAATCCTGAAAAAACATATATTCTTTAAGTATATAAATAATCATTATAATGGAACTTCAATCACCAAAATATATGTCCATCAATGATGTAACGTATCTACTTTTTTGCTTTTAGAAAAATGTGATATTCTTAGACAGCTTGCACATGGTACATTCAATGCCCATACTTGGCAGAAGTTCATAGAAAATGAAGAAATTTCATATTCTTGTGAGAATGGATATGCTCCTGCAAATCAACAAGCTAAGGCCGTGTGCACCAAAAATGGCTGGTCACCTGCTCCACGTTGTAACATAAAAAGTAAGTATGGCAATATGGAACAAGAGGAACTAGATGCTGCCCTGTCCTGCTGTAAGCAAAGTTATAGGGAAGCTTAAGGATGTGCAAGTATGCAAATCCCATGATGATTTGCAAGGAGTGGCAGAGGAATAGAGGTCTTTGTAGGACCCACCACGTCACAATCATTAACACTGTGTAAGCGCAACATGTGAAGTGGAAAGAGCTAAGCTTGGGAACATTTGCAGCTCTTCAGAACCTCCTCCTCCTCCTGGCCCATCCCTGTTGCTGCTACCGCCACCCCAAAGAAGGAAGATATGGGAAAGCATCGTTGGTTGACTTTTGTGCTGGGCACGGCTCCAGAGTAAAATGCCAGTCGCTGTGGCCCTCCCTAAAACCACTGTCCAAGTCGATGGCAGCAGCAACCAAAATGATAAGCAAGAAGGAAAGTTATGCAGAAAAGAGTTTAATTCTGGGTCAGCTCTAGGAACTGCCTTCCATGTTTCACCTCCTGGTCATTATCGTTAGTCACATACACTCCAACATTCCAGGAGGGAAAAGAGGGAAAAGTGGGACATCCACACAAATGCCATCCTCCCCGCCCCATTTCTGTCCTCCTCCACTCACCCAGTCACCCAGACTTGGCACTCTCCACCTACCCCATCTCTATGCTTCTTGGTGCACTCACCACCCCCAATCTTGGTATTCCTTCACCCACCCACCCTCCCTTCCCTGTCCTATCTTCTGCCACCTCCTGCTCTCGTACCACAGACGTACCGCATTTTTCGCTCCATAATGCGCACCGGACTATAATGCGCACCTCGTTTTTAGAGGAGGAAAACCAGAAAAAAAATTTTTTTTGGTTTTCCTCCTCTAAAAGGTTGGGAGGGAGGGAAGAGAGAGAGAAGGAAGGAAGGAAGGAAGGAAGAGAGAGAGAGAGAGAGAGAGAGAGAGAGAGAGAGAGAGAGAGGAAGAAAGAGGGAAAGAAGGAGGAAGAGAGGGAGGGAAGAGAGAGAGAGAGAAGGAAGGAAGGAGGGAAGGAGAGGAGGGAAGCATCTCCCTCCCTCCCTCCTTGTGCTCTCCAGGGGCAGGGGAGGAACAGACATCCCGAAAGCAGCGCTTTCGGGCTGTATGTTCCTTTTCCCCCCACCTGCCAGGACAACGCGAAAGGGGGCGGGCGCGGAGGAGTGGGGGGGAAGGAACAGACACCCCAAAAGCACTGCTTTGGGGCTGTCCCTTCGTTTCGCCTCCACCCCTCCGCGCTCGCCCTGACGGAGAGAAAGGGGGCGGGCGCGGAGGGGTGGAGGGGGAAACGAACAGACAGCCCCAAAGCACTGCTTTGGGACTGTCCGTTCGTTTCACCTCCACCCCTCCGCACTCGCCCTGACGGAGAGAAAGGGGGCGGGCGCGGAGGGGTGGAGGGGGAAACGAACGGACAGCCCCAAAGCGCTGCTTTTGGGCTGTCCGTTCCTCTCCCGCTTGGCTGGGAGCCATGGCTCCGCTGGCAGAGGCATCCCTCAGCTTACGACTGCTGTGACAGCCGAGGGATCCCGCTGCCGGTGAGTGCCTTCGCTCCATAACACGCACAGACTTTTCCCCTTCCTTTTTAGGAGGGAAAAAGTGTGCGTTATAGAGCGAAAAATACGGTACTTCCAGAAGCCACCTTCCACAAGTGCTGCGATGGAAGGAGTAGGAAGAGCAGTGGTACGTGGGGGCAAGGTAGGCTTTGCTTCTGTTTTTTTTTGGTCCCACACTCTGGTGTGAGCCAATTGACTCACACCACAGAGTGGGACCCAAATAATGCCTGCCTTTCGGTCCCAGCTAAAAGCATGGGAGCAAAATAGGATGTGTGAGATTGGGATTAGATTCCAGGAAGGCTTCTGTCAATCCAGGATATCCCGCTTAAAAGAGACTGTTGGACGGTATGCATTCAAGTTATCATGGTTGCCATCCCAAAACTTTACAGTGATGAAGGAGTGATGAAGTTTGCTGCTTCTTTGAAAGCTGAGTTAAGGAACAATGCCCACCATAGTTTTCATCCTCCAAAATGCTGTTAGGTATGCTGAGCCAGCAGTTTGAATGTCATTGTGAAAGGGGAGCTTAGAGAGAATGGTAGAGCTTGTGGCTGTTCTCTACTCTTGGAGGGAGTAGCAGGAGGTCTAGGAGACCATAAGATCAGAGAACATACATATTTGGCTCCCACAGAATTAAGCATTGTAGATAGCTCTTGTCAAGTGCTGCAGTTAGTTTAAAAGTATTTACTGGACAACTTGATCTATGTTGACTTTAGGTCACAAACTAAATGATAAACTATGTAGGGGGAGGGGGGATAGGTGCCAGTCAACCAATCCTCTCCCCACCCAACTGACCTCCTTTGCCCTAGCCATTATTATATTTAGTATCTTTGTGCTGGGATAATCCTTGAAATCTGAGGATGATTTGTAGTAGAAGAAGTGGATTGATCCCCTTCCAAGGACCTCTACTATTAGAAAAGAGATTCAAATGGATGGCCAAAAATGTGTGCATGGTTGTTTGGATAAATTGAAATAAAAAGATGCAGCAGCATGGAGTCACTCGGACAACAGGTAAATTAGCTGATTTCCCAACTCTGTGTTGCCTCCATCATGGGCTGAGCAAATGTCAGCTGCTTGGGGGTCCCTCCATTGCCTCAGAGGTTTTCAGTGGACTCTGCTGCCTGGTAAGCCAGGTAAGACCTTAGTTGGTAGGAAAAATGGAAGGGAAGAGAGGGAAATTGTTTTGACAGGCATAGGATGGATTTAAAGCAGACTGGGGAAAGGAAGTTGGATGGTTAGGCATGGTTTAAATATGTCTGCCCAAAAAGAAGTGGAATTAATCTTGCAAGCATGTCTAGCAAGGTTGGGAAGCTGGTGTTGTGTTTGCATGTTTACTTTTCTCTTGCTGACAGTTTTAGAATTCTGTACCTTCCCGCTGAAAGAAGTGGGAATCTCAAATTTGAGACTGGTATACCAGTATTTAAGGCAGCAGATCCAGGGAACTATCAGGGGAGTGAGAAGACAGCTTCAGATCAAGTGGATTCAAGACTATTCTGTTGCCAATTAAGACATACAAAACATAGTTAATACAAAGCATAGTTAAAACGCAAAACATGCTTAACACAAAATCTATGCATGTTACCTTATATTTTCATTGTTTGCTTCATCTTAACAGAAATATGATGAATGGAAAGAAGTGGACGGTGGACATTTTTATCCAGCATATGATCTTCAAAAGTCATCCATCACTTATCCTTAATGCTTAATGTTATCAAATCATTCTGGCTCCCCCCCCCCCCCAATATATTTCACAGAAAAGATCATGGACCTAAAACTGAGAACTTACTTCACTGAAGCGAAACCTGCAATTTTATCACTGGTAAAGATATCAAATGGACTGATCCGCTTTGATAAAATACCGTTTAAAATATGACGTTTAAAATATAGCAAAGGGCAAATATACCCAAAGAAGCAATAGTGCAAAATATTTGCAAACACATTTCTTGCTGTAGACATTTGAAGTACTAACGAGGAGTGCAGCCTAAATAATGGACTGGTGTATAATTGCAACAAAGCTCTTTTTTAAACTACAGCGATTTTCTGTTCCTTTTAGAAAAAGAAAACATGCACCAGCAAAATGTTTTTTTAATCATTATATAATTAAAAATAACTTGCAAAAAAATAATGTTTTGATTACATTAATAAAGATGTTGATACGATTTATATTAATATTTTGGATTTGTTCGTACAATGTTCTGATTGTGGGCATATTAACACCCTCAAAATTCTTACCATCAATACATGTGGCTTTCTTTTTGTGGTTTTCAACAAAAACATGTGTCATAATGTCTACCATCACTGATCAAATGTGGACAACTATCTCTCTTCTGCTCTGCCTTATTATTTCTTAGTGGTGTCTTTGGGATGTCCTACTGCTGGACTATATACAAATAAAAATTGCCATGCTTTGTTTTTATAGGTCACAGTAGAAACTCCTCATTGAATCATTCAGGTGCTGTCTTGCATACATACGGTGCTACCAAATGTGGGGGGTCAATTTTGACTGCAATTCTCTCTTGCTACAAGGGTGGTGGTGAGAAAATTAACCTCACCACTTGACTGTGGGCAAGGATGACAGATTTGTCAGTGATTGGGAAATGAGAGATCTAATTCTGCCCTGTCTGTGGTTCTGAAAGGAGGGACTGAATCCTGCCTTGCTTACGACAGTCTTCAGTTTTACTTCCAAATATGAAAACTGAAATTTCCAAACAGCAGTGGGGGGTGGATAACATTTCATTCCGGTTGGATGCCAGAGCTGCCGGTCGGGGGGAAATCTCGCTCCGAGATTCCCCGGCTTGGTAGGGGTCTAGGGAGCACGCAACAGCGCTGCGGCTCCTGAAAACCCCCGGGAGGGGTGTCCCAGGGGCTTGGTGATTCGGCGGTTGACTCCGGATGTTTCCCCTGCTCCTAGGCAGCTCAGAAGAGCCACTGAAAGAGAGCGGGGTTGAAATGGAGTCCAACGGATCCACCACTTCCCCTGCCAAGTGAAGCTGCGTGACGGGCAGCTCTGAGCATTTCAATTGCTCCAAAGAAATGATTTGGAACTTGGATTCTGAAGCTACAAAATCATGAGTAAAAGGACATTTGGACTGAATTAAAAGCCGCAAGGGACTTTAAAAATGGAGATCGGTCCCTTGATGTTGAAACAATAGGAAACAGTGAAAGTTTTATTACTTAAGCTAAGTGAAAGAGGAAGTGAAAGGAAACTTCTGTAGCAGAGCCTAGGAGGTTTATTTGTTACAATTATTGACTGTGGGGGGAAAAGCTACTCTTCTTCCCGCGGTTTTGGGGGAATTTGGCAAGAAAATACTTTAAAAACTGTTGGATTACAACTATTCTATGGCCGAAGCTAGATAAGCTGTTTTTTTTTTACCTTGAAATGGCGGAGCAGCTGTCTGAGCAGGACATGAGAAAGATGCTAGTCCTACTACATGAATGTTTAAATACACTCAGAGCAAAGAACCAAGAATTAAACAACTTTGCGAACAAGGATTGCACTGTGCCAGATGTACAAGACGCAGAATTGCTGGGAAATGAAAGAACAAGCCACACCACTGACTGTAAATTAAAAGAACCATCACCCTGCAGACAGAAGCATACAGCAGAGAAAAAAGTTGGATCTGTTGATAAAAAACAAAAAAGACGTAAGAAAAAGGACAAATCGGATGGAATTGGGACTAAAAAAACTACAACAACTGAAAAGAAACACAACAAAAAGGAGAAAATAAATGGACTTGTGAAGAAAAAGGGAAAATCAACTAGGAGACTCCAAAAAGAAAGAATTTTGACATATGCAGCAGGATTGGTCCGAAGAAAGAAGAGTAAGAAGAGAAAGGCAAAACTGAAGAGAAAGGAGAGGCAAGGCCCATTGGGGCAGGACAAACATTGGGGTTGGATTGCAGAAAGGGAGGGTGTGGGTTGAATAAGAAGTATACTTGAACTGGACTACTTTTCTGGCTATAAGGAGGATGATATATGGAAATGGTGTCTGGCATAGGGATTACTAATGATGATTAATATAAAATGATTATTAAAGGAAAGAAAATATGGCTAAAGACTCTGAAACCAATGGGAGGAAGGGGGGGGGAAGTCTCAATTAGAAAAAGAAAAAGAAATGTGTATACTACAGAGAACAGATGATAAGAATTTAGGGAAGGAGCAGAAGTACCAGTAGGCTCAGGTTTAAAATTAGGATTAATAAATAAATGTGTTTATGTATTTTGTTTGTAGGATGTTATGAAAATAGATGTATCAATCTGTTAAAGAGGATTTGAAATGAATTCAACAGAGGGGAACTTGAGGAAGTCAACCGAAATATGTAATGGAGAAAGACAGAATCTGGCCCACGGAATGGGGCCAGGCCTAAGCAATGTTAATAAAAATAACAGTAAGGTTAAATGTACAATGAATATGTTTACCCCTGTGAGAGGGGGGGATGGATCTTGGCTTCCCACGGTGAGAGGGGGGAAGTATGAAAATTTAACCACTATCTATGTTTCGTGCTTTTAAAATTGTAAAACCCAATAATTTTTTTTGAAAAAAACAAAAACATTTCATTCATTCATTCATTCGTTGTCATTATTATTGCATATTTAAGAAGGAAATAGGAGAAAAAGAGAAAGGGGGTAAATTAAATGAAATTAAAGAAGGGGAGGAGAAGAAAGAGAACCACCACCATCATATTAAGCAAATATTGCTAATAATAACAGCAAACCTCCATTAGTTCACATTGGGGATACAGTGACCATCTGTGCATGTATCTTAAATTAAGTATGTAAGTGAATATAAGCCCTCCAGATGTCCAAATGGAAATCCACTTGAAACTGACTCCTATATTAAATATTGTTAGCAACCACGCCAATCCCTGCCAAGCCATGCATGTGATTCCAAAGGTCTTGGCTCTCAACCAGGTCTGTGCTCCTGTGGAGACTGACACAGCAGAATATGTGAATAAACCATATTAAGAAATATTTACACCTGAGTTTGAAGGGGGGGGAGGCTGATAATCTCAAGAGGGGCTTGTTCCCTATTACCTCTCCCCCAGCTTGCCTTCAGTCAACCTGTCAAAAATGGATCTATCTCTTTGTTCTTCTTCCAAGCACACCTTGCTAAAAACAAGTGTCACCTCACAAGCACAGCCCATCACCTTTGTCACCTCTGCCAACACCCAAGATTCCTCTTAGATGTGCCATCAACACTTTTTGTCATGTTAATGCCTCTTTCCCAGGTGAGGCCCTGGCTTGGAAAGGAAGCTTTGCCTGTATTTTACCACTGTCCTGCAAGTTTCTCTTCCATACGCCACATAATCAAAATCCTACCATTTATTTATTCCGAGGGTTTAGGAGGGTCTCCCCCCAAAAATAATAATAATAATAATAATAATAATAATAATAATAATAATAATAATAATAATAATAAACTTCAACACCTCCAGATGTCCAAATAGATATCCACATGAAACTGATTCCTATATTAAATATGCTCAAATGTAGTCAGGGCAGTGAGGTTCTCAGACTGTTGCATAATAGATGGTGTGGGAACCAGGACTTTTTGGGGGGGAACTCCCAGGAACTCAGTTATGGCACCTCTCAGGTGGGCACCATTGCCATTCTAAGAGAACAAGGGTGGTGTTCATGGTGAGTTCTGGCACTTCTTTTTCTAGAAAAATAGCACTGGGGGAAACAGATGCTGTTGCTGAAGGTTATGTAAAACTGAGTTTGTAAGATCTGTGGAGAGAACAGAAAGGGTTATTCCCTCAGATCTGTTCACTCCTCTGTCAGCCTTCAATGCTTCCAAATGTTTTTTTTCCCTATCCACATTTGCCTGTCTCCGTCATCTGTGTGCACTGGGCCTGAGTGGAAAATGTGCAAATGCTATGTTAATTTGCAAAATCTTCCCTGCCCGAAGCAATTCTCGCTTACTACATGCAACCATGCAAACGATGACGGTATTTAGAAGTCTGCCCTTCAAAACCCATGCATCTCCATGAATACACAGGATAGCTCCCGAGATATTTGATGCCTCTGCCTTTCCGGCCATTATCAACTTTGTTTCGTCACACACTCATAGGCCCCAGAGACATATTGTTAAACACCATGCAGAAGATGACTGAAATTAATTTCCTTTTTCCCAACTGCAAACCTTTTCAAAGCTAGTGAATGTACTGATAAATGATGAAAGCTGCCTTTTATTACATATGCGTGTTGGTTGGTGGCATGCGCTGGTAAATATCAGAAATGGTTGTGACATAGCGCTTGTCTTGCACCTTTCCAATGCTAGCCATCATTGTTCATTGCCAGGAAGCAGAAATGAGCATCCAGTTTCTCCATTTACCAAAAGCATTCAGTTGGTGTTCAGGTTTCCCAGTGTGGTTTGTGCTGGACATATAGCAACTTACTTTCAATGTTGATGGTCTTTCTTATCTCTGTCCCAACGCAGAGATACCTTATGAAAAGTAAACATAAAAAATACAAGTAAAAATCAGAACTTGGTGATTAGACAAATCAACTAGAGATGCTCAGATGTGGAAAGTATCCTTTTATAAGTCTTTTGATAATAAATTTTATTAGTTTTCAATTACAATAATCCAAGAATAGCCTCATTATATCAATGCCAAATTATAATACAATTCCTAATATCAATCATCCAAATACAAAATTATATAATTTAGGTGGACCCCTGCGTGCTAGAATGATGGTTTGATTATTTACTTTATTGCTGCGTTCCAAAATCTTATTGATTTCAGTTACATTCCAGTCACAATAGTAATCCCTTATACAACAGCTGTAATGTTTATAACTTCTATTCGTGTTGACACATTAAATGATTTGTGTCTACAAGTGAAGATCTCATACTGTATCCTTGTTCTTCCTGTGTGTGACAATTATTCTGTCCACGTTGTTTCTTCCTGTCCTTGTAAAATATCATGTCCATCTTTTACCAGTTCCGTCATGCCTTTCACAGAGCTGATGCCCTGATGTGATGCCAAAAACTTCTCCCTCCCTCTGTCCTGTGCTTCTATGTTTTTGCAACTTTTAACAATAGCTGCAAAAGTCACATTGTGTTGCCTTCTTATAAGTCTTGTTCACATGTGCTGAATACGGGCACATGCTGTTTCTACACATGTGCCAGGCATTTGTGTGAAAGGGTATGTGCGTGTGGATTTGTACAGCTCAGCTATTGTGTATATAGGTGCAACAGACTGGACCACCATTTAATGTAATGTGTGAACAGGCTCATACTAGTTCAGGGTTTAGGACTCTGTGGCCCTCCAGAGCATTGGTTATGCTGTTTGAGGCTGCTGGAGTGTACGGTAACAATTTCTGGAGAGCCACAGATTATCCATGTTTCTGCTGGTGTTTGCATATGGAACCAACTTAATACCATAAATGTTTAGCAAATCTGTATTTTGTTGCAGACCATGAGGTATCTGCAGACAACATGCATACAACTTTCTCTTCTCACTGTTTACTTTTGTATTTAACAGGGGCGTTAAGAAGAAGCACTTTGTAGCTATGAATTTGATCAAGAACTCATGGATCTCCTATTTCTAACCTGATAGTATCAATACGCTTTGGCAAATATATGTATCTTTTATTATTATGTTCATCAACCTCTGCTAGGCCCAAGGAACCAATGAATGCAGAAAGTCTCAAATCAGACATGATAAACCAAAAATGGATGATGGCAACAGAAAAGTCCATCTTTGTGCAACCTGAACGTAACAATGAAGGAAACATAAAGTGGTCCCTTGACTTACGAAGTACTCGACATCCGTATTTTTCGACTTACGAATGAAAAAAAGTGGCCGCATGCCTACGAATTTTTCGACATCCGAATGGAAATCGTTGCCGGTTTAGATGCTGTTTCCTCGACTTACAAATTTTAGATGCGGTTTCCTCGACTTACGAATTTTAGATGCGGGTTTTTTCGACTTACGAATTTTTCCGAATATTTTTCTCCCAATGCATTCCTATGGGAAATCAACTTACGATTTTTTTCGACCTACGAATGTCCATTCGGAACGGATTAAATTTGTAAGTCGAGGGACCACTGTACTTGATAAGAGACTGGGGGGGGGGGCTTATGCAGGCAGCACAGCAGATGGTGAAACTAGAACATGCTGATATGGAATAGGCCCTCATAGCTTGAGTCTCTTGTGTGACAGTGGAAGTAAAACCAACTGTTGGGGACATCAGTTACATTTCCTCCAGGAAAGGTTCTGGTGCGGACCTGTGGGCCCAGTTCCAACATGTCATAAAGGTCTCATCTCATGTCTTGAGTGCTGTAAGCAGAAGTTCACTCAGTATAGTTGGGCTTCAACACCATAATCTCCACACACACATACACACACAGGTTCTGCTGAGGCTTAGCCTTGATTGTTTTTTTTTCCTTTTCTGTTTTTTCCCTTTCCTTTCTCTTCCCGTCTTCTGTTTCTGCAATTTGGAGATGGGAGGATTCCACTAAACCAGACTGATAACAATTGCATTTTGCTGAATGTAATGCTAAGATACAATGCAGTCTGAATAGCTAGGAAGCAGAGGGTGCTTTCAAACAAGTTAAGATGGGGGGAGTATTAGAAGGATGAAGTGTAGAGCTTGCATATATATGCATATATATCTATATGGATATAAAAACACGATAAAACATCAAACACTAAAAACTTCCCTAAACAGGACTGCCTTCAGGTGTCTTCTAAAAGTCAGATAGTTGTTTATTTCCTTGACATCTGATGGGAGGGTGTTCCACAGGGCGGGCACCACTACTGAGAAAGCCCTCTGCCTGGTTCCCTGTAACCTCACTTCTTCCATTGAGGGAACCACCAGAAGGCCCTCAGAGGAGGACCTAAGTGTCCGGGCTGAATGGTGGGGATGGAAATGCTCCTTCAGGTATACTGGGCCAAGGCCATTTAGTGCTTTAAAGGTCAGCACCAACACTTCGAATTGTGCTCAGAAATGTACTGGGAGCCAATGCTGATCTTTCAGGACCTGTGTTATATGGTCTGGGTGGCCACTCCCAGTCACCAGTCTAGCTGCCGCAGAAGATGACTTCAGGCTTGTGCCTGACTGAAAGGAGACAGATACCCTCCCAAACCAACTCCAGCTCATGCAAACACAATTCCACACCCTCCCTTTTTGAGAAGAAAGTGGACATCCCTTGAGAAATCATATGAAACTTTGCAGGCAGCCACAATCCAATGCAGACAAGGTGCACTGAAGATGGCCAGAAGTGAAGAGATAAAGCATACCTTGTTCAGTTTGGGTGAGTCATGAACCTAAGAGTCTAAAGGATTTTGCTTTATACCCAGCTTTTCAATCAACCACTGTAATTGTTTCATAATAGAGGAATGCATCATAGACATTAACTGGTAAGCATAGTTATTTCCACCCAGTGAAACACGGTTATTTCCATACAGGGATATCCTAGATCCTCTGAGATATCTCTCTCTCTCTCTCTCTCTCTCTCTCTCTCTCTCTCACACACACACACACACACACACACAGAGAGAGAGAGAGAGAGAGAGAGAGAGAGAGAGAGAGTTTAAGGCACAAGGACAGAGCTGGCAAAGTTATGCCAGTCAGCTGCCAATCCCACAAGGAAAGTTTGCTTTTATCATTACTGCCAGAATTGCAACACAAAATGCACAATTTTTGTGCAAACAGTCTGTTTTAAATTTCATTTCCCAGTTTCCAGTAATCCTTCCTCTTTCTTGCTTGTAATAATAAACAACAACAGCAAAAAGACAGTAATCGTCTCTTACAAAACAAAAAACAAGAAAACCCTTTACGGAAAACAACTAGAGTCAACAATTGGCGAAACCAAACAAGGAGAAAGATCTCAGTACTGTCAATCCTTGGAGTTATTAGTAGCTGAAAGTGAAGAGTCTGTGTAGATTGACCAAAGAGCTATGAAGAGCTGGCTGGTCGGCATTGTACAAATTCTTGTGCAGATATGCTATACTTCCCAAAGTGGTAAGCTATAGTGTCAAAAGGCAATTTTTATTTACCAGGGAAATAGTTGCTGTAGTATTCATTATAAAGATCATTTCTATAAAAATAAAGACAGGAATTGGTTTAGCATTGCATTGTATCGTAGCTTTCCACCTAATGCAGTGGTAAATTCTTTAATGATGACCATACAGCAGAGATCAACTGCTAAATTGTTTGATAGGCAATTGTTAATATTTAAACTGCTAATGACAGAACGTAGTTTAAAACTGAATGCACAGATACATCTCAGTATCTTCCTCCCTTGCGTTTATTTGAGGAATCAGCTATAGTACTACATCAATAGGGGTTTTTTATGACAATCATATTGCCATACATGACTTTGCTATTTAAAAAGAGAAATTCTGAAAATTGACCAGGCTTTCACAAATCTAAGCATTTTAAACTCCTTTTTCATACTTCTCTCTGACAATCTATTTTTCCTTTAAATTGAATTTTCAAAATTTCTCACTTAAAAAGTGTTGGGCAGAATTCAAGGTGGCGCTATTATGATAGTTCTGTCAGTACAAGGATTTATGCTTGTCTGGTGAAATGATCTCCCCTCTCCTCCCTCCCTTGTGCTGTTCTTGTTAGGAAAATGTGCTTTAAGAAACAGATGAAAGTTCCTGGAATTTTCCAGGGTTCCAGAATTTTCTTTAGTGTGTAGGAGTGGCACTCTGGGCTTGATTGGTATCAGCTGGAGGTGCAAACAAAGGGAGGAAGTTGCAGGCTGCAATTTCCGCATGACAAAGGCACACATACAGGCTGTCAGCACGCAGGCTGACAACAAGGTTGGAAGTAAAACAATGTGTGCTGCTGATACTGTGAGTTTTGCTGTGTCAGGATTGTTAATTACTGGACTGAGATTATGCCATGCTGGAAAGATAAAGAAGGAATGTAAATAGCTTGTATATAATACCGGTAGTAACAGAAATGCTTGTGCTACCAGTCAAGCAATAAAGAAGCTCTTGACTGCGAATTTGAGTATCACTCCTGTTCTTGTGTAAGTGGTGTTGCCATGAGGGAACACAGCAAATCAAAAAAGGACAAGGTTACCCGGATTAGAGTCCTTGTTTCGCCATATCGGCTTCATCAGCACAAAATATGCAATCCGTGACAAAGTGCCAACTCAGGGCTTAGAAAGCTTAGAAAGTTAGAGCAAGTGCCAACTCAGGGCCTCCAGAGTTTGAAAAGACAGAACATCTTTGACTAGCGAGACCACAGCTCCACCGCCAGACCCTACAGTATCTGGAACCATTATCGTGACAACTAAACCCCCTCATTGAGGACTGGCAAGATTACATTATTTATGTTCATCATTAACTCTTTTGACTTTTGGAACCTCCACTAGACACGTGTGGGCTGCATTGGACGTTTTGAATTTTGATTTTATAGCTCTATGATAGCATGTTTATGCATACTTGTATGTTTGGATTTTTGGTTTTGTAACTTTATACTGTACATTTCGTTACTATTGTATATGTTTAGTTGGTTCGTATATTCAATAATTATGTTACGTGGAGACTGATTTATCAGCTGGTCACGTTTTTGTGTGTTTGGCATACTGCTATACGTGACCGTGGTTTTCTGGGGAAAACTCTGCTACAGTCAGTAAGAAGTAGTTTTACTGAGGTGCCACTGTACAAGCAGAAAGCGCAGCAGAAGTGTGTGGGCGGTAACCTCTAATAGTTATGAGGGTGCTCCCCCAGTTGATTTGGGGGTGTTTGGGGAGAGGAGAGTCGTGCTGGCTCCCCCCTAGTGCAACTATTTAGTTGAATCAGGACCATTATTTTAAAATGAAACATCCATTTAACATGCACTGAATTAAGTTAGGTATTTCACACACATAAATTGATTGTATGCTCGTGTGAAAGATCTGAGATACAGTATAGTTCGTATAAGGTTACCAGATTTTTTTTCAATGAATCCAGGGACACTTTTCAACTTCCTACTACAGTGGACCCTCGACTTACGAAGACAATCCGTTCTAACGGAATCTTCATAGGTCGAAAACATCTTAACTCGAGTCTCCATAGGAATGCATTGGGAGAACGCATTCGTAGGTCGAAAAAACCTTCGTAAGTCGAGGAAACCGCATCTAAAATGGCCGCAACTTCCTTTTGGAAGTCGAAAAAATTCGGAAGCAGCGGCCACTTTGATCCCTCGTAACTCGAAAAATGCGGAAGTCGGGTCACTCGTAAGTCGAGGGACCACTGTAAATAGATGGATTTTGTTAGGGGACTGATTTGTAAATCCGGGGACTGTCCCCGGGAAACAGGGACGTCTGGTAACCTTAAGTTAGTATCACTATTTACCATACATGTCGTAACCTTTTGTAATTTCCAATACGTATTTCGGGTGGGCTGTGGGCGAGGCTGCAGGTGACAGTGGACCAAGTCCCTTGTTTGGAATGGGGGACTTTTTAATGCTGTTATTCTCACTTTTCTCTAGTTAGGAATGGCTGTGGACAACCACAGAGAAGAAACAATGAAGAACTGGCATTCCCATCCAGGAAATATTCCTACTCCCATGGGGATGAAGTCGTTTACAACTGCCGACCCGGATATATAAAACTTGGGCAAATTCGATTTCGGTGTAACCAGGGAGAATGGGAACAAACCATGCCCCCACATGTGAAGTGCAGAAGTAAGTAAAACATGTGGCAATTATGCTGTAGTGCGGACGTTGCCCAGGGTCATTTGACCCCTTTTAAGTAGTTCCTTTTTTCTCTCCTAGAAAAGACTGCACAATATTCGTCATTTGAGGTTTGAAAATAGCACATTACTTTACTTGGCATGCTGAAGAATATTTACATGGATTTCTAGATGAGACTGACTAATATTTACCGACTTATTCAGAGGCACATAGCAACATAAAACTGCCCCTCTCACAGTTAAAAACTCTCTCCCTACAGTTGATAACAGACCTAACTGGGGGGGAACTGCCTACTGTGGGGACATCATAGGATGGTATGCTACAGCATTAACACTTTTGCATAGTATTTTGGATGCACCATTCCTACAAAACATCCCCCCCCAAAAAAAAAAATCAGAAGAGATAGCTATTGAAGAATTCATTTTATTAAGGCATTTGCACCCTTCTTTTCCAAAGAATCATGGAACTTAGCCAAGCCAAGTCAATGTCAATACAAAAAAGAAAATAATTCCAAAAGTCACATTTAAGGACATTAACATAAAGTACACAGCATGAAGGATACCAGCAAGTTTTAGTAGTTGTAGTAATTAGTAATTACAAAACACAACAATAACAATTTTAAAACTCCGGACTAGCATCAGTAACTGAAATGAGAGTGAAATAAAAAGATATTAAAATCCATGTATAAGTTACTCATTTGTTTATTTTTCTTCATGTGATCAACATTAGAATGTTTAAACTTCATAGTTTAAACTATTTTTGAAAAACACAAACACAACAACACTATAAAATAAAATAAAAAAAATTCCTTCCAGTAGCACCTTAGAGACCAACTAAGTTTGTTCTTGGTATGAGCTTTCGTGTGCATGCGAAATTTTTTTATTTTATTTTGTTTTGACTATGACAGACCAACACGGCTATCTACCTTTAACTACAACAACACTATATTAGGTTTTCACTCTTACTAGTTCACTTTGTACCCTTTAAACAGGCAACCCTGTTCATGTCTACTCACTGCTGTGCTCAATGGAAATTCCTCCTAAGTGTGTAGAGAATTACAGCCTCATTCATTCTTTTCTACTCAACAGCTGGATTTCATAAATCAGGGGTTCTTAACCTGGGGTTCATGGATGTGCCTCATGGGGGTATGGGGTGGAGTTCCACAAAGCAAGTGCAAAAAGAAAAGGAAATATTCCCTCCCCAATGCAGTAGAATAATTTGCATACAAAATTTTGTGTGCATGTGTTTATGTGCATTTTTCAAGGGAGGGGGTCTATAGCTTTCATCACATTCTCAATGGGTGACCCCATTCAGAACCACTGCCCTAAATTGATTCCACTCAAAGAAGTGGGGACAGATTATAGCCTTTATTAATGGAAAAGCTCAATTCTGCCATTAACTGTATGTACAGTATGTACATACATTAAATGTATCTACAATAGTCCTTGCTGAGGCCCAGCAATACATTATGATGAATGTATGGCTGCATCTCTCTAGTAACATATTCTAAAGTATGATGACTGACATAGCAATATCATGTTCAGATATTTCCAACCTACCTCTTCATAGACATCAACCGATGATGAGCAGTAGGGGTGAGCACAATAATGTCTGAGCACAATGTCTGAGCACAATAATGTCACACATCTTCTTTAAGTCATGTTACTGAAGAGATAGGAACAGGATTCTTTTCTTTCTTTCGCAAACCCATACATTCCACATATCATCTAGTTTCACATTTCACTAGACGTAATTGTTGCATTGTTACATTACATTTTACTTTTTTTAAATTTCCAGATAAGCCTTGCGGACAGCCAGGAGATACCCCATTTGGCTCTTTTGAGCTTTTCATTGAAGATGAATTTGTCTTTGGGGCCCGTGTTGTCTATTGGTGTGATGAAGGGTAAATTTTTCCTTTCCCCAGATCGTTCATCATGGTAGCATATTTCAGACAACTGGCATAGAGTACAACATCTTGCTTTGGAAGCTCCTTTGGGGAAAAATATTATCATAATTTTACACATCCTTCCTTTAATACGATTTGTCTTTGGGGGAGTTGCACCAGAGTTCTGTCTGCTCCTCGCCCCATTCCACTTTGCTCTCCTGTTTCCTGGGTGTATCTTGTTGGAAAACTGCAGTATGACTCTCTCCACCCCCCACCCCTGTATTGACAGCTGGGGGTATGGTGGTTAACACTAGTCATCTCCTACTCTTCTTTTGTGGTTTCCCCAAATTTGACACAGGCTATCAAAGAGCCATTCTTGGTGACATTACCCCTCTCCTGTCAAAATTCCAAGCTTATGTGGAGCTTTGATCCAATGTGAATGTGATCATCGGAGTCCCATGCTTAGCCAGGAGTTTCTGTGTCCCTGCACTTTCCATCAAGATGTTCTGCAAACTTGGAGAGACTTGGACTGCAGAAGTCTGAAAAGGAAACACTTTGATACAGATACAGAAGTGATCAGCTTAAGGAAGTCTAACTCTCTCAAGTCATGCAACGATGAAGAAATAGTTTAGAGAAATTGAGGAAACAAGTGGCTACAAGGGGAAATGTTGCTTTCTTTTCCAGAAATGTTATTTTGAATCACAACATATTTCAAAATATTATATAATATGTTTCTCACATTTAATTCTACTGTTGTGTGTGTGTGTGTGTGTGTGTGTGTGTGTGTGTATGTGTGTGTGTGTTGCTGTTTTATTTTTTGTAAAAACTTCCAGATATGAGATGATTGGAAAAACAAATTACCGTGAATGTCGGGTAGATGGATGGAGCAATGATGTCCCTCGTTGTGAAAGTAAGTGGGCTTTCAAACATAGTGGGCCTTTCTGGATGTAGCATGCTTCCTCTTCTCCTCCCCTCCCCTGGTGAATGTGCACTGCAGAAATTGGAAACTAACCAGAGTTTCCTGTTGCACTCAAACTTAGTGAAATCTGGTTAGTTGAAACTCACATTTGTTCAAACATGTCAGAATCAAACTGTGATTTATTATCTTGGAATATTCATTAATGATTGTTTAAACTAACCAATGTTCCTTTCATTTTGTCATAATGTAATTGCTAAACCATCTTTCCAAAATGTGCCATTGACTTCGAAGCAAAGTGGCACAAAATTCCTGATGCCTGTGCAAGGTGGATTATTCTGAAAATCTCCATGTTAAGCTATTTGTTTTGTTACTGACTGTCAAGGTAATCCCCACTCCCACCCCCAAGGTATATTGAAGTATTCTGAATACTAATTTACTTCTAACCCCCTCTTTTTTTAAAAAAGGGGGGAGTTAATTACTTCTTAAGGTAACTAGTTATTGTTGTTGTTTGGTCGTTTAGTCGTGTCTGACTCTTCATTACCCCATGGACAAGAGCACGCCAGGCACTCCTGTCTTCCACTGCCTCCCGCAGTTTGGTCAGACTCATGTTGGTCGCTTAGAGAACACTGTCCAACCATCTCGTCCTCTGTCGTCCCCTTCTCCTTGTGCCCTCCATCTTTCCCAACATCAGGGTCTTTTCCAGGGAGTCTTCTCTTCTCATGACGTGGCCAAAGTATTGGAGCCTCAGCTTCAGGATCTGTCCTTTCAGTGAGAACTCGGGGCTGATTTCTTTCAGAATGGATAGGTTTGATCTTCTTGCAGTCCGTGGGACTCTCAAGAGTCTCCTCCAGCACCATAATTCAAAAGCATCAATTCTTCGGTGATCAGCCTTCTTTATGGTCCAGCTCTCACTTCCATACATCACTACTGGGAAAACCATAGCTTTAACTATACTACAGTGACCTTATCTGGCCCTAGTAACATTAGAAAAATTTCATGCTGAATTTATTTCCTATTTTGTTGTAGATGTACTGTAAAGACTGAAGATCATATCATTTTAAATAAATGAGTAGCCAACAGTTTGTGCTGTACCAGAGGCACCAGCTTGCAAGGGTGATTAAGGGGGCCAACATTGTGTGCATGACGTCATGACGTCCCAATGTCACACGAGTGATGTCAGGATGTTGGGAGGAGCTGCTTTGACCCTCCTTCCCCACTGTGGCAGGAGGAGGAGGAGACAACCCCTGTAGCCACACCGTGGTCTGCTCCAATGCTCCATGCTTCACCTCTGTGCTTTTGGAACATTGGGGGCGCCAGCACCAACCCCCAAAATATATGCTGGGGAAAACTGACATAATTGAATTTACTTCCTTCTGTTGTAGAAATGCTAATTATATGACTCATTTTCTATTTATATTCCTTGCTGGTGTTTACAAAATATCTTGTGAAATCTTACTCCACATTGTTAACTTGTGTTCCAGTAAGGAGATGTCGCCCATTAAAAGCACCAGAACATGGAAGGATCATTATGGCTGGAATACAAAAGGAAGACCCTGAGTTTGTATATGGTCAGGTGGTGCTATTTGAATGTCTTGGGAGCTTCGAAATCCTGGGATCTGAATATATCATTTGCACAGCCGAAGGAGAATGGAGTGCATCTGTACCAACATGCACAGGTTAGCACTGTTAGGTAAAGGTAAAGGACCCCATGACAGTTAAGTCCAGTCAAAGGCGACTGGGGTTGCGGCACTCATCTCGCTATCAGACCAAGGGAGCCAGAGTTTGTCCACAGACAGCTTTCTGTGGTCAGCATGGCTAAACTGCTTCTGGCGCAACAGAACACTGTGATGGAAACCAAATTGCATGGAAATGCCGTTTATCTTCCCACCGCAGCGGTATCTATTTATCTACTTGCACTGGTGTGCTTTCGAACTGCTAGGTTGGCAGGAGCTGGGACAGAGCAACGAGAGCTCACCCCATCACGGGGATTCAAACTTCCAACCTTCTGATCAGCAAGCCCAAGAGGCTTAGTGGTTTAGACCACAGCGCCACCAGCATCCCTCTAATGATATATCTATAAGGATGGGTGAATAAGTCAATTTTGTTTTCTCCCAGCTTTTCATTTTCCCCCAACCCAAGTTCAGTTCTCCTCATTTCCAAGTCAGCTTGTGAATGCATATTTAAGTCCTCGTGAAAATCCATCAGCACATTAGTGCAAACTCCTCCCACTATGCATATTTTTCCATAGTATGCAAATCTCTCCATATATAGTGCATTTTGTATGTTATTTTCATACAATATGCATTTCTTTGCATACTTCACTGCAGAGGTGGGGAACCTTTTTATTTATTTTTAAACTCCTTTCACCCGACAGGTCAACTTTGATAGGTAAACTGCTTTGCCCAGCTAGCAACCATTTGATGTCATAATGAAATCAGGTGGTCGTCAGAGGGCGGTCTCAACCGCCTGTCAAAGTTCACCCATAGGGATGGGGGAGGAGACAGTGATGATTTAACTGCTGACACTTCAACTTGCGTTCAGGGAGCTTAATCCAGCATTCTGCCGGTTTCAGACACACACCAAAAAATTCTCGGCAGGGAGTATGTATAATGTATAAATCTTTAATACGGTCAAAGACCAGCAAGACAGTTAACAATTCTATTCATAGATAGTGTCTGTATACTAAAATTACAAATAAATATTACTGCATTTTAAAATTTTATAAAACTTTTGCGTTCAGATTCAGCGCTGTGTCGCCGCTCTGGTGGTGTTCCAACAGGGTTTATCTAGACTCTTTATCATTGGATTTTGTTGACATCATAGCATGTCTTATTCTTGACGCAATGTAGCAAAATTTAGCTACAATCCTTGTAATCTCTGAGTCAGCTAAAAGGTATCTGGTATATGCTTCAGTTGGTCGACCAGGTAATTTCATTAGGAGCAGTTCAATCTCGGCAGGGAAAGAGCTTATGCATCTGAACCAAGAGTGATTGAACTCTCCATGCATCAACCAATGGCCTCAAGGGCCAAATTAGAAGGTCTGGCAGGCCAAATTTGGCCTGCAGACCGGAGATCCACCACCCCTGCCTAGAATATGCATTTTTGCACACATGGTTTGCCTGGCAAACGGCATTGCAAAAGTAAACGAAGTGCAAATTTTGAAGGCTGGCTTGCAGGATGGTTTGCATATTGTTGTGAAAAGTGAGAATTAGGTAAATTCATCTTTACATGCAAACTGAATTACATTTCTCCTCCATCCTTATCCCTCTGACACCCCATTGAATATGTTTGAATATGCCTGATTGCCTGGAGGAGATGAAATAATGGGAGGTATGAGCCTTTCTTATCAACCTTACTCATCATCATCTGCTGTTACTAAGTGGATATCAGGTGGACAGGGGGAAGTGAAAACTTATTTTGGGTTGCGGGGGCATTAAAACTGATTAAGTCTACCCAACGATTAAATGTCTGTTAAATGTAGTTTTGTCTTTATCTGTTGTCCTGGTTGCATAGAGCTTTCTTTTTTAAACCTGTTTTAATGTAAGTCCGAGTAGTTACAAGAAAGAAAGAAAGAAAGAAAGAAAGAAAGAAAGAAAGAAAGAAAGAAAGCCGACAACTGAAATATAATGCAAACTGGGATCCTCACATAATAAACTTTTTCATTAAATAAATTTATATTAATCTTTTTTTCTTCATTATTCTTTTAGCAATGCAATGTGAAGCTCCCATTTTGGAGAATGGGCATGTTCGACCAAGAAAGCACCAATATCTGAATGCAGAAAGTGTGTATTTTTTATGTCGCCCAGGTTTCGTAAAAGTTGGGCCTAATTTTGCCCGATGCTACAACGCTGCATGGTCTTCACCACCTCCGATCTGTAAAGGTATGCATGTCTTCATGATGTTTCCGATGCCCTTTTCTTATAATTATCTGGTTACTTTTGATTTGTCATCTAAGTCAGCCATGTGACACCACCTTTTTGGCATCCTTATGTCTTGGGAAACAATGGAAGAGTTCTCCTTCAGGCAGGGAAGTAGCATGGGTTCTTGGTGCTTGGGGTGCCCGAAAGTGCACTGGGAGGCAGGGCGCAGGAGGTGTCCATGCCAGCCCAAGCCCTCAACGTCCACCAAGCCGTGGCAGCCGGGGTGGAGTCACAATGGTGTCCCTTTAGCCAAAAAGACTTCCAGAGTGACTTACACATAATCAAAACAAGACAGTCCTTACCTGCAGGCTTCCAATAATAATAATAATAATAATAATAATAATAATAATAATAATAATAATAATAATAATAAAGCCCATGACACACAAGGGGAAAGGGACAGGGGAAGAACTTGGACACTCATTATTAGACACTGGCTAATATTAGACACTAACAACCAGCTGGCATACTCACACCAGAGCCAATGGAGTGAGCTCTGCTTGCCAGCTCTCCCACTGCTGGAACGGCTGTCCCCAATGACAGTTGAGGGTAGAGGAGGCCTAACGATGCTGACATGAGTCATGGTGCTGATGAAAACCTCAGCCTGAAGACATCAGGAGAGCACCTGGTTGGCAAAGGCTGCTGTCTGTAGCGCTCTGACTGCACCCATTCCATCAGTTGGGAAAGCCACTTCAGGTATTGATTGCAGCTCAAAAATCAAATGAGGTTAAGAAGAGTGGCATTCTTCTCCCAAGGCTGGGGAAGAGTGGATCTTTGCTGGCCATTTCTGTTGATGGCACACTGATTGGTGTTCTCCTTACCCAGGAGAACTCAGGAGAAGAAAACACGATGGATTAGGTAGACTTTTTGTTGTGGTCCAGAAAAGACATTCCTTACACCATCTTTCATTTTATATAACTTCCTCCCTTTTCCCCATTAGAAATAACAACTTGTGACAACACTGCGCCACTTAATGGGTTTGTCACTGAACAAAAAGACCAATTTGCTCTGAATGAGAGAACAATATATGGCTGCCGGAATGGCTTCACAACTCCACAAGGACTCAAGAGGGAAGAGATACAGTGTCTTGCAGAAGGCTGGATGCCCAAACCAGAGTGTGTTGGTAAGTAGTTGCTGTTTTTAAAAAAAGTGGCATGCCATCTGCTACTAATCAAAGGCATCTCCAAAAAAGATACCTTTGACACGATCTGGTCTCCATTTTTCTCTTTTATTGAAGAAGAACAGGATGTTTTAATGCTACCATCATCCCAGAGGTGTCTGTGGAGGGAAAATATTGATTGAAAATCTATTGTATTGAAACTGTAGTGTAACTTTTCAATATATATATATATATATATATATATATATATATATATATATATATATATATCACACACACAAAACTGATAGCTTGACATAACTTGGACTAGCCATTAAATGACATTTGAAACCTATATATCTGGTATGATAACTAACTAGAGTATTCATAGGAGTCTCCTTCGCTATGCAGAGTCAAACCACTGGTCCATTTGGCTGAGTTCTGTCCCTTCTTGCCAATAAGAATCTCTATGGGTCATAATGTATGCCTCGGATATAAGGCTGGTATTGTAGCGCCAAAATATTTTTCTCCTGTCTGAAGAGAAATGGAGCCCTCCCTAATTCAGTGTTGCTCCAGCAGCAGTGCAATGTTCTGGTGATTTTCTCAGGCATCTCAGATGCAGCAATGGCTGTTCACACAACGCCAGGAGCAAATATCTCTGAAGCAACTGACAACAATTTACAATAATATAATAATAAACAAATATGCACATCTCTTGATTTTGTTTTTTTTTTTTTATTTTGTTTTTTTTAAAATAATTTTTATTGATTTTATAATTTTATAAATATTCAACGTTACATTTCGGTCAGGATTCATCACTCCCCACCTCTCACCTTGGGGAGTTATTTAATCTTACCCTCCCTCTCACAGAGGTAAACCCATTCATTATTTCCCCTGACCTTAAAGCAATCATTATCTGACTTCGGCCTAACCCTGTTACCGGGTAAACCATTCTTAGTTACAAAACTTAGTCATAGTGACTTCCTCCGCACCTCCCCAGTGGCTGCATTAAACAAAATATATCTCCAGTTCAGGTACATAGTTACATTAAGCATATCTTTAACTTTGTAACAAAGCATAGTTCTAACTCTAGCAAAGTAGCATTACATTCTTTTTTCATATCATCTGTTAATTCCAACCTCTGCGTCATCCTCCCAAATCTTTTATAAATTTCCTTCTGACTCCCCTGAATCTTCGGGCTCCCAACTTCGAAAGATCCTAACATAATCATAACTCAAGACCATGTCCGATAGAAATGTTCAAAATCCACACATTTAATCAATCCGGGGTTACCCACCTACACTGTTTAACCCTCCCCTCGCCTTTCCCCAGTCCAAGTCCAAGTGCTTGCTTGCACTTGGACTTCACCTTCTCTTTGACTTCTCAGCTGTTCCTGCTCCCACTTCTTAAACCAATTCTTCTTCTTTATTGGTGTCTTCTTGCGTCGAAAAGAATAATCCTTTGCCAATGTTGTTTTCTTGTTCCTCTTCTTCAGTCTAAATATCTTGCGCCGAGAAGAAATTTTCCTGTGGCGAGGCTTGCCTTTGACCTTGGGGGGGATTTCTCCCCCTTCCATCCTTTGTGCAGCTGGCATGACATCAGTGTTGATTACTTCTCCTCTCATTCTTGCAGTCTCCGCTTGGAATTCCTTTCTCAGTTCCCAGATTTTTTCAAGGACCCTCTTCCAGCCTCCATTTTCAAAATCATCCTCCATTTTCATAGACATAGCTTTGCAATATTCCAGACCGAACCAAGTCCAAGTTTAAAGTCCAAATTCCCGCAATAGAGTCCAACAGGTCCGATTCAGATCCTCTACTTATCAAGAGTGTTAGTTAGGTGCCCCCCCGATCAGGGGTATCAAAAGGATCCAATCTCTGTTGTATAACCAAATTCCATTACAGTTCAACCGCATCGGTAATAAAGTTCCTAATTTGGTGCCACAGTAGCAAGGGACGGACCTCCGTAATTACATCCCAATGCTGTTCCAGATCAGTCCAAATTCTTGAAATTCTTTCTTAATTACTCACATTTAAATCGTCCGATCTTGTTTTATTTTGGAGGAATCGGCGCGCTCAGGGGGGAAGGACTCGCGGCTTCCACCCGACGGGCAATGGCGATCCGATGAGCTCCGTCGCCCCGCGTCGCTCACGGCGGCCCCTACTGGGGTCTACCGGGGAGTTGGGGCAACGTTCCGAGCTTCTGCCGGATCTTAGGTCCCGGGACAACCCTCCCGGGAGTTTTGGGGGTTGCGTCGCCGTCGCAAGCTCCCCTTTGAGCCGGTCGGGTCGGGGAATGTCAAGAGCGACATTTCCCCCGACCTTCTCCCTCCGGCGCGCCGACCGGAAGCTCACATCTCTTGATTTTGAGGCAGATGAGACTGTTATGGATATGACCTTGCTAGAGTTAGAATCTGTTTTTCACTTTTATTCACTTTTATTCCTACGTATACATACACAATAAAACATTGTCAACACAATACAAAATAGCCTAGGAGTAAGAAAAAATACAGTGGTACCTTGGGTTACAGACGCTTCAGGTTACAGACTCCGCTAACCCAGAAATAGTACCTCAGGTTAAGAACTTTGCTTCAGGATGAGAACAGAAATCGTGCAGCGGCAGCAGGAGGCCCCATTAGCTAAAGTGGTACCTCAGGTTAAGAACAGTTTCAGGTTAAGAATAGACCTCCAGAACGAATGAAGTTCTTAACCCGAGGTACCACTGTACCTCCTAAACATTTGTGTTGCAAAATTCAGTATTTTCATAGGAGAGCTTTGCTAAATCCAGGTACTCTTACTCATAAGCCAGCAGTGACAAGGCTCCTCAACAGTACATTTATTCCAAAACGCACTTAATTATATTAATTTGATTTCCTCAACATTTTCTTTAGTAATATTTTTTATAAAATTTTATTAGTTTTACAGTTTGATATTCCACACTTTTATCATATAAAAGAAAAATAATAAAAGAATCCAAATATCCCCCCTACCCTATGACTTCCCTCAACTTCCCCTTCTGGTTCATTAAATATTTGTTACTTCTGCTAAATTTGTTTTCTCCTATTTTGTTAAACTTTTAATTAAATGTTCTTATATTCTTATCATTTTTATGCCATATTTTCTTTCCAATTGTGTCTTACACTTAATTTGTTTCCAAATTGTTGTTTCTTAATCTTTACATTTGTTTTCTTAGTTGTAAGTGTTTACTCAAATCCTGCTAATGAGTCCATTTATTTATAGTATTTCTGTAGCTACAGTATAAACGGTTCCTAATCTTTTTTAAAGTCTCTATTGTCATTGTCACTGAGTCTTCCTGTGAGTTTCGCCATTTCTGCATATTCCATAAGTTTAACTTGCTATTCTTCTTTCATTGGTTTCTTGTCATCTTTCTATTTTTGGGCTAGTAAAATCCTAGCCGCTGTTGTAGCATACATGAAAAACTTATTCCGCTCTTTTGGTAATTCCTGCCCTATAATGCCTAACAAGAAAGCTTCTGGATTTTTAAAAAAAGTTATCTTGAACATCTTCTTCACTTAATTATAAATCATTTCCCAATAATTTTTGATTACTTTACAACTCCACCACATATGATAAAACGTATCTTCTAGCTCTTTACACTTCCAGCACTTATTAGAGTTTGTTCTGTACATTTTCTTTAGTAATAGAATGTAGCATGCCCATTCTGGAACATGGGACTGTTCAGCCAAGAAAAGACCAATATCTGCACAAAGAGATGGTGCAATATTCATGTATCAGAGGATACACAAAAGTTGGACCTGACTTATCTCAGTGTCAGCACCAGGGATGGTCTCCAATGCCTCCAACATGTAAATGTATGTATGTCTTAAGGAAAGCTATTAAGGAAAATTGTTCTCAATGTACCTTGTCTGTCAACTTTGTTTCTTGTTGTTTTTTTACCATTCTCTCCAAAGGAATATGAATATTTCTATTCTAAAGAAGTGATGAACATCAAACAACTTCATCAATTCTCCTCCAACAATTTACAGTAGAATTTTATCCTCACGCCAAACTTTGCTCATGTTGAGTGTCTGGTTGAATGATATTTCATTTCTGATCCTAGACTGCGGCCAAAACTGAGCATCAGTTGGCGCCTATAATTTCACATAATGATGGAGGGTACATCACTTTTGAATGGAGGTTAGGGTGCAGAGAAGTCAAAGATCGTAAACCCCAGACCCTGAAGCTCCCATCTGGCCAAACCGAAACCCAGTGGAGCTAGCTCAAAAGGACAGCAGGCAAAGAATGTTTCAGACAGAAGGAGATGCAGGGCTATGGAAAGGGACATTATATGGGGAGGTTCATGACCCATGTAGTATGGATAAAGAAAGAAAAAACCACATAGGACCCCAAATGTGAAGAAATCTGAGTAGGTCTCCAAAGTTCATCATTCCCCCACTCTGTTTGTGGGGCATAATTTGCTCCCCCACAAATAGGGCGATCAGCAAAATATTATTTTGGAGGGCATTCAAAGAGGAATTTCAAGGAAGACTGATGCCAAACCAACATCTCCTTCTTAACTTCACTGCTGTTACTAAGTGGATATCAGGTGGACAGGGGGAAGTCAAAACGTATTTTGGGTTGCAGGGGCATTAAAACTGATTAAGTCTACCCAATGATCTCTGTTAAATGTAGTTTTGTTTTATCTGTTGTCCTGGCTGCATAGAGCTTTCTTCTTTAAACCTGTTTTAATGTAAGTCTGAGTAGTTAAATTGGTGCCTTTCCAATGTCACTGGATTACAATTCTCACGATCCCTATCTGCTAGGTCTGGTGGGGGTTAGAGCCCAACAACATCTATAGGGGCCCCATAGGAAGGAAGGAAGGAAGGAAGGAAGGAAGGAAGGAAGGAGGCAACTGATATATTGATATATATTGCAAACTTTGGAGTCCTGGGATCATCACATAATAAACTTTTTCATTAAATAAATTTAAATTAATCTTTTTTCTTCATTATTCTTTTAGCAAAGCAATGTGAAGCTCCCATTTTGGAGAATGGGCATGTTCAACCAAGAAAGGACCAATATTGGAATGCAGAAAGTGTGCATTTTTTATGTCGCCCAGGTTTCATAAAAGTTGGGCCTGATTTTGCCCGGTGCTACAACTCTGCATGGTCTTCACCACCTCCGATCTGTAAAGGTATGCATGTCTTCATGATGTTTCCGATGCCCTTTTCTTACAATTATCTGGTTACTTTTGATTTGTCATCTAAGTCAGCCATGTGACACCACCTGTTTGGCATCCTTATTGTCTTGGGAGACAATGGAAGAGTGCTCCTTCAGGCAGGGAAGTAGCATGGGTTCTTGGCACCTGGGGTGCCAAACGTACTGGGGGGGCAAGGCACGCAACGTGTCCATGCCAGCCCAAGCCCTCATCATCCACCAAGCTGCAGCAGCGAGGGGTGGGGTCAAAATGGTGTCCCTTCGCCCGACCATGAGGCACCACTGCTGCCCAGCCCTGAAGACCTGGCCAGGGTGCAGGTTGGTGAATGAGTGAGGCTGTCGTGGGGGCACCTGGTATGTAGCTTGGAGACTACTCTTTAATTCTGTCATTTGTTGTTAGAAGCAGCCTTAAAGGCAAGGAATGCTTCTGCCCAGCTCCAGCTAGTTTGTAAACTATGGACATTCCTGCGCCAACAGCATTTGATTTCAGTGATCCTATCTGCCATCATCATCATCATCATCATCATCATCATTATTACTACTATCATTTGGTCACTCCCCCCCCCCCTCAAACTTTTCTTTAGCAACACATTGTGAAAGTCTATTTCTGGACCACGGGGACATACAGCCAAGGAAGGACCATTATTTGCAAGGGGATGTGATACAGTTTTCATGTCACAGTGAATTCACAAGAGTTGGGCCTGCATCTTCCCAATGTTATCACTTTGGATGGTCTCCTTCACCTCCAACCTGTAAAGGTACACAATTCTTCAATGTTTCTTAAAGTGGATATCCAAATGCTTTGTATTCTTGAAATGGTCACTGAAGACTACTCAGCAACACCAATCGATCCAAAAGGCAGCAGCCAGATTACTTACTGACTGAGGTTCCGTTTGGATCAAATATAATTCCCTGTTTTAAAATGGCTGTATTGGTTGTCAGTTCATTTTCAGGCCCAATTTAAGGTGTTCACGTTAGTGTTTAAAGCCCGAAACATCTCAGAAACCACCTCCTTCACTTGCAGAGTCTCTTGGGTGCTTAGATGTGGAACTCCCTCCACAAAGAGTCTGGCAACTTCATTATAGTTTTGGATGAATGCTGAAGATGAACTTCTTTCACATCTGAGATGTATATTATTAGGACCCACACTATTTTCTGTGATTGTATTTTTAATTTTAATTTTAAAAAAATTGTTTTAAACTTTATTTTAAATTGTTGCAGCCTGCTCTAGAACCTTAGGGTGAAAGGCAGATAATTATATATTTTTTTAAAAAAAAATTATTTAGTTTTTTCAGATTTTGAGATTTCCAAATAATTATCAAACAACCAACATAGAAAGAGAACTCCAAAGAAGCTCCTGGACTTCCCTCCTCCCCTTTGTGGGTCCTTTCCCTTCTGTATCTTGTCTATTAATCCAAATCTAAAATAACCAAAATTCAACATTAAACTATGAGTGTTGAGTGTTATTCCAATGCTACTAATAATTGTAATTGTTTACAATGGTTTCTAAGGTAAATTATCTATTTCCCCCACTTCTTATTAAAATTTTGGTCTTCCTGATTTCTGATTCTTCTGGTCATTTTTGCCATTCCAGCATAGCCCATCAATAATAATATTATTATAATAATAATTTATTATTTGTACCCCGCCCATCTGGCTGGGTCCCCCCAGCCACTCTGGGCGGCCTCCAACAGATATTAAAATACATTAAAATATCACAGGTTAAAAACTTCCCTAAACAGGGCTGCCTTCAGGTATTTTCTAATTGTCAGATAGTTGTTTATTGCTTTGACCTCTGATGGGAGGGTGTTCCACAGGGCGGGCGCCACTACCGAGAAGGCCCTCTGCCTGGTTCCCTGTAGCTTTGCTTCTCGCAGTGAGGGAACCGCCAGAAGGCTTAATCTGCCATTCTTCTCTGGTAGGGACTCTGTCTTCTTTCCATCTCTGAGTTGGTAACATCTGAGCAGTAGCAAATAATTAATGTCGCTACAACTACTAATGATGATAAATACTCCCTTTTTCTAGGGCAAGTTAATAACTGTAACACCCCATTACCCAACATTTCGAATGGAGGTATTATTGGTGATCTTTATGAGGAATATGAACATGAGGAGCAGGTGGAATACAAGTGTGATGTCAAATATGCACTGACTGGAGCAAAGCTAATAACGTGTATTGATGGGAAATGGACGTCTTCACCCACCTGCACAGGTAACCTATAACTGCAAAGGTGATTCACACAAGACAAATTTGTATAAGGTGGCATGTAATTGATCTCTGGTGCCAAACAATTCTGCGCAGCTTTTTTCGCACAGCAGTTTACACTCGAATAGTTTATTTACACTGTCAAAAGGGATGTGCATTGAGGAGGGACAGTATCCCTTTGTCTTAGAGGTAAACTTGAATTTAGAGGGTGCCAGGACACCCAGATCACACAATTCTTATTGGAAAGACTCCAGAATCACTAAAGAAAGGGAGGGGCGAAGGTGAGGAAGGAGATGTAATAACGTTCCGAGAATGCTGATGAATTCCGTGAGGATTATTTATTTATTTAAAAAAATCTTGATGCAAAATGTGGTGAAAAGTGGAAAAGTGAGAAATGGAGAGAGTTGAAATTAACAGAACTTTCTGTTCCTATTTGTCCTACAAAACAGAAATGTCATTTTTATCTTTATTGTTCTTTGTTTTTGTCGGCAGTTAAAATAAACATAGCTGATATTGCCTTTCCAGCAGCAGAAAGATTTGTTGCGGTAATGGAGAAATTGTGGGGTCAGTTATTGATGGCTCCAGTTGTTATTGGACTACAACTTCCATCACCCCTAGTTAGCAGGACTGGTCAAGGATGATGGGAATTGTATGCAAAAAAAAAAAACAAAAAAAAAACCAGCTGGAAACCCGAGTTTGGAAAACCCTGCTCTAGATTTACTAATTGTTAGATTTTGACTGCTAATATCCTACAGAAATAAGGAATGGATATACCGGTAAGTAACTGAATGTAGTCCATAAGAGCCAGCCCACTTTTTGACACTTATTTAGCTAGAGAAAGAATCAGAACTTAAACACAGTTTGGAATATTTCCATTCACATTCCTTTATGCGGTTTTCAACAGTGGAAGAAAAAACTTGTGGGCTGCCTCCCAGCATTGCAAGCGGACATGTTATCGGTGTAGTAGACCGAGAACATTATTTCCATGGTGAAACAGTGAGATACAGATGTGAAGAAAACTTTGTCATTACTGCAACCAACCCAGCCGTCTGTATTCATGGAGAGTGGGAATTACCTTTTTGTGCTGGTAAGCTACATGACAATGCCAAATTAAACCAAATAAATATATGAGAGAGAGAGAGAGAGAGAGAGAGAGAGAGAGAGAGAGAGAGAGAGAGAGAGACTTAAGGCGATTTACAAATGTGGAATATGAACAACTAAAACTGGAGCAAGAATATGTGTATGTAAGTACTTCTGGGACAATATATTTATTATCTTTGTTGTTTAGTTGTGTCCAACTCTTCATGACCCCATGGACCAGAGCACACCAGGCACTCCTGTCTTCCACTGCCTCCTGCAGATTGGTCAAACTCATGTTAGTAGCTTCAAGAACACTGTCCAACCATCCCGTCCTCTGTCATTCCCTTCTCCTTGTGCCCTCAATCTTTCCCAACATCAGGGTCTTTTCCAGGGAGTCTTCTCTTCTCTTCTCTTCTCTTCTCTTCTCTTCTCTTCTCTTCTCTTCTCTTCTCTTCTCTTCTCTTCTCATGAGGTGGCCTCTATTATTGAGTGTTGAATAGAAAATCTTCTGCTGTAAAGACATTATGTAACCTTGGGCAAGAGTTTATATCTCAGCCTCAGTATCCCTTTTGTAAAATGGGAGAACAATGATGAATTAGTTTCCGGGACTGGTTTTAAGAACTAGTTGCTATGTGGTTTGAAAATGAGTCATTCTATATAAATGCTAAGTACCGGTAATGTTTTCAAATTGATTAATTCTTTTGAATTGTTAGATGATTCAACAAAATGTGCACATCCAAGTCCACCTAGGAATGCAAACTTTGTGTCTGCTGTTCCTCTGAAAAGCCAATACAACACCAACGACATTCTAAGCTACAGCTGTGATTCCAGGATTTATCAAACAAAATGTGTTAATGGAGAATGGTTACCCAAGCCAGACTGCAGAGGTAACTATTTTCATATGATATACAACATAATTTCCTCTACGTTAACTTACCTGTAGAGGAGAAGCAGGACCATGCATGGTCTCTCTGTCCCATATGTCTTGGTCCTTGTCAGGACCGACCCTCTTCTATGATCTATGCAGTGCCACTACATACATACCGTCATATGTAATTTGAGAAGTCCAGCCTAAATCTCACGCTACTTGGATTTCATGCCACTCTGAAAAATTCAGGGGCACCTCTTTGTGTTTCACTGGACGCCTTCACGATGAATTGGCTGACTGATCATGCTGATTTTCCCATGTGACTCTTTGGATCTTTGCTAGTACAATGAACTAACCTGCTCAATGGAGTTCCCGTTGATGGAACTTGACAAACTTCTAATTAGTAAAGTAAAGGCACCCCTGACTGTTAGGTCCAGTCACGGACGACTCTGGGGTTGCGCGCTCATCTTGCTCTATAGGCCGAGGGAACGGGCATACAGCTCGTTGCTGGTCATGTGGCCAGCATGACTAAGCCGCTGCTGGCAAACCAGAGCAGCACACGGAAACGCCATTGACCTTCCCGCCGGAGCGGTACCTATTTATCTACTTGCACTTTGACGTGCTTTCGAACTGCTAGGTTGGCAGGAGCAGGGACCAAGCAACAGGAGCTCACCCCATCGCGGGGATTCAAACTGCTGACTTTCTGATCAGCAAGCCCTAGGCTCAGTGGTTTAGACCACAGCGCCAATTACCAACAAGCTATTAAATGAAATGCGTAAATATTTTGATGTATTTTGCATTATTTTTAAACCATTAACCACCAAATGAAATTTTGTTTTTTGGGGGGCGGGGGGCTGTTACAGAACTCTGTCCACCTCCACCCCAGCTTCTGAATGCTATTGACATAACAGAGCCCAGAAACTATGACAGTGGTGACAGAATACACTTTCGATGTCAGGAGAATTTTGAACTTCAAGGGCCACGAGAAATATTGTGTAAAGAAGATGGAAAGTGGCAGACCCCGCCCCACTGTGTTGGTTTGTATGCTCGTTTGATTGAATGATTTGGAGTTTTTTTTTTTTAATTTTAAAAATCAGATATCATAAAAACCTGAGGGGAGGCAGAATCCAGACGTCACCACAGGATACAATCCTGCACAAACTTACTTTGGAGTAAGCCTTTTTGGATGCAATGAGATTTATTTCCAAATAAATGTGGACAGGATTACAATACTTAGCATAGCAGAAACTGGTAGATTAATTTTAGCTTTATCATTACCCTTATTTTCTTAAAATCACAAGTTACGGGACCATATTCAGGTATAAATTCCTTTTTCTTCATCAGAAAACTTGTTGGGTTACTTAGAATACAGTTTGCAAATTACTTTTTATTGCAGATCAAGAGAAATCCAAAGGGATAGATTCATGAAATCTATGCATGTGGATTATCTTTATTGTTTTTTGTGAATGGTCCTGATGATTGGTTTGTATTTTGCAGGCACAATAAGCTGAATAGCAAGAAGAGACGAAAGAAGCGTGTAGTGGACAAGCTCAACCAGGATTTTTTGTCTTGAAAAATAATTGAATTCTCTTATTTCTCATCTGATCATATCAAACTATGTGTGCCAACCCTTTTTGGTGGACTATATGAGGCTGTGAGATCTGTGAGCCAAAACTGTGAGCCAACTTTTTGTCTAGAGAGATGCTCAGCAATGCACTGCTTGTATGTATCTGCAATAGACTCCCCCCCCCTTTATTTCACACCAATTGTATGTTGCTTTTTTTTGTCATAGCAACAAGAATAATAGTAATTCATATATAAAGGCAACATGGGCAAAATATCTTTAAAGGTAAAGATAAAGGGACCCCGGACCATTAGGTCCAGTCGCGGACAACTCTGGGGTTGCGACGCTCATCTCACTTTACTGGCCGAGGGAGCCGGCGTACAGCTTCCGGGTCATGTGGCCAGCATGACTAAGCCGCTCGTGGCAAACCAAAGCAGCTGTACCTCTTTATCTACTTGCACTTTGACATGCTTTCGAACTGCTAGGTTGGCAGGAGCAGGGACCGAGCAACGGGAGCTCACCCCGTCACGGGGATTCGAACCGCCGACCTTCCAATCAGCAAGCCCTAGGCTCTGTGGTTTTATCTTTATTGCAGTGCAAAAAAAGGTATGCAATATGTATTTCAAAAATTATCATATGGCCATACCACAAAGTTTTTCATATGATCCTTTTAGGGTTTTGTGCCCTTTGACTTTTAACCATGAGTAACACCACAGCAGTAGCCTCCTGGCGGTGGTGGTGCTGCCACTTACCAGGATGGCAAGACTGTGGTGAGATGGCAGCTGCACTGGTACATCAGCAGGAGCCCCAGATAAACTCAGCCAGTGCAGCTCTGCAGCTCTAATCTTGCTGCCACTTTGCACCTCCCAGTAAGCAGCAGCACTGCTGGGAAGCTTTTGCTGTGGCTGCATCCTGTTAGATGTCAGGGACCGTGCTGAGGAGGGCTGCACTGAGGAGGAATGGTGGGAGCCACCCCTCCCCCTGCTTCTGATCTTGATCCTGAAACTTCCCAGGAGCAGGAGGACAGTATAGATTTGGAACAGTGGTTTGCAGAGGGGCATAGTTCAGAAGGCAGAAGCTGGGAAATACTGGATGGGGAACAGCTAGCAGAAAAAACACTAGAAGAGAGAGATTTAACAGATTCACAGTCTCTGGGAAGCATTCCTCTGCCCAGCCCAAGGACAAGAAGAGCTGATAAAGTGGCAGAATAGAAAGCACATAGATTATGAGCTCAGATTACAAGGAGTGACGTAGATTAATAGGGACGTGTGTGTGTGTGTAAGCTTAATTGGGAGCACCGCCATTCTGGGTTGACGCTTTCTTTTGTCCTTCACTGTGTTTATTAAAGAAACTAACTGGTAAGAATTCCTTTCATTTGATCTGCTCATTTACAGCCATGGGGGAGGAAGCTGATTCCCCAAAGCCTGACATTAGATGAGCTGCTCAGCTATGAATATTTTGTATACTGTTCCCAGCAAAGCACTTGCACTAGTGCATGGAGTGGCAGAATGGAACTTCTCCTCACTCTTCTGGCCCTGCCTGTCCCCTAAACAGGCTTCCGGAATGGATTTCGTTTGAGAACCGAGGTTCCACTGTACAAGCAATAACAGCTGAAATAAAGTCAAGCCCTTTGACTTAAGCCAATTAGTAGAGCTTAGCTTTCATTCCATCCACCTCTTTTGGATATTTCTACACCAACCAAAATGGGAGAAACAAAATAAAAAATAAAAAAATTCCTTCCAGTAGCACCTTAGAGACCAACTAAGTTTGTTCTTGGTATGAGCTTTCGTGTGCATGCACACTTCTTCAGATACACAGATACAAAATGGGAGAGGTATACCTGAATATTATTCTCTCTGACTTGAAAGCATTCTAGGGGGAAGCATGGCTGTTGTGAACATGAACCTTCTGTCAGTCCATCACTGGTAAAAGAAAACAGTGTGATATCATCACAGGGTTTCCGTGTGGCACATTATTGATGACCAGAAGAGGAAACTGAATAACAAGAGTGGGGAACCTTTTTTTAATTCATGGATCAGCCTCATGGGCCACATTTGATAGGTGCTGAGAAGAGGAGTGTGTAGCCAAAGTGAGGAAACTTTGACTCTGTCCCTGTACTCATCAGTTCTCAACCAGGGGTTAAATCCCTGCTAAACCCAGTGTCAGGATGCTGCCAGTGGCTCCTGGCCAGTTGCCCAGGAAAGTATAAAGACAAGGAAAAGTTTCTTACCGTTCTTTTTTTATTTCAATATTACAGAGAGAGGCTATAGAACCCTGCCTCTTGGATAATGGCATTGTCCCGAGTGAATCTCCACCCCAGCCCCATCTCTCCCAATTTTTCATTCATCACTTCTACAGGTGCTGCTAAGTGCCCTTTGTCTTTGAGCTCTTTGCTCTCCTAGTTTTAAGGCTCACCGGGTTCTGGGAGATGGAGGGTCTGGAATGCTTTCTAATGGTGTGTCAGCCAGGTGTTGCTCTGGCTCTCCCATGATATCCCAACTTTTCCCCTCATCTGCCTCTGAGCTGCAACCTACCTCAACCCCCTATTGTAAATCTATACTGTCTTCCTCGTCCTCCTCCCTGGAAGGATCAGGATGGGGAGGCGGTCTCCACCATTCCTCCTCTGCCCAGTCCCTGACACCCAGGCACCTGCAGCCGATACAGAATTGAACCCACCCACCCTCCTGCTGCCACCAACAAGTGATACCAACTGATGGACAGGTGGGTGTGGTTTAGAGTGAATAGCCTCCTGAGCCATATTAAACCCTCTGGCATTAAAATATTGGGCCATCTGACAGAGAGCCCTCACATGCACTGAGCAAAATGAAATCGCATGATGTTTCGCTTTTTGAACTTGACAGCTTAATCCTCTTCTGATAGTAGCAGGAACTGAATCAGCCTTTACATGCAGGGATTTGGCAAGCACCGTCCACCCACATGTGGAAGATCTTGGGGCCAGACAATGGAAGGGGCAAGGCAGGGGGCACCCACCCACCCTGCAAATTTGAAGTAAAGGTAAAGGGACCCCTGACCATTAGGTCCAGTCGCGGACGACTCTGGGGTTGCGGCGCTCATCTCGCTTTACTGGCCGAGGGAGCCGGTGTACAGCTTCCGGGTCATGTGGCCAGCATGACTAAACCACTTCTGGCGAACCAGAGCAGCGCACGGAAACACCGTTTACCTTCCCTCAGGAGCGGTACCTATTTATCTACTTGCACTTTGACGTGCTTTTGAACTGCTAGGTTGGCAGGAACAGGGACCGAGCAACGGGAGCTCACCCCGTCGCAGGGATTCGAACCGCCGACCTTCTGATCGGCAAGCCCTAGGCCTTGTGGTTTAACCGACAGCACCACCCGCATCCCTGCAAATTCTAAGTAGGCACTCTTAAACCCAAGGATCCAATGGTGGCAGAAAGGTAAACTTTCTTCAGTTCCATCACGCAAGTGCAATGGTGTGTGTGTATCTGGGCTTGTTCATACTTGCTATAAGACTTCTGCCATTTGCACTCCAGCCATCCTCCAGCCTGTTTCATTGCCCACAGCTCTCTGGAAAAGCAAGGAGCCCAACAGGGTCCCCTGTGCTAGGGAGTGTGTTTTTGCAGCAATTGTAGTGATGTCTCTATTTGTGCCACCACTCTAGTCATGCCCCTAGAAAATTCTCCAAAGCATGAAAGACTGCATTGCATTCCATAACTCTCCATGGACAGATTATGGAGGTCTCCCACCCCATGGGATAAAAGCCATTGTCAATCCCGAACCCAACCAGGAAGTGACCTATCAATTCTGCAGGAGATACCGGCCTAAAGTCCTGACCTACAACATGTTTGAGGTCCATGATGTATTGAGACAGCCCCACATGGTTATTGTGGTGGCCTTGAAGTCTTCAGCTGCTCTTGACTAGGTAGCATCAATGTGGGTGTTGAAGTTCACCAGAACAAGTGTTTTTTATGGTAAATGTGGTTATTTTTCGGCAACAGCTTTGACAAATTTCATTTCACATGGTATCCACAACCCAACACTGGTGAGGTGCACTTAAATCCAATGGACCAATGAAGTTAAGCAGACTTCATTCATTTGGATTGTGCCTCACAATTCAAAAAGAATCTGCTTTCTAATGACCTTTTGAACTATTAAACATATGGTTATAAGGTAAAGGTAAAGGGACCCCTGACCATTAGGTCCAGTCATGACCGATTCTGGGGTTGCGGCACTCATCTAGCATTATTGGCCAAGAGCCGGCGTACAGCTTCCAGGTCATGTGGCCAGCATGACTAAGCTGCTTCTGGCGAACCAGAGCAGCGCGCGGAAGCGCCGTTTACCTTCCCACCGGAGTGGTACCTATTTATCTACTTGCACTTTGTGCTTTTGAACTGCTAGGTTGGCAGGAGCAGGGACCGAGCAACGGGAGCTCATCCCGTCGCGGGGATTCAAACCGCCGACCTTCTGATCGACAAGCCCTAGGCTCTGTGGTTTAACCCACAGCACCAACCGCATCCCAACCATATGGTCATAGTTAACGCCAATTCCCTATACCCCCCCCAAAGCATTTTCATACTCTGATTTCTTCACAGCAAGCTGCTCTTAGAGGTGCAAGAATAAGGCAGGCAGAATCATTCTGGTCAACAACTAGACTTTACCCTTTGGTTTACTGTCAGAATTGCAACACTCCCAGGCCTTTTGCAAATAATCTTAATCGTCTTAAAAATTCAACTTAAAAATTCATTTCTGTAATTCTTCCTCTTGACCCGTTGCGCTGTGAAACAAAAACAAACAAGCAAACAAACAAAGCAACATGAAATAAACTATGATAACAGAGCAAAATAAAATAACTCTTGAAACCAAAGACAGAGAAATATTTTGTTGCTGCCAGGATTGCATCAGAGAACTCACAGGTTGTGTGTAAATAAACTGAGTTGGGTTAAAAAGTACCTTGCACATCCCCCTAATTCTTGCTCTTTTCAGATTGGTCTGTCAAAACCAAAAGCATTTTAAAAACATGGCAAAGGGCTAAAGAAAATAATTGGTGGTTACAAAGAGAGGGAAAAGATATTTGCAGATCATTGGAATATGTTGACCGCTGAAAGTGAAGATTTTGTGATACAGAGCATTGCAAGCTTCCTGAAATAATATGAAGAGCTGGCTGGTCTTTATTATTCCATTTCTTCTTCTGACATCTTGTCCTTCCCAAAATGGTAAGTTGTGTATGCAGCTGACAAATTTTTTTCCAGGGAAGTTGGATGTTGCCAGATTCCTTTTGGGTTGGATCTAACTCAATAGTACTTGGGGCCCAATGAAATCAGTGTGAAAAAATAGAGGTTATTAACTTAAGTCCCTAACAACTTAAATCCTTTACTAACCTACATCATTATTAACTAAAATACTACTAACCTATAACACAATCCTATACATATCCACTCAGAAAGCCCCAACAGAACTTAGTCCCAGGGAAATGTGCATAGGATTGTGGCATTAGTGTGGAACCAATACTTGAAAAAAACAGTTAGTTTCAGCAGAATATTAGAAATAGAACTTCAGGTAGGAATAGAGATGGGAAGGCCTGGGGGGGGGGGAAATGGGGGACACACCAGGTTTTTTCCAATTTTTTCCAAAGCCGTTTTTTTCTGGGGGAAATGAAAAAAAAAAACTAGTTTTATATGTTTGGACTATATCACACACTATTTTTAGCCCCAAATTTTCCCTGGAAAAAAAATGGCTTTGGGGAAAAAACTGAAAAAACTGTTCCTTCCCCCCATTTTTTCCATTTTTTCCCAGGCCTTCCAGCACCCACACTTTGGAGTTCCCTGCCGATGGACACCAGGCAGGTGCTCTCACTGTACTCTTTCCGGCAACTGCTCAAAACATTTTCGTTAGGGCCAGCCCATCTGAATACGTAGAAGCTGCATGCAATTTACTTCCTTTTAACCACTGCTGACTTTAATCATCTATTGAATACTCTTAAATACCTGCTTTTAACTGTGTTTTATCAATCATTTTATTATACTGTTGTATATTTTTGTAAACTGTTTAGAAAGCTCTCTTACCATCATGTGGTTTATAATATATAATAACAAATTCAATTAAACACACACACACACACACACTCCTTTTCCTTTCAGAGTTTGAGCCTTAGTTCAACATACTATTCAGTATCTGGATGTTGGTTACTTCTGGGCCTGGCATGCAAAAAAATTGCCTTATGCATTGCCCTGGCTATCCTCAAGTAGATATAGCAAGGCCTGCTGGGGGACAGAAAAAATGGGGGGGAACAGGTTTTCCCCCTGTTTTTTCCCAAAGCCGATTTTTTAGAAGTCCATGAGAAAAATGACAAAGAGGAAGAGCAAGAAGAAATGGAAAATGATAGCAGTAGTTCAGAAAATGAGATAGAATAAACTGCATGTATGTTGCGTCATCTCTTGTTGATTTTTGATTTTTGCTTTTTTAAAGCACTATACAAAGGGTAGACCTTCTATGGGGCTTAAATATTGAAGTGGACCTTAATTTTATTTGCTGTTGGTGCTAAGGGGCAAATCTGATTATTTTTTATGTTGATGGTTTTTTGCTTTTTTTGTTGCTTTTGAGGGAAAAGGGGTGGTTACATGTTTTATTGCAAGCATAATACTTTTATCTACACTGTGTTTCACGCAATTTGTAAAACTACTCCACACTGAACTTTTTTTCAATTTTACCAAAATTTCCATTTTTTCCCCAGAAAAAAACAGGGGGGGGGGGACGTTTTTTTCTCATGGCTTCAAAATTTCCAGAAATTTTACATCTCTAGGTAGGAATCAGTTTGAAACTGCATTCCCCCCCCCCCATTGCATTATGGCAGGGTTTCCCAAAGTTGGGTCTCGGGCTGTTTTTGAAATACAATTCCCATCATCCCTGACTGGTACCACTAGCTAAGGATGTTGGGAGTTGTAGTCCAAAAACAGCTAGAGACCTACTTTCTGCTTAAGTATCTGAGTTGTGGTGCGATGAAGGAAGATTATGACGTTATGAGGCCAACATTTTTATTGCATAATTCCAACTCAGTTCTTTTTCACTTCCTTCAAATTCTTTAAAATTTACAGGTCAAAGGGTGCCACCTGTTATTGATTTTACTGATGCTGTTTTATTTGAAGACTGCCGACCACCACCAATAAGAGACCATGAAGAACTTGCAGACATATCAGACAAAAAGTCCTATTCGCACGGGGATGAAGTAATTTACAATTGCCAGCCTGGGTATATAAAATTTGGCCGCATAAAATTGCGGTGTAACAATGGGAAATGGGTACAATCCACACCACATGTGCAATGCAGAAGTAAGTAGAAACATAACTTTATAAAATTAACAATCACAAGCTATTGAAATATTTGAGCAGTTTATTTTTCTCTCCTTGTGATAAGCCTTGGGATGGCCCATTTTTTAAACAACAACAACAATGCAATACAAGGTTGCATTCCACTTTGTAGCCACTAACCCTTTTTCTGTTAGCTTTGGGTTTCATATGATTGGAGGTCTAAGACCACCAGAGTTGGTAAGGACGAGAATGTGCCCTAGTCCTGTGGATAAGCAGAGGACTGGAGAGCTCTGCAAAACTTGCAAAGGATCAGCTGGAGGCACACTTGTCCAGGATCCCGTGACTTAACCATTAATTGGATCTCCCCATTTCTCCCCTTGTTTCTGGGGTTGCTTTGACTTAAAAAGATGCTTGGGACATAAAATACCAGGTAGGAGACACTTCAGGGATGTTATGCAGCAGTGGGGCTGGAAAGGGGCTGGGAGATGCTCTAAGCATCTCACGTGTCTTCTTTTACTTCACGTTACTGGAAAGAAAGGAAGAGGAGATTCAAGGTTGCTCTTCTTAGCAGCCTTTATACATTTCTCACACCATAGCATCGTTTTCAAGCACATTGTTATAGCCGTAAGTGTTATCTTGCTTTTCACTTAATTTTCTTAATTTCCAGAAAGGTCTTGTGGACATCCTGGACATATCAAATTTGGCTCTTTAGAACTTGTTAATGGAGACGAATTTGTCTTTGGTGCTCGTGTCGTGTATCGGTGCAATGAAGGGTAAATATCCCCTGCCCCTCTTCTCTTCAGATATTTAGTCATGGTAAAAATAATAATAATAATAATAATAATAATAATAATAATAATAATTTATTATTTTACCCCGCCCATCTGGCCGGGTCCCCCCAGCCACTCTGGGCGGTTTCCAATAAACACTAAAATACATTAAAATATCACACATTAAAAACTTCCCTAAACAGGGCTGCCTTCAGGTGTTTTCTAAATGTCAGGTAGTTATTTATCTCTTTGACATGGGATGGGAGGGTGTTCCACAGGGCGGGCGCCACTACCGAGAAGGCCCTCTGCCTGGTTCCCTGTAGCTTTGCTTCTCGCAGTAAGGGAACCACCAGAAGGCCCTCGGCGCTAGATCTCAGGTATACAGGACCGAGGCCGTTTAGGGCTTTAAAGGTCAGCACCAACACTTTGAATTGTGCTCGGAAACGTACTGGGAGCCAATGTAGATCTCTCAGGACCGGTGTTATGTGGTCATGGCGGCTACTCCCAGTCACCAGTCTAGCTGCCGCATTCTGGATTAATTGCAGTTTCCGGGTCACCTTCAAAGGTAGCCCCACATAGAGCGCATTGCAGTAGTCCAAGCGGTAGTATCTTTAGGACAACTGTTATATATATAAAGGGATGTGGGTGGCGCCGTGCTCCAAACCACTGAGCCTCTTGGGCTTGCCGATCAGAAGGTCGGCAGTTCGAATCCCCGTTGAGCTCCCGTTGCTCTGTCCCAGCTCCTGCGAACCTAGCAGTTCGAAAGCACACCAGTGCAAGTAGATAAATAGGAACTGCTGTGGCGGGAAGGTAAATGGCGTTTCCATGCGCTCTGGCTTCCATCAAGGTGTCCCATTGCCCCAGAAGTGGTTTAGTCATGCTGGCCACATGACCCGTGGACAAATGCTGGCTCCCTCAGCCTGAAAGCGAGTTGAGCACCGCAACCCCATAGTCACCTTTGACTACACTTTAACTGTCCAGGGGTCCTTTACTTTTACCTTTTGCCTATACAGGTATGTGCATATATATAATGCATGTAATGTATATAATGCAAGTACCCAAGTGCATACTTAGAAGGACCCAACAGATAAACAGTAAATAGTAAATAGCAACAGATAAATAGTAAAACTGGGAAACAACAAGCAATGGGAAAACTCTATTGAGTTTGCTTCCACTCCCCCAATCAGGGGTTAAACCAGAAATGTTATGAGGGATCAGAAGGTGTCCCCTCTGCCATTTATGTTGCCCTCAACCCAATGCTAAGCAAACTCCTGCCAGCTCCCAGTGCTCAGACACATTCTGACCTGCTTGCCCACCTCTTAAGGCTTGGTAATCCTGCCTGTGATGGATACTGGGGAGGAAGATTTGTTCAAGGGCTCCTGCAATCCCCAGGGTCTAGCCATATTGTGGTGCTACTCTTGTGGAGAGCCAGTGTGGTGTAGTGGTTAAGAGCGGTAGACTCTAATCTGGGGGACCGGGTTCGAGTCTCCACTCCTCCACTTGCAGCTGCTGGGTGACCTTGGGCTAGTCACACTTCTCTGAAGTCTCTCAGCCCCACTCACCTCACAGAGTGTTTGTTGTGGGGGAGGAAGGGAAAGGAGAATGTGAGCCGCTTTGAGACTCCTTCGGGTAGTGATAAAGCGGGATATCAAATCCAAACTCTTCTTCTTCTTCTGCTAATCTGGTTATAATGACCGAAGGGATGAGGAGAGAGAGAAATCCCTTATACCCTGTTTGCCTTGTTTCTGCAAAAACTCCTAGCATTAAGAACAAGGTGAGCAAGGTGGAAAGGAAGGAGTGTGTTTGTATATTGGAAGGAGTTGGGACTTCCTCTCCCAGATACTCAGTTTTCAACATTCAGCCAGTGTGGGGGAACTGAGGATTTGAATACTCACCTCGCTTTAGTGACCAGCTCTCCTGAATCCATTCAGTTTGAGTCTGAGCTAACCTGTGGTGAACACTCATGCCATCTCTAGAAAAAAGCTAGAAAATAATCCTGCTATTCTAGAAGTATTTGTTTGATTCTCAATGTGTTTCAATGTTATTCCAAAGCTGCTCCTGTCATGTAATTATATGGTTTTAAAATGTTTCGGTTTCATTTTTTTAAAAAATATTGCAGTTTTCAGATGCTCAGTCCTACAGACTACCGCGATTGTCGTGCAGATGGATGGAGCAATGAGGCCCCTCGTTGTGAAGGTAAGTGGACCTCTACAGACCTTGACTGAGACTCAAAGTACTGCAGAATTGCTTGAGCTTTTGCTAGCTGTCTTCTCCCAGTTTCCTCCTGCCCATCCCTCTCTTTTGTTCTCGCAGTAGCTGCTGCCCCCATATCCCTGAAAAGCTCCTCTTGAAGGCCAGAGAAACCACAGAGCAACTTTTCAAGGTGCTACAGCTGAACGCTTAGCAACCTTTTGTGTTTGTCTAGATGTGCTTTCTACATGTGCACAGGGACTGAATCTGAGCCTTTGTCCCTTGCAGGGAGTGGAACATTCTGTTTTGGTTTGGTTTTGGGGGTTTATCTTTTTATTTTATCTTTTCCAAAGCAAAGAACTGTGCCTATGTCCGAATAGAGAATGGATTCCTAGCTAGCAAGTATGAACACTCTAAAAACGACTATTTTCCAAGCAGCATCGGACAAGTGATTTCCTACAGTTGCCATCCTGGTTTCCTGACCCCAAATAAAGAAGAATGGCCTAGAATTACATGCACCAAATTTGGATGGAATCCAGAACCGAAATGCCTCAGTAAGTAGATGTTTATTGCATTCTCCTCTTGGATCAGAAATAGAAATATAAGTCTAATTGAAAAATTAACCGTGGAGGCCTTGTGAGACTGGTAATAATACAGTATATAAAGCACAGTCAGATGCTATAGGCACAACTTCGATCTTTTATTGTGTTTCCAGTGATCTTTTATTGTGCTCTGTGATTAAAGACACCATGTAAAACAGTGATGGCTAACCTTGACACTCCAGATGTTTTGGGACTACAACTCCCATCATCCCTGACCACTGGTCCTGTTAGCTAGGGATGATGGGAGTTGTAGTTCCAAAACATCTGGAGTGTCAAGGTTAGCCATCACTGATGTAAAACAACATCCATCATTGCTAGAGAGCTGTTACTAAAAATATTGCATCTATAGATAGTATTTGACACCAATGAAGTTATCCTTGATAAAACTTAATCTTTCTCGTATATTTTGGAGAGGGTGTGGCATGGTTGGTGCATACCTCCACATGAGATGGGGTTGCCCCAGGTACAAGTATTTTAAAAGCTGGTATGATGTGAGATTAATGAAATTACTGGTCAATAACGTATGTTTTCTGAGTTTTTCTTTAACAACCAGCAACTGGCTGACTTCTAGCATTTCTGGCTTTGTGTGCATGCTAGGGATAGTGTGCATGCATTATGGGTTACAGGGGATTCTGCCACTGCAACCATTCTTCCTCCAGGAAAAATCTGATTGGTCAGGGTTCTGTTACTACTTACAACACCAAAACCACTGGGTTTAAAAAATATTTTTTTCTAATGGAAAAAAAACTGTCAATGCTAGGAAGGTGGGAGTACTAAGAACCATTTGCCTGTTCAGACTCAGAAACATCCCTCCTAAATAAATTCACACCTGACTCAAATTTTAGTTTGGTTTTTGGCAGAATTTAGGCCACAACTTTATTGATTACAGAAAGTGAGTGGTTGCATAGGCTCTGGTTCGACTAGCTCCCTGCCATGCAGGTAGCGCTGACCCGGGGTTCCAGCATAGGTCAGCCAAGGGTGAACACCTGGATACGCGAAAAGTTGAGAACAGACTATGTCCGCCACCCAGATGTCCCCCTGGACTCAGGCACGGGCACAACCCCCTCTCAGGGGTTGACCAAACCATTGAGTCCCTGTATTCCTTTAACGGAATACCCTTCACATAGGGATGGCGAGAGCGTTCTCCCATCCCTATCACCTGAACCAGAGCCTATCTGCAGCCTTACAAGTTGTGACGATTTGCTACACTGCGGGCGAAACCCAAATGGCAACAGCCAATCAGCCAAGTGGTGAAAATTCCTGCCATGCCCCTGTCTCAACGACAGACGACAGACGGCGGCATAGCAAGGTCAAGCGCAAAAGCCCTAAAAGTAGGGAGAGGTGGGCGGGTGTTCCAAATGCACGCACCGAAAGAGGAAGCTCTGGGACACGTGCATGGGTATATATAGGTCCCTCGATACATTTAGACTGCACCCCATTGGCCAGATTGCACCCAGCAATGAGGGACCTACCAATCGGATGTTGTGGCTGACCTATCTTACCCACCCACAACACAGGGGATTGGTCTCCAGGTCTCACGGCAGCACGTGCCCTCTTTGAGGGAGGACCCAATCTATCATGTAGGAATTGTGAACCCTTGCCCCTGTAATTGTTTTGGGGGTTGAATAGTGAGCCTTAAAATGTAATTGAAACTTTTGCTGGGATGGAGTGGCAAAACTATCCATCCTGTACTTTTGTTACTATCCCTCCTTCTTCATCCCACCCACCCCCCTTTTGGTGTAAACCCCAGAAAGGCACCACACTGTAGTAGCCTAGAAAAGTTATCCGTGTGGGCACCAGACAAGCCTCCTTGGGGAAAGCATTCCAGAGACAGGACCCCGTCACGGATAAAGCTGTCTTAACTACTCTTTTTGCCTCTAGAGCAATGTGACCCTTCGATACCCTTTGCACATGGTAGATTCATTTTCCTAAATCAGCAGACCTTCAGAGAGGGTGAAGAAATTTCATTTTCTTGTGATGAGGGCTATGATAATCCAAATCCAGGAGGAACAGCCACGTGCACAAAAAATGGCTGGTCACCTGCTCCACGTTGCGGCACGAAAAGTGAGTGTTATTCGTGGCATCTTATCTGAGAATATAAAACCAGAGGAACTGTTCTGCTGTAAACAGCAGGTTACATGGTTTTCTTTGACATCTTAAAGCTTGAACTGTGCATGTTTACAAATCCCGTGCGCGGCAGAGGAAATGAGGCATTTGCAGCAGCCACCACTTCAATATCCTCTTCACAGGGTAAAACAACCACGAGCACTCTGGGTACACACCACACACGTGGCAGATTGAGCTGAACTTGTGAGAACATGCAGCTCTTTAGAACAGGCGTAGGCAAACTTGGACCTCCAGATGTTTTTGGCCTACAGCTCCCATGATCCCTAGCTAACAGGACCAGTGGTCAGGGATGATGGGAATTGTAGTCCCAAAACATCTGGAGGGCCTAGTTTGCCTATGCCTGCTTTAGAATCTCTCTATCCCTCTTGACATTTTTGATTCTGCTACCACTAGCCCAAAGAAGGAAGGTATGGAAAAGTGTAGTTGGTTGCCCTTTGTCTTGGGCCCAGCTCCAGAGTACAGTTTATATGCTGCTTAATTATAATCATTTCTCAGCACAAGTAACTCAAAAGAGTAAAGGTTAAAAAAGAGAGAGAGAGAGTTAAAACTATAAAATCAGTATTCAGTTAAAATGCCTGATGAAGTAAAAGTCTTCAGTAGGTCAAGTCTTCAGTAGAGGTCCACCCCATCCAACATTTAGGTCAACCCTCTCTGACCTCAACTGGGAGTTCCATAAACGTGTGCCCACAAAACTGCACACACTGTTCCTGTGTTGGAATCTGAGCCATGGGGGACCACAACCAGTGAATCTATAGAAGACCTCTGTGATTGGGCAAACATAGAATGAATCAGGCAGTTCTTAAGCTATCCTGGGCTCAAGTTGCTAAAGGCCTTTTAAATTAATACAAGAATAGTCACAACACAAATGGCAGAAGGATGATTTTTAAGACTCTAGGAAACTATGGTCAAAATCCAGGAAGCTCCCGAGGTTCAGAGATAAAGGGGCTTTGCAGTCTCATAGCTGGTGCAATCAAGCACTGAAACTCCCCAACCCACCAATCTATAGGCTTCCCAAGGCTTGTTATCCTGTCTCTGCTAGCTGTCTTCTTAGCCAGCATGTCCTTGTTATTTGTAGTTTACGGAGAGGCCAGTAAAGCTTTTCTCCTTAGAAGCCTTATGGGTTTTAATGTAAATGCTGTGATTTGCATCCCTATATTGGGGGGTGAGGGTGGGGTTAAATTTAATCCTTCTCTTCCCACACTATATTACAATGTAGGAGCCAACCCGGGCAGCAGTGTTTAAAAAAGGGAGGTTGGGTATGTGTGTAAAGACAACATGAGCACATCTGGTCACACTATGTAAATCAATAAATGTTCTGACATTATTGTTGATGAATTGCACCTAACGCTCTTGAACAGCAATTTTATATGCAGAGTAGATAGGCAGCACTGCCTGAGCACCAACTGAAAAGATCCTCAGCAAAAACTGGGGTGGCAAGTCCTCAGGACAGAGGGATGGATTTGCTCTAGCAAAACCATTCTAATAATTTGATGTTGACACCTTCTTTTCTTTCATATAACATCCTCTCATTCCATTTCAAATGACACTATACAGTGGTACCTCGGTTTCTGAGTGTCTCAGAAGCTGAACGTTTCGGTTTTTGAATGCCGAAAACCCGGAAGTAAAAGCTTCCGTTTTCAAACGCGCCTCAGAAGTCGAACAGCTTCTGCTGCGGGTCCCCCCCATTTTCTCCATTGAAATTGCAGGCCCCCTCTGAAAGAACCTTTGCGCCTCGGTTTTCGAACATTTTGTTCCGAACGGTCTTCTGGAACAGATTACATTCGAAAACCAAGGTACCACTGTACGTACATTTTAATAGCAGCCCAGAGATGAATAACCAGCTCCAAGTCTCTCTCCAGTACATTAGTTTCAAGCTAACATAGTAAAACTAAGATGCTAATATATATCTATATATATTTGTGTTTAGTTATATTAATCTCTTTTCCTCGACATTTTGTCCAGCAATATGTGAAGGTCTCCTGTTGGAGCATGGGGATATTCAGCCAAGAAAAGACCAGTATCAACCCAACGATGTTTTGCAATTTTTCTGTCATGAAGGATTCACAATAGTTGGCCCTGCTTCTGCCCAGTGTTATCCCTTTGGCTGGTCTCCACTGCCTCCCCACTGTAAAGGTACCTATTTCTCCATATACTATTAAAGGAAGTTCCATCACAAATGTGCTTTGTATTCTTACCTTATGCTTACCTTATTGGTCATTGGTTTTATAGTTGTAAACCACTTTGAAGCCACCTTACCAATTAAGCCGTATAAGTATAAATTAATTATAAGAAATAAATAATAAGAATAATTTATTATGGTATGTGAAGAAGAGACTCTCCAGTTGATGCCAATGAATGAGTAGGCTCATGAAAAGGATGAAATTAGAACCTATAGTTTGGTGCTGGGTCCTTCCCTCCCAACTGTCTCACCCCTCCTAGCTGAAACTCAGAAAATCGAGCAGCTGCGGTGCCTGGAATAGTTGTGAAAACTGGGCATTAGGCTGTAATCCCATTTTAAATGTAAGCCACCTGGAGATCTTCGTAACAAGTGACTAATAAATCTGTTGTTGTTGTTAGTGTAAATACCTGTCTATAGTAAAGGTAAAGGTAAAGTCAAAGGCAACTATGGGGTTGCGGAACTCATCTCGCTTTCATGCCAAGGGAGCCGGCGTTTGTCCACATACAGCTTTCCAGGTCAAGTGGCCAGCAGGACTAAACCACTTCTGGTGCAACACTGTGATGGAAGCCAGAGCGCACGGAAACGCCTTTTTAACTTCCCGCTACAGCGGTACCTATTTATCTGGCATGCTTTCGAACTACTAGGTTGGCAGGAGCTGGGACAGAGCAACGGGAGCTCACTCTGTCACGGGGATTTGAACTGCCGACTTTTCCGATCGGCAAGTCCAAGAGGCTCAGTGGTTTAGACCACAGCATCACCCGTGTCACCTGTCAATAGTATTCTGCAAACCTTTTTAGGTGAGGAATTATGTTTGCTTACTTCTAGAACAAGTCAACCACTGTAAGCCACCAGCCAACATTAGGAATGGCAGTATTGTTGATGATCTTCTTGAAGAATACCAGCATGGTGACCAAGTGGAATATGAGTGTAACATCAAATTTGTCATGACTGGATCAAAGATAATAGAGTGTGTTGATGGAAAATGGACACCTGTACCTTCTTGTACAGGTAAGCCATGGCTGCAATCCATATAAAATAAGTGTGTACACAGTGTACTCTGTGTGTGTAATCATTTTCCATGATTCTAAGTAGTCCAATAATTTCTGTATCCGAGAAAGTGGAAGAGAACATCTTAAATATTCTCTTCTTATTTCTCTGCTACCGAATACATCTTAAATGTTGTGTACAGGTTCCTTTCTCCAGCTTCAATAATACTAACATAAACGTATCGATTGTGTTTAAAGCAACCAGATGTTTCATGCACCACATTAAGTAATTGCAATGGTACGTGACAAATTAATTTCCAGTGAAAACTATTGATGGGTGAACCCTGAAAGTTTATATATTGACCCTTTCACCTGACCCTGCCAATGAATGCTTAGTGCCTGGAACATGAGTTAGAAACAGAGAGCTGACCTTGACTTCCGAAAACGATGGACTTCCCACACTAAGTAAGATCCCTTTTTAGTTAATAAAGCTGCCTTCTAATCAGGGTCTAAACACAATCTGGAGTATTTTCTTTCACATTCCTTTATGCCTTTTGCAGTAGAGGAAAAGAAATGTGGTCCACCTCCCAGTATTCCAAATGGTCATGCGGCTGGAACGGTCAGAGAAGAATATATTCATGGTGAGGATGTGGAATATGAATGTGAAGAAAACTTTGTCATCGTTCAGACCAGCTTAGCCAGGTGTCTTCATGGACTTTGGGAATTACCTAGATGTGCAGGTAAGCAGAGCTCATAGTTTACTAAGCTGTGATTCTCACCTTAGTATCTATGGGGTTGCACTATTATGAAGTGTCCAAAACTCATACTTGTGTAGGGATGTCCCAAATTACAAAATTCATCTCATCTTGGTCTTGGTTAAGATAAAGACATACAATGTCTAAGAATCCCATACATTATTATTTTTTGTTGGTCAAATAAAGCAAAATAACCATCACAACAAAGTGGCCCAATATGTGAATTATGTGCACTTATTATGGGATATTATTTTTGTGACTATGGAAGAGTAACAACTGATGCTCCTTCAAGCACACTCTATGTAGCCTTGAGCAAGTCATTGCATCTCAGCCTCAGTTTCCTGTCTGTAAAATTGAGAATAATTTTGATCGCTTTGCCACAAAGATTAATTTCCATTATATATACCAGTGTGTGTGTGTGTGTGTGTGTGTGTGTGTGTGTGTGTGTATCCAGTAACATGGATATATATATCCAGTAAAATGTTATCCAGTAACATTTTCAGGCTTATTAATTCATACAAATGTGTATGCCTTAGCTATTAAGCCACCTCACTTGAACAATATTTGAATTATTAGATTTTTCAACAAAATGTGCACGTCCAAATATACCTAAGAATGCCACTTTTGCATCAGCTGTTCCTCTGAAAAGTCAGTATGACAACAATGATGTCCTCAGCTACATCTGTGAATCCAGGCTTCGTGAAGCTAAATGTGTTGAGGGAGAATGGTTACCCAAACCGGAATGCAAAGGTACGTTGCTTTTTCCATTGCTTTCTTAACTTAGGTAACTGATACAGCTGGTAGTCAAAAACTGAAGGCAAAATGCAAATACAATATACATTGGGGCATATTGCATCCCCAGAAAAGAGGAAATTCCATTTTGAATTTTGTTTCCTTTTGAGGGTAGTGAGATTCACTACTCCTCCCTACCCCACCGCCCCTACTCCTGACTGATGTACTCACGAGGAGAAATACTGAAGAATAACAGTTTGCAAATGCCTTCCTACATAGTATTTATAGGTCCAAGCTGGTTGTAACTAATCAAAACCTGTTTGAACCAGTCAAAACCGGTTGGAACAGGTCCAAGCCGTTATGAACCGGTCCAAGCTGGTTTGAACAGGTCCAAGCTGCTTGGCACAGGTCCAGGCCAGTTGGAACTAGTCAAAACCGGTTTGAACCGGTCCAAACCGGTTGGAACAGGTCCAAGCTGGTTTGAACCGGTCCAAGCCAGTTTGAACAGCTTTAGACCGGTTTGAACCTGTCCAAGCTGGTTTCCTTTCCTGCCCTGGAAAGACACGTGGGTGTCGTTCCAGGCAGGCAAAGAAGAGAGTCTGTTGCATAGATGAATGCACCACATTGTTGTATGCAAATTCAGCGAGAGCCAACTTATTGACCCAATCATCTTGTTGGTAGCTCACGTAGCATCTCAGGTACTGTTGCAAGGTGGCATTTGTCCTCTCCGACTCTCCATTTCTCTGCGGGTGTCTGGCCAACTAGAGACAGACTTACATCTTCAGCAGTTGCATCCATTTCCTTCAATACTGGGAGGTTTTGAATTGGTATGTTTTACCTCTGCTGTAGCTATATTTCTTTTGTTCTTTCAAAAAAGAGTTTCATTTGGCTGTGAGGTAACCCTAAACGGATATGCATGATATAATTTCCATAATAAATAAAATGAGGAAATGCATTCCATCATAGACACCCTTACGGTACGTTGAGCTTTGAGAGAATTGGTCAGGCAAGAGGGGGAACTCATGGGAAAAGGCGTCAGATGTTCTCCAGTGCATACAGGAATTCATAGAATGATTTCTTGGATTGTGGCCAGTGCAATTAACTAATTATAGTTATAAATGTGAACCCCTTGTGTTGATCACACAAAACGATTTTAGTAATGTGTTATTTTGAATCTTTAGTAGAGACATTGCGATGTAGCAGTTTGAGTGTTGGATAGGACTTGGGAGTCCTGGTTTAAAATCCCCACTGAGTCATGAAGCTCCCTGGGTGACCTTGGGCCAGTCACTGCCTCTCAACCTAACCTACCTCACAGGGTTGTTGTGGTGATTAAATGAGGTGGGGAAGTATCATGTCCACTACAGGGAGCTCCTTGGAGGATAAAGCAATAAAATAAATAAAATAATAATTCCATATGTTTGATACGTTGTTGTTGTTGTAGACCTCTGCCCGCCTCCACCCCAGATTCCTAATGCCATTGATGTAGCTGAGCCGAGAACCTACGAGAGTGGTGAACAGATAAATTTCCTGTGTGAGAAGCTTTTTGTGCTTCAAGGGCCACAGAACATATCATGCGAGGATGGCAAGTGGCAATTGCCCCCGCGCTGTGTTGGTTAGTAAGCTCTTACTTTAATATTTTGCCTTTGGGGAAATTAAATGAAGATGCATGCTGCATTCTGTTTTGCTAAAGCAACACTGCAGGGACGCGGGTGGCGCTGTGGTCTAAGCCACTGAGCCTCTTGGGCTTGCCGATCGGAAGGTCAGCAGTTCAAATCCCCGCGACGGGGTGAGCTCTCATTGTTCTGTCCCAGCTCCTGCCAACCTAGCAGCCCGAAAGCACACCAGGTGCAAGTAGATAAATAGGTACCGCTGTGATGGGAAGGTAAATGGCGTTTCCGTGTGCTCTGGCTTCTGTCATGGTGTCCCGTTGCACCAGAAGCAGTTTAGTCATGCTGCCCACATGACCCAGAAAGCTGTCTGTGGACAAACGCCGGCTCCCTCGGCCTGAAAGTGAGATGAGCGCTACAACTCCATAGTCGCCTTTGACTGGACATAAACATCCAGCGCTCCTTTACCTTACCTTATCATTACTCAGTCTAGGTGTCAGGGACTGGCCCGAGCCAGGAGGGGTGGCGCAAGGGACAGAGGCATCCGGAGGTCACCCATGGACGCCAGAGGAGGTATTGCGAGCATGGGAGCAGGAAGAGGCAGCGCCTAGGCTGTCGCCAGAGACAGGGAAGGAGGTGTGGAGAAGTGGGAGTGAAGAGGTGTCGCCACCTGTGCTGATGAAGGAAGAGCGGGTGGCGTGGGAGCCTATGGGAGGAGAGGAGAACATGGAGACGGAGGGAGAGCAAGGGGTCGAGGATGTTGCCGGAGCCTCTGCAACAACCTCCAGGGAGGATGAAAGTGAAAGGGATGAGGGCAACGCAGGGGCCGGCAGAGTCAAGAAGCGGAAAAGGAGGAGTGAGAGGAGGCGTTGGAGTTTTAAGAGGCTTTTATGCTGGGGGGAAAAGCGGAAACCCTTACTTGGATAATCTGGTTCGTCGGAGGAGGATGATGAACTGTAAAGCTTGTCGGTGAAATAAACTTGTACATAAGTTAAACAGACTGTCGAGTCGCTTACTCTTGAGGAGGACACACATCCCCCTCACAGCATTCTCCAAGTCATCGCAACCTCCTCAAGGAGTAAAAGGCTGCCGGGATGACTGGCCGCAAGGAAGAAGCGGATGGCACAGGGCTGTACGTCGACTGGGAAGAGCGAGCTAGGGACCTAACGATAAGGTACGAAGTAGCTCAAGCTCAACTCGAGGAGGCGAGGCGGCATGCCGATGCAGGGAGAAGGGCAATGGGAGGAAGGAGGATGCCTTCCCACGGCAGCAGATTCGATGGGAAGCCGGAAAATTATTTGGGTTTCAAAACGGACATGCTTTACATTCTGGGGCTGCACAAAGAGGAGTTCCGAGACGAAGCGGAGCAAGTCGGTTTCGTGATTGCGCATTTTGATGGCGCTGCGAGAGATTGGGTGCGTCCTTTGATTATAGCCGGGAACCCTGCGTTAAAGAAAATTAAGGATTTCTTTGAGGGCATGGATATTGTTTATTCTAGCCGGAGCGCGCAGGACGTGGAAGCAAGAGAGCTCTTGTCACTGAGGCAAGGCAGCATGACGGTCAGACAGTACCAATCCAAATTCTCTCTTCTGGCACACCGTCTAAATTGGGATTTGAAAATCACCACCCATGCTGGCCATGTTTAAAATGGGGCTGTCAGAAGAGGTCCAGGATGCGTTAGCGAAATCAGGACCGTTGGAGGATCTCGACAGCCTCATGCAAGCCGCTTTAGCGATTGGAGTGCGTTTGGAGTGCCGAGACAAGGTGAGACGGGAGGGGAAGCCTGGGAGGTGGTTCAACATCCGGGCCCCTCCCCCGGGAGAGAAAACCTTCGGCGCGCAGCCCCAAACCCGGCAGGAAGTGCCCATGGAGTTGGGAGGAGCCCGTGCACGCCCTTTTTCAAATCAAACCGTGGGCAAGGGCAGTGATGCGCAGGGCGGGAAAGTCCCCAAGAAATGTTACGTATTTTAAGGAGTGGCCACCTAGCAAAGCACTGCGATCAAAGGAAAATGTGGCAGGGAATGGCAGGAATGGCTGTAAAGGAGGGGGTGGAAGAAACGGCGGTGGCGGGAAACGGAAATGCCTGGCGGCAAGACGAGGGGACCAGCAGCCAGGCGCAGTTACAGTAAAGAGTCCTCAAAGCAGCACACCCCCACAGCCCTCACCCGCTCAGCTTCAAAGCAGCACACCCCCACAGCCCTCACCCGCTCAGCCTTCCCAAGCCCACCCACCCAACGCTCCGAAGCCAGGGATTGTGTTAGAGATAGCGTTGCAGCTACCCAATGGCTGCACACTGCAAATCCCGGCGCTGGTCGATTCAGGAGCCAGTACGGATTTTTTTGATAGAGACTTTGCCCTGCAGCATCAGATCCATCTACTGGAGGTGGATTTTCCGCTCCAAGTTACCACCATAGATGGAAGAGAGCTAAAAGGGGGGGCGGTCACACACAGTACACCCCCCATGAAGATGCAAATAGGCAGGCATTCAGAGGTGCTGGCGTTTCATGTCACCTCTTTGGCAGGTCCCCCCATCATCTTGGGAATGGGATGGCTCACTCAGCACGACCCTGTCATCAGCTGGAGCCAGCGCTCTCTAACGTTTGGATCGGCACATTGCATGGAGAACTGTTTGCAGCAGTTATACCCCCAAAGCCAGATGGCAGCAGCAGTACTGCAGGCGGGGGAAGTGACGCTTCCAGAGGAGTATGCAGAGTTCCAGCAAGTGTTCAGCAAGAGAGAGGCGGACAAACTGCCACCCCACCGCCCCTATGACTGTCAGATTAACCTGTTGCCAGGAGCGCAGTTGCCACCAGGCAAGCTCTACACGATGTCAGAGCAGGAGTTGGCAAACTTGAAGGACTTTATTGCCAAGAACCTGGCCAGGGGTTTCATTCGGGAAAGCAAGGCAGTAGGGGGCAGCCCAGTGTTCTGGGTGGACAAAAAGAATACAACAGAGAAACGCTTGATTTGTGATTTCAGGATCCTAAATTCCATCACCCAACCAATCTCTTATCCCATGCCCAGAATTGACGACCTGCTGGCGGCAGTACGCAAGGGCAAGATGTTCACCAAGCTGGATTTAAGGGGAGCATACAATCTCATAAGAATCAGGGAGGGTGATGAATGGAAAACAACCATGTACACGCCTCTAGGAGCTTATGAATATTTGGTAATGCCTTTCGGGTTACAGGCAGGCAGCCAATGCTTCCAGGCGTTCATGCATCATGTCCTGGGTCCTCTGTTGTTCAAGCATGCAGTCGTGTATCTTGATGACATCTTAGTATACTCCCAAAACCTGGAAGAACACGTGACACACGTCAAGGAGGTGTTAAGACGACTCCAGGAAAATCAGCTATGTGTCAAGCTGGAGAAATGTCAGTTTCACGCAACGGAAGTGGACTTTTTGGGCTATCATCTTTCTGACAAGGGGATTGCCATGGACACTGATAAAGTAGAGGCAATCCTGCAATGGAAGAGCCCCAAAACCAAGAAAGACGTGCAGCGTTTCGTCGGTTTCGCAAATTTCTATCACAAGTTCCTACCGGCATTTGCAGACATGACAGCGCCAATCACGGACTGTTTGAAAGGCAAGAAGAAATTCCGATGGACGGAGGAGGCGCAGAAGGCTTTTGAAGCCCTCAAAGGGGCCTTCACTTCAGAGGCGCAATTGCTGCATGTCGACTCCACCAAGCCCATCAGGATAGAGACAGATGCCTCAGATAGAGCAATCGCAGCGGTTTTACTACAACAAGATCCGACGCAGGAATGGAGGCCATGTGCGTTTTATTCCAGAAAGCTGAACAAGTCGGAGGCCAACTACGCAATTTGGGACAAGGAGTTGTTAGCAGTGGTAGCGGCTTTCAAGCATTGGCGCCATTTTTTGGTGGGGGCGCAGCATCAAATCCAGGTGTACACGGACCACAAGAACCTGGAGTACTGGCGCACGGCCAGAATTCTCAACCAGAGACAAATGAGATGGGCAGAGTTCTTTGCTAACTTTAATTTTCATATCCAGTATGTTCCAGGTGACCAGAACGTCAGAGCGGACGCCCTATCCAGAAAGCCTGAGTACCTGGAGGAGCAAGGGCCTCCAGTGGCAAGAGCGATCTTCCAACCTGAACAATGGAGGTGTGGCGCAACTCTAGGGGGGCGGGAAGAACTGGTGCGCCTCACCCAAGCCGATGACTTTGCACGGCGCAAACTGAAGGAACTGAGGGAGGGGGATCCCAAGGCGAAAGGGTTTGAGGAAAAGGAGGGGCTGCTGTTGTTCAAAGGGGCACTGTATGTTCCTGGGGAGGAGATGCGTGCTAGAGTTCTCAGACAGCTCCATGACAACCCCACAGCAGGGCATTTTGGGCAGTTCAAAACCACGGTGTTGGTCACGAGAGAGTTTTGGTGGCCCAGAGTCAGGCAGGAAGTCAAGGAATACGTCAGGGGGTGTGAGGTGTGCCAAAGAGCCAAAGGGGAGCGAGAAAAGCCGGCTGGGTTGCTAGAACCTCTCCCCATCCCCAGTAAACCGTGGGAGGCGGTTTCCTTAGATTTCATCACCGACCTACCCCCATCCAAAGGCAAAACTGCAGTGTTGGTGGTAGCTGACCTTTTGACCAAGATGGCACACTTCATTGCATGCCCTAAGGTAGTCTCAGCTGAGGAAACAGCCAAGCTGTTTGTACAGCATGTTTTCAAGCACCATGGCATGCCAGAAAGAGTAATTTCAGATCGTGGAGTTCAGTTCACCTCACGGTTCTGGCGTAAGCTCATGCAAATCTTGCAGGTGCAGGTGAACTTGTCCTCTGCTCGCCATCCTCAGTCCAACGGGCAATCGGAGCGGGTAAATTCGATTTTGCAGCAGTATTTGCGCTGCTACGCATCTCAGCAACACAGTGATTGGAGTGACAGGCTCTCGCTTGCGGAGTTTGCGTACAATAACGCTCAACAGGTGTCCGCAGGCATGTCTCCTTTCCAGGCAGTCTACGGCAATCACCCGAGAGCCTTTCCAACGGGGGGAGGTGAAGGGAAGGCGGGAGACGTGCCAGCTGCGGAGCAATTTGCTGAGGAGCTACAGGCTTTGCACCAATTGCTCAGAGACAATCTAGAAAGGGCAAAAAGTGCTTACAAAAGAGCAGCAGACCAGCACCGAAGGGAAGGGGAGAGCATCAAAGTGGGAGACAAGGTTTGGTTGTCCACCCAGGGATTGCCCATGCCAGGCAGGGGCAAAAAGCTGAGGCAATGTAAAATTGGGCCTTTCGAAGTGGTGGAGCAGATCAACCCAGTGGCGTTCAGGTTGCAATTGCCGGAGACCATGAGAATTCACCCGGTCTTCCACAGGTCGCTCCTATCCAAGTTCAGAGAACCGCACAGGTATCAACAAGGGGACCAGAGGGGGTCGCAGGAATTGCCGTTGGTAGACATGGAGCACTTCAATGAAGCCACGGCCATCCCGGATTCCAGGTGGAGAGGGGATGAATTGCAGTACTTAGTAGCATGGGAGGGGGAGCCAGAGTCGGAGAACACGTGGATTCCGGCGGAAGATGTCACCAAGGAGTATTTAGTGTTGGAATTCCATGAGCTGTATCCCGACAAACCGAAGCCATACAGATGGCAAATGAGAGAGGTGTTTCAACCCACAGATTCAGAGGAGGGGGACTTCTGGGGGTTCCCATCCTCGGGTGCAGACAGTGGTGGGGGTGGCAACGAGTTGCAGAGTAGCCCTCATTCACCAACGGAAGGAATGGAGGTGGAAGGGGATATCGCGGCAGCAGAAGAATGGTGGTCGCGATGTCTCCCTCCTCCCTGGGGCAGGAAGGATTGGGAGGAGGTGTTCCAGTCCTCGTCGTCATCATCCAGTGCAGACACCACCATCTTCTTGGGATTCCCCTCTTCACCAGGAACGGCAGGAGAGAGTGAAGGAGGGGAATGGGATCCAGCCGGGGATCTTGGCTACCCTGGGGTAACACCCACCGAGCCGCCTCAGGAGGGGAAGGGGGGCTTGGGAGGGGGGATGGATGTCAGGGACTGGCCCGAGCCAGGAGGGGTGGCGCAAGGGACAGAGGCATCCGGAGGTCACCCATGGACGCCAGAGGAGGTATTGCGAGCATGGGAGCAGGAAGAGGCAGCGCCTAGGCTGTCGCCAGAGACAGGGAAGGAGGTGTGGAGAAGTGGGAGTGAAGAGGTGTCGCCACCTGTGCTGATGGAGGAAGAGCGGGTGGCGTGGGAGCCTATGGGAGGAGAGGAGAACATGGAGACGGAGGGAGAGCAAGGGGTCGAGGATGTTGCCGGAGCCTCTGCAACAACCTCCAGGGAGGATGAAAGTGAAAGGGATGAGGGCAACGCAGGGGCCGGCAGAGTCAAGAAGCGGAAAAGGAGGAGTGAGAGGAGGCGTTGGAGTTTTAAGAGGCTTTTATGCTGGGGGGAAAAGCGGAAACCCTTACTTGGAGAATCTGGTTCGTCGGAGGAGGATGATGAACTGTAAAGCTTGTCGGTGAAATAAACTTGTACATAAGTTAAACAGACTGTCGAGTCGCTTACTCTTGAGGAGGACACACATCCCCCTCACACTAGGTCTGTGTCTTCTTTCTTATGTCGAATATGTGTATCTGCAACAAAAGACAAATGCCGCCACTATCCCCCCCCCCTTTTCTCTCCTAACAATGAAGCTGTGGCAGAAACTGCCCCTTCCATTTGAGGAAGTGAGAAGCTTCAACCCATGTAAAACATAACAAAGACAAAATCCTTTGTGCTACTTGACTTTATTTCACTTGCCAAGGGTCCTTAATGACTGATTTATAGATGCTATTTGCTTTATATGTGGCATTGGGTTCCAGAATGCTTGACTGGCACACACTGGCATCAGTACCAGCTTACAACAAAGGGGCATCTTTGTGTGTTAGCTTTAATGGCACACTTATTGCTCAAAGTAAAGTCAGATCACAGACACAGTCTCGGGGCATGCAAAGAGTTCCAAATAAAGCATGCAACACAGGATGGCCATATTTCCAAGCTGTGATGCAAAATCTGGCATCCCGTGTAAGAGGAGCACATGCACCGGCATTTTAATCAATTTTCATGTTTTTGCATTGTAGGTGTATCGACTGTCACCATGCAGCACAGCACAGACTCTACCATTGCTCCTGGAGGTCAGAGCAACCCCATGCCTGCAACAAGTGATGGCATTACCAGCAGAGACCTTTTAGATTTCTTACACACTATCCATGCCACAGGTAAGTTAGCAGCCCTAAAGAACAGGGTTGTGGTTTACAAATGCACATCAGGTCGGCTGCGATTTCATACGCCTTTGATTTTTTTTTATACAGTAAAATCACTCGAGAGACGCCTGACTATGCTTGAGCAGGAGCTGCAGGAGCTAAAGAGAGAGAAAATGAAGACTAAGTAGCAAACCACCTGCATTCTAGAAGCCAGTCATGAAGAATGGAAGGGGAACGTAAACAAGAACATTAGATCATAGTCTTGTGGCACACTGTTCCTGTATCCATTTCTTTTACTAAAGACTTTTTGAAAACCCTCTGTGAATTGTTTGGAAGGCACTTGAGGGCAAAGTCCCTTGCCCTTCTAGCAGTGCTATTTTTCTACCATGAACGCCTCCAGTGTGGTGTAGTGGTTAAGAGCGGTGGACTCGTAATCTGGGGAACCGGGTTCGCGTCTCCGCTCCTCCACATGCAGCTGCTGGGTGACCTTGGCCTAGAAACACTTCTTTGAAGTCTCTCAGCCCCACTCACCTCACAGAGTGTTTGTTGTGGGGGAGGAAGGGAAAGGAGAATGTTAGCCGCTTTGAGACTCCTTCAGGTAGTGATAAAGCGGGATATCAAATCCAAACTCTTCTTTTTCTTCTCTTCTTCCCTTGTTCTCTTATAATGGCAATGGTGTCCACCTGAGAGGTAAAAGAACTGAAAAAGCCCTGCTTTCTAAAAATCCCAATGCCACATCCCCACATGCTACAGTCCCCAGTGAGGTGCCCAGATGCTGCATCGATTTCTTGGGGTCATTTTCAGTTGATGCAGCCTAATGACATAGACAAGGTCCTCGTGGAGATAGAGATAGCAACATGTCTCCTCAAACCTTGTTGCTCATGGCTTACTAAAGCTTGCTGAGAGGGCATGACTGAGCCAGTATTCTTACATGGTTCTGCTCTTAACTTCCTGGTTGCTACCAGAATGTAGTACTAGGATATTGTTGTATTGTTCTGTGGTTTTTAAGCTGTGAGGTCCTGTAAGAATCCATTCTGTATCCTATGACAGTCAACATCAATATGAGACTGCAGGGAGACACCAACCAGGATTTTGGTGCGTGGTCTCATCAGTATTGCAGAATACAGATAACTCTCTCTCCATTCCATCAGAATCAAGAGAAGTTGGGAAGGTGTTTGACTGATGGGTGCCAAAAGTAGGGTTGCCAGGTGTCCTCTTTTTCCAGGACATGTCCTCTTTTTCATGATGAGACTCTCCAGAGATCCATAGTTAAATGTGTCCTCTTTTTTGGCTCTTCAAAATATGGCAACCCTACAATAAAGGGAAGATTTATTCTGATAAGACAGAGGTGCTGAGGGTGGTGCTTCGTTGTCCAGGAAGTAGTTATGCAGCTGGTTCTGCCTTCCTCCTTTTCTTCTAAAATACCTTGCAAGCTTTACCACCACAGCACAATTGTACAGCCTCTCTGCTCATTCTGATTTGCGTCTTTTCCTGGCCTCTAGCATAAAACAATCTTACTGCATATAGCATATTAGTCCTCTTTGTTGCACTGGGAGCTTTTTAATATGGCTTAATAAAAAGAAAGGCAGGGTCCAGATCTAATTGTGTGCATATTAATCTCCCTATTCTGTCTCTTATTTGAGACCAAAATCCCTTTGCTTTGTTACGAAGCCGTTATAAATAAAGTTTCCAATGAGCATCGTTCCACATTTCCAGCATTTATTAGCTAAGTTTCCAGTTGTCTTTTGAATTCTTCCAGGGCCCATATACCACCTGGTCATCATTTTATAACAGTTATCATTAGCATTTGACATAATGAAAACTTAAGGCCAGTTTCCCAAATGTAGTCAAATGCAAGAGTGGCTGGGTAGTGGAGCAGGGTTGCAAAGCTGCTCTTCCAACGGAGCGTCACTGATGCTTACCTGGTTGGTATGGGACCAGGGAGGTGGCAAGAAACAGGGCTGTGAGGGTGCACTGATGCAATCCTGACCTCACAGACACACTCCCACACTGGCCAGGTTGGTGGCAGTGGCATCTCTCTTGGGAGGGTGGCACATTCCAGCTCTACAATTCAATGATTCAATGAATGGAGGGCAGCAGGGATGGGCGAGGAGTGTGGGGCAGGCCCAGGGAAGCACCCCTGCTCTCTATCCTTTTGCAATTGGAACCACTAGAGGAAGAATACAGTGGTACCTTGGGTTAAGAACTTAATTTGTTCTGGAGGTCCGTTCTTAACCTGAAACTGTTCTTAACCTGAAGCACTACTTTAGCTAATGTGGCCTCCCGCTGCCGCTGCGCCGCCAGAGCACAATTTCTGTTCTTATCCTGGAGCAAAGATCTTAACCTGAAGCATTATTTCTGCGTTAGCGGAGTCTGTAACCTGAAGCATCTGTAACCTGAAACGTGTGTAACCTGAGGTACCACTGTTCCAGAACAGAGCTACTGTAAATCCTGACTACTTTGTGTTACTTACATGTTAACCCAGAGGCAATGAACAATGGAGTTACTCACATAGGTACAGTATGTAGGTTTGGTAATGGTACATTTTAAAAATAATTTGTAGGCTATACATTTTTAGCATATACTAATAAAGGAAATCATATATTTTTTTAAAGAATAGCTTTTATTCTTATAGAACATAATATCCCTACAGGCTTTAAAAAAATCATTGCAGTTTTACACAGCCAGAGCATTATTTAGAATTACTAATCCTCATTGACAGTTCAAACGTCCAGAGTCAGAAATGTTTACACAAGTCTTTCCTTTCTATAATGCTAGACATAATGTTTATACTTAAAGTGGACTGCACTATGTTTATAGTAATTCTATAACTTTATCCATCCATAAAAGTTCAAAGTGCGGCTTCCATGAAGTAGGCTTCCAAATTGAGATTCATGATCAGCTGTGAACAGCTGCATAAATCCATGCATAGGAGCCACCTCCTGGGGCCAATAAAATATTTGAGGGGGATGCCCCCCCCAGTTGATGGCCATTGCAATTCAAATGGTATGTGTGTTCCCCATCATGTGATTTATTCTGTGGGGCATGGCTTATTTCCCCCCCCCCAATATTTTATTCAAGTTGGCACCCCTGAATACATGGAAAATCTATTTGCAAAGAAACAGCTTGATTTGTTAATATTAAATGTAATTAATGAATGACTTTTGAAGATCATGTGCAGGTTAAAAATATCTTCTGTATGCTTCTTTCACTTATTTCTGTTATCTCTGTTAAGGAGAAAGCAAACAAAGAAAAGGTAAGTTTACATACATAGACTTCTTGTAATTATCCTTTGTGTAGATACCTATAGAATGTTGTTTTATTAATTTATTATATTAAATGGGTGGCATATGCAAGCAGTAGGATGTTGTTGTTGCTATTTCAATATTTTTTGTCTGTTGTCACCCAACAGAAACTGAGCACCAATTGCTGGCATTTTCACTTTTTAAATTATCCATGTTAGAATAAAAGGTCAAACATCATTTACATTATTTATTGGTGAATGATTACATATAACATAGCTGGGAGATACGTGTGTGAAATAAGTCTTATTGGCGGGCTTATTTCAGCTGGAACTCACAGGAACTCAACTCCGGCACCTCTCAGGTGGGCGCCATTGCCATTATAAGAGAAAAAGGAAGGTGTTCCTGGTGAGTTCCAGCACCTCTTTTTCTAGAAAAATAGCACTACCTATTAGACAAACTTCTCTGATATTTATTGGTAAAACCTAGCACTAATATAATAGGTTGGATCCAATCTCAGTTAGCTGAACTTCTATCGCACTGAAATCAATGGGATCTAAGTGATTGCAGAACTTGAAAAACCAGTTTGAAATTTACTGCTAGTACAGACTCAGTGTTGCACCCCGAAGACTACTACTATTTATGAGATAAGCTGAGATTCCTGGATATTATGAAGCCATTCTGTAAGGTGTTATGTGTCCACACTTTGGGAACATAAGAGGAAAAGAGATGCTTACCTGTTTTTTTATTTCAAAACTGACATGATTTAAATCACATAGAAAACAGCTTTACTAGAAAAGCTAACCAACAGACTGAAACTGACACGGGGACAAATAAAAGAGGTATGACACCCCGGTATGACTCCTCCTTTATTACATACACAGCCCAACAGGACAACAAGAACCCACCAAAAGCAGATGAACTGATATGGCTTACTTGACACAACAATCCCTCCCCTGCAACACATGCAAAGAACTTTCACTGCAGTCAGCTAAAGACAGCCAACCATTCTTTGCTCCCTTGCTCCACTGCCAAGGAAAAATAATAAATGGATAGAAAGAGATCCTATCCAACTGACGCTGACACAAAACCCCCACACATACACTGGCGGACGAAGGGGGTGGGGGTGCAGTGCGCCCCAGGTGTCATCCCTGAGGGGGGTGACATTGCCATGCCACCCCCCTGGGACACTCGCCTCATGTGGCGCACCCCCGGGACACTTGCCGCCGATGGCATACCCCCTGTGCCCCATGCCATCCCTATGGGCGGTACGCAATGCCTCTATGGCTGGTTCGCGGCGGCCCTGAGCGCAACGCCCCAGGTGCCCAAGAGGCTTCCTCCGCCACTGCACACATACACTAAGTAAAAGGATGTAAGTTTTACCAACCCAGCCCCTCTCCCCCCTCTCTCCTCTCCCAACCTTATACTGTATACAACACTCAGGTCTAACATGCAATATAACTGATCTATAAAAAAGACTCTACGACTTGAAAAAGAGACAATGCACGTACTTTTGCATTCCAATAAAATCTCTAAGAAAAATATTTTTGAGAAAAGCATGATTTACTTGAGATCAGGGCACTTGTCCCGAACTTACTTCTTTTTTATAAATTCAATCCAGTTAATATTGCTAAGAATTGAATTGTCAGTGGAGGGGATGAGATCCAAGGGCTTCAGATATTTTGGTTTAAAAAAATCACGTTGTGATTAGCAGCATTTAAATTTAAATGGATCTGGTGAATTTATTCTAATGGCTGAGTGAGGAATCAGATTCCCCCGCCCCCCACTTGTGAGTTAACACCCCTAGGTATGCTGTGCCATGACTTAATCTGGGTTTCACTAGCGTCACCAGAACCACTTTTTATTTTTTTAATACTGTTTAGGACTTTAAGAGAGGAAGCTAAAAAGAATGAAAGGTTAAAGAGAGTGAGTAGGAGAAAATAAGAGATGGGAAAAAACAGAGAGGGAAAAACACAGGGAGGAAATAAGAAAAATGAACATAAGTATATGGATAAACATTGAAAAGTGATTTCCATGATACAACTTAAGGTCAGCGCCAGGATTGAAAATATTCATTAAATAATGAATATTTATTATTTCCTTTTGTAATACATAGTGCTTTCTATAGCTTAACAAAAATCACAGCTATGTCTGTTGAATTTTCTGTTATTATGTGTTAACTGCAATGTACCTCACGTATACATCTTGGGTAGTCCAACTTGCCATCTCTGCATTGGGCTCTGAAGGGAGGCGAGGATGGATCTGCCTGAAAGCCCCGTTTGCAGACAAATTCTGTAACGTCTCCAGATGAGGAATAGACTTTTGTATTGTAACTCCACTTCAGCCGTATATTGTTCTGATTCATATCTTCTTCGGTTGTTGTACAAGGAGCTGTAGAAAGGCACAAATCATGTCATCTAAGAGATTAATTTGACAACGAGGAATTCACTTGACCAAAACAAAAAACAAAAAACAACAACCCTTTGGATTCTGTCCAAAGTTAGTCATACTCAGTCAAACCCACTGAAATAAATTGAGATTAATAATGTAATCCCATCAGTGGGTCTTCTCTGAGGAAAAATAAGTAAAGCTTGGGGCCTACTGTACTTAAAAGATCATTGACTTCTGTCAAATGAATAAATAAATAGCAATTTGAATATTTCCCCCATGAAAACCAATTGGGAGTCACAAGCTTTAGATTTTCTGAATTGAGATTCAGCCAACGTGAAGAAAGCATCAGTAGCAGTCCACATTTAATTGGGTGCTTTCTGAATTGGGGGTCTAGTATCAATACTATTATACATTATATAGCAGTATGTGGTTTACCAAGTTATTCAAGAAGACCTCAGCACTTTTTATTCCAACATGACCTTTTCTGTGGGATGATAGAAAGGGCAATTGGTAGTGATTTTATTGACAGTTCTTCCATTGTCCCATCATTCCATAGTGAAATTAGGGGCTTCACAGCACTGGTAGGGAAATCACCCAGAGCAAAGGGAATCTCTCATGTTCTATAGGTTTCCATGAGCAGACCATCCCAATGATCCCCTACTCCCCACTGCAGGGAAAACCTGCTTCCACAAAGTCAACTTCACCAGGACATAATCCACCTATGACAACCCCTCCCACCAATGGGCCATTTGCAATCTTCTTTGCGACAAAGGTCAAATTGAAGGTATGACATAAGTTGGGCCCACATTGTACTGAGAGACCTCTGCTGTTGTCATGGTAGCTATGAGGTCTTGAGTCAGTCCAGACCATGCAGCCCAGGCATGTAAATGAACTCTCCAAGTACAAATATCACAAGGGCTGTCACATGGGACAGAGAACAAACTTGATGATTGTATTGATGAATGTAATAATAATAATAATAATAATTTTATTATTTTTACCCCGCCCATCTGGCCGAGTTTCCCCCGCCACTCTGGGCGGCTTCCAGTCAAATATTAAAACAATACAGCATTAAATATTAAAAACTTCCCTAAACAGGGCTGCCTTCAGATGTCTTTTAAAAATAGGATAGCTGCTTATTTCCTTGACATCCGCTGGAAGGGCGTTCCACAGGGAGGGCGCCACTACCGAGAAGGCCCTCTGCCTGGTTCCCTGTAACCTCACTTCTCGCAATGAGGGAACCGCCAGAAGGCCCCCGGCGCTGGATCTCAGTGTCCGGGCTGAATGATGGGGGTGGAGACGCTCCTTCAGGTATACAGGACCGAGGCCGTTTAGGGCCTTAAAGGTCAGCACCAACACTTTGAATTGTGCTCGGAAACGTACTGGGAGCCAATGTAGTTCTCTCAGGACCGGTGTTATGTGGTCCCAGCGGCCACTCCCAGTCACCAGTCTAGCTGCCGCATTCTGGATTAATTGCAGTTTCCGGGTCACCTTCAAAGGTAGCCCCACGTAGAGCGCATTGCAGTAGTCCAAGCGGGAGATAACCAGAGCATGCACCACTCTGGTGAGACAGTCCGCGGGCAGGTAGGGTCTCAGCCTGCGTACCAGATGGAGCTGGTAGACAGCCGTCCTGGACACAGAATTAATCTGCGCCTCCATGGACAGCTGTGAGTCCAAAATGACTCCCAGACTGCGCACCTGGTCCTTCAGGGGCACAGTAACCCCATTCAGGGCCAGGGAGTCCCCCACACCCGCCCGCACCCTGTCCCCCAAAAACAGTACTTCTGTCTTGTCAGGATTCAACCTCAATCTGTTAGCCGCCATCCATCCTCCAACCGCCTCCAGGCACTCACACAGGACCTTCACCGCCTTCACTGGTTCTGATTTAAAAGAGAGGTAGAGCTGGGTGTCATCTGCATACTGATGAACACCCAGTCCAAACCCCCTGATGATCTCTCCCAGCGGCTGCATATAGATGTTAAAAAGCATGGGGGAGAGGACGGAACCCTGAGGCACCCCGCAAGTGAGAGCCCAGGGGTCCGAACACTCATCCCCCACCACCACTTTCTGGACACGGCCCAGGAGGAAGGAGCGGAACCACTGTATAACAGTGCCCCCAGCTCCCAGTCCCTCTAGACGGTCCAGAAGGATGTTATGGTCGATGGTATCAAAGGCCGCTGAGAGATCCAGCAGAACTAGGAAACAGCTCTCACCTTTGTCCCTAGCCCGCAGGAGATCATCAACCAGCGCGACCAAGGCAGTTTCAGTCCCATGATGAGGCCTGAACCCTGACTGGAAGGGATCCAAATGGTCCGCATCCTCCAGGCGTGCTTGGAGTTGTTCAGCAACCACCCGCTCAATCACCTTGCCCAAGAATGGTAGATTTGAGACTGGACGATAGTTGGCCATAATGGCCGGGTCTAAAGATGTTTTTTTAAGAAGCGGTTTAATGACCGCCTCTTTCAGCAGGTCTGGGAATACTCCCTCGCCAAGGGAAGCATTCACCACCCTGCGAAGCCCATCGCCCAGCCCTTCCTGGCTCGATTTTATTAGCCAGGATGGGCAAGGATCAAGAAGACAGGTGGTCGGTTTCACTCGTCCAAGCAGCCTGTCCACATCCTCGGAAGTAACAGATTGGAATTGATCCCATAAAACATGACTAGACAGGGCTCTAGCACTCTCCCGCCCCGGCCCTGCTCCCACGGTGGAGTCTACCTCCTTCCGAATCTGAGCGACTTTATCTGCAAAAAACTTTGCAAAAGCATTGCAGGAGATCTTGGGGTCCCTACCAGACCCCGATGACGGAGGTGGTTCTGCTAAATTGCGAACCACCTGAAAGAGTCTCCTGCTGCTGTTTTCTGCAGATGCAATGGAAACGGTGAAGAAGGTCCTCTTCGCCGTCGCCATTGCCACTTGGTAGGCTCGAAGTTGAGCTCTAGCCCGTGTCCGGTCTGATTCAGAATGAGTTTTCCACCACCGGCGCTCTAGCCGTCTCAGCGACTGTTTCATCACCCTCAGCTCCGGGGAAAACCACGGGGCTGTCCGGGCTCCATGCAATCGGAGAGGGCGCTTCGGAGCCAGACAGTCAATTGCCCTGGTTAACTCCACATTCCAGCGGGCCACCAGGGAATCGGCTGAAAGGCCATCAACATGGGATAAAACATCCCCTACCACTCTCTGGAAGTGCTTGGGGATTCCCCAGTACAACTCCCCAGATCATCTCCACTAGCTTAAACAGAGAGGCTGGTGAACATCAGATCGAACAGTACACCAACAGGATCCCTGTTTCGTGTCTCTGGCCCAACAGCAGGAACAACTCAACCCTGGCTCCCAGGTGGATTGGTTTCCTGGTGAGGAAGATACCAGGTCAGCCCCCTCATCCATGATCAAGTCATGGAGGAACGTTGTTTTATTTTGGGCTAACAGGGCATTCAGTAACAGCAGAACAAGATGTGAGAGTTACCTGTAATGGCAGCCCAAATTTTGTCAGAAGAGGCAACAACCTTAAGATATCTCCTGTCCCTTCTTATCTGGGGTAAAGAACAATATGGTCTCCACAAGTGGCAATTGTCAAACTATTGATTTTTGTCCAAAACATTACAACATGAAGTTTGAAGGCTCATTATAGATGTGATTAACCTTAAGGCCCATCTAATAGTTTGTTGATGTCCTAGCTGTTTGCAGGGAGAGGCATTGAGGGGAATTTGAATTCACTGCTGAGAAGAAAGTGGAAAGTCAGTGTCTGAGAGCAAAACCTTGCAAAGGGAAAGAGCTCGTGCATTCTGGGGGACTGTTAGACCCACATGGCTGCCTATTATTACCAGTAAAGGCATCCAAAGTTTGGCGGGTGGCTCACTTTGCTGCATGAGAGAACTACCTGTAGTTTGTGGGAGGAGCTGGGATGGAGGGTAACTAAAAGTGTGTAGTAAAGCAAAAACACATATACAGAACAATGCCAACTGACATCACACTGGTGCCACTAACTCACAGGTTTCTGAATTTATTGAATATCCTTCAATAGAACAGAAAAAGCAAAGATTTAGAGAAATTTCCTGTACCTATGCATGTTGGTGTATCTGTCCAATGCCCGTTGACACATCACACCTCTTGATTTCCATCCATATTGTAGAGAGCTTGGCACTTATACCGTACATATGCCCCTGGCATATATTCCGAAGTTGCCGTGCCCAGAAAGTCTCCATTTTCAATAGGAGGTGGAGGGCCACATTTTCCCGCAGCAGCTATTTTTCTGCATTGTCTCCCCTCCACCCCAACTCTTATGCTTTAAAGCACCTTATGCATTGATGGTGTAGAAAAACATAATATTATTCTTACTTATGAGGTTACAAGGGTTAGCCAAATGGTGGAACGAAAGTCTAAATGATCCACAACACATATAACACAACAGCACAACCCTCACCACCTCAAATGGCATACTTCAAGGTACACAGGCAGCTCCCAGTCATGTAGATCAATATGTGCCACAAACAGATGATTACATTGCAAATAGCTCAAACTGATTTAAATAAGCATCGCAAGCCACCTTGTGCTGTAGAAGACCAATTTGGTCTGCATGGATTTCTTCCCAATCACAGTCGTGAAGATCGGTTAAGGAAGGAAAACTACCACCTCCAACTACTGAGTGATCCCATAGGAATCTCCATCAGGCCCATTCTAGATGAAGATTGCTGGTTTTCCCATAGTATACACTTCAGTCTTGACTACCTCTGATATATTCCTCATAGCCCAGAGATTAGCAGAAGGTAAATAATAAATGACAGTCCAAGACTATGCAAGAATCCGCACAGTGCAAAATTTAACATACAACTTTATTTTTAAAAGGAAGAATGTTATATTCCTCTCTTTTAGAATATTAAAAAAATTGGACATCAAATACCTGTGCATCTTGGTGGTTCTGTCCATTCTTTGTTCACACACTTTACTGTAAAAGCTCCAAAAAGGCTGTATCCTTGGAGACAGCGATAGCGCACCTTCTCAAGAGGCAAGTACCTTTGCTTGAGATCAGTCGTAACCTCACCATTAGAAACCCGGGGTGGGGGAGGGCATGATACATCTGAAATGATAGAGAAAACTTCTTCATTCCTTGAAAACGCATTTTGTTTCCACAAAGCAGCACCTACCAGTTTGTGCCAACATTCTGAGACTGGACAAAAGATGTTGTGTGAGAGGTTACCCTCCTAACTGATAATTGCTGGTCCCCAACCCCCATCAAGGATATAGGCTCCTATCTACCCAGCTGTAACCATAAACACATGGACTTAGGAAAGAGCCCTTTTTGACTCAGTGTAAACCTGCACAGGAGGAAGCCGAGGAAAGAGCACATGTTTGTGGGGTTCCAACCTCAAGCCACGAGCCTGCTATTTGCAACCCCAGAGCTGTCATTCTTAGTTATAAAAGTTAGAGGTCAAAAGTGTGTGCTTTTTGTTATGTACTCTGGTCTGTTTTTGCTTGAGCTTGAGTCTGGACTAAGGATTCTGAGCCCCTATGTTCTGATTCGATACATGATATCCAATCACAGAACATTTCAGAATTTGGGCCTCTGCCATTGGCCCTTAAACTCTGAGTGATGATTCACAGCTTGGAAGTTTAGACAGGCAATCACGTTGGGAGTGGGAGTGGCCCAGGCCTTCAGAAATGTATATAAGCAGTTGCTTTGCCCCGTTGTCCAGTTCCGTTAGTTCAATAAACGTTCTTGCTGTTATCACTGTCTCTTGCCCCGTGGGGACCCACCTACACTTCACTTTTGTAAATGAGTCCAGGAAGAAAAGTCCCTGAAAATGGCAGCTGTATTGGATCATTTAAGGCACATAGGAAAATGCCTTATGCAGAGTCAGACCAATGGTCCACCTAGCTCAATTTTATCTATGTCGGGGATCCTGTGGCCCTCCAGATGTTGTTGGACTACATCTCCCATCACCCCCAGCCAGCAAGGTCAGAGATGATGGGAATGCAGTTCAACCACATCTGGGGGGCCACAGGTTCCCCATCCCTGGTACATATGGACTGGTAGACTGGTAGACCCTTGGACCCATTCCAAGTGCATGTAGCATCCAATCTCTCAGCATGCTTGTACCCATTAGTACATGAGAAGTGCACTCGGTCCCCCTCTTTGTAAAGTTTCTTTGGGTTTAGTATATATCCATAGTCAATGTTTTCTTCTTGGCAAGTAATTTCTATGGCAAAATACAAACAAAATTTCCGTATTAGGAAACGAGGTGTTAACCTGTAACAAAAAGAAATGTAATGCAATGTTTCTCAAAAGTTTATTTAATGAACAATTCACTGTATTCCCATTTCTAAGGTGCCAGAACTCAGAAGGAGTCACGTAATTATGGATGAGAGCAGGATAAATGCAGAACTGAAGTCATAATTCTCATTCAGGAAGGAACTAGATTCAAGTCCAGTGACATAAACCTGGACATAAAACTCCCGAACCGTTTCAGGAGTCAAACGGACTCCCGGAATGGATTAGGTTCGGGAACCAAGATTCCACTGTATACTGAATCCCAGAAATGTCTGGAGTAGATCACATTTTCATAGCTAAAGGCTCTAAGACCAAAATAAACTGAAAAGGAGAAGGGGGTAACCTTGCTGCCTTCCCTCAGAGACTTTGCATCTTCGTGGAAGAGATTCAAGGGTCCTACAGAATGACAAATGCAGTGGTGCCCACCATTATAAACTTTCACCCTGTAGGAAAGCACTGGGTGTATTCTGGAGACTGCTCTCAATTCGCATAAAGCGAACAGTAAGGTCTATCAAACATGCCTGACCAATGAGCCTTGGTGAACGGAATATGTTCCAGATTGAACCGCAAAGCTCTGGAGCAGATTTGCAGCATTCTTTAGTATCTGAGTCAATGTGGAAGTGCTTCCTCCCAGAGGCAAAGAGCTGGAAAACAACTGATGATGATAATTATGATGGTGGTGGTGGTTTTAATTTATACCCTGCCCATCTGGCTGGGTTTCCCCAGCCACTCTGGGCAGCTTGCAGCATATAAAAAAAATTGTACATAGCTGTCATACACAGGTGACTGCAATTATTGATCTCAGATATATGTATGTGTGTATATATATATATATATATATATATATATATATATATATATATGGCTCATCTACATGCACTGTACCTAGAAAGCACAAGTCCTGGCAGTTTCCCACTTGATTCACACTTTCTAAGCTTGGGTCCAAAGAGTTTTCCCCTTGCCCCACTCCTTTCCAAGGGAAAACCCACTCTTTAGTGATATATCAGAACAAATGGCAATCTGGGGGAAACCCAGATTCCTGTTAGCTCCGATTGAGCACTAAAGAGCAGTTTCTTTCCAGGAAGGTGACAGAAGCAGCAGAACAAGGGGAGGTGTGGATAAGCCAGTCTGTATATACATATGTATTATCATCAAACTTTTTATTGGCATCACATACAAACATCTATAGAATACAATACAGAGTTACCACCTCCCCAGTGGCACAAGACATTTACCAAAGGATGAGAGGCAGAGCAATCTATTGTCAAGTCTCTGGGTCTCCAGGGGGAACAGATGTCTGCAATGTATTTGAACGACAGAAAACTAGATAAAGATATTTAGCCACTAACTTGGTGAGCTCCTGATCATTCCCCAATAATAGAAAATGTATGACCTCCAACTCTGGTTTCCATTTGGGGATGCAGAGTTGATCAAGGAATTGCTGGCAGAGATGTACATATAGTTTGCATTTAAGAACCAAATGTATGAGAGTTTCCACCTGGTATACATATGTATATATATATACGTACTTATGCAGACCACTAAAAAAACAGCAACAATAATGTACATCAACCCTCCAATAATTGTGCTAAGACATGCAGATTCCACTTACCGCTGCACTGTGGTAGAGGTGACCATCCATTCCTTGTGCATTCTGCGACATTTTGTCCATCAGCTGGAGGAAATCCACTGTCACAATGAATTTGAATTAGATCCTCACCATGATATATATTTCTTCGAGGTCTAAAAGTGCCATTGGCCACCTTTGGAGGGTTGCATGTAATTTCTATTTAAAAAAACAACGAAGTAAACATGTGACATGGAAACAGAAAAACAAGTGGCAAAACCACTTAGATTAGAGGTGCTGCATTCTCTCTGTATATGAAGGGTTGTTGTTGTTTTAAGTCAATCTATTTACCTAGTAGTAGGGACCCAGGTGGTGCTGTGAGTTAAACCACAGAGCCTAGGGCTTGCTGATCAGAATGTCGGCGGTTTGAATCCCTGCGACGGGGTGAGCTCCCGTTGCTCGGTCCCTGCTCCTGCCAACCTAGCAGTTCGAAAGCACGTCAAAGTGCAAGTAGATAAATAGGAACCACTCTGGCGGGAAGGTAAACGACGTTTCCGTGTGCTACTCTGGTTCTCCAGAAGCGGCTTTGTCATGCTGGCCACATGACCCGGAAGCTGTACGCCGGCTCCCTCAGCCAGTAAAGCGAGATGAGCGCGCAACCCCAGAGTCGGTCACGACTGGACCTAATGGTCAGGGGTCCCTTTACCTTTACCTTTTTATTTACCTAGTAGTATCAGGGCAAAAAAGACAAATCCTACAATCTAAATTTCAATAGGGGCACAGGATAGAAAGAAGAAAGGCAAAGAAAGCAATGACACCAGGAAGAAGTGGAATGGGAGAGAGAAGTGTCACTGGAGAGGAATATGAGAAAATGCACCTATTATGTGGTCATTGTTTCAACGAGGGATGAGGGGTGTGGAGTTCAGACAAAGGTTTCACTGAAGACATGAGTTCTGAAGAAGTTGGAAAGAGAAACCCCTGGTCACCATGCATGCTAATACTAATTTCATGAGTTGAGTTATGAAGCCCACATAACCATTGCAGGGCTAAAGAACATCACGTTTTCAGAAGCAGAAAAAATTTTTTAGAAGAACAAACTAAGGGAGCAAACATAAAACAAAACAGCCCAATGAGAACTTGGTGTATTATTTTACCAGTGATTATTGAGATTCTTCTGTTTACAATCAAGCAGTATATAAATTTTGTTATTTTAAAAATAATGCCATATAGAATTACCTTCGCATTCAGGATACACAATTGCTTCTCCATTGCACCGGATTACAAAAGCAGACAGGGGGAAATTTGCTGCAGGAGCATGGCCTGGTTTACAGGCAAGCTCAACAGAAGTACCACGTTGTACATATAAGTTTTGAAAATGATGCTCATCCGATTGCCCGGCCACCTCAACTTTCTTGCTTTCCATTTCAGCCAAGGAGATTGCACAGGGCTCTGTGACGAGAAAGAAAATAGATTCTGTTCATGAAGGCAACCAGAGTATGTATTTGCCATATTGGAAAACTTAAACGAAAAGGAAGATTGTATATACATCAGCCTTGGGAACACAAGTTGAATTTTTTGTACATTGCAGTGCATTTGAAAAAGCAAAAAAATCTCTCTCTCTCTCAGCAAACAGCATTTTCAGAAGTAATAGTCATTAAAGTCATGTGAGAACCTGTGGCCTGCAGGCAGAATCTGGTCTACCAAGCTATTGCAAATAGTCTACCAGGCCTGGCCAAGTAAAACTCTTCCTCTGCTTCTGGAAAGGTGCCTCTTTACAGTATCATTGCTAAGACGTCTTACTGCTCAGGAAACAGCACTAAGACCTCCTATCACTGGTACTACAACACCACTTAAGTGGTTTAGTAATGGCATTATTTTCCAAAGGATGAACTCATTTTTGGCATTCATATAGTGCAAGGATGGGGAAGCTGTGGCAACTCCCATCATCCTTGACCGTGTTGACTAGAGCTGATGGGAGTTGGAGTCAAACAACATCTGGAAGGCCACAGGTTCTCCCAATCACAGACATTGTGCTTGTTAAGTTTCCAAAGTACTTCAAATAGATGATGATAATATTTATTTAAACATACATACATACAGACAGACAGACAGACAGACAGACATACATACAGACATACGCCGCCCATCTGGGTGGGTTTCCCCAGCCACTCTGGGTGGCTCCCAACAGAATATTAAAAACATGATAAAACATCAGACATTAAAATGTTCCCTAAACAGGGCTGCCTTCAGGTGTCTTCTAAAAGTCAGATGGTGGTTTATTTCCTTGACATCTGGTGGGAGGGTGGTCCACAGGGCGGGCGCCACTACCGAGAAGGCCCTCTGCTTGGTTCCCTGTAACTTCGCTTCTAGCAGTGACGGAAACGCCAGAAGGCCCTCGTCACTGGACCTCAGTGTCCGGGCTGGATGGTGGGGGTGGAGACGCTCCTTCCGGTATACTGGGCCAAGGCCGTTTAGGGCTTTAAAGGTCAACACCAACACTTTGAATTGTGCTCGGAAACATTGTTCCAGCAATTCATTTTCATAGTATTAGTACCTACTGGTATATTTTACAGAATGGGGACTGGAGCTGAGAGGATGGATACTGGCATGCTAAAGGTAATGCCTGAAAGCAAGATATGAACTAGGATTGTCCCTCTCCATATCTCACATGCTTCATGGTGGTGCTTTACTAATTAGAAACAATTATTTGAACCTTTCCCAAATATATCACATATAAATGAAATTAATGAAGCAACCCTATATGCATGCCAGAAGCTGGAATTTCTATCAAAACAGGAAAGAAATAGTTCTTACCTAGGCAAATGGGCACTTTTGTCCAGTTCCCATTGTTACAAAAAGTTCTGTTTTCTCCTTCCATGGCATAATATTTTTGGCATTTGAATTCTACTGAAGAGCCAGATGCATATTGCTTCTGTGATAAGGTGATAATGTCTCCATTCTCAATAGTGGGTGTGTGACTACAGTTTTTTCCCATTTCTAGTAAATAATAAAGCGATAAGAACAATGACTTAGTACAGTTACCAAAGGTCAAAAATCCCTTTGAAATCCCTTTGTTCAAATCAAGTATGTTGAGCTAGAGTATTTTTCTCTCTCTCTTGGGATATTGGAAACAGAGGAAAACAGAGGAAAAGCCAGTTCCGACTCAGATGCAATAACATGGCATCTAACTAATGCAACCAAGGTATTCAGCTCCTGGCTGCAAATTGATTCCCTCAGAATACGAAGCTTTGAAGGAAGAATTTCAAGACGTGGTGTCCTTGTCCTTGTGTTTTATTTCCTCCATGCGGGTGGCGGGTCATCGACTCGCAAAGACAGCACTGGAAGCATTCGCTTTTGAATTGGAAAGTGAGGTAGTTATAGACCGTTTGAACATTTAAATAACCATAGAGGAATTTTTCAATATGAACAGCATGTTTACCAGAGATACACGATGGCAAGTCCATGTGCCCATCGATACACTTCCTGACTGAAGGAGCTGTGATGACATGTCCTTCCTTACACAGGAACTGCAGCATATGATTATGCTGAATCACTTGGGACCGTCTTCGCTTCCCAGGCAGGAGCAGGTCTTTTGCATCTAGCTGTTGTTTTGTGATACCACAAGGTGCTAAAAGAAAGAATGGGAGAGGAAGGCAGGGATCATCGCTGGGACTCATTTCTCTGTGTGTCCTATTCAAATCAAATATTCTTTATTGCATTAGCCATATGGCCATAGCACAACAATGAGAAACCAGGCGGAAACCCGCCGCAAACGTACACAAAATACAACAGATACACTCTGCACACTTTGCACAAATAGATCTACAAACTTTAAAACTATAAAATCATGCTGAGTGAAACAAATAAAACAAGAAGCAATAACAGGGCATGTCGACAGTGACTATGTCAGGAAGTTACATAGGTCTAGGTCTAGGGCAAGTTAGCCGAAGAGGTGTCCCTGAGTTTCAGTGCCTGTAAAATGTAAATAGCCACACCACGTGTGACCAGAGGGTTGGCGTCTACCTATTCAATTTGCCCTCTTTGTGCTGCAAGGTTACCTAATATCTGTCGCTGTCTTTACGTGTTCAAAACAGGAGGATGTAAACACATGAGGAAACACAATAAGGACAATCTCATTTGCTGCACCTACTCAGTCATTCATTGTGGTTTCTGTCAACTTGCATTTAAGTACTGCAGAAACATGGGAATAAAAATAGTCTCTAACTTGCCACCCACTGAAATGTATGGGGATGTATTTAATAGCACCACCCTGTAGATACACTTCAGAAGTAACTCCCATTCAGTGCAATGGGCTTAATCCTTGGGATGGGGTATAGGATTACAGCCTGTATGTCATTGGATTGTGACCCTACTTTCCTTTTCTTTTCCCCTCACAGTCTTGAGAAAAGGAACAAGAGCTCAAAGATGCAAACAGGCCCAAAGTGACACCTTGATTCCATGCTGGAGGTAGGATGCGAATTCAGATCCAGTCCAACTCTCAAACAATATGGCAACTCTGGCTATCGATGTTTGCACTAAATAACTCTGACCCAGAATGTGAATTTTCCAGTTTCCTCAAATTACAGCATTCTGCCCAATTATGCAAATCCATTGATCCATATTAGCAGAATTAAAGTAGCCATACAGTGTAAAGAAGAGGGGTCTGTGATCCCTCAAATATTGTTGAATTATACCTCATATCATGATGAGAGTTGCTGTTCCACAACAATCCAGAAGGCCAGCAGTTCCCAATTCTTGACAGAGTGTTTCAAGCCCTCAAACATGGAGAAAGCAACTTTGCATGCAGATGAGTTTCCAGAGGCTATGTTGGACACCCCACATTTTGATTTAAAGTTTGCAATATTGAAAGTCAAGATGCCTCCTTACCCAAACACCTGGGTGCAGGTGTCCACTTTTGCCCACGACATATTATCCATTCAGTGCCTTCCAAGACATATCCAGGGTTGCACTTGTATTGTGTTCTGTCACCCTCCAGGTACCTGGCCTTCTCATCACTTATTATTTCCCCGAAATCAATGTCAGGTGGTTCTTCACAAACTGCAATTATATTTACCATCAATATCAACATTCTCCCATTTTCCTGAAAGCACAGTAAATGTCAGGGACCGTGCTGTGGAGGACTGCAGTGAGGAGGAATGGTGGGAGCCTCTTCCCACCCCCTGCCCCCCGCTCCTGATCCAGATCCTGAATCTTCCCAGGAGCAGGAGGACAGTATAGATTGGGAACAGTGGTTAATTGATTGGGAACAGTATAGATTGGGAACAATGTGTTAAATAAATGCATCTTAAATCCAATATTTTTCAAAATAACTGTCTATATTGGTAATCTTCAAGTATAAGCATTTATAAGGCTGAAATGCTCTGTCATTTACAGAATAATAATAATAATAATAATAATAATAATAATAATAATAATAATTTATTTTTACCCCCACCCATCTGGCTGGGTTTTCCCAGCCACTCTGGGAGGCTTCCAACAAAGATTAAAAATACATTAAAATGTCACACATTAAAAACTTCCCTGAACAGGGCTGCCTTTAGATGTCTTCTAAATGTCAGGTAGTTGTTTATCTCTTTGACATTTTTTTTAATAATCTTTATTGTTTTAAAACAACTATATTTACAGAAAAGCAACTATGTTACACACCATTAACAACTAAACAACCATTCAACACAGAAACCTAAAAGTGTAAAGCAGGAAAGAGGTAAGGAAAAAAAATGAAATAATAAGGAAGAGAAAAAGAGAGAAAAGAAGAGGAAAAGAAAAAGAAGAGAGAGAGAGAGAAAGGAAAGAACAATGACAGTAATAGTCTGGAATCCAAGAATGATTCCACACAACATTTCTGTTAAAATGCATGGCTTCCAATTAATGTCGTTCCATTTAGTTCCTTTATCTCTTATCTCGCACATTTCTTATTTTCTTATTTTTACTCTTTAATTCTTTACTAACTCTATTTCCACTTTCCCAGGTTCAGTCTAGTTCTACCATCAGGGATTCTCCTATTCCATTATTAACCATATATTCTTTAAAGATTTTCCATTCTTTGTGGACTTTTTGATTTGTTTGACCTCTTACCCTTCCAGTGATTTTCGCTAGATTTAAGTATCCCACCATTAAAGTCTGCCATTCTGTTATATTAGGTAATTCCTTACTCTTCCATTTTCTGGCAATTAATATCCTGGCTGCTGTTACCCCATACAATAGTATTGTTCTTTTTGGTCTTTTTATCTCCTCTAATACAATACTTAATAAAAATATTTCAGGTTTTTTCTGAAATGTATACTTCAGTAATTGTTTATCTCTTTGGCATCTGATGGGAGGGTGTTTACAAGTTGATGTATTAATAAAATCATTACTGCTAAGTATACTGTTGAGCTTCTCATACATTAAAAAGTGTGGACTCACCATTCTGGGAAGTAGAGCATGTCCACAGAAGACATGGAAGAAGAGACACCAGCCAGCTTTTCATAGCGCTGCTTGTTGCTCCGAGCCACAGAATACTCACTTTCCACAAATAATTTTTCTAATGACTGTCCCTGCAAAAAAAAAATAAAAAAAAAAAATCCCTGATGGTTCATGGCTCTGTGCCATGGGAGGAGGAAGGATTACTGGAATGGGGAACATGAACCTTTCGACCAACAAGGAGTGTTTGCAAAAGATTTGCATTGGCACAGCACTTGGTGTAGAGATGGCAGCTAGGTAGAAGAACAACAAACCAAGTTGCTTCTTACCAAGTTGCAAACCTCTGAGAAATCCCTTTTAGCTACCCTCTAACAGCAATGTGCACAACTAGGCAGGTCCAGCTCAGCCCCACCAGTGGCAGAGAAGCAGCACCAGCACTGAAGCCAATTTTGGGTGAGATTGCATCCCTTTCGGGCGAGACCTCGCCTGAAATCAGCACGCTTTCACTTGAAATTGGCACCAATAGAGGCACCACTTTTCTGCCAGCGCCAGATGTTGCAGGGCACACGGTGGAGGCAGTGGAGGCAGCGGGTCGTTCTAAAGGAATTATAATATAGATAATTAAAGGTTGTGTTATGCTTTATTCCATGAAAGAAGAGAGGGTTAATCTATCCCACTCATTTGAGTGGACTCAAAGCACAGAGTCCAAACAGTCACGTAGAAAAAACAAGTTCCTGCCAAGTAAATTCCCAGTAACAATGCGGGTGTAATAACTTGCCATCTGTTTGCTTTAAAAAAAAAAAAAAATCTTGTTGTGAAATATTAAGAAATGCCACATTCTGAATGCTTATCAAACCAGGAAATATTATATTGTTTCAAGATCCCAGTTTCATGGGTTTTGCATTTTCCTTTAGCTATTCACTTCCCTATTTCAAGAGGGGGGGGCTAGTTCACGACATTTCAAATACTATAAGTGAAGACAGCAACTATGTTAAGAGAGATGTTGAAGACTTCCTTGTTTCAACAGGCTTTGGGGAGCTGACTGCTTTTCATGAAGGGGCTGGTGCTGTGTTGTTTTATATAGTTTCTATATACTTCATTTTGAAGCCAGCTCCCCAACAGAGCACATCTTTGGGGAACTGGCTTAAGGCACCAGGCCCGTTGGCAGACTAACTCTGCATTATAAAGATGGCATGACGGGAAACAACATCAGCCCCACTGTGTGGGAATCCCTTGTAGTCAACCACAGTGCTTAAGAGACAGACGGTCAGATTGGCCGTCCATAGCAGGGACCAGAGGAGGAATAACTGCCGCGAGGATAGCAGAAATAAGAAAGGCAATGCTGCATCTGCCACAGCACAACCGGATGCCTTCATCAGCCCCAGAAGCAACAAAACATGTCTCTCCCCTATCGGTCTCTACAGCCATAGCAGGCGCTGTAACTCTCCAGCCGTTTGACTTCACTCCCAAAAGTGCACTCCTCCATTGTCTTCCAAGACAGACAAATATCAACAGATATATGGTTTTAATTCTATCGTATTTAAGTTTTTTAATGAGCTCCACCTGTTTCCCCGAAGTTAAAAGTTGTGATCTTCAGGAAAACAGGTGGGGCATAAATGTAATACAATGATGATGATGATGTTGATAATGATGATGAGCTTGGACTACTGCAATGCTCTCTAAATGGGGCTACCATTGAAGGTGACCCGGAAACTACAACTAATCCAGAATGAGGCAGCTAGACTGGTGATTGGAATGGCCGCCGATACCATATAATACCGGTCCTGAAAGACCTACATTGGCTCCCAGGATGTTTCAGAGCACAATTCAAAGTGTTGGTGTTGACCTTTAAAGCCCTAAACGGCCTCGGTCCAGTATACCTGAAGGAGCGTCTCCACTCCCATTGTTCAGCCCGGACACTGAGATCCAGCGCTGAGGGCCTTCTGGCTGTTCCCTCACTGTGAGTAATAATAATAATAATAATAATAATTTATTATTTATACCCCGCCCATCTGGCTGGGTTTCCCCAGCCACTCTGGGCGGCTTTCAACAGAGCATTAAAATACAACAATCTATTAAACATTAAAAGCCTCCCTAAACAGGGCTGCCTTCAGATGTCTTCTAAAGGTCTGGTAGTTGTTGTTCTCTTTGACATCTGAAGGGGGGGCGTTCCACAGGGCGGGTGCCACTACCGAGAAGGCCCTCTGCCTGGTTCCCTGTAACTTGGCTTCTCGTAGTAACGAGAAGCAAGGTTACAGGGAACCAGGCAGAGTGCCTTCTCGGTTATGGTGCCCGCCCTGTGGAACGCCCTCCTATCAACTATCTGACTTTTAGAAGGCATCTGAAGGCAGCCCTGTTTAGGGAAGTTTTTAATGTTCGATGTTTTATCATGTTTTTAATATTCTGTTGGGAAGTGCCCAGAGTGGCTGGCGAACCCAACCAGATGGGCAGGGTATATATTATCATTATCATTATCAGGAGGGGTGTATGCCCCATCCCCAAAGCCCATGTGTGCAACTGCCCACCTCTTTCCACACATTGAGCTGCAAAGTACAAATTATTGGCACCATCCTAATTTCTAAGGGGAATGTATTCCAAAGCTTGGGTCCCACCACACGGGATGGTGTTCTGAGTACTCCTTAAATTACCTTCAAGAACATGTGGCACCCCTGCCCTGACAAATCCATGCTTACCATGGAATATAATCTATGTTCTGCTGGTCCCGATTGTGGAGACGTAGCTGTTAAAGGCATAAGAACCCCTTCCATTTGAGGAAGTGAGAAGCTTCAACCCATGTAAAACATAACAAAGACATCCTTTGTGCTACTTGACTTTCTTTCACTCGCCAAGGGTGCTTAATGACTGATTTATAGATGCTATCTGCTTTATATGTGGCATTGGGTTCCAGAATGTTTGACTGGCACACACTGGCATCAGTACCAGCTTACAGCAAAGGGGCCATCTCTGTATGTTTGCTTTAATGGCACACTCATTGCTCAGAGTAAAGTCAGATCACAGATACAGTCTCAGGGCATGCAAAGAGTTCCAAATAAACCATGCAACACAGGATGGCCATATTTCTAAGCTGCGATGCAAAATTTGGCATCCCATGTACCGGTAAGTGGAGCACATGCACTGGCATTTTCATCAATTTTCCTGTTTTTGCCTTGTAGATGTATCAACTGTCACCATGCAGCACAGCATAGACTCTCCCATTGCTCCTGGAGGCCCGAGCAACCCCATGCCTGCAACAACTGATGGCATTACCAGCAGAGACCTTTTAGATTTCTTACACACTATCCATGCCACAGGTAAATTGGCAGCCCTAAAGAACAGGATGGTGGTTTAAAAATGCACATCAGGTCGGCTGCGATTTCATACGCCTTTGTTTTTTTTTTTTATACAGTAAAATCACTTGAGAGACGCCTGACTATGCTTGAGCAGGAGCTGCAGGAGCTAAAGAGAGAGAGAATGAAGACTAAGTAGCAAACCACCTGCATTCTAGAAGCCAGTCATGAAGAATGGAAGGAGAACGTAAACAAGAACATTAGATCATAGTCATGTGGCACACTGTTCCTGTATCCATTTCTTTTACTAAAGACTTTTGGGGAACCCACTGTGAATTGTTTGCAAGGCACTTGAGGGCAAAGTCCCTTGCCCTTCTAGCAGTGCTATTTTTCTACCATGAACGCCTCCAGTGTGGTGTAGTGGTTAAGAGTGGTAGACTCATAATCTGGTGAACCGGGTTCGCGTCTCCGCTCCTGCACATGCAGCTGCTGGGTGACCTTGGGCTAGTCACCCTTCTCTGAAATCTCTCAGCCCCACTCAGCTCACAGAGTGTTTGTTGTGGGGGAGGAAGGGAAAGGAAAATGTTAGCCGCTTTGAGACTCCTTCGGGTAGTGATAAAGCGGGATATCAAATCCAAACTCTTCTTTTTCTTCTTCACTTCTTCCCTTGTTCTCTTATAATGGCAATGGTGTCTACCTGAGAGGTAAAAGAACTGAAAAAGCCCTGCTTTCTAGCAATCCCAATGCCACATCCCCACATGCTACAGTCCCCAGTGAGGTGCTCAGATGCTGCTTCGATTTCTTGGGGTCCTTTTCAGTTGATGCAGCCCAATGACATAGACAAGGTCCTCGTGGAGATGGAGATAGCAACATGTCTCCTCAAACCTTGTTGCTCGTGGCTTACTAAAGCTTGCTGAGAGGGCATGACTGAAAGCTCATACCAAGAACAAACTTAGTTGGTCTCTATGGTGCTACTGGAAGGAATTGTTGTTTGTTTGTTTGTTTGTTTGTTTTGTTTTGGTTGCTACCAGAATGTAGTACTAGGATATTGTTGCGTTGTTCTGTGGCTTTTAAGCTGTGAGGTCCTGTAAGAATCCATTCTGTATCCTATGACAGTCAACATCAATATGAGACTGCTGGGAGATACCATCCAGGATTTTGGTGCATGGTCTCATCAGTACAGTGGTACCTCGGGTTAATTGCTTAATTCGTTCTGGAGGTCAGTTCTTAACCTGAAGCGTACTTAACCTGAAGCACCACTTTAGCTAATAGGGCCTCCTGCTGCCGCTGCGCCGCCAGAGCACGATTTCTGTTCTTAGTGGAGTTCTTAACCTGAAGTACTTAACCTGAAGCGTACTTAACCTGAGGTACCACTGTATGCAGAATACAGATAACTCTCTCTCCATCCCATCAGAATCAAGAGAAGCAAGGTGCCAAAAGCAGGGTTGCCAGATGTCCTCTTTTTCCAGGACACGTCCTCTTTTTCATGATGAGACTCTCCAGAGGGATCCATGGTTAAATGTGTCCTCTTTTTTTGCTCTTCAAAATATGGCAACACTACAATAAAGGGAAGATTTATTCTGATAAGACAGAGGTGCCGAGGGTGGTGCTTCATTGTCCAGGAAGTAGTTATGCAGCTTGTTCTGCCTTCCTCCTTTTCCTCTTAAATACCTTGCAAGCTTTATCACAACAGCACAATTGTACAGCCTCTCTGCTCATTCTGATTTGCGTCTTTTCCTGGCATCTAGCATAAAACAATCTTAGTGCATTTCCAGCATTTATTAGCTAAGTTTCCAGTTGTCTTTTGAATTCTTTCAGGGCCCATATACCACCTGGGCATCATTTTATAGCAGTTATCATTAGCATTTGACATAATGAAAACTTAAGGCCAGTTTCCCAAATGTAGTCAAATGCAAGAGTGGCTGGGTAGTGGAGCAGGGGTCACTGATGCTTACCTGGTTGGTATGGGACCAGGGAGGTGGCAAGAAACAGGGCTGTGAGGGTGCACTGATGCAATCCTGACCTCACAGACACACTCCCACACTGGCCAGGTTGGTGGCAGTGGCATCTCTCTTGGGAGGGTGGCACATTCCAGCTCTACAATTCAATGATTCAATGAATGGAGGGCAGCAGGGATGGGCGAGGAGTGTGGGGCAGGCCCAGGGAAGCACCCCTGCTCTCTATCCTTTTGCAATTGGAACCACTAGAGGAAGAATACAGTGGTACCTCGGGTTAAGAACTTAATTTGTTCTGGAGGTCCGTTCTTAACCTGAAATTGTTCTTAACCTGAAGCACTACTTTAGCTAATGTGGCCTCCCGCTGCCGCTGCGCCGCCAGAGCACAATTTCTGTTCTTATCCTGGAGCAAAGATCTTAACCTGAAGCATTATTTCTGCGTTAGCGGAGTCTGTAACCTGAAATGTCTGTAACCTGTGGTACCAATGTACCAAAATAGAGCTACTGTAAATCCTGACTACTTTGTGTTACTTACATGTTAACCCAGAGGCAATGAACAATGGAGTTTACTCACATAGGTACAGTATGTAGGTTTGGTAATGATACATTTTAAAAATAATTTGTAGGCTATACATTTTTATCATATACTAATAAAGGAAATCATATTTTTTTAAAGAATAGCTTTTATTCTTATTGAACATAATATCCCTACAGGCTTTAAAAAAAATCATTGCAGTTTTACACAGCCAGAGTATTATTTAGAATTACTAATCCTCATTGACAGTTCAAAAGTCCAGAGTCGGAAATGTTTACACAAAATCTTGGATTCTTGTCTCCTGGTGCATTTCTTTCCTTTCTATAACGCCAGACATAATGTTTATTTTTAAAGTGGACTGCACTATGTCTATAGTAATTCTATAACTTTATCCATCCATAAAAGTTCAAAGTGCGGCTTCCATGAAGTAGGCTTCCAAATTGAGATTCATGATCAGCTGTGAGCAGTTGCATATAATCCATGCACAGGAGCCACCTCCTGGGGCCAATAAAATATTTGAGGGGGATGCCTCCCCCAGTTGATGGCCATTGCAATTCAAATGGGGTGTGTGTTCCCCATCATGTGATTTATTCTGTGGGGCATGGCTTATTTGCCCCCCCCCATATTTTATTCAAGCTGGCACCCCTGAATCCATGGAAAATCTATTTGCAAAGAAACAGCTTGATTTGTTAATATTAAATGTAATTAATGAATGACTTTTGAAGATCATGTGCAGGTTAAAAATATCTTCTGTATGCGTCTTTCAATTACGGTATTTCTGTTATCACTGTTAAGGAGAAAGCAAACAAAGAAAAGGTTAGTTTACATACATAGACTTCTTGTAATTATCCTTTGTGTAGATACCTATAGAATGTTGTTTTATTAATTTATTATATTAAATGGGGGAAATATGCAAGCAGTAGGATGTTGTTGTTGTTATTTCAATATTTTTTGTCTGTTGTCACCCAACAGAAACTGATCACCAATTGCTGGCATTTTCACTTTTTAAAATATCCATGTTAGAATAAAAGGTCAAACATCATTTACATTATTTATTGGTGAATGATTACATATAACATAGCTGGGTGGTACGTGTGTGAAATAAGTCTTATTGGTGGGCTTATTTCAGCTGGAACTCACAGGAACTCAACTCTGGCACCTCTCAGGTGGGCACCATTGCCATTATAAGAGAAAAAGGAAGGTGTTTCTGGTGTCTTTTCTATATAAAAAAAGACTCTACGACTTGAAAAATAGAATGCACGTACTTTTGCAACCCAATAAAATCACTAAGAAAAATATTTTGGAGAAAAGCATGATTTACTTGAGATCAGGGCACTTGTCCTGAACTTACTTATTTTTTATAAATTCAGTCAAGTTAATATTGCTAAATGTCAATGGAGGCAGGGGTGTAGCAAGGGGGGGTGGGCCGCACCGGGTTTCACCCAAGAGGGGGGTGACACTTTTTAATTTTTTTTTTTTAAATTTTAACTTCTTTGAAAAAAGAGATAATAGACACACACACACACAACCCCCAACACCTCACAAAGTGGCACCATCAGAGGGGGGTGACACTTTTTAATCTTTTTAATTTTTTTATTATTTTTTATTATTTTTTATTTTAATGTTATTGGGGAAAAAAGAGATAATAGACACACACACCAAACCCCCCACACCTCTCAAAGTGGCACCATCAGAGGAGGGTGACACTTTTTGTTTTTATTTATTTTAATTTTTTTACATTTTTATTATTATTTTTATAATTTTTTTTATTTTAACTTTATTGAAAAAAAAGAGATAATAGACACACACACAAAAAACCCCACACCTCGCAAAGTGGCACCATCAGAGGGGGGTGACACTTTTTAATTTTTTTTTATTTTTTTAAAATTAAAGTGGTGGGGGGGTGACAAAAAAAAATCCGCCCCGGGTACTACCTGGGCTTGCTACGCCTCTGAATGGAGGGGATAAGATCCAAGGGCTTTAGATATTTTGGTTAAAAAAAATCACGTTGTGATGTCTGGTGCTTAGCAGAATTTAAATTTAAATGAATCTGGTGAATTTATTCTAACGGATGAGTGAGGAATCAGATCCCCCCCCCCCGCTTGTGAGTTAACACCCCTAGGTATGCTGTGCCATGACTTAATCTGGGTTTCACTAGCGTCACCAGAACCACTTTTTATTTTTTTAATACTGTTTAGGACTTTAAGAGAGGAAGTTAAAAAGAATGAAAGGTTAAAGAGAGTGAGTAGGAGAAAATAAGAGATGGGAAAAAACAGAGAGGGAAAAACACAGGGAGGAAATAAGAAAAATGAACATAAGTATATGGATAAACATTGAAAAGTGATTTCCATGATACAACTTAAGGTCAGCGCCAGGATTGAAAATATTCATTAAATAATGAATATTTATTATTTCCTTTTGTAATACATAGTGCTTTCTATAGCTTAACAAAAATCACAGCTATGTCTGTTGAATTTTCTGTTATTATGTGTTAACTGCAATGTACCTCACGTATACATCTTGGGTAGTCCAACTTGCCATCTCTGCATTGGGCTCTGAAGGGAGGCGAGGATGGATCTGCCTGAAAGCCCCGTTTGCAGACAAATTCTGTAACGTCTCCAGATGAGGAATAGACTTTTGTATTGTAACTCCACTTCAGCCGTATATTGTTCTGATTCATATCTTCTTCGGTTGCTGTACAAGGAGCTGTAGAAAGGCACAAATCATGTCATCTAAGAGATTAATTTGACAACGAGGAATTCACTTGACCAAAACAAAAAACAAAAACCAACAACCCTTTGGATTCTGTCCAAAGTTAGTCATACTCAGTCAAACCCACTGAAATAAATTGAGATTAATAATGCAATCCCATCAGTGGGTCTTCTCTGAGGAAAAATAAGTAAAGCTTGGGGCCTACTGTACCTAAAAGATCATTGACTTCTGTCAAATGAATAAATAAATAGCAATTTGAATATTTCCCCCATGAAAACCAATTGGGAGTCACAAGCTTTAGATTTTCTGAATTGAGATTCAGCCAACGTGAAGAAAGCATCAGTAGCAGTCCACATTTAATTGGGTGCTTTCTGAATTGGGGGTCTAGTATCAATACTATTATACATTATATAGCAGTATGTGGTTTACCAAGTTATTCAAGAAGACCTCAGCACTTTTTATTCCAACATGACCTTTTCTGTGGGATGATAGAAAGGGCACTTGGTAGTGATTTTATTAACAGTCCTTCCATTGTCCCATCATTCCATAGTGAAATTAGGGGCTTCACAGCATTGGTGGGGAAATCCCCCAGAGCAAAGGGAATCTCTCATGTTCTATAGGTTTCCATGGGCAGACCATCCCAATGATCCCCTACTCCCCCTTGCAGGGAAAACCTGCTTCCACAAAGTCAACTTCACCAGGACATAATCCACCTATGACAACCCCTCCCACCAATGGGCCATTCGCAATCTTCTTTACGACAAAGGTCAAATTGAAGGTGTGACATAAGTTGGGCCCACATTGTACTGAGAGACCCCTGCTGTTGTCATGGTAGCTATGAGGTCTTGAGTCAGTCCAGACTGTGCAGCCTCGGCATGTAAATGAAGTCTCCAAGCACAAATATCACAAGGGCTGTCACATGGGACAGAGAACAAACTTGTTTTTTCCTGCTCTGGCTCAAACCAATGGCTTCAAGTTACAAGAAAGAGCTGTTCAACCTCCCTCAGGAGGTTGTGGACTCTGCTTCCTTGTGGTTTTTAAGCAGAGCTTGGATAGCCATCTGCCATGGATGCTTTAGCTGAGATTCCTGCATTGCAGGGGCTTGGACTAGATGACCCTTGGGGTCCCTTTCAACTCTTCAATTCTATGATTCTATGAAGTGCTTGGGGATTCCCCAGTACAATTCCTCAGATCATCTCCACTAGCTTAAACAGAGAGGCTGGTGAACATCAGATCAAACACTACACCAATAGGATCCCTGTTTTGTGCCTCTGGCCCAACAGCAGGAACAACTCAACCCTGGCTCCCAGGTGGATTGGTTTCCTGGTGAGGAAGATACCAGGTCAGCCCCCTCATCCATGATCAAGTCATGGAGGAACGTTGTTTTATTGTGGGCTAACAGGTCATTCAGTAACAGCAGAACAAGATGTGAGAGTTACCGTACCTGTAACGGCAGCCCAAATTTTGTCAGAAGAAGAAACAACAACAAGATATTTCTTGTCCCTTCTCTTTATCTGGGGTAAAGAACAATATGGTCTTCACAAGTGGTTATTGCTAATGTTTTTCTGAAACTATTGATTTTTGCCCAAACATTACAACGTGAAGTTTTAAGGCTCATTTTAGATGTGATTAACCTTAAGGCCCATCTAATAGTTTGTTGATGTCCTAGCTGTTTGCAGGGAGAGGCATTGAGGGGAATTTGAATTCACTGCTGAGAGGAAAGTGGAAAGTCAGTGCCTGAGAGGAAAACCTTGCAAAGGGAAAGAGCTTGTGCATTCTGGGGGACTGTTACACCCACATGGCTGCCTATTATTATCAGTAAAGGCATCCAAAGTTTGGTGGGTGGCTCACTTTTCCTCATGAGAGAACTACCTGTAGTTTGTGGGAGGAGCTGGGATGGAGGGTAAATAAAAGTGTGTAGTAAAGCAAAAACACATATACAGAACAATGCCAACTGACATCACACTGGTGCCACAAAGTCACAGGTTTCTGAATTTATTGAATATCCTTCAATAGAACAGAAAAAGCAAAGATTTAGAGAAATTTCCTGTACCTATGCATGTTGGTGTATCTGTCCAATGCCCGTTGACACATCGCACCTCTTGATTTCCATCCATATTGTAGAGAGCTTGGCACTTATACCGTACATATGCCCCTGGCATATATTCCGAAGTTGCCGTGCCCAGAAAGTCTCCATTTTCAATAGGAGGTGGAGGACCACATTTTCCCGCAGCAGCTGTGGTGATGCATTGAAACAGAAAAAGGAATCTATTACATGGCACTTATTAGGATTACACATATGGCTGTGCACACAAGCAGTTCTATAATTCAGCTTCTACATCAAGAAAAGAGAAAAGTACCATGCACAGATTTAATTTAAAAAGGAAGAAAAGTTTTAATATACGTTTTATTGAGCTATGTATATCTGCTTGGCGAAATAATCAGTGAACAAATTGTCTTTCTAAGGTCTCTTCAAGTGTGGCTGACATTCCTTCAGCACCTCCTTAGTTGGTCAAATAGACCAATCATTAAAACAACTAGAACCTATTTTGACATGGATGGGAGCTCATTGGGAGGAGAAGGCGGCAGTCCTCTGAATTTTGCTCAGCTCTTCACTATCAACATTTATCATATTCCGCTCTTTTTGAAAATCTCTGTCAGTATCTTGCAAGTGTCTATTTGTAAAAATTGATTCTGCAGAAGCATAGAAGTTTATAAAATGCTGGTGCCTGAATATCTTGTGCTTCCATAAACACCTCTGCTAGTTTTCTCCTTCCTGCCTCTGATGTCTGGAACTCCTGCCCCAAACATGCAACTTGGGGGTAGCCAGTGTGATGCTATCTAGATGTTGCTGGACTACAACTCCAATCAGTCCCAGAATGGCCAATGGTCAGGGGAGTTGCAGTCCATCAACATCTTGAGGCACTAAGTTTGCTGCAGTTGAATGGGGGTAATTCCACTGGATCTAAAACCGCCTTTCTCATGAATCATTTGGCTTCCTGCTTAGCAATGTCTGAAGTGGGATGGAATGAGGCAGGGTGCGCCCCATCATTTTGGGCAGACATATTTGAATATGACCTAATCACCTCTCTCTTTTTTGCCTTGTCCCCCTCCAGATTTTGTCCTCCATGTGGGTTTCCCAAAGCCATCCTGTTAGGTACTGTGCAAAGCACAGTGATGAACCTTTAGTCTCATCCAGTACTGTGTTTATGTTCCTACCTCTCCAATCTACTAAAGTTCAGTTTGTAAGCTCTTTCAGGAACGGACCTGTTCTTATTTTTCTGCATTGTCTCCCCTCCACCCCAACTCTTATGCTTTAAAGCACCTTATGCATTGATGGTGTAAAAAACCATAATATTATTCTTACTTATGAGGTTACAAGGATTAGCCAAATGGTGGAAGGAATGTCTAAATGATCTACAACACATATAACGCCACAACACAACTCTCACCATCTCAAATGGCATACTTCAAGGTACACAGGAAGCTCCCAGTCATCAACATGTGCCACAAACAGATGATTACATTGCAAATAGCTCAAACTGATTTAAATAAGCATAGCAGGCCACCTTTTGCTGTGGAAGACCAATTTGGTCTGCATGGATTTCTTCCCAATCACAGTTGTGAAGATCGGTCAATGAAGGAAAACTACCACCTCCAGCTACTGAGTGATCCCATAGGAATCTCCATCAGGCCCATTCTAGATGAAGATTGTTGGTTTTCCCATAGTATACACTTCAGTCTTGACTACCTCTGGTATATTCCTTATAGTCCAGAGATTAGCAGAAGGTAAATAATAAATGACAGCCCAAGACTACGCAAGAATCCGCACAGTGCAAAATTTAACATGCAACTTTATTTTTAAAAGGAAGACTGTTATATTCCTCTCTTTTAGAATATTAAATACATTGGACATCAAATACCTATGCATCTTGGTGGTACTGTCCATTCTTTGTTCACACACTTTACTGTAAAAGCTCCAAAAAGGCTGTATCCTTGGAGACAGCGATAGCGCACCTTCTCAAGAGGCAAGTACCTTTGCTTGACATCAGTCGTAACCTGACCATTAGAAATCCGGGGTGGGGGAGGGCATGTTACATCTGAAATGATAGAGAAAACTTCTTCAATCCTTGAAAATGCATTCCGTTTTCACAAAGCAGCACCTACCAGTTTGTTCCAACATTCTGAGACTGGACAAAAGATGTCATGTGAGAGGATACCGTCCTAACTGTGAGAATTGCTGGTCCCCAACCCCCATCAAGGATATAGGCTCCTATCTACCCAGCTGTAACCATAAACACGTGGACTTAGGAAAGAGCCCTGTTTGACTCAGAGTAAACCTGCACAGGAGGAAGCCGAGGAAAGAGCACATGTTTGTGGGGTTCCAACCTCAAGCTACGAGCCTGCTATTTGCAACCCCAGAGCTGTCATTCTTAGTTATAAAAGTTAGAGGTCAAAAGTGTGTGCTTTTTGTTATGTACTCAGTGGTCTGTTTTTGCCTGAACTTGAGTCTGGACTAAGGATTCTGAACCCCTATGTTCTGATTTGATACATGATATCCAATCACAGAACATTTCAGAATTTGGGCCTCTACCATTGGCCATTAAACTCTGAGTCATGATTCACAGCTTGGAAGTTTAGACAGCCAATCACGTTGGGAGTGGGAGTGGCCCAGGCCTTCAGAAATGTATATAAGCAGTTGCTTTGCCCCTGTTGTCCAGTTCCGTTAGTTCAATAAAGGTTCTGGCTTTTATCACTTTGTCTTACCCCATGGGAACCCACTTACACTTCACTTTTGTAAATGAGTCCAGGAAGAAAAGTCCCTGAAAATGGCAGCTGTATTGGATCATTAAAGGGTAAGTCAAAGGGCATATGGCAACTCCTCTTCCCTGCTGCCTGGAACACAAAAAGCACTGAAGTCCACATGCTTTACAGGCACATAGGAAACTGCCTTATGCGCAGTCAGACCACTGGTCCACCTAGCTCAATTTTATCTATGTCGGGGATCCTGTGGCCCTCCAGATGTTGCTGGACTACATCTCCCATCACCCCCAGCCAGCAAGGTCAGAGATGATGGGAATGCAGTCCAACCACATCTGGGGGGCCACAGGTTCCCCATCCCTGGTCCATATGGACTGGTAGAGGCTCTCTAGCAGTTCAGACAGGAGTTTGCCTTGGCCTCCACTTGGAGATGCCAGGGATTGAACGTGGCGCTTTGCGCATACAAAACCAGTCTTCGATCCCTGTTATTATATTGCAGTATTGAAATTCTCTTATACCATTCAAGTCTTCTTTGAGCCCAAAATGCACAGTCTGAGAGGCAGTTTCTATGCTGTGTTGATGCCCTTCCCCACCCGAGGCTGACGGGAAAGAGGCACGTCTTAACACTGGGAGGTCACTCTATCATGCAGTATTTCCCAGTGCAGAGGCAGAATTGCCAGCCCTCAGAGGAGGGCACACGGAAAACAGGGGTTCACACAGGTGGATAGTTCTCCTTGTTAGGACTTTAAAAATAAACTTCTTTGGCTGTAACAGTAAAGCATGCCTCCTGTTTTAACAGAAATAAAATATCTGAATTGGCCACCAGACATTTTGAAAGTAATAATAATAATAATAATAATAATAATAATAATAATAATAATAATAAATTTATACCCCGCCCATCTGGCTGGGTTTCCCCAGCCACCCTGGGCAGCTCCCAACAGAACTCTAAAAACAGAATAAAACTTCAAACATTAAAAACTTCCCTAAACAGTGCTGCCTTCAAATGTCTTCTAAATGTCAGGTGGTTGTTTATTTCCTTGACCTCTGATGGGAGGGCGTTCTACAGGATGGGCGCCACTACTGAGAAGGCCCTCTACCTGGTTCCTTATAACCTCACTTCTCGCAGTGAGGGAACCATTAGAAGGCCCTTGGAGCTGGACCTCAGTGTCCGGGCTGAACTATTGGGGTGGAGACGCTCCTTCAGGTATACTGGTCCGAGGCCATTTACGCCTTTAAAGGTCAGCACCAACAGTTTGAATTGTGCTCGGAAACGTACTGGGAGCCAATGTAGGTCTTTTTTTTTTTTTTTTTTTAAATTTTAAAAACTTTATTAATCTTTTAAAAAGGTACAAAATAAAGGAGAAAAAAAACATGTCATTACATTTTGTTCGCAATCACTTTTACAAATTACATTTCATAAATTACGTTCTCTACACAAGCTGTCTTTTTTATCCAACCTCTTTTCCTATCTCCTTCTTTTCTATCCTCCCCTCCCTCCCTCCCTCCCTCCCTCCCTCTCTTCCGTCTTCCCTCCCCCTCCCCCACTTCCCTCCCCTACTTCTCAGCTGGTCTGGGATTACCATCCCTTTCTTCTACTACATTTCCATACCTATTCCTGAAACCGTTCCCTCTTTCCATTTCTAGATTGAGTCTTATATCTCTGCTATTAGGTTGGCATTACCCACTGTCTGTGTAATATAAATCCTGAATTTTTCCCACTTTTCCACTTTTTCCTCTTGTTTAGTTCCACTTATTCCTCCATATCTCATTTCTAAATTATAATAATTTAACATTTTCATTTGCCAGTCCTCTTTTGTTGGTATCTGTTGAGATTTCCAGTTTTTTCCTATCAATAATCTTGCGGCTACCATGGCATATTTTACAACTGTTCTATCCTTTGGTTGGATATCCTCCTCCGTCATGCCCAGCAGGAATATCTCCGGTTGTTTTTTAAAAGAGTATTTCACTATCTTTTTTACCTCTTTGTAAATTGTTTCCCAGAAATCTTTAATTTTCTTGCACTGCCACCATACATGAATATAACTTCCCACTTCCTCCTGACATCTCCAGCAGGTGTTTTCCATCCCTTTATAAATTTTTGCCAGTCTAGCTGGTGTCAGATGCCACCTGAATTGCATTTTAAGCTGATTTTCTTGGATGTCAAAATTTGGGGAAAATTTCCTGTCCCGATCCCATAAATGTTCCCAATTCTTTAACATGATAGTTTTTCCTAGATCTTGCCCCCATTTAATCATTGCTTCCTTAATTTGTTCTTCTTCCGTCTCCCATTTCAATAGTATTTCATAGATATTTTTGCTGTGCTTAGTTTTTTGTTCTAGCAAGATTTTATCTAATACAGATATTTCTTTTTCAAATCCTAATTTTTTATCTGTCTGAAATCTTTGATTTACTTGATAATATTGTATCCAACTACTTAGATGGCATTTGATTTCTTCATACTTTTTTAATTCCAATTTTCCTTCGTTTTCCACTAATAGATCTTTATAAGTCAGCCAATTTCCTCCCATATTTTTCCTTTTTACGGCCACAATTTCTAATGGGGACAGCCACCAGGGGGTTTTTGGTTCGAAGAGTTTTTTATATTTATGCCAAATTTTGTATAATGTTTTCCTAATTATGTTGTTCATGAACACGCTTTTATTGCTTATTTTTTCTTTACTGAGATACCAATGCCATCCATACCCGAGATCTACACTTTCCAAATCCAACAGGTCTTCATTCTTTAGTTCCATCCATTCTTTTATCCAACTCATTGCAGCTGCGTCATGATAAAGTTGCAAATCAGGAAGTCCGAATCCCCCTCGCTCTCTTTTATCTATCATGTTTTTATATTTAATTCTTGGCTTTTTGCCACTCCAGATAAATTTAGTTATCTCTTTTTTCCATTCTTTAAAGATATTTGAGCCTCCCAAAAGGGGTAGATTCTGAAAGTAATAGTTCATTTTTGATAGGATATTCATTTTAATTAGGGAAATTCTTCCCATCATTGAGATCTTTAATTTAGTCCATGTATCCAATTGTTTTTTAATTTGTTTCCATAATCTTACATAATTTTCTTGAATTAGATCTATTCCCCTACTCGTCACATTTATACCTAGATATTTCAATTTTTTACAAATTTTTATTCCTGATTCTTTTTGCAATTCTTCTATATCTTTCTGTTCCAAATTTTTTGTTAACATTAGTGTTTTACTATAATTTATTTTCAGGCCGGCTAATTCACCAAATTCTTTTATTTTTGTCAATGCTGCTGGAATACTTCTCACTGGGTCCTCTGTTGTCACTATCACATCGTCTGCAAACGCTTTCACCTTCAAATGTTTCTTCCCTACTATTATTCCTTTAATTTCTTCTTCTTTTCTTATATTTATTAATAGGCTTTCTAACACAATTATAAAGATTTGGGGTGATAAAGGGCAACCTTGCCTTGTACCTTTTGCTATCTTTATTTCTTCTGTTACACTGCCGTTTATTATTAATTTAGCTTTTTGGTTATCATAGATTGCATTTATTGCCCTTTCCAGATTATTTCCAATTTTTAATTTTTCCATTGTTTTTTTCATGAAGGCCCAGGAAACACTGTCGAACGCCTTTTCGGCGTCCAATGATAATATTGCCGCTTGTTTTCCCCTATTGCTTTCCAAATATTCTATGATATTTATTATATTTCTAATATTTTCTTTGGCATATCTACCTTTTATAAAACCTGCCTGGTCTTTGTGAATTATCTCTTCCGTAATTGTTCCTAGTCTTTTAGCTATAATTTTGGCGAAAAGTTTGTAGTCACAATTGAGTAGCGAGATTGGTCTATAATTATTTAACGATTCTGGGTCTTTGTTTTGTTTGGGTAGGAGTACTATCAAGGCTTCCTTCCAGGATTGGGGTGTTATTCCTTTGATTAATACTATATTCATTAACTCCTTTAATGGTTGTAATAGCTGTTCCTCCAATGTTTTATAATACTCTATCGGTAGCCCATCTGGGCCCGGAGCTTTTCCTCTTTTCATTTCCATCATAATTTCTTTTATTTCCATAATTGTAATTTCTTTGTTTAACATTTTTATTTTTTCTTCTTCTAATTCTTTCCAATTTCTTTTATTCAGATATTCCTCCATCTTATTTTCATCAATCTCCTCCTTTTGATATAATTTCGTATAGTACTCTACAAACGCCTTATTTATTTCTGTTGGCTTCTCTATTTTTTTCCCTTGTTTAACTATTCTTGTTATTAATTTCTCATTTTTCTCCTTTTTGATTTGCCATGATAGTAGTTTACTTGGTTTATTTCCCCATTCAAAATGTTTGTATTTCCAAAATTGATTTAATCGTTCTAATTCTTCATCTATCATGCATTCATATTGCACTCTTAATATGTTAATTTCTTGTTGCAATTCTTTTTTTTGTGTTTTATACCAACTCTTTTCTTTATTTCTAATTTCATTTAACAACTCTTCTTTTTTCTTTTCTCTTGCCTTATTCATAATTGAGTTTTGTTGTAGAAAATAGCCCCTTATTACAGCTTTACTTGCCTCCCATACTGTCTGTTGATCCACCTCCCCCTTCCCATTCAACTCAAAATACTCTTTCAACACTTTCTTCGCCCCTTCAATTACCTTTGGATTATTAAGTAGGAATACATTCAATCTCCATCTCTTACTTTTCCCCTTTTCTCCTCCATCCAATTGCATCTCTACTGGATTATGGTCTGACAGCACTTTCGCTTTGATTTCTATTTTTTGTATTTCTGGCACTAGTTCTTTAGAAGTCCAAATTGCGTCAATTCTTGATTCAGTCAAGTATCTTGGTGAATAATACGTGAATTCTTTTTTAACTGGAAATTTATATCTCCATGCGTCGTTCATATCTAAATTTTCCATCATCTCTTTAAACACTTTTGGTAATTTGTTTTCTTTTTTCCTCCCTGCCCCCCTTGTCTTGTCTAATTCGGGATCTAAAACTCCATTTAAATCTCCCATTATTATCAGTTTCTTATCGGCATAATTCATTAATTTTTCTTCCAATTTTTGGAAGAATTCCACTTTACCACCATTGGGGGCATATATCCCCACACAGATCCATTCCTCACCTTCTTTTATAATTTTAATTATTAATATCCTACCATCTTCATCCCTCCACAGCAATTTTGGTTGCCATATTGGCCTCACATAAATGACTACACCCCCCCTTTTTTTTTCTTGTGCTGTTACAAATTCTTTTCCCAATTTTTCATTTATCAATATTTTTTCATGCTTTCTATTTATATGGGTTTCTTGGAGGCAAATCAAATCACATTTTTGTTTTTTTAAATAATGTGATACTCTGTTTCTTTTCTTTTTTTCATTTAGCCCATTTATATTCCAAGATATGATTTTAAATTTCATATTTATATATCACAAAATCCTTTATTTACTATTAAAAGTACTCTGGCTTATCCAGTCACTTAATACTTTCACCACCATCAATATTACCCCTTTAACAAGTTCTTGCAGATATTCTTAATAAGAACCCAATAGAAATAAGCTAAGTCCGTAGAAAAAATCGATAAAGAAAGGAAAGTTAGGAACAGGAAAGCAAAGAAAAGGCCAACAAAGAAAGAGAAAGCAAAAACGGAGGAAGGCTATTATTATTATTATTATTATTTTTGTGAGGGGGGATTAAGTCCAGGACTCTCTCCCAGTTCTTCTTCCTCTTCTCCCTCTTCCTCTTCCTCTTCCTCTTCTTCCTCCTCTTCCCCCTCTTCTAGTTCCGCTTCGGCGACGGGTTTCTCTTCTCCATAGTTTTCTTTAGTTTTTGGTCTTATCCCTTTCACTCTTTCCCCCCCAAGTTCCACGGCATAAGTTCTATAAAATCTGTCCGCGTCTATCACATTGTCAAATCTTCTTCTTCTTCCCTTGTAGGTGAAAGATAGACCTTCTGGAAATTCCCAGCGAAAAAGAATTCTTTTTGCCTTTAAGTGTTTTGTCAGGAACTGATAACATCTTCTCTTTTGTACTAACCTGGGAGGAACTTCTTTTAGGATTACAATTTCTATTCCCTCTATTCTTAATTTATTGTTTCTTTTTGTTTGTAGGATCCTTCCTCTCATACGCATCGTTGTAAAAGTTATAAGGATGTCTCCCGGCCAGTTATTTCTCTTTGCCTTCTCAGAATTTACTCTAAAGGCTTTTTCAATATACTTCTCCATATCAACCTCCTGCATATTTAGCCAGTTTGCTAAAATTGTAATCATCCTTTTTTCTACATCCTCATTTTGGATCTCTGGTATATTTCTAAATCTTAACGTTTTTTCTCGTAATTGCATCTGGACCATCGCAAGAGCATCTTGCGTGGCCTCATTTATAATCTTTTGAGTTTCCAGTTCTCTCCTCAGGTTCTCCATTTCTTTCTTCGTTTCTCTTTTTTCTTTCGGGAGTTTTTTTACCACATTCTCCATCTCTTGATTCTTCCTTTGTATATCTTGTGTTGCTTTCTCAGAGTCCATAGACTTCACTTCCAATTTATCCAAACGTTCTCTTATTTCTGATTTTTCCTTTTCATTGTTCTCCATCTTTCCTTCCAATTTTTCCATCTTTTCTTCCACTCCTTTTAGTCTATCGTTCATTTCTCTTTTTATTTCACAGAGTTCTTGTTTTACTTCTCCCATATCCCTTCTCAATCCTAAAATCAGTTCTCTTAAGTCCATTTCTTTTTCCTTTTCCTTTTCTTGCTCCATTATTGATTGCCTCCTTTGCTTTACTTGTTGCTCTACTGTCTGCACTGGTTTCTTTCCTGCGTTTGGCATCTTTCAGCTAATTTATGCGGACCTTTTTTTTTTTTTTTGGAGCTACTTCTTATTGTCTCCTGCAGGGGTCGCAACGTCTCAACTTCTGTAGACCTTTAAGAATATACCGCTCTTGCTTTTCCTCTTTTCCTCCTCCACACGTCACCTCCGCATTCCAGACCTCCGCTTGCTTTCTCCTCATTTAGCACCGCAGCGCCATGTTTCCTGCCGAAACGCCCTTATTTTTAGGAACTTATTTTTCCAGCCGGTAGCCTGTTAAACTCTCACTTCTCCTGATGCAGCTTTCCCCTGGATTTTTTCTGGCTTGGACTCAATCATAAGGTATGTTTGCCTTTTCTCGCGTAGTCCCGCCAGCTCCACTTTAACAGATCTTTATGTTAACTTTTCATATGCAAACCTTGTGCCTGCCGAAAACGAACCTTAAGCCGTCTATTTCTTTCTTTCTTTCTCCTTTCTTCCCCCAATATCCTTTGTACTTCTCCTCACGTTGTTATTAAATTCCTCTTTTTATTTTATTGTTCGTCTTTACTTTTATGCTGGGGGGTCTAGGTTTTAACTATTGCTCCACCCCCTTATTATTTACTGTTCTTGTCCGACGTTTCGGCTTAAGTTGTTTAAAATGTAAACAGGAATTTTACCGTCGTCAACGTCGCGCCCGCCCGCTCGGCTCCCAGCTGGTAGGGTAGATTTAAACGCGGTCTCCGTGTCCAAGGCTCCTCCTCTCCTCAGCCGGTCTGGCGAGGGATGCCAGGCAGCCTTTTCAGGGCACCACCGACCTTTTCACTTGAAGATCACCTCTCCAAGTTTTTCCGACCCCACTCCCAATCACCAGTCTGGCTGCCACATTCTGGATTAGTTGTAGTTTCTGGGTCACCTTCAAAGGTAGCCCCATGTAGAGAGCATTGCAGTAATCCAAACGGGATTGTTACCTCCTTCACATTTATGTTTGGCATACAGAATAAGGAACCCATCAACTGAAATGCTAGGTCTTACCTACACATGTCGGTGGTTCTGACCATTCTTTATTTTGACATGTTACATTAGCTGATCCAGATATTTCAAAACCTTCATGGCACTGATAATGCACCTCGTGGTCCGGCAGATAGTCCTCTGCTTTCCCCTCCACAATTTCAGCACTGGCAACTGCAGGGGGCTCTCTGCAGGTTGCATCTAAATGGGGAGAGGAAACCAACACATAAGCTTTTCCTCCACAAATTGTGCTTTCTGCATAATAGATACCCATCATTCTTTTTTAAAAAAGAATACCAGAACCTAATGTGAACAAACACAAAGAGCTTAATCCAAGCAAACCTTGCTTACAGACAGAGTCGCCAACTTCTCAAAAACATTGCAGGGGCACCATGCAATGACCTGATGTCACATGTGCTACATCGCACAGAGCCGGGCGGTGGAGCCAAATGCGGCTGCAGCATGGCCCCAGCAGCAGGTGGACCCCGTCTTCCCCCTCCAGCTGCCGTGCAAGGGAAACCAGTCACCCCCAAATGTCTTGGCCCCTAGGAGCTGGTGCCTATGTTTACAGATCATGGTTAAGGAGGACCAAGCTTAACTGCAATCCTGCTGTCAAATAGCTAACTAAAGCCAAAGCTTGGTTTAACTGCCACACCTGCATGCAATGACCAACAGTGGAGGTCCAACAGTTAAGAAGGAATTTTCTGCAAATGCTGTAAGGGCAGATGGGGCTCACCAACTAGGTAGCCCATCTAGGAGAATGAAAGCTCTGATCCTGAACCTTCACTGCCTTGCGGAATATCTTTAGGAGAAGGAAAGTAAACCCTACACAAATCCAGAGCAGAGTCCCTAAAACAGTTGACTGGCACCTTGTACACCTCATTCCAGCAGCTGCTGCAGCCAGGCTGGTGCCAAATGTATTGTTCTGCTTTCCTTTGAACCACAGCAGCGAAGCCGAGAAAGGGGTCTTCTTGTCTGGGCAGTGCAGGGAAAATGAGAAGCTGGGAGAACGGAAATTGACAGATCCATCCATACCCCAGACAGATAATTATTTTAACCCAAGGTCATTTAGTTTAAGTATCTCTAAGATACTTGATTTGTTCTGCTATAATATAGGCCAAGTTAAGCTCTATGTCGCATAGATTTCAGTGGGAAGAATAACTACGTTCTCAAACTGGATGTTGCCATTACCTTTTAATTGAGTTTTATTATGCAATATTATTTCTTCAGGGCAAATTTAAATTTGACAAAGTGACATATACCTGTACTATTATGATGGTAACAGAACCTGGGATTCAGTACTAAATTCCTAAATATAACCATCAGAAAACCAATTTACAATGTGCATCACTTAGCAACAGTTTACATCAGGGGTGGGGAAGTTTAAGCCTGGGGACAGGATTTAAATTCGGCCAGCCTCTGAGGCCCTACAATCTAATGGTGGGGCAAAAATACTCATTCCTTCCTTCCTTCCTGCCCTGGTTCTATCCCACAAATACCCATTCATTCCTGAATCGGAGCGAACAGCAATCCACAGAAAAGCACTCAGATATGGAGCTTTAAAGCTTAGAGCTCTGCCTAGAAAGTGCAGGATGAAAGGTCAGTGTGGGTGAGTCCAGATTACTGCCTGATCGAGCACACTGTTGCCAATGCTGATCAGCAGAAACTCTCCAAGGTATCACCAGAGCTCATTTCAAGCCTTTCTAACCTTGATCATTTTAACTGGAGAGGTAAAGGATTTAAGCAGAACCACATTTGTGAGCCTAAACATCTACAGAGATGAATTTGCTTTTCAAACCAGTGATTGAATTGCTCTGTTCCCAGAAGTAAACTATCTTTAGAATTGTTACCCAGGCAAAACATGCACCATACCTTCACAGGTTGAAGCTTTCGACCACTTTCCTTTTTGGCATATGATATTCTGTGGTCCTTCTGTAGCATAACCTGGTGCACAGTTGAAAGGTAGTATGTCCCCAGGCTCATAGCGATTTTTTATCAATCCTTCATATGCAGCATCAAAGAGTATGGGGGGCCTCCCACATGACTTTTCTGAGTAATACAAATGAAAATATGATTCTCAAAACATGCCACAATACCTGTGTCTGGATTTCCCTACTAAAATACTGAACAAAGCTACATTTCAAAGGCTGAGGGCAGTTGTGTGTCATTGGTTGTTCCCCCCCCCCAAGAGTGAGATATGAAGGCAGGCAGAAAGTGGGCAGAGGGATCAGTAATCAGAGTACTTCACAATGGGTTGAAATTCGAAGAAAATAAATATTACTGGGAAAGTAAACAAATGGTTTAGTAATTTAATATGTCTGCCATGGCCAATCCTCAGAATTTAGAGACATGTTTAATCTGGCCAGATCCTTAGTTCACTGGCTTTCAAACTTTTTTACCACCTTCCTAATTGCCTGCTCTCAAGTTTCAATTCAACTCCCCAAGAAATCCCAAATATTGCAATATTCTGGAGATACAGCCTAAGGCACATTCTCAGTTTAAGCAGTGCAGTGGCTATAGCTGTTGGGTTTTGCCACTGCCCCACATAAACTTACCGTGCAACCCATAATACACATTAAGCCTTTTGCTGCTGTGCATTACAGGGAAAACCCAGTAAATGTGGATCAGGTTCTTTCGATCAAGTTTTCTTTCACAGATGCTTGTCTGTTCTGACAAGGGATGGTAAGCCAGTAAACCAGCCTCTCACTGAGGAGCCCCTGAAAAGTTTCTGAGACATTCAAGTGCTGCCCAAAACCATGGTTTGAATATTAAAGCAAAAAAATAAATAAATGTTACACTGCAATATGAATTACCCTCAATTCTGCATGAGAGAAAATATTTCAAGTGTTTTATATGCAGAACACCTCCCTCCTTTTCATCTGGTAGAAAGTTTCAGAGGCAGCCACTGCAAAGTCAGTTTACAAAGTGAGGCAGGGAAGAAAGAACATTGGAGGCTTATAGTGTTGCTGTGATATCTGTCATTTTAATAATACGTGCACTGCAGATGGGACAGTGGCTAGGTACCTAGATACCATAGGTTTACCAAGAATTTGTTCCAGTTAAGTGAGTCAGTTGGGGTTATTCTCCTAAAAAGGTGCTCAAGATTTCAGCAGCACTTTCCGTTCCTTAGTTAATTCAAACCATAGCAGCAAGTCGTAAGACTGCTTAGCTCAATACTATGCATAGTATCTTTCATGAATTGCAGGATTTTATCCTCTCCTTGTGCGCCCATTATAGGTTGCCAATGAAATATGCAGGGTGCAATGCCATTGTCTTGAAAGTTGGAGAATGGAGGAGTTATTTGCAACCAAGTGGTCTCCTTCAGGCATTCAAGTTCTGCATTCAACTAAGGCATGTGTGTGTAAGGAGGAGCTTGGCAACTCTCACCATCCTCTATCCATGTTCACTGAATGCCTGCACACAGTTTGTCTGCATACTGCCTGGGTATGTGAGGAAGGGCAGTCTATACATTCATTCAATCAATCAATCAATCAGATCACATTATATATTTTATCAACTATGTAGGGGACATGAGGGGAAGAGTGGAAGACACTCGGTTGCTACTTACGACATCAGCTGCCATCCATGTTACATCTAATTCCTGACATTCTATTGCAGCAGCTCCCAAACCTCTTGGAGAGAAATTCATCATGGAGCACTATCTCCACCCTTACAGTATGCCAAAGAAACCTATTTATTTATTTTCCTTTCCAATCTCTTCGCGGACCACATGGAGATGCTTTGTGGAGCACTGAGTGCTCCATGGAGGACAGTTTGGGAACCGCTGTTCTATTGAATAAGCATCTTTATTACCTCACAAGTGCATTACTATTAAATAAAAAAAGGTAAAGAACCGCTGGAGGGTTAAGTCTGGTCAAAGGCGACTATGGATTTGCAGCGCTCATTTCGCTTTCAGGCCAAGGGAGCTGGTGTTTGTCCACAGACAGCTTTCCGGGTCATGTGGCCAGCATGACTAAACTGCTTCTGGGGCAACGGAACACCATATCGGAAACCAGAGCACACAGAAACGCCATTTACTTTCCTACAATCGGTACCTATTTATCTACTTGCACTGGTGTGCATTCGAACTTCTAGGTTGGCAGGAGCTCTGACAGAGCTCACCCTGTTGCGGCAAGCCCAAGAGGCTCAGTGGTTTAGACCACAACAGCACCCGCATCCCTGGTTCAAATCCCCACTATTAAATAAGAAGAAGAACAGAAGAAGAGCCTGATGGATCAGGCCAATGGCCCTTCTAGGCCAGCGTTCTGTTCTTCAAGTGGGCAGCCAAATATCTTTTGGAGACCTACAAGCCTGATCTGAGCGTAAGAGAAGTCTCCCTTCCTGTGATTTGCAGCAACTGGTATATGCAAAGCATAGGCATCTATGGCCTTCTCCATAAATTTCTCCAATCCTCTTTTTAAGCCATCTAACTTGGTGGCTACCACCGTCTTCTGTAAGAGTAAGTTCCATAGTTTAACTGTGTCATTAGAATAATTTGGGAGAGGAATTTCCTGTTTTGGCCACATTATCATTTATATTTTCCAGTTTGCTTGTTTTTTAAATTATGCTTCTGCTTCTTTAGTTTATAAACCACACCAGCACCTCAATTCTTTGACTTCTTGAAACCAAAAAGGGGAAATATGAAAGGAAGAGCATACTGACCAAAACAGCGTGGTGGGGTTTGCCACTTTCCATTTTCACATTTTATTTTTTGTGGCCCTTGAAGAAGGAAGTTCTCCTGACACCTGAAGCTTATCTCCTCACCACTCTTATAGTTTCTCGTATCAGCTATGTCAACGGCATTGGGAAGCTGAGGTGGTGGTGGACAGAATGCTTTAATAAATAAATGAAAATCCATTAGAATTCAATGCTATAAAGTTATGCAAGGAAACTATGAAAGAGAAGAGCATTTTATAATCTATTAAAAGGGAGCATCTGTCTACAGAAGTGTGGAGAGTTGCTGCCGCTACTGAAATTTATATTTGCATGCTACCCTTCCTCCATTGCAGTGTTTTAACCTGTGTATGGTTCAGTCCAGCTTTGTGTGCTTCTTGTGGTGCATGAGATCATACCAAGAAGGTTCTTGCTGGCAACCTAAATGTGAGATGTGAATTCGATCCAGATTTTAAACTTATTATAAAGCTCCTGGAAGGTCACTGTTAGAAAGTGGCAAGATTTAAGATAAGATAGATAGATAAATTTATTGTCATTGTCCGTATATACACAGTATACACAACAACGAAAATCAAACACCCAAAGACCGGATTTACCGTACACAAGATAGGTTGCACAATCCAGTTTTATGTGTTTCTGAATCCTGGGCACCACAGGGATGGTGCTCTCAGACAGGTATGCAGAAGGGAAAATGCACTCTGTGCCTCTGTTTGCAAGAACCAGCAGCCTGTAGTGATGGCTTTGCAAGTTGCTAATTCTGTCCTTGGGTCGATTGATTGCCTTTCCCATGTGGCAGCAGTGCTTCTGCTCCTGAAGTGGATAACCAAATATCCTGATCCCACACCAGCCGAGTACATAAGGCATGCAGAATTTATGCAATCTTAAAGGAAGCTTTATGTGGTCTTTCCAAAGGAGCTGAGTCTAGCCTACCCAGGAAGGTCTGTCCCCCTCTTGCTTCCAGTGGCCACATCTGTCATTCAAGATGAGAAACCATGCATTTGTATATAGCATGCAAAACTGTACCTGTGCATTCTGGCTCAGGTGACCATTTTCCATTAACACATTTTGTTTTATGCTGATTGGAACCACAGGTGTAGGTTACAACGTCGTTGTGCATAAACCTTTTCCCCATAGAAGCAAATGGTACAAACTCTGCATTCTGTGGACGTGTGCATTTTGCTGCAACATCTAAAAATTGAAATATTGTTCAAGTAAAGTTGTTTGTTAGCAAATCACAATCAAATGGAATTAATCAACTAGATAATCTCATGGGTATTTTTTATGCACATTCAATTTCCAAAATGCCTTTCAGTCTTTATTGCAGTCAATCCTTGCAGCAGTTTTGGAGGAGAAACCATCATTATTGCCGTTTTGTATAGGGCAGCTGAGGTGAAGAAGTAGAAGACTTGATTAAGGCCATAAAGTATGTCTGTGGCAGAGGTCTCCTGGCAGTAGGTCTAATTTCCCATCCAATGCATCACAAGCATATAATTGCTTATGTTAATAAATGTCAATTAAATTTTAAAAGTTTCTATATAAATATGAGTTGCATTTATTTGTAATGCTATAGCTTACCAATACATAATGGTAACTCCCACTGTCCATGCAGACACACAGCTTCTTTAGTTCCAACAATGGAAAAACTTTCATTACATTCATACGCCACAGTTTCGCCATGCAGATATCTATCTGAGTCAACAATGACAGGGTGTCCATTTCTAATATTTGGAGGTACTTCACAAGTTCTGGGTTCCTCTGTTGAAAACAGAATGAAATGATGTGAAACAAAATATGAGTTTTTATTTTCTTAAAACTATAATCTCAGTCCCCAGTTGTTTTGGCTGCTCATTCTCTTCAGCCTTTCCTACACGCCAGATAAAAGAAATGCCAAGGGCAGCTCTTCATTTTTCAGCTCATCAGTATATATTGCAGAAGTAGAATGAAGAGGCAGACTTTGGTATTATTATGGCTTGTATGATTTTAACTTCTTTCTTAATAACTGAGCATTGATTTGTTGTCATTTTTCTCTGTTCAGTTTTGATCTTATTTCAAGACCCAAGCATTGGAAACCTAAGACTGGAATTTAGAAATGGATTATTTTATACCACATTTGGGAGCTTTACTTTAAACATAGCATTTCAATGATAAAACAAAGAATGAAGACACTTAAGATGGTCTGATTCTGCTTCATATGGAGACATCAAATGTTACACGCCACTTTCCCTTCGGCAGACCTTTTTCTTCTCCTACAACTTGGGAAACTTCCGGGACAGAAAATTCCAGCATGTAAATAGAAAAGAAATCCTAGCGGAATATATGCACGTGGGGGACATTGCTGAGTTAACAAAAATAGTTTTGTCTGCACATAACATTTGCCCTGTGAACATGCCTTAGTTGCATCTGTAATTTACCTTTGCAGAATGGTAAAGATGTCCACTGTCCATCCAAACACTCAATCAGCTTTGATCCAGTCATGGCAAATCCGAAATTACACTTGTATTCCACCTTTTCTCCATGTTCATATGCTTCCTGAAGGTCACCGCTAATAGTGCCATTTGCAATGTTGGAGGGTGGCCGACAAGGACTGACTTGTGCTGCAACTAAGAGAGCATCACTTCAATCTTGTATCTGTTAACTCAAAAGTAAGTCTAGACAGCACATCTTTCCATATAGAGTTTTCATAATTATGAAATGATGTTGGATGCGCTGAGTTCCAGCCAGTTGTATGGAATGGATGGTGCCATTTATATGGGAGAGACTCAGGTGATCAGCACTACTCATGTAGCTCCTAGATTCACCCATTACCAACAACTGCGTAGAGGAAGCCAGGGGGAAATGGTTGCCATGTTGGTGAATGAGCCCACCAGCTACAGACAGGTAGGGATGCTCACACTTGGCCATTCTGGGAGTTACTTCTGCTTTACATAATTTTGCTTATACACATGGTAGCAAGGAATGTAACCCCTGCATATGATGAAATTTACCTGTATCAAATGGGGCTATATAATGCGGTATATTGGTGCATAATATACCATATTTTCCCATATAATTTTGTGTTTTATTTCATTTCAGGCATTTTTCTTTTTCTTTCAAAACTCAGCAATGCAGAGACAGCTTGGACATAACTAGCTGGTCGATGCAATAGGCAGTGCAATGTGAGCAAATTTCAATCAGGTTGGAACCAGCAAATTCCCTGCATAAATCTGTTTAAAACAGATTCTTCCTCCATTCCTATACATGGAGCTGCCTTTATTTATATGTAATCCAAACTCCAGCAGCTAATTTGCTCATCCCATCATGCAGATTCGAACCCCTGACCTTCCAATTGGCAAGCCCAAGAGGCTTAGTGTCAGGGAACCGTCAGAGGCCAGCGGGCAGCCCAGTGGGGTGGTGCAAGGGCTGTCCGAGCCTGAAGGTTCCCTGCACCACAGAAGCAGTGGAGAGACTTCCTGTGGGAGCGATGGACGGGATGGGAGCTCTGGGGTGGAAGGGCTCTGGACACCTACCCAGCGGAAGCCACCTCAGTTCCATCGCCCCAATTGTGTAGAGGGAGGAAATGCAAGGAGGGTAGGAGAAAATTTGGGGGTACCAAAGTTCTTTTGCTGGGGGCGCTCCCCAAGAGCGCCACTTCCGGGATCTGAGAGTGACACAGAAGGTCACTGGTTTTTGAGCTCTGCATTGTACATACTTGTATAATAAACCATTGTAAATAGACGGACTGGAGTTAAGACTCGTTACTCATGAGAAGCCACTAGAGAACTCTTACACTTAGTGGTTGAGACCACAGCACCATCAGCATCACATCCTTTCCATATTCCATTGACCACACAACACAAAACCAAAATAAAATAAAATAAAATAGTAATAATAATAATAATAATCTATGCACTAGCCAGTGACATCTTCCCCAGTAAGGCTTGGGAGATACATAAATTAAAAAGGATGCCAGGAAATTTTTAAGAGTAACAAGCACACTGATATTTACTTTTTGTATAAGCTATGGGGGGAAAAATGCATACCTTTGCACGTTGGGGGCTGTGGAGACCATCCAAAATGATAACACTGGGCAGAGTCAGGCCCAACTATTGTGTAGCCTTTGCGGCAGGAAAACTTCACCACGTCTCTGTGCTGATATTGGTTATTTCTAGGGTCAAGTAGCCCATTCTCCAGAAGGAAACCTTCACAATGTATTGCTAGAGAAAATGTTGAGCAAAGCAGATTGAATATAATTACATGCATTTCAAAACAAACATGCCTGAAATTAACCTGCTGAGCAAAATGTTTGCAAATGTTCATCAAACTTATTGCAGGCTTGCATAACCTCTGACCCCCTAGGAGTGGAGACCGATAAATCTTTAACAAGACACCATGCCATGTCTCTCAGCTATTGGGTGAGTCCATCTTCCTAATATCTTCAAAATTTTCGTGCCTTAAAATCTCTCTAGAAGAAGTCTAATTCTATTTTCTCACAACAACATCTGGCACACTCAGATGAGTTGCTGGTGCTGCTCTTAATCTGGAAGATGGTGTAAATTATTTGAACAACCTGGGCTTGGATATATTCCATTAAGCTTTAGCTTTCCTGTTGTTTTCTCTTCTTCATAGAATTCCTTTACATTCCAGGTGAAGGATTCTTATCAGTTTGCCTGGATGGAGGAACCACTGCAAAAAGGTGCTTCAGTTGGGGTATTTTATTCTCAAATGTTTTCTATGGACTCTGAGCAAGCCAAACACATTGTTAAACACAGAGCAAGTTGCCTAACTCCTATATGTAGCAATTTCATCTACAGAATCAGATTGCTAAACATCCAGCTTCATATCTTACTTCATTACATCTGAGATGAATATATATATTCTTACTGATCATTATTAATGGAAGTGTTAGGTCAGTGATGCATGCCAACTTGAGGTATTTTAGTTATGTAAAATCACTGGGAGAAAATTATTGAGGAAAATAAAGGATATTGCTGGTTATAGCAATATCTGAAGAGAAACCAGAGTATTGCTGGTTATGACATACTAGATAATCCTAAATTGTACATCTAGGATAATTGGAGGCCTTGCTTCTGAAAGATTATAAACTAGTGGCCTGTGTATGTAACCTCATAGAAAACATCAATGAAACAAACCTTGTTTGATTGACAAAGGCTATGTTATATAATTATATCAAGGCTGTGTTATATAATTATATAATTAAAAAATGATATTTTATAACTTACGTAGACATTCAGGCTTTGGACTCCATCCATTCTCTGTGCATACTACATCGTCACTTGTGGCCTTTTTAATGGTTTCAAACCCATCTTTACATTTGTAGTGAAGTATTTCTTCAAACAAGAAAACTGATTGACTTGTGCTAAAGATTTCATTATTTGGAGTTGGCACTTGGCATGTCTCTGAGTAAATAAAGAATGAATATTATTTATGATCGGTTTTATAGTATCAGTTTACATGCTCTAAAATCTTGCTAGTTCAGACCTCATGAACATACATGTGAAATTAAGATATATATATTCTTCCCCAATATGCATCACTTTACAGTTGTTTAAATTGAATTGCCTTTGCCATTCTACCGCCCATTCGCTCAGTTTGGCGAGTCCCTTTTGGAGCTCTTCACTGTCTCTCTCTTTTTGTTATAATGACCATGAACAATTTAGTATCATCAGTTTCCTTGGCCATTTCACTGCTCACCTCTAACTCTAGATTGTATATGAGCTAGTTAAAAGGAACAGGTCCCATTACTTTTCAGTGAAAAAGCCGTTTGGTGGTTCCTTGAGTCCACATATTTCTAATGAGGAAAAGGAAGATATTAGATGCATGGACCAACAAAATCAGCTTCTTGTGAAGTCCACAACAATGTTTCATGAATTTCTCAACTAAGAGCTGGTCTGATTAAGTTATGTAGCGCAGGCTTTAGGGAGACTTTAAGGTTCATTCCACAGCCTGACAGAAGTCCCACCCTTTGGGTACAAATATTAAACAAGTTCTTCCAAGTTCAGCTTCATCTACAACATGTGTGGCAAATACCCAGAGTGCTTGTGATTGTTTCACCCAGTGAAGAGGAGACGTGCAGAAGTAGTAGGTGCTGCAAAGGCCTCTTTTCCTCTGCTACTCATGGCAAATCAACATGGGATTTACATACATGCACATCCTTAAGCTTTGCTGTAACTGTGAGAAGTCCAAGAAAATAATATAATGTACCGATTGTTCCCAGCAGGACAGGACAGGGTCCAGGTCCTCAGGTTCCATATTGTCAAATTGGGTTCCATAAATAACACTTACTTTTTATGTTACAACGTGGAGCAGGTGACCAGCCATTTTTGGTGCACATGGCTTTAGCTTGTTGATTTGCAGGAACATATCCATCCTCACAAGAAAATGAAATTTCTTCATCTTCTATGAACTTCTGCCAAGTATGGGAATTGAATGTACCATGTGCAAGCTGCCTAGGAATATCACATTTTTCTAAAAGCAAAAAAATAGATAGGTTACATCATTGTTGGACATATATTTTGGCAATTGAAATCTTAATTTCAAGATAGATGATGCATTGCTCAAGAGACTTGGTTTAAAGTTTTCCTATATATACTTTTGCAATATATAGATATAGAAAATAGACATACAATGTGATTCATAAAATAGGTCTTTTATGGACCCCTTCATGTGTTGAAAGAATATTTAGGAGTCACAGTGACACACCACTTTTTATCTTTTAACAGCCTTTCCTAGCTGCTTTAATATGAATTGATCCGATTCATAACTGAAGGTGAATCTGTATTTGAATGTGAATGTTATTTGCCTTTGCAAAAAAATACAGAAACCAAAACACATATATCCTTTGCAATTCTCACTGCTCTGAATTTTGCAATGCAGTTCTCTGGCCAACTGATGTGTAGAAAGGTGCATATGCTAGGGTACTGTGTGGATTAAAATACATACATGGTTGAAAAGCGAATACAAAAATGCATTATGAAGGGGGAAATGGCTTTGCAAAAATGTGTATGTTAGGCAAACTTACATACAATATTAGCCAACATTTGCTGACAACTTGTCACTATATATATATATATATATATATATATATATATATATATATCATGCTGTCACACGTAGGGGGTTCCCTTCCCCGTCGGCTGGACGTTCCAAGAAAGACAAAGGCTCATTCTGCCAAAGGCTTTTTATCTATGTTATTTACAATCATGTACAGAGAACATTAATCATGTCTGCTCAGTCCGAAGCAGAACTTCCGTGTGAGGTACAGCAGCGCGGGAAGAAATATTTCCGGTTCCTCCTTCTCCTGTGACCCCTGGGAACCTGACTCTGTGATGTTGGCTGAAGCCTCACCACCCCCTCCTCCTCCCCGGCACTGCTTCCTGACGTAGAAGATGAGGAGGACGATGAGTCTGTTGACAGAAGCTCTGGCTGCAGTCTGTATTGGCTCAGAGCTTGTTTGGCAGGGGGAGTCTGGAGTTCCCCTCTGACATCCACTCCCCCCTCCAAAACCCCCTCCCCCTCCGGTGAGGTGGGAGATTCCTGCTCTGCCGGCTCACCCTCCCTCCCCCCAACCACTCCCTCGGGGGAGGTGACAAAACCCAGGAAGTCTGTGTCGTCGTCCTCCTGCGATGCGAATAAGTCCTGCCATCCCTCATCTTCCCCCACCGGCGACGAGGGCTGGCTTCCCCCTGGCTGCTCCTGTGAAACCTCTGGGGTCTCCCTCCCTTCCCTCTCTGTACTGGACCTGAAACCCCAGAAATCTTCCTCGTCGTCTTCCGTGGTGGCACACACGTCCCTCAAAAAGAAATCTGGTGGCATGGGCTTCTCCGGAAACAGGGAATGGAATTCCGCCGTGAGATACTCCTCCGTAATCTGGTTGGAGGGCACCCACGTGTTGTCCTCTGGTGCTCCCCCCTCCCATGCTACCAAGTACTCCACCCTGTCTCCCTTCCATCTGGAGTCCAGAATCTCCGTGGCCTCGTTGCCGTCTTCTCTCTCCTCTACAATGGGCGGTGTGGGGGGTGTCCCACCCTCCCCGTGGAAACGGTGCCCCTCCCTGTATGGTGAAAGCAGTGACCTGTGAAAGACAGGGTGAATTCTCATGGTGTCCGGTAGCAATAGCTTAAAGGCTACCGGATTGACCTGCTCAATGACCTCGAAGGGTCCCAGCTTGCGATGCTCTAACTTCCTGCAGCTCCCTCTGATGGGTAGACCCTTGGACGACAACCACACCTTGTCCCCCACCCGAATGACCTCGCCCTCTCTGCGATGGGCATCCGCCGCCCTCTTGTATGCCTCCTTGGCCCTTTCCAGAGTGCTCTTGAGCATTTTGTGCACCGTTTGCATCTCCTCTGCAAAATTCTCTGCTGCTGGTACACTGGGCTCCTCCTCCCGCCCTGGGAAGGCTCTGGGGTGGCGACCGTAATTGGCAAAAAACGGAGTCATTCCTGTGGACAGGTGGACAGAGTTATTAAAGGCGAACTCTGCCAGACCCAAAAATTGCGCCCAATCATTCTGCCTCTGGTTGACATAGCAACGCAGATACTGCTGCAGAATGGCATTGGCTCTCTCGGCTTGGCCGTTGGTCTGGGGATGTCTGGCTGTGGAGAAACTCAGCTCCACCTGCAACAAGCTCATGAGCTTGCGCCAGAACCGTGAGGTGAATTGCCTCCCCCTGTCACTGAGAACTCTCGACGGCACTCCGTGCAAGCGGAACACCTGATCTACAAAGAGCTTGGCCGTTTCTTCTGCGGACAACACCTTGGGGCAGGCTACAAAATGGCACATCTTTGTGAGCATGTCCACCACCACGAGCACTGCTGTCTTCCCTCTGGACATGGGCAGGTCGGTGATGAAGTCAATGCTCACCATTTCCCAGGGTCTGCTGGGGGTGGGTAAGGGCTGCAACAGCCCCGCTGGTGCCCTATTGTCCCCCTTGGCTCTTTGACAGGTGTCACATGCCCTCACGTAGTCCTTGACATCGTCCTGTACCCCTGGCCACCAAAAATCTCGGGTGACCAGGAGCAGGGTCTTCTGCTGCCCGAAATGCCCTGCCGAGGGGTTGTCGTGGAGTTGCTTGAGGACTTTCGCTCTTAACTGGTCCCCCGGGATATACAGTGCTCCTTTAAAAAACAGGAGCCCCCCTTTCTCCACAAAACCTTCTTCCACCCCCCTCCCTTCCTTGAGGTCTCGAAATTTCTGCTGCGCGAAGGAATCCGCTCGGGTGAGCCGCAGTAATAGCGAGGCCTGCTCCATCGTGCCGCCACACGCCCATTGTTCTATGGGAAACATGTGCCTCGCTGCCGCCGGCTCCTCCTCTTCCATGTACTGTGGCTTCCTGGACAGCGCATCGGCTCGTACGTTCTGCTCCCCCGGCACGTAGTGGATCCGGAAATTGAAGTTCGCGAAGAACTCTGCCCATCGGATTTGTCTCTGGTTGAGTATTCTGGCAGTTCTCCAGTACTCCAAGTTCTTATGGTCCGTGTGCACTTGGATCTGGTGCTGCGCCCCAATTAGGAAGTGGCGCCATTTCTTGAACGCCGCCAAGATGGCCAACAGTTCCTTGTCCCAAATGGTGTAGTTTTTCTCCGATTTGCTGAGTTTGCGCGAGAAGAAAGCGCACGGTCTCCACTCTCCGTCGCGGTTCTGTTGCAAAAGCACCGCTCCCACGGCTCGATCCGATGCATCTGTTTCTAATTTGATCGGTCGCTCCGGGTTCACATGCAGGAGGTGTTTCTCGGACGCGAAAGCTCTCTTGAGGGCCTCAAACGCCCTCTGGGCTTCCGGTGTCCAGACGAACTTCTTGTTGCCCCTCAGACAGTCGGTGATGGGTGCGGTCAGCTTTGCGAACCCCTCGATGAATTTGCGGTAGAAGTTGGCGAAGCCCAAAAATCTTTGCACGTCCTTCTTGGTTCGGGGGGTCTTCCAATCCAGCACCGCGTTCACCTTCTCTCCGTCCATGGCCAAACCTCTGTCCGACACTCGGTAACCTAGGAACTCCACTTGCTTCACGTGGAATTGGCACTTCTCTAGTTTGGCGTACAGCTGGTGTTTTCTCAACCTTTCCAGCACCTGCCTGACATGCTGCTCGTGCTGATCCTCGCTCTCTGAGAACACTAAGATGTCGTCAAGGAAACAGACACAGCTCTTGTACAGCAGGGATCCCAACACGTGATGCATGAAGGACTGGAAGGCCGGGGATCCCCCCTGTAAGCCAAATGGCATCACTAGGTACTCGAACGTTCCGAGGGGAGTAAACATCGCCGTCTTCCACTCATCTCCTTCCCGCATTCTTATGAGGTTGTACGCCCCTCTGAGGTCCAGCTTGGTGAAGATTTTTCCTCTGTGCACCACCGCCAGCAGGTCGTCGATCCTGGGCATGGGGAAGGCGATTGGTTCGCTGAGCCTATTGACCGACCTGTAATCTACGACCAAACGTCGTTGGGTGGTCCCCTTCTTGTCCACAAAGAACACCGGGCTGCCTCTGGAACTCTTGGACTCTCGCAGAAATCCCCTCTGTAGATTCTTGTCTATGAACTCTCTGAGCTCCTGGAGCTCCTGCTCTGACATGGAGTAAAGCTTCCCCGCAGGCAACTGGGCTCCTGGCACCAGGTTGATCTGGCAGTCGAAAGAGCGATGCGGCGGAAGCTTGTCCGCTTCCTTCTCGCAGAACACATCCTTGTAATCCTCGTATTGGGGTGGAATCCCTCTGGTGGCTTCCAACTTCACCGTCGCCGCCTGCATGTTGCTGTCTGGTGGACTCCTTTCCTGCAGACAGTTCTCCACGCAGTGCCCTGATCCGAACGTGAGCGATCTTTGGTGCCACGCCACGACGGGGTCATGTAGGTCTAGCCAGCTCATCCCTAGAACAATAGGACATCCCGCCAGCGTGGTGACGTTGAACGCGATGACTTCAGAGTGCTGGGCGATGCGCATTCTCATGGGGGGCGTTTGTTGTGCCACCTCTCCCCCCAGCAGCTCCCTCCCGTCAATGGTGGTTACTAGCAGGGGGAAGTCCAGAGGAAGTAAGTGTATTTGATGCTCTAAGGCGAATTTCCTGCTCATAAAATTCGCTGAGGCCCCCGAGTCAATCAACGCTTCCACCTCTAGGGGGTGTCCATTGGGGAGTTCCAGCACCACCCTTACTACAATGCCTACTTTGGGTGGATGAGGGGGGGAGGTTGAAACGTCTTGCGGGGCTTTCACTGCTTGCCGGCCTGGGTGCGCTCGCCCCTCAGTATCTCCCCGACCCAGGCCTCGTCGTTTCCCTGTTGCGCCCCGCTTTGCTCCTCCTGTTCCGGTGCTCTTGCTCCCTTTGCTTGCCATACGCGGCGTTGCGGGCAGAATTTGGCGAGGTGGTTGGGGGCGTCACAAACGTAGCACTTCCGAGCACCCTTGCCTTCTCTCCCATCCCCTCCCTTGGGTCGTTTGGCGCGTGCCCCCCCAATCTCCATCGGCTCCTCAGCTTGCCTGCGAGACGCGTCTTCCACCGGGGGGTTGCCTCCATTGCCTCCGCCCTGGTAACGCTGCCAGGTGAGCCTCTCTGCCTTGGGCTGCCCCCTTTCCCAGCTCCTCTGTTGGGCTCTGTTGTCTATGGACATAGCCATTCTCACCAGTTCGCTCATATTCTTGGGGATGGGCGCCCTGCTCAGTTCATCTTTAATACTGGAACTCAGGCCTTCCCTAAACAGGGCCTGCATCATCTCCCCTTCCAGACTCCAATTTAATCTGTGCGCCAACATCGCAAACTGCGAGAAGAACGCGCGCACCGAGCCTCCTCCCTGCTTCAGCCTCAGGAGCTCCTGTTTGGTGGCTTCGCCTTCCGCTTCATTGGCGAACAGGGTGTCCATCGCCTTTAAGAATTTCTTGAGATCTTGCATCTCTGCGCCCCCTGCTGACATAAGTGGGCGGGCCCAATCTCGGGCGGCACCCTCCAAATGCGCCACCACGAAGGCAATTCTCTGCTCATCATTCTGGAATTCCCCCTCCTGCATCTTGAGACAGTAGTGTAAGTCTGTTTTGAACCCCTCATATTTCCTGGGGTCCCCCGTGAACTTGGACATAAGCGTCTGCAGTCTCCTCCCCACTGGGGCCGGGCTTCCACCTCCCCTCCGCCGCTCTTCTAACCTGATTGCAGCTTCCTTAGCATGCTCCTCTAATTGAGCGTTCCTAGTCTGCAATTGCTGCACCTGAAGGGTTAACTGAGACAGCTGAGTTTCTAAGAGCTTACGCTGCTCTGCTAGCTGACGCTCTGCCTCCCGCCGTAAATCAGCACTTACTTTTTCCACTTGTTCTCTGACGGCTGCAGCCATTCTTTCCTCTGCAGACATTCTTTATCTTGCTCCTGCTTCTCCGCCTCCGGAGATAGCGAGGGGGGGTGCGTGGTGTTTCTTTACTGTCCTTTCCTTTGATGAACGGCCAGCTTGGGACACGGAAGTTGCTGTCACACGTAGGGGGTTCCCTTCCCCGTCGGCTGGACGTTCCAAGAAAGACAAAGGCTCATTCTGCCAAAGGCTTTTTATCTATGTTATTTACAATCATGTACAGAGAACATTAATCATGTCTGCTCAGTCCGAAGCAGAACTTCCGTGTGAGGTACAGCAGCGCGGGAAGAAATATTTCCGGTTCCTCCTTCTCCTGTGACCCCTGGGAACCTGACTCTGTGATGTTGGCTGAAGCCTCACCACCCCCTCCTCCTCCCCGGCACTGCTTCCTGACGTAGAAGATGAGGAGGACGATGAGTCTGTTGACAGAAGCTCTGGCTGCAGTCTGTATTGGCTCAGAGCTTGTTTGGCAGGGGGAGTCTGGAGTTCCCCTCTGACACATATATATGAAAAATTAGAAACCCAAAGAAACTAAAATGAACAGACTTGCCCATCACTAACTAGAGGCCCCTGGAAGGGGGGGGGGGCACACATTGTGATGTGTGACTTTTTGGTATAGAGAAAAAGAGAGGTGGCTCCATAGGGCAGCCATTTTTCTCTCCATAAAATTACCCAGGAAGGGGTGTGACATCATAAAGCACTATGGCCGCCAGGTGCTTATTACACCGAACTTGAGCAGTTAGATTTTTTGTTAAAGGAAAAAGTGTACCATGGAACCCCTTCAAATACCATTATAACTATTATTTTTTATACTTAAAGAATAGACGTATTTTTGGGATTCTGTCTTAAAAAATTGCACAGGCATTTGACAGAAGGAACTTACAATGTGCTTGTGTGGAGGTGACAAGAACGAGAGATTAAGATGATTTAACCCACCCCTACGTTCATGGCCACCTGACCAAATGCCAAGCTCTTCCACGGATATCAGGGGGTGGTGATCACAGAGAAAGCCCCCACTTATGGAACACAATCACCACCACCAAATGGGTCAACCTGGTACTCAGCTTATTATCTTTTTGGTGCCGTGTGAAGACATTTTAACTACAATCTTTAAGTCTATACTTTTAAAATGTTCAGTTTGAAACTGAAAATATAATGAATAATGTGACCCTAAACAAATTGCAACTTCCATTACTTTGGCTTTTATGACCTTTTGGCCATCTTTCAAAATCTTTTCATTCCTTCCACATATTTTGGAATGGGCATATTTTGCGTTTGCACATGTCGTTTCCATTTCTGATCAAAGAGGAGAATGCAAGGAAAATGTTAACTTACTAAAGCATTTTGGTTCTGGATTCCAGCCGAATTTGGTGCATGAAATTCTATGCCATGTTTCTTTATTTCTTGGTAGAAAACCATCACGGCAACGATAGTCAACTGTTTGTCCCACCCTTCTTGGAAAATAGTACTCTCTCCAACGTTCATAGGAATCAGATAGTTGTCCATTCTCAATCCGAATATAGTCACAGTTCTTTGCTTTGGATAAGATGAGAAAAAGGTTAAGCCAAACATAAATAAATCAGGATGTTCCACTTGCTATTTTCCTTGGGCTGGCTGGTTCAATGGAGGTTGCGCATTTGGCTCAAGTGTATCAGTGTCTGAATATTATCTGGGTTTCCCTCTTTGGTCTGTGTATGAAAACAGAATAGATGACTGTGGCAGCAGATGCAGGTCATCCCCAGACCCACATTTGCTGCCAGGAAGAGTCAAGCTGGGAAAAGACAGTTTGCTGGGACTTGAAGACCACTGTCTTCTCCAGCCCAAAGATAAGCTTTTGGCCCTTAGAAAAAGGTAATGGTGCAGGGAACTCTAACATTTTAGCAAGCATTGAAATCAAATCTTTGCAAAAAGCTCAAGCCTATGCAGACATAAAACTTTGTACTTGGGAGCAACATTTCAGTGGGCAAAAATCTGAGCTCTTACTCTGACTGTGAAAGCGTGTTCTCCTTCATGGAGAGCACGTGTTGCGGTGGGGGCCAGCAAGTCACCCCTCTGGTGCTGGGCGGGATCGTATGGATGGCCACTGCTGTGATTGGACCAAGGGTGTTGTTGGGGAGATTTGTATGTTGCAATTTGTTAATGGACAGCCCAGCGTATATATATTGGTTGGTATGCAACGTGATCCCCCTCTTGGCTGCGTGCTTCGGATCACCCGCCCTCCCTCCCTATATTTTAGGCCTCTGCGTTGACATTGCTATGCCTGTCATGGGGTCGCCTGCTGTTGGGGCAGGGGCCTGGTAGGAATTTTTCCATTTGGCTGATTGGCTGGTGGCATCTGGTTTTCGCCTACTGCGTAGCAAATAGTCACAACTTGTAAGGTTGGCGGTTAGGCATTGGTTATTATGTTGGTTGGAGGAGGGGTTATGATTGACTGCGTCTGCCCCTCCAATTGTTGCTGGTGTTAGGGGAATTCCGTTAAAGGAATCCAGGGGCTCGATGCTTTTTGTCCGAACCCCCGGTTGGGGGCTAGGGCCGTGCAAGAGCCCTGGGAGCCTGAGGGGAGAGGGGAGGGTCAGACCACCCGGCTCCCTTTATCTCTCCAGAGGGTTTTCCCCTTACTGACAGTCGTCAGTTCTGTCCCCTGTGGGACAGATAGTCTTAACCAATGCCTAAGCAACCACTCACATTGTTTGTATTTTAATAAAGTTGTGGCCAAAATCATGCCAAAAACCAAAACTAAAATTCTGACTGATGTGTGAATTATTTGAGGGGTGGTTTGGGAACCTCGACACGCAATAACCCAGCCTCCATCGAAGGGACCCCATGTGCCTCCATGCACAGCCCCTCACCTCCAGTAATAGAGCAATAGGTAGAGGTTCATGGCTCTCCCTACACACACACACCTCAACTATCATCGTGATGGGCATATAATTCATAAACTACGAAGTCAGATGCATTGACTGTCAGCTGTTCATGTTTTGGAACTGCAAAGAGAAAGCTACTTACGAATACATGTCGGAGGAGGAGACCACCCCGTCTCTGTACATGTGGAAGTGGATTGGCGGTTCTGAAGCTGATACCCAGACACACACTGTGTTTCGATGGTGTCTTGATATTCATAGTGACTCTGCTTAGGCTGGAAGTCGCCATTTTCTACTTGTGGTCGGGAGCAGACAATTTCTATGAATACAAGAGGGACACTTGGTCAGCAACAGATCAAGCAAGAAAGTATTTCCCTGGCTAGATATAATTCAGTACATCGGTATGAGAATGTATTTATTATTTGTTAAAAACAAACAACTTCAAAGCGGTTCAGAAAACAATACTATTTTTTTCAATAAGATAGAAAAGCAATAATTTTAAAGACCAAAATCTTAATAAGGAATGGGGGAAATTTATAATCTATCTTAAAAACCGCTGTAAACAGCTAAAATTGTTAGTCAGGTTGGAATTGCAGTTTAATGGTGAATTTTGGACATAATGGAGATGCAAAAGATTTGGATTATTATATAAGATGCAGGAGGAAAGGTCTAACAATAGGACCCACAAAGGGGATGAGGGAAGGCCAGGAGATTCTGTGGAATCATGTTTCTATATTGTACGTTGATATGTTATTGTAAAATTTAATTTGAAAAACCCAAATAAATAAATTTACAAAAAAGTAAATAATAATGTTAAACTTTCCAAAAGATAGAATAACAGTAGAATAGAAACAGATAAAATTCACATCTAAACATCTTAGCAAAAGATTGCAAAACCAGAATCAGCGGAACTTGCTAAAGCGAGATGAGCGCTGCAACCCCAGAGTCGTCCACGACTGGACCTTTACCTTTACCTTTTTATTTACCTAGTAGTATCAGGGCAAAAAAGACAAATCCTACAATCTAAATTTCAATAGGGGCACAGGATAGAAAGAAGAAAGGCAAAGAAAGCAATGACACAAGGAAGAAGTGGAATGGGAGAGAGAAGTGTCACTGGAGAGGAATATGAAAAAATGCACCTATTATGTGGTCATTGTTTCAATGAGGGATGAGGGGTGTGGAGTTCAGACAAAGGTTTCACTGAAGACATGAGTTCTGAAGAAGTTGGAAAGAGAAACCCCTGGTCACCATGCATGCTAATACTAATTTCATGGGTTGAGTTATGAAGCCCACATAACCATTGCAGGGCTACAGAACATCACATTTTCAGAAGCAGAAAAAAAAATATTTAGAAGAACAAACTAAGGGAGCAAACATAAAACAAAACAGCCCAATGAGAACTTGGTGTATTCTTTAACCAGTGATTATTGAGATTCTTCTGTTTACAATCAAGCAGTATATAAATTTTGTTATTTTAAAAATAATGCCATATAGAATTACCTTCGCATTCAGGATACACAATTGCTTCTCCATTGCACCGGATTACAAAAGCAGATGGGGAATAATTTGCTGCAGGAGCATGGCCTGGTTTACAGGCAAGCTCAACAGAAGTACCACGTTGTACATATAAGTTTTGAAAATGATGCTCATCCGATTGCCCCACCACCTCAACTTTCTTTCTTTCCATTTCAGCCAAGGAGATTGCACAGGGCTCTGTGACGAGAAAGAAAATAGATTCTGTTCATGAAGGCAACCAGAGTATGTATTTGCCATATTGGAAAACTTAAACGAAAAGGAAGATTGTATATACATCAGCCTTGGGAACACAAGTCAATTTTTTTGACATTCCAGTGCATTTGAAAAAAGCAAAAAAATTCTCTCTCTCTCTCAGCAAACAGCATTTCCAGAAGTAATAATCATTAAAGTCATGTGAGAACCTGTGGCCTGCAGGCAGAATCTGGTCTACCAAGCTATTGCAAGTAGTCTACCAGGCCTGGCCAAGTAACACTCTTCCTCTTCTTCTGGAAATGTGCCTCTTTGCAGTATCATTGCTAAGAAGTCTTACTGGTCAGGAAACAGCACTAAGACCTCCTATCACTGGTACTACAACACCACTTAAGTGGTTTAGTAATGGCATTATTTTCCAAAGGATGAACTCATTCTTGGCATTCATATAGTGCAAGGATGGGGAAGCTGTGGCAACTCCCATCATCCTTGACCGTGTTAACTAGAGCTGATGGGAGTTGGAGTCAAACAACATCTGGAAGGCCACAGGTTCTCCCAATCACAGACATTGTGCTTGTTAAGTTTCCAAAGTACTTCAAATAGATGATGCTAATATTTATTTTTACATACATACATACATACATACGCCGCCCATCTGGGTGGGTTTCCCCAGTCACTCTGGGTGGCTCTCAACAGAATATTAAAAACACGATAAAACATCAGACATTAAAATGTTCCCTAAACAGGGCTGCCTTCAGATGTCTTCTAAAAGTCAGATGGTGGTTTATTTCCTTGACATCTAGTGGGAGGGTGGTCTACAGGGCGGGCGCCACTACTGAGAAGGTCCTCTGCCTGGTTCCCTGTAACTTCGCTTCTCGCGCTTCCCGCTCGTGCACAACAGGAAATGGCTGACTAGTAACATCTCTCCCTACCCCCGTGGGGAATTTTGAGGCTGTGATGGGAGTAAACAGCCTCCCAGCTTTCCCAGGACTGTGGGAAAGACTGCCTCGCCCGCAGCTGCCCCTAAACCCGCTCCAACCCAAAAGGGGAAGGAGCAGGGGGGCCTGGGCGGATAGCACCCATGGGGGGAGAAACTCCTGGATGCCACCCTGATCGTGCATGAGTCCCAACGCTTTTAAATATAAATTAGTGAGAAGTCTTGTGCATGCTTCAAACAAAGGAGGAAAAAGCATTTTGCTAAAAAATCAGCCACTGAACAATTAAGAAGAAAAAGAAAAGAAAGAAGACTTTATCATCGTATTGGTATGTGGAAGCGGGACGGAAAGGGGGGTGGAGTCTCGAACTCTGTGATTGTGCGTTGCTTTACTATTTTATGAATAACGGGCAACCCTCCCCCCAGAAGAACCAATTTCACTATGTATAACAAGTAATATTTGAAAGACTGATAGTTTGATTTCGGCTGAGAAGATTCGATTTTATAAATATAAACTGTGTGGAACGAAAATAATACTTAAATACGCTGTCCTTAAGTGAGAACGAACTTCATCGTTAATACTTGGAAGAGGATAAAAAGCATTTCTACATGTTGATTTTGGCAAAGAGAGAACCCCTTGGACACTGACTGATCTTAATTGGAAGAATCTGGACGGTTTCCTAGAAATGATGCAGTCCAAAAAGTCGTGCCATCTTGGAAGAGAAACCCGGGCTGCGTAATCTGATATCACAGGGAGCGGCGAGCCTCAAGGAAATTCACAATATATGAACTTTTAATATAATTGGCAAACCCTCCTGGAAAGGTATAAGTGAAAAGCAGACGGGTGAATAATGGCTGTGGAAAAAGAGGTTTGGATGTTATCAGGACTGAATGAAGATGGCGACTGTCCATGATTAGGCTTTTGGAATCAGAGTGCCAAGGGGTAAGGCGATCGTATGGTGATGAAAAATGGACTTAAATCCACACAGGGATATTGTTTTGATTTATCTTGCTTGCTGGAATACATCAGAGGCTGTGATAATATAGGAAGGGTAAAAAACAAGGGTAAATAGTTGATTAGATACCTCTGGAGTATGAAGCGTGGGAAACCTCCAAATAAATTTAAAAAATAATTTGGCAGAATTGAAACTTTTCTTTTTATTATTATTATTTACAATTGGATTAATAATTTGGAATGTTTCAATGTGATTTTGTTGTATTGAAAATCTTAATAAAAATGATTTGCGGGGGGGGGGGGACTTCGCTTCTCGCAGTGACGGAAACACCAGAAGGCCTTCGGCACTGGACCTCAGTGTCTGGGCTGGACGATGGGGGTGGAGACGCTCCTTCCGGTATACTGGGCCGAGGCCGTCTAGGCCTTTTAAGGTCAACACCAACACTTTGAATTGTGCTCGGAAACATTGTTCCAGCAACTAATTTTCATAGTATTAGTACCTATATTTTACACAATGGGGACTGGAGCTGAGAGGATGGATACTGGCATGCTAAAGGTAATGCCTGAAAGCAAGATATGAACTAGGATTGTCCCTCTCCATATCTCACATGCTTCATGGTGGTGCTTTACTAAGGAGAAACAATTATTTGAACCTTTCCCAAATATATCACATATAAAAGAAATTAATGAAGCAAACCTACCCTGTTTCCCCTTTTTTAATACGTAGTCATAAAGTAAGCCATGGCAGGGTTTTTTTACCTTTGTGAGAAGTAAGACGTACCCCCAAAGTAAGCCATGGTGCCGCCATTGTTCCCATCGCCTCCTCAGCCCCTCCTGCGTGCGCAGGGAGCCAGCAAACCAGTGAGAGGCACGGGGGGAAAACGCGCCTCTTGCGGAGTCTGCCCCACCTGCTTAGCGCGCAGGGAGAGGCGCGGGGGGGAGACGCCTCTTCCTGCCCCACCTGTTCCCCGTGCGCAGGGAGCCAGTGAACCAGCGAGAGGCACGGGGGGAAACGCGCCTCTTGCAGAGTTCTGCCCCGCCTGCTCAGCGCGCAGGGGGAGGCTGTATCGTACCATACTGACGTAATAAAAGTAAGACATCCCCAAAAATAAGCCACCCTGTGTTTTTTTGAGGGAAAAAAATTATAAGATGGTGTCTTAAAAAGGGGGAAAGACGGTATATGTATCCCAGAAGCTGGAATTTCTATCAAAACAGGAAAGAAATAGTTCTTACCTAGGCAAATGGGCACTTTTGTCCAGTTCCCATTGTTACAAAAAGTTCTGTTTTCTCCTTCCATGGCATAATATCTTTGGCATTTGAATTCTACTGAAGAGCCAGATGCATATTGCTTCTGTGATAAGGTGATAATGTCTCCATTCTCAATAGTAGGTGTGTGACTACAGTTTTTCCCCATTTCTAGTAAATAATAAAGCGATAAGAACAATGATTTAGTACAGTTACCAAAGGTCAAAAATGAAGGACTTTGAAATCCCTTTGTTCAAATCAGGCATGTTGAGCTAGAATATTTTTCTCTCTCTCTTGGGATATTTGAAACAGAGGAAAACAGAGAAAAAGCCAGTTCTGACTCAGATGCAATAACATGGCATCTAACTAATGCAACCAAGGTATTCAGCTCCTGGCTGCAAATTGATTCCCTCAGAATACGAAGCTTTGAAGGAAGAATTTCAAGACGTGGTGTCCTTGTCCTTGTGTTTTATTTCCTCCATGCGGGTGGCGGGTCATTGACTCGCAAAGACAGCACTGGAAGCATTCGCTTTTGAATTGGAAAGTGAGGTAGTTATAGACCGTTTGAACATTTAAATAACCATAGAGGAATTTTTCAATATGAACAGCATGTTTACCAGAGATACACGATGGCAAGTCCATGTGCCCATCAATACACTTCCTGACTGAAGGAGCTGTGATGACATGTCCTTCCTTACACAGGAACTGCAGCATATGATTATGCTGAATCACTTGGGACCGTCTTCGCTTCCCAGGCAGGAGCAGGTCTTTTGCATCTAGCTGTTGTTTTGTGATACCACAAGGTGCTAAAAGAAAAAATGGGAGAGGAAGGCAGGGATCATAGCTGGGACTCATTTCTCTGTGTGTCCTATTCCATTTGCCCTCTTTGTGCTGCAAGGTTACCTCATATCTGTCGCTGTCTTTACATGTGCAAAACAGGAGGATGTAAACACATGAGGAAACCCAATAAGGACAATCTCATTTGCTGCACCTACTCAGTCATTCATTGTGGTTTCTGTCAACTTGCATTTAAATACTGCAGAAACATGGGAATAAAAATAGTCTCTAACTTGCCACCCACTGAAATGTATGGGGATGTATTTAATAGCACCACCCTATAGATGCACTTCAGAAGTAACTCCCATTCAGTGCAATGGGCTTAATCCTTGGGATGGAGTATAGGATTACAGCCTGTATGTCATTGGATTGTGACCCTACTTTTCTTTTCTTTTCCCCTCACAGTCTTGAGAAAAGGAACAAGAGCTCAAAGATGCAAACTGGCCCAAAGTGACACCTTGATTCCATGCTGGAGGTAGGATGCGAATTCAGATCCAGTCCAACTCTCAAACAATATGGCAACTCTGGCTATCGATGTTTGCACTAAATAACTCTGACCCAGAATGTGAATTTTCCAGTTTCCTCAAATTACAGCATTCTGCCCAATTATGCAAATCCATAGATCCATATTAGCAGAATTAAAGTAGCCATACCGTGTAAAGAAGAGGGATCTGTGATCCCTCAAATATTGTTGAATTATACCTCATATCATGATGAGAGTTGCTGTCCCACAACAATCCAGAAGGCCAGCAGTTCCCAATTCTTGACAGAGTGTTTCAAGCCCTCAAACATGGAGAAAGCAACTTTGCATGCAGATGAGTTTCCAGAGGCTATGTTGGACACCCCACATTTTGATTTAAAGTTTGCAATATTGAAAGTCAAGATGCCTCCTTACCCAAACACCTGGGTGCAGGTGTCCACTTTTGCCCACGACATATTATCCATTCAGTGCCTTCCAAGACATATCCAGGGTTGCACTTGTATTGTGTTCTGTCACCCTCCAGGTACCTGGCCTTCTCATCACTTATCATTTCCCCGAAATCAATGTCAGGTGGTTCTTCACAAACTGCAATTATATTTACCATCAATATCAACATTATCCCATTTTACTGAAAGCACAGTAAATGTCAGGGACCGTGCTGTGGAGGACTGCACTGAGGAGGAATGGTGGGAGCCTCTTCCCGCCCCCCGCCCCCCGCTCCTGATCCAGATCCTGAATCTTCCCAGGAGCAGGAGGACAGTATAGATTGAGAACAGTGGTTAATTGATTGGGAACAGTATAGATTGGGAACAATGTGTTAAATAAATGCATTTTAAATCCAATATTTTTCAAAATAACCGTCTATATTGGTAATCTTCAAGTATAAGCATTTATAAGGCTGAAATGCTCTGCCATTTACAATATAATAATAATAATAATAATAATAATAATAATAATAATAATAATAATTTATTATTTGTACCCCACCCATCTGGCTGGGTTTCCCCAGCCACTCTGGGAGGCTTCCAACAAAGATTAAAAATACATTAAAATGTCACACATTAAAAACTTCCCTGAACAGGGCTGCCTTCAGATGTCTTCTAAATGTCAGGTAGTTGTTTATCTCTTTGACATCTGATGGGAGGGCGTTTACAAGTTGATGTATTAATAAAATCATTACTGCTAAGTATACTGTTGAGCTTCTCATACATTAAAAAGTGTGGACTCACCATTCTGGGAAGTAGAGCATGTCCACAGAAGACATGGAAGAAGAGAGACCAGCCAGCTTTTCATAGCGCTGCTTGTTGCTCCGAGCCACAGAATACTCACTTTCCACAACTAATTTTTCTAATGACTGTCCTTGCAAAAAAAATCCCTGGTGGTTCATGGCTCTGTGCCATGGGAGGAGGAAGGATTACTGGAATGGGGAACATGAACCTTTCGACCAACAAGGAGTGTTTGCAAAAGATTTGCATTGGCACAGCACTTGGTGTAGAGATGGCAGCTAGGTAGAAGAACAACAAACCAAGTTGCTTCTTACCAAGTTGCAAACCTCTGAGAAATCCCTTTTAGCTGTCCTCTAACAGCAATGTGCACAACTAGGCAGGGCCAGCTCAGCCCCACCAGTGGCAGAGAAGCAGCACCAGCACTGAAGCCAATTTTGGGTGAGATTGCATCCCTTTTGGGCGAGACCTCGCCTGAAATCAGCACGCTTTCACTTGAAATTGGCACCAATGGAGGCACCACTTCTCTGCCAGCGCCAGATGTTGCCGGGCACACGGTGGAGGCGGTGGCGGCAGCGGGTCGTTCTAAATGAATTATAATATAGGTAATTAAAGGTTGCGTTGAGCTTTATTCCATGAAAGAAGAGAGGGTTAATCTATCCCACTCATCTGAGTGGACTCAAAGCACAGAGTCCAAACAGTCACGTAGAAAAAACAAGTTCCTGCCAAGTAAATTCCCAGTAACAATGCGGGTGTAATAACGTGCCATCTGTTTGTTTTCAAAAAAAAATCTGGTTGTGAAATATTAAGATATGCCACATTCTGAATGCTTATCAAACCAGGAAATATTATATTGTTTCAAGATCCCAGTTTCATGGTTTTTTCATTGTTCCTTTAGCTATTCACTTCCCTATTTCGGGGGGGGGGGGTTAACGACATTTCAAATACAGAAATCGTGCTCTGGCGGCGCAGCGGCAGCAGGAGGTCCCATTAGCTAAAGTGGTGCTTCAGGTTAAGTACGGACCTCCGGAACGAATTAAGTACTTAACCCGAGGTACCACTGTACTATAAGTGAAGACAGCAACTGTGTTAAGAGAGATGTTGAAAACTTCCTTGTTTCAACAGGCTTTGGGGAGCTGACTGATTTTAATGAAGGGGCTGGTGCTCTGTTGTTTTATATAGTTTCTATATACAGTGGTACCTCTACTTACGAGTAACTCTACTTACGTTTTTTTCGAGTTGCGAGTGACTTCCGGTAAAACAAAATGGCCGCCGCATCCAAAAAAATTCTACTTACGAAAAGACGTCGCGGCCGCTTTTAATAGGATTTTTTCGACTTACGAATTTTTGACCTGAATTTTTCGACTTACGAATTTTTCCCCCACAATGCATTCCTATGGGGATTCGACTTACAAATTTTTTCTCCTTACGAATTTGCATTCGGAACGCATTAAATTCATAAGTAGAGGTACCACTGTAGTCGTTTGGAAGCCAACTCCCCACAGAGCACACCTTTGGGGAACTGGCTTAAGGCACCAGGCCCGTTGGCAGACTAACTCTGCATTACAAAGATGGCATAACGGGTAGCAACATCAACCCCACTGTGTGGGAATCCCTTGTAGTCAACCACAGTGCTTAAGAGACAGACGGTCAGACTGGGCATCCATAGCAGGGACCAGAGGAGGAATAACTGCCGGGAGGAACGCAGAAATAAGAAAGGCAATCCTGCATCTGCCACAGCACAACCGGGTGCCTTCATCAGCCCCAGAAGCAACAAAACATGTCTCTCCCCTATCGGTCTCTACAGCCATAGCAGGCGCTGTAACTCTCCAGCCGTTTGACTTCACTCCCAAAAGTGCACTCCTCCATTGTCTTCCAAGACAGACAAATATCAACAGATATATGGTTTTAATTCTATCGTATTTAAGTCTTTTAATGAGCTCCACCTGTTTCCCCGAAGTTAAAAGTTGTGATCTTCAGGGAAACAGGTGGGGCATAAATGTAATACAATGATGATGATGTTGTTGATAATGATGATGAGCTTGGACTACTGCAATGCTCTCTAAATGGGGCTACCATTGAAGGTGACCCGGAAACTACAACTAATCCAGAACGAGGCAGCTAGACTGGTGATTGGAATGGCCGCCGATACCATATAATACCGGTCCTGAAAGACCTACATTGGCTCCCAGGATGTTTCAGAGCACAATTCAAAGTGTTGGTGTTGACCTTTAAAGCCCTAAACGGCCTCGGTCCAGTATACCTGAAGGAGCGTCTCCACTCCCATTGTTCAGCCCGGACACTGAGATCCAGCACCGAGGGCCTTCTGGCGGTTCCCTCACTGCGAGAAGCAAGGTTACAGGGAACCAGGCAGAGGGCCTTCTCGGTAGTGGCACCCGCCCTGTGGAACGCCCTCCTATCAACTATCTGAGTTTTAGAAGGCATCTGAAGGCAGCCCTGTTTAGGGAAGTTTTTAATGTTCGATGTTTTATCATGTTTTTAATATTCTGTTGGGAACTGCCCAGAGTGGCTGGCGAACCCAAACAGATGGGAGGGGTATATATTACCGTATCATTATCATTATCAGGAGGGGTGTATGCCCCATCCCCAAAGCCCATGTGTGCAACTGCCCACCTCTTTCCACACATTGAGCTGCAAAGTACAAATTATTGGCACCATCCTAATTTCTAAGGGGAATGTATTCCAAAGCTTGGGTCCCACCACACGGGATGGTGTTCTGAGTACTCCTTAAATTACCTTCAAGAACATGTGGCACCCCTGCCCTGACAAATCCATGCTTACCATGGAATATAATCTATGTTCTGCTGGTCCCGATTGTGGAGACGTAGCTGTTAAAGGCATAAGAACCCCTTCCATTTGAGGAAGTGAGAAGCTTCAACCCATGTAAAACATAACAAAGACATCCTTTGTGCTACTTGACTTTCTTTCACTCGCCAAGGGTGCTTAATGACTGATTTATAGATGCTATCTGCTTTATATGTGGCATTGGGTTCCAGAATGCTTGACTGGCACACACTGGCATCAGTACCAGCTTACAGCAAAGGGGCCATCTCTGTATGTTTGCTTTAATGGCACACTCATTGCTCAGAGTAAAGTCAGATCACAGACACAGTCTCAGGGCATGCAAAGAGTTCCAAATAAACCATGCAACACAGGATGGCCATATTTCTAAGCTGCGATGCAAAATTTGGCATCCCATGTACCGGTAAGAGGAGCGCATGCACTGGCATTTTCATCAATTTTCATGTTTTTGCCTTGTAGATGTATCAACTGTCACCATGCAGCACAGCACAGACTCTCCCATTGCTCCTGGAAGCCAGAGCAACCCCATGCCTGCAACAAGTGATGGCATTACCAGCAGAGACCTTTTAGATTTCTTACACACTATCCATGCCACAGGTAAGTTGGCAGCCCTAAAGAACAGGATGGTGGTTTAAAAATGCACATCAGGTCGGCTGCGATTTCATACGCCTTTGTTTTTTTTATACAGTAAAATCACTCGAGAGACGCCTGACTATGCTTGAGCAGGAGCTGCAGGAGCTAAAGAGAGAGAGAATGAAGACTAAGTAGCAAACCACCTGCATTCTGGAAGCCAGTCATGAAGAATGGAAGGAGAACGTAAACAAGAACATTAGATCATAGTCATGTGGCACACTGTTCCTGTATCCATTTCTTTTACTAATGACTTTTTGGGAACCCACTGCAAATTGTTTGCAAGGCACTTGAGGGCAAAGTCCCTTGCCCTTCTAGCAGTGCTGTTTTTGTTCTCTTATAATGGCAATGGTGTCCACCTGAGAGGTAAAAGAACTGAGAAAGCCCTGCTTTCTAGCAATCCCAATGCCACATCCCCACATGCTACAGTCCCCAGTGAGGTGCCCAGATGCTGCATCGACTTCTTGGGGTCCTTTTCAGTTGATTCAGCCCAATGACATAGACAAGGTCCTCGTGGAGATGGAGATCGCAACATGTCTCCTCAAACCTTGTTGCTCGTGGCTTACTAAAGCTTGCTGAGAGGGCGTGACTGAGCCCATATTCTTACATGGTTCTGCTCTTAACTGCCTGGTTGCTACCAGAATGTAGTACTAGGATATTGTTGTGTTGTTCTGTGGCTTTTAAGCTGTGAGGTCCTGTAAGAATCCATTCTGTATCCTATGACAGTCAACATCAATATGAGACTGCAGGGAGACACCAACCAAGATTTTGGTGCATGGTCTCATCAGTATTGCAGAATACAGATAACTCTCTCTCCATTCCATCAGAATCAAGAGAAGTTGGGAAGGTGTTTGACTGATGGGTGCCAAACGTAGGGTTGCCAGGTGTCCACTTTTTCCAGGACACGTCCTCTTTTTCATGATGAGACTCTCCAGAGGGATCCATGGTTAAATGTGTCCTCTTTTTTTGCTCTTCAAAATATGGCAACCCTACAATAAAGGGAAGCTTTATTCTGATAAGACAGAGGTGCCGAGGGTGGTGCTTCGTTGTCCAGGAAGTAGTTATGCAGCATGGTTCTGCCTTCCTCCTTTTCCTCTTAAATACCTTGCAAGCTTTACCACAACAGCACAATTGTACAGCCTGATTTGCGTCTTTTCCTGGCCTCTAGCATAAAACAATCTTACTGCATATAGCATATTAGTCCTCTTTGTTGCACTGGGAGCTTTTTAATATGGCTTAATAAAAAGAAAGGCAGGGTCCAGATCTAATTGTGTGCATATTAATCTCCCTATTCTGTTTCTTATTTGAGACCAAAATCCCTTTGCTTTGTTACGAAGCCGCTATAAATAAAGTTTCCAATGTGCAAACGTCCCACATTTCCAGCATTTATTAGCTAAGTTTCCAGTTGTCTTTTGAATTCTTTCAGGGCCCATATACCACCTGGTCATCATTTTATAGCAGTTATCATTAGCATTTGACATAATGAAAACTTAAGGGCAGTTTCCCAAATGTAGTCAAATGCAAGAGTGGCTGGGTAGTGGAGCAGGGCTGCAAAGCTGCTCTTCCAACGGAGCGTCACTGATGCTTACCTGGTTGGTATGGGACCAGGGAGGTGGCAAGAAACAGGACTGTGAGGGTGCGCTGATGCAATCCTGACCTCACAGACACGCTGCCACACTGGCCAGGTTGGTAGCAGTGACATCGCTCTTGGGAGGGTGGCACCTTCCAGCTCTACACTTCAATGAATGGAGGGCAGCAGGGATGGGTGAGGAGTGTAGGGCAGGCCCAGGGAAGCACCCCTGCTCTCTATCCTTTTGCAATTGGAACCACTAGAGGAAGAATACAGTGGTACCTCGGGTTAAGAACTTAATTCGTTCTGGAGGTCCGTTCTTAACCTGAAACTGTTCTTAACCTGAAGCACCACTTTGGCTAATGGGGCCTCCTGCTGCCGCAGCGCCGCCAGAGCACAATTTCTGTTCTTATCCTGGAGCAAAGTTCTTAACCTGAAGCATTATTTCTGCGTTAGCGGAGTCTGTAACCTGAATCGTCTGTAACCTGAAACATCTGTAACCTGAGGTACCACTGTTCCAGAACAGAGCTACTGTAAATCCTGACTACTTTGTGTTACTTACCGTATTTTTCTCTCCATAAGACGCACTTTTTTCCTCCTAAAAAGTAAGGGGAAATGTCTGTGCGTCTTATGGAGCGAATGCATGGTCCCTGGAGCCAAATTGCCTAGGGGCCAAAAGCAGATTGTGCTCTTTTTTTTTTTTACAAAGAGAGAAGAGGCTGCTGAAAGAAAGCCGCTGAACAGCTGTTTAGCAAACCATCGGGAGAGAGATAAGGCTCCCTTTCCAGCCCCGCCCCCTTGCTCCGTTGTTGAATGCAGAGGGGGAGGCTGTTTGTTTCCCCAGCGACATGTGACTGGCTGATTAGATTATCTGTCTGGAAACTGTAGGACTCCCTTACCTGTAGGACTAGAAGCTGCAAACTGTGAGTTGAACCCCATAAAAATGGGGCTTTTCCTCTTTGAAAAAGAAGCTGCACCAGTTTCAGCTGATCCTCAAAAAAGCAGGGCTTTTCCCTTTGCAAAAAAAAGCTGCACCACTTTGAGCTGATCCTAAAAAAAACAGGGCTTTCCCCCTTTCCTCCTCTAAAAACTAGGTGTGTCTTATGTTCAGGTGCGTCTTATGGAGCGAAAAATACGGTACACGTTAACCCAGAGGCAATGAACAATGGAGTTTACTCACATAGGTACAGTATGTAGGTTTGGTAATGGTACATTTTAAAAATAATTTGTAGGCTATACATTTTTATCATATACTAATAAAGGAAATAATATTTTTTTTAAAGAATAGCTTTTATTCTTATAGAACATAATATCCCTACAGGCTTCAAAAAAAATCATTGCAGTTTTACACAGCCAGAGCATTATTTAGAATTACTAATCCTCATTGACAGTTCAAACGTCCAGAGTCAGAAATGTTTACACAAAAGTCTTTCCTTTCTATAATGCTAGACATAATGTTTATACTTAAAGTGGACTGCACTATGTCTATAGTAATTCTATAACTTTATCCATCCATAAAAGTTCAAAGTGCGGCTTCCATGAAGTAGGCTTCCAAATTGAGATTCATGATCAGCTGTGAGCAGCTGCATAAAACCATGCATAGGAGCCACCTCCTGGGGCCATCAAAATATTTGAGGGGGATGCCCCCCCCCGTTGATGGCCATTGCAATTCAAATGGGGGGGTTTCCCCATCATGTGATTTATTCTGTGGGGCATGGCTTATTTGTCTCCCCCCCCCAATATTTTATTCAAGTTGGCACCCCTGAATCCATGGGAAATCTATTTGCAAAGAAACAGCTTGATTTGTTAATATTAAATGTAATTAATGAATGACTTTTGAAGATCATGTGCAGGTTAAAAATATCTTCTGTATGCTTCTTTCACTTATTTCTGTTATCTCTGTTAAGGAGAAAGCAAACAAAAAAAGGTAAGTTTGCATACATAGACTTCTTGTAATTATCCTTTGTGTAGATACCTATAGAATGTTGTTTTATTAATTTATTATATTAAATGGGTGGCATATGCAAGCAGTAGGACGATGTTGTTATTTCAATATTTTTTTACTGTTGTCACCCAACAGAAACTGATCACCAATTGCTGGCATTTTCACTTTTTAAAATATCCATGTTAGAATAAAAGGTCAAACATCATTTACATTATTTATTGCTGAATGATTACATATTATAACATAGCTGGGTGATACGTGTGTGAAATAAGTCTTATTGGTGGGCTTATTTCAGCTGCAACTCACAGGAACTCAACTCCGGCACCTCTCAGGTGGGCGCCATTGCCATTATAAGAGACAAAGGAAGGTGTACATGGTGAGTTCCAGCACCTCTTTTTCTCGAAAAAATAGCACTGCTTATTAGACAAACTTCTCTGATATTTATAGGTAAAACCTAGCACTAATTTAATAGGGTGGATCCAATCTCAGTTAGCTGAACTTCTATCGCACTGAAATCAATGGGATCTAAGTGATTGCAGAACTTGAAAACCATTTCGAAATTTACTGCTAGTACAGACTCAGTGTTGCACCCCAAAGACCACTGCTGTTGCATTTATGAGACAAGCTGAGATTCCTGGATATTATGGAGCCATGCAATAGGATGTTATGTGTCCACACTTTGGGAACGTAAGAGGGAAAAGACATGCTTTCCTTTTTTATTTCAAAACTGACATGATTTAAATCGCATAGGAAACAGCTTTACTAGAAAAGAAGAAGAGTAGAAGAGGAGTTTGGATTTGATATCCCACTTTATCACTACCCTAAGGAGTCCCAAAGCGGCTAACAATATCCTTTTCCCTTCCTCCCCCACAACAAACACTCTGTGAGGTGAGTGAGGCTGAGAGACTTCAGAGAATGGTGACTAGCCCAAGGTCACCCAGCAGCTGCAGGTGGAGGAGCGGGAACGTGAACCCGGTTCCCCAGATTACGAGTCCACTGCTGTTAACCACTACACCAAAGCTAACCAACAGACTGAAACTAACATGGGGACAAATATCTTTAAAAAGAAAAAAGAAACTGACACGGGGACAAATAAAAGATGAGGCCTTCACCCCGGTATGACTCCTCCTTTATTACATATACAGCCCAACAGGACAACAAGAACCCACCAGAAGCAGATGAACTGATATGGCTTACTTGACACAACGATCCCTCCCCTGCAGCACATGCAAACAACTTTCACTGCAGTCAGCTAAAGACAGCCAACCATTCTTTGCTCCCTCGCCCCACTGCCAAGGAAAAATAATAAATGGATAGAAAGAGATCCTATCCAAGTGATGCTGACACAAAAACCCCACACATACACTGGCGGATGAAAGGGATGCGGGGGTGTGGCCCGCCCCGGGCGTCATCCCTGAGGGGGATTACATTGCCATGCCACCCCCCTGGGACACTCGCCTCATGTGGCACACCCCCGGGACACTTGTCGCCGATGGCACACCCCCTGTGCCCTGTGCCATCCCTATGGGCGGCACGCTATGCCCCTATGGGCGGCTCGCGGCGGCCCTGAGCGCATCGCCCCAGGTGCCCAAGAGGCTTCCTCTGCCACTGCACACATACACTAAGTAAAAGGATGTAGGTTTTACCAACCCAGCCCCTCTCTCCTCTCCCAACCTTATACTGTATACAACACTCAAGTCTAACATGGAATATAACTGATCTATAAAAAAGACTCTACGACTTGAAAAAGAGACAATGCATGTACTTTTGCATCCCAATAAAATCTCTGAGAAAAATATTTTTGAGAAAAGCATGATTTACTTGAGATCAGGGCACTTGTCCCGAACTTACTTCTTTTTTTATAAATTCAATCCAGTTAATATTGCTAAGAATTGAATTGTCAGTGGAGGGGATGAGATCCAAGGGCTTCAGATATTTTGGTTTAAAAAAATCACGTTGTGATTAGCAGCATTTAAATTTAAATGGATCTGGTGAATTTATTCTAATGGCTGAGTGAGGAATCAGATTCCCCCCCCCCGCTTGTGAGTTAACACCGCTAGGTATGCTGCACCATGACTTAATCTGGGTTTCACTAGCATCACCAGAACCACTTTTTATATTTTTAATTCTGTTTAGGACTTTAAGAGAGGAAGATGAAAAGAATGAAAGGAAAAAGAGAGTGAGTAGGAGAAAATAAGAGATGGGGAAAAACAGAGAGGGAAAAACACAGGGAGGAAATAAGAAAAATGAACATACGTAGGTATATGGATAAACATTGAAAAGTGATTTCCATGATACAACTTAAGGTCAGCGGCAGGACTGAAAATATTCATTAAATAATGAATATTTATTATTTCCTTTTGTAATACATAGTGCTTTCTATACCTTAACAAAAATCACAGCTATGTGTGTTGAATTTTCTGTTATTATACGTTACTGCAATGTACCTACACGTATACATCTTGGGTAGACCAACTTGCCCTCTCTGCATGAGGCTCTGAAGGGAGGCGAGGATGGATCTGCCTGAAAGCCCCGTTTGCAGACAAATTCTGTCCAATCTTCAGATGTGGAATAGATTTTTGTATTGTAACTCCACTTCAGCCGTATGTTGTTCTGATTCATATCTTCTTCGGTTGCTGTACAAGGAGCTGTAAAAAGGCACAAATCATGTCATCTAAGAGATTAATTTGACAATAAGGAATTCACTTGACCAAAAAACCCCAAAACAAAACATTTTGGATTGTGCCCAAAGTTAGTCATACTCAGTTAGTCAAACCCACTGAAATAAATAGAGATTAATGTAATCTCATGAGTGGGTCTCCTCTGAGGAAAACTAAGTAAAGCTTAGGGCCTACTGTACCTAAAAGTTCATTGACTTCTGTCAAATGAATAAAAATTAATAGCAATTTGAATATTTCCCCCATGAAAACCAATTGGGAGTCACAAGCTTTAGATTTTCTGAATTGAGATTCAGCCAACGTGAAGAAAGCATCAGTAGCAGTCCACATTTAATTGGGTGCTTTCTGAATTGGGGGTCTAGTATCAATACTATTATACATTATATAGCAGTATGTGGTTTACCAAGTTATTCAAGAAGACCTCAGCACTTTTTATTCCAACATGACCTTTTCCGTGGGGTGACAGAAAGGGAACTTGGTAGTGATTTTATGGACAGCCCTTCCATTGTCCCATCATTCCATAGTGAAACTAGAGGCTTCACAACATTGGTAGATAAATCCCCCAGAGCAAAGGGAATCTCTCATGTTCTATAGGTTTCCATGAGCAGACCATCCCAATGATCCCCTACTCCCCCTTGCAGGGAAAACCTGCTACCACAAAGTCAACTTCACCAGGACATAATCCACCTATGACAACCCCTCCCAACAATGGGCCATTCACAATCTTCTTTCCAACAAAGGTCAAATTGAAGGTATGACATAAATTGGGTCCACATTGTACTGAGAGATCCCTGCTGTTGTCATGGTAGCTATGAGTTCTTGAGTCAGTCCAGACTATGCAGCCTCGGCATGTAAATGAAGTCTCCAAGCACAAATATCGTAAGAGCTGTCACATGGGAGAGGGAACAAGCTTGTTTTTTCCTGCTCTGGCTCAAACCAATGGCTTCAAGTTACAAGAAAGAGCTGTTCAACCTCCCTCAGGAGGTTGCGGACTCTGCTTCCTTGAGGTTTTAAAGCAGAGGTTGGATATATATCTGCCATTGATGCTTTAGCTGAGATTCCTGCATTGCAGGGGCTTGAACTAGATTGGGGTCCCTTTCAACTCTATGATTCTATGAAGTGCTTGGGGATTCCCCAGTACAGCTCCCCAGATCATCTCCACTAACTTAAACAGAGAGGCTGGTGAACATCAGATTGAACAGTACACCAACAGGATCCCTGTTTCGTGTCTCTGGCCCAACAGCAGAAACAACTCAACCCTGGCTCCCAGGTGGATTGGTTTCCTGATGAAGAAGATACCAGATCAGATCCCTCATCCCCGATCAAGTCACAGAGGAACATTTTATTGTGGGCTAACAGGGCATTCAGTAACAGCAGAACAAGAGGCCTGTAATGACAGCCCAATTTTTGTCAGAAGAGGCAACAACCTTAAGATATCTCCTATGCCTTCTCCTTATCTGGGGTAAAGAACAATATGGTCTCCACAAGTGGCAATTGTCAAACTATTGATTTTTGTCCAAAACATTACAACGTGAAGTTTGAAGGCTCATTATAGATGTGATTAACCTTAAGGCCCATCTAATAGTTTGTTGATGTCCTGGCTGTTTGCAGGGAGAGGCATTGAGGGGAATTTGAATTCACTGCTGCGAGGAAAGTGGAAGGTCAGTGTCTGAGAGGAAAACCTTGCAAAGGGAAAGAGCTCGTGCATTCTGGGGGACTGTTAGACCCACATGGCTGCCTATTATTATCACTAAAGGCATCCAAAGTTTGGTGGGTGGCTCACTTTGCTGCATGAAAGAACTACCTGTAGTTTGTGGGAGGAGCTGGGATGGAGGGTAACTAAAAGTGTGTAGTAAAGCAAAAACACATATACAGAACAATGCCAACTGACATCACACTGGTGCCACAAAGTCACAGGTTTCTGAATTTATTGAATATCCTTCAATAGAAGAGAAAAAGCAAAGATTGAGAGAAATTTCCTGTACCTATGCATGTTGGTGTATCTGTCCAATGCCCGTTGACACACCGTACATTTTGATTTCCTTGCATATTGTAGAAAGCTTGGCACTTATACCGTACATATGCCCCTGGCATATATTCCGAAGTTGCCGTGCCCAGAAAGTCTCCATTTTCAATAGGAGGTGGAGGACCACATCTTCCCGCAGCATCTGTGGTGATGCATTGAAACAGAAAAAGGAATCGATTACATGGCACTTATTAGGATTACACATATGGCTGTGCACACAAGCAGTTCTATAATTCAGCTTCTACATCAGGAAAAAAGAAAAGAACCATGCAAAGATTTAATTTAAAAAGGAAGAAAAGTTTTAATATACGTTTTATTGAGCTATGTATATCTGCTTGGCGAAATAATCAGTGAACAAATTGTCTTTCTAAGGTCTCTTCAAGTGTGGCTGACATTCCTTCAGCACCTCCTTAGTTGGTCAAATAGACCAATCATTAAAACAACTAGAACCTATTTTGACATGGATGGGAGCTCATTGGGAGGAGGAGGAGGCAGTCCTCTGAATTTTGCTCACCTCTTCAATATCAAAATTTTTAGTTACAGGTAGGTAGCCGTGTTGGTCTGTCATAGTCAAAACAAAATAAAAAATTAAAAAAATTCCTTCCAGTAGTACTTTAGAGACCAACTAAGTTTGTTCTTGGTATGAGCTTTCGTGTGCATGCACACTGGTATCTGAAGAAGTGTGCATGCACACGAAATCTCATACCAAAAACAAACTTAGTTGGTCTCAAAGCTGCTACTGGAAGGAATTTTTTAATTTTGTTATTTTGTTAGAACCTATTTTGACATGGATGGGAGCTCATTGGGAGGAGAAGGCGGCAGTCCTCTGAATTTTGCTCAGCTCTTCACTATCAAAATTTATCATATTCCGCTGTTTTTGAAAATCTCTGTCAGTATCTTGCAAGTGTCTATTTGTAAAAATTGATTCTACAGAAGCGTAGAAGTTTATAAAATGCTGGTGCCTGAATATCTTGTGCTTCCATAAACACCTCTGCTAGTTTCCTCCTTTCTGCCTCTGATGTCTGGAACTCCTGCCCCAAACATACAACTTGGGGGTAGCCAGTGTGATGCTATTTAGATGTTGCTGGACTACAACTCCAATCAGTCCCAGAATGGTCAATGGTCAGGGGAGTTGCAGTCCATCAACATCTTGAAGCACTACGTTTGCTGCAGTTGAATGGGGGTAATTCCACTGGTTCTAAAACCGCCTTTCTCATGAAGAGTTTGGCTTCCTGCTTAGCAATGTCTGAAATGGGATGGGATGAGGCAGGGTCCACCCCTTCATTTTGGGCAGACATATTTGAATATGACCTAATCAACTCTCTCTTTCTTGCCTTGTCCCCCTCCAGATTTTGTCCTCCATGTGGGTTTCCCAAAGCCATCCTGTTAGGTACTGTGCAAAGCACAGTAGATGAACCTTTAGTCTCATCCAGTGCTGTGTTTATGTTCCTACCTCTCCAATCTACTAAAGTTCAGTTTGTAAGCTCTTTCAGGAACGGACCTGTTCTTATTTTTCTGTATTGTTTCCCCTCCACCCCAACTCTTATGCTTTAAAGCACCTTATGCATTGATGGTGTAAAAAAAAACATGATATTATTCTTACTTATGAGGTTACAAGGGTTAGCCAAATGGTGGAACGAATGTCTAAATGATCTACAACACATATAACACCACAACACAACTCTCACCACCTCAAATGGCATTCTTCAAGGTACACAGGAAGCTCCCAGTCATCAACATGTGCCACAAACAGATGATTACATTGCAAATAGCTCAAACTAAATTAAATAAGCATAGCAGGACACCTTTTGCTGTGGAAGACCAATTTGGTCTGCATGGATTTCTTCCCAATCACAGTCATGATGATCGGTCAATGAAGGAAAACTACCACCCCCAACTACTGAGTGATCCCATAGGAATCTCCATCAGGCCCATTCTAGATGAAGATTGACTACCTCTGGTATATTCCTTATAGCCCAGAGATTAGCAGAAGGTAAATAATAAATGTCAGTCCAAGACTATGCAAGAATCCGCACAGCGCAAAATTTAACATGCAACTTTATTTTTAAAAGGAAGAATGTTATATTCCTCTCTTTTAGAATATAAAATAAATTGGACATCAAATACCTATGCATCTTGGTGGTACTGTCCATTCTTTGTTCACACACTTTACTGTAAAAGCTCCAAAAAGGCTGTATCCTTGGAAACAGCGATAGCGCACCTTCTCAAGAGGCAAGTACCTTTGCTTGACATCAGTCGTAACCTGACCATTAGAAATCCGGGGTGGGGGAGGGCATGATACATCTGAAATGATAGAGAAAACTTCTTCAATCCTTGAAAACGCATTTTGTTTCCACAAAGCAGCACCTACCAGTTTGTTCCAACATTCTGAGACTGGACAAAAGATGTCGTGTGAGAGGATACTGTCCTAAATGTGAGAATTGCTGGTCCCCAACCCCCATCAAGGGTATAGGCTCCTATCTACCCTGCTGTAACCATAAACACATGGACTTAGGAAAGAGCCCTTTTCGACTCAGTGTAAATCACGAGACAGCCAATCACGTTGGGAGTAGAAGTGGCCCAGGCCTTCAGAAATGTATATAAGCAGTTGCTTTGCCCCTGTTGTCCAGTTCCGTTAGTTCAATAAAGGTTCTGGCTTTTATCACTTTGTCTTACCCCATGGGAACCCACTTACACTTCACTTTTGTAAATGAGTCCAGGAAGAAAAGTCCCTGAATATGGCAGCTGTATTGGATCATTTAAGGGTAAGTCAAGGGGCATATGGCAACCCCTCTTCCCTGCTCCCTGGAACACAAAAAGCACTGAAGTCCACATGCTTTACAGGCACATAGGAAACTGCCTTATGTGCAGTCAGACCACTGGTCCACCTAGCTCAATTTTATCTATGCCAGGGATCCTGTGGCCCTCCAGATGTTGTTGGACTACATCTCCCATCACCCCCAGCCAGCAAGGTCAGAGATGATGGGAATGCAGTCCAACCACATCTGGGGGGCCACAGGTTCCCCATCCCTGGTCCATATGGACTGGTAGAGGCTCTCTAGGAGTTCAGACAGGAGTTTGCCTTGGCCTCCACTTGGAGATGCCAGGGATTGAACGTGGCGCTTTGCGCATACAAAACCAGTCTTCGATCCCTGTTATTATATTGCAGTATTGAAATTCTCTTATACCATTCAGGTCTTCTTTGAGCCCCAAATGCACAGTCTGAGAGGCAGTTTCTATGCTGTGTTGATGCCCTTCACCACCCGAGGCTGACGGGAAAGAGGCATGTCTTAACACTGGGAGGTCACTCTATGATGCAGTATTTCCCAGTGCAGAGGCAGAATTGCAAGCCCTCAGAGGAGGGAACACGGAAACAGGACTCACACAGGTGGATAGTTCTCCTTTATAGGACTTTAAAAATAAACTTATTTGGCTGTAACAGTAAAGCATGCCTCCTGTTTTAACTGAGAATTAAAATATCTGAATTGGCCACCGGACATTTTGAAAGCAATAACAACAACAACAACAACAATAAATTTATACCCCGCCCATCTGGCTGGGTTTCCCCAGACACCCTGGGTGGCTCCCAACAGAACTTTAAAAACAGAATAAAACTTCAAACATTAAAAACTTCCCTAAACAGTGCTGCCTTCAAATGTCTTCTAAATGTCAGGTGGTTGTTTATTTCCTTGACCTCTGATGGGAGGGCGTTCTACAGGATGGGCGCCACTACTGAGAAGGCCCTCTACCTGGTTCCTTATAACCTCACTTCTCGCAGTGAGGGAACCATTAGAAGGCCCTTGGAGCTGGACCTCAGTGTCCGGGCTGAACTATTGGGGTGGAGACGCTCCTTCAGGTATACTGGTCCGAGGCCATTTACGCCTTTAAAGGTCAGCACCAACAGTTTGAATTGTGCTCGGAAACGTACTGGGAGCCAATGTAGGTCTTTAAGGACCGGTGTAATGTGGTCTCGGCAGCCACTCCCAATCACCAGTCTGGCTGTCACATTCTGGATTAGTTGTAGTTTCTGGGTCACCTTCAAAGGTAGCCCCATGCAGAGTGCATTGCAGTAATCTAAGCGGGATTGTTACCTCCTTCACATTTATGTTTGGCACACAGAATAATAAAAGATCAGGAACCCATCAACTGAAATGCTAGGTCTTACCTACACATGTCGGTGGTTCTGACCACTCTTTATTTTGACATGTTACATTAGCTGATCCAGATATTTCAAAACCTTCATGGCACTGATAATGCACCTCGTGGTCAGGCAGATAGGCCTCTGCTGTCCCTGCCACAATTTCAGCACCGACAACTGCAGGGGGCTCTCCACACATTGCATCTAAATGGGGAGAAGAAACCAACAAATAAGCTTTTCCTCCACAAATTGTGCTTTCTGCATAGATACCCATCATTCTTTTTTAAAGAAAGAATACCAGAACCTAATGTGAACAAACACAAAGAGCTTAATCCAAGCAAACCTTGCTTACAGACAGAGTCGCCAACTTCTCAAAAACATTGCAGGGGCACCATGCAATGCCCTGATGTCACATGTGCAACACTGCACAGAGCCGGGCGGTGGAGCCAAATGTGGCTGCAGCATGGCCCCAGCAGCAGGTGGACCCCGTCTTCCCCCTCCAGTTGCCGTGCAAGGAAAAGCAGTCACCCCCAAATGTCTTGGCCCCTAGGAGCTGGTGCCTATGATTACAGAGCATGGTTAAGGAGGACCAAGCTTAACTGCAATCCTGCTGTCAAATAGCCAAAGCTTGGTTTAACTGCCACACCTGTATGCAAAGACCAACAGTGGAGGTCCAACAGTTAAGAAGGCAGTTTCTGCAAATGCTGTAAGAGCAGATGGGGCTCACCAACTAGGTAGCCCATCTAGGAGAAGGAAAGCTCTGATCCTGAACCTTCACTGCCTTGCAGAATATCTTTAGGAGAAGGAAAGTAAACCCTACACAAATCCAGAGCAGAGTCCCTAAAACAGTTGACTGGCACCTTGTACACCTCATTCCAGCAACTGCTGCAGCCAAGCTGGTGCCAAATGTATTGCTCTGCTTTCCTTTGAACCACAGCAGCGAAGCTGAGAAAGGGGTCTTCTTGTCTGGGCAGTGCAGGGAAAATGAGAAGCTGGGAGAACTGAAATTGACAGATCCATGCATACCTCAGACAGATAATTATTTTAACCCAAGGTCATTTAGTTTAAGTATCTCTAAGATACTTGATTTGTTCTGCTATAATATAGGCCAAGTTAAGCTCTATGTCGCATAGATTTCAGTGGGAAGAATAACTACGTCCTCAAACTGGATGTTGCCATTACCTTTTAATTGAATTGTATTAGGCAATATTATTTCTTCAGGGCAAATTTAAATTTGACAAAGCGACATGTACCTGTACTATTATGATGGTAACAGAACCTGGGATTCAGCACTAAATTCCTAAATATAACCATCAGAAAACCAATTTACAATGTGTATCACTTAGCAACAGTTTACATCAGGGGTGGGGAAGTTTAAGCCTGGGGACAGGATTTAAATGCGGCCAGCCTCTGAGGCCCTACAATCTAATGGTGGGGCAAAAATACTCATTCCTTCCTTCCTTCCTGCCCTGGTTCTATCCCACAAATACCCATTCATTGCTGAATTGGAGTGAACAGCAATCCACAGAAAAGCACTCAGATATGGAGCATTAAAGCTTGGAGCTCTGCCTAGAAAGTGCAGGATGAAAGGTCAGTGTGGGTGAGTCCAGATTACTGCCTGATCGAGCACACTGTTGCCAATGCTGATCAGCAGAAACTCTCCAAGGTATCACCAGAGCTCATTCCAAGCCTTTCTACCCTTGATCATTTTAACTGGAGATGTAAAGGATTTAAGCAGAACCACATTTGTGAGCCTAAACATCTACAGAGATGATCTTGCTTTCCAAACCAGTGATTGAATTGCTCTGTTCCCAGAAGTAAACTACCTTTAGAATTGTTACCCAGGCAAAACATGCACCATACCTTCACAGGTTGAAGCTTTCGACCACTTTCCTTTTTGGCATATGATATTCCGTGGTCTTTCTGTAGCATAACCTGGTGCACAGTTGAAAGGTAGTATGACCCCAGGCTCATAGCGATTTTTTATCAATCCTTCATATGCAGCATCAACGAGTCTGGGGGGCCTCCCACATGACTTTTCTGAGAAGATAATACAAATGAAAATATGATTTTCAAAACATGTCACCATACCTGTGTCTGGATTTCCCTACTAAAATACTGAACAAAGCTGCATTTCAAAGGCTGAGGGGAGTTGTGTGTCGTTGGTTGCCCCCCCCCAAGAGTGAGATATGAAGGCAGGCAGAAAGTGGGCAGAGGGATCAATAATCAGAGTACTTCACAATGGGTTGAATGTCGAAGAAAATAAATATTACTGGGAAAGTAAACAAATGGTTTAGTAATTTAATATGTCTGCCATGGCCAATCCTCAGAATTTAGAGACATGTTTAAGTCTGGCCAGGTCCTTAGTTCACTGGCTTTCAAACTTTTTTACCACCTTCCTAATTGCCTGCTCTCAAGTTTCAATTCAACTCCCAAAGAAATCCCAAATATTGCAATATTCTGGAGATACAGCCTAAGGCACATTCTGTTTAAGCAGTGCAGTGGCTATAGCTGTTGGGTTTTGCCACTGCCCCACATAAACTTACAGTGCAGCCCATAATACACATTATGCCTTTTGCTGCTGTGCATTACAGGGAAAATCCAGTAAATGTGGATCAGGTTCTTTCGATCAAGTTTTCTTTCACAGATGCTTGTCTGTTCTGACAAGGGATGGTAAGCCAGTAAACCAGCCTCTCACTGAGGAGCCCCTGAAAAGTTTCTGAGACATTCAAGTGCTGCCCAAAACCATGGTTTGAATATTAAAGCAAAAAATAATAATGTTGCACTGCAATTTGAATTACCCTCAATTCTGCACGAGAAAAAATATTTCAAGACTCTGAATGTTTGCTTCATACAAAAAGAAAAATGGCCTACTCCATGAACACTGAGTTTTTTGTTTTGTTTTTTTTCTAATTTCATCCAAATAGAGTCCTGTTTACTATAAAATTTGTGATGTACTTGTTTAAATGTTCTTGTCTTAACTAAGGAGCAAATTTTCAATTAGCCGGGCCACAAGTAATTTTACTAACCTGTTTGCTGATTTTAAACTCGTTAAATCATATCTAAACTATTTTTATCTAAATTGTTAAAGTGATGTTGTATAAACTGTATACGGTTTTTAAATTCTTTTCTGTGGGCCTATGGCCGTAAATAAAGAAATTTGAGGGGTTGCAGGAATCGAGAGAAGCATTGGCTGGCTTCACGGTTTCCCCCAACATTGAAAAATTTGAATGTTTGCTGGTTGGCAAGACACTTCAAGTGAGGCAGTTTCACAATTTCTATAGGCTTGGCAAAATGTCTTCCCTCTTGATGGAATAAGACTGAAGTCTCATTGAAAGCTCTTCATTGGGTATACAGTGGTACCTCGGTTTTCGAACGTAATCCATTCAGGAAGTCTGTTCGAGTTCTGAAACGTTCGAAAACCGAGACGCAAAGGACGGTCTGCAAATTTAATAGAGAAAAGTGAGGAAAATACAGTAGTACCTCAGTGGAAGCCGTTCGAATATGGAAGCATTTACTTCCAGGTTTACGGCGTTCGAAAACCAAAAGGTTCATCAACAGAGACGTCCAAAAACTGAGGTACCACTGTATAGTTACCCCTCCACTCTTGAATGGAAGCATATTTTCTTACCTCTGCAAGTTGGCGGTGGGGACCACTCCCTATTTTCGCATGTTGAAGTACTTGATTCCCCAAGTTCAAAACCTTCATGGCAATGATACTCCACACTTTCACCAGAAAGATACTTTCTCTGGAAACTATTATTTATCTCACCATGGGCAATTGCAGGGGGATCTCCACATCTTGCATCTGGAAAGGGAAATATATAGAATGAAGTCTTTGTGAATACAATTAAAGGGCATAAAAACATTTCCAGAGTGTTTTATATGCAGAACTGCTCCCTCCATTTTCATCTGGTAGAAAGTTTCAGAGGCAGCCAATTCAAAGTCATTTTACAAAGTGAGGCAGGGAAGAAAGAAAGTTGGAGGCTTATAGTGTTGCTGTGATATCTGTCATTTTAATAATACGTGCACTGCAGATGGGACAGTGGCTAGGTACCTAGATACCATAGGTTTACCAAGAATTTGTTCCAGTTAAGTGAGTCAGTGTAGCAGCCACACGACGCATACACGTTGGCTTAGTGAAGTGCAGTTTATTTACAATACATAAGAAAAACAACCAAGCCTACAGACTGCAGCTCTCTGCTCTAACGATCTCTTCACTACTCTGTTGATGACTCATCTGAAGGGTCGGGGTGTTTCTTCTGCCCTTTTAAACCTCGTGAAAACACCATCCTCTTCCGCCTCCTCTGCGATGACAATTTCCCTTTCTCTTGCACCCCACCCTTCTTGCGTTCTTCCCAAGTTAAAGGTACAGACTCTGACAGACTGCTGTCAGAGAAACTTGGCCTCGCCAAGGACTGAGCACTTCCCTCTATCTTATCTCTGTCCGTTTCCTTGCCAACCTGTTCCCCCGGCTCTTGGCTGCCCTCCCAGTCAGCCAGCTGGTGGCTACTCGGTGGTAACCTGACAGTCAGTTGGGGTTATTCTCCTAAAAAGGTGCTCAAGATTTCAGCAGCACTTTCCGTTCCTTAGTTAATTCAAACCATAGCAGCAAGTCATAAGACTACTTAGCTCAATACTATGCATAGTATCTTTCATGAATTGCAGGATTTTATCCTCTCCTTGTGTGCCCATTATAGGTTGCCAATGAAATATGCAGGGTGCAATGCCATTGTCTTGAAAGTTGGAGAATGGAGGAGTTATTTGCAACCAAGTGGTCTCCTTCAGGCATTCAAGTTCTGCATTCAACTAAGGCATGTGTAAGGAGGAGCTTGGCAACTCTCTCCTTCCTCTATCCGTGTTTACTGAATGCCTGCACACAGTTTGTCTGCATACTGCCTGGGTATGTGAGGAAGGGCGGGATATACATTCATTCAATCAATCAATCAATCAATTAATAAATCAATCAGATCACATCATATATTTTATCAACTATGTAGGGGACATGAGGGGAAGAGTGGAAGACACTCGGTTGCTACTTACGGCATCAGCTGCCATCCATGTTACATCTAATTCCTGACATTCTATTGCAGCAGCTCCCAAACCTCTTGGAGAGAAATTCATCATGGAGCACTATCTCCACCCTTACAGTATGCCAAAGAAACCTATTTATTTATTTTCCTTTCCAATCTCTTCATGGAGCACTTGGAGATGCTTTGTGGAGCACTGAGTGCTCCATGGAGGACAGTTTGGGAACCGCTGTTCTATTGAATAAGCATCTTTATTACCTCACAAGTGCATTACTATTAAATAAAAAAAGGTAAAGAACCGCTGGAGGGTTAAGTCTGGTCAAAGGCGACTATGGATTTGCGGCGCTCATTTCGCTTTCAGGCCAAGGGAGCTGGTGTTTGTCCACAGACAGCTTTCCGGGTCATGTGGCCAGCATGACTAAACTGCTTCTGGGGCAATGGAACACCATGTCGGAAACCAGAGCACACAGAAACGCCCTTTACTTTCCGACAATCGTTACCTATTTATCTACTTGCACTGGTATGCATTCGAACTGCTAGGTTGGCAGGAGCTCTGACAGAGCTCACCCTGTTGCGGCAAGCCCAAGAGGCTCAGTGGTTTAGACCACAGCAGCACCCGCATCCCTGGTTCAAATACCCACTATTAAATAAGAAGAAGAACATAAGAAGAGCCTGATGGATCAGGCCAATAGCCCCTCTAGCCCAGCGTTCTGTTTTTCAAGTGGGCAGCCAAACATCTGTGGGAAACCTACAAGCCTGACTTGAGCAGAAGAGCAGTCTCCCTTCCTGTAATACGCCCAGTCGTCTTATATGCCGGAAAACACGGTATATCAGAACAAATGGCAATCTGGGGGAAACCCAGATTCCTGTTAGCTCCGATTGAGCACTAAAGAGCAGTTTCTGTCCAGGAAGGTGACAGAAGCAGCAGAACAAGGGGAGGTGTGGATAAGCCAGTCTGTATATACATATGTATCATCATCAAACTTTTTATTGGCACCGGATGTCAGGGGCTGGCCGGGTTCCGAAGCGGTGCCAGAGGAGACAGCGGACCTAGATAGAGCCACGCTGACGCCCGAGGAGTTACTGAGGGTCTGGGACCAAGAGCAGGCACAGCCCCTGCTGACGCCAGAGCAGATAGTGCAGCAATGGGAGGAAGCTTCCACCAGAGGGCTAGCACAGCCAATGGGAAGGGACCAGGAGAGGGAGTCCGAGGAGGAGGGGAGGCTTAGAGATCCTGCCGGAGCATCAGACACAAGCAGCGTGGAGGGCGAAAGCGAAAGGGAAAAGGGAGCCGTAGGACCACCTCGGTCAAGGGCACGGAAGCGGAAAAAGGAGAGGCGGAGACTAGGGTTTCCGAAGCTCCTCTGCTGGGGGCGGAGCCGCAAATCAGTACTCGAAGGATCTGACTCCGAGGGGTCGGATGCATAGCCGTGAAGTCTGGACTGTTCAATGTTATAAAATAAAGTGATTAGTTTAATAGACGGCGTTTGTGGATGCTTACTTCCGAGGAGACACACATCCACCTCACAGCATCCTTCGAGTCTTCGTCACCTCCTCAGAAGTAAAGCACAACCAGCATGAGTAACGCGGAGGAAGCCGCAGCGTTAGCTGCCCAAGGAGCCGGCGGTGGAGGTGCCCCTACCTGGGAAGACAGAGCTCGTGAGCTAGAGGTACTGTACCGAATTAGTCAAGCCAGGTTGGAGGAGGCAAGAATTCACGCTGAGCAGGGCAGGAGTGCGCAGGCGGCAAGGCGAATCACCATGCTAACCAGCAGGTTTCAGGGCAAGCCGGAACAGTACATAGGTTTTAAAACGGACATGCTATATGCCCTGGAACTGCAAAGAGACTCATTTAGAAATGAGGAGGAGCAGGTCAGATTTGTAATTTCGCATTTTGAATCAGCTGCTCGTGATTGGGTGAGGCCACTGATTATGGCCAAGGACCCAGCGCTTCAGAGAGTAAAAGAGTTCTTTAAAGCGATGGACGTGGTTTATACTAGCCGCTCTGAACAGGAATTGGAATCGCAGGAACTCCTGCTTTTGAGGCAAGGGACTATGACGGTGAGAGAATACCAGGCAAAGTTTTCGTTGTTGAGTCATCGTCTGGGATGGGACACCAATACCCCTCAAATGATAGCGCTCTTTAAGCTAGGTCTGGCCGATGAAGTAAAGGACTCTTTGGCGAGAGGGGGTCCCTACAATGACATGAAAAGCCTCACAGAAGCAGCGATGGCAATCGGCATTAGAATGGAGATCAGAGACAAAAGCAGGAAGGAGGGAAAGGCGGGAAGGTGGTTCAACTTCCGCATTCCAACACAAGCAGAGAGACCGGCTGGAGCGCAAACGCACCTCCCGGAAGAAACGCCTATGGAATTGGGGGGAGCGCGCGCGCGCCCTATTTCAAACGCAACGGTTGCCAAGGGGAGTGACGCGCAAGGCGGGAAGGCGCCCAGGAAGTGCTTTGTATGTCACCAAATCGGACACCTAGCCAAGGCTTGTAATAAAAAGAAGGTGTGGCAAGGCATGACGGGGGCTGTAACAGGAGAGGGGGAGGAGCAGACGGCAAGGCAGGGAAACGGGAATGCCGGCTGGCAAGTCACGGCAACGCACCCGAGACACCCCCCCCAGCCCACCCGAGAGCGCCCTCCCCCACCCTCCCAAGCCAGGCATTGTGCTGGAAGTCACACTGGAGCTGCCCAATGGCTTCACCATGCAAGTCCCCGCCCTCGTCGATTCGGGCGCCTCCGCAGACTTCATGGATATGGACTTTGCCCGGCAACACCAGCTTCACCTCCTGCCATTGCATTTCCCCTTGCAAGTTACCACAATTGATGGAAGGGAATTGAAAGGAGGGGCTGTCACACAAAGCACTCCACCCATGCGGATGGGGATTGGAAGGCACTCTGAAGTTATTGCCTTCCACGTCACCACGTTAGCAGGTCCCCCCCTCATACTGGGGATGGGGTGGCTGGACAGACATGACCCAGTAGTGAGCTGGCATCAGCGCTCTCTAACGTTTGGTTCTGCGTATTGCATGGAGCATTGCTTGCAGCAGATGCGTCCTAAGGAGCAAGCAAATGCAGCCATGATGCAAGCAGGGCAAGTCACGCTCCCTGCGCAATATGCGGAGTTTCAGCAGGTGTTTAGTGAAAGGGAAGCGGACAAGCTACCCCCCCACCGCCCCTACGACTGCTGAATTGACCTGGTGCCAGGAGCTCAGCTGCCACCAGGCAAGCTTTATTCAATGTCGGAACAGGAGATAGCAGATCTGAAAGACTTCATTGACAAAAACCTGGCCAGAGGGTTCATCAGGGAAAGCAAGGCTGTAGGGGGCAGCCCAGTGTTCTGGGTGGACAAACGTGACACCCCCCAACGGAGGCTGGTTTGTGATTATCGAATCCTAAACTCCCAGACCCTCCCTGTCTCCTACCCCATGCCGAGAATCGACGACCTGCTGGCGGAGGTACGCAGGGGCAGGATCTTCACCAAGCTGGACTTGAGAGGTGCGTACAACCTCATCAGGATCAGGGAGGGGGATGAATGGAAAACCACTATGTTCACACCCTTGGGGGCTTATGAGTTCCTAGTCATGCCCTTCGGCCTCCAGTCAGGCAGCCAATGCTTCCAAGCGTTCATGCATCACGTGTTGGGACCCCTGCTGTACAAACAGGCAGTGGTCTATTTAGATGACATTCTGGTGTACTCTCAGACCCCGGAGGAGCACGTGCAACACGTCAAGGAGGTACTGCAGAGGCTCCAGGAGCACCAATTATGTGTCAAGCTGGAGAAGTGCCAGTTCCACACCACAGAAGTGGACTTCCTGGGCTACCGCCTCTCAGATGAGGGAATAGCCATGGACACCGACAAGGTAGAGGCGATCTTACAATGGAAGAGCCCCAAGACCAAGAAAGACGTGCAAAGGTTCGTCGGTTTCGCAAATTTCTATAGAAAGTTCGTCCCGGCGTTCGCAAACATGACGGCACCAATTACAGACTGCTTGAGAGGCAAGAAGAAGTTCCAGTGGACGGAGAAGGCGCAAAAAGCCTTTGAAACACTCAAGAAGGTCTTCGCCTCAGAGGAGCAGTTGCTGCACGTGAACCCCAGCAAGCCCATCAGGATAGAGACAGATGCATCAGATCGTGCCATAGGAGCTATACTACTGCAGCAGGATCCAGCAGGGGAATGGCGGCCCTGTGCGTTCTATTCCAGGAAGTTGAGCCGGTCGGAGGCGAACTACGCTATCTGGGACAAGGAGCTGTTGGCAGTGGTAGCGGCATTCAAACACTGGCGTCACTTTTTGGCGGGGGCGCAGCACCAAATCCAGGTACGCACGGATCACAAGAACCTGGAGTACTGGCGCACGGCGAGGGTGCTCAACCAGCGCCAAATGCGATGGGCAGAGTTCTTCGCGGACTTCAACTTCCACATCCAGTATGTGCCGGGCGAGCAGAACAGCAGGGCGGACGCCCTATCCAGGAAGCCGGAATACATGGAAGACGAAGGACCTCCAGTGGCCAGGGCCATCTTCAAACCTGAACAGTGGCAGTGTGGGGCGGCACTGGGTGGTCAGGAAGAACTGGTGCGCCTCACCCAGGCCGATGCCTTTGCCCAGAATAAGCTCAGGGAACTCAAGGAAGGGGATCCCAAGGCAGGAGGGTTTGAGGAACAGGAGGGGCTGCTGTTGTACAAAGGGGCACTGTATGTGCCAGGGGAGGACATGAGGGCCAAAATTCTCAGACAGCTTCATGACAATCCCACAGCGGGGCACTTTGGGCAATTCAAAACCATGATACTGGTCACGAGAGAATTCTGGTGGCCGAAAATCAGACAGGACGTCAGGGAATACGTCAGGGGGTGTGAGGTTTGCCAAAGGGCCAAGGGGGAGAGGAGGGTACCAGCAGGGCTACTGGAACCGCTTCCCACCCCGAGCAAGCCCTGGGAAGCGGTTTCCCTGGACTTTGTCACGGATCTCCCCCGGTCCAAAGGCAACACGGCGGTACTGGTCGTAGTGGATCTCCTGACCAAGATGGCCCACTTCATTGCCTGCCCCAAAGTGGTGTCGGCGGAGGAGACGGCCCGGTTATTTGTGCAGCACGTGTTTAGGCTGCATGGCATGCCAGCGAGAGTAATTTCGGATCGCGGTGCCCAATTTACCTCCCGTTTCTGGCGCAAGCTCATGCAGATCTTGCAGGTGCAGGTGTGTCTGTCCTCCGCACGCCATCCACAGACCAACGGTCAATCGGAGCGTGTTAATTCCATTCTGCAGCAGTATCTGCGTTGTTACGCTTCCCAGCAACACAACGACTGGAGTGACAAGCTCTCCCTTGCAGAGTTTTCGTACAACAATGCTCAGCACTCCTCAGCAGGCATGTCCCCATTCCAAGCGAACTACGGCAGCCACCCCAGAGCCTTTCCGGGAAGGGAGGGGGAACAGGGGGATGGAGACGTGCCAGCTGCACAGAGCTTCGCTGAGGAGTTGGAAGCATTGCACCAATTGCTCAGTGACAATTTGGAGCGAGCAAAAGAGGCGTACAAAACGGCAGCGGACCGGCACCGCAGGGAAGGGGAGGACATCCAGGTGGGAGATATGGTATGGTTGTCCGCGCAAGGGTTGCCTATCCGCGGCAGGTGCAAGAAGCTGCAGCAACGTAGATTGGGGCCTTTTGAGGTAGTGGAGCAAATTAACCCCGTGGCTTTCAAACTACGACTGACGGACGACATGAGAATTCACCCGGTGTTCCACAGGTCTCTCCTGTCCAAGTACAGGGAACCTCACAGGTACCAACAGGTCTACCAGCAGGGGTCACAGGGGTTACCGCTGCTGGAACCGGAACTGTTCAACGAGGCCACCGAGATTTTGGACTCCAGGTGGCAAGGGGATGAACTGCAGTATTTGGTAGCGTGGGAGGGGGAGCCAGCATCGGAAAATGCATGGGTCCCGGCAGAGGAAGTCACCAAGGAACATCTGGTGTGGGAGTTTCACGAACTATTCCCGCACAAGCCCAAACCATACCGTTGGCAACTAAGAGACGTGTTTCAACCCACAGACTCGGAGGAAGGGGACTTCTGGGGTTTCCCGCCATCGGAGGGGGGTGAAGGGTTCCCTGTGGTAGGAGAAGAAAGCGAGAGTGCAGAACCCTTCTCTCCACCCATGGCCAGGGAGGACTGGGAAGACGTGTTTACCTCATCGTCCAGTGGCGACACCACAATATTCTTAGGTTTCCCTTCCTCCCCTGACACAACAGACGAGTCTTGGGGGGAGCTGGGGGATCTGGCGAGGGAATCCGACACCGATCGATCTCAACCCTGTGCGCCTTCTCAGGAGGGGAAGGGGGGCTTGGAAGGGGGGGTGGATGTCAGGGGCTGGCCGGGTTCCGAAGCGGTGCCAGAGGAGACAGCGGACCTAGATAGAGCCACGCTGACGCCCGAGGAGTTACTGAGGGTCTGGGACCAAGAGCAGGCACAGCCCCTGCTGACGCCAGAGCAGATAGTGCAGCAATGGGAGGAAGCTTCCACCAGAGGGCTAGCACAGCCAATGGGAAGGGACCAGGAGAGGGAGTCCGAGGAGGAGGGGAGGCTTAGAGATCCTGCCGGAGCATCAGACACAAGCAGCATGGAGGGCGAAAGCGAAAGGGAAAAGGGAGCCGTAGGACCACCTCGGTCAAGGGCACGGAAGCGGAAAAAGGAGAGGCGGAGACTAGGGTTTCCGAAGCTCCTCTGCTGGGGGCGGAGCCGCAAATCAGTACTCGAAGGATCTGACTCCGAGGGGTCGGATGCATAGCCGTGAAGTCTGGACTGTTCAATGTTATAAAATAAAGTGATTAGTTTAATAGACGGCGTTTGTGGATGCTTACTTCCGAGGAGACACACATCCACCTCACACCACATACAAACATCTGTAGCATAACAATACAGAGTTACCACCTCCCCAGTGGCACAAGACATTTACCAAAGGATGAGAGGCAGAGCAATCTATTGTCAAGTCTCTGGGTCTCCAGGGGGAACAGACGTCTGCAATGTATTTGAACAACAGAAAACTAGATAAAGATATTTAGCCACTAACTTAGTGAGCTCCTGATCATTCCCCAATAATAGAAAATGTATGACCTCCAACTCCGGTTTCCATTTGGGGATGCAGAGTTGATCAAGGAATTGCTGGCGGAGATCTACATATAGTTTGCATTTAAGAACCAAATGTATGAGAGTTTCCACCTGGTATACATATGTATATATATACGTACTTATGCAGACCACTAAAAAAACAGCAACAATAATGTACATCAACCCTCCAATAATTGTGCTAAGACATGCAGATTCCACTTACCACTGCACTGTGGTAGAGGTGACCATCCATTCCTTGTGCATTCTGCGACATTTTGTCCATCAGCTGGAGGAAATCCACTGTCACAATGAATTTGAATTAGATCCTCACCATGATATATATTTCTTCGAGGTCTAAAAGTGCCATTGGCCACCTTTGGAGGGTTGCATGTAATTTCTATTTAAAAAAACAACGAAGTAAACATGTGACATGGAAACAGAAAAACAAGTGGCAAAACCACTTAGATTAGAGGTGCTGCATTCTCTCTGTATATGAAGGGTTGTTGTTGTTTTAAGTCAATCTATTTACCCAGTAGTAGGGACCCAGGTGGCGCTGTGGGTTAAACCACAGAGCCTAGGGCTTGCTGATCAGAAGGTCGGCGGTTTGAATCCCTGCGACAGGGTGAGCTCCCGTTGCTCAGTCCCAGCTCCTGCCAACCTAGCAGTTCAAAAGCACGTCAAAGTGCAAGTAGATAAATAGGAACTGCTCTGGCGGGAAGGTAAATGGCGTTTCCGTGTGCTGCTCTGGTTCTCCAGAAGTGGCTTAGTCATGGTGGCCACATGACCCGGAAGCTGTACGCTGGCTCCCTCGGCCAGTAACGCAAGATGAGCGCCCCAACCATAGAGTCAGACATGACTGGACCTAATGGTCAGGGGTCCCTTTACCTTTACCTCTTTATTTACCTCGTAGTATCAGGGCAAAAAAGACAAATCCTACAATCTAAATTTCAATAGGGGCACAGGATAGAAAGAAGAAAGGCAAAGAAAGCAATGACACAAGGAAGAAGTGGAATGGGAGAGAGAAGTGTCACTGGAGAGGAATATGAAAAAATGCACCTATTATGTGGTCATTGTTTCAATGAGGGATGAGGGGTGTGGAGTTCAGACAAAGGTTTCACTGAAGACATGAGTTCTGAAGAAGTTGGAAAGAGAAACCCCTGGTCATCATGCATGCTAATACTAATTTCATGAGTTGAGTTATGAAGCCCACATAACCATTGCAGGGCTACAGAACATCACGTTTTCAGAAGCAGAAAAAAAAATATTTAGAAGAACAAACTAAGGGAGCAAACATAAAACAAAACAGCCCAATGAGAACTTGGTGTATTCTTTAACCAGTAATTATTGAGATTCTTCTGTTTACAATCAAGCAGTATATAAATTTTGTTATTTTAAAAATAATGCCATATAAAATTACCTTCGCATTCAGGATACACAATTGCTTCTCCATTGCACCGGATTACAAAAGCAGACGGGGGAAAATTTGCTGCAGGAGCATGGCCTGGTTTACAGGCAAGCTCAACAGAAGTACCACGTTGTACATATAAGTTTTGAAAATGATGCTCATCCGATTGCCCAACCACCACAACTTTCTTGCTTTCCATTTCAGCCAATGAGATTGCACAGGGCTCTGTGACGAGAAAGAAAATAGATTCTGTTCATGAAGGCAACCAGAGTATGTATTTGCCATACTGGAAAACTTAAACGAAAAGGAAGATTGTATATACATCAGACTTGGGAATACAAGTTGAGTTTTTTTTTACATTGCAGTGCATTTCAAAAAAGCAAAAAAATTATCTCTCTCTCAACAAACAGCATTTTCAGAAGTAATAATCATTAAAGTCATGTGAGAACCTGTGGCCTGCAGGCAGACTCTGGTCTGCCAAGCTATTGCAAGTAGTCTACCAGGCCTGGCCAAGTAACACTCTTCCTCTGCTTCTGGAAAGGTGCCTCTTTACAGTATCATTGCTAAGAAGTCTTACTGGTCAGGAAACAGCACTAAGACCTCCTATCACTGGTACTACAACACCACTTAAGTGGTTTAGTAATGGCATTATTTTCCAAAGGATGAACTCATTTTTGGCATTCATATAGTGCAAGGATGGGGAACCTGTGGCAACTCCCATCATCCTTGACCGTGTTGACTAGAGCTGATGGGAGTTGGAGTCAAACAACATCTGGAAGGCCACAGCTTCTCCCAATCACAGACATTGTGCTTGTTAAGTTTCCAAAGTACTTCAAATAGATGATGATAATATTTATTTATACATACATACATACATACATACATACAAAAATATGTACGTACGTACATACATACATACATACATACGCCACCCATCTGGGTGGGTTTCCCCAGCCACTCTGGGTGGCTCCCAACAGAATATTAAAAACATGATAAAACATCAGACATTAAAATGTTCCCTAAACAGGGCTGCCTTCAGATGTCTTCTAAAAGTCAGATGGTGGTTTATTTCCTTGACATCTGGTGGGAGGGTGGTCCACAGGGCAGGCGCCACTACCAAGAAGGCCCTCTGCCTGGTTCCCTGTAACTTCACATCTCGCAGTGACGGAAACACCAGAAGGCCCTCGTCACTGGACCTCAGTGTCCGGGCTGGATGGTGGGGGTGGAGACACTCCTTCTGGTATACTGGGCCGAGGCCGTTTGGGGCTTTAAAGGTCAACACCAACACTTTGAATTGTGCTCGGAAACATTGTTCCAGCAACTAATTTTCATAGTATTAGTACCTATATTTTACAGAATGGGGACTGGAGCTGAGAGGAGGGATACTGGCATGCTAAAGGTAATGCCTGAAAGCAAGATATGAACTAGGATTGGCCCTCTCCATATCTCACATGCTTCATGGTGGTGCTTTACTAAGGAGAAACAATTATTTGAACCTTTCCAAAATATATCAGATATAAATGAAAACAAAATAAAAAGTAAAAAAAATTCCTTCCAGTAGCACCTTAGAGACCAACTAAGTTTGTCTTGGTATGAGCTTTCGTGTGCATGCACACTTCTTCAGATACATATAAATGAAATTAATGAAGCAACCCTATATGCATGCCAGAAGCTGGAATTTCTATCAAAACAGGAAAGAAATAGTTCTTACCTAGACAAATGGGCACTTTTGTCCAGTTCCCATTGTTACAAAAAGTTCTGTTTTCTCCTTCCATGGCATAATATCTTTGGCATTTGAATTCTACTGAAGAGCCAGATGCATATTGCTTCTGTGATAAGGTGATAATGTCTCCATTCTCAATAGTAGGTGTGTGACTACAGTTTTTCCCCATTTCTAGTAAATAATAAAGCGATAAGACTTAGTACAGTTACCAAAGGTCAAAAATGAAGGACTTTGAAATCCCTTTGTTCAAATCAGGTATGTTGAGCTAGAATATTTCTCTCTCTCTCTTGGGATATTTGAAACAAAGGAAAATAGAGGAAAAGCCAGTTCTGACTCAGATGCAATAACACGGCATCTAACTAATGCAACCAAGGTATTCAGCTCCTGGCTGCAAATTGATTCCCTTGTGTTTTATTTCCTCCATGCGGGTGGCGGGTCATCGACTCGGAAAGACAGCACTGGAAGCATTCGCTTTTGAATTGGAAAGTGAGGTAGTTATAGACCGTTTGAACATTTAAATAACCATAGAGGATTTTTTTCAATATGAACAGCATGTTTACCAGAGATACACGATGGCAAGTCCATGTGCCCATCGATACACTTCCTGACTGAAGGAGCTGTGATGACATGTCCTTCCTTACACAGGAACTGCAGCATATGATTATGCTGAATCAATTGGGACCGTCTTCGCTTCCCAGGCAGGAGCAGGTCTTTTGCATCTAGCTGTTGTTTTGTGATACCACAAGGTGCTAAAAGAAAGAAAGGGAGAGGGAGGCAGGGATCATCGCTGGGACTCATTTCTCTGTGTGTCCTATTCCAGTTGCCCTCTTTGTGCCGCAAGGTGTCAGGGAGCTCCATCCCCCTTCCAGCCCAGCTCTGAGTGTTTACAGAGAACAGCTGCTGATGTTAAAAACGGACTCCTCCTCTGCTTCTGGGAACGGCAGTGGGCCAGAAGGGGAGGTGTTGCCAGGGCTTGAGTTAAGCAGGGAGAAACCTGGGGGCTTTCAGAGAGGAGGTCCGGGGGAGAGACGGAGGAAAAGGAAACAACGCTTTCGCTTTCCCCGATGGCTTTGTTGGCGGGAAAATCGCAACTCTGCACTTCCGGATTCTGCTAGTGATCGATTAGACATGTTTATGACTTGCTCTGCATTGTAAAGTAATTAGCTTAGATAAAGGCTTCAAAGCCAGATAACTCGGACTCTTTATTGAACGACTGGCGAAGGGGGGCAGCCCTGACACAAGGTTACCTCATATCTGTAGCTGTCTTTACGTATTCAAAACAGGAGGATGTAAACACATGAGGAAACACAATAAGGACAATCTCATTTGCTGCACCTACTCAGTCATTCATTGTGGTTTCTGTCAACTTGCGTTTAAGTACTGCAAAAACATGGGAATAAAAATAGTCTCTAACTTGCTACCCACTGAAATGTATGGGGATGTATTTAATAGCACCACCCTATAGATGCACTTCAGAAGTAACTCCCATTCAGTGCAATGGGCTTAATCCTTGGGATGGGGTATAGGATTACAGACTGTCTGTCATTGGATTGTGACCCTACTTTTCTTTTCTTTTTTCCCTCACAGTCTTGAGAAAAGGAACAAGAGCTCAAAGATGCAAACTGGCCCAAAGTGACACCTTGATTCCATGCTGGATGTAGGATGTGAATTCAGATCCAGTCCAACTCTCAAACAATATGGCAACTCTGGCTATCGATGTTTGCACTAAATAACTCTGACCCAGAATGTGAATTTTCCAGTTTCCTCAAATTACAGCATTCTGCCCAATTATGCAAATCCATTGATCCATATTAGCAGAATTAAAGTAGCCATACAGTGTAAAGAAGAGGAGTCTGTGATCCCTCAAATATTGTTGAATTATACCTCATATCATGATGGGAGTTGCTGTCCCACAACAATCCAGAAGGCCAGCAGTTCCCAACACTTGACAGAGTGTTTCAAGCCCTCAAACATGGAGAAAGCAACTTTGCATGCAGATGAGTTTTCAGAGGCTATGTTGGACACCCCACATTTTGATTTAAAGTTTGCAATATTGAAAGTCAAGATGCCTCCTTACCCAAACACCTGGGTGCAGGTGTCCACTTTTGCCCACGGCATATTATCCATTCAGTGCCTTCCAAGACATATCCAGGGTTGCACTTGTATTGTGTTCTGTCACCCTCCAGGTATCTGGCCTTCTCATCACTTATCATTTCCCCGAAATCAATGTCAGGCGGTTCTTCACAAACTGCAATTATATTTACCATCAATATCAACATTCTCCCATTTTCCTGAAAGCACAGTAAATGTCAGGGACCGTGCTGTGGAGGACTGCACTGAGGAGGAATGGTGGGAGCCTCTTCCCGCCCCCTGCCCCCCGTCCCCCGCTCCTGATCCAGATCCTGAATCTTCCCAGGAGCAGGAGGACAGAATAGATTGGGAACAGTGGTTAATTGATTGGGAACAGTATAGATTGGGAACAATGTGTTAAATAAATGCATCTTAAATCCAATATTTTTCAAAATAACCGTCTATATTGGTAATCTTCAAGTATAAGCATTTAGAAGGCTGAAATGCTCTGCCATTTACAATATAATATTAATAATAATAATAATAATAATAATAATAATAATAATTTATTATTTTTACCCCCTCCCATCTGGCTGGGTTTCCCCAGCCACTCTGGGAGGCTTCCAACAAAGATTAAAAATACATTAAAATGTCACACATTAAAAACTTCCCTGAACAGGGCTGCTTTCAGATGTCTTCTAAATGTCAGGTAGTTGTTTATCTCTTTGACATCTGATGGGAGGGCGTTTACAAGTTGATGTATTAATAAAATCATTACTGCTAAGTATACTGCTGAGCTTCTCATACATTAAAAAGTGTGGACTCACCATTCTGGGAAGTAGAGCATGTCCACAGAAGACATGGAAGAAGAGAGACCAGCCAGCTTTTCATAGCGCTGCTTGTTGCTCCGAGCCACAGAATATTCACTTTCTACAACTAATTTTTCTAATGACTGTCCTTGCAAAAAAAAAAAAAATCCCTGGTGGTTCATGGCTCTGTGCCATGGGAGGAGGAAGGATTACTGGAATGGGGAACATGAACCTTTTGACCAACAAGGAGTGTTTGCGAAAGATTTGCATTGGCACAGCACTTGGTGTAGAGATGGCAGCTAGGTAGAAGAACAACAAACCTTTCTTACCAAGTTGCAAACTTCTGAGAAATCCCTTTTAGCTGTTCTCTAACAGCAATGTGCAAAACTAGGCAGGGCCAGCTCAGCCCCACCAGTGGCAGAGAAGCAGCACCAGCACTGAAGCCAATTTTGGGTGAGATTGCACCCCTTTCGGGTGAGACGTCACCTGAAATCAGCACGCTTTCACTTGAAATTGGCACCAATAGAGGCACCACTTCTCTTGCCAGTGCCAGATGTTGCCGGGCACACGGTGGAGGTGGTGGAGGTAGCGGGTCGTTCTAAAGGAATTATAATATAGATAATTAAAGGTTGCGTTGAGCTTTATTCCATGAAAGAAGAGAGGGCTAATCTATCCCACTCAAAGCACAGAGTCCAAAAAGTCACATAGAAAAAACAAGTTCCTGCCAAGTAAATTCCCAGTAACAATGCGGGTGTAATAACTTGCCATCTGTTTGCTTTAAAAAAAAAAATCTGGTTGTGAAATATTAAGATATGCCACATTCTGAATGCTTATCAAATCAGGAAATATTGTATTGTTTCAAGATCCCAGTTTCATGGGTTTTGCATTTTCCTTTAGCTATTCACTTCCCTATTTCAAGGGGGGGGGCTAGTTCACGACATTTCAATTACTATAAGTGAAGACAGCAACTGTGTTAAGAGAGATGTTGAAGACTTCCTTGTTTCAACAGGCTTTGGGGAGCTGACTGCTTTTAATGAAGGGGCTGGTACTCTGTTGTTTCATATAGTTTCTATATACGGTACTTCGTTTTGAAGCCAGCTCCCCAACAGAGCACACCTTTGGGGAACTAGCTTAAGGCACCAGGCCCGTTGGCAGACTAACTCTGCATTACAAAGATGGCATGACGGGAAACAACATCAGCCCCACTGTGTGGGAATCCCTTGTAGTCAACCACAGTGCTTAAGAGACAGACGGTCAGATTGGCCGTCCATAGCAGGGACCAGAGGAAGAATAACTTCTGGGAGGAACGCAGAAATAAGAAAGGCAATGCTGCATCTGCCACAGCACAACCAGATGCCTTCATCAGCCCCAGAAGCAACAAAACATGTCTCTCCCCTATCGGTCTCTACAGCCATAGCAGGCGCTGTAACTCTCCAGCCGTTTGACTTCACTCTCAAAAGTGCACTCCTCCATTGTCTTCCAAGACTGACGAATGCCAACAGATATATGGTTTTAATTCTATCATATTTAAGTTTTTTAATACCCCCCCCCCCGAAGTTAAAAGTTGTGGTCTATCTATAAGCATAAAAATAATACGATGATGATGATGATGATGATGATAAGCTTGGACTACTGCAATGTGCTCTACATGGGGCTACCATTGAAGGTGACCTGGAAACTACAACTAATCCAGAATGAGGCAGCTAGACTGGTGATTGGAATGGGGACCGAGACCATATAACACCGGTCCTGAAAGACCTAGATTGGCTCCCAGTACGTTTCCGAGCACAATTCAAAGTGTTGGTGCTGACCTTTAAAACCCTAAACGGTCTCAGTCCAGTATACCTTAAGGAGTGTCTCCACCCTCATCATTTAGCCCGTTTCAGCTCTGAGGGCCTTCTGGCGGTTCCCTCACTGCGAGAAGCAAGGTTACAGGGAACCAGGCAGAGGACCTTCTCGGTAGTGGCACCCGCCCTGTGGAACGCCCTCCCATCAGATGCCAAGGAAATAAGCAACTATCTGACTTTTAGAAGGCATCTGAAGGCAGCTCTGTTTAGGGAAGTTTTTAATGTTTGATGTTTTCTCATGTTTTTAATACTCTGTATTCTGTTGGGAGAAGACAGGAGTGCCTGGCGTGCTCTGGTCCATGGGGTCACGAAGAGTCGGACACAACTAAACGACTAAACAACAACAACATTATGTTGGGAACTGCCCAGATTGGCTGGAGAAACCCAGCCAGATGGGCAAGGGTATATATTATCATTATCATTATCAGGAGGGGTGTATGCCATATCCCCAAAGCCCATGTGTGCAACTGCCCACCTCTTTCCGCACATTGAGCTGGAAAGTACAAATTATTGGCACCATCCTAATTTCTAAGGGGAATGTATTCCAAAGTTTGGGTGCCACCACCCAGGATGGTGCTGAGTACTCTGAGCCAGTGTGGTGTAGTGGTTGAGAGCAGTAGACTCGTAATCTGGTGAACCGGGTTCGCGTCTCCGCTCCTCCACATGCAGCTGCTGGGTGACCTTGGGCTAGTCACACTTTTGTAGTGTCTCAGCCCCACTCACCTCACAGAGTGTTTGTTGTGGGGGAGGAAGGGAAAGGAGAATGTTAGCCGCTTTGAGACTCCGTTGGGTAATGATAAAGCGGGATATCAAATCCAAACTTCTTCTTCTTCTTAAATTACCTTCAAGGGCATGTGGCACCCCTGCCCTGACAAATCCATGCTTACCATGGGAAATCATCTATGTTCTGCTGGTCCCAATTGTAGAGACGTAGTTGTTAAAGGCATAAGAACCCCATTTTCCACATTTCCCCCCATTTTCCTCTATCTGTCATGGGTCCCACAGGAGCGTCATGGAGGATCCTGAGGCAGGAGTTTAGAGACTTGGAGCTGGAGGGTCCTGGGGAGGGTCCACGCAGGTTGGTGGGATCACTGCCATAACCCCAAGAAGTGTCCAATCTCACTGAGGGGTTGAGGAGCCTGGGGGATAAAGATCGGAATACCAGGGAGGGGCTGAGCAGGTTGCCAAAGGAGCCTCTACAGCAGCGGACCCACCTCACCGAATGCCCCCTGCCACAGAGCTGCCTATGGCTCCACCTCCTCCTGTTAGTGAGGAGCCTGCCCCTTCTGCGGAGCCAACTGAGAGAAAGTCTGATGCCAAGCAAGCCTGTGGGTCACCGTTTGGTGCATTTTTCGTACTTCTGAGCCCGTCCACCCCCACTGCCCCCAATTAGTTTTTTACTTCTACCACAGTGCAGCCTTCACAGTGCAAGGACTTGTTGAGTGGTAGAATAAATATTATGCTTTGGGCAGTGGTTTTTTAGTCAGCAAATTACACATCCTCTTTCTGAGATTAGCAGGAAAAAGTATCATGAGATCTCCTTTCTCTTCCACCATCTTGCTTCCTTTTTTCACTTCCTTCTCAGCTTCAACTCTTTTACCCCATCGCCCAGAGAAACAGGCAGCTGCAGCCAGGCTGGTAGAAGCGGGGGGGGGGGGGGGGACAAAGCAAAGGACTCATTGCTTTGCTACCAAGCTTATTTTACTTTTGAGAGGCAAAGCCTCCAAATTGTATGGGAATCAGATGTAGGCCACACAACTGAAGATCACAAATGGGATGGTATCTGGACCACTCTCCCACTCAAAACCATCTCGGCTTGCTTACAGGAGACCTTGCTCAAGATCCAATGGCAATGGACACCAGTCAGGTTGGCAGAAATTAATCCCTTCCTTTTTATGTTGGAAGGGCTGTGGAAAGCTTGGTTCATTTAATTCATGTTTGAACCCTCATGTTAAAAACTTTTGGAATAGAGTAATTCTTCATTATATCCCCAGTTACTGGCCAACCCCTTTCTCCAAATCCTGCCTTTGCCCTACTAAATTTGGACATAGACTTAGGCTCCACCCTGAGCCACAGCGAACTAGTAGGCTTCTTACTGACCTCAGCGATAGCTCGGCAATGGAAGAACAAGACAGAAATACCCTTGAACATATGGGAAAATAATATCTGGGATACAGCAATGTCTGAGCATCTCAACAGACACAGGAGGGCGATTAAAGGCATTACAAATAGAGGCACCTTCCAAGGAACGTGGACCCCTTTCTTTAACCATGTTAATGACCATGTTAATGACCAAAATCAAGACCTTCTTATACCGACCACTCAATATTCTCAGTGGAGAGGCTACGTTAAGTAATATGTTTGAATGTGTAACTGTATGTCTAAGAGACAATGAATGAAACCAACACCATCAGATGCACTGCTGGATAAACGTTTAGTGGTTATTGTATTCATATTTGTTTAAAAACCAATTAAAAATTGTGTGTTGTTTTTTAAAAAGGAAAGTGCAAAAATCAACAGTAACAGGCAAGCACAGCAGCTTAAGGGGGGGGGGGATAATTAGTCAGCATGCTTTGCTTTCTCCCCCACCCTCCTCAAATTAACTTCTTCTATAAGTTCTCAGTTTATTGTGTAAAGGGGCTTTGCGGTGTCATGTGTTTACTTGCTTGACACTTAATACTTATCCAATTTTCAACAAAGTGCAAAGCCTCCCACTCCCAGCTGAGGATCAAAGTGATTCCTTCCAAGCAGAGCTGGATGATTTCTCTTTTTCTCTTTCGATGGTTCATTTTCCATATCATAAATCACTGCATATTTTACAAAAAAAACTATACCATTCAGTATTCCATTCACCAGAACTTATTTACACTGATGGATTTATCTTGATGCTGCCAGTGTATTCAGCTGTACACAGTTATTTCCCATATATTCAATAAACATTTTACAATCTTCTCTAAACGTATGTACTTCTTGTTCTCTTATTCTATATGTTAAGTCTGCAAGCTGCGCACATTCTGTCAACTTAAGTTGCCGTTCTTCTTTGGTTGTGACCACGCTCATTTTCCATTTTGGGGCTAACAAAACACGGGCCACAGTAGTGGCATACATAAATGACCTTTTCTGACACCTAGGAAATTCAGTCTGAATTATCCCCAATGAAAAGGAGCAGTTTCTGACATGAAGCGCCAATTCAGTGGGACTGATCCAGCTCCCATGTGGAGTCAGGGGCATGGTAGAGCAGTTAAGAGACCTGGAAGGAACACCATGCATTGCACAGGCAGGAGGCAACATCAGTCTGACTCGGGCACCTGTGAGGTCATGTGCCCTTGGCCAGTGCCCCCAACCAGGTATCTGAGCTAGTCTGTGATTTGGAGAATCGCTTTTAAGAAGGGTAGAGCCTTGATGAAGATTTGGAAGAAGTCTCCTTCATACATCAGAGTGAGACAGCAAGCAACCCCCTAAAGTATTTTAGATAATTCAGGAAGGATCGTCGAGAGTCAAGAACTCATCATTATCCTGAGAACATGATGGAAGATCCATGTGCCCATTGAGACACTTCCTGACTGAAGGAGCTGAGAGGATATACCCTTTCCTGCACAGAAATTCCAATGTACGATTGTGTTGAACCAGATGTGAATGTCTCCGACCTCCAGACAGAAGCAGTTGTTTGGAATCCAGCTGTTTTTTTGTGATCCTGCAGGGTGCTGCAAGGGGTAAAAAAAAAAAAAAGAGCAATTAATCTTCCTAGTCTTCCTGGAAGACCAAAACTTCAATAAGGAGTGGGGGGAAATTTACAATGTACCTTAAAAGCCACTGTAAGCAGCTGAAAATATTAGCAGGATTTCAATAACACTTGCAATGTAGCAAGAACTATGGATACAATGGAATTATTAAAAAAATTGTTTGTTTTAAAAAATAGATGCAGTAGGAAAGGTTTAATAATAGAACCTAACGAGGGGGAGGTCGGAAGTCCAGAGATTTGGGAGAATCTTGTGATTTTGGATGTGCGCTGGTATGATTGTAAACTTAAATATGTAAAACCAAAGAAAAATTATCACAAAGAAAAAGAATCTGTTAGTTTTATTTCATTAGCAGAGCCTCATAGTAGTTTGTTTAGTGAGAGTGGTAAGTACCACACTGGTCCAAATGCAAGACCCCACTGATAGCCTGCACCTGTTAAATCACACCTTCAGGTTTTATACAAGTCAGGTTTGGGGAGTGGGGCCTCTATTCGGACCAATATGGTAGCATCTGTGATTCCTCCTTCATTTATTTACTCCCCTTCACAAGAAAGATGGCCAGAGAAAAACAGGCTGCAATGGAAGTGAGAGCTGGACCATAAAGAAGGCTGATCGCCAAAGAATTGATGCTTTTGAATTATGGTGCTGGAGGAGACTCTTGAGAGTCCCATGGACTGCAAGAAGATCAAACCTATCCATTCTGAAGGAAATCAGCCCTGAGTGCTCACTGGAAGGACAGATCCTGAAGCTGAGGCTCCAGTACTTTGGCCACCTCATGAGAAGAGAAGACTCCCTGGAAAAGACCCTGATGCTGGGAAAGATTGAGGGCACAAGGAGAAGGGGGCGACAGAGGAAGAGATGGTTGGACAGTGTTCTCAAAGCGACCAACATGAGTTTGACCAAACTGCGGGAGGCAGTGGAAGACAGGAGTGCCTGGCGTGCTCTGGTCCATGGGGTCACGAAGAGTCGGACACGACTAAACGACTAAACAACAACAAAATAATGTTGATCCCCTTCATGGATCACTGCCTTGTCATGGTGAAGGGGCTTGAAGAACTCCAAGAAGCTATGAGCTATGCCGTGCAGGGCCACCCAAGATGGACAGGTCATAGCCAAGAGTTTAGACTAAATGTGATCCACCTGGAGTAGTTGGCCAAGAAAACTCCATGGACATAAAAATTGAGAAGCTTTGAGAAGAAAGTGAGAGTTTCCAAGGTATGCTCTGGTTCGTGGGGTCACGGAGAGTCAAACATGACTAAAACGACTAAACAACAATAGATGTTGATAGTATTTGGGGGTAATGACACAACTTATTCCGAATCCTTGGTTAGGGTGACAGTAGAGCAGAGAAAATCCATATGCTCCTTAACTAACCGGGAATCCCCCTCTCTTTATGTATTTAGTTATTTAGTTGTTGCTTTTTAAACTGCCCACTTAACAATGTTCTCTGGGTGTTAAAAACAAAAGATTACAAAAATAAAAATGAACAAACATCCTTAAAAATCAATACAGAATAAAGCTAAAGTGCAAAACTAAATAAGTACATAAAATATATTTGTATATGAGAGTGTCCACAGTCTTACCTCTCACAAAAATAGATTTTATTATCTTCCTCCTGTTGGAATTCTAAGCAATTCTGGGCAGTGCCTCTGGGTTGCATAGCCAAACCTGCATGTCTCTCTCATTGCATATTGCACACTATCAGTTGTACATACAGCTGTACATACTGAGGTATGATATTTTAAGATATTCTATCCACCATCGTGGCCCTGTACTCTTAATTAAAAATTATTTGAGGGAGGTTAGCAAGAACCAGTATCAGTTTGGGATCAAAAGAAATGTTCTCCTTTTTTTACAGGGCAAAAATGGCTTTGCAGCTTGAATTGTAAAAATAAAATTTTGATAAAGTGTTTGCACAGAGCCATGTAGCAACCTATCCAAGGCAAAGTCCCTTGAGAAGGAGAAGGAGAAGGAGAAGGAGAAGGAGAAGGAGAAGAAGAAGAAGAAGAAGAAGAAGAAGAAGAAGAAGAAGAAGAGTTTGGATTTGATATCCCGCTTTATCACTACCCGAAGGAGTCTCAAAGCAGCTAACAATCTCCTTTCCCTTCCTCCCCCACAACAAACACTCTGTGAAGTGAGTGGGGCTGAGAGATTTCAAAGAAGTGTGACTAGCCCAAGGTCACCCAGCAGCTGCATGTGGAAGAGCAGAGATGCAAACCCGGTTCACCAGATTATGAGTCTACCGCTCTTAACCACTACACCACACTGGTGGAGGATTACTCTGTGAGGTTTCCTGCTCGGAGTCTCCTCAGATTTGTGAAACAGCCCTCAGAATTTATCCTAGATTTCATTCTTTCTGACTTAAAGCTTCCTGTCAGCATACAGAACATACCCCTTACCCAGACACTTAGGTGGTTCTGTCCAGTTTTGTCCATTGCATATCATCCATCCAGATCCTTCCATCACATGACCAGGGTTGCACTGGTAAAGTGCCCTTACGCTCTCGAATTCCTGAAACTGGGTTCTCACACTTCTTACAGTCTCTGCAAAGTCCACTTCAGGTGGTTCTCCACAAACTGGAATGATATTTAGTGCCAAGATTCCATTATTATTATTATTATTATTATTATTATTATTATTATTAACAAATTTCATTTCATTTCCAGGATTCCGTCTTCATTACATTTCAATAAGCATGACAGCTTATGGTTTTGTTTTTTACAGAGGCCTCATCAATAGGTTTTGTGCACATTCCTGGTTACTTTGTTTTGCTCCCCTTGTGTATTGCTATTATTTACCCGTCCATCACCCTAATCCAGGGGTCTCCAAGCTACGGTCCGGTGGATGGATACAGCCCGAGGGGCTCATTTATCCGGCCCCTGGCAACCCCCGCCACCCACTCTTACCGGCGTGGCGTGACTGCCCACTTCCGGGTCAGAGGAGCACTGGAAATAGCTTGTGCGCATGCGTAAGCGTTATTTCCGGTGCACATCCTGGTCGGAGGAGGCCCGTGCACATGCACACAAGCTATTTCCGGTGCTCCTCCAACCCGGAAGTGTGCCAGAAATAGCATGTGCGCACGGGTATGGGTGCGCACTCCCCCGCCCTCCGGCCTGCAGCGCAATCAGCTCTGCAGACACCGGCCCAAGGCACGGTATGTTTCCTGACCCCTGCCCTAATCCGTCCCACAGCAGAAGACTTTGCAGATGTACGAGGTATACTGTGGGCTCGGGAACCACTTTTAAGAAAGGACAGAAAATTAAAAGAGGTGTGGGGAAAGGAGACAACAGAGCAGATAGATAGTTGCAGCTGGGGGAAATTATGGGAGAAACGTACATTGAAAATGCTGTCTATAAGAATAAAAGAAAATTATTATAAATTATTTTGGAGATGATATTTAACACCAGTCAGGTTAAATCAAATAAACAAGGAATATTCAGTGTTATGTTGGAGGGGATGCCAGGAAACAAGGAATTATGTTCACATGTGGTGGAGGTGTAAATATGTACAATTTTTGGGCAAAGGGTGTTTAAGGAGATAACAGAAATCACTGGGTTAAAGCTGACCGAAAGTCCAGAGGTAGCATTACTATCAATTAACAATGGGGTGGAAGGTTCACAGGCTTTGATGGACTTGCTCACAAATTTATTGACAGCTGCACGAATTATTATAGCTAGAAAGTGGAAGGGGCAAGCAGAATATAAAATGGAAGAATGGCATAAAAAGGTATGGGATATAGCGATTAACGATAAATTAACATGTGCCATTAAGGTAAGATGGGGAATATGCAGGAGAAATTATTTTGGGGAGATATGGAGGAGTTTGTAGAATTTGTACTGTTAAAACAAAAAAGGGTCAAACCACCCCAAGAGGTGTTGAAATTCTGGGAGGTTGGATAGTTACAATAGAATGGTCTCGGTGGTGGGGTGCACATGTTTATTCTTATTTATTTATGATTATTTTGGAGGAGGAGGAGGAGGAACAGAATCTGTAGGAGCAATTGGACAAACTGGCTTTCAAATGTAAAAGTGGGATAACCTTGAGTATTTCAATAATCCAAGAGCATTATTTATCAAGAGTTGAAAGCTCATTAACCTGAGATGCATGATGGGAGATCCATGTGTCCATTCTTACACTTCATGATGGAAGGAGGCCGGAGGATATATCGTTCCCTGCACAGGAATTCCAATGTCCCATTGTGTTGAACCACATGGGAACGCCTTCGGCCACCAAACAGAAGCAGGTGTTTGGCATCCAGCTGCTCTTTTGTGATACTACAGGGTGCTAAAAGAAGAAGATAAAAGGGCAGGTGTTTTTACTGTAGTTAGGGTAGCCTAAACTCAAGCTAGGAATTTACGGATGGTCCAGTTTTCATCATGTCAATGGGAGAAAACGAGTAGGACATTAAAGGCTTCATATCCAAATTCACTTAACTTACTCTTTTATTTATCTTCTTTATATTTATACTCTTATATAAAAGGTAAAGGGACCCCTGACCATTAGGTCCAGTCGCGGACGACTCTGGGGTTGCGGCGCTCATCTCGCTTTACTGGCTGAGGGAGCCGGCATACAGCTTCCGGGTTATGTGGCCAGCATGACTAAGCTGCTTCTGGGGAATCAGAGCAGTGCACGGAAACGCCGTTTACCTTCCCGCCGGAGCGGTACCTATTTATCTACTTGCACTTTGGCGTGCTTTTGAACTGCTAGGTTGGCAAGAACAGGGACCGAGCAACGGGAGTTCACCCCGTTGCAGGGATTCAAACCGCCGACCTTCTGATCGGCAAGCCCTAGGCTCTGTGGTTTAACCCACAGCGCCACCCGCGCCCCGTGTACTCTTATATAGCTGCAGGTTATTACAATAATCCTGCCAGTGTTTTTATCTGTTTACAATTTATCTGTAAATATTCAATAAACCATTTCCTTTCTTTTATAAAATGGTTGTTATCTTGATTTCTTATTCTTCCGGTAAGTTTCGCCATTTCTGCATATTCCATAAGTTTTTGTATCCATTCTTACTTTGCTGGGACTTCTTCTTCTTTCCATTTTTGGGTAAGTAACATTCCTGCCTCTGTAGTAGCATACATGAATAAATTTCTATGCAATTTAGGTAGTTCTATCCCTATAATTCCCAGAATTCTTTTTTGGGGGGGTCAATATTCATTACTCTGTCATATGGAACTTTCTCCCAGCTGACATCAGCGATGTCCCTTCACTGTTGTACTGCTGGCACCTAGCAAAGTCCTTTTAATTTCAGCAAGCATTTTAGATAAGTTTTTTTTATTTTATTTTATGGTTAATTTTGACTGCTTTTCTCCCCTTTTCATAGGAGCCAACTCCGAGAGGTCGAAATCCTTTTGCCCCTGCAATAAAATATTTAGCCTCTCTCCTCCCACAAAGTTGATGGGCATTGCCATTGAAATGGGGAGGGGTGCCGTGTATTGTAATCGATTATGCAGGGCAGCCCTGCCCCCCCCCCAAAAAATTATTCAAGTTGGCACCCTGCTCCTTTTTATCCCTTTTTAAATCTTCCTCTACACCAGAATGCCAGATGAAGAGAACACTTTCGGGAACAGTCAGCAACTCCCGCTCATTACGCATCACCCTCAGACATGTGTGAATCAGCCCTTAGAATTTATCCTAATAAATAAGCTAACAGAATATGATCTCTTACCCAAACATTTTGGTGGTGCTGTCCACCTTTGTCCATCGCATGTTGTCCACTCAGGCCCCTCCAATACATATCCCGGGCTACACATGTACTGTACTCTTGCATTCTCAAGTTCCCGAAATATCGTTCTCTCACCTCTTACCGTCTCCCCAAAGTCAACCTCAGGTGGTTTTTCACACACTGGAATGATATAAGAGGCTGTGAATCTCCTTCACTGAAGACTAAGAATAAGAATAAACCCACTCATCTGGCTGGGTTTCCCTAGTCACTCTGGGTGGCTTCCAACAAAATATTAAAAATACAATAAAACACCAAACATTAAAAACTTCCCTAAACAGATGTCTTCTAACAGTTGTTTAAATAAATGTGGCAATAAATGTTTCAGCCCTAAGCTACTGCTTCTTGAGCAACACAACATATAAGGCTGAAGATGGATGTTATGGGTTTTTTGAGGATGATGTTCCTATGCTGACACCACCATTTCATTCAGGTCGATACGAAGGGAAAATTCATATTTATCATGGCCACAATTATCATCCATATTTAGTCATGGCTAACATGACTAAACTGCTTCCAGCACAACGGAAAACTGTGACGGAAACCAAAACACATGGAAACGCCGTTTACCTTCCCGTCACAGTGGTACCTATTTACCTACTTGCACTGGTGTGCTTTCGAACTGCTAGGTTGGCAGAAGCTGGGACAGAGCAATGGGAGCTCACTCTGTCGTGGGGATTTGAACCGCTGACCTTCTGATCGGCAAGCCCAAGAGGCTCAGTAGCTTAGACCAGATCACCACCTGCTCCCCTTCGTATTTACCACTCTTGGTCAGCTCTACCGTTAGGCATTAAGACAACTGTCTCATGCAGCAGGTGCCAGGGGCGGCAGCAGCCCCTGCTTTTTCCTCCATCCCCATTCTCCTCCAGTGACAACATGGCCTTGCTTGGGCACCCTCTGTCTATCTGATCAGGTGACCAGTCAGCTTTTGTACATGGAATGGAAAGGGAGCACCATACTGCCCATTGCTTCAGGCAACAAAATGTCTTGGACCAGCCCTGATGATCACCAGCCCACTCTCTTCTATTCTTCACCAGTTAATCCTTTTGATACCAAGCAGAACGGCCACCTCCTTCCCCCCTGGTTAAAATTGCCTTTTTATCTGAACAACTTACCATTTTGGGAAGTACAGCCTGCCCACAGAAGCAACTGAACTATGCACCTCAGCCGGTTCATCTCAGGATGTCAGGCAATTTTCATTTGATCTGCTGCATGCAGTCTAGCTCCAAAATGCTCAGAGGAGGCTAAACAAGAGTCCAAGGCCTGAGATCAACTCCCCCTGTTGTAGTTAATGGTTTGCCGCAACACTGAGATATGCCTTCTTTGGTGATTGGGGGAAATATTGGGAGGTGGAGGAAATCGTTAAAATATGCATTTGCTGTTGAAAGGCTCTGTAAATTTCATGGGCTCAGTATTGTCTGACTGGCTGCAGCTCTTGGGCAGGGAGATCATCCGTTACCTGATCTGTTTAATTGAAACTGCCAGGGATTGAATTTGGGGCCTTCACGGGGAAGAGCATGAACTACAGTCCCTCCTTCAATCTAAAGGTACATGTACACACACACACACACACACACACAACTTTCCCCTCTGGCAAGGAATAATTTGATCCATGGATTGGGATGTACTTTCCTTAGCTGGTTGCAGCTTTTTGGGGGGAGGGGTGTCTTATTTTGAGATGACCTGGTGTCAAAATGCTCATATTGAACATTCATTTATTTACTATTCTGTTTAGATTATACTTTCGCACCAATGTGCACATGGTGGTCTACATGATTCTTAGCACCAGCATCCAGTGGTAAAAGAGAGAGGATGCAGTAGCATGACGTATAAATAATAGGACCTTCTCCAACTTCATTGTTTTGAGCCAAATGATCCTAGATCGCTGGATAAAAAACTTTCTTTAGCAACTGTGTGGACTGGTCACGTTGTATGGATGCCTGATTATCATCTTCCAAAGCAACTACTCTATTCCGAACTTTAAAATGGAAAGCGTAATGCTGGTGGTCAGCAAAAGAGGTTTAAAGACTCTCTCAAAGCAAATCTAAAAAAATGTAGTATAAACACCAAAAACTGGGAAACACTGGCCTACGAGCGCTCCAATTGGAGAGCAGCCTTTATCAACAGCCTTTACCAAAGGTGTCATGGGCTTTGAAGACGCTCAAAGTCAGGACGAAAGGGAGAAACGTGCTAAGAGGAAGGCAGACTTGGCAAACCTCACCGTGATCAACTCCTGCCTGGAAACCTATGTCCCCACTGTGGAAGGACGTGGGGATCCAGAATTGGCTTCCACAGCCACTTATGGACTCACTGTTAAAACCGTGTTCATGGAAGATGATCTTACTCGGCTACGAGTGATCGCCAAAGAAGCAGCAACAGCAAAAGTGTTTATAGCTGCCAACTGGAAGTCTACCAAGCAACATTCTCGATATCAGTGGGTTGATAAAACTGGGAGACTGTGACCTTCAAAAAGTTTACTCATCAAATGTAGCAAGCTAGGTATCCCCATATATATGGACAGAGAGAGAGAGAGAGAGAGAGAGAGAGAGAGAGAGAGAGGGACTTTTGAAATATTCCTCCTCTTATGTCATCTCATACATCTGACAAGAATTCCCATGCCTCCTTTTCTAATTTGAAGATAACACTATTTTCCCCACAAATACCACATGATTAACTACGGTAAATGCTTATGCTCACCTTTGCCAAGGGAGTTGCCAGGTAGGAGAGTTAAATAAACAACCAAGGAGTATTCAAAGTAAGGCAGCCCAGAATTTGGCACCCTTTATCTCTGCTGCAGCAGGTCAGCACTTCTAAATTAAGACCCTGAACAAGGAGGCCTTCGAGGCTTTTATACATTTCTATATTCTTCACCGGCAGAGGTGGTATGTCCAGTGGCATAGTGTGGGGGCAGGGAAGTGTGGTCCCAGGCACAAAATTCTGAGGGGCCACAACCAAGCGCCTCCACCCAGATGCCAGCTTCCGGGGGAACCCAGTCCTGCCCTAACGAAGGCAGCAGAGGTCCCCATTGGGGGGGCTTCCTCTGCCGCTCCATCCCCTACTCCCCATCCTTCCCTGCCTGCTGTCAGCGGTCTCTGGGCCCCGGAGGCCAGCCTGGGCTTGGCACTGTGTCCCTGGCAGAGGCTGGCAACCATGGAGGCTGATTGTAGGCTAGGCAGAGGGCTCTGTCCACCTTCCTTGAGCTCTGCCGCATTCCTGAGGCCGAGTTGCCCTTCAGTCTCCAGGCTGTGGCAAGTCACCCTTCAGTCCCCTCACTAAATGGCCACCTGGCCAGCACTCACTTGCTCCTCACTCAGCCCACTGTGAGCGGGTGCAGGCAGAGGGAGGCGGGCAAGTGGCAACCTGGCCAGGTGCTCCTCTCCGCAGGCGTTGGGGGCTTGGCTCTTGACAGGGCCGTCTTACCCATTAGGGTTAGTGGCGCCCTGCACCACGGCGCCCGCCCATCAGGGGCGCCCAGCAGCGGGAGTCCAGGACCGACCAGGAACAGCTGCAAGGGCATGCTGGGCGGCGGTGGCGGTGGCTCTTCCTACTGCCAGCCACGCTCTCTTGCTTCCTGCCTGGGAGAGGAGGCAGCTGCGGCGGCGCACAAAGCTATGCAGTGCCCTTCTCCCTCCTGCCCGCCCCGCAGTACTAGTGGGACTGTTGAGGAAGCCTGTGCGGCAAGTGAGCCTCGAGCTGCCCAGCGCAGGGGGTGGGGGGAGGGGGAGGGGCACCAAGAACATCGTCCCCACCCCTTCTGCACCACGGCGCCGGATATGCTTAAGACGGCCCTGGCTCTTGAGGGGGTTGCGGCTATGCTGCTGGGTATGCCTCTGAATTAAGGGACCCAGGTGGCGCTGTGGGTTAAACCACAGAACCTAGGGCTTGCTGATCAGAAGGTTGGCGGTTCGAATCCCTGCGACGGGGTGAGCTCCTGTTGCTCGGTCCCTGCTCCTGCCCACCTAGCAGTTCGAAAGCACGTCAAAGTGCAAGTAGATAAATAGATACCACTCTGCCGGGAAGGTAAACGGCGTTTCCGTGCGCTGCTCTGGTTCGCCAGAAGCGGCTTTGTCATGCTGGCCACATGACCCGGAAGCTGTACGCCAGCTCTCGGCCAATAAAGCGAGATGAGCGCCGCAACCCCAGAGTCGGACACGACTGGACCTAATGGTCAGGGGTCCCTTTACCTTTACCTATGCCTCTGAATACCAGGTCCTGGAAATCCCAGGTGGGGACAATGCTGTTGCACTCGGGCCCTGCTTGCAGGATCCCCATAGTTGCCAAGTCATAGTTGCTAAGCAAAGTTTTACTTCCTGTGCAACTTCTTCTGAACACTGTATGGTTCTGAACACATGATTCTGACCTTTGGTGGGTTTTTTAACTTACTAAACATGTGGTCCTTTTCTAAGCAAGGGGAAGAGAGAAACTTTAAAAGGAACTTAGAAGGGCATATTTTAAAGGTCTAACAGCCCACGTTTCCACACTTTGCTTTGCTGCATGTTTTGTGATTTTAAATCTCTGCTGGGGTTCTCTCACCAAAGAGACTTGCATCTTGGCATCCAGTAATGCTCCTTTCTATATATATACCTATTTCCGTCCCCTTGAAACAATACTGCCTTCATCTAGGCTGGCTTTTCAGGTGTCAGTCACCTCCCCCTAGTCCCCAGTATACAAACAAGATACTACCGGTACATAGGATGCCCTTTAACTGGCTGTGGTAGAACTCTTATTTTGTTCTTCATGGGGAAACCTGGTTTGAGCCTTTTTCTGCTTTTAGAGCTTAAGCGTGCAATCCATATATTCATATTACTTTTCATTATTTCTGTTGGAACTTGCTGTAAAATTTGGACTTCGATTCATTTCAACTTCACCAGTTTATGCCTTTATTGCCTTAGCCTTTATAAATAAAAAATACAACCACCTAGTTAAGCACCATCAATTTCTTCCAGTGCTCTATTTAAATTTTCTGTGAATACTCAAGCCTTTTCTTGGTTTGCCTAACTTTATGTAAAATTAGTTGCGAGCCAAGACCCCATGACCCCACAGTTTCCTAAGGCAGTGTTCCCCAACCTTGGGCCTCCAGATGTTTTGGGACTACAACTCCCATCATCCCTTGCTAGCAAGACCAGTGGTCATGGATGATGGGAATTGTAGTCCGAAAACAGCTGGAGGCCCAAGGTTGGGGAACACTGCCCTAAGGGGTGAATAACCAGACATGACACAGCATCTGGCTTTATGGATTCAAATAAGCCACAACTTCATTGGTTACAGATGTGAATCGTTTGGCATAGGCATTGGGTGAAGCCAAATTATATATCTCCAGCCCATCTGCTGGGAGTCCATCTCAGGGTAAATCATCACTTAGAGGGCCCTTTGACCTACATCAAAAAGAGGTACCCCCCAGGGGTCCCTGTTGGAGGAGTGCTATAGCCCTAGCCCCTGTTAAATAAATGCTTCAGTTCACAACATTGTGACATATGTATAATAAAGGGTGGAGTTATTACAGATACAAAGTCTTGCTATTTTTTATATTAAAAAATAATTTATTTGTACTGTGACTTTCTACACAAGGCAGCTAACAGCATGAATACAAACAAACAACATCCATAATGATAAAAAATTTAAGAAAGAATTCAAATCATATAAAAATAAATAGCATATATACATTAATCTCCAGGCGCTGGTGAGGTTGACCTACTGAAGTCTTCTCTCAAATCTGGATGCAGCTGTAATGTCATGGGTGGTGGTGGAGGAGGAGGAGGAAATACAACATGTTAGATTCTTTATACTAGCGTGCAGCACTAAAGAGTGTTGCGAAATGAGGCTTGCTGATGGGAACGAATTGAGAAAATACACTGTATAGTTAGCAGAGCACAGGAGCCAACTTCTAGGGGTGAGGTCCCTTCTCTCGCGCACCCCCCCCCATAAAATGTTTGAGGGGGATGCCTCCCAAAAGTTGATACGCATTGCTATTCAAATGTTGTGTGGGCGGAACTTTCCTCCCCCCGACCCATATTTTATACAAATTGGCACCCTTTCAGCAGAGCAAGGGTAGCTACAATGATGGTCTTCGTGTGTTCCTGGAGCTCTTCCCAATATCCCTGAGCTGCTTGGAGCTCATGAGAAATGGAATCCAACATCAGCAGGGCACCATGTTCAGTATTTCTGAGTCTTGGTTTTGATTGCTCATTATCTCTTATGGTAGCGAGTCAACCCAAAGCCATTAGCCTAGTGTCCAAGCTGTGAATACCCCTCCTCTCCCCTCGGTTGAGTTTCAGAAAGGCAGCTGGTTTAGCGAGCTATAATATTTCTACTAAGGGAGCACAGCAGTAGCAGCCACCTGTTGTTATTTAAGTGTTATTGGAATTTTAATCCTTTTTTCAGGTAATAAATAAACCACCCCCCAATTCCCATCCAGATGGGGGAGAGAGAAGAAACAAATCCATTGCCTATACAGGTTGGAGGTCGCAAATGATTAGCCACTGGGGTGGGCCAGAATCCTGCCAAACTGCAAATAGCGTTTCCGAAGTTCCTCTTTGGCTGAATGCTACTTGCTCATATCCAGCCAAGTCAGTGGCAACCATCTTGCCTAGACCACAGGACTGAGCCTCTGGTCTTGTAAATCTGAACTGAACCCTGTTCGCTTAGCAGATTGCTATGGAACCATTTATGAAACCTAATCTAATTTCCTGTTTGGGCTGCAGTGCAAATACAGAAATGTGCCACTGTAAATAAAGGATTTATAGGATCACACTGAAAGCTAAGGGCTAGTCCACGTATCTGTTTGTCCCATGATTTCTAGGCCCAATAGGTTTTTTCCCCGCACCACTGCTTTGCCCAGAAAGACCTGCTGTTTACTGCTGAATCGGAACAAACATCCATTGAGTTTTCTGCAGATCAGTGTTTGTTCAGCTGTTCAGCAGTGTTGATTCAGCACAAAAGAAAATCGTCTCCAACCCCTGCTTAGAAATCATGGGACAAACAGGAGTGTGGGTGGGCCTTAAGTCAGCCCAGAGGCATGCAGTTCTATTCCATGTCCCCCAAAAACCTTATTAAAGGAATTTGTTGGTACAGAACTATAACGGCAGTAAGGGTATGGAGTTAATGTGGCTTGTTTGAGGCAGAATCAGATAGGTTGTATCCATAATCCGAGATGTATTGGTCAGTTATCAAGTAAAGCTTACACATGGAGGAACAACTTGGAGTAGGCGACCAGTCGTTTTTTGTACATGTGGCCGTTGCTTGATTTTCAGGTTGGTATCCTGCATCACAACGAAATGAAATGTTATCACCCTCGATGAAGTTATTCTTAGAGTCGTAAATTACTTCGCCATGTGGCAAGTGGTTAGGAGGGGTGCATAGTCCTAAAGGCAAAACAAATACATGTGCATGAGTAGAAAGAGAGGAAATGTGTACAAAACCTTTATTAGAGAACAGTACGCAAAATACATTTGGACATCCTGGTCCAGAGAGCAGCTATGGAACAGGCCCCTGTATGAAATCAGGGAAATCCACTGCCAAATCGTGTCTTCCCTAAAAGAGGGCACGTGTTGCGGTGAGACCTGAAGACTGACCTCCTGGTTGTGGGTGGGTCTATTGGATAGCCACAACACCCGATTGGTAGGTCCCTCGTTGCTGGGTTGAATCTGGCCAATGGGGTGCAGTCTAAACGGATCGAGGGACCTATATATACCCATGCATGTGACCCAGAGCTTCCTCTTTCGGCTCGTGCATCGGAACACCCACCCACCTCTCCCTACTTTTAGGGCATTTTGCGATTGACCTTGCTATGCCGTCGTGTGTCGTCTGTCGTTGGGACAGGGGCACGGCAGGAATTTCCCCCACTTGGCTGATTGGTTGTTGCCATTTGGGTTTCGCCTGCCGCGTAGCAAATCGTCACAACTTGTAAGGTTGCGGATAGGCACTGGTTCATGTGATAGGGGTGGAAGAATGCTCTCGCCATCCCTATGTGAAGGGCATTCTGTTAAAGGAATCCAGGGACTCAACTTGGTTTGGTCAACCCCCAAGAGGTCCCATGCCTGAGTCCAGGGGAGCATCTGGGGGGTGAACAGAGTCTGTTCCTGGGCTTTTCACCTGCCTCAGGTGTTCACCCTTGGCTGACCTATGATGGAGCTCTGGGTCAGCGCTACCTGCAACGGTGTAGGGAGCTAGTCAAACTAGAGCCTATGCAACCACTCACTTTTCTGTAATCAATAAAGTTGTGACCTAAATTCTGCCAAAAACCAAAACTTAAATTTGCGTCAAATATGTCTTTATTTAGGGGGGAGGTCTCTGGGTCTGAACACGCAAATATTGAGTGGCATCACATTGTGCAATACTGACCAAGAGTCTCTTGCTTAGTCTAAGGCAACTTCCTAGTATAAGTTCCTAAGAAACTTCCTTTTTTAAAAAATTTAAAGAACCAAGATTCTCCGAATGCTACATTCTGCTACACCCAATATGATATTCAGCGCTTTTTATGCATGCCTGCAGAATCATGGCACGCACACACAGGGATTGTCATAAAGCAGGCTTGGAATGAATGCTTGCAAATTCTAGCCCTATTCAGGCATTCGGAAAACCCCCATGTGATAAGGAGTGGGTAGGGATGGGGAATTGCACGCACATCCCAAATCTCCCTCGTTGCACAAGGGAATCGAAATGCCAAGAAGGCTCATATTTACAACCGAGTTTGAAATGTCAGGTGGGGAAACATAGAAGGAAGGTGCCAGCACCAGGTAGCTATGGTAGCCTTCAGTTGCATCCAGCTTCTGGGTTCCGGCAATATCTCGCCAATCTCTCATAAGATCTTGCCGCGTCCTGGAAGCTACAGCCATGCAACCCCACTAAGTGAGGCTTTGATGGAGTAACAGCAGAGCGGGAGTGGAACCTTTCTGGTGACGAAATAGAACGGGTCAGCCCTGCTTTTGACTTACATGCTACTTCCATCTTAGGTAGACTAACTCTTTGAAAGCACCTCAGCAGCAATTGTTAATGTTGCTGGTGCCATCTTAGCTCAAGGAGAATAAGAGAAACATATACTTACTGAAGCATTTCGGTTCTGGATCCCAGCCCAAATTGGTGCATCTAATTCTATACCAGTGCTTTTTATTTTCTGGCAGAAAGCCGTGCTTGCACCTGAAGCTAATTGTCTGTCCCTCCTTTTTTGGAAAATAGACATCACTGTAGTATGTGTTGGACCAAGATAGTGCTCCATTCTCTATATGGGGATAATCACAGTGCTTTGCTTTGAAAGAGATAAAACAGAGAGTGTTAAAACAGAAAAACACCTTCAGTTATTTTGCTTGACGGTACTCGATTCTGTTCGTTTATGCAGGTTTTTCCAATGTTAGCCTAATAGCCCCATCGATTCGCCAGTCCTAAACTCTGTGAATTGTTAATATTTCCTATTATTCTTATGGAACCTGTAATGTGGCTCTGAAATCGGAAATGGTTTTCCACAAGGATCAACATAATTGTGTAGAGATACAGTGGTACCTCAGTTTTTGGATGTCTCCGTTGCCGAACGTTTGGGTTTTCGAACGCCGAAAACCCAGAAGTAAATGCTTCTGTTTTCAAATGTGCCTCAGAAGTTGAATGGCTTCCACTGCGTGTATCCACAGTTTGTTGGATTGGGAATGTAAGGCCTTGAGTCAGGCCAATTCCATTGCTCTCTCTTTATGGTTCTTTGTTTGAACAATTCAGTATAGACAACTTGTTTAGTGTGCTAGTGGATTTAAGAACTGGAGGTGGGGTTTAAGGTTCAGAGAGGAGCTGGTACTTGAAACCGTACAAGCGGCAAATTCAGAATACCAGCCCTGGCATATGATATAAACACACCTTGGGAGAAAGTAGACAAAAAACCATCAAAAATACAAAACAGATTCCTTTATCAGTAATTTAGATTAACACTGCATGGGGGGGGGGATACTACAACATGAAAATTACTTACGTACACACTTTGGAGATGGTAACCAGCCATACTTTGTACATTTAAAAGAGCTCTCATGGCTTTCCAGCTGATATCCCCGATTACATTTAGCAGAGATCACATCCCCAAATTTGTACTGACTCTTTACAGGAAAGAAGTTGCCGCCACCTATTTCTGGGGCAGTGCATATCACTTGTGATGAAACAGAAAAAGTAATTTTAGGGAATACGGTTAATGTCTTCCTCAATACCGCTCAATAGTTGCAGCATATAGCCGCCACCACATGGCTTTTAAAATTAAATGATCATTCTAGAATGCAAACTAGCCACCCCAGCAATCAACAGTGGCTGCCATCCTGCAAGCACTTAGCCTCAGCTCAAAACACATTGCAATGGAGATCAGTGATATGATCGTCCGGAGTTTTTAATGAAATGCAACTGCACAAGGAGGGGACTGCAAATTTGACTGGAGCAGCGGCAATAGGGGAGGGTTGTTTAATCCCTTCTTCCCTGTTTTAGGACACGCCTCTCAGCTGAGTTTTGCCCCATGAATTTAAGACTGAGAAAAATGAGAAACTGAGAGACTGGCAGATCTGTCCATCCCTATTCCAGCCTAATGGGTAACACTGGGCATTGCATCATTCTGGTACCTGGTGTGGAGAAATCTGATGCATTCTTGGAAGTGGTGGCACCGGCAGGGATGTCACCAGTGATTGAAGTCTCTTGGTCAGACACTGGAATGATCCAATGGAATAACATGCATTATAACGGTAGAATAGGCAAGTTATCTTATGAATGCCCTTTCTAGCATCTAACATCTATGTGTGATGCTGGAGGCATGTGCCACATCTCTGTTGCCCATAAATCTCTAACACCCGTGGTCTCCGATCTGAAGGCATATATGATCGTTGTCAAAAGTTACTTCATGGAAAGAGGCACAGTCCCTACCAGCCAGTTCAAACTAAGCGCACATTACACTTTGGTTTGCAGTGGAGTGTAAAAACAGATGTGGAAAGGTTTTTGAAATGACATGTTCTGGTTTGCAATCAAATCATCAACATAAGTGCATTTAAAACAAAAACTTATTCTCATACATGCTTCTGTTTACTAGCTTCCTTTTTTTAATTATTATTATAATAAGTCTTCTACTAGCTTCCTGTTTCATTGAATAAGATAGCACAGGGCTCTGTGAGAGAAAGGGAGGTAAATTTTGATCAAGGCAAAAGTCTGATTTAAATGCTACCGGAGTAGCATTAGTCCTTTGGTTGCTTCCACCTGACAAGGTCAATATAAAACCTCTGCACATATGTCTCAGGTAGCTTGCAGACCCTCCCAGTGTCCCTATTTTCTAAGGACAGCCCCGGATTTACAGAAGCTGTCCTGGTTTCTGTTTTAATCCCGAAATGTCCTGCTTTTCCTTAGGACACCCCTATTTTCATCAGATAAATGTTGGACAGTATGGAGTTACGTGACCCCTAAGCCAAGGAGATAAGTAACTATACAGTACAGCCTTTAGAAGACATCTGAAGGCAGCCCTGTATCATTTTATTATGTTTTTATGTATGTTGAAAGCTGCCCAGAGTGACTGGGGCACCCCAATCCAACTAAATTATTATTATTATTATTATTATTATTATTATTATTATTATTATTATTATTACCACTACTACTATTACTACTACTCTTACTCTTACTATTATTGAATTGAACATCCCTATTTTCATTGGAGAAATGTTGGAGGGTATGAGCTTGTATGTTTCCATATCAAGCTCATGGTCATGTCCACTATTATGCAGGGGTTGGGAGCTAGCAGCTCACAGGCTAAATCTGACCCGCAAAGCCTTTCCAAATACCTCACCAGACTCCCATCCTCTTCTTACCCTGTTCCTCCTTCCCAGAGGTGAGAACAATAAAAAAAACCTAGACACTGCAACTAAATAGCTTGTTTTTCCTGGCTTTGGCGCCCACAAAACTAGGCAGATGAATTTATCCTCACTTAGAAAGGTTTGTTTTCACTTCCATGGGTATCCAGCAGTGGTTTGTGTAAGCCAGGCATGGCCAAACATGGCCCTCCAGATGCTTTTGGGACTACAATTCCCATCATCCCTGACCACTGGTCCTGTTAGCTAGGGATGATGGGAGTTGTAGTCCCAAAACATCTGGCGGACCAAGTTTGGCCATGCCTGGTGTAAGCAATCCAACAGGGTTTTATTAAGGTCATTTTGCACAACAACAGCTGGATCCAATGATCATTATGATGATGATTTCAGCTCATTGGTAGGAGATTAAGGGATTTAGAGGCTATCCAAGCAAATGGGAGAAGGTACTGGGAGATGCTTTTAAACAGGAAGGTGATGTGCTCATGGGTCTTCTGCATAAAGCAACGACCCATTTTGCACTGAACCTGAGCAAAAGCAGAGCCAAAATTTGACGGTGTCAGCAGACCAGCTCAAAGACAGCAGAAACACACACATGATGCCCTTCAGATAACCACACAACTGGTGTGAAATAGCATTATCAATGCAGTTACCAACAGGGTTACAGGATGGCAGATCCAAGTTCCCATCAATGCATGTTCTCACAGAAGGAGAGATTGTGTAGTATCCTTTCATGCATGTGAATTCCAACGTATCTGCATTTTTAATCAATTCTGAATGTTTTTGCCCACCGTACAAAAGCAGGTTTCTGGCTTCCAGCTGTTGTTTTGTGATAGTGCAGGGTGCTAAAAGAAAAGGAAGAAAGAGACGGGGTCATCGTTGGAATAGGCTTCTCCTATTCAGCCTTCCAGGTCTGACTTTTTAGATTAATTGCATCCCTAGGAGTAGCTTATAACTCTATGGCCTACAAATGACATCCAGCTTTTGCTCAATTCTGAACGAAAATTAACCCACATATTAACCTGGGTTCAAATGATATTTTTTATATCATAGCCCTTTTCAGATTGTATCCTTCCAAGTGTTTTTGGATTCCAGCTCCCTTCAGCCTCATTGGTCCATTGGTCTTAGCCCTCAACATCTACGTAGGCATTCAGGGCAACCTTTGCAAATCAATCCCTGTGCACATTTAGCATTAGCACTCCATACAATTGGTACTTCTGTAAAATCAGGGGTCCTGATCACCTAGAGCAGGTGTGGCTAACCTGTGGCCTCCCAGATGCTGCTGAACATCAGTAACATCTGGCAGGGCCAAATGTCAGGGAATTTAGGGGTTGCCCAACAGCATCTGGAGGGTTACAGGTTCCCCATCCCTGATGTAGATTGCCTACATATATGTTCAGATGGAAGCTAAATCAAACTGCTACATTAGCAGCACCGAAATGACCTCCCTGGGGTGCAAGCCTGGGCAGTGTGTATGGAGGTCCTGGGATACCGAGATGACAAGACCGGCCTCTTGGCTTCACTGATGTGGTCCAAAGGAAAACAGAGCAATATGTGTGGCACCAGCTTGGCTGCAAGAGTTCCCAGAAAGAGACTTCCAACCCTCTAAGGGACTTCACTCTGGATTTGTGTAGCCTTCTATTCTCTTGAAGATATCCCACAAGGCAGAGGAGGTTTAGGATCAGAGTTTTCCTTCTCCTAGATAGGCTACCTTCCCAGCTTGACAAGCCCCATCTACAGCACATGGAGAAACCACCTTCTTGACCATTGGACCCGCTATTGGTCTTGTATGCTTAATTCACCAGAGCCTATCTTCACATGTAGCTCACTGCAGGTTTGAGACCCATTAGCTACCCTCGCCTGGTTTAGCTGGCCAGTTAAAGCCATTTCCTGTAATTGTGGCTACCCAATAAAAGTACCCAGGGACCCAGGTGGCGCTGTGGGTTAAACCACAGAGCCTAGGGCTTGCTGATCAGAAGGTCGGCGGTTCGAATCCCTGTGACGGGGTGAGCTCCCGTTGCTCGGTCCCAGCTCCTGCCCACCTAGCAGTTCGAAAGCACGTCAAAGTGCAAGTAGATAAATAGGAACCGCTCTGGCGGGAAGGTAAACGGCGTTTCCGTGCGCTGCTCTGGTTCGCCAGAAGTGGCTTAATCATGCTGGCCACATGACCCGGAAGCTGTATGCCAGCTCTCGGCCAATAAAGCGAGATGAGCGCCGCAACCCCAGAGTCGGACACGACTGGACCTAATGGTCAGGGGTCCCTTTACCTTTTCCTAATAAAAGTACATTGCTATGGGGTGGGTGGGTTGTGCTCTATCCAATCCGATTCCAACAATATAATTTTATTTTGAGATAAGTGCATATGATCCATATTACACAAATGCTGTCGTTATCCAGTTTCACGGTGTGCCCTATCCACGTTACTCAAAAGTTGACAGAAATAGTCCACTCACCAAAACACTTTGGACTAGGGGTCCATCCATCTTCCTTACATGTTATCCAGCCAGACCCTTCCAAGCCATACCCAGGGAAGCACTTGTACTGTAACCGGTCACGTTCCAGATATTGAGCTCTTTTATTCTCTATGATTTCTCCAAAATCAATGTCTGGTGTGCACACTGAAATTGCATTTAGCATCATCATAGTCACTAAAGAAAAAATCCTTTTCAAAGTAGAATAATTGATCAAAGCTGTAAGTTCCTGAATACAAATCAAAGGTCGCTTCCACACCAGCTCTTTTCTCTAGGCATTAGCATCTTTGGCTCACTCACTTTTTAAGGAGCATCCAGATGATATCTTTGTCATCCCATTGGATTCCAGTGTTTTCAAATAATGCCCTCTCTTGTTTTTAACAGCAACGGGAACAATACATCACAATGCCAACCATCACAACAACAAAAATCAGAATTACAGCAATAGCAGCACATTGATGCAACACCAATAAAAGTTAAAGTTTACTAAAGGAGCGTCTCCACCCCCATCGTTCAGCCCAGACACTGAGGTCCAGCTCCGAGGGCCTTCTGGCGGTTCACTCACTGCCAGAAGTGAAGTTACAGGGAACCAGGCAGAGGGCCTTCTCAGTAGTGGCGCCCACCCTGGGGAACGCCCTCCCATCAGATGTCAAGGAAATAAACAACTACCTGACTTTTAGAAGACATCTGCAGGCAACCCTCTTTAGGAAAGTTTTTCATGTTTGATATTTTATTGTGTTTTTAAAATTTTGTTGGGCGCTGCCCATAGTGGCTGAGGCAACCCAGTCAGATGGGCGGCATATAAATAATAAAATTATTATTAATATTACTATCAGCGATGGCATACAAAATGTCCTATTATATATCAAAGCATTTTGATGATATAAACACAAGATTTCGCAAATAAGAGCGGAATCATTCAATAGTAATAATAATAATAATCTGTTCAATAAATGTAATATAATCACTACACCTAAATTTCTAACCCAGGGCAATCATAATCGTAATTATATTTCTTACCTGCCTTTATGACCAGATCCCAGGACAAGTTGCAGCAATTTAAAATACAATGTTAAAATCCATTTTTTAAAAAATTAAAGGCTAGGATGGATGCCCCTCAGATGTTGCTGGAATCCTGTGATTCCTGTTTGTTGACCGACCTGGTTGGGGTTGATAGGTGTGGGAGTCTCACAACATAGGGATGGCAACACATTGGATACCCTGTCCTTGCCTATCAATTGGCCCTACAAACACAAATTCATGCAAAACAGCTGAGCACCAACCCACAATCATATTATTCTTGGAACTATTAATGGAATTATTCACAGAATGCCACAGCTTTAACGGACAAAAACGCAGACCTGAATTTAGTTCCTAGCCTTAGTTCTAGAGGTCTTCTGAAATAAATAATTTCTTTTTAAAGAGAGAGCATGCCTGCTCTTTCACTGCATGAAATGTTTGTCTTTCAGCTTAATATCTTACCATGTTGGAATGTGCAGCAGGTCCATAGAAGAAGTGAAATAATGCAGAACAGCCGGTTCTTCATTACGCTTCAGCAGAATAGAGGATTCCCCTTCTGTGACTACATTTTGCAAGGACTGACATTGTGAATATACATCGTCTTTCTTTCTACCCTATGCCTAGGTTTCTTTTTTTACTGTGTCTTTTGATGTACCCTTGTTTGGCACAACATCGAGGGAAAGAAAGCATCACCAACATTAGGCACTGAAATGGTTTGCAAACCTGCATAGATGTTTCGTACTGATGAATATAGGGAAAATGCAGAAGTATATACCGGTAGATGCAGAGGTACGAACTTAGATTTAAAGAAGTGATTATTTCTTGATGATGATTTAAAAGAGGATGTATGAACCTGATAAGAGGCTAGACTATGAAATCAACAGTGAAGGGTGTGAGGGAGTCAATTGAGATATGAACTAGAGAAAATTAGAATTGCCTGGCCTGTAAAATGGGGCCAGGCCTAAGCAATGTTAAGACATATTATTATTAAGGTTAAAGATATAATGAACGGGTATACCTCTGTGAGAGGGGGGGGGTGGATTTGTGCTTCCCACGGTGAGAGGGGGGAAGCATGGAAAAATTTAACCAAGATGTAATGTGCTTATAAAATGGTAAAATCAATAAAAATTATTTTTTAAAAAAAATAGATGTTTCGTACTGCCATCCTAGTATTAAGGACTAAAACAAAGTCCTCTATGGCCCTGTTCACATACATCACAGCAAAGCAACGGGGGGTCCCTCCTGTCTGAGATAAGAGAATTGGTGCAGGATTAGCAGATCAGATCTTAATACAACTTTACATAAACTATGGGTTGGAAGAGACAAGGATGCCCTGTCAGCATCAGTAAATTGTTTTCAACGCCAGGGTAATGCTTGTGCTCAGGTGCGTGATCTCCTTATTTTCTCCACAGTAAAAGCAGCTCCTCTGGAAAAAGCATATGAAATAAGAAAGCAAAGTAATGCTGATTTCGGAACCAGAGTAACTCAAAACCAACCCACCAATGAAGAATTTCCCTGATGCCCAAATGTGAATGAGGTCGAAACCTTCAGCGAAATGTGTAAGAAAGTGGTGGCAAAGAGTAATGGGATTCTTAAAGAAGACCGAGCACTCTCTGGTCACCTCATTATGATGTCAGGAGGTCAGAACATTTGGATGACATACACACTGTCCCATCCTCTGGGTCCTTTGTGTCATCACAGAGAATTGCTTGGAGCACTTACTGACTGGATAAGCCATTTTCTGACTATTTTCAGACTTTTTAAATCAGCATACACTGGTAGTGACGAGGCATCTTGTAGTTACCAGTGTATAAGTCTTAAAATATGATATCTGATATATTCAGTCTTCTTTTTTTACTTGAACACCTAATTTTGCTCGTTTCTAAGGAAAACAAAACTAAGATGCAACAACAACAATAATAAAGATTTTGTTCCTTTAAAGAAGCAGGCAGTGAAGCAGGCTGCTCCTCACTCTCTTCTGAAGAATCTGTCCTCCCTTCCATCCCGTTGCTAAGCAACCATTTCAGGGACTAACTGCCAATGGATGGACCCTGATGGAGATTCTGAACGAGGACATTTCACTGGGTACCAGAGTGAGATGGAGATGAAAACCAGGATTTCCAGATGAAAGGGTTAGATGAAGTGGACAAAACAGCCCTTGACTGTGCCAAGAGAGCCTTGAGCAGGAGACAGGGCTGGCGGGGGAGATTTTTCCACCTTCGTGGCAGGGCTCTGAAAAGCGTGTGGCAGAGGCAGGGGACCAGGAGTGGGGAACAGTGATTTATGGGATGTGACACCACCCACAAGGCAGGAGCCAGAATGCCAGTCCCTGACATTCAAACAAAACAGAAAAGGCCATGCCCTCTCTATGTCATCCTCCCTGCCTGCCCACCACCAGAGATGCAGAGGAGGTTGCCACAGCAGCCATGGCAGGTGGCGGCACAGGAGTGGGTGGCGCTGTGGTCTAAACTACCAAGCCTCTTGGGCTTTCTGATCGGAAGGTCAGCGGGTTGAATCCCTGCGACGGGGTGAGCTCCCGTTGCTCTGTCCCAGCTCCTGCCAACCTAGCAGTTCGGAAGCACACCAGTGCAAGTAGATAAATAGGTACCGCTGTGGCGGGAAGGTAAATGGCATTTCCATGCGCTCTGGCTTCTGTCATGGTGTCCCATTGTGCCAGTAGCAGTTTAGTCACGACCTGGAAAGGTTCTGTGGACAAACGCTGTCTCCCTCAGCCTGAAAAGTGAGATGAGCGCCGCAACCCCATAGTCGCCTTTGACTGGACTTAACTGTCCAGGGGTACTTTACCTATTTTACTTTTAGTGGCAGCAGTAAAGGCTGTGCACAGAGGAGGTGAATGTGGTAGTGGCCGGCAACTATAGAGCAGGTGACAGCGGGCAAGGAGGTAGCAGCTGTGGAGGCGAGTGGCAACAGAAGAGGCCAGATCTACCACATGAGGTGCCTGCCTCACCTCGCCTCATGGTCAGGCCGCACCTGGTAGGAGAGGCCCTGATGGCAACATTGCAAGTCCAGCCACGCAATGCAGAAACAGGCAGCTGAGGGGGAACAGCCATCGAATCCACTGCGCACCCAGTTCTTAGTGGGGAAACGCTTTCTGCTGCAATCAGGGACCTAATCAGGGTTCACATTTGCTCATGAGGAATCCAGTGGGACATGGAGTAATGCTCAGTCTTTTAGTGTGGCATCAGTCAAACTTCGGAACTCCCTGCCTATGGACCTCAGACGAGCACCTTCACTGTGCTCTTTTCGGTGCCTGCTAAAAACATCCTTGTTTCGCCTGCACGGATGTTACTGGCCCAGATATGGAAAGACGATAAAGTTTCTACCAGAGAAGAATGGCAGAAGAATGCTGAAATGGCTAAAATAACTGGAAGAGTCAGAAATCAGGAATTTTAAAAATCAAATAAATAAATTTATTCTTTATATTAGGATCTATTATATAAAGAATAACAAAAGTGTGTAAGATAAAAATGTATATATAAAAATTAACAGCAGAAGAGGGGAAGTCCTCAGGGATAAGGTTTTGGGTAAAGGGGTGGTGGTTGGGAGGGGGGAGAGGGGGAGGGGATGAAGGGAGTTTGTACGTTATAATTTGTATTTTGTATTTTGTCCTATATAATTTTTGTTCAAAACCTAATAAAAAATATGTTAAAAAATAAATAAATTTAATAATAATAATAATAAACATCCTTGTTTCGAGAAGGCTGCTCATATGTGTAGAATGTTGACATTGTTTTAATCTGTATTTAACTTATCATTGGGTTTTTTTAATGTTTTAAACAGCTGTTTTAACTATTTTTACTGATAAGCTTACTGTTTTATTCTTTTTGTAAGCAGCTTTGAGATTTGTTTGTCATTACTGTCAAGCAGTATAGAAATTTTGCAAAGTAAAAATAAATAATCGGTGATAAAAAGACCACAGACTCACAATTGTAATTGAAGCAAATCAATCAATTTATTGGTGTGCAGTGCTTCATTTAAGCAGCATTATTGTCTTCATAAAATTTGAAGAAAATAAAGCAACAAAGCAATGTAATATCGCACTTTTATAAAAATAATAATAATTTAAGATTGCATAAGTATAGCATTATACTTGCATTGACAAAGCAATCACAGGTTGTCATTTCTGTTGCTAAACGAAGGTTTGGCCTCCTAACTTTCTCCAGCTCATCAAATCATGAGGCAGAATTCTAAGCACCATGGCATATCCTAATTTCTGAATTTCCTAGCATTTTTGAATAAAAATCATAGTTACCCAGTAACTGGCTGTGGGCCAGGATGAGGTACTCTTCAGTTGATTGAAAGGAACTAGGAGTAGCAGGGTAACTTTTCCATATTTTTTGTTTCATTACTTACATTGCTTAACCCACATTAAGACCTAGACTATGTATTATATTTATTTGGGAGAAAAGCACAACTAGGACTCCTGCTTTTCCAGCACTTCTTTACTCAGATCACTTGGGAAACATTCCAGCGCATTCCATTTTCAATAATGTAATGATTCCACATTTGCCAAGACACCATTGTTTCTTCATCATCTTCATTATGTTGATGCTATGATGTTTCCTGGATGCTGAGGTCTCATCAGACTGTCAATGAGAGTCATCAAAAAGTTACAAACTGACATGGAGTTCAATGTCATCCATTTTAGTCCATCATGGTTGCTCTACTGTTCGCTGAAGCTGATAGTTCTTTAAGCCTATCAGGTTCAGTACAATGTCATACATTTCCAGTCAAAAGTAATATTCTTCTTGTTTTACGAGTTTTATTGCAGGGTAAGTGCCTGTAGGGTGGCAGCCTAGGCTTTCATTTAGAGTCGGTATTTGGGAAACTGGAATTTTATTCCATCAACAGCTGTATGGCAAACAGGTTAAACTTTTTCTAGTCTTGCCCAGACTACTCTCTCTTATTTTGTGTTATGTCGTGCCCCCCATAATAGCAGCCATTTTGTGACTGGTGCCCACTGGACTCCCTTGATGTTCAAAATGTGTTCACCCGTCCAAATAGGTTGGTGACCCCTGCCTGAGACTTTCCATATAGCCAGCATCTGGCCAGGTCAATATTTTTATTTTATTTATATTATTTCTATGCTACCCCCTCACCATTCAGGAATCGCCACAATAATTTAAAATAGCGTAAGTAGCAAACAAAAGAAATATAAATAAATGTAAGATAGCTTGGGATCGCAGATGTCCATCCAACTAAGCACTAGAAATACCATTAGTAATCTCAGTGGCAATGAAACGGTTAGTAATGGGTTCCCAAATGGTCTTTTTCTTTCTTGACTTTCTTGACTTCCTCTGCAAAATGAATGAATCATGTGCAATTGATATGATGTTCTTTTGTTTGACACTGAGGAAGAAAGGGGAGTTACTGATTTATGATCAACAAAGGATTTTACAATGTTTTTCTATACCCTCCCCTTTCGACCGAGGCTGAACGGACTAAATTCAAATTATCTTTGTGCTGGACCATGAGTGGAAGAGAGAGTAATTTGGTGAGACGAAGGACTGCTAATTATATCTGGCAGGAGTTTATTTATGTGACTTTGCTTTTTAACTGCGGGCGGAGAAAATAATCCCCAGAGATTTAATGGCGGAGCAGGCATCTTGTTGGGGAGTTATTTATAGCCCAGCAAGTCCTTGAACAACGGAAGGAATGTTTTCAAAGGAGTGGAATGGTCAAAGGCCTGGAAAGGATGCCTTATGAGGAATGGTTTAGGGGGCTGGGTATGTTTAGCCTGGAGAAGAGAAGGTTAAGGGGTGATATGATAGCCATGTTCAAATATATAAAAGGATGTCATCTAGAGGAAGGAGAAAAGTTGTTTTCTGCTGCTCCTGAGAAGAGGACACGGAGCAATGGATTCAAACTACAAGAAAGAAGATTCCACCTAAACATTAGAAAGAACTTCCTGACAGTAAGAGCTGTTCGACAGTGGAATTTGCTGCCAAGGAGTGTGGTGGAGTCTCCTTCTTTAAGCAGAGGCTTGACAGCCACCTGTCAGGAATGCTTTGATGGTGTTTCCTGCTTGGCAGGGGGTTGGACTGGATGGCCCTTGTGGTCTCTTCCAACTCTATGATTCTATGATCTATGAATGTGAATGGACAAAGGACAATGGCAATAAACTGTCTCTACACACCAGGTCTGGGAACACAGTGCTGGAAGGATTACACAAGTGAAATGGACTCTTATTTGTTTGGGAAACAACAAAGCTGCTGATTGTAAGGAAACAAGAAGGCCAGCTATGAAAATGGATTAAAACTATTAGAAGGGTGAGAAGGTGATTAAAGAAGAAGAATGAAGTCCCATCATCAGGAAGCAAATGGGCATATGTTTGTAACAGGAGCGGAAAACCTGATTATTATTATTTTTAAATTGTATTAAATTTAAATAATTTGGATTGATTTGTTAAAATTTGGAAAACTAATACAAATTAATTAAAAAGAAAAAAGAAACGGTTAGTAATGTTGTTGCTAGTCTCTGTGCTGATAGTACTGATATCAAAATACGTGTGGTATGATTTCTCTGCTGCCATGGAAAGACTTACTGATTTAGATACATCTTGGATATACCCATGGCCCAGCTACACATTGTTTCCTAAAAGGTGGTGATGATGGATCCTTTCGAAATCCTGGTTTGCACTCAAACTGCATCCAGTAGTCAGAAGCTCTCATGGATGTGGATTTAGTTAAATGCCTCAGTCTGATATTGTTAAGCTCCATGTCAGCATCATCTGCTTGACAAGTTTCTGAAGAAAAGCACACAAAGAAAAATCATCATGTATATGAATTCTTTTTAAACTGGGCTGGGCTGGGTAGGAGTGCAATGCAGAACTCCCTTGAACGAGCTGGTCAATGGCACCAAGATAAAATGTACCCTGTTTCCCCCTTTTTAATACGTAGTCATAAAGTAAGCCATGGCAGGGTTTTTTTACCTTTGTGAGAAGTAAGACGTACCCCAAAAGTAAGCCGTGGTGCCGCCACAGAGGGAGGCTGTACCATACCATACTGACGTAATAAAAATAAGACATCCCCCCGAAAATAAGCCACCCTGTGTTTTTTTGAGGAAAAAAAATTATAAGACGGTGTCTTAAAAAGGGGGAAAGACGGTACTATCTGCCAGTTACTGTAGCTTTTAGGCTACATCCACACCATGCAGAAGAGAGATCCACTCTTTCCCTCTGCCTCTGACATTAGGAGGGCTAGCTAGAGGATGCCATGTATCTCTGCCACACTGCCAGACTTCACGTCCATAATAATGAGTCTAGGCTTGTTAATAGAACAAGAATGAACGATGATCGATTTTATACTTACCAAGGCATCTGGGCACGCCAACCCATCGACCATGAAAACATCTTGCACGTGGAGTGCCTTCCATTTCGTACATTCTGTAGCACTGATAAAAAACATATGAACCAGGTACGAATTCTCCTCTTGATAAGCCCAGGGTCATTGCATTATCAACATCAGGTGGAGGACCACAATTTATTGAGGAGGACACTACAATGAAAATATTGAAGAAGTTGTTATAGCAGATGACACTATGGTAAATGCCAGACTAAAGATACTAATACACTGTACACCTAGAAAGGCAAAGCAAACAGAATGGGGAATTCATCTTAATTAAAAATGAAACAAAATGATGTAAGGCTTCTTCCTATAAACTCTTTGATTGGGTTCTAGAGTAGATACATCATCAGTTAGCATCTTACCTGCCATCATGCATCGCCCCCCAAACATCTATCTTGTTATGAATCCACAATGTGTCACAGTACTCTTTCTTGTTGGCACATGTCTCTGGAGAAAGACCATTGGTCAGTGGTAGGGCACATGCGTTGAAAGATCCCCGGTTCAGTCCTTAGCATCTAAGGCATTAGAGGAGATCTGTGAATAGGTCTCCTGCTGCTTCTTTTTAATTAAAAAAAAATTGGAGCTATGTGGGGGATTCAGATTGGTACTGTGATCTGTATTTTCTTTACAATTTGCCTGATGGATTTTGACTCCCTTTCTCTCACGTTCATTGGTGCTATGAAAGATGATAAGAATAGTTTGGGTGGGGGTAGGCTATATCCCTGAACCCCCTTCTAATTCCTGGATCCAGCATGGATTCAATTCCTGGAACAGCCAAGCTAGATTCTTGGTGAGGTAATGGCCTTCTAAGTATGGTATTAAGGTGGCAAAGGAAGGAGTTAGAAAGATAAATGCCAGAGTGCAGGATTGAGTTATATGAGCTAGAAGCTGGCAGGCTTGGCAGTTGGGAGACAGAACCATGCCTGATTTCAATTGGAATCCAAGGCTATGGGAGAAGCAAGACCCTCTTAAGGTGTTACTACTGTGAAACCTTCCATCGTAGACTCAGGTTGTATATATGTATAAATAAACCATATATCATAAAGACACCACAGTCTCTGCTGTCCCTCATTCTGAGGAGACCGAACCCTGGAGATTGGGCTGGTGTGCAACAATAACGATAGATTGTTTCTAGAAATTATCTGATAAAGAACGAATGTTCAGTGCCATGCAGAATAAATGATTCTGATGAGTCCATGCCCCCTCCCATCTGGTTTTCCATTTCCCACCCCCCAACACTGAGCATGCATTCCATGGTTGCTGAACATGCCCAGTACTTGTTAAAGCTATTTTTGGATTTTATTTCCTGAAGTGTTTTAAAATAAATATACTTCTTCAAACTAAGCGCTTCCGCCCAGCCTGCTATGTCCTTCCTGTGTGTGAATGATGCTATGTTTTGGACCATCATTCAGAGAACTGAAATCACAATTAGGATACTTGATTATGATTTGCTTTTGCAAAGAGGAGCATAGAACACCACTGGTGTTCAACTCTGGCTCTTCATATTTATTTAGCCCTGCTCTTTTCTAAGTAAGCAAACATTTGATGTGTGCATGTCAGGGACTGGTCATCGGAGGAGGAATGGTGAACACCTCTTCTCCCTCTCCTCCTGAACCTTCCAGAGAAGAGGAAGACTGTATAGATTTACAGCAGTGGTTTGCGGGAGGTCACATCTCAGAGGCTGAAGAGGGGGGAAAGCTAGGAAATAATGGGAGAAGAGAAGGAAGAAGCAGCACCAGGGGAGAGACAGCTGACAGACTCAGTGTCATTAGATAGCATGCCAGACCCTCCTCTCCCAGAACCCGGCAGGCATTGAAAGTAGGAGAGCAGAGACTTCAGAGGCAGAAGGCACAGATCAGTCACTGTAGGGATGACGTACAGTATAATGGGAGAGACGGAGGGGGTGGGGTTTCACTTGGAGCAACACCATTACTCCAAGAGGCTGCATTTCTAAACCTCTCTCTGTGAATATTGAATAAAAGACATTGGTAAGAGCTTTCCTTGTCTATCTATTCCTGGAAGCCTACCGTGGAGGGATCGGATTCTCTGATGTGGTAGCACCAAATACAGTAAATGAAAAAATTGGTGAGAGCACTCCTTGTGATGTCTTGAGCTTGGGGCCATAGGAGACATTTTCTGGGTACATATCACTTCACTTCCTTAACCCTGGTGACAACCAACAATGCAGATTCTACACTGAAAAGATTAGGGCCCTAACAGACGTTTGCATTGGTGTCGTTCTCTAGCTTACCAGAATTAGGCAAGGGGTCCACCAGGTGTTCGTAAGGAACTTGTCCCTGAAATACTGGGACTGAAACAGAAAGAAATGGAATGTGAAAAATCAGGTAGCAAGCTGTGGACCTGACTACCTTTTGTTGATGGAGGAACTCAGATTAATTCTGCAGTAATGCCAGTAGTAAAGTATTCAGTTGGTAAGCTCTGCCATTTATCAGGAGGTTGAAACATTTATCCCTCTCATCTACTCATTCATCCGAAAAACAATATAATATCCAACTCACATTCTGTCGTGTTGAGAAAGGTGTGCTTTTGAATAAGAGCTAAATCTGCTATTTCTGGTGGGAAGGAAAAGGGAAGTAGGGGTATTATACTCCAAAACCACCTGTAGCTACTTTCATATATCCAAGGCAACAGACATATATATAGTATGAGCCAAGTTGGTGTTGTACCACTGTCTGTTGCCTTGGATATATGAAATTAGCTATAAAATTGTCCAGTAGCACCTTACACACCAACTAAGTTTGTTCTTAGTCTAAGCTTTCGTGTGCATGCACACTTCTTCAGATACACTGAAACAGAAGTCATGTAATGAGACAGGAATCCAATATTTCTATTACACATGCTAATCATCTGCATACTATCCCTTGCTTTTTCCTGTAAGACTAATTGCAGTTGTTAACAGTCGTCAACAGGTTTACCACAGCTATCAGCCTATCACCCATTCCCACCACCCTTCTGAGTAATACCCCTCCCACCCTCTCACTATATATAAGGGTCTGGTGACTTCTGTTTCAGTGTACCTGAAGAAGTGTGCATGCACACGAAAGCTCATACCAAGAACTAACTACCTGAATCTTGGTTCATACTGCAGAAGTTCCTTGTCCATTTGGTTCAAGCATTTCATTCAGCAACCTGGTCTTATCATTTACTAAAGTTTTAAATGGAGGACAAGCAGCCCATCATTTATTTATTTGTTTTTTAAAAAAATTATGAGTATAGCATGTCAATTCATATCTTCCACAAGAAGCACAGCTGCTCAATAAGTTCAGCAGCAGAACTTGGGGTCTCAAATTTCAGCTGTGCCTTCTGCGATGCCAAAATTCAGAGCCCCCGCCCCCCACCTCTATTCTAAATCATAGTTGTGGCATCCCCTGAGGCTCTGTGCCCAACATGACCGAACTGGTCTCGCCCCTCCCCCCCTAAAATCTGCCTCTGATATGTTGCAAATCAGGTGGCTGAGTTCATAAAATTTGTAATCATTCAAAAAAAAAAAAAATAAAAAGGACAATCAGGCAACCCATCCTCAGCAGTAGGGACAGAAGAGCTCTTTTTTTCCAGACTGTCTCTCCAGAGTGGTGCATGTTCTAGTTATCTCCCACTTGGACTACTGTAATGTGCTCTACGTGGGGCTACCTTTGAACGTGACTTGGAAACTGCAACTAATCCAGAATGTGGCAGCTAGACTGGTGACTGGGAGTGGCCGCCAAGACCATATAACACCGGTCCTGAAAGACCTACATTGGCTCCCAGTATGTTTCCGAGCACAATTAGTGTTAGTGCTGACCTTTCAAGCCCTAAATGGCCTCAGACTAGTATACCTGAAAGAGGGTCTCCACCCCCATCGTTCAGCCCAGACACTGAGGTCCAGCTCTGAGGGCCTTCTGGCGGTTCCCTCACTGCGATAAGTGGAGATACAGGGAACCAGGCAGAGGGCCTTCTCAGTAGTGGCGCCCGCTCTGTGGAACGCCCTCCCATCAGATGTCAAGGAAATAAACAACTATCTGACTTTTAAAAGACATCTGAAGGCAACCCTGTTTAGGGAAGTTTTTAATATTTGATGTTTTATCGTATTTTTAATATTCTGTTGTGGGTCACCCAGAGTGGCTGAGAATAATAAAATATATAAAATTATTATTATTATTATTAGTTTCCTCTCAAAACAATGTATGGCAGAGGGGGAAATGAACACTGCACCAAAATTCAGGCTTGGATAACAACAGCCCAAATGAATGCTGTGATCCTCTGCAGGCATGCGCAGAGAAGTGCAGTGGATTATTATTATATAAGAAATAATAAAGGAAACAGACGATGCACAAACGGTGAGAAGTCACATTTTAATTGTAAACTATTTTATTCTATTATCATCTCTATACATAAACTGTAACAGAAATATTATCAGAGCATAGTTTTTCTTTTTTACAAACAAATATTAGTTTATGGATTTCTTCCTTTCTATTTTTCCCTTATCTTTTTCTTTCTTTTTCTTTTCTTTTTTTGTTTGTTTGATTGTAGTACCTGATGATGTCGATGTTTTGTGCGTTTTGTATTTTTATGAAAACTACCAATAAAGAGTTTATTTTTAAAAAAAGAAAAGAAAAAAGAGAGAGAAGTGCAGTGGATCTGGGCTCTTCTGCATGTTCCAAAATCCAATAAGCCCACTATGCTGGGGTTTCAGAAGACTAGCTTTGCCATAGGAAGGTCTTTTGGCCACTTGCCTTAAAGACCTTCTTCAAATGTATTTCAGGATTGTGGCAGGAGCAACAAGGTAGACCTCATTAGATGTCTCTCCACCCAGTGAGACAAGAAGTGAGACTGGAACTTCTACAATAAAGTTACCAGATATTTTTAATTGAATCCGGGGACACTTTTCAACTTACTAAATAGATGGATTTTGTCAGTGGACTGATTTGTAAATATGGGAACTGTCCCCAGGAAACGGAGACGTCTGGTAACCTTATTCTACACAGACCTTCTATGTTGCAGCACTCAGATGCTGGGGTTCATTTCTGAAAGGAGGTTAGTTGTCCATCTCATTTACTCCTCAAAGTATTATCTGAGAGTGGCTCACTGATGTTTTTAAAATATATTTTTGCTACTATTTTTATAAGCAGTTTCCGATATACTGTTTGTATTCTATTGTTTTTAGATACTCTTAAAAAAAAAACACCTGCATGTCACTCTGGGGGGTAGAACTGATTTCAAGTGGAAGATTTAAAAAATGGATGTGGTTTATCATAGATAAAATGAACTCTATCTCCCCCCCCCCTTACTTAATGGATAGAGGAATGCTGCAAAGCAGAAACACTGATGGAACCTTCTCCTTCAGCTGATGCTGGTACATGTCTACACAAGGCGATTTCTTCGGAGTCAGCACAATTTCTGACCTACGCCCCTTAGCTCAAAGGGTTTGCTGTCATCCTGGCTCTTCCACAGTGCTTGCCACTGCACCGTCACTTTGGATTTGAACAGAATGGTAAAAAACCAACAACCTCACACTAAATCCCTGTCCACGCCAGGTTCTGACGCTATCCAACATGTTCAAAACACACACACACACATAAAAACAACCAACACCACAGTAATCTACTGAGCAGAAGTCTTTAGTTAGGAAAGGGTGAGAGAAATTAATGGGTAAATCTGAACATGTCTAAGCCTAGTGAAGGAAGAATAAAAACATATGTCAGTGCATTCACAGGCTTTATTGTACTGAAATTAGAAGCTGATTAAGCATCATTCAGCAACAAACAAGTATTCATTGGCCAGCAGATACGAGATGCAACATAAACCTTAAAGAAACTTTAAACTGGTAAGCGATGTTAGTAAATCCCAACATTTTCACGGGACATGTTTTAGTTTTATAATATTTCTCTTGGAAGGGTGGCTATTAATTTATTAATTGTGTACAAAATTTCTACATTACCTCTTTAAGGGGAGGAAAAACCTACTCCAAAGCCAATATCCCATCCCTCTGCTGCCTGAAAGAATTCTTATTTTGACTTGAATAACTTACACTGCTGGAAAATGCAGCATCTCCACAGGAGGAGCAGAACAACGTAACTCAGACCGTTCATGTCAGTATCCCAGGCAGTTGTCAAACTGCTCAAATTCTGAGCAGTTTGGACTTTTTAGCAAATAGGTCTGGTGGCTGTCCTTGCAAAGGTCTTTCACCTTCTCTAGTTCCATCGAATTAATCATTGACTTGTTGCCACACGGCAAAGTTCATCAGGCTTCTGCTGCAAAAATAATGGATTGTAAAAGGTAGCATTTGGAGGAAATAACCTGGAGGTGGGCAGGCCCAAAGGCAAAACCAGATGAAGCAACAAAATTAATTTTTTACATTTATACAGTAGGCTAATTTGCACGTGTGCGGGAGCATGCAGAAACACCCCTCTACCCTCTCTTCCAGATTATCAAGAACATCATAGGATTTGAGGATAAATCCCAACTAAGCAGTAACCTTTGAGGTATAAAGTGAGGATCATTGAGGAGTGTTGCCTGGGAAGAGTTCTGAGCGCCAGATTGAGGGGTCTGGGGGGAAAGGCAATTAGAAAAGGGGTGAGTGGACTTCATGAGCAGAGGCTGCAGCCCCTAGGTACAGTCATACCTTGGAAGTCAAACGGAATCCGTTCCAGAAGTCTGTTCGACTTCCAAAATGTTCAGAAACCAAAGCACGGCTTCTGATTGGCTGCAGAAAGCCAATCGGAAGCCGTGGAAGCCCCATCGGACATTCGGCTTCCAAAGAACGTTCGCAAACCGGAACAGTCACTTCTTGGTTTGAGGCGTTCGGGAGCCAAAATGTTCGAGAACTAAGCTGTTCAAAAACCAAGATATGACTGTACTAAAAAATATAATGGCAGACTTCTTGCTGCCTGAAGTGAAGGGACCTTTCATACCCTCCAACATTTCTCCAATGAATATAGGGACATCCTAAGGAAAAGCGGGAAATTCTTCTCCCTTGCTGCTATTAACTATCAACTAGGGCCAGGGCCTTTTCAGTACTGGCCCCAACTTGGTGGAACACTCTGTCACAAGAGACCAGGGCCCTGCGGGATTTGACATCTTTCCGCAGGGCCTGCAAGACAGAGCTGTTCAGCCTGGCCTTCGGGTTGGACTCAGTCTGATGTTTCCACCCCTTATGGTTTTGATTATGGGTGATAAATGAAGCGGCATTTTAATTTTTAAACTGTATTTTAACCTGTATTTTAATTAACGTTTCTTTCTTTCTTTTATACTTTATTGTAATTTTATTGATGTTAGCCACCCTGAGCCCGGTTTCGGCTGGGAAGGGCGGGGTATAAATAAAAATTATTATTATTATTATTATTATTATTATTACCAGCCTTTTCTGCTTTTCCAGTGTTGAAGTATCAGCAATAATGCTAGGAAGGCAAAAGAAGAAATCAACATTTTTACCAAGAGTTCAGGCAACACATGATGGTATCTGACCAACCACCATCATTATTAGACAGGACAAGTGAGACTTACAGCAAATATAGTGTGAAGTGCTTCTGGATTCTGCCAGACAGTCCCTTTCTTACTTAATCACTTTTCTTTCCAGGATACTCCATTCCATTTGGAATAAATTTTCTTATCCCAACAGCCAGTTAGCCTTCTGTAGCCACTGAGCATTTTCAGTCTTCGTTGGGCAGTTTTTGGATACCCCCCCCCCTTCCAATGTGGTGTTCTCCACACTCATCAAAGATTTTTGGAACGTCTGCAAATCTTGAGCATTTCCCTGAGCCTGCTGGTCCATAAGGAGCCACAGCCAGTTTGCTATAAGCACACAGGATCTGATATGCCCAGTATTATGTGGAACATTTTGTAGAAGCTTCATCAATTCATTTAGCCGTTAATTCATTTAGTGAAACAGATATGGAACCAAGAACAAACTTAGTTGGTCTCTAAGGTGCTACGGGAAGGAATTTTTTTGATTTTTTAAATTTTGTTTTAGATATGGAATATGTAACAGTTCTGCTGGCTACCAGTACTCTACAATCTTTCTAGCACCAGGTTATGATTTTTTATTTGCTCAGGGATTGTCTCTCTTCTTCTCCAACTGTTGCACCTCAAACTTTTTTAGATTTGAAGGATAATACATTGTTTTCCTATGTTGTATTTTTCAATGCCTGGACATTTCACTGGAATCCTTTGACTGAAGGGTGGTCTGGAAGGCTTTTTAATAAATGAATATAAAAGGCTTAGTCTGTTGAAGATTTCAAAAAATCTGTATTAAGAGGAATAATGACCATTTTTGAGCAGGGTTACTTAAATGTTGATGACACATTCTCCAGATGACTCCGAATTACTCCCCTCATGGAACTCTGGCTGGCCAAGTCTTTGTGAGGAATAAGACGAATGAGACAGGAAAATGGAGGGAGAAGGGAGAGATGTTTTAAAATGCAAGTAGGGTTTCTTAGTGGTTTCTCTACAGTGGTACCTCTGGTTATGAACTTAATTCGTTCCGGAGGTCCGTTCTTAACCTGAAACCGTTCTTAACCTGAGGTATCACTTTAGCTAATGGGGCCTCCCGCTGCCACCGCATGAATTCTGTTCTCATCCTGAGGTAAAGTTCTCAACCCGAGGTACTACTTCCAGGTTAGCGGAGTCTGTAACCCGAAGTGTTTGTAACCCGAGGTGTTTGTAACCTGAGGTACCACTGTATTCTGGTTCTGTTACTATCAATCAAGAGTTAGAACTCTAAAGAACAATTCCTTCTCAGTCATGGCTGGGTTATTCTGAAAAGGCTACTGTATGCTGAGAGCATTCACTGTTCCTTTTCCTTTCTAGGAATAATTACAAGGCCCTCTCCAAGTTTTGGAGGGTGTTTTGACAAGATGGTGTCCTACTCCTTGCTGCTCCTGACAACAAAGTAAAGTTAGGTCTGGAGGTGTGGGGTGCCCCAAGCTTACTGCAATGATAGAACATGAAGACACAACAGTCCAGTTTTTCAACTTTCCCCTATTCTGTCCTAGGCTGAAAACGCTGTGCAGACTTATTGCAAGGTGCTGTAGGAACTGCAAATTCAGTTAGTCTGGCTTCTGATTCAGGAATACTTTAGAGGCATCTTTCATGGAAGAAGGGAGATAAATATTTCGTTTTCCTCCTGACCTTTCCCATTGTTTAATCAACGGAGTTCATCCCATGTTTGCTTTGCACTATGGCAAAAACATCAAGGAAGGCCCCCATGCAGCATTGCCAGGCATTTCTGGGTCATTTATTGCTAAATTATATTACTTAAAATGTGTGTGATAATTATGATTAGCAGCGGTTGCATCAAATGTGGAATTTGTATTTTTGCATCATCTATATTGATTTTTGTTGAAATGTAAACCACTTAGATTTTTTTAATACTGTTTTTATTTATTCTCATGGTACAGAAGATAAATTTTGAGAAAACAATTGCTACAACAGTAAACAACAAGTAACTTGTCCTGATAAAATTATAGGTGTCTTATGAACATCTCCAAATGTTGTTCTAAGTTGAGATCAGCAGCTATCTCGATTAGTCTTGTTGAAATATACAGCAGATATACAAAGTTCATATTGGCAATTAGCTTGCAACATGGAAAAGAGTCCACGAGCCAACCAAACATTATTTATTCAGCTCTCTTTTACCTAAAAAAAAAAAAAAAAATCCAAACCAAAATACCCTGAAGTCACTCAAAATAGAGACATGGTAAACAACAACAGCTATTACCACCAAAACTTGATTTGAGGCATAAAGATGCAACAGGGAGCGTCATTTTGCTCCACTAACCCTTAAGAAAAAAAGGCTAGGGAAAATCTATAAGCAGCAATTCCATCCTCACAGATAGTACTCAAGTTACCGTATTTTTCGCTCCATAATGCACACTTTTTTCCTCCTAAAAAGGAAGGGGGAAAGTCTGTGCGCGTTATGGAGCGAAGGCACTGGCCAGCAGCGGGATCTGCCACTGCAGTCGTAAGCAGAGGGATGCCTCTGCCACCGGAGCCATGGCTCCCGGCGGGGCGGGAGAGGAATGGACAGCCCAAAAGCAGCGCTTTCAGGATGTCCGTTCCTCCCCCGCCCCTGGAGAGCACAAGGAGGGAGGGAGATGCTTCCCCCCTCTCCTTCCTTCCTTCCTTCCTTCCTTCCTTCCTTCCTTCCTTCCTTCTCTCTCTCTTCCTTCCTTCTCTCTCTCTTCCCTCCCTCCCTCCCAGCCTTTTAGAGGAGGAAAACCAGAAAAAAAAATTTTTCTTGTTTTCCTCCTCTAAAAACGAGGTGCACATTATGGAGCGAAAAATACGGTAGGTGCTTGAAAGATTGTATGTCTTGAATGAACCCCTAAGTTGAATCCTTTCTACAAATGAAGATCTAGCACTTCAAGTACCTGTACAAGGTTTCTAAGCTAACATACTTTCCAAATATACTTTTCCAATTATACTTCCTGGTATAATAAGTTTGAAATATGCATGAATTTCCTCCATGCTTCACAGGTAGTTTATCGTACAATCCTAAGTAGGTGTACTCAAAAGTAAGTTTTACATAGTTGGGTCGGGGCTTACTCCCAAGGCAGCGTTACACAACTGCGGCATCAACTGCTTACCCCCTAATCCGTACACATTGTGGATACAACAGTTGTCCATTCTGACACTGTGCTCTAAAATCAGATGCTGAACTTGAAGGTGAGCTGAAGTAGTACGCTTTGCACATAAACTCAACAAATTCTCCATGGATGAAATATGGTCGATTGTCAAAACTCCATCTTAGATCCAAGTGATTCTTTGCCATCTCTTCTGCTGATAAGGTGCACGGCTCTTGGAAAATGAATGCAGTGTTAATATTCTCATGGCATGACTTTAACTAGAAAGGTTTGCTGTTTTTTTCTGATCTATGTACTACAACATTCATTAGAGTGGTCAGTTGTGGTTTTAGTCAACAAGAGGGATGTGGGTGGTGCTGTGGTCTAAAAAAACCACTGAACCTCTTGGGCTTGCCGATCAGAAGGTCGGCGGTTCGAATCCCCGCGACAGAGTGAGCTCCCGTTGCTCTGTCCCAGCTCCTGCCAACCTAGCAGTTTGAAAGCACGTCAGTGCAAGTAGATAAATAGGTACCGCTGTGGCGGGAAGGTAAACGGTGCCAGAAGTGGTTTAGTCCTGCTGGCCACATGACCCAGAAAGCTGTCTGTGGACAAACGCCGGCTCTCTCAGCCTGAAAGCCAGATGAGTGCCTCAACCCCATAGTCACCTTTGACTGGACTTAACCGTCCAGGGGTCCTTTACCTTACTTTTTTTACCTGATGCATGGGAGCAGAAACAGCTAGCATAGTAGGTGGTGCCAACCTCCCAAGAGTGATGTCACTGCCACTAACCTGCCCAGTGTGGGAGTGTGTCTGTGAGGTCAAGACTGCATCAGTGCACCCTCACAGCCCTGTTTCTTGCCACCTCCCTGGTCCCATACTAACCAGGTAAGCATCAGTGATGCTCCTGTTGGAAGAGCAGCTTTGACTGGACTTAACCGTCCAGGGGTCCTTTACCTTTGACCTTTTTAGTCAACAGCAATTAATAAATTACTTTCTGCATGCTCTCCTCCCTGAGCTATGAGCCTTCCCCTTCTATAAAGCCTTACATCAAGCAATGCTGGCTTTTCCCAGCCTTTAAGAGTTGAGCAACACCAGACAGATGCAGTGGGCAATTAATCAAGTTACTAAGGCATTTTCCAAGTTGTCACTATGCTGGGGGGGGAATAGCAACATTGTACAGTACCTATGCAAATTGGTGGGGTAGTCCAATGACCCATGGAACAGGACACTTTCCTAGAACCTTGCAAAAAATGGTATTCATGGCAACTATACTCTACTGATGAACCATGAGCATAGTCCGCTGTCAACAAGCCCATGACGACTCCATTTTTTATGGAAGGTGGAGAGCCACAGCTTTCACCTGGGTCTGCAAAAATGAGAGCAATGTGTTTAAACAGAAGAGAGAAAGTGGTCCTAAGAAAATAGTTTGCAGGACCAATTTGTGGCACCAGCCTTCTCTTCACAAGCCAGTTCTGAAGGAACACTCTTGGAGACATCTTGGACTGTGTGTGTCCGTCCGATTGCTGTTTGTTCTGATTCAGTGCAAAACAGCAGGTTTTCCCAGGCAAAGCAGCAAAGAAAATTCCTCTCTCGGTCAGGTTTAATAAGAAACGAGGCACAATCGTACCATACAAATGTTGCTAAACTTTTGTAGTCAAGGGCTGCACTGACTGACTGTCAACCCTCCAGGCTCTGCATGACAAAGTGGCAGTGGCCAATTTGTCTTTAAAAAAAAACACGTTTAGGGTCTGGAGAGGCACAAAAACATATAGGCATCTCAGAGATGTCAGTAAAATGACTAAATACATTTTTTTATTTAAAAAAATGAGTATTTTTTAAAGAAAATAAAAAAAAATGGGAAGTGTGGTGTGGTGTGTATGAGAGCAATCCGCATCTCTCTCTCTCTCTCTTTTAAATATTAATTTTAGATTCATTAAAAAACACCTAACTAAAATAGACAAATTTGGAGTGGCTTGGAGGGTATGCAAATGTTTTGGCATCAGAATATTACAGTAGAGAACAGATAGGGTCATATAGATAAATATAGACAGACACTTTGGGGGAGATTTGGGGGAGTCACAAAAAAATGTATTGTGGAGCAGCCTGGATGCTGTAGATTAGCCATCCCTGGTCTAGTGGGAAATGCACTGAGACTTGGACTACTGAAATCTGGATTGAAATGCCTTTTTCAGTGAAGTTTACAAGTGCACCATAGAGAAATCGCTATGTATCATGCCAATCTACCACACAGGGGTTTGTTGGGAAAGTAAAACCCAGTTGTGCCAATCTGAGCTTCTCTGAGGAAGAGTGTAGTGCAAATAGCATTCAAATTGATAGAGCACAAAACTGCAGATCAGACATAATGGGTGGAATTCACTGTAGTGTTACCTTTTGAAACACACGTGGGATATTTTAATTCTCCCCGATTGCACTGTGCCAGCATCTGAGCATCGCCAATCGACGGTGGCAAAACGTATCCTGGCTTGCACACCAATTCAATAATGTCTCCATGTAGGAAATATAATTCTTCTTCCAGGTTCCATTTCATTTCTACGTTGTGATTTCCGATGTTTTCTTCATTGACCAAACATGGTTCTGCAGGGCAAAGATCAATAATCAAGTGACTTATACCAGGAACAAAGAACAGAATAATTGGCATCCAATTATTCCCTCACATAAAAGCCTACCTGACCCAGAATGTTGATACTGGAGCGGGTACAGTAAGACATCAAACATTAAAAACTTCCCTATACAGGGTTGCCTTCAGATGTCTTCCAGAAGTCAGATAGTTGTTTATTTCCTTGACATCTGAAGGGAGGGCATTCCACAAGGTGGGCGCCACTACCGAAAATACCCTCTGCTTGGTTCCCTGTAACCTCACTTTTCACATTGAGGGAATCACTGGATCTCAGTATCTGGGCTGAACGATGCGCCTTCAGGTATACAAGGCCAAAGCTGTTTAGGACTTTAAAAAGTCAGCACCAACACTTTGAATTCTGCTTGGAAACATACTGGGAGCCAATTTGGATCCTTTAAGACTGGTGTTTTATGCAGTGCTTTTTTCTGGGGGGACGTACCCCTAAACATTTTGTGAATCTCTGTATGCTTGTCCATTTACTGCATTTATTTTTCCCGATTTGGACTATAAAATGGTGGTTTTCTTATGTCAAAATGAGAGTACCTCTAAACATTTTTTAGGGGGGGAAAGCACTGGTTATATGGTCCCAGCAGCCTCTCCCAGTCACCGTTCTGGCAGCCGCTTTCTGGATTAGTTGTAGTTTCCGAGTCACCTTCAAAGGTAGCCCCACAGAGATCACCTTGTAGTAATTCCTACATTCTCCTCCAATACTTACCTAAACAAACTGGGGGGCTTGTCCAGTTTCCCTGGACACAGCGAATTGTGTTAGGTCCTTCTATCAGATGGAAGGGTTTACATCTATATTCCACTACAGAACCAGTTTTGTAGCTTGCCAGTGAAGGATTAATGTTATTAAAAATAAAACTGTTTTCAACTATGGGTAGGGAACTGCAGCTCTCTTCAGTTTCTAAGCCGTGATGACCTTCTGTGCTTCCTGTCCTGCCAACATCTGAAAAATAAAAAAGGAATGGAGACAGAAGTATTTTCATTGGCATCCATGCGTTTCATCAAATAATCATACAAATGACACTCTCAATTTCAATTTCCTTCTGCATCTTTTTACAGTTTCCACTTTGTCATGTTGAACGAGCATTAAGATTGTGTGAGGTTCTGAGAGACAGTGGAGAAATCTCAGAATTCACCCACAACGAACTTCCTGGGTGCTGGTGCTACAAGTCAAACTCCTTGTCACGGAAAGAGAGCAATTCTGATATTTGTGAATTCCTACATGGAATTGTCCCATCTGCACCTCTCGGCCTAATGTGCTGATTAGCATTTAGCTATCCACGAGATTTTGTACTTTTTTTGAATATTAGAAGGTAGCTCCTTTAGTTTTGCTGTTGTTGTTGTTAATATATTTTTAATGTATATATAATTTAAATTCTATCAATGTTTAATTGTTTTTCCCTATGTTTTTAGCTGTTCTTATTTTTATCTGTAAGCTTCCTTGACTCCCTGTCAGGAAAAAAAGGTGGGGCATGCATAAATAAATAAATAAATAAATAGATAAATAAATATTTTTTTAATAAAAAAAACTGGTTTATTGATAGTTCCATAGTTCATACAGAAAGACCCTTAGTATTTGATATTCATGAATTAATTTAGCCGTTTGATAAAAAAACAGGCATTCTCTCAGCTGTTTGTGTATGTGAAGGGCATCCAAGATAAGCTTATTTAACTGGCTTGAGGGGTTTTTTGTGCCATCTGAAAACAAAATACTTTCTTATTCACAAATTGGACCTTAGGCTGGTTTGAAAACAGAGGTGCTACTGGCGATTATTAGCTTCTTTAGTTAAGAATGCATCGAACTGTGTATTTTGAGAGAAAGTGCACATTTAAATATGCATTAAAATGTTGGGAAGATTACAGCACAAATGGAACAGAGTTACGGGTAAAAACTTGTGAGAGTGATAGGGATCCAAACAGGCATGTTTGCCAATCCCTAATAGGACTGTAAAGGCTGCTCCTTCAAGGCAAATGAGGCCCAGCTGAGTTGTCCTGTTTGCCCTCATCCAGCCCCCATCTGCCTGCGTTCTTCCTCACAACCAGTCATGGGGTGGGCTCCGCTTGTCATTGGCTCTAGCTTCGCCTGTTGTTGGTCCACTGCACAATTTGGGGCCAAGAGTGTGTGCTAAGGGAGTGGCTCCAATTCTAGATCCGTTCTCAAAAGCTCTAACTTGACGACCTTCCAAAACATAGGTAAAGGTAAAGGTACCCCTGACCATTAGGTCCAGTCGCGGACAACTCTGGGGTTGCGGTGCTCATCTCGCTCTATACTCCGAGGGAGCCGGTGTACAGCTTCCGGGCCATGTGGCCAGTATGACTAAGCCGCTTCTGGCAAACCAGAGCAGTGCACGAAAACACCATTTACCTTCCCGCTGGAGCGGTACCTATTTATCTACTTGCACTTTGACGTGCTTTCGAACTGCTAGGTTGGCAGGAGCAGGGACCGAGCAACAGGAGCTCACCCTGTCGCGGGGATTCAAACCGCCGACCTTCTGATCAATAAGCCCTAGGCTCTGTGGTTTAACCCACAGCGCCACCCGCATCCGAAACATAAGGATCTTTTAAATCCCCAATGTCCAGTTTTGCAAGACAACTGACCGGTGCATTTGGGAGGCGAAGTCCACCTGCCATTCTCACATCGGATTTCTTCGTCTCCTGCCATTTGAAAGGGATGCTCACACTCCAAACGCAATGTGTCTCCGTGGCGGTACGTTCTTAAACTGGTTAGCACATTGGCATTAGGGGGCTGAGGCGGAGGGGGACACTTGTTTCTTCTTTCTGGTTAAAAATGAGCGGAGGGGAAAGAATCAGGCTAGGTTCTATAACATCATACAATCCTTTAGAAATGCCAGCGTTGTATGTTTGGAAGAGTAGCTCTCCACCCCAGTAAAAATAGCTACTTATGACTAGCCGGACAGGGGATTTCTCGTGTCTCTAAACATAGATCAGGGTAAAACAGCTTACAAAATCAGGGTTTATTTGTACACATTCCTCTTCTGTTAAATTCAGCAAATCAATAAAAGGCAGCTCTCACTCCTTCTCCTCGAATAGTAAAAATTGAGAAAGGATGCCAAACTGGCTTTCAAATACTGGGTAGAAGTAAATTAAATCCATCGGTTTTCAGAAGAACTAGCAGTTGAAAATGCAAGAAGATCAAACCTATCCATTCTTAAAGAAATCAGCCCTGAGTGCTCATTAGAAGGACAGATCCTGAAGTTGAGGCTCCAGTACTTTGGCCACCTCATGAGAAGAGAAGACTCCCTAGAAAGGACCCTGATGTTGGGAAAGATTGAGGGCACAAGGAGAAGGGGATGACAGAGGATGAGATGGTTGGACAGTGTTCTCGAAGCTACTAACATGAGTTTGGCCAAACTGCAAGAGGCAGTGAAGGATAGGCGTGCCTGGCGTGCTCTGGTCCATGGGGTCACGAAGAGTCGGACACGACTGAACGACTGAACAAGCAGTTGAAAAACCAAACAACCCTGCTACATAAAGACATGTAAACATTCAAAGTCTTTTCATCAGATGATTCAGTAAAGCTTATTCTTCCCATTTTTCAACATATATAAAAGAAAATCATTGGCTGTGGTACTGATAGTATGGGAGGACAGAGATTAAAAGGGGGCGGAGCTTGCTTTGCAGAATACAGAAAGTCCCTAGCTCCAATGTCATGATGAATTACCTTCACAAACTGGAGGTTCTGGGTACCAGCCAAAGTAATAGCACTGAATTAATTCTGACCCCTTTAATGAATAACCTTCCGAGCAGAAGAACTGAACCACATTTCCTTCTTCGTAGCTTCCCTTGCTGGGATCGACGCCTCCGTGTTCGACAGGACTGAGTGCCGAACATCCCAATTCTAAGAAGAAATGCAAGAATGAAAAAGACCAAGGCTTCCATTTTTGAAAATGCCAGGTCCTTTGCCTGAACTTTTGCTTTAGCCCAAGCAAACGTTGTACAAGGCAAGGCCAAGACAGTCACAGAAGAAGCATTGGAAATTCTACATACTGGTGCATTTGGGAGTCAGGGACCAGCCTTGAGGTTCGCAATGTGCTTCTTCCATTGTGTGGCCTCCCGCCGTACGATATCCGTCATCACATTCATATTTGAGCTTTTCCATCCTGCTGAATGTTCTCTGGGCTGTGTGGTAGCGGCCATGCACCAGGTCTGGTGCTGAACACGTCTCTTGAAAACAAGAAGTGGATTAATGTCTTCAGCGTGAAATGGCAAAGCGGCCAAAGGGACATTGGGAATAAGACAGGGGGGGGGGCAATAGTGAATAATTGCAGGCATACAAAAACAAAACATTTCATGGATTTATTTGGGGTTCTTTCTTCTTCTTCTTCCTTTTACTTTTTTAAGGCCCTGAATGATCTGGGAGCAAAGTATAACTGGCAGGTGAGTGTGCAGACAAACAAAACAGGTGCAACATGATCAGACCAGCTTGGTCTCAGCTGATCTCAGACTGATTTTCAAGGCCTCCATTTGTGGCTGTAGAGGGCAAGGTGCAATCCTACTTGTTCATATTGGTGAACAACAAAAATTTAACATCAGCCCAAAGTAAGTGACTCCCAACTGGGTGGAAATGCAGTATAAAAACACATTCCCATTAGTTCCCCAAAGCTGTGCGGCTAAATCAAGTAAATTTATTTGTAATTAGCCAGATTGCATCATTTAAACTAACCACTCATATGCATTACGTTCCACATTCCCTCCTTGGCTCCAGAGAGATGCATGTTTACCCTAAAGTAAGTCCTATTGAGTTCAATGTCACTTACTGCCAAGTAAGAAAGGACTCAGCTACACTGGTAAAGAAAAAGGAAATTATCTATCTCAACACACCAGGTCTGGGGGAAGGTTCATGAAGACTACACATGTGAAATGGATTTTATATTTTTGAAAACTTACAGAGGTGCTAAGTAAGGGAACTAGAAAGGTCAACTGTGAGAATGGATTAACATCAAGAGGACGAAGATGAGATTAAAGAAGAACGAAGTGGCTGCATCAGGAAGTAATGGACATATGTTTGCAACAGGAGTGGGAAACCTAATCTTTTAAAGAAATTGTATTAAATTTAAATAATTTGGACTGATTTTTATTAATTTGGAAAACCAATAAATAGAAAAAATAAAAAGCGATTTATATGTGTTGTATGTAACACTGTGTAACCAGTGACGTGGAGTCCCATTTTTCTCTGTTTTCCCTGTTTAAATTTACAGCGTTTTAAACTGAAACGCTTCTTTGATGTGACTAGATTCAGCCAAAGTGTACATAGAACTACAGTCTTAAATTGTGACATTTCTGTCAATTTGTGGTATCTTGTGTCCCCTAACCCTTGCTGCAATCACCATTTGAAACAAACAAAAAAAGATCCCTTACTGTTTTGGGACAGCTCCTTTTGCAAAGTGAATTCACTTACTGTAAAAGGCCACTTTTGCTTTTAAAACCTTACCAATGATATACAGCAGTGAACGTGACCCTGTTTTCTGTGCCACGTTTCTAGTGGAGATTGCTATATAGACACTCTTGGTTTTGCTGACAATGCAGGGAAAAGAGCAGGCTGGCAGCTCCCTCTACCGGCAAGCTAGCCCAGTGATGCATACACACACACACACACACACACACACACACACTGGACTCAATAATGCTGGAAAACATCCTGGTTGCCGTAAATACCATGTTTGAGGCTCCAGCCCCCTACAACCACCACCAATTTAACAAGCACATTTTACAAAATATTAATTTTAAATATCTTTCCATTTTAGTTGTATTGCACAGGTGCAACAAGGGGGGAGTTAACCCTTTCAGATTCCTCCTTCCAGTAATTGTAATCTAGAAAATGCCACTGCACCAGGCTACAGTTATTTAGCTCGATGTGCAAACAGCAGCTGTTTTCCATTCTCTCCTTGAATGGTACTTACTGATTCCAGCTAGTCATTTGTAAGAACTCTGTAACTACGGTAAGAATTAGTGCCTGGGTTTACTTTTTCTTCCCTCCTCCCTTCCAATCTCTTTTCCTTTTGCGCGATACATTTTTTTTATTATTGCAAGCCTGGGCTATCAAATGACTCATCTTTGTAAGCTGTTCTGCTCTCCTCCAAGAAAATTCAAGAGCTAAAAGGCTTTTCTTGAGAATTCTGCTTCCAAAGTGTTTGGTAATCTAGAGGTTCTGTGCCCATCCACAAATTCACTTGAAATAGCCATTAGCCATACAAAAACAAGATTCCTTATCCAAGGTTAAAAAATAAATTCCCATGAAATTATCTCTGCTGGATGATCACCAAATACATCAGGTAAGAAAATAGCTTTCAACCTTAGGAACAATTCTTCAGGTGGGGTGGGAGGGAAAATATTATCTAAAGCCATACCTGTTGTTTCTGTACACTGTGGCTGAGCTGACCATCCACCTTCAAGACACTGTATAGTTTTATCCCTGGGACCTCCAGGAATCTGGTAACCTGAATTACAACTGTATTGCAGTCTCTCCCAGATTTTGTAGGACATTTTCATATCCGAGAAAACACCATTATCCAAGGCGGGTTTGGTACATTTCTCTAAACAATCAGGTGTGTTGAATGAAAAGATGGAGAAAGCATTAGGCGATCCCTTCATTTAGGTGGCAGAGAATTTGTATTGATGGAAATGACTTGGAGGCACTCATCTTAACATGCCTATAGCTCTATAAGCTACAGTGTCCAGCAGGACTGGTCCAATACATTTGAGCACCCGAGGTTGACTTCCAAATGGCATCATTCAGAGAAAAAGGGGTGAGGGAAGATCTACATCACGGACAAGGGAGGAAGGACGATTGACATTGGGATCTGCTTCCTTAGTGAACCCCGCCATCTGAGGCAGCCCCCCCCCCCCGCTTGACCTCATGGGTGGGCCGACCCTGGTATCCAGGATGATTGGGTGCTGCAAGCAGGGCATCATATAGTATAGGAGACTAGAAGATGAAGGGTACTGTAGCTCTACTTAAAAATGTAAGTTTTTTTCACCTTTGAGCACCTCTCTTCTTAGCCTTCATTTCTTCCATACTTTGTAATTTAATTATAGAGTCCTTGTTTGCATCATTAACTATATGTCAAGCTTCAGGGACTCAGCTTCCTCCCCTCCCTTTTTTTTGGGGGGGGGAGTAGATAAGCAGAACAAAATAAAAGGAGTCTCTTACAAGTTAGAAATTTTAATGATCATAGTGAGAGAACAAAGAATGCATTTCTAGGAATGAAGGTGCTCCCAATTAAGGATTCCACCCACTTCCCCGCTTGTCATTCAAGTTACTTCCATGTCTTGCAACCTGATCTCACAACCACTGTGCTTTCTGTGCTGCCACCTTATCTGCTCTCCTCAGCTGAGTGGCTGGACACTTTCCAGCAAAAGGGAGCCTGTTCTCTCCCTCCCAAGTTCTTCTAGCTGTTCACCACAGTTCTTCCCAACATCGGTTCTAGAGAATGTCAATCTGTTAACCCTCTCCCTTCCAGTGTTTCTTCTCCTAGGTGTTCACCATCCAGTATATCCCAGCTTCTGCCTTCTGAACTATGCCCCTCTGCAAACCACTGTTCCCAATCTATACTGTCCTCTTGCTCCTGGGAAGATTCAGGATCCTGAGCAGCAGCAGGGGGAGGGGAAGGCTCCCACCATTCCTCCTCCGTGCAGCCCTCCTTAGCACGGTCCCTGACACTATATTCAGAAATCCTTTGAGGATGTGGAGCTGAGGATTTGCACACTACACTCTTCCATAAGGGGATTTCAAGGGAAGCTGCTACTTTGCATGTGCGAAATGGTGTGTGGGCATAGAGCAACCTCCCCAAGAACGTAATGGTGAAGCAGCACCCAGCAGGGGTGAACTCCCCTCTCACCAGCTGATGAGTGGAGGGTTCAATCCTGCTCTCTGCAGGGATCTGCTTTGTTGGAACATTCCCCACAGGGAACACGCATCAAGTGACAATGAGCAGATTAACAGGTGGGAGTGGCTAGGGGAATACAGCCTTATGGGTCAAAATTGGTCCAAGGGGCATCAGTTCCCCACCTCTGCTACATAGGTCTGTTATATTCGGAAAGGCAAATCACATTGACTTACGGTAGCATTTAGGGACTGGTGCCCAGCCTCTCATTGTGCAGTTGATCTTTCCATTTTGACTTCCACTTTCTGTGGTATAGCCAGGCAAACAGAAATAGGAAAGCTTCTCATCTTGCTTCATTGGAAAGTAATAGTTTTTAAAACTATAGTAATATGGGGCAATGTTTCCATTTTTTATGCTCGGTAAGTCACAAAGCCTGCCTAGAAGAAATGTTCAGTGGGAAGTGTTAATTATTCAGCGTACAAACACACTTTAAGAAACAACCTGGAGTCAAATTCAGTTCAGGTGCCCCTAACTGTGATGGGGAGTGATCTGAAATTCAGCAGGCAACCACTAAGAGCCCTTTTTTGGAAGGCACTGTCCAAGGAAGCCCGCTTTACCTCCTAATTGTTTGGTTGAAATGTGCCTATTTCAGTAGAGTGGCTGACACATTTTATTTAGATTATGCGTCCTGTATAGATGAGCTTTTTTAAATAATAAAAAAATGTTTCTGGTGTTAAAAGTATCAACACCTTCCAGTCACGCAGAACGAGGGCTTTTTTTCAGTCAGAACTCATTTACTCATCGTAAATTGATAATGCTACCTCTGGACTTTCAGTCAGCAGGGTCTGTATTTTTGCACTTGGTGTCTGCCTCTTCAACGTTACCTTTTGTAAAACTAATGTTTTTTAAATAAAAAAAAACCTTACCTTTGCAGAAGCCGTGCAAAACATCTCCAGCAAGCCATCTATACGCTTGGTAATTTTCATTCAATAATGCTCTCCACCAATTCCCCCAGAACATACATTTCAAGGTCTGGTGCTTTTGACTTCCATAGCAACAGCTAGGCTAGTTGGAAGGGAGTTGTAGCATAAAGCATTTGGAAGGCACAAACTTGGAAAACACTGGTATACTGGAATGGTGCGTGATATATACATTGGCCCGCATTATTACCGGTATATGGATAGATTTTTGTTTTTTAAAATTACAAAATAGGGAAGGGAACATACAGATTTTATACTTTTCAAAATATATTGAATCAGTTCATTTTGGTAATTTGTGGTCATTTATTGAAACATACTAATTGCAACTACCTCTACAAAGTGAAAAAGCACTTTTTAGAATATACAAGCCAGGTTGTTGTTTTTTAGCACCCATAGCAAAAAAGGATTCAGTGTTTTTACCTTCTGCGAGACAGTCTCCCAATATAGCCAATGTAAATGGGAAAATCCAGTTCTTATATCCCATCTCGAGTAGTTCCTGCAAGCTTGTATTATCCCAACTGCTGCTGATTTACTCAGGACATTTAGTTACTCATTTATCAGGAAAGCCCCCCTAGTTGTTGCCACAGTGTTAAAGTTTATTCTTTTAATAGAACTGTGTGTACCTATATCTTCCCTTGGCATCTCAACAATATTCCTGCCTGATAGGCAGGTATGCATCTGGTAGAACTGGCTCAGAAACTAAAACCTGAAACCATAGGTGACCAATATGGACTACAAGTCCCATCATCTCTGTCCATTGGGCTATGCTGGTTGGGGTTGATAGGAGTTGGAAGTCCAAGAATACCTGGAGTGCCTCAGGTTCATTGTCGCTGCTTTAGCTATGCTGTCTCAGACAGGGGAGCAGAGAATGAAAAAAGAAGCATAATAATTTGCTGATGGGCAAAAAAGGTTGATTTCCACCAGCATAAGGGAGAACTCTTTAGAAGTCATTTATCGGTGGTATTTTACCCCAGTAAATCTGGATCATGGGTAAAGTATCAGGATCCCCTTTGTGCTGGCAGGGAGCAGGGGTCTTATTGGCACATGTGGTAGAACTGTGCTGAAGTTCAGAAATTTTGGAAACAAGTAGAGTGGTTACGGATTTAATTCATTTCGGGGTGATGTGTGCACCCTGAAAAATCCGTAACTAGAGGCGCCGCTTCTGCGCATGCGGAGAAACCCGGAAGAATATACTTCCGGGTTTGCCACTTTTGCAACCTGAGGATTACGTATCCAGAGCGGTACGTAACCCAAGGGTCCACTGTATACAAGTATACTATGCTTGTAGGTAAAAATGATCTTGCATCCTAAACTATGTATTTTGTCTATTTTTGATAAAGGTAATGAGAAACTAATATGGTCCAGCTTGTTTTCCGCAGCTCATATTCACAATGTGGAAGACATGCATATGCAGATATCGAATCTATTTTGCTAGGTTTAATAGATATAGATCCCAAATTTCCAAGAACATCAAAACAAAACAAAAACCATAGCCAACAATGTATATAGAATACAGTTTCCATTTTATTATACAAAATCTCAGCCTTTAAAAAAACAATACATAGTTTAGTTTGTTACTTACAAATCCTATCCAAGTAATTAATAAAGACAATATCAATCACAGGCTGACATACAAAAATGTGCAATAAAACTGAGGTATCACAACTGTATACTGATAGAATTGGATATAGATTTATATGAAACAACTCTACATAATATGAAAGCTGATCCTGATCATGCTTTTTTTAAAAACATCATTTTACAAGTTATTCTTTAATAATAAGGAATTCCAAGTGTATCCAATACCATTTGAATTGCTTGCAGAGGATCAACAATCTCTTTTATATTATCTTTCCTTAAAACCCATTCTGGTCTCTGCCTGTAGGTTAAAGGGGAGGAAATTGTACTGAAAAATTCTTGTTTTAATTTTTCTTGTTTTAAGCACGGAAATTGAAAGATTAAGATTTCTTACCTTGAAACTATTGTTGTCCTTAGAGGAGTTACTGGGACAGAGAAATGCCCATTTTTGTATGCAGTCAACTTCTGTTTGGTAAGCATTCTTCGTGCATCCATTTGATGTTTCCGTGCTGTGAGTTTAAACAGGCTCTGAAGGTGAGTAACTACTCGTGAGCTACCTCGGATCTCCTAAAAATTAAACCACATTTTACAGTTAAATACAGTGTAATGCTTAGTTCAATGAAACCTGAAAGGAATAAACTTTTAGGAAGCACATAGAAAAGCAGCAGTTTTAATGGAAGTGATTAGTAGCCCTCACCATCCAAATCCTAGAGTGACACCATTCCAAAGCTTGCCTGTCAAAGATCCTCCAACAGCACCATTGCTGTTCCCAAATATCAGGTTTCCAGTTTAAACACTCCCCTGCCATTCTTAACAAAGGTAAAATGCAATTGGAGCTAACTGGCTGTGTAAAATAACAGCTTTAAACACAGTTGTGTTTGTATATTAGGAGCCACTGTGGTAAATCTCTCCTGCTCATCCCTCACAAACCAGAAAACCATTTCGCAATAGTTAATGATGGGATGGAGTGAAGAACAACCAAAACTTACAGAAGCCCTTCTTGAGTCTTTTGAAAGAAGAGCAAGCAGGCAGCACGTCTTGGTAAAAATGCTTCCACCCTTCTCTGAAACTTTGTCGCCAGCTTTCTCTCTGTACATCTGAAGTAGGTCCAATAAAGTATCGACAGACTTCTCCACTGTATAAACAGCTTCAGTTGTCTTTTCATACTTGAAAAGAAAAACAGTCCTGGTTAAGTACTTTCCCTCCAACTTTGAGCAAAGACGGTCTCATTGTGTTTGAGACCGTCTTAACAGACTTCTTACAATGGATATATGGTACAGTGTAAAGAAAATAGCAAAGCAAAACTGTGACGACTGTTAGTGGATTTGCAGGAAGGAGTGTCCTCACTCCTGCCCCATTCTGAATTGGAGCTCTTAAGTCCAAGAGCAATGATCAAGAGCAGCTCTAAGCCCCAACTTCTGGCAATAAAAAGGGGACTGAGACCATTTAACAAAACTTGAAAATGCAGAAGTACCTTTGACAAATTAAGCAGGACCTGGACAGAATAACGTATGACATCCATGCTAGGGACACTGCGATTGCAACTCCGTATCAAAGTAAAAATAGTGGATACTGCTTCATTCTGGACCATAATTTCACAGCAAACAGGTGATAGTCGGGTAACCACCTCTAGAGAGGGAGAGAGAGAGGAATATTGATCAGCCTATTTTCAGAGTGGCAACAGTTGGACGAAATGCACCATGGAAATAGTGGCCAGTTCTCATTGACAAACAGTAATGAGATAGAGCTATGGTTCTCTATTGGGAGTCTGTGGTTCTCTATTGGGAGTTTGTGGCACCCATCAACTGTCAGGGGCAGCATGGCACCCAAAAGCACGTTTCCACGCACCATGCAGGTCACGTGACTTGCACAAGCACACACCCAAATTCTGCACTGGGACATGTTGGAGGGTACGGTGGCACCATTCATATAACAAAAACCACCATGGAAATATTAACATTTTCAAAAGTAGGGGGTCCATGGCATTGCTTTTGAAAAACAAGGGGTCTGCAGTACTTAGCTAATGGGGAACCACCGGGGTATAGAAGTTTTGTGCTTCTCAGTCCACAAAGTGGGGTTGGATTAGGTTGGATGCCATTCTACTCTGGTCAAACGATCCCATTTTCAACCACCCACCAAGAACACTGGTCCTTCCAATATCAAAGTACAGTGGTACCTCAGTTCTTGAATGTAATCCTTTCCGGAAGACCGTTCGAGTTCCAAAATGTTTGAAAACCGAGGCGCAAAGGCCTGTCTGCAAATTCAATTGAGAAAATGGAAAAACACACAGCGGAAGCCGTTCGAATTCCGAGGCACGTTTGAAAACAGAAGCATTTATTTCCGGGTTTTTGGCGTTCAGGTTCTGAAACATTCATCAACGGAGAAATTCGAGAACCGAGGTAGCACTGTAATAGGCAGGTAATAATGATGTAATTCCACCACCACCCCATCTTTACTGCTACACCTTTTATGTTGGTAAATTTGTAGAAAGAATGGTATTTATGGTGTATTGGGAATTATTTTTAATCTAAAAAATACAAACCCAAGTCTTTTAAAGCTGCCAGAATGTAAGAAAAGTGTTTGTATTTGAGAAGCCGATCAATGGCAAATGCTGCTCTGTTGCATAGCTTCTTATCTTCTTTGCTTTCTTTATTGGCAATCGACAAGCTATCTCGTAGAGCTCTCGTTTTTGCTGTGTCAGTCTTCTTCCTACATGAATACCCTCTCCACAGTGACTTATGATAGATGAGAGGGAGGGCAAGGGGGAAAGTGATTCATATTGAAGGAAAGAGAGAGGAGAAAGCCTGTTACATTACGGAATATAATTTTATGGTTTTCCAACCAATTCTAACACAATTAATATTTTGCATTCAGTGGCTTCCAGGCATCATTCAGTGATCAGAAGCAGAATAGAAAAGACGTGTTCATGTCTCAGCTGATTTTATTCTTATCTTTATTTTATTTTTTCAGTTGTTTCTAGAATGTTTGCTTTATGTTTACTGATGGGTTCTGACAATTAAACCAGCATATAAATACAGAAAATATTCAGATTTTTAGATAAAAGGTGGAGAGTAAAAAACTACTCCAATTCCATTTGCCACAGTGAGTAAGTGAAAGGAAAGTCCAAATGTAGACGTTAAGAATGGAGCCGTGCACCCCATTAGAATCCATAAGCATATCATTCCTGCTGTGGCAATATTCCCATCATCCTTAGCAAACACAGGAAGCTGCCTTCTATCAAGTCAGACCATTAGTACATCTTGCTCCTAGGGAGAGAATACCAAAGGCTGGTAGTGACTCCTGTGTTTCAGACAGGGGTCATATACAGCCCACCTGAAGATGTCAGGGGCTGACTATGGGCTTTTTGTATTCAAAGCTCTATCACTAAGCTGTGGCCCCATGGGCTCATGCCCCATGGTTACAACTCCCACACATAAGAATAAAACAAGGCCTTAAATATGGCCATATGACTCAATAAAACAGAAGCAGTCTCTCTAGGATCTTGGTTTACCTGAAATTTAGTTACTCCATTGATTAGGGCTTCTTGGTTCATACCTTCCTGAACCACATTTGCAGCTACCTTTCTACAACTCTTCCATCTCCTCACCCTTCTTTGTATTTTAATAATATTCTCACGATCTTGAAGGTATCTCCTCCTCTGCAGTTTTGCTCGATACCACCTCTGCTTAAACATACACAGGACAAAGAGAAAATTATTTTCTTGCTAAGATTACCTACACGTTTTTAAAGGAATTAAAGAGATGGTCTTGATGAAACTCGGAACTTCAAGACATGTGTAAGTAACATGAACTAATAAAAAAGACTGAGCATTTTCAAGAACAGAAGAGGCACTTGGTACAAAGAAGCTCCTAGAGCGATACATTTGTTCTAAAAGCTAACCTGAATGTACAGAACTGAAGAGAGCTGCAAGTGTGCTTGCTTCGAGTGAAAAGCTCTGTAAGCCCTCTGAATTCTAACAGCAGCGAGATGATGATATGCAGCAGCTGCAAAACGAAGGAGAATACTCTGCCGGCTCTGTGCCAAAACCATAAGGGAGGAAAACATAAAAAACATTCAAAATGTGTAAAACGGCATCACAATCATAACAGCAGTAAAAATATTTATCAATGTATCACAGTCGGTATAATACAAAAAGTAAAAGTTACTTCTTGGTGAACACTCATTAATAATCTGTTCAGCCTGCCTAAAACATTACCATGGAAGAGGTTGGGAGAGGGAGCTCCACAGCCATGGGGAACACCACAAAAGGTTGTGCCCTCTTACCTCTCTGCCTGGCAGTCACACAAGCAAAGCCCCTGCACCAATCTTGAATCCCTGAGCCATATGGGCATAGATGGTTCTGTAAGGACCTTAATCCAAAAACTGTAAGGTCATTGCCAGGCAATTTGACTACCAGCAGCAGACATATATCTCAAATATATCTCTCCACCCCCATCATTCAGCCCAGACACTGAGGTCCAGCTCCAAGGGCCTTCTGGCAGTTTCCTCACTGCAAAAAGTGAGGTTGCAGGGAACCAGGCAGAGGGCCTTGTCGGTAATGGTGCCCACCCTGTGGAACTCCTTCCCATCAGATGTCAAGGAAATAAACAACTATCTGACTTTAGAAGACATCTGAAGGCAGCCCTGTGTAGGGAAGTTTTTAATGTTTGATGTTCTATTGTGCTTTTAATTCTGTTGAGAGCCGCCCAGAGTGGCTGGGGAGACCCAGCTAGATGGGCGGGGTATAAGTAATAAATTTATTATTATTATTATATTATTATTATTATTATTATTATTAGTCCCAAGGAACTTGAGCAAGAAAGTTGCAAACCATCTTGCTCTAACAAAAGACTAGAACTTCCCCCTGCACCACTACCACTTTTGGTTACGGCTTTCACCTGTTACTGAATCAGTAGAAAATTTTTCTCAAGATCTAGACAAATTTAAGTACTTTAAAAATACCTTAGATTTTGATAAAAGACAGATTTGGGGCCTTTCCTTCCAGCTATTTTGTATAGAAAAACATTTATCATTTTGCTGGTATACTACAACATACATATTTTGTTCCCAATATAAGATAGAAAACCAGCAGAACAGAAAAAACACAGAATGAGGTTTAGGATTCAGAGAGGGAAAGAGCATATTCATTATAGTAAGAATCTAGCCATATTGCCCACCCCGTTTTTGACTCAGGAGTGGTTCTTGTGTATTACATGTATTACAGGAATCAGTAACAATTAAGTTAGTATTAAGTAAGTATTCCTAAATACCTGGATTTGTATACTTTTCAATCTGCAGAGCCTTAGATGTTCGAGGAAACTCCTGATTGTAGCTTGCATAATGATGATGCTCTTCAGAGTTTGCAAATAAGCTACTCTTTGGTGTTTCACAGCTAGGTAAGACCGATAACGCCGCTGTATTAAAAGTGCAGCTTCCCAGTATTTCTGGTTTTCTTCTATGGCTTTATTTGTACGGCGCTGAGTCTGTATTGCAGTAGCTGATGTTCTGAGGCGAATAAACTTTCTACGAGCCACAGTCATGCGAATGAAGGACTGAATCTTTCTAGCCGCACGAATTTCCCTTGCCTTTCGGCGTGCTACCCTTCCACGATAGGCAGACTGAATAGTTATCACAGCCCTGCGTATCAACTTGTAATGTTTGCTCTGGGCATACATTCGATAGAGAGACTGGATGAGAGTTGCTGCAACATGCATAGCTTTCACTTCTTGCCGTGTAAACTCTCCGCATGTGGACTGAATCATTACAGAAGAGTTCTTAATTGCCAGGTGTGCATTTTGCAAGTGTTTTCCCTTTAGGTAAGACCGGTAGGAATTTTGTATGGTGACAGCAGCACCCCTCAGCTTTTGGTAAGAGACCCTAGTCCTGTGCATTCTAAATGCTGCTTGAATTACCTTTGCTGCTAAGTGTTGGCGCTCAATTTCCTTCCTGATTTTAAATCCTCTGTAGAAAGACTGGACACAAATAACTGCTGCACAATCAGAAACGTATTCCTGAGCCAGCCTCCTTGCCAGAACCGATGCTCTGTACTGCCTCTGAAGGACTACAGCAGCTGCTTTCAAAGCAAGGTATTTTCTACGTTCTCTGTGCATTTTAAAATTCCGCTGAAGCACAATGGCAGCTCGGTGCCTTTGCTGATATCGTCTTGCCTTCATCCGGCGAAAAGCTTTCTGGATGCAAATGGCGGCACTTTTAGCAGAGGAATACTGCTGGGCTGCAGTTTTGCACAGCTTATTGGCTCTGACTTGAACCTGTATAACTTTGGCTGCCCATTGTAATTTTTTGTAGGAACACTGCTGCCTGTGCCTTCTATAGTTACTCTGTATGACCGTTGCAGCATAATGTTGTTCCCTCAAGATGCACTGCACTTTCATTCCTCTGTAAGCAGCCTGAAGAACTAAAGCAGAGTGGCAATATTTTAAGTAGAGTCCTCTCGTGTGTTTCTCATCTCGGTATGCTCTATTATGCTGCTGTATGGAAACAGAAGCAAGCTTCACGGCTTGGTATCGAGTATAAGCTGTATGTCTTCTAAAGGCTGCTTGGATAATTGTAGCAGCCCCCTGCATTTGGCTCACACGTTTCCTGGCCAGCAGGCCTCTGAAGGCAGACTGTATTACGATGGCAGCTTTATAGAGATGGACATACTCTTCACGCTGCTGTTTAGAGAGCACCATTGCTCGGTACTTCCTCTGAATCGTCACAGCAGCTGCCTTAAGAGAAGCAAACCTTTGCCTCTGAAGAAACGTTCTGAATCGCCTTTGAATGGTGGTGGCAGCCATATGCATCTTTCGCAAATGGAGCCTCGCTTTCATACCTCGGAAGGCAGCCTGTATTTGGATGGCAGAAGTCTTCATCTGCCTGTATTTGTGCATCTGAGCATTGCGACATTTAGAACCACAATACCACCGCTCAATCAGTTTTGCCGCTGCAGTTAGCTTCAGGAAAGATTTTCGTTGCTTGTACATTCGATAAAATGACTGAATAGAAGTTGCAGACTGGTGCAAAGCTTTTAGCTCCTGTCTAATTTTCATCCCCCTGTAGGCAGCCTGAAGTACAAGAGAAGCCTTCCTTAACTTGAGATACTTTCCCCGTTCCATTCTTCCTCTGCAATGAGCTCTGTAGTGCCTCTGAATTACAATTGCTGACAGTTTCATTGCCTGATATCTGACCTTACTCTGATGCATTTTAAACATGGCTTGGATACTAACTGCTGCTTGGTGCATAAGTTGAATTTCACGCCTTGCTCTTACGCTTCTGTAAATTGCTTGCATTTTAACAACTGCAACCTTTAAAGCGAGGTATTCCTGCCTTTCACTCCTGGCTAGGACAGCAGCACGATACCACCTTTGAACCTTAACAGCAGCCCCTCTGAAACGTTTAAACTTTGTTTGACTGATGTGCATCCTGAAATAGGATTGTATGACTACTGCAGCGTGGTGCTGTCTTTGGATTGCCTTCCTCACAACCCTCCCTCTCCAAGCTGCCTGGAGTTGTACAATGCTATTGCGAAGCACAACATATTCCTGCTGTTGTTTTCTGCCCAAAACTTTGGCTCTGTAACGCTGCTGAAGTGTTTGAGCAGCACTTCTCACCATTCTGAACTTTTTCAGAGCCATGTATCTCCTAAAGGCAGATTGTATTTTAACTGTGGCAGCATGCCAATTCTGAATGCATTTCTTTACTTGCCAGGAACGCAGAGCTGCCTGCAAGGAAATCACAGCTGTTCTTGTCTTCAAAAACCTTCTTCTGATTTTGGAAGCCCTGTACCATCTCTGAATCACAAGGGTAGCTTGAATCAAAGCTTGGTATTTTCTTCTTGCAACATAAGCCCGCAAAGCAGACTGGATCTTGACAGCAGCCATTTTCTGACACTTAAACATTTTCCGTACTTTATAGCCCCTGTAAGCTGCTTGCAAACACACAGCAGCCTTTTTTAGCTGCAAGAACTTCTGCCTCAGAGAAGTTTGCTTTCTGTATGCACGGTAGTGTACCTGAATGACACAGGCGGCTCTGACTTGTCTACACAATAAACGAGCTTTCATTCCTCTATAAGCAGATTGCAGGAATATAGCTGCCGAACGTTTCTGCAAATATGTTTCCCTATCAATTTTCCTCATCCTGTAAGCTCTGTAACGCTTCTGAATAGCCACCACACACAGTCTTTTCCGTTTGTAAATGAATTTAGCTTGAAGACATCTGAACAAGGCCTGTATCTTGATAACATTGTGTCTGATATGTAAGTAATTGTTTCGATCTCTGGTCATCCTGTACCATGACTGAATTACAACTGCAGCTCTCTCTTTCTTTGCCAGTTCAGTGGCTTGCAGCAGCTTCTCTTTTTCAACTTTTGAATTCATTTTGCAGCCTTTCCATCTTCTAAATGCAGACTGAATCACAAGCACTGACTGCTTCATAGTTTGATATTTTTGGCGATGGGCTTCTGCTATCAACAAAGCCCTGAAGTGCCTCTGAATAGTGAGAGCAGCCCAGCAAACTTTTTTATAAGCAGCAACAGCAAGGAACGTTCTTATCCTTGCTTGCACAATAATTGTATATTGCCGAAGCTGCAAGTATTTTCTTCTTGCGCTGTATCTTCTCCAGCAAGTCTGGGGTGGAAAAAGTGACACACAGCTGTAAGAATCAGATTTCACTGCACATTTACAGTTTTAAGACAAGAAAAATGGCCAATTCTTTCTATGCATATATTTTAAGTAAGCTGGTGGACTCGAACAATAAAATTCAATATTCTTTATACAAATGTATGGCATATAAAGTGTTCTAATAGTGAACCATATTTTACTTGGTTCTGAAATCTTATTCTGGGCAGAAATGCAATAGCCCCTGGTAATCTCAATCGGCTAGGAAATGCAGTAATTTTGACATAGTCATTTCACATGAAAAGTCAATCATACCTGAATGACAACAGAAGATACTCTTTCAACTTCTTCCTGCTTTGCTTTTTTTAATTTCTGAAGTTTCACCTGGGCCATGTATCTTCTCCAATGCTTCTGAATTGCAATTGAAGCATTGCATTTTTCTTCATTAATCTAGCAAAAGAAAAATTCCACTGCTTATTGAATATGTCCATATAGCACCCATAGATACTGTAGAATCATGTTCTGCTGATAATTTAGGAAACATGCAAAGTAGCTCAAAGAAATACCTGTGCTAATCTTGTTTTCAATCTGTGTTCCCTCCACACAGACTGAATCAGTCGAGCTGCTCGAATCTCTTTAGAAAGATTTACAAGTCGCGAACAAAGAAATGACACATAGGCAATAACTACCTACAGAAAACAAAGAGAGCAGAGAACATACAGAAACTTAGCAAGTTGCGATAAAATTAAGTTGCGATTGATAATAATAATAAATTATTATTTGTACCCCACACATCTGGCTGAGTTTCCCCAGCCACTCTGGGCGGCTCCCAATCAAGTGTTAAAATAATACAGCATTAAATATTAAAAACTTCCCTAAACAGGGCTGACTTCAGATGTCTTTTAAAAATAGGATAGCTCCTTATTTCCTTGGCATCTAATGGAAGGGCGTCCCACAGGGCGGGCGCCACTACCGAGAAGGCCCTCTGTCTGGTTCCCTGTAACCTCACTTATCGCAATGAGGGAACTGCCAGAAGGCCCTCGGCGCTGGATCTCAGTGTCCGGGCTGAATGATGGGGGTGGAGACGCTCCTTCAGGTATACAGGACTGAGGCCGTTTAGGGCTTTAAAGGTCAGCACCAACACTTTGAATTATGCTCGGAAATGTACTGGGAGCTAATGAACAAGGCAATGGTGAATTGTAAAGACATGGTTGATTACCTTCTCATCAGGAATTGTATTAGACATGTCTGAATGGTGAATCATAGCAGGAACACCACCAAGGTCAGAAATTGCAGCATTAATTAGTTGGAAGTTTCTCTTCTCATTGTCAAGGAGTTCTTTATAAAGCACGGAAGAAGTTATAGCTTTATTTTTAAAAAAGACAAAAAAGATTGAATTTATTAAGTCAAATAAAGTGGTAATACGTATCTTCCCTCTGCCTTCAATAATCATTTAATGAACTCACTTTCATCAAAAGCTCCACTGAGTACAGTCAGAGAAGAATCAGACTCAGAGGAAGAATTTAGAGCAATTGTGCCACTTTTGGTGCATTCTACTGTTAGAGTTGTGCGCTGGCAGATAGCTTCAAAAGGCACATAACATGGATGATAATGATGAATCAAGTAACACAACACTCTTCCATCCGAGAAGGATACTGTAAAGTTTTCAACCTAGTTAAAAACACAAAACCAGTTAAGCAAATATTTTCTGCCAGTGGCTCCTCTATTTTGAAGGTTTGTATCAGCATACCATGTGCTAATAAAGCTGAGTTCTAGGCCTTCATTTCTGAACTCTAGCCTACTCAACAATGCATTCCTTTCTTTTCTTTTCTTTTCAAAAAGCAAATCTAGAGGGGGAAATACCCTTCTCACACAACAGTATTAAGTCTGAAAATTAATAACTTTAATACCCCTTGCTCTTTACAGCCAGATAACAGAGGTAATCATCTTCTTTTACTTGGGGTTCTCTAGAGGTTATTATATTGGAACACTTGCAGAAATTACAGTGGCATGAAATCTTCAAAAACAGTACTAAATATAAATATGTAGTGTATCAAAGAAAATCAGGTTAGGATCTGCTTGTCATGTTTGGTACAACAAACCATAAAGAAAGATGTTATATAAAAACACAGTATTTGGTGATTTACCTTCAGCAGCTTTCAGAATACTAAGTTCTAAGATATATGCATGGGATGGGCCACAGCTCAGTGGCAGTGCATCTGTTTTGCATGCAAAGGTCCCGGGTTCAATCCCCAGCATCTCCAGGTAGGAACAGGAATGTCCCATCTAACACCCTGGAGATTTGCAGCCATTCAGTGCAAACAATACTGAGTTAAATGGACTGAGTTAAATGGTCTGACTCAGTACAAGGTCGTTTCCTACCATTTTCCAATTCTTTCCAAGAAGCAACTTGGATCATGAAACAAGTAGATTTATCCTTAGTGTTTGTCAGATTAGCTCTGATGCATCAACAATTAGTTACTATTTGATATGGCCATCGTTGTAGATTTAAAAATACAGTCCATCCAAATGTTTCCTTTAAACCAGTTTGTTGGAAAGGAAAGGGGAACCTATTGATTTTGTCAGTGCTGTTTCATAGGAACATATGTAAATGCCTAATGTCAGGTCATTAAGCTCCCTCTCCGACAAAAGGATGAAATCCTACCATCAATGAAGTTTAATAAGAAATGGGCAGGCAAGATTGCGGCAAGTACAGTCCATGCAGGATCATGACCCCATTATGCCATTTTTCAGTCATTTATAATCAAAACATGCTGAACAGCCAAATAAATAAACACCTCCTTAAATCTCAGCCCCGCTGATTAAAACTGGCTTCCATCAATTGGTAAAGCAAAGTTGTGGTCTATCAAATAATACTTTCGTCCCTTGTTTGCTTATTGGGGAGGAAACAGAACAGAGATGTGTCATTACAGAGGTTGATTATTGGGAAAGTTTTTACCTTGACATTGTAAAACCCACAGACAGTATTGACCCAATCCATCAGCATCTTTACATTTTCACTGCAGCTTTTGGATGAATAAAAGTTACTGCTGTCTTTTCTCACTTTGTTGGCAATACAAGATTCTAAAGCAGCAGACTTCACTTTTGTAATGTGCATGCTCTTCAAAAAATCAATTTCTTCTTTCAACTGATCCCTATCAAGGGAAACCTCCACCTAAACAAGAACAAATTTAAACTATTATTTCTAAAGATGAGGGTTTCTGATACTTAGAGATATGTAAATCACTGCATTTCTCAAAGCATGCTAAACAAATGACAAATAACTATGTTATCAGGACAATGCAAGCAGAACAAGTCCAAACATGTTTATTCAAAAGCAACTCACATTTAACTTAATGACGCTTACTCTGCAAGCAGCAATATGGGTTTTCCAGAAAACTTTGTATTAGAAAATGAAATTATGAAACAGCAGTAACATTTTTCAGTGGAAAGATAAAGCACTGAAAATGCCCTGGCCCACATCACTGCTCTGAGGTGAATATAGCAATTGCATACTAAGGTGGAACATTGGTGGGCAGGACAATGTCAAACCTGACAAAACACAAACTTGCTCTGGTTTAAAATTTGGAGATGGCTACCGGTAAGTAACATATGAAAGAAAATGTAAACTGTTTATCCACCTGTATAACCAATATAAGATCAACAAGAACTCTTTTGACTCCACAGCATTTTGTTATGTGATAAAACTCATCAATACCATTTTCCCATAATTAATTGCAATGATCGTGAATTTGTTGATAGTATTTTTAAAGGCATTAGACCTCAATATCTTCCCTTTTTTGATGCACCAGTTCTGTACATTTCATGTACCGTTTCACATCACTACTAATTATAAAAGCATAGCTCATCTAACTGTGTAAGACATAAGGCCTTCTCTCCCACATGTTTAGTGTTCCCCATCTTGCAACTTGTGTAGGGGTTACGTTCCAGGGATTGTGTGCAAAGCAGAATCTGCATGTAGATAAAACCCCAGAATCTCCCTAACAGGAGCATATCTACTTTTCCAAAGCTGGTGTGACTTGCCCCCCCCCCCCAATGCAAGGCTCTCCGCCTTGCTTACCGGGCTCTGGGAGATCCTGCAAGATCTCACACAAGAACCTCCCAGAACCCAGGAAGCAAGGTGGAGAAGCTTAAAAGCTCCTTCCACACTTTCTGTGATTTCACAATCACAATTTCTGTTATTTCAACAAGCTGGCCACCAGCATAGAGTCGTGATTGTACAAGTTAAATGTATGGAAGTTGGGAGTCAACTGTACTGATGTTCTAATTTACATGCAGTTGGTGAGGTCATCTCTGTGCATTTGGTAAAGGCATGGAATGGCTTTTGAAAACTGCCCTTCAGTAGTACAGTGGTACCTCGGGTTAAGTACGCTTCAGGTTAAGATCTCCGCTAAGAACAGAAATAGTGCTCTGGCGGCACAGCGGCAGCAGGAGGTCCTATTAGCCAAAGTGGTGCTTCAGGTTAAGTACGCTTCAGGTTAAGAACGGACCTCCAGAACGAATTAAGTACTTAACCCGAGGTACCACTGTATTAGCTTCTATATACAGACCATTTTTTTGAAGATACATTATTGCAAGTCTTAGATGCATGCTACACATCTTCAATATATGTTGCAGAGATTAACTGCCAAAAAATCATTATGCAATACCTGAAAAGCAAATACTATTTTCCACAGCAGTGCAAGTGTTTTCTCTCTATGCCGGTCCACAATATCCTTCGCATCAATCGATGTACCTATAAATCAGTCAAATAGGTTACTGATTTGCAGCATCCACACATTTGTTTTATAAAGGACTACTTTCTACTTTGCTGGCACTTACCACGTTCATCTTCCAACTGTATTCTATGATCTTTTAGTACTTCAAAGGCAATCTTGACATTATGCATCTTTTGAAGTCTACTTATTGCAGGAACTCTTAATTTTTTGGAAAGACTCCAGTTTGACGACAGAAGTTCCAATGCTCTTCTGAAAATACGAAGATACCATGGTAAAAATATAGTCCATTTCCTCAAGTGAAATCCCTCTATAACTTCAGCAACAAAATGCAGTGAAGACTTACACAAGACGAATGCCACATTGCAAATCTGTGGCTAGATTTGTTACAGCAAAGTCAAACTCATCAAGTGGAGTCTGCACGTGATGAACTGGAAAGCCCAAGTAATATAGATGGCGAGAAAGATCACCTTCTCCACTTAGAAAATCCCGGGAAAATGCCAGCAGTATCTCTTTACTAGACTAGAGAAAAGGCAACAAATTACATTCATGCAAGATTATCAGTTCTGTGCACACATCATGGGGCTCATTTTCAAGTAAATAGCGATAAGATTGTGCTGCAAGGCAAACAGGAATTCTCTTAACTTCCAGCATGTTTTAGTCACAAACATTAATAAGACTACTACCTACCACAGCCAATAAAAAGAAACTGCTAAATGCCTATTCCTCAGCTAAAAAGCACACAAAATCAAGCTGCATCTGATAATGGCAACTTAAAATTCCTGTTCCAGCCATAGAAGAAAATTACCACCTCGGGAAACAAATCTAAGTCTTAAAATTAATATCTTGTGCCTTCCAAATATATATACTCAAATCAACTAATAACATTTCTTCTTCCTATATTCATTCTGCCCTCTTTTGTTTTTCTTATGTAACTTGTTTTAATGGAAAAAACCATTTTTACAAATTACCAAAAAAATCTAATTATGCACAAAACAAAAATAGAGGCTTAAATTGGAATACCTTGAATTCTGCATTTTTACAAAAGAGGCAAGGATCATGATCAATAATTCTTGACAGCTTGGCGCGATCAAGAAAGCAAACCAGCAGAAGAAGTTTTTTCAGTGTAAATTTTGACAAAGCTTCTTCATGTCCTATAAGAACAATATCAGATTGTATATAGAGTTGCATCTTAAAAGTATAAAACAGATTATAAAACAGCAAAGAAAATTACCTACCATCTCGATACAGGTGAGGCACACTTGGGTGCCTATATTCAGCTGCAATATCTGGATTCCACAACAAGCGATTAAGTATAAACATTGCCAGGCCCGTTACATCGCTGTTGCTCTGTAAGGCAATTAGCTCACCATAGACTACCTTTTGTTAATGAGAGAAAGAAAATCCACTTTAAACAAAAACCTTGCAGCAATAGAATTCAGATCTTCAGAGCAGATTTATTAAAAGAACTATAGCAATATAATATTAATTATATTTCCCTTGACCATGATAGCAGATGACAGACAGGCAGGTGCCTGTGTGTGTGTGTGTGTGTGTGTGTGTGCGCGCGCGCGTGCAGGTGGCCTCATGGTTCCCCATCCTTGCCTTGAGTCATGAAATAAAAATAATATCAAAGTCTTAAGACCAGTTCTACTGATTACCGGCAGTCACTATCACCAAGCTTTATGTCCCTAAGGCTGACTAATACAGATTCCAGTACAAATCTTAGCAATTCTCTACAAGATAATATCTTGCTTGAAGAACACTTTGTAAACATTAAGAAAGTACAAACTTACTTCCAGACCTATGCGCAACCATAGTGGGTTATAGCATAAAAGCCAGTTGAGGATTTTCTGTCTTTCACCTGCAATGGACACAGAAGCAAAAGCAGGATAAAATAAAAATCTGGAAAGGATGTTACCTAGGAATATACTGTGAAATTACTATTATCAAGCTGTGGATTGTGATTATAGAACTGAAGGGCATAGAGAGACCTGCCCACATTCTTGTATACAATTTCCCACCACAGTTCAATTTTTCTACATATAGGAATATCTGGAACACAGCTACATTCTTACCAATATCCTTCCAGAGATGTCTGTCCTTCCGAATTAGCAAGTGTTTTGCTTCAATTTCAATCTCCAGCCTTTTTATTGCTTTAACCATCTCGTTTGATGTAAACAAATGGCAAGCTGAGCGACGGAGTTTGTTCAGCTTGCACCGAGCTGTATACGCTCTTAGGGATACTTCTTCTTTAGTTGGTGCTCTAGGAACACTTGATTTATGAGACTCTGATCCCAAGGTAAGGGACACTGCATTGACTGGATAGAAAACAATTGTAAGTGTTAAAATCTGCTTGGTGTTTTTCTTGATTTCATTGAGGAGATAAAGAACCGTACAACTTTTAGAAGACATCTGAAGGCAGCCCTGTATCGATAGGTTTTTAATGTTTGATGTTTTATTATGTTTTAATATAAGCTGTAAATTGCCCAGATTGGCTGAGGAAACAGAGCCAGATGAGTGGGGTAGAAATAATAAAATTATTATTATTATTACCTTTTTGTAAACCATTTTGAGGGCTGTTTTTTTAACAAGTGAGCAATGTATAAATTTTATGAAATAAAAAATAGCCTCCTTCCAGAAAGTGCATTTATTTCACTGGCTTGAATCAACTGGAACAAAATACCCATAGAACACAATGTTTTGATTGGGTGGGAAAGCTGAATTAATGGATTGTTCTTCCTTGCTGTAGGAAACTGGACTTACTGGCCTCTTGACCCTCTGCCAACTGTGATGTTATGAGAATATTTGCAATCTTTTAAGAGAGTTCGCACAAACTTTACCCAGTGTGCATCTAGGATTATACAAGCTCAAAAGAAAGGGTGCATTTATAAGTCATTGTGAACCACAGCTAAAGGTCTACATTGAACATGCAGATCACTCACACTTCGCTACTCCCCACTAACAAGCAGGACAGGACCAACATACCAATATTCTTGGCTAAGGGTTTCACACAAACTAGAGATTGTGGCTTGAAGCAGAACAAGCCATTATTGAAAAGCCAAGAATGAACTTCCTTCAGTTGTTGCTAGCAGATGAGAGCAATGACTTTCTGTACCAAATCTGAAACACTTGCTAAAAACTTCTATTCCGCCAGGTCTATGAAGGCAATTAAAGGGTCTCACCCACAATGATCTATTGATGTTTGTTTTAAATTTCTGTTTGCTCTTAATTTGTTTTTAACTTTTTATGCTATTATTTAGTTTTATGTTTTTATATTGCTGTAAACCGCTGTGATATATTCATGATATAGCAGTATATAAATATTATTTTATAATAAATAAAGCAGGAAATCATCCAATATGCTAACAATTGAAGCACGCAAAGGGAGTGGCACTTTTTTCAGCGCCACAATCTATTTTGCTACCACTTGTAAACTGGGTCAGACGACTGGTGGGCAAAAAGAGGCTGCAGGTTTGCCACCCCTGACTTAGGAATTGATGAGTTTAAAGCTTTCCAAAAAAGCAACACCAAAGAACAGAAACAGCACTTCACATGTGAGCTTTCAAGTTAAAGTAGCTCTGTGCATATGAATGCAGAACGTCAGCTCAAATGAAATAGCACCTCAGATTACATTAATTTGTCTGATGTGATGGTCATTTATCAGTTTTAAGTAATTTTGTTATGTTTTATATTCCCAGTGGAAATAGTATTGTTACTCTAGTATTTATATTGACAAGAAAATTAATGAAAAGATTTTAAAGTAAGCAAACTGGATTGCTGAAGTCTAGAGCAATTCTTATATATGTGAAACATTAAGACCCTGCAGATCTCTTTTACCTTGTGAAGTGTCTGCTTTCACAGTGAAGTCATCAGGAGTAAGTACAAAATTCAGCCACCAAGTAAAACCTCGTTGCTGTTTCTCTTTCCAGCACTCATCGTAAAACATGTTCTTGGCCGCAAAAGGCATCGGATGCCTAGGAATGTCTTTGAAAAAAGATTAAAAGTTACCTTACGTCTCAATTACGGGCAACAGGTTGGATCCAGAGATCCATCCATGGAAGAAGGTAGGTAGGAGGTGACTTTCCCAGTGAGGAACCCTGCTCAATGGGGTAGCCTGCAGCGCAGGGACTGAGACACCTTTTCCAAGTGCAGCTCACAAGCAATGAAAACATGTATTAATTTGCAGGCTTACACTCTTGGAATATGCCTATACTTTGAAGTAGTACTGATCAATCTAACTTCAGCTAAAATATAGCAAATGTGTTGAAACTGCCACTTGCACAAAGAGACTTTTCTTTTCATGGAGAATACAGAGCACAAAGAATTTATTTTCACCTGTTTTTAAAGGTTTCACAAACGTCAGCTGAGACTGTGCCACTGGAATAATGTTCTTTGTTTTCCTACCAGTCCTCCATTTTTTAGATAAGGAACCTGAAAATTAGAACAAGAACAGATTGTAATATTGTGAAGAATACAACAGAAAGAGACAACAAGAGGGGGGAAAGAGAATGGCAGAAATGTATTACTAGATTCCTCTGGCAGGGGAAGAAACCAAGAAAGAAAGCGGTTGATTTTCCTTGCCGGATTTAGGATTATATTATGAGGCATCCTGTTTATGCTGGCTAAAGGAATGGATATTATTAAAAATACTGATGCTTTAGACCTTGAAGGTCATGATAACAGATTTGTCTGGCACACATAACTGTGGTACAAGAAGGTTAAAGTTTATAAAGCTTTTTTGAACCATGTAGTAAGCAAACTGTAAGCAATGTGGGTGCACAGGCACTTCCGTCGCCCCAGGTGCGTAAAGGGAAGAAGCGTAAGGAATCTAGGCGACAATTTGGACTACCGAAACTGTTATGTTGGGGGCGGACACGTGAGTGGCCACTCCCGGATTCTGGAGCGGTCACGAAATCTAGAGCTCTGCGTGTATATAGTTGTTAATAAAGCTGTAAAATACAGACGCAGATGTTTCGGACTCTTTACTCCCGAGGAGACACCACAGCACCCTTACAGGTTTCTTTAATGAAACCTCTAAATTTGAAAAGAAACTGTTAGAAATAAGTCCAAATTACTTTCAAAAATGTTTAATTTATTATTAGAATGGTATACAAAAGATGAACAGGTCAAATCAGTGATGATACACTGGGCGAGAGATTTTGAATGTAACATACAATTGGCAGCATGGGAGAGGTTATGGAATCGGGATTTAAAGTTCACAGCATGCTATACTTTGAAAGAAAATTATATGAAAATGATGTACCGTTGGTATTTAACCTCTAGTAAATTAGCTAAAATGTATAAAGCAATATCAAATTCATGCTGGAAATGCAAAGAGAAAGAGGGCACCTTACAGTATATGTGGTAGACTTGTAAAGTAGTAAAAGAATTTTGGGAGATGATATATAATGAATTGAAAAAATGTTTAAAACATTTCCTAAGAAACCAGAAGCTTTTCTTTTAGGAATTCTAGGTGCCAAAATTCCAAGGGACCAGAAGAGACTATTTATATATGAGACTACTGCTGCCCAGACAATATTAGCCCAGAGATGGAAAGAAGGCACAGTCCCTACCAGAGAAAAATGACAGATTAAACTGATGGGACTATTCAGAAATGTCAAAATTTAGGAATCAGGAAGACCAAAATTTTAATAAGGAATGGGGAAAATATATAATTTTAAAAATCATTGTAAACAATTAAAATTATTAGTAGGATTGGCATGATACTTGTAGTTAAAAGTTGGACTATGGTTTTATTGAAGATTTAATAGAATTGAATTAGAAAAAGTTAACAGAAGGACTCACAAAAGGGGAGGGAAGTCCAAGGGAATTTATTGATATTGTCTTATTTGTTCTCTTTGTGATTGTTTGTAAATCTGAAAACCCCCAAATAAACTTATTTTTTAAAAAGAAATTCAGGAGATTCCATCTTTCACTTTGCACCACATTTTGATAGTCTGGGCCCCGTTTTTCAATCCTGAACTTCAATAAAATTAGTTTGTTGGAAACAATGTACAGATTTCACTTCATCATATCAAGAGTTTTGACTCAATTGTGGCGTAGAAATACTGGAAATCATCTCACTCTACATTTAAATGTAGAAGCTTCTGTTCTAGTCAAAGAGGTGCTGACTCAATGTCAAATGAAAGCAATACACTTTAGGGCTATCAAATGAATGTAATTTGTTTGAAGAGCTGCTATAAATGGTCACAGTTGGCCTTTATCACCAATCCATGGCAAATATTTTAACATATCCAAATAAACAGAAAAAAGGTCAAATTACCTGGTTTCTTTTTCTGATTTTGCTTCTCTCCATTCACACATTTGGGAATCGATGCTTTCAAAGCACTGCAATCTTCATTTTCCACAAAGGACATCATTTTTTTCCTTGCAAAGTTCTCCACATATTTTCCACTTTCGCTATTAGTATCTTCTAAATATTCTGAACTTTTTCTTTTACGACTATGTGACGTTCTTCCTAAGCAAGTTGAAGCTGTTTCAATTTTGTGATATATAACTTCACCTGAGAGAGGTTCTATAACTGGAAGTTCTGGCAACATTTTCATTTTTGCTGTTTCAGGAACATTATCCACAGATTGCTGAATTGCATTAGAAAGGCATTTTCTAGATTTTGGTTTTAGTGAGTTCCTTCCTTGACCCTCAGGACAACCTGACTTACTTTTAGTAACTGTGTTGCACAACAGAGGCCTTTTTTTACCATGTTCTTTCTGGAAGCAGAAAATTTGATCTGGGTCATTTTTCTTGCACCCACTTGCATTTCGTTCAAACTTTTCATACTGAAATGGTGTATTTTTTTTACTGTGTGCATCATTAAGTTGCTTGCTTGAAAAATGAGACTCCACAGGAAAAGTAAAAATTTGCATTCTTTCTTTCTGTTGTGAACAAATTGTGTAAGATCCCAAACTTGAAGAATGGGACACAGATTTATGTACTTGTGAAGTTGGCTGAATAACTATTTGATTCTCTTTTAAAAACTGATCAGGTGAAAGAACTGGCACTCTTGTAGCTATAGCAGGCTCTTCACAAAGTTCATAGCTACCGCGTACAAAAGAATCAGGGCTTAAAATTTTCCTGTGATTCAAAGGAAAGATTTTCAGATTTTCTGGTGTGCAAACTGAATCTGTGCTAGAACTTTCCACTTTCACTGAACTAATATGTCCACTTTCCAATTTCGTTTCCACAAGATCGTCACACTTTGACATAACAGTACAGGTCTCTTTCGTATCCTGCTGTAATTCATTAAATGCTGGTGTACCAATAACAAAATATGGAATTGATCTCCCCATTGAAAGAGGGGGATTAGTGACATGCTGCTTTTCTTGTAGTATGGCATCAGCTGGAGAGTGTAAGAAGCTATTTTCTAAGAGGATTACACTGTTCCCACTAGGTGAAATGCTGCATCCATTCACTTCCAAGTTCTCACAGGCTTGGAGAGGGCTTCTAACTCTTCCAGTTTTTTTGGAGACCTGAAAACTTTCATTTATATTTTTGATTACGGGAAGTTTCTTCTGATATTGTGATTGCCGTGAAGGAGCTCTCTTTTTAACTGTATCCCAAAGACTCTTCTGAAAATGACACCAACACAAATATCCAGTTATTAAGTGCATATATTGAGAACCCTTATCAGCTACGTGGCCCTTCCTCTTTCTCACTGTATAAAAAATGTTACTCATGGCCTACTTAATGCTGAGAAATGCAGGTGTCACCCCACTTACCCAATGTTCCAGGGCCCTACACGCATAAGGAAAATTGCATTATGCGAGCAGCACCCTCTCAAAGCCTTTTAATGCTCATTTCTTTCCTGCTCTCCAGCTGTCTGTCAATACAACTCTCTCTTCAACTAGAGTTGAAGCTCTGGGGCTGGCTGAAGGATGTGTGGAAAAGCGGCTGCTTCTGGTGCACTATCACGCATGTCAGCTGCTAGTTGGGGAGGCTGAGCTGTGCCTCCGGTCCCTTTGGGGCGTCTTCCTCCCTCATTGTAGTCCTCTTCAGCTCCTTGCAAGCCATTAGGACTCTCCAGCTCTCTCCCGCCATTTCCTGGTTTGAATCTACAGTGGTACCTCTGTTTACGGACGGGATCCGATCCAGAGGCCTGGATGTATCCCGAAAAGTCCGTAACCGGAGGTGCCCTTCTGCGCATGCACGCAGCACGATTGAGTGCTTCTATGCACGCAGTGAAACCCGGAAGTATACACTTGCAGGGTTGCCACGTTCGCAGCCCGAAGATTACGTATCCAGAGGGATACGTAACCCGAGGTACCACTGTATTTAATTCCCAGCGCCACGCATGTGTAGTCGCACGCATGTCAATCGCATGTAAGTGGAGGGGCACCTGTACTATTTTTTCCAGTAAGTATCAGTAGTGACACAACTTTGCAAAGTAAAAGGAAATAAGAAGCCATGAAGAGTCCATGCATTGCCATTTTAAAAAAATACTCAGAATTCATAAAGGTAGCATCACTGCATATTTATTCACACTGGGCATTTTTAATGGTGTAGATTTCAGAACATCTGGCAATGCTGGGGTGGTTAAAATCAAACCAAGGAAGGTATACCAAGAATTAAGCGAGGGACAGTGAAAGAGACCTATGGAGACTTTCCAAAACCTTGTACCTCACAGATCTATTACCTATGGAAACCCCTGACAATACCACATCAGAAAGTTTAGCTTCTGCAACTTCAACATTCACTGCACAAGATATCCTACCAGTAGTTTACAAAGAGGCATTTTCAATATACTACGGCACTTGTATAACTGGATGGTCACTTTGGAAGCCAAAGCAGACTGGGAAAGTTTTTAATATGTATATATATGTTCCATACCTTTTTCTTTGTAGACTGCTCAGCAGAACCCAGCAAAACTGCTTGATGTTTAACAACATCATTTACAACAAAAGTTATGAGCTCCCGCACTTTGCCACCTTCCAGTGGTGTCCACGTTACTGAAATTAATATTCTCTCTCCAGACTGCAAAAGAAAAGCATGAAACATAGAAAGATGGTATATTTCCTTTGACAGGCAACTGCAGGACTTCTCAGTTTACAATCTCTTTCCATTTCTCCATTTCTGTCAAAACAAAATAAAAAATAAAAAAATTCCTTCCAGTAGCACCTTAGAGACCAACTAAGTTTGTTCTTGGTATGAGCTTTCGTGTGCATGCACACTTCTACAGATACCATGCATGCACATGAAAGCTCATACCAAGAACAAACTTAGTTGGTCTCTAAGGTGCTACTGGAAGGAATTTTTTTATTTTGTTTCCATTTCTGCGTATGCAACAATTGATGTCTAAATATTTTTGGCTAGATTGTATCCCATCAAATAACTTATGAACCATATATGAAAGTGGTTAGTATTTTGCAGCAGTGCAATGCTGCACCTGCGAAGATACAAAGGCTATAAAAAGGCTATAGTGGGTAGAAAAAGAATAGCATACAAAAGAAGTTGATACAACATTAGCCAGTAACCTGTCACAATACCAGGTTTAGGACCTCACCTTGAATCAGAAAAAGACCAGTTAAACCACAGCACAACTCTTTAGTCAATGCAGAAATGCACAAGAAAAATGGAACATATACACACTAGAGATCCACACTATGTGGACCCCAAAAATTAGGAATTGAAAGCTTAAACTACCCATCCCAAATCAGGCAAGGTAGACATACTTTTTCCATTTTCCTAGTAAGTGGTTTACCTCATTATGCTATAAAATCATTTAGCAAACTGCTAAAATCTATTGGGCACATTCCTTATGGCTAAAGATACTCTGCAAATATGTGGTCACACTGTAAAGATATATGCATTACCCTATTTCATGTAATGATATTCTATTGTACATCATCATTGGTTAGGACTGCTGATAAATCTGTGAATATCCTAGTATTCTCTTTTGATTCAACATACATTTGTCACCTTGAGTAAAGTTTTATCTGTAGAAACAATTGATTGTTGTTACACACTACTACTACTCTGCAGTGAAAAGTTCCATGGTGTTACGAGTGTATACAGGACCTGATTTAGGTTTGATAAGGCCCTTACCTACTGAAGGTAATGGGGCCCTTTATATGTCCAGCTGTCCTTTGTCAACAAATTGTCGTGTTTTATTTTTGTTGTTGAATATATGCTATATGGTAATTTATGGACCTAATAGGTATCTAAAGCCATTTGCACATAACAAATATGAGCCTACAGAACACAAAACACTGTTGCTGTATGTAGGTTTTATTTTATTTCTTATATTTTGGAAATGTACATCCAGTTTTCTTTTCCTTTAATTTTTTTTGGGACCCCCCCCCCCCAAGAGAGTGGGGCGCTAAGCTAATAGCTTGTTTAGCTTATATGTAAATCTGGCACTGAGTGTGTACCTGGACTCACACCTGCACAGTAAGCACTCATGCATGTTCATATACACACAGCTGACGGGTTTAGGCTCTCTTCACTTAGAATCATATGCAAAGTTACACAAACACACACACACACACACACACATATATATATATATATATTCTCTCTCTCTCTATATATATATATATATACACATATGCATATATATATTTTATACACGCGGAGGTCCGTCCCTACTTTAACCCTTCCTTAGCTGGCCAACAACGGGCCCAAGCAGGGACGCCCCCTCCCCCCCCTTCCTTTATGATTAATCCCCACGCCGCCGCCCCTCCCCCCGATCTCCTCACCTGCAGCAGCCAGTGGCGCGGCTCCTGCACGGCGAAGCCCTTGGCGGCGGGCGGGGGTCTCCCGACGACCACGCGGACGGGCTCGGCGTTCGGGTTCTCGAGAGCCAGGCGCCGGATGCGCGACGTACCCACGCGGACGGCGCCGAAGCTGAGCAAGGGCGCCGGCGAGAAGGGGCTCAGCGTCAGCACGGCGTCCGCCTCCTCTTCGCCAACGTCGTCCCCTTCGCCGGCCACCGCCCAGCGCCGCCGCCGCGGGCCGCCTGCACTCGCCTCCCGGAGCCCCGTCGCTCCCCCGTCCTGCCTCGAGACGGCCATGCCTCCATCGACCAAGGTGGGTCCCCGCCTCTTCGTCGCCGCCGGTTCCTTTTCCACTCAGGAATACGGTCAAGGGGCTTGACAGCAAACCGCCTCTCTCCCCCTCCCCTTTCCTCCCCTCCCCTCGCAACCGGACAATAACAATGATCATCGGCAGTTAGGAGTCCCAACCGCCAGTCCCGAATTTCAAACCCGGCCGCCCCCACCAATCAGGGCAGCGTCCGTGAGAAACGCGAGGCCAATCGCCGCGCGGAACGCCCCCGCACCCAATCGCCGCGCACGCCGTACGGAAAACGCCAGCCAATGAGTTGGGGCCTTCCCTCCGCCTTCTTTGGCCAGAGCGTTCGGCGGCGCCCTTCAACCAATGGCGAGCGGGAGTTTCAGTTTAAAACTGACGCATGCGCGGGGCGGGGGAGTGGGCTGACAATAGGGTGCCGTGATATCCATAGCGTCGAGTAGGGCAGCGGGGGAAATTGTTGTTGCTGCTAACAATTAATAACTATATACAATTGTACTAATATTATATTATTATATAATAATGTATTAGAATAATATATAACCATTGTATACAATTATTATAATTCCACATAGTGTAATAATATATAACTAATAATTAAATACAATTAATTATATTATATGGTCATTAAATATATACAATTAATCATAATACCATATAATCCTATATAATAAAGTTGCTGTGTCCCTGCGTCCAGTCCGTGTCCCACACGGACGCAGGGATTGGAGCGGGCGGAGAGGGGGGGCGTGTCCGCGAGGCAGCGGCAGCGCACGCGCGTTGTCATTTGCGCCAGCGCCGCTGCCTCGCACGGACGCAGAGGGCCGCCCCATCCTCGCCGCCGCTACCGCCGCCCCCGGGGAAAACGAAGAAGGGGGAGGGAGCCCCTCTCCACCCCCCAGCAGCCGCTGTTCTGCCGCCTCCTGCCTCCTCCTCCTCTAGCGCCCGTTATTGAACGGGCTAACTTCAACTAGTAGTATAATAATATATAATTATCGATACCATTTTTTTATTGTTAGAACAACCTCCTTTTTGAATTGCTCTTACAAACAAGCTGCTACAAAATAAGGAAGATGATTCAAATTCAGTTACAAGTTGCAGGTTTGATCCTCTTAATAGACAGCTGCATAATCCTACCTTGCAGATAGATGGTCCTCAGAGTTTCTTATTGGTTGTTGGTCATGTGCGTCTCTGCATTGTGAGGGACGATACAGCCTCCGTAATCTTGCCTAAGATCATGTTACCTGCTACTAGTCAGGAGAAGTGCCTCCCCACCTTTTAACTTTGATCAGTTAGGGTAGCCATATTTCAAAATCTACACATCCAACATGGGTTGACATACGTCTGGATTCCCCCGGGCATCCATGTTATTTTCACCCGGGCTGTTTCCAACCGCTGAATCCCATTTCTGTCCATTTCTATGAAAGCCCCACATTTCACGGTGCCCCAGAAAATGAGCCTTCAGCGCCCTAATCCATGGGGTCGCGATTTCAGCAAGAACCAAACATCGTCCAATGTGGTGAGTGTTGATCTTTGTTCACGAGGAACAATGAGGCCAGAGAGAATCTGGATCGCGGGGGGGGGAGGCGGCTTCTTGATTCAAAAAGACTTCAGGGACATCTCTTTTAAAGAAAAGAGAGAACCATTTCTCTTTACTTCTGTGCTTTTTCTTATGAAGCCAGCTCTAGATCTTTTCTAAATAAATTGAATAAAACCGCTTAACCCACTGAAAGATATATTTGAAAAATGAATCACTCCAAAGAGGCTTCAAACACCATCAAAAGGCCCCGTGCAATGTTTGGCAGTGAAAATCCAATGTTTCCCAGCCCCCTACAAAACCAACCTTCAACGCCCTAGCCTGTGGGGTCATGGTTTCACCGAAAACCCGAGGTCAACCCCTGCATGGCAGGCCTTCAATTGTCTTGAAATATTGTACTGTTTGTCTGAAAGGCTCTCCAGGTCCTTCCAGATATCCTGGTTGTCCTATCAGTCAATCCCTAGAAGAACCTATTTTTAATGTTAATGTTCTGCACTTGACCTGAAGGAATTGGGGACAAAACTGGCAAAGAAAAAGGCACGCTCAGTGAGATTTTGTTGTGCCTGAAACTTTTAAGAGACTTAAATTTTAACAACATAATTCACAGGATTATTGAAAATAGTTTGTGTGCTATAACATTTTCTTTTATATTTGAGAAAGATAATCAAAGTTTGTTGCATTGCTTATTCTTGCAATTTAAAATAAATTTAGCAGTTTCAAGTTTTGTACTTTTCATTTTTTCCTGAAAAATGAAGTTAGCAATTTTTTTTTGCAGGGGTTGCAAGTGCTAGCCTTGCCCAGGGTGCAAAATATCCTGGTCCTGGCCATATACCACTTCAGAACACAGTTAGCAGGGATGCATGGACGGACCTTTTCCCAAAATCAAGAACTTCCAGCATGCAGAAAAAGTCTAGTGAGGTTCAGAAGTGCTAACTTTTCAGATGAGATTTTGACATGGGGGAGCATACAAATGTGCAGTTACTCATGCTTTGTGTCACTAAATGTGATGTAGCAGCAGTGTTGTAAACAACTGATTTGTCACCAGTAGCCAGGAGGCAAATAAAATCTGTCTGATTGCTGAAGTAGGCCAGGAACATGTTAAAAGTTAAATGCTCAAAATTAGGCACTGGCTAAATTCATTGAATGACACAAACAGCTCCCCCCCCCCTCACCCCCCCAAAAACACCTTTGCATTTTGTTTTTTGGGAAACTTTCTTTTTAGCCTTGGGAGCCCAGGATCCAATGAATGGTCATAACTCTTGCAAAGCTTACTGACTCCACATCTGGCCAGTGAAAAATGAGGTCAGAGATCCTTTTTGAAGGCAAAAGTGACATTTGATTTAATTAAGAATCGCAGACCCACAAAGAAAAAGAAGGCACCTTTTATCATATGTGGTGGACGTGTAAGGTAACAAAAGCATTCTGGGAAATGATATATATTAATTGAAAAAAAAAATGTTTAAAATAGCTTTATAAAAAAACCATAGGCTTTTTTATTAGGAATTGTAGGTGCTGAAATTCCAAGGAATTTCCAAAGACTTTTTATGTATGCCACGGCAGCTGCACAGATGTTGTTAGCCCAGAGATGGAAGGAAGATAAAGTCTCTACCAGAGAATGGCAAATCAAGTTGATGGACTATGATGAAATGGCAAAACTGACCGGAAAGCTCAGGAACCAGGAAGACCAAAACTTTAATAAGGAATGGGAATTTTACTAATTTACCTTGAAGACCACTGTAAGCAGTTGAAAACATTAGCAGGACTGTGATAACACTTGTAATGTAACAAGAACTATGGACATACTGGAGTTATAAAAAAAAACTTGGATTACTGAAAAAAGATGCAGTAGAAAAAGTTTAACAACAGAACCCATGGAGGGGAAGGTGGAAAGTCCAGAGGTTCGGAGGAATCTTTTAACTTGATATGTAAATGCTTCCGCTGAGTGCAAGATCCTGAGGCACAGCTGTCGGCTATTGAGTTTTTGCTTTGCGAATGTTTCAGAACTCGAACGGTCTTTCAAAATGGATTACGTTCGAAAACCAAGGTACCATTGTATTTTGCCTTTGTTGTTATCCCACCTGAGACTGAGTGTGAAGGCCACTTTGCATGTCTACAACAGGGCAAACTGGTTCAGCCAACAGGGTGAATCCTTCCCTTCCCCACCTTCAAGGCCAGGCTTCCCAGGTAAGTATCCACCCAACATTGGGAGCTGGATGTCAGGGGTTGCATAGTTCCATGTACTGCACTTTGGGGAAGAGATGGAATGAGGAGTAAAGGAGTAAAAAACAAACTATGAGCACGTATTGGATGACAAGAAACCTACTTCCTTCCTGTCCACTTCAGTAACCCGGACACAAAGTACTGACATAGTACAGTCGTACCTTGGAAGTCGAACGGAATCTGTTCCGGAAGTCTGTTCAACTTCCAAATTGTGGTTTCCGATTGGCTACAGGAAACTCCTGAAGCCCCGTCGGACGTTCGGCTTCCAACAGAACGTTCGAAAACCGGAACAATCACTTCTGGGTTTTGATCGTTCGGGAGCCAAAACGTTTGAGAACTAGGTTGTTTGAAAACCAAGGTATGACTGACTGTACATGGATGACAGTGTCCATGCAACTGATACATTTCCATAATTTGAAAGAGCAGCATCCTTCATCTGAACTCTCAGATCTACAAAGGCTATACTTTTGCAAAAGCATCAACTAGTGTAATATACATAAGCTTGTGTGGCGGCCACCTAGTGGTCCAAAGGCAAAGCTATTTTATTGAGAAAAAGTTGGAGTCGGGCATGCTTGGGGCCTGTGTTCATGGATGGCTGCAAGACGAAAAACTAACAGAAACCCAGAAATAAAACTAGTTAATTGTTCATCACAGTGGTGTAAACTACATACAACATAACCAGCTACAAGTCTGGTGTCTCAAATTTGTTTATAAAATACTTAGAAATATATAAGAAACAAGGAATTGTACAAATGCTTCCATAGATTGGGAAACTGAGAGAGATGCAGGCAATTAGACCGATTCATTGCAATGCAAAATCAGTTCAAACACTTTTACAGGAAAAACAGTTAAGGCAAAACTTCTCTCTCTCTCTCTCAGTCACACACAAAGTATCCTAGAGAAGAAGGTAGAAACACACAGGGGGCACAGCAAAGGACAGCGCAGACAAACTACAGCAAACGCTTTGGGGTACAGAGAAAGCTGAGGTGAGGGAAAATGGGTATTTGGGAGAAGGGTGCAAATAACTATAGACAGAGGAAAGGGACTAACAGATGTGAAAGTCTCAGGCTTGATCAATATGAACTGGAGGTAGCCATTTGAAAATGCAAGCACTGTTAGTATAGTGTAAGAAAAACCTAGCTTCTCCCACCTCATTTCCCAATCTGATTTATACACTGCTCAATCAAGTCAAGAATCATTTCGATTTGTCATCTTCAGTGACTTTGTACCTTCCTGGCTCAGGTGCCGCCAAGTTATTTTCATTCACACAACAGGTAAAGTCTTATCTTTGTCCAGGCTTTTGGGGAGGGATGAAGTGCCTGGCAAGACTTTCTGTTTCCCGTGTGATTATTGGTTATGATACTGTTTTATATATTTTTTTCGACCGAAGGGCGGCCTACAAATACTTTAAATAAGTAAGTTGCAGATTTGTAGTGCAGTAAAAAGATAAAAGGTAAAGGTCCCCTGGACAGTTAAGTCCAGTCAAAGGCGACTGGGGTTGCGGCGCTCATCTCACTTTCAGGCCAAGTGTTTGTCCACAGACAGCTTTCTGGGTCATTTGGCCAGCATGACTAAACCGCTTCTGGCGCAATGGGACACTGTGATGGAAGCCGCAAGGAAACGCCGTTTACCTTCCTGCTGCTGCAGTACCTATTTATCTACTTGCACTGGCATGCTTTCGAACTGCTAGGTTGGCAGGGGCTGGGACAGGGCAACGAGCTTACCCCATCGCGGGGATTCAAACCACTGACCTTCTGATCAGCAAACCCAAAAGGCTCAGTGGTTTAGACCACAGCGCCACCCACATCCCATTGTGCAGTATCTCACTCCCTCAACGGGATATTAAATGAATAATTACATAATCCTGGCAATTTTAAGAGGTAGGTGAGAATCTCAAGGCCAGCTCTACCTAATCTTCCTCTTTCCCCCAGGCAATCTACCATCAACTGTCCTTTGCCAAAGATCCTGGTGAGTTTAACGTTGCGTTGTTACCTGTAAACTGCCTTGGAAGCATTTACATCCTGAAATGAAGGATATAAATTATTGTACTACATAAGTAGATACCAGTTATGCCACCTTCATTTGTTTCTGAAGTTTCTGGTGGCATGTTCTATCACATAGAACAGTCTCTGTGCATTTGCATTTCAAATAGCTACTGTACCTCCATTCCCAGATGTCAATTCAGCAAAGACCCACTCTGCTTAACGGGCAATACAGGATTTAGGAGACCAGGAGACACACATGGGTGACACATGACCTGCACACTCAGGGGGGAAAACTTTCATTGCATGAAACATTGATGTGAAGATGTGATGGTAAACATTCTATAGATCCAAAGTCAAAATGATCATTTTTAATTTCACATCAGCATATGTATAAACAGATTTTTAAGAGCTATCTCGTGTTCTTCACATTTGAAACCGTTCCTGAATTAATATGCTACAGAGCAAACAAGTTCAATTAGTTGTAGTTTAGCATAAAAAATGTCGGTTAAAACACAACAAAAATGGATAACAACAAGCAATTAAAAACAAGCAACTTCCAGCTCATGAGACTCTCTAGTTAATGCAGTTGGTAAACACAGAGCTGTGTAGCTTCCTTTTTTGATCATAGATGGGTAACCTTTGGCTCCCACAAATGTTAACTACAATAAGCCCTAGCCAGAATGATCAATGGACAAGGATGGAAGCTGTAGTCTAACAATATATTGAGAGCCATCGCTGTTCTAGAGTATCAAAATGATGCCAAAATACATAAAAAGATTACGTGATTTGCTCCATTCCTAAAAATTAGCATTATATGTACTCCAAACCTAATTCACTTATCCACCATACTTACACAACAGCAGTACCTCTGAGTATTTGCTCCTGATCTTGCCTCACATACCACCTTTCCTTAGGATATGTGCAAATGTGGCAAAAGCCATAAAACCAGGACTTTTTTGTACCTCTTTGGACCAAACGTTCAAATCTTCAACTCTACATATTTCTAGCACTATTCAACAGCTAACACGCAGATTTGGTGTACTCTGAAGACAACAATTAAGATAGAAAAACTCGCAAAGCAAGCTTCTTAGTTTTCCTAACCATAAAGAAGCTTGTAGCAACCATCTGTTTTAAGTGCTGAAACATGGGCAAGAACACAAACTACCCGGCACCCAAGTAGCCTATGGTTCCACAATTGTTTAAATGTAAGAACATTCATTTATAAAGGAAAATACTGTAATGAGGTTGTGAGGGTTACACTAACCCTCCCTTTTTCTTCATTCCTTCCCCTCAGCGGGGTACCTCAAGACTCTGCATTTGAAACCCTCTTGCCACCTGTGGGACCTCCCTTCCTGGATTCCCACCTACTGCAATTTGCCTTCCCTTTAGGCACAGTAGTGGCTCACTTGGCTTCACTGTCCAGCCCTCTGTATGACGTAAGACTAATCAACCAGTTTCCTCTTCTCTCAGGAAACTTTGCTCTCTCCTCTTTGTCACACCTCTAAGGCACTGACACTCTGCCAGAGTCAATGAACGTTTAAGCACATTTAACTTTATTATGGTAACACAAACACATGGATGTCACGAGCTATTACGGTTACAGGTCTTCATTTCATAGGCTTCCGCTTTGTTATAACATATCCTATGTTTCTTTAGTCACTTTCCAAAGCCTAGCCTCCTAGTTTCCCTCTCTAAACCTCCAACCCAACTGCCAACCCCCCAACAGCCTTTCAACCGATCTATTCCTCCTTTTAGAATTCCCACAAGCTCCGCCTCCCAGAGCACACCGGCCCAACTGGGGAGTGATAAATTAACCCATACTGAGCCTGAACCATCAGCAGGCCTCATTCCGCCACAGAGGTAACACGTACTAAATTTGTAGGAGGATCACAGAAGCTCTATATCAACCCTCATATACATTTTGGGTCTTTTCCACAACTAGCTCAAGAAAACAAAATGGAGGTTACACGTGTGACCTGACCTAAAGAATAGGTCTCGCAACAGTTCTCAAAAGCACTAGAAGTGGAAACTAATTTATCAGCATTTCTTTTAGTGTTATTGGACGCTAAAAATGCTGGCCACCGTCTGACTAATCCGATGTTTACTCCAATTAAGTCACCTGGATTAACAGACTGTTACTTCCAATTAAGTTTACTTAGGACTGCCTCAAGTTAAACCAAGGAAGGGAGGAAAGAAGGAAGGATGGACGGACTTAAGAGCAGCCTACTGAATCACGATGAAAGTCCATCTCATCCCAGCATCCTATTCTCACAGTGGCCAATCAGATGCTCTTAGGAAGCTGTAGCAGAGGGCAACTGCTCTCTCTCCCTGCCTGCAATTCTCAACAACCAGTATCTAGAAGCATACTTTTCTATACAGATATTTATTCAAATTATTCCCTTGAAAAGCATGGTTCAACTGTATTTTATTTCACCGATTCTTCAAGCAACAACAATGACTGCCAATTCTCTCCTCTGCCCAACTAAAAGTGCCACGTTTGATCTTTAAAGCCCTATGTGTCTTAGAACGATTATGTCTCCTTCTGTGTGTGCATGCAGATTTGAATTATATTTCCATTATGACAAATTGCTAGCAAGCCACAATCCCTGGATGCAATGCTAAGCCTGGAATTGTGTTGTGCTTACCCCGTGCAGGAAGAGCAAAGCTGGGGAGATGAGAACTTTAATGGCTGAAATAATTTTACGATCTGTAATATAAAGAGGGACTTTTGTTATCTGTACCTTTGAACTTCCCAAAACCTTTTCATATATGAGAGGTGCATATTAATAATGCAAAGGTGAAGAGCTATTCATAAATGAACCAATTATTTCATTTAAGGTTTCTTGACGAATAAGATTACCTCATGAAAGTTGTTTTAAAAATAGCTGTACAATATTTAAAAACCACACGATTATATTTTGAATGTTGAGCCACTGCATTTAAAAAGACACTTCTTTTCCCTTGTACTCGGCAGCTTTCCGCTTTGAGAGCTTTCTGATTGCTAAACAGAGAAGCAAGACTAGGGAAATATAAGGGCTATTTCCACAAAGTAGTTCCACTAGCACAAGGATTTTGGGCTATGCAATGCCCCTCCCCCTCCCCATGTGTCTCCTAAATCTGGGGGTTCTCTCACCCCCCCCCCATAGCAGGTTTGAGGAGAAGAAGTTCAACTGCACAAGCAGAAATCCTGGCACTAGTGAATTACTTTGTTGACTATTGTCGTAATAGCCTGTGACACATAATCACGAATGCTCATTAGTTGAAATATTCTGCACTGAGGGAGCTGTATCAAGACCCAGCAATGTTCCAAGATAAGACTGTTCTCTAGGATCCAATATTTGCTCAGGTCTGACTGGATGAACGATGTTTGCAGGCTGTGGAGTGAGTGTGTATTTTTCTAGAAATGCCAAATCCGTCGCTTGCTGGTAGTCCGCTGGAGGAGGTTGTGAAGAAAGAAGGTGGTGAGGTGAGGATGAAACAGGGGTGGTATGTTCTACCAGATCGGACTGAGTTTCGCGTATCTGCACGGGTACCAGTGTTACTGGTACACACACGTCTGGCGATACATTCTGCAGCATTGTTTTGGTTTCTGCTTGATAAACCTTGGCTGGTTCCACAAACGGTTTAGACTCACTTTGGAAAGCCTTGTCATCGGGTACAAACTGGGTTGGCAAAGAGACTACCTTCTCCTCCGGCACTGGGCTTAGTGATTCTTCGGCAGACTTTCCTCCGTGCACATGGTCGGTATGGTATTTCAGCTTGTCCTTTCGTTTAAATGTCGCATTGCAATACTGACAGTTGAAGGGCCGGGCATCCGAATGAATAACCATATGTTTCGTTAACGTCTTCTTAATCCTGAAAGACTGGTTGCAAATTTGACATTTGTACGGTTTTTCACCTGTGTTTGAAAAAAGTCAGAATAAATAGAGTAAATATTTCCTAATATATCAATAGGACATAGCGTTACTAGTTTCTTCGTTGCATGGAGAGGCGTTTTATTAATTTAAATATTTTGGCACACATTTTTTGGGGGGGATCCAAATTTGTGATTTTAAGTTTTATTCTTGTTTTTTTTAAAAAAAAAAACCAAAACCATTGCTTTAATAGCCAACAAGTTAGTATTAGGGAAATGCATTTGTAAAGCTTTTCGTATATCTATATCTAGGGTAAGATGTCCTACCAATGAAAGGTAAAGAATGATCCCAACTGACTGTGTAATTAACCAAGATAGTCCACTAGTTAGACTATGAGAAATCTACTCTGTGACAACCTGTTTTCTTGCATAACGATTTATACAGAAACCCAGCCAGGTGGGCAGGGTTTTATTTTGTTTTGTTTGTTTATTATTCTACTGCTCAGAGCTAACAGTTCTGAACTGATAGTTCTGATCACATGGTCCAGCTCTTCCTAGAATATACCACTTTAGTTGAGATTCTTGCATTGAAGGGGATTGGACTAGATGGCATCCCTTCCAATTCTACAATTCTATGACAGCTCTCCAACATCAAGAACTTTGGGCCGGTAGAAAGTTGCATCAAAGTCTAGTTTGTGCCAACTTTTCAGATGAGATTCTGAGATAGGAGAGCCTACAAACATGCACTAAACTGTACACTAAACTGGCTAGTATTCAAATGCCAAGGCATACTATGTGCCACAAAATGCTACTCTTATGAATTCCACAATATGAAGCATCACATTTATTCTTGCTGATCCAGCAAAGCATAAAGTCCACTACTGCTTACCTGAATGTGTCCTAAAATGCATTTCCAAACTTGATTTCCCTTTGAACACTTTCTTACAGACTTCACACTGATGAAATGTTGCCTTGTACCTTCAAGGAAAATGGAACGTATTAGAAAAAAGCTCCACATCCATGGATATTTTTAGTGTATACATGAACTACATCAAAATCACAGGCTTAACATTCTAATTCCCACCCCTGCCCCTGCTTTAAATTGTGTCCTGGAGAAAGATATAAATGTGTTAGATTAGAAAACAAGCAGAAAATGTCAAAGCAACTTTACCCTGTGCACTTAACTACCAGCATCTTGGGGCCAAACTAATTTGTACTCTTGATTTGTACTGCTGCTTAATCTCATTTTTTGTTTTGGTATTTTTTTATTGTTACATGACACTTTGGAAGCCTTTTGGCCACAAAACAACCTAAAACACAAACTAGAAATAAAAAGGTCACCAGGAAGCCAATGAAATATTTGAGCCTTTACTCCCACAGGTTTCCCCAATCTAAAAGGGGTGAAGATCCTGTCCTGGTTTCGAAGCAGCATTTAAAACAAGAGTTCCCCAGTTTGGACTGGATGGGAAACTGTGGTTTGGCAAACCGCAACGTCTCCCTGAAGCCAAGCATGCTGGTACAAGGATCCTTCTTGTTACACTGAAACTGGGGCATAAGAATGCGTTTCAGAATTAAAATGAAAACTTACTTTTGCCACACCTTTTCTCCAAGATGAACGCTTTTATAATGAACACTGAGGTGGTCTCTTCGGCCAAAACATTTTCCACACTCTTCGCACTGATGGGCCTTTTCACCTTTGGAGAACCAAAAGCACAATCTGAATGAGCTTTAATAAAAAAGACCGAAGGCACCCAAACAAGGAAAACCCTTTCATACGCTTTAGGGTCAAGTCAAATGCATGGTTTAGTCCTGCATGCATGGGCTGTGGGTGTGCCTTGAATTCATGCATTCCCCTTTCTACAGGCCAGCAGGAGATCAAAGGCTTTTGTTTTTCAGCTAACCAGGGTTTCTTTGAATGAAAACGCCAACGACATTTGCCTACCTGAGTGTATCCTTTTGTGTTTTGTCAGATGGTCGTGACGAATGAAAGTCTTTCCACATTCTTCACATTCATACCGCTTGTCGTCATGGTGGACCCGCAGATGAAGTCTGCATTAATAAATACACAAGGTTAAGTTTGCACAGGATATCTAGTGCTCACTGTTAAAGCTCAGCCTGCCAGCAATCCCCATAATTAGAACTGGGATGAAACAATAGCTCAGCATGCATGGGATGAGGTATTTGCAGCATTTAGACACAACCCTAAAATCATAGTTTGTTTACATCTCTGAAGCTACCCCAATCATCTAGTTATGGCTTGTTTGTGACCAACAAATCATGATCAGGAACCATGATTTGAAGTTGGTTTATGAATCTGTGCTTAGGTTAACTGTGGTGTGTTGTTACATCGGAACCTGCTATCCTAGCTTAAATCCTCGTTTATTTTGGAGCTCTTCCTCAGGTGCCCACCTGGCTACACAAAAGTGAGGTTACAGCAATTAGAAAATAAAACTTTTCATGGAAGGAAGAAGTACCAAGAAAGGAAGAATGGCAGATAAAACTTCTCGGTAGTGGTGCCTTCCCTGTGGAACGCCCTCCTAGCAGAGGTTAAGGAGATGAACAACTATCTGACATTCAGAAGATACCTCAAGGCAGCCCTATTTAGGGAAGTTTTTAACCTGTGATATTTTAGTGTATTTTTATATCTGTTGGAGGCTTATTATAAAACTGATGGAATATGTAGACATGGTGAAACTGACGGGGAAGATCCGAAACCAGTAAGATCAAGTATTTTCTAAAGACTGGAGCAAATTTGTAATTTATTTAAAAGACCACTGTAAACAGTTAAAATCACTGGCAGGGGTGTAATGACACTTGTAATGTGGAATTTTTTATGATAATTATGGATATTTAACAGATGGCTAATGGTAAAAGATGCAGCAAATTTAATCTTAAACATGGAACCCATGGAGGGAGGGAAGGAGGTCTGAAGGTTCAAAAGAACCTTGTACTTTAATGTTAGAAATGGTTTTGTTAAAATGTATAAAATTGTGGGGGGAAACCAATAAAAAAATTATATATAAAAAAACTTTTCATGTAGCTAAGAGTCTCTTGCTGGCAACACGCTCCTTTCCCTGCCTCCTTTTCCAGCCTACCTCCAAGTAACCTTGCAAAAAATATAAATAAATAAAGTGATACAGCTGCTTTTTCTAACTTCTGCCCAAGAGTAAACGAAATAATGTCAGAACATTTCAGTAATCCTAAGTAATGATACAGACATGGGTTACCTGTATGAACTTCCATGACGAAAACTCTGCCCACAAATACTACACAAATGAGGCTTCTCTCCACTGTGGATTCTCAAGTGCTCTTTCAAAGTTGTTCTGGAGGAGAGAAATAGAAATATTTGAAGAATATATACTTTAGCCTTTTCATTGTGATCAATAGTTGCAGTTCTTATAAAGTCCAGTGCATTCTGAAGAATGGAGAACTACTGTTCCCATTAGTAAGATCTTAAAAGACTGAGATACTAGGTCAGTGATGGCTAACCTTGACACTCCAGATGTTTTGGGACTACAACTCCCATCATCCCTGACCACTGGTCCTGTTAGCTAGGGATGATGGGAGTTGTAGTTCCAAAACATCTGGAGTGTCAAGGTTAGCCATCACTGTACTAGGTCAACCTTTTCCTATTTATCATACAAAAACTTCTGAAAAGTTAAGAGTTTCGTGTGTAGAAACAAATTGCTACAAAACATTTCTTTACTCATGTATATTACTACCTACCTTTCTCTAACTGATTTCCCACAAATAAAGCATGTCCATTTTCTCTTTCCTCCATGAGTACATTCAATATGGCGTTTCAGATTGCCAGTATCATTAAACTGACGACCACAAATATCACATGGAAAAGGTCCTGGGAAGAAACACAAATGTAATTTACATTGTTGCCAATATTGCGGAAGCAATATTGATTCTTCTGAGCAACTAAAAACAGGTTGAACATACATACTGAAACACAATCCTGGAAGTGATTTGCACAAGTTGTTTAGTGAATGATGATTTACGTCAACAAATACACATTGAAGAAAATGCATTTATATTTAAAATTTACTAGCAGAATGGGATTTTCCTACCGAGATGGAACTTTTCTTGATGCTTCAGTCTTGCAAAGCGGGATTTAAAGTGCTCTTCACAATATGTACACTTAAAGGGCTTATCCTGGGTGTGTAGAATCATGTGTTCTTCCAGATGAGGCCTTCGAGTGAAAGATTTATTGCAAATCTAAAGTGATAGAACAGCCAGCCAACCATTAACTATTAACATCCACTAGAATGTGCCATGTACACACACTTGAGCTTCTTGAAGGCTGGACATCCATGAAAGAAATCTATTCTGTTTTTAATCAACAGAAGTGCTAATACTTAGACAGTGAGGAATCCATCAGAATATTATATTTCTGAAAATGCATTGTGACCCATGCTATATGGACTAGCGGCTATTCTACTATACCCATGTCTGATTCAAGTTTTAACCCATCTTCAGCATGAAGAGAGAATTCCTGTGTATCTTGATTAATTGCAGGTACTGTACTACTATTCACTATGAATTTACATGATCACTCTACCAGATGAAAATACTACCGCATGAAGTCAGTTATTTTTAAATCTTTATTGCAGCCATGAAACCAGCTATATACCAGTGGAGGGTATTGCACACAAATGTGCATAACAGAAAGTAGGACTGGACTTTTTTATTTGGTGTTAAGAACTTGGGCATCAATCACTGCCATGTGCCAATCACATTTTCTAAGAATGTCCTAATCCAACATATGCACACACCAAAAACTTTGAATAGCATTATGCATTTAAAAAAAAAGGGGGGGGGAGAGATAATCAAAAGCCATGAAGTACGAGTTTTCACCCATACACTAGAGTTTGTGGGGGGCCTCCTCATAGGAGCTCCCTGTGCCCCACTATTACATGCTCCAGAAAGTACAGGAAACCAGTGCATTATATGAAGAACTGTAGCTGAAAGGGAAAATCCACATAGCCCAATTGCATGCACTGTCAGTTCTCTGAATCTGAGACAGAGTAGTGGGGGTTATTGTTTTGTTGTTTCTGTTTTAACTATTTATCTGTGCTTTTATCTTGTATTTTTATCTTGTGAACTGCCCTAAGGTCTTTTGATAGGTAGTTTATAAATATAATAATAATAATAATAATAATAATAATAATAATAATAATAATAATAATAAAAACCAAAAGTGTCCATTTCTTCCCCATAAAATCAAAGTTATACTTACATCACATTTCCATCCTTCACTCTTTTTCTTTTTGGAGAGAAATTCCTGTACTTTTTCAGGATGGAATCTGCAGGGTGGGAAATTATTGAGAAATTATTTCTAGAGTAAGGAAATTATATGTTTGAGCACAGAAAGAGATATTAGAAACAAGCTGTATTAGTATCCACAACAAACATACTCCCCATGCTACATAAAAGCAAAAATGTCATATATTCTCATTTGCAGTTGTGTTGCATATTATTTTTTATTATGATTTTTGTGTTTTTATATTGCAATTTTATGTTGTGAACCTTGTGACTGCTTGTTCACACAAGAATTTAAAAGACCTGATGGGAAAGGAGCCGCTGCGCAGAAGAGCATCAACCTTCTTCCCCAACCAGTGTTCAAAACTCCCATTGTTCTAGGCACATTTTGTGACAGGGAACTTCATTGGCGCGAGCACTTTCTAAGCTCTGGGTGCAGGACTGCGCTTAAGATTTCAGATTAAAACTGCAGAGTGGAAGGAAAGGACCTTTTTCTACCTCCCCACTTCAGCTACTCTCTGAAGTCTAGAGAAGAGACCCTTTTAATAATATTAGAGGGGTGGGCAGGGGAAGGAACTAGGCCATATGAAAAATGAACATAATATTTTAGCTGCAGTTCATTCATTTGAATTTTTGTGATAAAAAAAAGAGTGCCTAGACATTCTGTTGTCGCGCCCATAACCTAGGTTTAAGGTACCATTTAGCTCCTAGCTTTCATATCTCAGTTTCTAACACTGTCCCCAACCTTTAATAGCCCTGGATTGCTCTGGGCAGCCTGACCCGACCTGGCCCAGGACAATCTTGGTTGAAGCCCAGATCCCCTTGAATCACCCCAATTCAGCTCAGACTTCGCCCATGTATATTCCAACTATACAGCATTAGCAAAGCTGTGACATATTGTTCTCATGTGCTGCCCTTTCCATGCCCAGCCCTTTGGCCCAACCAGCCTAGACTGCTATACCTATGGATTTCTCGCATTACACATCTCTCTCTCTCTCTGTCTCTCTCTCTCTCTGTGTGTGTGTGTGTGTGTGTTATGAAAAGAGTCATTCAATGTACAGAGCATCAACAGCAGTCAAGCATTTGAACTCTCTCAAAATGCAAGCACTTGCCATGCAATGGAACAATGTAGTCACTTTATAAAATGTACAGAGCACCTCAATACACACATTTTTAATGCCATGCACTTTGAAAATAAATCGTTGCCACACATTTCAAGCAGGTAGTTTATATACAAAATGTCCTGCGTCAATACTTTTTAATAATTTTGTACTGGAAATAAATCACATCATCACAGCATGTATAGTGTAAGAAATGTCATTCATACTTGCCTCTTCAAGTGCTTTACTAGGGTCTTTTTTGTGGCGTGCAGTTTGTTACAATATGGACATTTGTGATCCTTTTTATGACATACAATTTCATCATTATGCTTCTTTCTGTGTACAGTTAAGTTGGATTTGGTTGAATAGCGCTGATGACAGATATCGCACTGAAACGGCTTCTCGCCAGTGTGCACACGAGAATGGATCTCAAATTTCCCTACAAAACAAACCACTCCAGTTAAAATATTAGATAACCAACCAGCAACTAGTCCTGCAAACATTCAGTGCTACTATGCATCAAGTATAGGTTCAGATGCATTTCCAAGGTTATAGTGCTTTACATAAATAAATGAAGCCCTCCTTCAAGGAAGTATTTCCATTTGGGGAGGGACACGTTCTCTAAACTGGGAAATTGGTTCTGTCTTCTGCTAGCTGACCTAGCAGAGTGTTTGGGAGGTGGTTGTTACCACCACTAGTTCACAACCTGAGTAAACTCACTCAAAAACTAAAACACAATGCAAGTGTGTTGACGCACCATGTCAATTTCACCTCAGTCGCTCTCAACTTGGCACTGCAATGAAATTGTTAAGGTGCTTTCCCAAACTTCATAGGGACTCTACCAGTGAGTTTCAGTTCAGACAACAATCCCCATTCTTCCTGATCACTGTTTGTGCTGACTGGGGCTGGCAAAAGTTGTAGCCCAACATCATATAGAGGGATGTTAGCTACTCTCAATTCCAATAATTCACATACATGTGTTCAAATGCCTAACAACAACATGCATGTCTTTTTCAAAGATGCCTTGTGCTTAAAAGAACTATAACAGCAATCCAGAAAAACTGAAGTATTCTCTGGATTACACATCTAACGGTTCTTTTTCTAATATTATTTTCACATGCATTTCAAAAATATGGTTGTTTAGGTAGTTAAATGACATGACCATAACTTGTTGTATTTGCTATACTAGCACAAAGGATAAGGCAATATACAGAACACGTGAGGTTCTAGTTTTCTTTTACTACTCCAAAGATGTCAGCTACACACTTTGCTCAATAATATGAACTGTAATGCTCTATATAGGACCTGCATTTACAGTGTGTGGCATAAGCCCTTTTAGAGGTGTGAGCAATGATCACAAAGAGCACAAATCTGTTTGAACCTAAGAGGCAAAGCACATCGAGCACGTGATTCCCACTTACCTGCTCGATCAAATATTTTATTACACTTAGGACACTGCAAGTATTTTTTGCTACCGTTCTGAAAAATGACTGGAATATATGTGGAAAGACTGCCTCCAGAAATATTTCCTGCTGGATCACCTGTCTCATGTCTTCCTTCATCACGTTCTTTTTCACTTTGCTCTTCAGACTCAGTGTCAGTTGTGTCCTCTCCTTGCCTGTCTTCATCAGTGTGATATTCACTTCCACTGTCTTCAGACTCATTGTTAGACTCGTCGTTAGACTCATCATTTTTCTTGCCAGGACTCGCTTGATTTAAATTGCCATCAGATGCATCTCCACTTTCGTTGTCATTTTGATCAAACTTAGCCGGACATTTGCGATTTCGCAATGATCTTCTGGTAGAAGTATCTGAGCTCTTGACCATTTTTAGCCCATGTTCTTTTTCCCGGGCAGTAGCTTTGTGTGCTCTGGACAAGTGATTTTCTAAGGATTTCTTGTAACAAAAGTTGCGATTGCACAGAGTGCATTGGTGATTGCTTGCTGCTTGGGGAGTTTGCTCACTGGATGTTTCTACCTGGGATGCATTCTCCGATGTTTCTTCAAATTGCAAACTGGAAACATTTTCAGTGTTCAGCAGTTTGACTGCATCAATAATATCTAAAAACTTAGCTGCCTCTAAAACTAAGGGGATTTCATTCTTATACACAAAAAACTCTGACGTATAGAGAAATTCAAGTAGATGGCGGAAAACTGAATGAGTTACGTGATCCAAGGTAACAACATTTGTACTTGGATTTTTGCTCAAGTAGGCATGAAAGTAACTACTCCCAACAGCAACTACTACTTTGTGGGCACTAAATTCTTTTCCATCAACAATTATGAGCAGATCACAAAAAGATGGTTGTTTCTGTCGATCATCATTTAAATATTTGAGTAGATTTCTGTTGTACTGCGGGGAGCTCAAAAGCTTTTTTTGAGCTGTTGATGGCGGGAGTTCTTTAGAATACTCAAGCTGGTCTGCAGCAGCTACTCCTGCAGAATCAGCAATAGCTTTCTGCACAGAATCTGCAACGGGAATCTTATCTGAAGATTCCCTCCGATGATCAAGATGTTTTTTGTCATCTAAATTTGCAGTGAGCTTTCTCCTTTTCTTCATTGCAGTTGTGCCACTTTAAAATCAGGAACTTCATATGTAACCCAAAGTCTCTCAAACAGATCGTTGCTTCAGTAATATCTGAAATTATAATCTGCAAGAAACAAACAATTTTTTTGTTTGAAACCCAGCCACATGTAATTTATTAGCAGGAATTAAGTTACTTGTGAGCAGGTAATACGGTTTGCAAATATATTTATTGCTCGCTCAAAGCCAGTCACCACCCACACATATTTATCTAGAGACCAAAATGTATCGTTTGATTTGAAAGATTCTACAAGAGTACATCTCAAGAGGTACACTTACATAAACCTTTACACAAGAGCTATGTTAAGTGGTCTTTAAGTGGTGATTTTTCATATTTGCACAACTATGTTAGAATAAGAGAAGGTTGTTTGCACACATACAGAGATATTTTATTAACTAAAATATATTCCATACATAAGGCAGGCTGCAATTCTAACACCACTTACCCTGGTATAAGTCCCACTGAATCAAATGAAACTTACTTCTGAGTAAACATAGTTATGATTGCACAGTAACAGCACTATTTATCTGTATACATTAGTGATGGGAAGAAATGTGGATAAACATTGTTAATATTTGTTACTTAATATAAAAAAGTAAGTTTTCTTCAAAGTGTGTACCGTATTTTCCAGCATATAAGACGACTGGGCGTATAAGACGACCCCCAACTTTTCCAGTTAAAATATAGAGTTTGGGATATACTCGCCGTATAAGAAATACGACCTGGCGTATAAGACGACCCCCGACTTTTGAGAAGATTTTCCTGGGTTAAAAAGTAGTCTTATACGCAGGAAAATACTGTACTTACAACACCTGAAGTAGCAACACAAAACATGTTGACTAGGAACTAAGCCTAGATGAGCCTACCACTCAGACCTTAACAAGATTTCCTCCAAACTGAGTGCTCTTCAGATTGCAGTCTTACTTTAAACTAAACATACTTAAGTCCTGCATACCAAGTTCTTAAATGACCTATAAAAATGCTGCCCTAACGGCTCAATTTAAAAATGCACCAGGAAAACCTGAAAATTTGCTTATTCAGTGTAGCATGGACACCTTGCCACATTCAGGACCACTCCAAGGCATTTTGCTGCCTGAAATGGAGCAAATGGCAGCCCTCGCCTCCCCACCCCCAAAGTCAAGGCTCTTTTGGCAACAGTGGCAGAACAACATCCCACAAGCATCTTTTCCCTCACCCTGGCACTAAAAATATGACGATATATTTAAATAAGCAACAGTTTCCTGCTGTTTCACGACTGTCCAGTATCAGTTGCCTCATTCCACATTCACATCTATTTTCCTCCATCCTTGACACCCGAGATGTGTGCTTTCAGGGCCCACCCCATTCCTGTGATTGTGATCGCTTTAAACTGTTTTAAAATTTAATTGCTGTAACGGCACCCTGGCACCTGCTGGTGAATGGCACCCACTGGTGAAGGGTGAATATCAATAGCAACGGTGGTAATAATAATGATAATGATAATAATGGGTAGTCAAACCCTGGGATCATTTAAATCCTTAGCTCAGGCAAGGTCACACAGGTAAGTTCTCCCTGCTGTCCCAGCATCACGCTTAAGACCTGAGCGAAACATATGGTAAAAGGAGATATCAACAAAAAGGCACAGCAGGGAAGGCTGTGACACTTGAAACTGCTTAACTTTCATCATCTCCTGTATTCAAAGCTTACTTTTGGGGGCAGCCAACAAAGTGAGAGTAGGATCTACACGCAAGCATGAACACACACACAAGCACTGGTTCATAGAATCCTATAATTGTAGAGTTTGAAGGGACCCCCAAATCTAGTTCAACCTCCCTACAATGCAGGAATCCTGCCTGCCGGGAGCTTGAACCACCAACCTTCTGCTTAACAGCCAGAGCCACTGCACCAGCGCATGGTGCCGATAACACCAAGGTCACAGGTTTGATCCCCGTATGTGCATATTCCTGCACTGCAGAGGGTTAGACTAGATGACCCCTTGGGGTACCTTCTAACTCTAAGATTATATTTGCGACCGGGATCTCCACCTGCGGTCTGACAGCAGCTGGGTCCTCCTTACCACCCCTCAGCCTTCTTTGCACGACTTCAGCGTGCTCAACACGTGTCTTTAAGAGGCCACGTTCACACGTGAACCCAAAAAGGAGATTCCCACCCCCGCGACACGGAGATCGGAACGAGGCGCCAGCAGCAGCGAAATAAAAAAAACATCGGCCAATAACAGATCGGAGTGCGTACGCACGCACGCGCGCACACACAAGTACATACCTGGCCTTACTTTCCCCCGCTTCAACCCCTTTCCCAAGATCAAGGGCAGCGCCCCTCGGAAACCCCCCTGAAGAAGCACCGCTGAGGGAAGGGGAGGAGCGGGGGGGGAGCGAATAACGGTCAAGGCGACGGCTGACAGCGCGCGCGGACACACCCCTCTCAGCCCCCACCCTCCCGGCGACCGTCGCCGCCGCGCGCAAGCGAGTCTCGAGCCACCTCGCCCCCACCCGCCCCACACACCTCTTTACCCGCCATCACTTCCGGGTTCCGGCGTGCGTCGAGACGCACGGAGGAAGTCGCGGCATGTTTACCGTCGGGGGCCCAGCGCACGTGCGTGTGCGTGTGGTGGGTGGGGGGAAGGGCGGGCGCAAGGGAAAGGAGCCAATGGCAGGCGGGCCGGGCGGGCGAATGAAAGGCGACGCCGTAGGGGCTCGGGTCGAGCTCCCGCGCGTGTACACGTCGGGTTCTCCGTCGAGCCTTGCGGGGCCAAAGTGTCGGCGCGAGCGGAGATTGACGGGCGTCTCTGTCTGTGTCTCGCGCGCTCACTTCCCACCAAAGGAGTCGCGCCAAAGCGGGCGCTCCGCTCAACAGCCGCTTCCGGTCTCCATGAGGCGCCATGAGTGGCAATAGTATGGGGGGGAGGGACGTGGGAGCCAACTATTCGCCCGGCCCCCCAATAAAATAGTTGAGGGGGTCCCGTTTATGTGGGATGGGGCTTACCTGCCCCCCACCCCAATATGTTGTTCAAGTTGGCACCCCTGCTTCCAGGGTTATGAAAGGCACTAAGGCGTCCCCAACTTCCTCAACCTCCAGGCAGCCCAGTATCCCCAGTGCTAATGCTCTGTTTAGTGAGGAAAAGGCCTGATGACCCAGTGGCAACCCCTATCCTGTCAGGGATAGCCTAACTTCTGTCCTCCACGCCCTGGGAAGCTCTAGGTTAGACTACTGCAACACATTATACGTGGGGCTTCCCTTGGAGACAGTTTGGAAACTTCAGCTAGTGCAAAATTCAGCGGCCAGGTTGAGCATCTTACTGCTGAGCATCTTACACTGATCCTGGTCCGACTCCACTGGCTACCAATTAGTTTCCAGGCATAATTCAAAGTGCTGGTTTCGACCCAAGGTAAAGGTAAATGGACCCCTGACCATTAGATCCAGTCACGAACGACTCTGGGGTTGCGGCGCTCATCTCGCTTTATTGGCCGAGGGGGCCGGCGTACAGCTTCCGGGTCATGTGGCCAGCATGACAAAGCCGCTTCTGGTGAACCAGAGCAGCGCAGGGAAACGCCGTTTACCTTCCCGCCGGAGCGGCACCTATTTATCTACTTGCACTTTGACGTGCTTTCAAACTGCTAGGTTGGCAGGTGCAGAGACCAAGCAACAGGAGCTCACCCTGTCATGGGGAATCGAACCGCCGACCTTCTGATCGGCAAGACCTTGGTTCTGTGGTTTAACCCACAGCGCCACCTGCGTCCCTTAGGCCCCTAGGTTTGGACCTAGATAGCTTCAAATGGGAAAGATAGAGGGCACAAGGAGAAGGGGATGACAGAGGACCAGATGGTTGGACAGTGTTCTCGAAGCTACCAACATGAGTCTGACCAAACTGCAGGAGGCAGTGGAAGACAGGAGTGCCTGGCGTGCTCTGGTCCATGGGGTCACGAAGAGTCGGACACGACTAAATGACTAAACAACAACAAAGCTTCAAATGGTTCAGGACCACAATAACCCAAGGACTGCCTCTTTCTGTATGAACCTATCTGGACCCTGAGATCATCTTCTTTTTGAAATACGGCAACCCTATCTTAGACCCTCCAAGTGTCCCTATTTTCCACGGATGTGCCTGATTTAGAGAAGCCGTCCCAGTTTCTGTGGTAATAATAATTTTTATTAGTTTTCAATTACAATAATCCAGTAATATCCTCATTATATCAATGCTAAATTATAATACAATTGCTAATATCAATCATTCAAATACCAAATTAAATAATTTTAGTGGCCCCCTTCATGCTAGAATTGGTCGTTTGGTGATTTACTTTGCTTCTGCATTCCAAAATCTTATTGTTTTCAATTACATTCCAGTCATAATAGTCATCCCTTATAGAACAGCTGCAGTTTCTGATCTGATCCTGGAATGTCCTGCTTTTCCTTAGGACATCCCTATTTTCGCTAGAGAAAAGTTGGAAGGTATGAAATTATCTGGCCCCCGAGCCGTCTGAAGGCAATCCTATATAGGAATTTTTTTTTTTAATGTTCAATGTTTTATTATGTTTATATGTATGTTGGAAGCTACCCAGAGTGGCTGGAGCAACCCAGTAAGATGTGTGGGGTATAAATAGTTACATTATCATTATGGAATGGGACATCCCTATTTTCATCAGAGAAATGTTGGAGGGTATGCCTTCTTCATGTGCTTCTTCCATGAGAGGTCTGGAGGGTGTCAACACAAGAACATGCCTTTCCTGCAGTGCCCCCCCCATTTGTGGCATACTCTCCCCAGGAAGGTTTGCCTGGTGTCTTCATTATGCACCTTTAGGCGGCAGGTGAAAACATTCCTTTTCTCCTAGGCCTTTGACTAATTAAACATCTATGGGATTTTAAACTCAGAGGGGGGTATTGTTTTTGTTTATTATTATGGTGTGTGGTTTTTTTGTTTCCATATTGTAAACCACCCTGTGATCCTCAGATGAAGGGAAATGTGTAAATTTAATAAATAAAATAAAACACATGGATAAAGACAGCAGCTCTCCCTGGTTTAATTGAGCTCTCCCACTGTGTGGTGCTTGCAGGCATGTTTTTATAATTAGCAATCCTATATAAAGTATCAAGCTGCAGTTAGACACAGCAGTAGGGGCAAGTAAAACAGGTGACAACTCTTTTGCCCAGAGTGAAGCAGAAACTTTGAAGAGCAAATAAAGGGTGGGCTGCCATATTTCTGTCTCCAATCCATAGCTGTCAACCTTCCCTTTTTTTGCGGGAAATTCCCTTATTCCAGCTCCGTTTCCCACTGTTTCCCTTTTTTGGGGGTGGGAAATTCCTTTATTCTAGTGCCATTTCCCGCTGCTATCCCGGATTGTTAGATATCCCATAAATTTCCCGGATTTCAAAGGAAACAGTTCCTCTCCCTCCCTGCCGGCCAGGGAGGCTCCTCGGCTGCGTTGCCCACCAATAGTTACAGAGAATAGGATGCCATTAGACAACAGCACTGTTTGTGATTTGCTTGCATGTAAAATCAACCACTCTGGCCCAGCCCACAAATATACTCCTTCCAAAAGAGTGTTAAAGGATGCAAAGTCTGCAACACGTTTGTATAATAAGTCATTAATGGATGCCAGAGAGCCAAAAGAGTGAACCTGATCAATCCCCCCATGAAGAATTGATGCTTTTGAATTGTGGTGCTGGAGTCCCGTGGACTGCAAGAAGATCAAACCGATCCATTCTGAAGGACATCGGCCATGGCTGCTCACCGGAAGGACAGATCCTGAAGCATTGCATGAGAAGAGAAGACTCCCTGGAAAAGAGACCCTGAGGTGGGGAAAGATGATGGTGTGTAGCCTGGTGTAAATTAATTTGTAGCCTGGGGGACCGCGGCATGGACTGTCCCCGAGAACCGTAGACTGTCTTCGGGACAGGTGAGGCTGCTGATCCCTTATTTTCAAATCCGAAAGTTGACAACTATGCTCCAATCTCTTGTATCACTCAAAACACACACACACACACACTGGCAAGGGGTATCAATTTTTGCTTTATTCATTGTCATTTTTCATACAGAATGTGGCATTGCACTCTAAGTTGTTCCCCAGTTTCCTCCTCTCCTCTATATTCTCACTAAATTTTTCTATTTCTATTTTTATTTTTGTTACACACAATTATTTTTCGAGGTGTGTCATTTTGACTTCAGATGAAGCCAAACATCATTGAACTCTTGAAAGTGCTAAGGTCTCTTTCAGCTATGAGTCTTTCCTTTAAAAAAGGCTCCCTTGGAAAAATCATAGCATACAGTAAGGCTTATCTTGCTGATCTTTGTGCAATTGCATCTGATGACCCTATGGCCAATGCATCTAGCATAGCTCTCTAATATTCACAAGACTATTTTATCAGCATATTTCTTCAGCAAGAAGGCATTTGAATGTCGTTGCGATATCTATTTATTCCCATTATTTATATACTGCCTTTAAGTGTATAAAACCTTCCAAGGCAGCTTATAAGAAGCACTAAAGGTTGTATTCAGAGTAGACCCATTGACATTAATAGACCTGACCAATGCAGGCCCATTAATTTCAGTGGGTCTACTCTGAATACAAGTTAGTTGAATACAACCCCACATCTCTGGGTTTGTTTTTTTGTACGCATCCTCACAACAAAGTTCTCATCCAGCTGGTGGTCCAGACTTTGCCCTCCACTAAATTCAGATTTTCTCAATCTGATGGGCTTTCTTACGTGTGTGGTGTGATTTTGAGGAGTGTCATCGGCACACACCCCTTCTTTCATTTTCTTTCCATCAGCTTCAAGGAAAGGAGGAAGCCTTCGCTTTTCCAGTGTTCACAGTGGAACAGTTCTTTTGTGCAGACGTTTTTGGGCATGAAACACCTGTGTTAAAAATTAAAATAAAATTCGCCCATGTAGGTAAAGATGGGAAAGGAAAAATGGGAGGGAAGGTAGCATGGCAGCCTTTCATGCGAGTGACCCCAATTCCTCTTGTGGCTTGGAGCTACACACTTTTTTAAAAAACTGCTCTTTGGTGCAAATCCGGTATATTTGTTTTGGTATTAGAAAAATGAAAGATGGAAGTGCACAGGTAGTAAGGCGCACATCTCAGCAGTCTAGTCCAGCCATCATTTCCCAACACGGCAGCCTCTCCATGCAAAATCCCTATAGAAATGTGAAAAAGAGGGGGACTGCACCTTCTCTCCTTGTTTGTCTCCAGACCATCTTTTCTGCAACGATATTCCACCAATGAACATGGTTGAGCACAAATTCCAAAGTCAAGTTGCAGCTTGATGATAGTACAAGCTACAGGCCCCTCGTGTTGTCATAGTTACCTGGATAAGTACCCTGTGCTACGGATCTCTTCCATTTTCATGGGGGCATTTCAGAAAACTAGCTACCATCTCCTAGTCAACTGCCTGATTATGATAGATTTGCATTATTTATGTAATTTTGTGCACAGGTTTAGTATGTTAAATTCTGATTTTTCTGAAAGACTATGCCGTACGGGGAGAAAGTGTTTTTTTATATATAATAGCCCCTTTTACGATCATAACTTTTTCATCTGCATCTGCAAGAGAGTGGCGTTCAGATTTGTTCTCTTTGACCCACACTTCAGCATGTAGATGTTAGATTCTGTAAAATTGCTTCCCATTAGTTCACGCTCAAAAAATGGTACAGTGACCTTATTAGCACTCTTACACCTGTCAGAAAAACACATTCTAAAATTATGGGGGAATCAAACAACATTTTGCAGGCCTTTTAAGGTTTGGTTTCATTACAGTAATTCCTACACAAAACCCTGGTTTGTTTTTCAACTGACAAATGTAAAATTCTAAGTGCAATTTGTTAATGCCCATGATGAGCCAACTATCAATTTAAAACAAATGTGTTGCAATTGTAATCATGTTTACTCAGAAGTAAACTCCAACAGATTTCACTCCTTGGAAACTGTGCTTCAAGTTACAGCCGTCGGCTACATTGTAGTCATAATGTGGACATCTGAATTAATTCATTGTTTCTCCTCTCCAAAGCAGAAAACACTTTCATTGACTTTGCAGGTGTGAAAAATTAGGTCCTCAGCATTGGGAATTTAAATAATGCATACCTTTCTGGTTTGGATTGAGCACAATTTGGAGAAAACAATGTATAGACAATTTCAGATCAGTGGTTAAAGGTTCTGAGCACATCCACGCTTTCTGAACATAAATTTAGCATGACAATCTTCCAGAAGTAAGTTTAGTACAAAGCTGTAGCATGTAAGAAATGCATCAAAATTAAGATGAACGCTGTCTGAACAAATGTTTGACAATGACATGACATCCCTTAGAGGCTTATTCTGTATTGGTCCAGGATCTAGAATGCTGTCTAATGCTTAGCGTGTTTTGTCCAGCAACTTTAGATAGCTGTGATCTTTTCACACACACACACACACACACACACACACACACACACAAATCTACAGTCCCAAATTCCAAATCTTACAATTAGAATAAAGGAATTCAAGAAGGCAGTTTCTGCACGTGCTGTAGAGGAAAATGAGGAGCTGACGAGACCTGTCAACCTGGGAACATAGCCCATCTACAACAGGCATAGGCAAACTCAGCCCTCCAGATGTTTTGGGACTACAACTCCCATCATCCCTGACCACTGGCCCTCTTAGCTAGGGATGATGGGAGTTGTAGTCCCAAAACAGCTGGAGGGCCGAGTTTGCCTATGCCTGATCTAGGAGAAGGAAAACTCTGATCCTAAATCTCCACTGCCTTGAGGGATATATTTCAGAGAAGAAAAAGCTAAGGAGTAAACCCTACATAAATTTGGAGTGGAGTCCCTAAGATGTTTGAATGGCGCCTTGTACACCTCCTTCCAGCAATTCATTCAGCCAAGCTGGTGTCAAACGTATTACTCTGCTTTCCTTTGGACCGCATCAGCGAGGCCAGGGGTCTTGTCATCTGGGCAGACAAGGATCTCGAAACACACTGCCCAGGCTTACGCCCCAGGGACATTTTAGCAATTTAAGTTACTTGTGTTGTATATTTAATCTGCAAGTAAAAGTACACTAAGTAAAAGTTATTTGCTCTTTGAACTTTATACAGATAGTGTCTTGCATAGTTTTTATAGGAGGGGAAAAGAGAACTAATTAAAGGGACCAGGGCTGTCTTCCGCATGCTCTGCAAATGGGCACTAGAGTCTAATTTCCACAAAAGCTTCTTTGATCCAAGAGAATTACTTAAAAAGAAAGACTTCCAGGAATGTGCCACTTTTGGAAAAGGGGTGAGAGAGACTTTTGCCAGAGACTCTGACGGGCTGTTACAAGTCAGAGTAGATCTGGGTTGGCAACCTGTGGACTGTTGACGTTTGGCATTAAAACCCTCAGCAGAAATTGCATGTATGTCACTATGGCGGCCCGTGTTTTGTTAGCCCAAAAATGGAAAACGAGCAAAGTCACAACCAAAGAAGAATGGCAACTTAAACTGATGGAATATGCGCAGCTTGCGGATCTAACGTATAAAATAAGAGAAGAAGAAGAACATTCATTTAAAGAAGATTGGAAAATGTTTACTGAATATATGGGGGTGGGATTGTGTACACTTGAAAACATTGGCAGCATTGAGATAAATTCAACAGTATAAATAAGTTTTGATGGAAGTAATAATGGAATACTGAATGGTTTGGTTTATATAAAATATGCAGGGATTTATGCTATGCAAAATGAACCATGGAAAGAGAAGAATGGAAGTCATTGATATTTTAAGGTTGTATACATGAATATTCTAAATTGTAAACAGAATATATATATATATCTCCCCTCAGCAGAAATTGATCTTAATACTGAATCCCTGTTGGAAGAGCACACTTTGCCCTGGATATAATCACACTGACACTCTGAGTTTAAGAAAACTCTGAGTTTAGGAAAACTCTGAGTTTAGGAAAACTCTGAGTTTAGGAAAACTCAGTTTAGGATGCGGGTGGTGCTGTGGTCTAAACCACAGAGCGTAGGGCTTGCCGATCAGAAGGTCGGCGGTTCGAATCCCCGCGACGGGATGAGCTCCTGTTGTTCGGTCCCAGCTCCTGTCAACCTAGCAGTTCGAAAGCACGTCAAAAGTGCAAGTAGATAAATAGGTACTGCTCCGGCGGGAAGGCAAACGGCGTTTCCGTGCGCTGCTCTGGTTCGCCAGAAGCGGCTTAGTCATGCTGGCCACATGACCCGGAAGCTGTACGCCGGCTCCCTCGGCCTATAGAGTGAGATAAGCGCTGCAACCCCAGAGTCGTTCGCCACTGAACCTAATGGTCAGGGGTCCCTTTACCTTTACCTTTAAGAAAGCTACATTTATTACAGGAAATGTATGCTAGTTCTATCTCACTAAGGTGGTGAAGAGGTTGTTCTGGGAAAGAAAAGGTGGGTGATGGGCCAAAGGTCCAGTCCTTATGCCAAAGAACCACAATGATTGTTTACTCCACACTCTCACTTACCTTTGAATTGGCAAGTAACTAGCAAGCGGCTCCTTCAAGGATGATGGGTTTTCCCCAAGAGCTGCCACTTGCAGAACCCGAATCTAAAAGCTTTAAAAAAAGTCTGCAATCTGTTTAATGTGGAGTGTGTAGAAGGCTCTTGTTGCAAAAATATTGTTTCTTTTCTTTTCGAAAACCTCTTGCAACCTTGGCAACAGGGGAGGATTATCAGTACAGACAGCAGCGATGTGATTAGACAGTTCATTAGTAGGAAGGTGGAGAATACTAATAGCAAAATTTTCATCTACAGCGATGAGAGCTGACCTGGCATCTGTCTCTGACGGCGGAATCACTTCCCGGTGGTATTAACCACACGCTATGAAGTAAAAAAAAACCAAAAAACCATGTTCTTTGTGCAAGAACCCATCAAAGGTAAGGATAACCAAATCACACACTATATTGAGTTCTGTCGCTCCCGGGGGGATCCGTACAGTACCTTAGTGTAGTCTGTTTGTTTTTGCCTGCAATGCATAAAAGATATCCAGGAGCTGTTTTACATGTTAAAATACAAACAGGCACAATTCCCATCTGAAATCCAGCCACTTCCCTTACCTGCTTTAACTGACCATGTGTAAGTCCTAGGATGAATACTGCAATGTGTACATAAATTAACCGGAGAAGTGGTGACAATGATGCTTGTCAGTGATGCTACGTGACATGCTGTTTGATGAGGCTGCAACAATGAAGGCAGTAGAGGCAGTAGGGGGAAATCTTCACAGGGCAACAGTTCAGTCCTACTTGGGTATGAGCCCCACCAAGGTCAGTGGGAGTTCCTTCCAGGTAAATGAGCAAGCAGGACGCGGGTGGTGCTGTGTTCTAAACCACTGAACCTCTTGGGCTTGCCGATCAGAAGGTCGGCGTTTCGAATCCGTGCGATGGGGCTGAGCTCCCGTTGTTCTGTCGCAGCTCCTGCCAGCCTAGCAGTTTGAAAGCAGCCCAGTGCAAGTAGATAAATAGGTACCGCTGCAGCAGGAAGGTAAACGCTGTTTCCATGCGCTCTGGTTTCCATCATGGTGTCCTGTTGCACCAGAAGTGGTTTAGTCCTGCTGGCCAATGACCCGGAAAGCTGTCTGTGGACAAACGCTGGCTCCCTCGACCTGAAAGCAAGATGAGTGCTGCAACCCCATAATCGCCTTTGACTGGACTTAACCGTCCAAGGGTCCTTTGCCTTTTACCTTTAAATGAACGTTTTCCAATCTTCTCTAAACATATGTTGTTCTTGTTCTCTTATTCTATATGTTAAGTCTGCAAGCTGCGCATATTCTGTCAGCTTAAGTTGCCATTCTTCTTTAGTTGGGACCTTGCTCGTTTTCCATTTTGGGGCTATATTTAGCCTATTTGTGGTATCTCAATGACTAGTGTGCAAATTAAGTCGCTGTATGGAAGCACCCCAGATGAAAGGTAGTGGAAACCAGCCCAGCCAACGGTTTAAGGAAAACCGGATTGTGTGTTGTGGGGTATTTATAATCCTGGAGCAATAGTTTGTGCCAGAGGGATGCAACAGGAGCCCCAATATATTTGGATTTTGATTGTGTTATGTAAGGCATTTTGGGAGATCCTTCTGGGTCAAAAAGCAATAATGAAGTCAAATGACTATTTTGTTCACACATTTGTTTCTTGGGTATTCCAGTGCAGACTTGGCATTGAGCTCAGTCACCTATTTAATAGATGCAAGCATTGTGTCCCATAACTTTTTCTTGCAGACGGACTAGGAAGATCCGCAAATGGAAACATGTATAGAAATGCCCTGGCACAATGAGCAGTCTGCAGGTTTTAAGTTTCACCATAGCTGGCTAATGCCCAAGAAAATGTGCCCCTGCTTTCCCAAAGCTGAGACTAAGGCTGAGTGGGGGAGGGAGTTGCACAGCCCTTAAAAGTAACAAATCACACTATACTATCCATTTAAAAACATCATATATATATATATATATATATATATATATACGTGTGTGTGTGTGTGTGTGTGTGTAGAATTTCCAGGCAACACTGGGCTTTTTCAGCGAGTGCTTAATATAGCTTTTCTTGTTGAGAAATGTATTTTTTTCATACTTTTCATAACTGGGGGATTTGTGGGTGGATGTGCCCCCCAAGAACTTGCGCCTTTTTTGGCTCCTACTTTATAAAAAAGGAAAACAGAACTAACCATGTAATATTTATAATTTTGGTGTCAACATTTGGGGACTATGTAGGTCACACAAGCGGGGAAAAAAAATCGAACAATATGTTTGCCAATATCCAAAATGAAAGATATCTTTCATAAAATAAAATAAAAACATGCACTGCTGTATTATTCAGTTGCCAACTCCTTTCCAAGGAAGGGGGAAATAATATTGGGAGCATTTATACAGTGGTACCTTGGTTTTCTAATGTAATCCATTCCAGAAGACCGTTCGAGTTCTGAAATGTCCAATAACCGAACACTCAATACAGAAGCCTCAATAAAACACGGAAAACTCAATATGGAAGCTGCGTGGCACGTTCAACTTCCAAAAAGTGTTCAAAAACCAAAGCATTTACTTCTGGGTTTACAGTGTTCGAAAACCAAAATGTTTGTCAATGGAGATGTTCGAAAACCGAGGTACCACTGTAGCTAGTTAGAGCAGTTTGGGAGGAAGGCCTACCAATGAAGTTATTCTTAGGTCTAAAGTAGAAGTACTCATTCATAATTCACAAAGAGACCCTCTTGGATGAGACTAATGTCTAGTTCCCACTGAAAATGAAGAGGGTTTGGACCAATCTTCTTCCACTTTGGAAAGGGTACTGCTTAGCAGCAGCCATATCAACAAATTATTTTATTATTTTTTATTAAATTTGTATACTGCCCTTCAACCCCGCCTCCAGAGGAAACTAGAAATTGAGATCATCAATGTTAGTCATTTCAAAGTTGAAAAAGAATTAGCACTTCCATCAGAGAGAATATATTAGATACTTGATGGGAAGCCCAATAATTCAGCAGCAATTAGATGGGTCCTCAGAGCAGGAAACAGATATGGAACTGCAATCACCACAAGAGGAGCAATCAGAGGAACAAGAGACCACAAGGCAAGGAAAGGTTGCGTCTTTCAATGTGAAGACATTGACCCGAGTAAGTGGAACGCATAAGAAGTGGAACAGCAAGCAAATTGCATGATTTCAAAAGTCTATCAGGGTCAAATTACATTTAGATTCTGTCTTCTGCTGATGCAAATGGGATTACAAAAATATCCCAGTGTGACTTTTTTGCCCACCCATGCTTTTTTCCTGTATCGTATAGATATAAAACAGTAACACACAATGATGTATGTTATTAGACTAGCTTAGGTTGGCATAAAAATATGCAAGCTTCCAAGTGGATTAGAAAGAGAGCAAAATATTGCTGCTGCTGCCACCCCAATCTCCGAGCGATGTGAGATTCCAGGGGTTCTGGAGGGAAATAGGTGGGGCCCCCCTCACCAGAGAAGTATAATAGCAGGAGTTGTACAAAAGAGATGTGGGCTAAAAGTAGGCTAAAGGCAGAAGGCAGAGAGAGTGATTTCTGCTTGAATCCAAGGCTTGGACTGTGGGAGAAGCAAGACTTTCTGGGGTGTTAATACTGTAAGCCCCTCCATCATAGGCTCAGCTTGCATATTATTATTTGTTTGTTTACTAAATTTCTATACCACCCTTCATCTGAAGATCACACGGTGGTTTACAATATAAAAGCACAAAAATACATGCCATAATAACAAACAATAATGATACCACACACACACACCCGGACACACACAGTTTAAAAGGCCATAGATTGTTTAATTAGCAAAAGGCCTGGAAGAAGAGGAATAGTTTTGCCTGGTGCTAAAAATATGTAATAAATGTGCCAGGTAAGTTTACCTGGGGAGACCATTCCACAAGCAGGGAGCAACTGCAGAAAACGCCCATTCTCGTGTTACCACCCTCCAGACCTCGGATTGGGATCACACAGTCAGCTCATATGGGGAGAGGCCTGTACCTTGAGGTACAGGCAGACCCCAGTTTATGTGCGTTCAATATGTGCACAAGTGTGTATATGTGCATCACACTGGAACAGGGGCGGGATGGGATGTTTGCAGGCTTTTTCAATGGGTTTCAATTACCGTATTTTTCTGTGTATTTCCCCCCCAAATTTTTTAAGTTTAAAATTGGGGGTCATCTTATACACGGAATGTTGCAATTAAATATATAAATATATAAATAAATCTAATTGTGCAGGAAATGCAGGGACGCTTCCCTGTTTCCAGTGTGGGCAGACAGACAAGTGTACCCACTTAGCAAATGGGGGACTTCCGTCTACAGAGCTATAATTTTTTTTTGGGGGGAGGGATGCTTGCAATCGTCAGGGCCAGCCCAGAGCATTTTGCCACATGAGGCAGAGCCCACTAATGCCAGTGTTCTTCACCTCAAGCACTGGGCATCCACTCCTTTTTGCCAACAGCCGCTACATAGTGCCACAGGGCATTTGGCAGGTTTTGCCAAAGTCACTTGGTGAGACAGAAATGACGAGACCAAATCCTGTGAAGAAAGTTTGAAGGAGCTGGGCTTGTTTAGCCTGGAGAATAGATGGTGAAGAGGAAACACAAGCAACACCTTCAGATATTTGAAGGGCTGCCACATTGATAATGGAGCGTGTTTTTCCCCCTCCTGCTCCATAGGAGAAGACCAGAAATGATGGGTTCAGAAGGAAGAGGTTTTCAGCTCAACTCTAGGGAGGTCTTCTTAATAGTACAAACTCTTCAACAGTGGATCAGTCCTGCTTTGGAATGTGGAGAGTGGATTCTTCTTCATTAGAAGACCTGTGAATATTTTGGCACTCGAGTCCCCTTTCCCAGCAGGAAAGGGGAGCTTTTAGCCATGTTCTGGCAACTCCTGCAGCCAAACCGGTGTCAAACGCATTGGTCTGCTTTCCTTTGGGCCACATCAGCGAGGCCAAGAGATGGGCCATGTCATCTGGGCAACCCAGGACCTCCATACATACTGCTCAGACTTGCTAAAGCAACAAAAACAAAGCAAATGAAGAGTGGATACAAGAACCTATGGAAAATGCAGAAATGCCAAAACTTACCGGAAGAAAAATAAATCAAGATAACAATTTTTTTAGATATAAAAGAATGGAAATGGTTTATTGAATAAAAACAGATAAAAACATTGGCAGGATTATTGTAATAACCTGCAGTTTCATAAAAGTATATATTTAAAGGATATGAATAAATGAGCAAATTAAGTTAATTTGGATATGCAGAAGATATTAAAAATAAATTTAAGGAACCGCAGAAAGAGGGGGAAGGAAGTCAAGTTTTGAAATGTCAAAATGATTGTAAAATTAGTGAAATGTATAAACTGGTTTGCCAGAAGCAGCTTAGTCATGCTGACCACATGATCCGGAAGCTGTCTGCGGACAAACACCGGCTCCCTCGGCCTATAGAGCAAGATGAGCGCCACAACCCCAGAGTAGGGGTACCTTTACCTTTACAAACTTGAAAAGTATAAATAAAAACAAACAAGCAAACAATGTGGGAGGCAGCAGTTACACGTTACCAGTCTCTGTGGCCACAGAGTCAGCTTCACCTGCTGAACAGCAGCCTGAAAGGAGAGCAGGCAGAGTGACTCCACCTGTAGCTTATCAGCATTCAGGGACTCAGAGGAGAAGGTGCTGATGAGAACCAGCTGGCTTCAGCTTTCTTCAGCAGACCTTCCAGACTCAATCAGACACTGGAAACAACATTTGTAGTTCCTAGTTCTACCTTTCTGCTTTCAGCTCAACTTGACCACTGGATTCCCTGACCCCTGGACCATCTGACCACATGGAATTGCTGTTTTCCTGACCCTAGGACCTGACTTTGGATGATGAGTCTGCCTCCAGGCAAGTACACCTCAGAGACCCTTCCGGTTGGCTAGTCTCCCAATCCACTGAGCTCTGCTCCTGGCTGCTCAGCAAGAGACCACAACAACAGCAGGCAGGCACTGTAAATCTCCTGCAGTTTGACTTCACCCCCATTGTCTCAGGTCTCCTGCAACCTTTGAGGTCCCTTCCAACTCTTTGGTTATACGGCTGGATTAAGACTGTGTATACATTACCATTTCCTCTGGTTTCAGGATGGGCCTGCAGCTGATATTGACAGAGCCTAGTGCTTGCCGATAAGAAGGTCGGCGGTTCGAATCCCCGCGACGGGGTGAGCTCCCATTGCTCGGTCCCTGCTCCTGCCAACCTAGCAGTTCCAAAGCACGTCAAAGTGCAAGTAGATAAATAGGTACCGCTCCGCCGGGAAGGTAAACGGTGTTTCCATGCACTGCTCTGGTTTGCCAGAAGCGGCTTAGTCATGCTGGCCACATGACCCAGAAGCTGTACGCCGGCTCCCTCAGCCAGTAAAGCTAGATGAGCGCGCAACCCCAGAGTCGGTCACAACTGGACCTAATGGTCAGGGGTCCCTTTACCTTTATACACGAAGTTAGGCACAATCCATAAATTTCCTGTAGCTTCTTGAGAAATACTGCTGTTTTACAAGTTTCCCCCTTAAACCAGCTTCCATCTGATTTGAAAATGTAAACCGTGTTTAAGCTGAGGTTTGAAAACCATGGGGAAATTCATTGCATGTATACAGATGGCAGCTTCATTGAACAGTGGTTTGTGGGTTGGTTGGTTGCAGGCATGAGGAAACAAATTGGATCATGCTGTTGTCCAGTTACTAGACAGCATCTGTAGCTGCTAAACCACTGAGCCCATTGGGCTGGCCAATTGGAAGGTCGGCGGTTCAAATCCCTGTGACGGAGTGAGCTCCCGTTGCTCTGTTCCTGTTCCTGCCAACCTAGCAGTTTAAAAGCACACCAGTGCAAGAAGATAAATAGATACAGTGGTACCTTGGGTTAAGAACTTCATTCATTCTGGAGATCCGTTCTTATCCTGAGGTAACACTTTAGCTAATGGGGCCTCCTGATGCTGCCACGCCGCCACCGCGCGATTTCTGTTCTCATCCTGAAGCAAAGTTCTTAACCCGAGGTACTATTTCTGGGTTAGCGGAGTCTGTAACCTGAAGCATCTGTAACCCGAGGTACCACTGTACTGATAAATGTAAATGGCATTTCCGTGTGCTCTGGTTTCCATCACGGTGTTCCATTGCACCAGTAGCGGTTTAGTCCTGCTGGCGGTTTAGTCCTGTCTGTGGACAAACGCCGGCTCCCTCATCCTGAAAGCGAGATGAGCGCCACAACCCCATAATCACCCTTGACTGGACTTAACCGTCCAGGGGTCCCTTACCTTTACCTTTATAGTAATAATAATAATAATAATAATAATAATAATAATAATAATAATTTCATATATATCTGACTGGGTTTCCCCCGCCTCTGTGGGTGGCTTCCAACCTATATAGAAATACAATAAAACATTACACATTAAAAAGCTTCCTTATACAGGACTGCCTTCAGATGTCTTCTAAAGGTTATAGTATAGTTACTCATCTTGGCATCTGATGGGAGGGTGTTCCACAGGGTGGGTGCCACTACTGAGAAGGCCCTCTTCCTAACTTTGATCATATTAAACCAGTGCTTAAGGATTTGCCCTGGGTACCTGTTTGGTTCAGAGTACAATTCAAAGTGCTGGTTTGAACAGTAAGATTGAGGTCGGACTACTTGTTTCCAGAAAAACTGTACAGATAATATATGGGGGCTTTTTCTGGATGTTCTCCACTTTCAAAGGTGAGGTGGAGAAAAGGCCTCCTCTGTTGTAGCTCCCAAGTTTTGAATCACCTCCCCAGCTATGTTTGACAGCCATCTAAAATATTAAGTTTAGGTGCCAGTTGAAAACATGTATCTTATCCCAAGCCATTGGCAGCTAATTCTCAGTATTTGGTGCAGCAGGGAATAGCTTCCCTGATATTTTTAAGTTTCTGTAGTATTTTGGTTCGTTTAATTAACTCATTATTATTGCTTTTAGTCACTGATTTTTTAATTATTATTTTGTATTGTGAGTCTCCTTAGAAACCTAGATGACCTTGAAAGATGGGACCGAAATATTTTAATTTGTGAATAAATATTGGGTGTAACTAGATGTTGTTCACACATAGCAGCTGGTGCTGAAAAGAAAGCAGAAGGTTTGTGTCTTCTTCTCTCCCCCCCCCCAAATGTTTAGTAAAATAGAAAGTGTAGCAATATCGCATTGAGCTGCCCCCCACTCTTCATGGGTGGTGGCTGGGGTGTGTATAAAATTTTTATTAATATACTTTAATCATTTATATCCTGCCTTTTAAAAAATGAACTCTTTGCAAGGCAGCTTGCATAAGTAAAACTTCAAAACGATTAAAACAGCATCAAATAACATAGTTTTTAAATCTACCTTCCAAAATCTGAAAAGGCAAAATGGGGACCGTGTTTTTTACCAGAAACTGGTATTAGGAAACAGACTTTTGCCAGTAACTAGGGGCCTCTGGACTGGGATGCGGGTGGCACTGTGGGTTAAACCACAGAGCCTAGGGCTTGCCGACCAGAAGGTTAGCGGTTCGAATCCCAGTGACGGGGTGAGCTCCTGTTGCTCGGTCCCTGCTCCTGCCAACCTAGCAGTTCGAAAGCACGTCAAAGTGCAAGTAGATAAATAGGTACCGCTGCAGCAGGAAGGTAAACGGCGTTTCCGTGGGCTGCTCTGGTTCGCCAGAAGTGGCTTAGTCATGCTAGCCACATGACCCGGAAGCTGTACGCCAGCTTCCTCAGCCAGTAAAGCGAGATGAGCGCCCCAACCCCAGAGTCGGTCACGACTGGACCTAACTGTTATTAGATTCATTCCCTGTGTTCAGTCATGGGCTTATTGTTATCACATGACTGTATTTATGTTTTCATCCCACAGAGTGGAAGGGGGAAGTGATGGCAGACAGGAAGTGTTGTCTTGCTATGTATCCTCTAAATAGGACTCTTGTCCTTTGTTCTCTCTCTCGGCTGCCTGATGCTAGAGAGAGAGGAGCCATGATGTAGAGCTCCGTGAATGTAAATATGTAATAAAGTAGTTTTAGCTACAATGCTGAGCTGCTGTGTCTGTTACGCTACTGCACACTTATCTGCTGATTTATGAGTGTGCTGGATGTCTGCCGACACCAGTCACTGTGATGTTCGGGCCAAAGAAGCTGATAAGCTCCCGGACGATCTTGGAAGGCGAGATCATGCCAGTCGGGCATGTGTCTTTGCTATGTCTTACTCATAAGTAAGACCATTCCATAACATGGTTATGGGCCCAGTGGATCGGGACCACAGACCCAGCGCCAGCAGACACGCTGGGAATTGTTTTCGTCCCAGTTGGACTCTTCGGATCCAGCATAAAGCCAGTCTGATGTTCTGAGACGGAGCGACGGCTGCAATACACTGTGAGTACAGTGAAAATAGCCTCTGCCTAAAAGCGAAAGCAAAAAGGAGAGGACTTTCTTATCTTCCAGCTGGCAAGAAGCCTGCACAGAGACGCTTGATTTATGACTGTTTCTGAAAGTTTCCCAGCTCGGAAAAATCTCTGGAAGAGATGAGCACGGAACGGATTCCTATTCCCCTTAGAATACATAGAGGGGGAAAGGACAAGAAACAGTACCCTTCCCTAACGTCTGCATGGGGAGAAGAGTCATCTGCATCGCCAGAGACTGCGTAGCTGTTTTGATTTAATAGCTACAGCGGGAGGTGTTTAACCCCCGACGCTGCGAAAAGCAGCAGGCACAGACTTTATAGAAGACAAAGATTCTTCGGAACATTCCCTATGAGTTTGGGATTGCGGGGGAGCAATGTTTTTGCCCCAAAAGCTGCAAGTGCATGTTGACGCTGTGCCAAAGTAGTGTGTGTTCTGCAGGAATTTCAAGCTGCGTCACACAGCCCAAGATGGCGAAAGGCTATCTAGGATGCCGGAGAAGTCTGAAGTTATCTCTCCGATGCCCACGTGATGTGGGAGTCAAGGTTCCTGTTTCCAACAGCTCCAGTCGTGTTCGGAGTAATGTTTTGGAAGAAAAATGGAACTGCTTTCCTGTTCTGAGGGGAGGTCTCTACAGAACGGAAGGGGACTGACTTGCGACGTCATCCCAATCAACACTGCAGCCAGCAGGTGGTGCTACTGGACTCAACAAGCAGTGAAACGTTTGTCCAGAAGACATTTGGACAGCGGAAAAGCGGAGTTTCAAAAAGAGACTTTTGCTAATTGCACCACAGAACCAAAGGAACTGAAAGCATTTTGTGTTGTTTCACGTGTTTTTCTTTCCAGGTTCGCAGCGCAGCGTGCTGATGTTTATCTGGCCAATGCGACGTGCTTATTCTGATATCAGAACACAACCACCCAGAAGGACAGAAATTGATTGTTCTTTGCCATGTTGTGAAATGCTACATGGGGATGGTGGGAAGGTTGCAGAGACATGTGATGTGTTTTATCTGTTAACCAAATTTTCCATGCAGGTTGTACGCATGAAGCTCCCAGATGCACCAAGTCAGGCAAATGGGAAAGGAGGTAATGGTATCTCACAGAGATTGCCTCAAAGTCGTGATGATGTCATCATGACAGTGACAAAGGCAACCCGAAAAAAGTCCAGATGCTAGTGATAGGCTCTGACATGTGGGTTCCAAAGTCACAGAGCGATATGCTCAGCAAACCTAGTTTGCAAATTTTCCCCAAAAATCAGACAAAGTTTCTGATGGGAACTGTGACAAACCCAGAAAAAGCCATGACACCAATGGTTCGGTCTGACATGTGGGTTGAAATGTCACAAAGCAGGAGGCAAAATTCTTCCTGTGGTATAGAGGCATGTACAGAGTGCAAAAGCCTCATACTGAGCTCATTTTGCTCACAAGAGTGCAGTGCAGAGTGGGGAGGAATTCTAGATGTTTTTCTCAAAACCCATTTCTGAAGACTTAAAACCAAGTCTGTTGCTGTTATAAACAGCCAGTTGTACTAAGGTGAATTCCACTGAAACAGTGCTGGAGATGTTTCATGAAGGCGACTACAAAGGATGCTACAAAGCGTTGTTTTATCCACCATGTATGCTCAAAGAGTTCGCTACCGCAGCTGTTGAGTAAGCAACTCACAAATGGTTACTATGAGTGGTAGATCCACCGAGTATGCCGAGTTTGCTACCAAAGCTGACGTGTAGGCGGCTCAAAGTGGCTACAGAGTGTGAAAAAACTCGCAAAAGTATGCTCCAGAGTTTGCTAACATAGCTATTCCAGATTTCACTGTAGTAAGCGGTTTAACACCAGTCTTAAACCTTCAGTCCAGAGAAGGGTACAGAGATTTTGTCCACAAGTGACAGTCCATGCCCATAGGCTGTAAGGGTAGACACAAATCCCTGAGATAAGGAAGCTGGACCAAGTCCAGAGGCTATGAATGCCAACACTGATTCCTCAGAGAGGAACAAGGCTAGGGTTCAATTCCCACAAAGCCAATCCTGATAGTCAAAGGTTATGACACCAAGACTAATCAGAAGCGCAAGTTGGTTAGGCCAATGCCAATCCAGTTGCAAGTAGTTCCGAAGGTGGAACTAGTGATACAGAGGAAAACTTTGTGTCAATATGCCATGTTGTAGTTACACTGATGTCAGGTGACTTCAGCACAGTGCATGAATCGGGGGAGGATGTTATTAGATTCATTCCCTGTGTTCAGTCATGGGCTTATTGTTATCACATGACTGTATTTATGTTTTCATCCCACAGAGTGGAAGGGGGAAGTGATGGCAGACAGGAAGTGTTGTCTTGCTATGTATCCTCTAAATAGGACTCTTGTCCTTTGTTCTCTCTCTCGGCTGCCTGATGCTAGAGAGAGAGGAGCCATGATGTAGAGCTCCGTGAATGTAAATATGTAATAAAGTAGTTTTAGCTACAATGCTGAGCTGCTGTGTCTGTTACGCTACTGCACACTTATCTGCTGATTTATGAGTGTGCTGGATGTCTGCCGACACCAGTCACTGTGATGTTCGGGCCAAAGAAGCTGATAAGCTCCCGGACGATCTTGGAAGGCGAGATCATGCCAGTCGGGCATGTGTCTTTGCTATGTCTTACTCATAAGTAAGACCATTCCATAACACTAACAGTCAGGGTTCCCTTTACCTTTACCTTTAGGGGCCTCTGGAGTATTTTGTTTATTCTATTTCTCATCTTCTGGCACGAGTGCCATTGGTTATGTAGCTAAAACAGCACCACTCACACCCACGCATAGGAGGAAGGTATCAGCATGCTCAGTGGACCTCCAAGATTTGCACAAATACAAAAATATATGGGGGGGGGGAATGATGGGGAGGATCCCCAGAGAGCTCATTGAGACTGAAAGTGTGCACTGGGAATGAGATTTTGGCCAATGGTAAAGGGTGAAATGGGAGTTGGATGGGGAATGGACTGGAGTGTTCTGAAGGACTTCATAGCCGAACTGAAGCATCTCCTCACTATTTTGTCTTGATTTTGGAGCTCCGACTCATGCAGCTCAAATGTTTGCATGTAAAAGTTGAAAAGTATTCTTATTTGTGTTATGGGGCGGAGACCCACAAAGTGGCTGGACCTTGCACGCCCATTAGGGACTCTTCTCTCCATGAAAATCCTATGTAGAGAGTTAGTTCTTCCATCTCTAACAGTTAAAACAGCAATTGCTTTATTTGCCCAGTCCATTTTTAAAAGATCTGTTGTTCACACATGAAAAGTGTTATTATCTGGGGCTCTTTAATGCAAGACTGGGGGACAGAAATTGAATGGAGCTTTGCATTGAGGTGGATAAGGAAGTCTCGAAAAATACTGTTCCAGCATGCAGTTTGGGGGCGCCGTTTCTCTCCAGTGGCAGAACTCTTCACAAAACCAGGGGAATCAAAAGAGACTCCAGTCCAGTTTGTGGAGAAATCTGCACCAGGTTTGAGACATCGCCCAGTGCGGCTGGAGTAAAATCTTCCCAAGCACAAATGCCTTTTAAGTGGAACTCGGTTGGTAGGTTTGCGGTGCTGCTGCGTTTGGCAAAGGGCAGACTCAGAGATGGCATGCAATGGACCCTGTGCCTTGACTGTCAGCCTGAGGTTAGGGCAGAAGTAGGAAGCAATACATCCCAACCCCAGCCCCCTGGATAACTGGCAACTTTAAAGAAGGATGCTCCATCAAGATGAATATGACTCATTCAAAAACTAACTCTCTCCTCATCTTCTACCTCAGTTTCTTGCTGCTTGTCCACTTAAAAAGTAAGCATTATTTTGTCTCTCTCTTCTGTCATTGTGTCTAGGTAAAGAGATAAAACACTTCTAGCAGAAATCTCTGAAGATGATAAATGTTTGCAGGCAGGCAGCGTAGGGGGAGAGAGACCTAAATGTCAAAAGTATGTTTTCTGAGTTTTAGAAAACTTATAGAACAGATAGCTTTGGGGCCACAGAACTTTGAGATGCTCAGCAAGACAAAGCATTTTTGAACAAATGGTTATTCAAATGACGAACCCTCCTGAAATACTCCTGTGTTCTTCAGCAGTGTTGAACTTTGTTGTTATTAGACATGTGCACCGTGCTAAGGCTCAAGGTTTAAAATGTTAAATGGGTGGTTAATATATTTCTTTTTTCTGCATTCTATTGCAACTTGTTAATCTGTTCATCACATCTGTTTTTGGCATATGACGCTCTCTTGGATTGTCGTTTGCTTAAAAGCCATGCCACAAAAGTCTGGGGACGTGGAAACCTCAGAGAAAAGCCCCCACAAAATGTCACGGGGCACTTAATTTTCTCTCTCTCTTGTAAATACGACCCTTCCATTAAGAGGAGAAAGGAAGTGTGCATTATTGACTTTTTTTTAACCTTTTCAACAAACTCCCACTTTATAGGGTGGTGTGAAAAAAGCTTTTGAAATGGGTTTCCTTTCATCATTTTGTCAGAATGATGACAGTACGTACAACATGAAATTTAAAGTGGGCTCAGCTGGCAGAGGGTGATCTGTGTTTATGAAGGGAAGGCTCTATTGAACAGGTTTTGAAACCAACAATCGGGGTGTGTGCGCGCTTCTTCTGTGTCTGTGTTTTTGTCTGAAGGGGCTGTGTGATTTGTTGCCTGCCGAATGTGAATCTTAATCAGGCAGGCTTACAGCAGCTGCCATTAAGCAAGAAGACTTGGCATTAGTACACAATGCCTTGTAATCTGGGTCACCTTCTGTTGCTGCCTGCATCCAACTGTTATTACCCACATAGTTTTATGGTGCCAATACTGGGAGCTATTAACATGAGGCAGATAAATCGATCGATAGAAGACACAACTTTAGAAAAGGCATGCGGTTATGGGTAACTTTTTGAAGAACAGTGCTAACCTCAAATTGGCCGGGGAGCTAATGTATTGTGGGCTTTTATCTCGTATTGAAAATTGCAACATACATTTGATAATGCATTACACAATTTTAGTAGTATAAATAATGCCTCGTTTCTCTTAACTAAAGCATATACTAATTTAAAAGAAACAAATTATAGCAAAGCAGTTAATATTATTAATAGTTCATGTCAGCCTTCCAAAACCCTATAAAAAGGTTGCAACTAAGCCATACATTCAGATTTCCGTTATGTCTTAATCTAATATTGCTTAGTTTTGTTGACTGTGGTAACTTTATCCACGTCTTTTGCATTGGATGTTTTGGAATTTTCCCAATTCTTAGCAACAACAAGTTTAGCAACGCAACATGTGCCTATGATACGTGCTTATTCACTTACTGCCTTTCTCATGCTCACACATAGTGTCTGACAAGCCACACAACGTCTCTTCTCACACTTGTGGGCACACGGACACACCATACCCTTCAGCAGGCAAATAATGGACCATGCCCATTACAATATCTTAAATTAGGTTCTAGAGTAGGAACATGTGAATGCATAAGAGAACTGCATACGCAGCCTGAAGAGACAAGCCATAGTGAGTTGGATGGCTTGTGTTCTCGACGGGTGAAACTTCAGCAATGGAACAGAAAGCTAAGCGCCACTATATGTGTGATTCTGTTTCATTGGATTCTTGCCATAATCAAAATGTTCCCTCTAAAGCTCAGTGATTCACACGTCGCCTTCCAACTCAGAAACTTTTGCGCTTATATAATACAGGCTAAATTATTTCACTGCAGAAATGCACTTAACATAGCAAGGGGCGCTGTACTAACTTTACCACCACGTCAACAAAAGGATCAAGGAGGAGGATTCCCCAATGGCAGCTTTCTCCAGATCATGTTGCATGGGAAAACACGTGAACGTTCCTACCACTGCACTCTTCCCCTGAGATCTACCCATGAACTAGATCTAGTTCGTGTTCTCTGAAATCACTACCCCATTGACAAAGCCAGCGAAGACAGGACCAAATAAACAATAAAATGTGGCCTAATTTGTGGGAAGGCTGCAGGGAGTCACTTGGAAATGGAAGAAGAGACTCACTTGGAAATGGAAGAAGAGCCTACTGTCCTACTTCTGCTTTTGAGTCTCGAGCAGTAGAAGATGTTGCATGCTTTTCATGTACAGTGGTCCCTCGACTTACGAAATACTCGACATCCGAATTTTTCGATTTATGAATGAAAAAAGTGGCCGCACACCTACGAATTTTTCGACATCCGAATGGAAATCGTTGCCAGTTTTAGATGCGGTTTCCTCGACTTACGAATTTTAGATGCGGTTTCCTCGACTTACGATTTTTTCCGAATATTTTTTCTCCCAATGCATTCCTATGGGAAATCGCTTTTTTCGACTTACAAACTTTTCGACCTACGAATGTCCATTCGGAACGGATTAAATTCGTAAGTTGAGGGACCACTGTATGCAACTTTTGTTCTGTCATGGGACCTGCTCAACTTGAGCAAAAATAGAGTTAATGTATATATGAATAGGGAACAATGGGTTGCATCCAGATTAAGTTCCCATTCACTTGCCTCACTGCTTTCTGCGGCACAAAAGTTCAACTCGCTTCCCATCAGAATCCAACCCATTATTTTTGACCGAATTGTATGAGCCCCTCCAGATGTCTTTTTCTTTTTTGCACATTCATGATTATTTGTGCTCATGTTGCTATCAGGGCAGTCTCTTGCAATCCCGTTTTTGATGCTGTTCACACCTGCAAAAGTTTTGGAGTGGTCACCCTGTTTATTTCCAGTTAGTGCGTATCTTGTAACTTTCTGCTGAAATTCTGCAACTTTTTATACCGCAATGTTCTGGTTTACTTTTGTTCTACTCTGGTTGCACTATAGCCTTTCCAGACAGTGGCACTGTGCCCTTTGTGGCTGCCTGGCTTTCCACTGAGAAAACTGAGTCAGGAGCTGAGCCCTGGGGAGACTTCACGCAAGCTTCAGAAACAGTAGTAGGAAGACACATGCATTTCATTTACGCATTGTTCCCAAGATACCATTCTTTTTGACACAAAAGTTCCTCAAGGTAGCTCACACAATGCAAAAGAAATATTAAAACCCAATATGAATCCATAATAATGCACTCTAGAAGTATACCCATGCTAGGCTCATGGCAGCAAATAAAACACAGAGCCTTGTAGTGCCTTACGCATTGTCATGGGATAAAGCTTTCTCAGCCAAGAGCCTACTTCACCAGATATATCCAGCAATTGCCAGCTGTAGAGCCTCCTATTTCCTAATAAGAGAAACTATTGATATGGCCAGCTATGGCTGTTTCACAGAAATGATTGCGAGACCCTCTAGAAGTTGATGAACTACAGTTTCCATCATCCCAGACCATTGGCTATGCTCGATGGAGAGGAGCTATGGCCCGAAAACATATGGAGGGCTGGCATAGGCAATAACCATCTTCCTCTCGAATTTTAGAGCAAAACATTAGTTCATCTACTGTTCTTTTTGAATTCTGTGTAACCAACAAGTTTTTCCTAATCTTCCTTCCATCGAGCACTAAAAGATAATCCATGCTATGGAAACCTTCAGCAGCTAGTGTGAAGCATTCACACAAGCAGTGCTTTTTTTCAAGGGTACACAATACGGCACCTCTTTGTTGTTGTTGTTGTTGTTAAAAAGTGTGGCACTTATTTAACAACTTCATGGTGAGCACCGGCACCTCTTTTTCTAGGGGGGGCGGGGGAAGCACTGTGAATGTAGTGCGGGCCAAATTGTTACACCTGGGCACAAATACAAGAATTTAAAAAATCTAAAATATCCCAAGGGGTTAGTGAAGCATCTTTTGAGTGGTTCCCTCTCCTGTGCACAGCAGCTCAAATAATATGTAACGCAACGGAAAAGTCACACATTTTTTGAGAACCTGGTTTTCTCTTTGAGCAACGGACACGACGTACGTAGTCCTCACAAAAAGAGACTTTTCTTTCTCTGGGGGGGACAGTCTCTGCTGCTTTACACATTCCTAATTAATGTCTAATTATTGTAGTAGGATAAAAGCTCCGCTTACAAAGGGATTTGTGGTTTCTGAACACGCCCCCTTGCCTACAAGGGAAGATGAACCGTACCAGCAGTTTTGCAGGAAAGGCAGGCCGGCAGGCAGCAAGCATTGTGTGGCTGATGAGTGCTTGAGAAATCTGGTGCTTCAGCTGACCCTCATTAGGTGGATGCAGAATAAGAGCCAGCTAGGAGGGTATTCAGCAGGCTTGGACTGTTCCTGTAGGGAAACTGGCTGAGCTTCCCTCCCTCCCTCCCTCTCTCCCTATTACCCTCAGTGCAAGATGTTACAGACTGTGTCCTGGAATACCCTCTCAAATTCAGGGAGGAAAAGATCCCACAATCCTTTCATTTATTGGTGAATTATGGCAGGGAAAGAAGCCCAGATAATGAGCTGAGACATTTCAGCTCTTCTCTTCCACTTCCATTAATAGCTCCCCTCATGGTCACACATTCAAACGACATTTTCCCACCTCCATCCTTTCGTTTGGGCCAGGAAGGCACGGTATTTCAGCATCCTGCTAACGTACGATTTGGTCCCTCAGAAGTGGAGCTCAGGCTAAATAAATGGGCAGCTTTTGAACCGTTGGGTTTATACGATTCACTTGTGGCAATACTCTGGGTCACTGAAAAGGAGACGTGGGTGGTGGTAAAAGTCACCATTGCCATCCCTCTCTTAAAAACTACTTGTTTTAAAATGGGAGTTTAAATGCTGCCCGCCAGCTTTCTCTATTTCTTCAGCCATTAACCAGAGTTAGCCAACATGGTGGTACCTTCCTGAAGCTGTTGGAGTGCAGCCCCCATAAGCCGCAGCCAGCATGGCCAATGGGTCAAGGATGATGGGAGCTGTAGTCCAATGACACCTGTAGGTAACCATGTTAGCTATTCCTGCGTTAACTTAATGCAACAACCCTCCCCTCTCCTTTGCACACCGGTACTCAGCTTACTGCAGTCCCTCACTAACTCCTGTTTTCAAAATCGGTGTCCTCCCCAGATCTCTAAAGTATCCATATGCAGCCCATATCTCCACGTGTTCAGTAAACAAGTGGTATATAAACAGCTTAAATGAACAAATAAAAGAACATTTCCATCCAACTCAATGGACTCTCCCTGCCACTCCAAGAAGCTAAGGGTGATGCACAGAGGGTAGTGCTAGTTTATCACAACATCAACATACTTGCGGGGGCATCCTGTTTTTTCATGCAAGATCTCTGCTGCCATTTTGGGTGCCACACTCTCAGGCTAGAGCTTTTTGGGGTGGTATGGGTCACATGACATGTAACTGAGTATCCTGGGAAAGGGTGTAGATGGCTGTAACTCTGTACAGGAGTATTCCATATGGCAACATTTTAACCCTAGCATTTTGAAAAGATGAGAGAGTTTGGAGCGGCTGATCTTCGGGCTGTTGGCTTTTGACTCTTGGTCACCCCTTGAACACACAAACAAATAAGAGGCTGGGCCGATTCCAGATGTTGCTATCCCAGGACAGCGAATTGTGTGAAGAAGACACAACGCAGATCAGTTCTTTCCACAAAGACAACTCCGTTATCCCATTGTGTTTACGATGTCGGGTTTGGCTGGTACTCCTCAACACACACACACACACACACACACACACACACACACCCCAAAAAGAAATTCAGATTCTGTGCAGTTGTCATTGTTAACGATCCTGTGTGTTTTTCAACTCTGTGTGTGTGCTTAAAACGATTTCTGTTTGATAGAATAAGGGCTGCACGTCTCCTAGCATTTCATGTGTCTGCTTCAATTTCATGGAACATGTAGGCAAGACGGGGCTGTTCCAGAGTGCAAGAGCAGCAGGGAGCCAGCACCAACCCCCAGTTTGCATTTTAAAAGCAGCTTTCCCAAATGCATTCAGTTTCATCAAGCGCTCGGAGAAATTCTAATGCTTTTTATCATTTTCCTTTCGCTCCATTGTTTGAAGTAGGACAGTGTGCACTGTGCAGCTACAGAGACAGGATAATATTGGGGGAGTTTGATTTGTGCTGGAGGGTTGATAATATAGGTTTCCTTTTTGCAGATCAGATAGGCAGGCAGATGGATAGACGTGTGTGTGTGCACATACATGTGTGTGTTTCGTTTCAAGCGGCTACACTGGAGCTTGAAAGGAAACGCAAGCCCTATTCAGCTCAAACAACAAATAACTGCACACTGCAGGAGAGAATGGTTGGGTCCACTGACTGCCCCACTGCTGCATCCCCAATAACCAGCCTGCTGTATGTGTGTGGGTTCTCCCTGTGATGAGGAACCCTGGTCACATTGGGCTCTAAATCACACGGACACCCTGCATGCATTGAACAGGCACCCCAGGTGAGATCTTTCTCCAATGTTTGGCCATTGGGAGGGCAGTGGCGAAACAATGGCTGGGGCATGGCCAATGAGCACAGCCCTCTTGCCTTGCTTCATATAGCTATTTGTCCATGGCGCGATGTCATGTCATGTCTTTATTTTTTTTAAAAAATTGTATTAAAGATTTTATGATTACATATCAATGATTTTCACTTGAATAAAGATTTGCAATAATTTCGTTATTGTTATTATTCCAAACCTAAGAAAAAAGAGAAAAAGAAAGAGAAAAAACAACAAGATCTGACTTCCTGCCAATACCCATACATCTTTTTCTAACTTTGAATGTACATAACCCCACAAACATACTTATAGACACTTTGTAATTACATTCTCCAAACATGACATTTCCTTGATATGTTTTCCAAATGCTTATCCATACATTATTCCTCAAATGCCAACATAGAAATAGAATTTTTACTATATTTTATAACATAGTTTCTGTAGCTATCCCATTTTTCAGTAAATCTTCGTTTAGAATTTCCTCTCAGATTGTTCGTTAATTGAGCTAGTTCAGCGAATTCTTGAAGCTTGTATTGCCAATCTTCGATTTTTGGAACCTCTTTTTCTTTCCATGCTTTCACCACTAGAATTCTGGCCGCCGCAGTTGTCATGTCAGCCAGGTAACAGCCAGGTAACAGGTAGTTGCAACCGACGTTCCATCATTTAGAGATCTGTTGCAGCTGCAAACTTTAACAGGCTCAATCAGCAGATCAAACAAATAAAACCTTGGTTAATTAGTCTGTGGGGGCAAATTTTAATTGCTGAGAGTAAAATTTAAATGTTGAGGCTATTACGGTCCCACATGTTTCATGCTTTGTAGCTCTTCTGATTCCGACATGTCACTGTCTTAGATGTTGGGGGAGAGAGAAATATGAAGGACGGTCATTTCTTATAATGCTTCTTTTGTTAAATTGCAAGCTCTCTGGCACTTCAGTGTGTCAAAGAGGCACAGATGGTCATAGGCATATTTATTTAAATATAATAAGTTAACCAGTTAACTGATTAAAAGGGAAATGTTGAATTAACTAAAAAAAACCTCTAATCAATGGACAGCTCTAAGCTGTGTATTTACAGATTGTGTGTGTGTACACACACACACACACACACACACATTATGAATCTGATCCAGTCCACCATTCCCTCCTGTGCATATTTTCTGCCAGTATCTCTCCTCTTCCTTGGCACCCTTCTTATGCATATTGAATTGCACTCCCAGGATAAGTGCTCATGTAAGGGACCAGCTGGATCCGGCCAGGTCCTCAAACCCATGCAAATGCACACAGACATAGACACACACTTATCCTTTGGACATCCAGGAGACTGATTTGCCTGCTGTGTTTTCAGCCTTGGACATCTTTTCTTCTCTGGGGGTGAATTAGCTTGAAGTGATAAATTTTATCCTGTGCCTTCACAGGGGGCTGGCTGCTTTCTTTCTGTCATCTACTATTCTTCCATTGTATTCTCAGAGGTTGCTACGGGCATACATTATGCACTTATAATAGGTCTGGCTTCTGGAAAACCAACCTGAAAAAGCACACACACACAAACAAACACACATACATTCATGTGAGAGAACAGTTAGGAGAACTGACAAAAAACAGACAAGGTAATGACATTTATTCTTGCTTAATTCAAACCCATTACTGTGACAGTAGCATACTGTATATCCTGGGTCTCGGCCTGTTTAGCAGAAGAGCTTCTCTCACTAACCTGGGAGCGATGAAAAAATGACATATTAAATACGTGGTTCATTTTATTTGACCAGTTTTCCTTAGTGTAGAATGTGTAGATATACACAAAGCTTTGAGTAATTAAGAAAAACCTGATAATTGGGCAGAATGGAGTAGAGCTAGGGTGAATTTAGAGAACAGATTCTCAAGTAAATTATTGCACTTTCATGTGCTTACAAAAAATAATATTGATATTCTCCCAGTACAGTTTATTTCAGCATTCCCAATATGTGGATGATGATAAAGAATCAGACTCTGGCAAGCTGATATTGGAAATCCAGCCTCAGGCTCAGGGCTGCCTCAGGTCACCCAGTGACTTACTGTAACAACTTCATGGTGAGTTCCGGCACCTATTTTTCTTGAAAAAAAGCACTGGGAAGAATCTACTCATTTATAGGAGGTTCCCCTCTATGCACTCTGTCCCCCACCTCAGCAGGGCTCACAGTGGCAGAGCTAAGGTTGGTGGGAACAGACTTAATGCAATGGTTAATTTGTGTGGTCTTCTCACTTTGAAATAGACTTATGTCTGCATTTGTGTTCCTGATTCCTTTGCCTCTGTCTCCTGTCATAGCTAGATGGCAAACTCCTTGGGATATGACTTGCCTTTTGTTTGTGTTACTCTGTACAATACCATTTACAGCAGCTATGTTCGCTGCCTGCGGAGGATCTAAAAACCACGGCAAGCCATCTCCCCAGCTGGTTTGGGGGGTCACCCCCAGTTCTGGTGCAGGTCAAATAAATGCCCCTTATCCTCTTAGATTCAGGTGGGTGGCTAAGGACTGTGTGCTGAGATTCTTGCATTGCAGGGGGGTCTCTGGGTCCCTTCCAACTCTATGATTCTATATATATCCAGTCAGATTTGCACAGGAACATTCTGTCAGTCATTCATTGTACAGAAAGCAGCACACAAGTTTTCTAAGAAGTTTCCCCAAATGTCAGGGTCACGCCTCAGCCTTTTGGTTCTCCGCTCCCGCTGCATTCCAGCCATTACATGCCTCATTTCTGCTAATCTTTTCTCATTAGTTCTGCTTCTTAGGTGATCTCTTTTTAGAAAGCAAGCGTTTTCCCCTTGCTAAGGTTTGGGGCTGGCAGGCTCAGGGCTTTGATTGCCTCGCAGAACCCATTTTTCACTCGGCGCTCCCAGTGATGAATTTTATTTCCAGTTCCCCGGCTAGACTTCCACATGACATTTTGCTAATCGCACTTAATTAAAACAGAGGGCAGTGAAAAAGTCAAGCACAGCTTTATTAAAGGCTCCAGTTGCCTACCTTGCTTCTGCTATGATTCGGAACGCAGTGCTCTTTTGAACAGAAAGAAAGAAACTATAGAGGAGGTGGGCTCAACAGGTGCTAAGAAACAGCTCGGCCAAATAAGCTCCCAAGGCCCCATGTCTTCTGGGGCTAACAACATGTTTCCAAAGCAAGGGTCATTATTCAATCTGTGAACCAGTGATAATGCCTGTCCTGCACACAGTTGGCTACAGGTTACAATTTTAAACATTCCCAGAACACACTGCCACCTCTGCTATATATTGGGGTGAGGAACAGACAGCTTGTGGACCGAATGTGGTCCATGGGGCTTCCTTTTCTAGCCTGCAGACTCCCCTCCTCATACCTCGGAACGCCACTGCATTTAGATTTTGAAAAATTCTTATGCTAGAGGGTTTTGTGAAGCTTAAATGCAGCATGCAGCACACAGGGAAATATTTATGGGAGGGGTTTGCAGTTGGAGAGGGAAGAAGGAGGAAGAGTTCATAACTGGGGCAAGAACAGCGGTGAGCATGGGGAACGTGCAACCTCTCCAACCTCCGAGAACACTCCCTCTCACACTTTTGCTCGATACACATTGAGCACACTAATAAATTGGAACTCTCATTTGGTTCTGCCCAAAACTATTGGGCACCAAAATTAGTGCCCTTGTTAACTGCACTTAACAAGCTTTAATGACTACACACACACACACACACACACACACACACACACACACACACACTGTGTGTGTGTGTGTGTGTGTGTGTGTGTGTGTGTATATTATAATAATTAAAAAAAACTTAGAAACAACAACAAACAGAATAAAATCCAAATATGCCATCAAATTAAAACATCACCACCACAGCAATTAGCTGCCAAGTCTGAAATAGTTTTTTGCTTCAATTCTCAACACTGCCAAGGTATAATTAAACCCTATGCATGTCACACATATCTGTGGAAGATGACAAATGACTTATCTTTTCTGCAGTCGAGCTGAACTGTAAGGGCATTAAAGGAGCGCCAAGAAATTTGGAGCTTGATTCAAAATATAGAAAGCAGAAGAGCATGTAATATGGAACTCAGAAGCTTCCAACTTCACACTAGTTGGAAAATGTCAAACTATTAAGCGGTATATAAATGCACTTTAATTAATCCATCCATCAGATAAATATATGTATATTTTTGTGCCAATGAAATCCAGTGGTATCTGCCATCTAGCACAGCAGTCTGTTGTTGCTGTTTTTAAAAAGTGAACGAGATGTGGAGGTTTGTCTGAGCTCAAGGGAAGTAACAGTCACCAGAGAAGAGGCTCTATTATGGCCATATTCATTTTTCCTGCACCGGCTGGAAAAAATTAATAATTTAAAATAATTTACCTTAATAGGGTACTTTAATCAAAAATACAATCTCGAAGCTTAATACCTGCTGCTTAATATACCATTCCGCTGGAACAGAACTGAGTTATTTATTTTAAGCATTCTTACCCTGCTCTTAAGCTGACAAGGCTGCCAGAGTGGCTTAAAATGGTTAGCAGCAGCAGCAGCAGCAACATATCATTGAAGCAGGGTTTTTTTCAAGACTGTTTAAAGGGGTTGTGATGCTGACAGTTTGATTCTTCTTCCTCTCCTGCTCACAGGGCAGACGGTTCTAATGTCTCTTGTGATGGGATGAGGACCCCAGTGCAAAAGGCATTGACATTGGGGCTATTTTATGTTCTCATTCATACAGATATATATACAAGGTGTGACCGGAACATGTGATAATGGGAACTGGCGGATCCGTGGAGACACGTGGGAGGCGTTCGTCCATATCTCAGCTAACATATGCGCACGTGTCTCAGCATTTGATAATAGGCATTTGTTGATAGATTTGTTCATGCGGTAGCATTTAGTAGCTGTTAATAGGTTGTGATAGAAAATGGAGCAGAGAGTCAATATGAAATTCTGTTAAAATTTGGGTAAATTGGTGTCGGAAACCCACAAAATGCTCACAATTGTGTACAGACATGAAGCTGTGACTCGAAAGACAGTGTATGAGTGGTTTAAGCGTTTCCGTGAAGGGCGGCAAACCATCGAAGATGACCCTCGGTCTGACTGACCGCCAACAAGCAGAACGGCGGCAAATGTCGGCAGAGTTCGTGAGTTATTGATGCGGGATCGGCGTTTGTCCGTCCGAATGGTGGTGGGAGAATTGCATATTCCGCATGAAATCATTACTGAGGTTACTGAGTTGTCCCGCCCTCCATATTCTCCCAATCAGGCCCCACCGGATTTCTTTCTTTTTCCAAAACCAGCACAGATTTCCCAACATTGCACACGTCCAAGCTGCCGGGACGAGGGGACTGAAAGCAGTACGAAAAGAGCACTTCTCCAGAAGTTTCCAACAGCTCTACAAATGTTGTCAGCAGTGCATTGTATCAGAGGGGGCCTGCTTTGAAGGCCTGTAAGGTGGTATGTTCGAATATTTATCGCTGTCCGATCTGTGACCATTCACCAAACTTTCCGGTCACACCTTGTACAATAATTCAGAGCAGCGGTTGTGCAAAGTTTCCTGCCAACTGCTTTTGGGAGGGCACACAGCAGCAGTAGAAGCACAAGTGGGTGGGACAATTATTTTTAGTAAACCTACGGATTCTTGCACATACAGTGGTCCCTCGACTTACGAATTTAATCCGTTCCGAATGGACATTCATAGGTCGAAAAAATTCATAAGTCAATTTCCCATAGGAAAAATAGGGAGAAAAATATTCGGAAAAATTCGTAAGTCGAAAAAACCGCATCTAAAATTCGTAAGTCGAGGAAACTGCATCTAAACCGGCAACGATTTCCATTCAGATGTCGAAAAATTCGTAGGCGTGCGGCCACTTTTTTTCATTCGTAAGTCGAAAAATACGGATGCCGAGTACTTTGTAAGTCGAGGGACCACTGTATTGCTACGAAGACTGGCTGCAACTGTGGCATGTTTCCATCTTCCTCACAACTGCACACATACAAATTCAGATCATAAACCTTTAATCTCACTAGTGGCATGCAATCTCTACAATCAGGCAGCTGCCTCATACTGCCAACTATCCTGGTGTAATGAAATGGCAGGAAAAAGTTATTAATTATTGTTTTATTGGAAACCAAAGAGGCCCATGTGGATTTTATTTTTGCCTCAGGTGCAAAAAAACTTGAGCAGTGTTGAATACCAAGAGCCATGACTTGAGTGGAGGTGGAAGTGCTATGCGCAAAAATGTCTAGAGGTGCCCACCCCAACCTCCCCGCCTTTTGCACAATCTTATTATCACCTCAGTTCAGCTTCACAGCTCCCAGTTGTGCTGTTGATAGAGGGCCCATATTTGTGATGGTTGGTCAGTGGTAACAATTTCTAGAGGACTCGCCGTGGATGGGCTGCGGACTACAGGAGCCAGTTGGCTTCACAGCTGCTGTGGAAAGAAATCCTCCGGTGCAGCGAGTGGGTGGGATGGCTTCAAATTCACGTTATTTGTCAAAAAGAAGAAAATGGAAGACCATAGCTTGTCCAGTGCTGTGTACTATGACCTAAGCGGCAAACCAACAGGCGCACTTAAATGTATTGATTTCACTAAGTAGATTTCAGTCTTAATGGTGTGGGATTGCAGCTCTCTGGTGGGACCAGTCAAGAATTTTTCCTCCCTCCCCAGGACAAAGTCAGGGAAAGTCAAGTCATTCATCTGCCATAGTGTGCTGTATGGCAGAAGGCTAATTTGATGGCTAGGCAGTCCTTAATTCATATACTCTCAGGGCTTTGCCTGTAGTTTCTACATAGTGCTAGGAGATGGAGGGATTAGTTTGGGGCTGGCTGCCAGCTGCTAAGTTACTCATTCTTCCAATCTTAAATTCTGGCCACCATGTTTCTGCATCAGCTTGCGTCTAAAAGAAGTCCCCTTGAAAATTCATCAGCATTTTTGTCACATTTCTCCTCATACAGTTCTATATGCAATTTTGCCTATTATATTAATATTATTATTATTTATTGAGTTTATATACTGCCCTATACCCGGAGGTCTCAGGACAGTTCACAGAAAAGATCACAACATATATAATCAGAATAAAAACAACAACCCAATAACACACACACACACACACACACACACACACACACACACACAGAAAAGAGCCACATTTTAAAAGGGTATAGGATGTCAAACAGATCAACCAAAGGCCTGGTTAAAAAGAAACATTTTTGCCTGGAGCCAATGAAGGCGCCTGGTGAACTTCCCTGGGGAGAGCATTCCACAGACAGGGAGCCACTGCAGAGAAGGCCCGTTCTCATGTTGCCACCCTCCAGACCTCTCGAGAAGGCACACGAAGGAGGGCATCAGAAGATGATCTCAAGGTCCAGATATAAATGTATACACAAGTCGCTACAGAACTTTATACACAAAATTGGCCAGGCACAGGAACAGTTTTTTCCCTTGTGCCATTAAATTGTTAAATTCGTAGTTGTGTAGTGGAAGGGGAGGTCAGTTATGGGTGGGATTTCTTTGCTGTGTCATTGTATTGTCAGTGGAACAGTGTTTGTATAAGGTATGTTTACATTGCAATGTAGCTGAAGCAAAATTCCAAGTATGTTGGAAAATATACTTGGCCAATAAATTATTCCTTCCTGCCTGCCTGCCTGCCTTCCTGCAAGCAATTTCCCCTAATATAATGAATTTTTATGTTATTTATTATGCTAATATATGCATTTTCATGCAAACGTTCCTCATGGGGTGATGGAGGATGACGGGGGTTGGTGCACAGGAGCCAGAGCAGCAGGACCCACCACTAGAGAGGCCCCTGTCCCCACGAACATGGCAGGCATAGGGAGCAGCGGGAGTGGCACATTAGGAGGCTGAGGCAGGCAAGGGCCCACAGCCCAGCTCCCTAGCTGGCCAGGTGGAGCTCGCTAGCTCTGGGAGGAGGGATGTGATATCTGGAGCAGGCGAGGGTCACCTGCCTCATCCAGCCCAGATGCTGCAATCAGCATGCAAAGTATAAAAGGGCAGCAGAACTGAGGTGCTGGATCTGCTCAACGGCCCATGTTGATGGACCTCAACTTGGAGGCTGCAGGATCTCTGGACACATGGAGTGACGCTGGACTGGGGACTTGACATACTTACTTGCTGCCAGGTAGGCCAGGGGTTCGGGGCAGTGCTCTTTCAACCCACTTGGTATGAAAAGTTGGACCACCCTGTATCTAATTAGGCTATTGGGCCACTTATTGGAGGTGAACTATGCTTCCAGTCTGCCGTTTGTTGTGGCACGCCTTGGCAAATGGTGCACGAGAAGCACTTGCACAGACATAATGGTGATATTCATTTCTTTCATAAATTTTACTTATACTTTTCAGATATATACATTTCACTGATTTTACAGTCATTTTAACATTTTAAAACTTGACTTCCTTCCCCCTCTTTCTGCGGTTCCTTAAATTTATTTTTAATACTTTCTGCATATCCGGATTAACTTAATTTACTCATTTATTTAACTTCTTTAACTATATACTCTTACGTAGCTGCAGGTCATTACACTAATCCTGCCAGTGTTTTTATCTGTTTACAATTTGTCTGTAAATATTCAGCAAACCATTTCCATTCTTTTATAAAAAGTTTGTTGTCTTGATTTCTGCATATTCCATAGGTTTTTGTATCCATTCTTCCTTTGCTGGGACAACTTTTTTCCATTTTTGGGCAAGTAACATTCTTGCCGCTGTAGTTGCATACATGAATAAATTTCTATGCAATTTAGGTAGTTCTATCCCTATAATTCCCAAGAGAAAGGCTTCTGGTTGTTTTTTTAAATAAATGTTATTTTAAACATCCTTTTCATTTCATTGTATGTCATTTCCCAGTAAGCCTTAACCTTACTACAAGACAGTGATATTCATTTCTAAGATAACACCTGCTAGAATACATAATCTGGGATTTACCTAGGGTTAGCCCTGCAGCAGTGAAAATCTAAGGTAGTTAACTGAATACTCTTAAATAGATAGAGATTAATTAGAGGATGCATCTGATTACATTATACTAGCATGAACTTCACCCATTCCACCTGCAACAAACAAAAGGAAAACCTGTGGTGGATTTTTGAACTGGATGCTCAAGGCTTCTTAATCATAAAGCAGCAACGCCCTAAACTGTGTGCTACGAGAGGTGGTATTCAATGATAAATAAACTAAATACTAAAAAGTACTCGTAGTCTCAAATTACCCATTTGCAGAGTAAATTCCCTGCTGCACCTCTGCAAAAGTCACTGTCTCCTTCAGATCAAAATGTATACCCCAGGATAGAAACACAGGGAGGAACTCAAATCAGGGATTTTTATTCTTTTGCAAAATTTAAAACAAAACAACAAATAAGGGGTTGTCTGCTGCATTGACAGTTGCAAACCCTCATTGCTATGGATTATTTTTTGTTGTTCATTTCAGCCACATCTCAAACTTGTTATTATAATCACATCATTAGAGGTTGGGAGTTTTTCCAGTGTCTTGCCCTTGCAATCTTGTGCAGATGAAGACATTGATAAGCTGTGATTTAATATTACCTGACTGAGTTACCTCAATCGCCATAAAAGGCTCTTTGCAGTGATTCAAATAGACCCTTAAATCAATTTTCTTTTTCTTTCCTTCTTTTTTAAATAGGGGGTGCTGACAGTGACTCAGCTACCTGAAAGTTTGGCAAGCACTGGTTTTTAGGGCATAAGATTTCACGTGCCTGATCTGAAGCATTTTACTGTACATTTGGGGGGGTCACTGTCAACCCCCACCCCCGCAATAATTGCCACCAACATTCAAGACGTTCTGGTGTTGCTCCCTGCTTGCCTTCAGTTCCACTGCTCAGTGAGAGTTAAGGAAGCATCCTTCCAACCAGGTACTTCTGAACAAGCACATGGGGATGTTGCAAGCCAAGGAGGATCAAGTGTGTGGCTGTGTTGTGGTGACACCTGTCATGCTGTCGCTGTGTGTGCTGTCACCTGTCTGTTACTGGTGCCGATGTACCTGTAAGGTGTGTGGATGCCCACAAAGTAGCTGTGACCCAAAACGAGCCTTAATGCTCTCCCTGTTTAAGCAGCGCAGCAATTTAATATAGGAGCAGAATAGCGAAAGGGAAACCGCTCTGAAATTGGGTCCCAGCTCTCTTTCATCTGTTAAGCAGCTTCCTACGGTAGACATTTGCAAAATGTCTTTTTCACTTGCTCCTAATATCTGCAGTGGCTATAGGGTGTTTGTTTTGCTTTGTTTGGTTTGCGTCCGCAAAAATGTGTTGTTCCTTTGTCTTTTGTCGAGTTAGGTGCGTTAGAAAAATAATAGTAATAGTAATTGGCTCTCTCTTTTGGAGACTGGAACAGCTTCTTCCTTTCGTTGCGATTGCTGTTGTTTTTGTTGGTTTCCACGGCAACCGTCTCCATTCAAGGCAACAAGCCACACACATGGTTTCCCTGGAAACATGCTAGCATGCTTCGAAAGCAGGCCTGGAGTAAATACATTCCATATTCAGGGTCTTGGCGTTTTTATGGCTGTGCCGTTTGTGGATCATCGCAGGGCATAACCAAAAGGCTTGTTTGTTTTCATTTTGTGGTCCACAATCATCATTAGCCTTTTGAGAAACAAAAGGCATAACTTCTTCCTCTTCTTTTTGCCTTTCTGACACTGATCAGTGTCAGATCAGATTTGTTTGTGTGTCTCCTCACCCCCCTAAATTTCAGTCCTTGTCTCAGTTACCTGGATTTTTCTTTGGGTCAGAAATTTAACACATGCTCAGTATAGGCAAAGACAGTTGAGCCACCTGCCATCTCGCAAACACGCATACGCTAATAACTTGTACTTGAGAGCCAGTGTGGTGTAGTGGTTAAGAGTTGTAGACTCGTAATCTGGTGAATCAGGTTCGTGTCTCCGCTCCTCCACATGCAGCTGCTTGGGCTAGTCACACTTCTCTGAAGTCTCTCAGCCCCACTCACCGCACAGAGTGTTTGTTGTGGGAGAGGAAGGGAAAGGAGAATGTTAGCCACTTTGAGACTCCTTCGGGTAGTGATAAAGCGGGATATCAAATCCAAACTCTTCTCTTCTTCTATGGAGTGCAAAGGGAAAGGAGTTCATTCTCTGGGATTCAGTGGCTGTGCTTGTGTAAGGTTGGGGGCGCTGGATTATTCATTTGGCAGCTTTATATCTGTTTTTGGCTAGAGTCTTCAAAGTAGCTAACAACTTGTATACAGCACAATAGCATACCCTTCAACATTTTTCTGAAAATAGGAACGTCCTATATTATTAATATTATTAATATTATTATTATTTATACCCCACCCATCTGACTGGGTTGCCCCAGCCACTCTGGGCGGCTTCCAACATACCGGTATATAAAAACATAATAAAACATTTAAAAACTTCCCCGTACAAGGCTGCCTTCAGATGTCTTCTAAAAATTGCATAGCTACTTATCTCATTGGCTTAGTGGTCACATAACTCCATACCCTTCAACATTTCTCTGATGAAAATAGGTAAAGGTAAAGGGACCCCTGACCATTAGGTCCAGTCGTGACCGACTCTGGGGTTGCGGCGCTCATTTCACATTATTGGTCGAGGGAGCCGGCGTACAGCTTCCAGGTTATGTGGCCAGCATGACTAAGCCGCTTCTGGCGAACCAAAGCAGCGCACGGAAATGCCGTTTACCTTCCCGCTGCAGTGGTACCTATTTATCTACTTGCACTTTGATGTGCTTTCAAACTGCTAGGTTGGCAGGAGCAGGGACCAAGCAACGGGAGCTCACCCCGTCGCGGGGATTCGAACCGCCGACCTTCTGATTGGCAAGCCCTAGGCTCTGTGGTTTAACCCACAGCGCCACCTGCATCCCTTGCTGATGAAAATAGGAACGTCCTAAAGAAAAGTGGGTCATTCTGGAATCAAACCAGACACCGGGACAGCTTCTGTTAATCCAGGACTTCCTCTAAAAAAATAGGGACACGTAGGGTCTGCCTACACCAAGAACCAACAACATCTCATAGTGAATAAAGAGGGATTGTTTTACGGGGTGAGAGAAAAGGCCTCAAGGATGTGTTCAAACCAACACAGGAGAAATTATCTAACATTATCAGCATCAGTTGAGTGATGCAAGCCAATAGTAGGATTCTCCACCTGATCCTATAAAGCTGCTGTCTCTTCAGCCTGAGCTGCTCATTGCTCAGGTACAGACTGGGCGGCTCATGAGTTCCTGCTCACTAGTCCTGCCTGTGGCAGAGCATAACGTAATACCCAGGAATAGCTGGCATGGTGGAGACGGTGCTGCAGAGCTGTCATCCCGACACTGGTACCACAGCTGCTTACATGGCCGGTGCAGTGCAGCATGCAAGATCCATGGGCAAATTGGCAACATCAATCTGATGCTCCGACCAGTGCGCCAGCACACCCTTGAGCTAACTGCCTGGCACCTGCTCCATCCAGATAAGTGGCAGCAAAACTAGTGTCAGATAGGTAAAGGTAAAGGACCCCTGGATGGTTAAGTCCAGTCAAAGGTGACTATGGGGTTGCGGCGTTCATCTCACTTTCAGGCCGAGGGAGCCGGCATTTGTCCACAGACAGCTTTCCGGGTCATGCGGCCAGCAGGAATAAACTGCTTCTGGTGCAACTGAACACCGTGACAGAAACCAGAGCGCATGGAAACGGCGGTTACCTTCCCGCCGCAGTACCTATTTATCTACTTTCACTGGTGTGTTTTCAAACTTGCTAGGTTGGCAGGAGCTGGGACAGAGCAACAGGCGCTCACCCGTTGTGGGGATTCGAACCCCCGACCTTCTGATTGGCAAGCCCAAGAGGCTCAGTGGTTTAGACCACAGCGCCATCCGTGTAGATGGCTCTGTGGCACCACATTGGCCACTTCTTGGTAATACTTTTACAAAAGTTGTGTGCCACCCCCCACTCTCGGCAAGATTCCAGGGGGTTCTCGGCATTCCCCTGGGGTTTGTGCTCCGTTGGAGAATTGAAGACTGTGGCAGCTTTAAGAAAGATGATTGATTCACATATTTACCCTTTCAGTCTGCATGGAGGGAGTCCAGATCCTACAGCATACTCATTTCAAGCAGGGCTTGTTCCCCATATCTCTCCTAGCCGGCCTACAGCCAGAGTGCCAGAGATGGACCTCCTCCCTTCCTCTTCCCAGCACACCTTGCTAAAGACACTCTTTTCCTGTCATTTCACACCCAGTTATCCTGGCAACCTTCTGTCTGCCCAGGCCCAAGATTCCTCTTAGACGCACCATCAACACATTTTGTCTTAGTAATACCAGTATCCCAGGTGAGGCTCTGGCTTGGAGAGGAAATATAACCTGTATTTTTTCCACTGGCCTGCAATCCCCCAGCCCCATCCCTTAATACTCCAAATAATAAAAACCCTACCATTTATTAACATAGGGGTGATCTCCCCATCTCTAACAATACCATTGGTAAAAGTAATCTCTTTCAGTTGATTCAGAATTTTAACTCAAACCCTCAGGGCAGCCCACCCCCATCATTCTGCCTGGACACTGAGGTCCAGTCCCGAGGGCCTTCTGGCGGTTCCCTCACTACGAGAAGCCAAGTTACAGGGAACCAGGCAGAGGGCCTTCTTGGTAGTGGCACCCGCCCTGTGGAACGCCCTCCCTTCAGATGTCAAAGAGAACAACAACTACCAGACCTTTAGAAGACATCTGAAGGCAGCCCTGTTTAGGGAGGCTTTTAATGTTTAATAGATTATTGCATTTTGATGTTCTGTTGGAAGCCACCCTGAGTGGCTGGGGGAACCCAGCCAGATGGGCGGGGTATAAATAATAAATAATAAAAAATTATTATGATTATTATTATAACTTTACATACCAAGTGGACCTCAAGAGTACTTTGATATGGAACCTGCAGGCTGCGCACTGCCTTGTTGCGCAGTGGTGGGGAGCAAGGCCCAAATTTGACACTCGTCGCAGCCCTCGCACTGCCTACCTCAAGCTGTGTAAGCGAGGTGCTGGGCTTTGGGAAGGAGGAACAAGGCTCTGGCAGGGTCCTAGAGAGTCCCCACCTCCCGCCCAAAGCCTCGCCCCTCACTCAGCTTTGGGAAGGCAGTGTGAGGGCTGCGGGGGGTTCCTCAAATGCTGGTGAGGGCTGCCAGAAAGGCCCTCAGCCCACACATTGGAGCACCCTACTCTAGCTCCTGGGTTAATAGCTGCAAATAGTAGTTGGCATTATTGCCCTCTCTACCAGTCTGTTTCTTTGTCCTCAGACACACTTTATTTTTATTTTTTACCTGCCAAGCTATATTCTCTCCAAACATAGCATCTCCCTCTCTCTCTCCCCTTTCATGCTGGAGATGTCTGAGAAAAACCCATTCTCGTCTCTTTGACTCTTCTTAAGATTATGTGCCTGTCTTCTCATTCTCTTTGGCACCTCCTCAAGTGCCGTCATGTATCATCCAGAAACACAAGATAACACACACAGCCTTCTGGGGTTCTATTTGCTGGGGAGTTGGCAGATTTATGGGGCTGTCTTTTTTGCTATCCGTCAGAGCCCATGCCAAACATACTGTGACAGGCCTAGGTGTACCACCGCAAAGAACACTCCGATACCATGCACCTTGGGCGATGAATACACTTCCAGTGGAATCAGTTATTTCAAAATCCTTCATGGGGCCAAAGGACCTGAAGATATTTCATTGGCAGTGCAAGTTGAAATGTCAGGGACTGGCCCGAGCCAGGAGGGGTGGCGCAAGGGACAGAGGCATCCGGAGGTCACCCATGGACGCCAGAGGAGGTATTGCGAGCATGGGAGCAGGAAGAGGCAGCACCTAGGCTGTCGCCAGAGACAGGGAAGGAGGTGTGGAGAAGTGGGAGTGAAGAGGTGTCGCCACCTGTGCTGATGGAGGAAGAGCGGGTGGCGTGGGAGCCTATGGGAGGAGAGGAGAACATGGAGACGGAGGGAGAGCAAGGGGTCGAGGATGTAGCCGGAGCCTCTGCAACAACTTCCAGGGAGGATGAAAGTGAAAGGGATGAGGGCAACGCAGGGGCCGGCAGAGTCAAGAAGCGGAAAAGGAGGAGTGAGAGGAGGCGTTGGAGTTTTAAGAGGCTTTTATGCTGGGGGGAAAAGCGGAAACCCTTACTTGGAGAATCTGGTTCCTCGGAGGAGGATGATGAACTGTAAAGCTTGTCGGTGAAATAAACTTGTACATAAGTTAAACAGACTGTCGAGTCGCTTACTCTTGAGGAGGACACACACATCCCCCTCACAGGAACACTGCTGTGTTAAAATCTCAGTGACAGGTTTGGCTTCTGTAAATAACTGGTGAACGCTAGGGATATCCATGCGCAGTTCTGAGTCATGACCTCGGGGGGGAAAAGACATAGCTGATGTTTAGGAAGAGGTTGTAGTAGCACATGGTCAATGGCCCAATCTAGTTTTAGAGACCGTCCTGAAGGTCAAGTGATGCCACATTTGGATTGTGTAACACATGGCCAGACACCAGGGTGCTTCTTGACACCAGTTTTCTTCAGTCATTGTGGTGCTTTTCTCAGGTGAACAACACTCTGACAAAATGGCATACTGACATACTGTTCACCCACAAGCCGGACAGTACCTGTGCTTGCCACCCAACCAACCACAGCACACACAAACTGATGGTCGCTGTTATTTGAAACTTTCTAGCAGTGCATCAGGTTTGACCAATATGGCGTCCTCAGATGTTTTGGACTACAACTCCCATCAGCCCCTGGCATCCTAGCCAATGCTCGGGGATGATGAGAGTTGCCCACATCTGAAGGGCTGTCCCTAAACTCCGCGTTTGGTGGGATTCCTTCCAATTTAGGGAGGTAAATCAAGGCATCAAGGAGCTGTAACATACCCTCCAACATTCCTCAGACGAAAATAGGGACATTTCCCACTCCTCCTGCAACTGACCCTCCTTGACCCCCCCCATAAAATATGGTTACAGCTCCCACATTTGAACTAAACCGACCATAGGTCTTTGTTCCTGTACCAGCGTACATCCCCTCAGGAAACGGGCCGAGCTCTCACTATAACAAGGACTGTTAAAATCTGGCATGAATGTGCTACTCACCAGCTGAAGGACTGTTTCAAGGGAAACAATTGAAATATTTTTGAGCATTCAAATCTATGCTATATCAATCGCTGCACAAGTAATGTTTTGTGTTGTTTTTATGGGAAAGCATCCAATTTCATTGTATTGTATTTGTACAATGACAATAAAGAAATCTTAAACCTTAAATCTTAAATTTTTGTGCCTCCCCCCCGACCGAGCATTTCCTATCAGAAGGGGGAGTGCCTTCAGTGAGACACAGCACATACACCCTCTACAGTCCTGAGAAAGCCCCTTAAACCCTATTTTATTATTTGGTAGATTTACAAAAAGAAAAACAGACACCAATAATTTTTTTCAAAGAGCAAGGTTAGGCATGGATACACAAAGCATTTAAAAAAAAAATTATGACTCATTGTCCTCCATTCCCTTTCTTCTTGCCCAGGGCATCCTTGCCCTCTCCCTGCCCCTCAGAGCCAGCACATCATGTGGGGCTCGGCCTTGCTGTGGCGGCCTCTCCTCCTGCTCACCCACCCTCCAGGAGCTGCTAAGAGCTACCTAAGGGAGGAGGCCAGCAGTGGCAGCCATGGAGAGGCAACAGGATCGCAGCCCTTGCAGCCACCACTGCCATCACTCGGGATAAGCGCCAGGTCGTGTGGTTTCACACCACAGCGGGTGGCACTGTGGTCTAAACCACTGAGCCTCTTGGGCTTGCCAATCAGAAGGTCGACTGTTCGAATCCCCGCGACAGAGTGAGCTCCCGTTGCTCTGCCCCAGCTCCTGCCAACCTAGCAGTTTGAAAGCATGCCAGTGCAAGTAGATAAATGTGGGAATGTTTGGAATGTGGATGAGGATATATTACTTAAGATATCCTTATCCTAACTTGTGTTTACAAGTTTCAACTAAGTCAGCAGAGTTACATTCCCCTTTTTAAATCACATAGCAGAAGGTTGCTCAGGTTTGTTTAAACCTCTGTAAAATAGTTTCCTGGAATTACCCCTTTATCCCTCTTCAAAATAAGACACTACACAAGTCTTCTATAAAAGTACGTAAAAACGTTTACTCACAGACATCAAATGGTCACAATAAGATCCCAGATGAAGGCAGACTTAAGCTTAGAAAATATATATACATGTGGAGACTCTCCTTGTGGGAGAAGGCTCCATTTGGGCCCTCTTAGACCATCTCTGGTCTAAGATGTTGCTTGATTGAAGTCCTGATCCAAGAGAGTGAAAATGGCCACTGACCTGTGGTTTTGTCCTAACCTGCCCAGGTGAAGCCACTCCCACTTTCAGTTACTTAGTGGAAGTTGTCTCAGTCCAGGTAAACAGGAAGTTATGGCTGGAGGACTGACACCTTCATGTCCACTCTAGCAATGTTATATTTGACTGCTCTGTGTGTTTACATCCCACAATAAATAGGTACCGCTGCGGCAGGAAGGTAAACAGCATTTCCGTGCGCTCTGGTTTCCGTCATGGTGTCCCGTTGCGCCAGAAGCGGTTTAGTCCTGCTGGCTGCATGACCCGGAAAGCTGTCTGTGGACAAATGCCGGCTCCCTCAGCCTGAAAGCGAGATGAGCACCGCAACCCCATAGTCGCCTTTGATTGGACTTAACCATCCAGGGGTCCTTTACCTTTACCTCCCTGACACTAGTTTCGCTGCCACTTATCTGGATGGAGCGGGTGCCAGGCAAGGAGCTCAAGGGTGTGCTGGCGCACTGGTCGGAGCACCAGATTGATGTTGCCAGTTTGCCCACGGACCTTGCACGCTGCACTGCACCGGCCATGTAAGCAGCTGTGGTACCAGTGTCGGCATGACAGTTCTGCAGCACCGTCTCCACCATGCCAGCTGTTCCTGGGTATTGCATTATGCTCTGCCACAGGCAGGACTAGTGAGCAGGAACTCAAGAGCTGGAGTCTGCTGCTGCTGGATTTTGTCCATATGTAAAGGGCCTTGCGCACAAACATTCATTGTGCACTCGGTTCTGCTCATGTGCAGAGACTGGGAGAAGTAGGACAGCTGCAGATATTTGCTTTGCTTTTCCCAGCTCACTTACCTCCCTTTACTGTACATCAATTTTGCTGTAATGGCAAATGCTGACCACTCCTAACAGTTTAGTTTACATAGGTTTTGGGGTTTTTAAACTGGATTTCTGTAATTTTTTATTAGTACTGATGCCAACCAGCAGATGTCACTCTTTACTGTGAGCAAACATCTTGAGAAAACTCTTCTTGACTTCAGAGTCTAATATATTCCATTTTCGGAGGAGGGGGGCGGGGGGGGGATCCTCTTGCCAAGCATCTCCGTTACATCAAAAGGCCTTAACGATGGGGTAAAATGTTTGGCACTAATTCCTCCAGTAATTAGGTTAACGCCGTGATGCCTTTTAAAGAGACTTGGAGAATTACTTCATGTGTCAGTCAGTCTAAATCCAAAGTGATCGGCAGTTTATTTTAATTTTTTGGGATGTTAAATATTAATTTTTAAAGAAATCTCTGTCAAAGCAGGTCACTGCTAAGTGATCTTAATTGGTTGAGAATTGGAGGGGGGGGGACTTGTGTGATTCTTATTCTGCATTCAAAGAAGGCTTGCTCCCAACATCACTGCAGGTTTCAATCCCACCCTCCTCCCTCAAACCCTTTTTACACCCCTTTCTGACACTGTTAATTGGGACAATATTCTTGATCGAAGAACAGATGTTTGCACCTCGAGCATGAGGAAGCCCATGTGCCTATGCGCAGCAGGCTGATGCCCCCCGTAGCACGGGTTACTCAAACGGCAGGTCGCAGGAAGAGCGACTCTCATGGAATCAGATACTTGCTTTCCTGCATGGAAAGGTCAGAAGTCAAGAAGCTCTCCTGTTTTTTCCTTTCCATTTTCCTGCACGCAACCCAGTTCGGCCTGCGCCTTGAGAAGGATGTTATGGTACGGTGGCACTGTGCCCTGATTTACAGAGAACAGTCCTCTGTTCGCAGGGCTCTTGGACGACAGTCCTCTATTTGAAAGGCTGTCTGGTCCAAGTCTGGTTTGAAGATAAGAGACCGCGAAAGAAACCCAGATGGCAGGTCACCTGGTCACATTTTCCCTTATTATAGCAAGATGTATTGCATTTCTTCTTAAATCACGGCAATCCTTTCCAAAGTTGTGCCTATACATCTGAATTAGCACGTGTAAATTTTATGCAAAACTGTACCTTTTTTGTGAGGATGCACTTTCATTATTATTATTATTACATTTGCATGCCACCCCAAAACATCTCTGAAGAAACTTACGATTAATAAGTAAAAAACAAAACAAAAACCCTCTACAAATGGCATAAAATGAGGCATTAAACTGTAAGAATAAAAAAGCAGCAAAAATACAGCAGAAAGATAAAACGTCCCATGATTCCAAAGTTAGAACACAAATTTTGAAAGCAAGAGGTTTTATTGAAAGAGTTGGTTTTTGGTTTTGATTTCGTTTTAGTTTCGGCAAAGTCTAAGTTGCCATTCTAAGCTATGGAAAACTGCAAAACCCATTATTCACATTTGGCCAGATCCAAAGCTATGATAGATGTTGCGCAGAACACAGGTATAAGCTCCAACAGTCTCTACACACAGACCCTGCAGTCTACATGATTATGAAGGCAAGAGGGAAGGAGGAGAATAATGTGCAGATAAAATAATAGATGTGAGGAGTGTGGCCTGGGGCGGGTCCTGAAGGCCAGGTTGAAAGGCATGGAGGACTGTGTTTGGTCTCCTGGCTTTGCAGATCCCTTGTATGCAGTGTCAGCAGAGAGAATGAGAAGGTAAACAGAAGGCAGAGGGAGAATTGGAATTCTTAAACTACCTAACATTTATTTTCCATAATAAATTGCACTTTTGCATGTCATGATTCACCGATAGATGCATTTCTGTGCACACTTCACCCTAATATATGGATTTTTTGGAGGGATACACATCGCTTGGCTGGAGAAGTGCATTGCAAAATTAAGAAAATAAATTGAAGGAATGCTGTGTTTTGGCTCATGTATTGTTTATTGTTTTTTTCAAACAAAATTATTGGTTTTAACAAAGTAATACAATTGAAAAACAAACATTTATAAACAAAAAAAAAGGAAAAAAAAGAAAAATACATAAAAACATACATAATTCCTTTTAACCTATTCATCCTTCTTATCATTGTGGGTTGACTTCCTCCCATCCTCTCTTCCTGCGTTCCTTGTATATCATCTTTAGTAATTTCTTGACATTATTAAAAACATTTTTTAATTAATTAATTAGTTTTCTCTTCTTTTCTTATCAATATCATTTATTCCAACAATTATAAACCTTAAATCTATCCTCTAGGTCTACAGCCTCACTTATCTTCCAGCTTGCTTCAACTCTTTAATCTTACAATACTTTTTAAAATATACTTTAAATTTCTTCCAGTCTTCTTCCACCGCTTCCTCCCTCTGGTCACGAAGTTTCCCAGTCAGCTCAGCAAGTTCCATATAGTCCATCATTTTCATCTGCCATTCTTCTATCGTTGGTATTTCCTCTGACTTCCAGTTTTTAGCTAACAAAATTCTGGCTGCTGTTGTGGCATACATAAAGAAAGTCCTATCACCTTTTGGGATTTCCTGTTTTACAATTGACTCATGTATTGTTTTGGGAAGGGTGAGTTTGCAAGGTTCTCCTTAAAAACTGCAACCTGGACAGAATTTCTCTCCCCCCACCCCAACCTTTAGGATAGGCGACAACATTTTGTTGCAGCCACTCCACTTCTTGCTATACATTTTATTTGTCCCCGGAGTTGCCCATTAACCACTTGCCTTTCCTTTTTTAGAGTCACTTTGCCTAAAAGATGGTCCCAGGTGCCTGTCGAGCTCTTGCCAAAAGGATCCGGAATGTGGCGGTGCTGCCGCAGAGGACGGCTGCGGCTGTCCGGACTCGCCAGGTGTCACCCCGGCCAAAGGCTGTGCCAAGCGACCCTACGACCCTTGCTCCTCCAGCCCGTGTCTTCACAACGCTACCTGCTCAAGCGCTGCAGGGAACCTCAGCTTTACTTGCACCTGCCCTGTGGGGTACACCGGACCTACCTGCGAAACTGCTGCCAGCATGTGCGGCTCGCATTTCTGCGGCCATGGAGGCACGTGCTTGGAGGAGCCCGGTGGCCTCGCTTGCCTCTGTACGGAAGGGTACACAGGTCCATCCTGCGAAGATGACATTGACGAATGCCTTTCCAGCCCTTGCCTCAACGGAGCAGTGTGCAGGGACCAGGTCCGTGGGTACGCCTGCTACTGTGTGCCAGGGTACCAAGGGAAGCACTGTAACCTGGAAGTGAATGAATGTGCTTCAGATCCTTGCCTGAATGGTGCCACATGCCTCAACCTGATAGGGAATTATGAGTGTGTTTGCCCTCTTGAGTACACAGGTAAGATCTTCATTCATTCATTCATTCATTCATTCATTCATTATATTAGATTCATATCAGCAAATGTCCAATTCTGATGTCCAACACTGTTCAGAGTTGGACATCAGAATTGGACATTTGCTGATTATACAAAGCTTCACAGCTTGTTCTCTGCCGGGTAAAGTCTGGCACCGTGATTGATTTAAGGACTTTCAGAGACTTCCAGAGACTTCAGTTTGTTAGTTTTGATGTTTTGAATCATTCCATAAAGTTTTTCATACTGTATTTGTTTCTGGTCATTGTGTTGCTTTTGATATTGATAACTCGCACAGTGTCAGCAAAGCTAACTCTTTATTCGAAGAAACGAAACAGCTCAAGAGGCCAGGCCTAGTGAGCACAGCAAACCTTCCCAGTAGATCCTGCCCCAATGAGGCAATTGCGAAGACTGGAGGCCCTTGCCTTCCCACAGCTCATGAAGACTCCTCCTCCCTCGGGTCCTTCCCAAGCAATCTGAGACTCTGATGCCTTGTCTGCCTTTGCTCCACTATCTTCATACCTTTTCTGGTGCTGAGATACCAGAGGAGAGGGAAACTGGTCGCAGGAGGAGGTGGAGTGCCCCTGGCTTCTTCAGTAGCCTGCCTGATCTCTGCCTCTTGGCATCTCTGCCCCAGTTCATATCACTAGCTGGATTTAGCAGTATGTTGGAATTGTGCAGAGGCAGGAAAGTGTCTCTGGAGGGTACATTCAGTATAAACAAGACAGGAGCTCTCCCTGCCCCCAAATCATATTTATTAAAACACAAACTAGCATTCCTATACTGCAGCTATTAAAGAGTAGCATTTTCATTTTTTTTATACAACTCTTAAGTTGAATTAAGTGGTGAATGCCTACAGCAGGAGCAGGAAACCTGCAGCCGTCTAGATGTTCCTGGACTACGACTCCCATCACCCCTGACAATTAGCCATGCAGGCAGGGACCGCTGGGAGATGAGTCCAGCAGCTTCGGGGGGGGGGTGTCACATGTTTCCCAACCCTAGCCTACAGCTAACACACAAATGAAACCCACAAGATTATATGTTCGAAAAACAGCAGGGGGAAAGGTAAAAGAATAGGAAAACAATAATGCAAGCTTTTGCATTATCTCAGATTTTATGCAACTCAAAAAGAAGAAATGGAAGAGAGCATAGCATGTCTGCTATGAGCATAGCACTGCTATGAGCATAGACTGCAGAGCATAGCACTGCAGTCTGTTATAGGGCCAAACTACATGCTTTTTAAAAAAAATGCATGCTTAAGTGGACCATTTCTGTTTTGAAGGAGAAGCAACTGCACAGAGCCCTGAACTGGATAGTGCTCCAAATTTAGGCTGGTGTTCCATGCAGTTCCCCACAGAACCCCATGCCCTGGCTCCTGTTTGCCCTCAAAGGCACTGTTTTGAACCCTTGCTCTGCTGACTTCATGCCAGGATAGACTTCCTATATGCTGCTAAACCGGGCCTTTGCAGATCAATTGGCAACTGCCCAGATAATGCCTCCTGACCCCAAAAGCCTGTCTGTGGAGTAGTCATGTTCAGACAATTTCCTGTTCACCTCTGAGGTCTCGTTTCCATTCATCCACAGTCCATTCCTTTCTTTTCTGCGGAGAGGGTTTATTGAGCAAGCCATGTAACGTACTAGATTCTGTCTCTTTCCCCCCCCAAAAGCCCTTCTGTATCTTCCACAACTGTCAGTCATCTTTCCCTTCCCGGCTCTCCGTGCCCACTAAGTTGTTCTAGCGATCTTCTTGACCTACAGTATTGTATACAACTTTCTCTCTCATATTCATGACTACCAGGGTCGTTCTCAGCTGTGCTTCCTACTGCTCCTACATAATGTAGCCAGTAGCTTCATTATTCTGCTGCAACCTCTGCACACGCAATTTCATTACGTTACTGACTCCCACGTGAAATTATCTCTAACCATTTAATCGGGAGACTGAGACTACTGTACGAAACTGAAATTCCAGCCTTTCGTTTCACAATAACAATCGCAGTAATTTTATTATTTATACTCTGCTCATCTGGCTGGGTTTCCCCCTGCCACAATGTCCAACAGCTTTCCAAAGAATCTTATACTTTTGCACTGTCTTAAAAGTGAATGTTAATTTATCCAAACGTGGGTGTCTAATAACTCAGTTCTTTGAAAGCCCCCGAATTACCTCTGCATATATTTTGCATATATTTTGCAAACACAACCAATCCCCTTTGTGCATTTTAAAAATCACTTTGGGTCCCTTCTTTACCTGCCATATGAGCAGAACCAACTAATCATTATTGCATATACTTGGCATTTGCATTGCATGCGAACTAAGCTAGCAAACTCTCAAGCGGGGAAAGGAAGCGCAGCTGGAAGTCAGCACAATAAGTTCTCGGTAATCCCATTTTCACAGAGCGGCTTTCTCGGGCATGCAAAATCTCCCCATGAAATTTCCTATAATACCCTTTAATATTGGAGGTAGCCTATAATAGTCAGTTCCTGAGCTTTAGCCACCTTTACTTGAAGACAGAGAGAAAGCATCTGCTTGCCGTTTGATAGGACTCCTTTGTAAGTAAGTTCTGTTAAAATCAAAGAGACTGACTTCTAAGGCAGCAGTCCAAACCAAGATCCACCCAAATGAGCATGTTAGTGTCCATTGGATCTCCATCTCAGCTGACCAGTTTCTGGGACAGTAGAAGAGTTTGGATTTGATATCCCGCTTTATCACTACCCGAAGGAGTCTCAAAGCGGCTAACATTCTCCTTTCCCTTCCTCCCCCACAACAAACACTCTGTGAGGCGAGTGGGGTTGAGAGACTTCAGAGAAGTGTGACTAGCCCAAGGTCACCCAGCAGCTGCATGTGGAGGAGCGGAGACACGAACCCGGTTCACCAGATTACGAGTCTACCGCTCTTAACCACTACACCACACTGGCTCTCACCACACTGGACAGTAGAGCTACACTGATGTAAGCCCCACATCCTGGCTCAGTAGGACGTGGGTGGCGCTGTGGTCTAAACCACTGAGCCTCTTGGGCTTGCTGATCAGAAGTTTCGTGGTTCGAATCCCCACAACGGAGTGAGCTCTTGTTGTTCTGTCCCAGCTCCTGCCAACCTAGCAGTTCGAAAGCACACCAGTGCAAGTAGATAAATAGGTACCACTGTGGCAGGAAGGTAAACGGCGTTTCCGTGCACTCTGGTTTCCGTCACAGTGTTCCGTTGCACCAGAAGCGGTTTAGTCCTGCTGGCCACATGACCCGGAAAGCTGTCTGTGGACAAACGCCAGCTCTCTCGGCCTGAAAGCGAGATGAGCGCTGCAACCCCATAGTTGCCTTTGACCGGACTTAACCATCCAGGGGTCCTTTACCTTATCTTCTTGCGTCCTGGCTCAGCCAGAGATACACCGGCAGTGTCATCATTCCTAATCTCGTCTTAGCCAGTTGAGTCAAGACCACCAATATAAACTCTGAAAAATGGGCCTTTCATAGCAGGGGTGAGACTTGGCTTAAACTGGATCCTAATTCAGTTTATCTTGGTCACATGACCTGGCAATTTGGCAGAGCTTACCCTGGCAAAGTGGGTGGTGAAAAGGGCTTGCTAATCCTCTGCCACTCTGAGGCTTCCTCAACCAGTAGTAGCCCCACTTCTGAAACAGAGTCTGGATTAGAAGTAATTTATGCTAGTTTAAATTAATTCTGCCAGCTTTGTTCAGATTTGGGGAAATGTTAAATTCGTTTTAATTTAATTTAAATCGTTTCAATTAGCGATCAAGTTTGAAAAATTTGAAAATCAATAAAAATGATTTGTCAGAGAAAATAATAACAATTCTGCCAGTTTCTTAGGCTTAGTCTTGCTCTGCCTGCAAATTACCATAGACTAGCATAGTTAGCTATACTTATATTCAGTGAAATCAACAGACTTAAATTCCTCAGCAGATTTTGATGTGGGCCAGTATGTCTCATAGCAGAGCGCTGCTAGGATATTTCCATTCTTGTTTCGTTCAATAACATGACAGAAACTTTTCAGATTCTTTTGACAGTAACAATGTTTAAATGGCATTATACAGACTAAAGACACGGAGCTGCAACTACTTGGAGTTTCTTATGAACAATTTGGCAGTGCTTTTTTTTTTTTTTTTTTGAGGGGGGCGTATTTTTTCACCACTCCTTGTGTGTTGCATTGGCAACACAACACGACAGGGAGACAGGATGAATGTATGGGAAGGCGACCTCGAAGCTTAGGCGAGGGTCCCTTTTATTAAGAAGCTCACACCTTGGTTAATAGTTAACAACATAGGTACATCTCAAGACACCAAATAAGGAAATATCTGCCTTAGCTGTGACACATAGCACCATGTAAGGAGTTGTTTTCCAAAATGTGACTCCCCCAAACTCCCCCCATGCTTCTTGCATGCTCCAAGCACATGCTCTCCTCATGCACCCCTCCCGTGCTCATCTTGTGACTTCCAGTAACTTCCCACCACCCTCCATTATTCTTTGTGTGCCTTTGACTCGTGTCTGCCATCCTGACGTTCAGCGCAGTTTGGTTTGCCAGCGCAACACTCTTAGCCTGGGTAAAATTACCGTGGTATGCCAACACTGTTTTACTTAGACAGGATTGGCATGGTATGCCAATGTGCCAATCCAGCATAATTCCTAATAATTCCCACACTTGTGGAAATATTTGCTTATTCGTTTAAACTGTGCTCCCCCTGCACTTTCCCTCACTCACCCTCAGCAATAGCATCTTGCAGCAAAATTGGATTGCAGTGTCACTGATTAAGTAAAATCACCCATGTGATTGATCTGGAAAGGAAAGACCAGCTTCCAAGGGGAAAAATAGCACAGGAAAAGCAACTCCAGGGACAAGAATACCACACCAGACCCTCCAAGTGCCCCTATTTTCCAGGGACAGTCCCGGATTTACTGAAGGCATCCTGGTTTCTGATTAGATCCCAGAATGTCCCGCTTTTCCTTAGGCCGTCCCTATTTTCACCAGAGAAATGTTGGGAGGGTATGGAATTATGTAACCCCTGAGCAATGGAGATAAGTAACTATACAACCTTTAGAAAACAGCCCTGCATATGGAAGGTTTTTTTAATGTTGTTGTTGTTGTTATTATTATTATTATTATTATTATTATTATTATTAGTTGGAAGCTACCCAGAATACCTGGGGCAACCTAGACAGATTGGCAGGGTATAAAAAAATAAAATGATGATGATGGAATAGGACATCCCAATTTTCATTGGAGAAATGTTCCAGGCTATGCCGTGCCAGTTTTAAAAAAGAAAAGTAAGTTAGTGTTTCCCTGAAGAAACTGGTAGTTTCCAACCTGGAAGTAAAAGGTGGCGAATATTTTGTGCAGCACTATCTAAAAACAAATGGACACACACACTCACAAAAAGCACCCCACTCCTAAACAAACAAGGTTTATTAGGCAATTTTGAGTGAGCTAACGAGACAAAAACAGCAGATACTACACAGTATACAAAGACATTATGATGGCTGCAGTCATTTTTGGAGAATGTGGATTAAAAATAGACTTAAGCCACTGTCCCGTCCTGCCCCCCCCCCCGAGTGCAGGGGTTATGTAGAAAGGCAAAAACAGATCTCCTCTGTTGACTGACATCGGTTTCATTTGGGAGCCTGCCTTCAGTTAAGATCCATCATGCGCACACTGAGTGTTATTTCAAACAAGAAGTATGTTGCCTTCCTGCCGCCCTGCTGTTACCAGTAGGTGTCTCAGCTCAGGCCAAGTGATGAGAGAAACTACCGAACCACAGGAAAAGCTGGAGAGGGGAAGGAAGGAAAAGCCCATTAACTGCCAGCATGGCTGCTCTGAAATGATCACATTCGACCCGGACCTCCTGTCGTACGGAGGAAGCTGCATTTGTAACTTGCGACTCTCAGCCAAGCCTAAGGTTGTAGCACTCCTTGATGGACAGGGGGACCTAATCCCCCCCCCCCAGCTCCAGGGACCATGAGAGAGAGGACAACGTTCAAGTTAGGGAAGAACCAAAGCTTAGACACGACTGGAGTTGCCCTGCAGGCCTGGTGAAGAAACACTGGGCAGCCAATTCACAAACAGTAACTGGTCCCCTGCCTCCCTCTGTTTTATTTTAACTTTTACTAGTTTATTTCCACTGGTCATCCCAATGCTTTGGCATTGATCGCTTACCTTCGAACATGTCAGAGCTGAAAAAGGGACAGTCTTGTGTACTTGTAACCTCTGTCCTCACACTAAGGACCACTGCTGGAGGCAGGCAGGCAGGCAGGCACGCACACACACACACACACACACACACACACACAAACACTCCACCCGCCCATTACTAGTTTCCAAAGGATGTGTTTGTAAATTGAGCTTAACATTTCCCCTCTTAAAACTTTAAAAACAGACGGTTTAATCTTGCCAAGGAAGTGGTTGGTTACATTGTGTAAAAGCTGCGACTCAAATTTACTCAGCACCATTTATTATCTGGATATGTGAATCTCTCCCCCCCCCCTCTCTCCCTCCATCTCTCTGTGTGTGTGTGTGTGTGTGTGTGTGTGTGCGCGTGTGCATGCCTGGGAAGAAAGGAAGGAGTGTGCTGGCATATATTGTGTTCTTGCGCATGCATTTACATTCACTGGAGTCAAGCAACATCGTTTTCCTTTTATGCATGCTTTCTCAGATGAAAATGCTGCAGTTTTCAACTGAGTTTACTCAGAGGCAGGTGGATTTAGGATTGCTCCGTCAAGAGCTTTAACCTCCGCAAACCAAGGGGAAAGTCTGGGTCGGGGAGAGGAGAGAGCAAGAAGCAAGCTGACAAAATGTTTACAGGCAATTCCAAATATCTCCCCCAAAGGCAGCATAGTCCAGGGTCTATCAGGAGCAGGCAACCAATTGCTGCAAAATGTGGAGAACTGGAAAAAATGGGAAACGGAGCAAACGGAAATTGACAGATCCTTCCATCCCTAATTACAGTACAGGAGGGCCTCTGCATAAACAGCTTCCCTAGGCACTGAGTGGATGCCCATTCATAAAAGTTACCAGCGTAGCATAATTGCTCCCTGTTGGTAGTCATCAAAGTGTCATATCATAAGTGTAGGTCATATTATGTGCGTACAAAGGGGTTGCTAATTTGGGATCCAGCCGGCCCATTTTAATTAAAGATTGTTACATTACCTGTGCAGCATGAGAGCCAGTAATTGTGGAGCTCATGGTTGGGGGCAGCAGCGGTAGCCTGTGAAATGACCCTAAGCCAGCCTGGGACTTGGACCAAGTTTCATGCCTTGTCTTCCCTACTAAGACCTTCATTGCTTTGGTTCCTTCCAAACCCCTTAAATTTTCAGTGTTCTGCAGAGTCGAGTCTGGTCCCTGTTCCATCCACCCCATCTCTTGTTTGCAGAGCAGCCCATTCAGACTCTAAAAAAGGCTTCCCCACTTGGAAGCCACAAAACCGACTTTACGCACACGGAAGATCTGCACGCAGAAGCAGCCTGCAGGACTCCTTTCTGGCTTGACAGTTCCTCTCCCAGATTTTGGCTGCAACACATTTAATGCGTGTTTGTCCTCTCCGTCCCTCTGCTCCGGTCACTTCAGTCAGGGAAACCCAGGAGTCACTGGCAACACTGAATTGTCAGGAGCATGAGAGGGGTTGAAGGTAGAGGCAACAGAGGAAAGAAAGTGGGGCATAAAACACAAGCCCAAAGAGACTACATATGTTGACATATGGCTTGAGAACAGCTTCCAGCAGCAATGACTAAAATAATAAGGGTAAAAATTCCATAAAGGGGTAGTTTGCTGTTTCTGCCGTAGTAAAATATTGGATTTTAAAGTCTGCTTAATGGAGTGATTTATCAGAAGCCTTTTATTTATTTTTTGGTGGTGGCTGTTGTTGTTCTGGTTGTTGTTTGCTTCCCTGCACCTCGCCGTGAGATGTGTTAAATGCACGAGCCAGAGGGATTCTTGGATGAAACCCCCAAGGTGTCCCTGCTGGTAATAAAAATCCTCATTTAGTCTGTCAGAGGGAGCTTGCCTATTGCTATTATCCCAGCCTGACACCATGAATCACAGTGGGGAATCATCCAGCCTCATCTCATTTCCCCAGGATGTTAAAAAGCTTATAACTTTTGATGTGCATGCCGAGGACTTGCAATAAATCGACAGCGGTAATGCTAACCAAATGCTCTTGTTACTGGCTCCGGGTTGCTACTTGCTCTGCAGGCTGCTCTTACGTGGCTGGTATGCTGTGTGCTTCTTCCCTCAAAGAGCTGAGAAATGTCTCACATAATTCTCACACAAATGGAAGAGGTTATTGTGCAGGGATAACGGGAGGGCGGAACATTTAAGGCAGCCAGAGGAGGAGGAGGAGGAGGGGTGGGTGGCTGCAAGAGGAATCTGCATTTTTATTACAATAATGCACCGCACATGTGCGCTCTGTTGACGGTGCATGTGCTGCACAGCTGTTAAATAATGGAACGCAACTGGTGCCGGGATAGGCTGGCGATCAAACGTAGCATCTCACCATTACTTTTAACGCTCTTTAATCCAAAGACCGCAGAATTTGGAAATCTAGTCCAGACAGTGGCTTCTCATGCTCCTGATTTCACATTGTAAGGCACGGCTGAGCGTAGGGGATTGACAATGTAGATGGTCTCCATGCAGAGACCAGGCCAAGCCACACAAAGCTAAAGCATCTCTCACATCTGAATTGTGGGGGTCTACCATGTACCTTCCATGGTACATGGTAGATCCATTATCTTACCCTATTCCAGAGCTCCCCAAGTTTGGCATGCTGTCCATCCTGTGTTTTATATAGAAAGGCAAGGGCACTCTGATAAGAAAGATCAAACAAAGACTTGGTTGTGGGTGTGGGTTCGCCAGTGGAGATATTAAACTTTCCAGCCTATGTTGACCTTATAAAACACTGAGCTTCACCTCCGGCTATTTCTGAGGTTCCTGATAAAGTTTATTGGTCCCATCTTTTTCATGACATAGCTATTAAAGCCAACTTGTAAACGCTCTGATTCTACGAAAGTTTTATATCCATTTCACTTCCACGGCTCCCTCCATAAAGAAGTGCACACAAATCCACAAACGAGAAATTAAATAGGTTCACTTTAAAATGTGGACTGAACAAAATTCTCCTCCATCCCTAAGCACCTGGAATCTCCAAAGGCAAGGCTTATAGACCTTGTTCTCCAGCTGCTTGGAGCAGGAGGAACTGCTGGGGTGACACCTGCTATGTTGCTCTCTAGTTCACCTTGGGGTAGCATTGCTTCTGCCAGCCCATCAGGATTCAGCTGATGCAAGGGACCATCGTAAGTCTATAAAGTGGCTTGCTCTGGCCTGGCTCTCTGGCCACTTTGACACAGAGTGAGCTGTCAGCAGATTGCTTATCCTTGCACTATCCCCTTCCTGCTTTATTCCATGCCATCGGCTCCGATGGTCAGAATGCTTACCTCTCCCACAGTCTGGTCAACTTTTGTTGGGATTTGATTAGATGCTAGGAGAGGACCTATCCTCCCTTCCTCATGTTAGTGAGTTCAGCAGAGTGCCATTCCTTTGCAGATTAAAAGGGAGCTTGGATAGTTTTAGCCTTTTAGTATTAATAATCCAGGATGCTTTAAGGCAGACTGGATGTTCCTGGTATTAACTCCCCACCCCCTTCTCCCTCTGAAAATAATAACCACACCACAAATTTTTTTAGTGAAAAGGTGAAACTAACATTTACTCACTCAAGAATAGCAAATACAGCAACATGATGTAGGCAGGCTAAAAATGCTAAATAAGTTACTAACGGTTACTAAAGTCTAGCTTAAAAATGGAGTCTGAGATAGAGATCAGACACACAGATGCTCTCACATTACAGACATGGTGGGGAAAAGTGTGCGCCGAGGCAGGGAAGAGCATATTAAGTTACGCCCCTTCCTGTTGGGGCACAAAAGGGAAGTGATCTCGCCAGAGGCAGAGCTAGCTGCTCCGGCAGCTGGAGCTGTACACATGGAGCAGGGGCGGGGTTAGCAGCCCACGGGGTGGGGCGGCGATGGCACCCCCCTCAGGGATGACACCCGGGGCGGGCCGCACCCCCCCACCCCCCTTCCTCCGCCAGTGGATCTCGCAGAATCATCTCTAGGAAGCACCACAGGAAAACACTATGAGCTTCAGCCCCTATTATGTGCTTATCCCAGTCAAATCAACAATATGAATTGCTGGTTTGACTGGGATAAATATCCCACACTTGTCCTGGATCTTGTCCAGTACTTTTATTTGAATAACTAGAGACACAAAGCTGTCATAGCCACAAAAGTTTGTGTGGGTCACAATGTTTCCTTTATTGCCGCCTTACATGGCCCATATTTGGTAGGCTGTTAGGTAGGCTATTATTTTGTTTACAGATGGGGAATTGGGGCAGAGAGAGAATGATTTGCCCAAGGCTAGGAAGTGACATGTTGCCCAGTTGGGGGCCATTTCCCTCTATCATCACCTTCCAAATTCCAGGTGAAAGCCATCTGAATCATTTGTCTGCTAGATAAGCCTGCCACCAAACTATTACATGTGCATATCCCTTTTCTTTAATTGAGAATACTTAAGTTTAAAATTCACCAGACTGGAGTCTTCTGTTGTTGTTTTTTTAATTTTGAGGAATGTAAATACAGTATACCTAATTTGTTTCGTAGAATAACTTTTATGCCAGGGCATTGCATGCAAATGCCAAAACAATTCTATATCCACTTTTCCTCCTCCTCCTCCTCTTCCATGTCTCTTAAAATCCCATGTTTTTACAAGTTGACTGCAGCAGTAGAGACCGGGGGGGGGGTGGAATCCCTCCCATACACAATCCATCACATTGGCTAGACATTTTATAGATGGAAAGGACTTTTCGCTCAGTTGCCTAAGGCCGGTTACTTGATTTGACAGACCAATGGCCTGATCCAACATAGCAAATCCTGTGGTTTCATGTTAATAATCAGGCTGTTTTTCGGCCTGTAGTTTTGAATCTGGCTATGCTGAGACTCTCGATACACACTGCGTTTATTTTTGTCACTGTGTTTTCAAATGTTCGCAGGGAGCTGCTGTTAACAAGCCCTGACAGATTTACGGTCACTAGACATAGTTTGGCAAATGCACACTAAAAAAAATTTTTTAAATCCTTATGATGAATTCATAGAGCAAATAAAATAAAGCAAAACAGAGATTTGCTTCGCGTAATGATGGTGTAGGGATGGCATGTGTCCAGAATTTCCCGGACGTAGCTGGGATTCGGCCTTTGGAAACAGTATCTGGGTGGAAATCACTTGAATGTCCGGGAAAATCCAGACATATGGCAACCAATGTCGGAAGCGTAGAATTCCCTTAAAAGTAGCTCAAAAACTCAACAACTTTGCCCACCCCACCAGCCAAAGTTCAACAACTTTGCCAAAAAAAAGCTCAACAACTGCTGTGCCCAGATTTTCACTTTTTTAAATATGACAGCCCTAGAATGGTGCCTTTTTAGTCTTAAAACTGGTTCACACAGTAATCTAGCAGGTAGAGTTTGCAGGCTGTGGGACATAGCAACAATTCTCAGGTTGAAATACGTTCCCCATGCATCCAGTGATCCAGGCAGCATAAAAAACAAGGTAGACTGAATGTATGGGAGTAGTGGAGGAGTATACATTCATGTGTGATCTGATATCCAGGTGCCCACAACACATTCTCTGTGCTGGGGGGATGGATTTCATGAGCCAAAGTTTCACTCCTGTGTCTCGCAGCATGTACAATAATTACTCCCTGGGTTTGTATGTGAACCAGTCCTTAGAGTACAACACTTGTGCCATTCATGGAGCACTGGAGATGTGCAACTCTGGATTATTTCTAGTCAGAGTAAGGCAACATGTTGTTGAGTGTCCATTGTCTATGCCCCATCACTTAACTGCTCCCTACCATGGTTTAGTGCAGTCCTGGCTGGCCAAGACTTGGAAAGGAGCCAAGTAAACACATGATGATGATGCAGTAATATCGCTCCAACATGGTCTGTGCAAGTCATTGCCTATCTATGCCAGTGAAACCAAATAGGCAAAATCATACATTAAGGGATTTTGTGTGTGACAAAATAACATAAGGGGGAGTGCTTCAATTGTGATGTCAATCAGAAGATTTCAGAACTCCACATGATGCATTCTAGACATTCTCTTGTAGTGTAAAGCCCAGAAAACACAAACAAGGAATTAAAAATACATAAACAATACGTACCATTCAGCTACTTCTTAATTATTTTTAAGGTATGTGAGAGCAAGAGAAAAGTCAATCTCCCCACCTCGGAAATACGAAACTAAGAAGGATTCTGTAGTTGTAGTTGGTCTAACACAGGCATCCCCTTAAAATGGTTTATGGTGGAAAGTGAATCTCTTTTACTTCCACCACAAAGCCCCTGGATCTATTTGTCGACAATTTAGCATCTTAGTCCATTTTGAAGGGGCTCCTGTGTCTGTCATTTTTATCCAGTTTAGCCAAAATGGGGTAACGCCGTAGCAATTTTTATATTGCCCATTATAGTGAAAGCAGGGTGCCAAGCTTTGTTTTATGCAAAGCACCTTTGAACCCAAAATATAAACCAAAGTGAAGAGATCAGAATTTTAAAAAATGCACAGATGCTAGAGAAAACTTGGCTGGTGCATAACATTAATATAAACGAACACCTTATACTAATAATACTTAAATACTGTGGATAAGGGTTCGTGGGACTGTGGTGTTCATCAGCTGAGACTTATCTACCCTTAGTTCAATTCTCACCTTTTTGGACATCTTTGTCCATTTCCCCAGTTCAGGAAAACTGGAGCTTGGATGTGAGCAGTTGCTATAGCAATGAAGCAGCTCAGAGAGGGAGCCAGAGGCTCCACCCCTCTCTGGCTCTCTGGCTCTTATCACGGCAGGTGATTCCATGCCTTTCCCCTTTCTGCTACATAGGTTCATGTGCTTCTGAAGCTCTATGGCCCTGGGGAAGATGGAGATGTCCTGAGAAACAGCCAGGAACCTAGGCAACAGGTGTGCTTACCACCAGTCCTAGAGCAGGGATATCCAGTTCAAACAGCTTGTCTTCAGGCAAGATCTGCCAGAGGGTCTTGTTCTCCCTGTGCCTCCTCCTTCGAGACCTCAGGTTCCAGGTTTGAGCAGGACTAAGTCCTGACAACCATGCTATGGACTTTCATCCTCCAAGTCCACTGTTTATGGAGAGCCATTCCTCTCCAAAGTAACTTGATAGACCTAAGACACAAACGCTAGTATAGAAGAAGAGTAGGCAACATGGTGCCTTCCCAAATGTTGTGAACTTCAGCTCCTTTCAGCCACAACCAGCATGGCCAATGGGCAGGGATGATGGGATTTGTATTCCCAAACATGTGGAAGGTGCCACCTGCTGCACCTGCCTTAGAGTCACTGGCAGGGACGCGGGTGGCGCTGTGGTCTAAACCACTGAGCCTCTTGGGCTTGCCGATCAGAAGGTCGGCAGTTTGAATCCCCATGACGGAGTGAGCTTCTGCCAACATAGCTGTTTGAAAGCACACCAGTGCAAGTAGATAAATAGGTACCACTGTAGTGGGAAGGTAAATGGCATTTCCATGCGCTCTGGTTTCCATCACAGTGTTCCATTGCGCCAGAAGCGATTTAGTCATGCTGGCGACAAGACACGGAAAGCTGTCTGTGGACAAACACCGGCTCCCTCAGCCTGAAAGCGAGATGAGCGCCGCAACCCACTGCCAAAGGAACAGGGGTGCGGAGGAAGCAGACTGCCCCTGGCACCACTATTCCGGTAGGGTGCCATCGCAGCAGTCCCCCCGGACACGTGCCGTGCACCCCCCGTGCGCCGGGAGTCACACCGCCAGAACGCACGCCATGACCCTGCGGGCGGCGCGCCATGCCCCCTGGATGCATGCCACACCCCTGGGGGCACCAGCCACGCCCCCAGCATGCAGCTTCACCACTGTCGCAACCCCATAGTCTCCTTTGCCTGGACTTAAACATCCAGGGGTCCTTTACCTTTTTACCCCTTTTTTTTAGAGTCACTGGCAGTTCACTGACTCCTTTTAAAAAATGGGGATAATTTTCACCTTTGCTCCAGAATTGCTGTGCTGTTGGATGGTATGGTGGAGGGATAGCACAAAGCTGATTCAGAATATGACAGCAATGCTGACACAAGGAACACCAGCACAATCATTGGGAAGGGGAATAATGTTCTCTTGAACTTGTAAATATAAAGCCATCAGTATGGAGCTGGGCATGATGCAACATGTAGATAGGACCAGAGCAACACAGCCTTCAGTAACCAACAGCTGTTCTGTAGTAATTGCCATGCTCGCAGTAAATCTCGATGGCATGGCAGCCAAATACCCGTGGGCAACCAGGATCCTCTTCCCCTGCTACGTTCGCACCAGCTGAGCTACGCCAATACAAGAACAAGCATGTGAAATATGCCCAACAAACTCAGCACAGCCAAGGGCACTGCACATCAGGGCAGCGAACAGAACACACCCAGAATTAATCCGCCAGCAATTTATGAGGGTGAATAAGAGCCAAAATCAAGGCATCAACTTGCACTATTTTATCATTATCAGAAGAAGAAGAAATCAAGACGAAAGTGCCAAATGAAAGAAGAATTTCATGATGCGCATTTCATGAGCACTTAAAAAAAATTGAAAATTATTTTCTGAATCTTATCTTTCTATCTTTCACTTTTAACCTCTTTCCTACCCTTTTTCTTTCTCTGTGTCTTTCACCCCTCCCTTTTCGTGTTTTTATTGTATTTAGATAAAAGTCTTGGTTTGGCTAAAAAAAGGAAAAAGGTATTAGGTTTTGTAGTTTCTTCCATGAACCTTAATAGAATTATTTTATTAAAAAAAAAATCTGCACGATACAAGATAGAAGAGAATAAATATCAGTTTAAGGTCCAGACTTTAGAAAGGCTGTAGGTCCGTGACAGACCCCATGCCTTGTAAGCAAGAGTATGGCTGGGATTAAGATTCCCACCTGAAACCTTAGAGACCTGAGACCAATGTAGATTTTACAGAGCTAGAAAAATCAATGGTCAACTCTGTAGTTCTAATGTTTAGTTAGTTTGTAGGAAACATCAGGGCCAGTGCAAGGCACTAAAGCACATAAGACAGACAGTTACCACCTTCCCCCTCCTGCTGCCCTCCTCTGCACAGTTTTTGAGAGGAAAGAGCTGTAGCTACGTGGCCATTTCCTATGTCCTATGTTGCAGGGTTGCAGGTGGCGCTGTGGTCTAAACCACTGAGCCTCTTGGACTTGCCAATCAGAAGGTCGGCAGTTCGAATCCCCACAGCGGGGTGAGCTCCCATTGCTCTATCCCAGCTCCTGCCAACCTAGCAGTTCGAAAGCACACCAATGCAAGTAGATAAATAGGTACTTCTGCGACGGGAAGGTAAATGGAGTTTCCATGTGCTCTGGTTTCTGTCATGGTGTCCCATAGTGCCAGAAGTGGTTAAGTCCTGCTGGCCACATGACCCGGAAAGCTGTCTGTGGACAAACACTGGCTCCCTCGGCCTGAAAGTGAGATGAGCGCCGCAACCCCATAGTCGCCTTTGACTGGACTTAACCGTCCAGGGGTCCTTTATCTTTTTTTTTTTTTTTTACCTTTCCCTGCTGTTGCCCTAGTGGTAGCAGCACTAACACTCCGAAGATTTTCAGGGACATTTCACTTCTCACTTCCATGCTCTGATGGAATCCTTCAGAGCAATGCATTTAGGGTGAGGCGGCCCCAGAGGGAGCTTGTGCCACCACAACGGCCACGATGATGGCAAATACTGATGAAAGCTTAACAGCGTCTTAATGCAGAGGCAACTAAACATTAACTATGGTTTGCTGCCATAACAGCAAAATGACAGCTAGCCAGGCATCCCCCAGGGCCGCCTTACCCACAGAGCTTCAATCATAGAATTGTAGAGGAGGAGAATCCTAGAAGGGACCACAAGGATCCCCTCATCCAACCCTCTGCCATGCAGGAATCTTTTGCCCAACATGGGGCTCGAACCCATCAGATTAAGATTCTCATGCTCTGCTGACTGAAGAGATCTACCTTCTGTCAGTGTGGTTATCTGATCCTATTTCCAAATCAGCAATGGCTACTGGGCACTTAAGATTTCTAGGAACAAGAAGAACTGGAATAAAAATAAACATTCTAAGATCCGAGAACCAAAAGGTTCTGACGTCTCGCCAAGCAACCATCTCTTATCAAAATCACTTTCCAGAACAGGTGCTTTTGATGCGCACCCTTCCAACTTCCCCCTTTATCTGTCTTTTTCCACAGGTATCAACTGTGAGCTGGAAATTGACGAGTGTTTGTCACAGCCTTGCCTGAACGGCGGAACCTGTCATGATAGACTGGGTGGCTATTACTGTTCCTGTCCACTTGGCTTCCTGGGTGATCTCTGTGCTGTCAACATTGATGAGTGTGCAAGTCAGCCATGCCTCAATGGGGGGCAGTGTACTGATGGTATCAACGGGTACGTAATCTCAGTGTTGGGAAATGTGCTTACAACAGATGACAAGCACTTGTTACCTTTATCCTAATAGACTGGAATCACCTCTAGGCCAGGTAGACTGAGAATGTGAATATTATTATTATTATTATGAAAATTTAACCTTTCTCTGATTCCAGCTAGAATCTGGGTATATTTAGAAATATAGCGGAGACCTCAACCCAGCCAAAAAGGAAAAAATATTATTTTTCTCTAAAATATGATCCTTCCATTTATGGTGTGCGAAGGAAGCTGCTTTCCTTAGGAATATATTTTAGGATTCAAAACTGGGGGTAATGAATAATACAGTGGATGCTCGGGTTGCGAACATGATCCATGTGGGAGGCATGTTCGCAACCCGTAGTGCCGCGTTTGCGTGCGACGCAATTTGGCACTTCTGCACATGCGCAAAGTGCGATTTAGCGCTTCTGCGCATGCATGAGCACCAAAGCCCGGAAGTAACCCGTTCCGGTACTTCCGGGTTCGGCGCATCCGTAACCTGAAAACGTGCAACCCGAAGCGATCGCAACCCGAGGTATGACTGTAAAATAATAGAGCTTTAGATTTGGACTTGGAATTGTACAGTAATTGTTTATGCCACTAAACAGGTCATCTAGTTCATCCTCTTGCTTAGTGTTGGAATTTACATTGTCATAATAATGATAATAATTTATTATTTATACCCCGCCCATCTGGCTGAGTTTCCCCAGCCACTCTGGGCGACTCTCAACAGAATATTAAAAACACAATAAAACATGAAACATTAAAAACTTCCCTAAACAGGGCTGCCTTCAGATGTCTTCTAAAAGTCAGATAGTTGTTTATTTCCTTGACATCTGATGAAAAGGCATTCCACAGGGCGGGCGCCGCAACCAAGAAGGCCCTCTGTCTGGTTCCCTGTAACTTCACTTCTAGCAGTGAGGGAACCGCCAAAAGGCCCTCGGAGGTGGACCTCAGTGTCCGGGCTGAACGATGAGGGTGGAGACACTCCTTGAGGTATACTGGGCTGAGGCCATTTAGGGCTTTAAAGGTCAGCACCAACACTTTGAATTGTGCTCTGAAACGTACTGGGAGCCAATGTAGGTCTTTCAGGACCAGTGTTACATGGTCTCGGGGGCCACTCCCAGTCACCAGTCTAGCTGCCGCATTCTGGATTAGTTGTAGTTTCCGGGTCACCTTCAAAGGTAGCCCCACGTAGAGCGCATTGCAGTAGTCCAAGCGAGAGATAACTAGAGCATGCACCACTTTGGCAAGACAGTCTGCGGGCAGGTAGGGTCTCAGCCTGCATACCAGATGGAGCTGGTAGACAGCTGCCAGATGGACACCCAGCCTCTTTTTAAATACCTGCTTCAATGAACACCCATAAGCTCCACTTATACATCAGAACAGAGGTGGCTCACCTGTACCCTCCAGATGTTGCTGACTGCATAATCCTTTGGCTATTATGACCAAGCCTGATGGGAATTGTAGTTCAGCAACATCTGGAGGGCACAGATTTAGCCATCCATGCATTAGAGCAGGGGTGTCAAACTCCGGCCCTCCAGATGTTTTGAGACTACAATTCCCATCATCCCTGACCACTGGTCCTGTTAGCTAGGGCTGATGGGAATTGTAGTTCCAAAACATCTGGAGGGCCGGAGTTTGACACCCCTGCATTAGAGGGTCTAAAGCAGTGATGGGAGGCCTGTGGTCTCCCAGATGTTGGGTATCAAAGCAACTACTTAGCAACAACTGCCAGGCAAGCCCTGGAAAAACAAAACCCACTAAAGTATCAAAACTTTGAATTTGTGTGTGAGAAAAACAAAATACAGAGTACCAAATTAAAACCAGTTAAATATTGCCTGGTTCTCATCTCACGGAACTGACAAACCTATGGCTGGGTTAGGTAAAGGTAAAGGGACCCCTGACCATTAGGTCCAGTCATGTCCGACTCTGGGGTTGCGGCGCTCATCTCGCTTTATTGGCCGAGAGCCGGCGTACAGCTTCCAGGTCATGTGGCCAGCATGACAAAGGCGCTTCTGGCGAACCAGAGCAGCGCACAGAAACGCCGTTTACCTTCCCGCCAGAGCGGTTCCTATTTATCTACTTGCACTTTGACGTGCTTTCGAACTGCTAGGTTGGCAGGAGCAGGGAACCGAGCAATGGGAGCTCACCCCGTCGCAGGGATTCGAACCGCCGACCTTGTGACCAGCAAGCCCTAGGCTCTGTGGTTTAACCCACAGCGCCACCTGGGTCCCTACTGGCTGGGTCCCAAATGGCTGGGTTACACAACTTCAAACCGCTGACTGAATCTTCTACCTGACTAAAACACAAAACCAGCATGTCAAGAGGAAGGCTAGGCTAGAACCTTCCTCACTGACACCCATTTATTTTTGCACAGGAAACATTTTTTGTATGGGGGTGTATTTATTCATGGGAGACACCCAACCAGTAGGCTGAAGTGATACAGCCCAAAGTCCCAGATAAAGAGAGTTTTGCCACCTCAATGACAGCTGAGCCAGAGTTTCCCAATGACTGGATACGAATCCATTTCAAGATAACTGCAATATCTGAATCCAATGAATTGTGGTGGTGGTGGTTTTTAAAAAAGAGAGACCTGTTCAGATTGAAATGGTTTCTGATCAATAGCTGAGCGGTCTCAAAAGCAGACTTTGGAATTAAACATTGAACGCATAAAGCGTTGCATTCTCCTGTCGCGGCAGAACAGATGTCACACAGAGGGAGAATTCCCTGTTCTGCTTGAATTGAACAATAGCAATTATTTATGCCACTATGCAGTCGGTGTATGCCAATAAAGCTGTCCACTGAACTAATCTTTCCAATAAAGACACAGGTTTTCTGCTCTCATTAGATAAACTGAAATGCAAATGAGCACTATGAGTGTCATGAAAGGCTTAGAGGACACACCAGCCCAGAGAGCTAGACAAACGTTTATTATCTCTCTTAAAAAAGGAACAGAACAATAACAGGAGACTCCAGGCTCTTGCCAGATACTACAAAGGCTAGTGCCACCCACTCACTATTTAATGACACTATCCATGCACACTTTGCAAAGGTGACACTCAAGACAGTTTTGTATTGAACGGCGATGGTTGTTTTAAAGTAGACCATTTGATTTTGGAGAATGCAAATTCAGGAGCATGCATATGCACATGAACTGTGAAAATTAAAAGTTCACCTTTTGACTATTGGAAGTATAAATCTGCCCATTTCAAATGTAAGGTTTTCACCAAACGAAAAGCAAAATTTCATGTCAGATCTAGGGATTACGGGGGGAATGGTTTGCCTTTTATGTGAACCTCTCATCTAGAAACTTTCTTACTCGGGAACACCTGCCGTACACTGGTATTATATTTTCTGATTTAATATTGGGGGAAAGAAATGCATATTATAGAAGAAGAGTTTGGATTTGATACCCCGCTTTATCACTACCCAAAGGAGTCTCAAAGTGGCTAACATTCTCCTTTCCCTTCCTCGCCCACAACAAACACTCTGTGAGGTGAGTGGGGCTGAGAGACTTCAAAGAAGTGTGACTAGCCCAAGGTCACCCAGCAGCTGCATGTGGAGGAGCGGAGACGCGAACCCGGTTCACCAGATTACGAGTCTACCGCTCTTAAACACTACACCACACTGGCTTCTTAAGATAGATTCTTAAGAAGCATGACTCATTGGGAATATGAAGCATTGGGTGCTAGGCAAATTGTGAAAAAGAGAAGTGGAGGCTGCTGAAATGGAATAGAGAAGTAAGTGAGATAGGCAGAAAATGAAGAGGGAACTTGGACAGGAAATCAGAAGTTGTACCAAGGTGTATAGCTATAAGATGCTCTGATGAATCAAGGCTGGGGAAACTGTGGTTCTCTGGATGAGACTGGACTCTGATTCCCATCATTCATTGACCCAGCTAGTTGGGTCAGATGGAAGCTGGAGCTAAGGATGGACAAATCTATTCCTTTCAGTTCTGTAAGTTTCTCATTTTTTCCAATCTTAAATTCAGTTCTCGCTCCACATTCCTACAACAATTCGCATTTAAAAAAGAAAATCCTCATGAAAATTCACCCACATTTTAGTGCAAAGTTCTCCTAGGGAACATGTTTCTGTATGCTGCTTGGACTAATATGTACATTTTGCAAGAGATTTCCCTGAATGCATTTTTGTATGCTGTTTGCACTAATATATACAGTGGTCCCTCGACTTACGAAGTACTCAACATCCAAATTTTTTGATTTACGAATGAAAAAAGTGGCCGCACGCCTACGAATTTTTTGACATCCGAATGGAAATTGTTGCCGGTTTTAGATGCGGTTTTTTCGACTTATGAATTTTTCCGAATATTTTTTCTCCCAATGCATTCCTATGGGAAATCGCTTTTTTCGACTTACAAACTTTTCGACCTACGAATGTCCATTCGGAACGGATTAAATTCGAGGGACCACTGTACCTCTTAATGTTACGCTAGTATATGCATTTTTTGCACACAGTACTTGGGCAGAGAACCTTATTGCAAAATGTGGAGAGTGCAAATTTCAAGAATAGCTGTGTTTCGGTTTGCACATTGTTTAGAAAAGTATGAATTTGGTAGGCTTGCCTTTAAAGGGAAACCTAATAATAATAATAATAATAATAATAATAATAATAATAATAATAATTTCCCATCTCCAGCTGGAGCTCAACAACAACTGAAGGGCTACAGGTTTCCCATCTCTGTAATAAACACATCTATGGTTAGGGTGGAGTCTCCCCCTCCAGGCCCCCCTCCTACACATGCTCATTCTCTATGGATATGGGACATCCAAGGGGCTATGGACCACTGCAAGAGTGTAGAAGAGGCAGTCAAGTATGAAAGGGCACATTCTGAATCTGATTCAATATAAAAAATTAAAGAAACATACCAGGGAGGGGCCTTGATGCAACAGCTGAGAAAGAAGGGTGGAAGCAAATGAGGGTCTGGAAATCTTTGCATGAGCGCAGAGTTTTCAAAGAGGAGCCCACAGACTGAGGATGGCATTGATTTAATCAATTTTATTGCAATGCAGGTATAGTTGCAACTGTACAGGCAGCGGATATATGGGCCTTCACTGTGAAACGTTAATTCCTTTCTGCTGGTTCCACCCGTGCCTCAACAATGCTACCTGCGAGGATGCAGTGGAGACTTACATATGCCACTGCTGGCCAGGTAAACTCTGTTTTCTCTCTCACACAAGCTCCCCTCTCTTTAACTGCTGTGAGCTCTCTGTGTAAACAAACAATAAAAATAAATTAAACGATGCGCCATAGCAGCCTAAATTCTATGCAGGCAGTCCCTCCCCCCCCCCACGGTTTACCGAGGGGTTACATTCTGAGGCACCATGCGTGTCAGTGAAGTCGTGTATTATTGAAACCCATTGAAAAAGCCTGCAAACACCCTGTTCCGCCCTTTTGGTGAGGTTTCAGCGACGTCTTTATGACATTTCTGGGTCACTTCCAGGTTTTATGCGATGTGCCATCCTATGCCCTTTTAAAATGTGGGTGGTTTTTTTGGGGGGGGTACTGTGTTTTAATTTTGATTGTATATTTTGTGGTTTTGTATTTTGGTTTTGTTCTGTGAACCGCCCTGAGACCTCCAGGTATAGGGCAGTATATAAATTATAATAATAATAATAATAATAATAATAATAATAATAATAATAATAATAATAATTAATTATGTGCGTATACACAGTTGCACACATGCTGAATGTGCGTAAACGGGGTTTGGGCTGGGCCTGCCTGCACCAAAATATGCTGAATATTATTATTAGGCAATTGAAACAAGTTTATCATATACGGATTTAGTATGCATTATTTATTCCATTCCTTCTAATTGCAGAGTGAAACAGTGAGATATACAGGACCCTAATGGTCCAGGTCTGGAAGCCCTGCATAATCCTACTATATGGCAATTTCACAAGGCATTGCCAGAAAATGTTGCCGTGGCTTTTAAAAACATAAATATGTTTAGATTCTCTGAATGGCATGGTCCGCACTGGCTACCAAATCCAGCAGCTTTTATGCACTTGCATGGAATTGCTGAAGATCACCCTGCCTGCACTTCTTCTGATTTGTTTTTTTATTTTTTAAACTGGTGCAATAGGGAACAGCAGTGTGCACCTATTGAATGGGTGGCTCTTCCAGCTCTTAGTTAGTGATGATAGGCCGAGCGACTGTGACTTCCCTGCAAGCCACTGATTGAGTCCATGTGTCTTGCCTGGCTGAAATTCTATCCAACTCCTCTTTCCATGGCTTTCATGCCAAATACATGCACTGGCTCCCCATCTGCCCAGGGAAGTTCGCCTGGCACCTTCATTATACACCTTTAGGCACCAGGCAAAAACGTTCCTTTTTAACCAGGCCTTTGGTTGATCTATGCCCTTTTAAAATGTGGGTTTGGGGGGGGGCTATTGGGTTGTTGTTATTTTTATTGTGTATTTTGAGGTTTTATATCTTGCTTTTATTCTGTGAACTGCCTTGAGACCCCCAGGTATAGGGCAGTATATAAATTCAATAAATAATAATAATAATATAAAAAAGATGGATACAGAAGTGGGTTGAGTTCGCCTACACCAGGGGTAGGCAACCTAAGGCCCAGGGGCTGGATGCGGCCCAATTGTCTTCTCAATCCGGCCTGCGGGCGGTCCAGGAATCAGCATGTTTTTACATGAGTAGGATGTGTCCTTTTATTTTAAATGCATCTCTGCGTTATTTCTGGGGCCTGCCTGGTGTTTTTACATGAGTAGAATGTGTGCTTTTATTTAAAATGCAACTCTGGGTTATTTGTGGGGCATAGGAATTTGTTCATTTCCCCCCTCAAAATATAGTCCGGTCCACCACATGGTCTGAGGGATGGCCCCTTAGATGTTCTGCAATATTATCTTTGCTGCTTCCACAGCGAATATAGCACAAGCCCAAATGATGAACCATGTGATCGCTGTCCTAAACAACCTCAAGTTACAACCCCTTCTCAATTCTGCAGGCTATGCAGGGTCTCACTGTGAAACGGACATAAGCGAGTGTAGCAGTAATCCCTGCCTCCATGGGAGTGAGTGCGTGGAACTATCATGGTCGAGCTGGTATGGAAGAATACCAGAGCTACCCTCGGAGTTCAGCTACCAGAGAGCATCGGGTTATGTGTGCAGCTGCCGTGCAGGATTCACAGGTAATGCAACCTCCAGATTTGTAGACTTGGTATTTTTAAGTGTCGCAGTCTGAAGGGTCCCTCTGGTGGACTTGCGCTGCAATAGAGGCTTAGGGCTGTTTTGTAAGCAGACGATTTGCCTTATTAGAAGAACTAACCACTATAAACTGAAACAGACATGGGGACAAATAGAAGAAGACGCCTTCACCCCGGCGTGGTTCCCCTTTATCACATACACAGCCCAACAAGGCAACAAGAACCTGCCGACAACATATGAATCAATCTGGCTAACCTGATCCAAAACAACACACACACACACAAAAATCTCACTACAGCCAACCAAAGGCAACCAACTGCACACCTCAACTTCTTTCACCACCAAGGAAATACAACAAGCGAATAGTAAGAGAACCCACACAAGGAACGCTGACACAAAACCCCACACATACACAAAGTAGAAGAATAGAACCATAACCACCCGACCCCAACCTGCTTACCATTCCCCCCTCTTTCCATCTCTTTAAACAAAACAGAGCCAAGCCGTTCTATCCTGTTTCCACTTGCTTTTTTTATTTAATCTGCTCCACTTGGTTTATTTAAACCAATGACTTGTACATTGACTACTAATAATGAATCATATGTTGTAGATATTATTGCAAAATTATTATGCTATTTTTTGCAATGTACAAATGACATTAGAAGGCTTGGTCTTTTTATTTATACCGTTTATAATTCCTATGATCCTTGTTTGTAAGCAAACGATTTCATACATAGCTATGCTCCCGTATGGAAGAAACCAGGGGTAGAACCTGCATCTTTTGTAACTTTAAAAATCTAATTTTAAAACAATATTCTTGGTAGTGAATATGAGCAAAGTCCTTCTCAGTTGCTGATTCTGAAAAAGGACAAACAGAACACCGCCGTGATGGGAACAAGTAATTCCTTCCATTTGCAGGGAAATGTGCAGGCTCCGTTTCATGTTGCACCATCAACAAATTAATGAAGCCCTTGGCTGATTAGAGATTGCTGTAATTCGTTTGACAGTTAACTGAGAGCATGGGCCCATGGGTTCATGAATGTCCAGCAGTCACCTCCAGCAATGACAGGGGATTCATGAGCATATTTCCTAACAATTCTTCCAGGGTCAGTGAGTGGGACGCACATTGCTTGTTCAATAGGTTGGTCAACACACAATATTTCTGAAGGTCAGTTGCTGTCAGGGGCTGGCTGGACGAGGAGGAGTGGTGGGAGGTTCCAGCAGGAGAACCCCCTAGAGAAGCCAAGGGAGTGGTGGTGGGATCCTGAAGATAGGTCAGAGGATCGAAAGGGGTGGGCAGAATGGTTGGATGCTGAACAAGCAACAGGCTTCAGTGAGAGAGAGGAAGAAGAGGCAGAAAGCACTGCAGATGTAGGTCTGGCAGCGGAGGAGGAGGTGAGGGCTGAGGCTGGAACAGATTCAAAGGAGCCAGCCAGTCCTACTGTATTCTGCTCCCTTCCTCCCTTGTCTCCAAAGGCATGGAGGGCTTTGCATGTAGAAGAGCAAAGAGCTCAGAGAGCACAGAGAGTCCGTTCCCAACAGAGTTTAAGACTGGTGGGGAAAGAGCTGGACAGGGAGGAGACTTAGGGGAGGCACAGATTGTCAGGTCTGGAAATTGGTTTACTGGAGCCAGTCTTGCTCATAGGCTTCTTTGTTTGGATTCTGCTTCCTTGAATAAAGAATCAACTTTACTGCTCATCTCTGAGTCTCTGTGCTGACCTGCAGCTGAACCAACCCTGAGAGTTGCCCTCCTAGATAGAGCAGTCTCAGGGCTGATCGACACCTTACAAAGGGGGTTTGAGAGAGAGCATAGCCAATGAGTTGTTTTTGGGTTGTGATCTGGCTGAGTTGCGGTGGAGCTGGGTGTGTCATAATCTCCACCCACCCACCCCACCAATCTCATAACTTTATCATGACTGTGACTCACCACGGATGGGCACAGCCCATATTCCAGCTATACCAATTCATTCTTGTGAATTGGTCTCTCTAAAAGGTTGCTGTATAAAACTTTGAGCATCTGGACCAGTCCCTTGCTCGTAAACCTCAGGAAACATCCAGTTGGTCTTGGAGCTGCAAAAGTCATTTTAGAAACACACGCATTGTCAAGGATTCTCTATTATCCCGCACCACCGCCAACAAAATGCCGCAGATTAAGACTGCTCTCACTGTAATCCCACTTTGTGTGAAATTTACACTCCTGTTATTACTATCCCACATGGCATACTAACACATGGGTGATATATCACATATATCTCACTAAAAAATAACTGCTCCTTTCTCCCTGTTATCCAACCACTTCAAATCTACCATATTGGCCTGAATATAAGCCACACCCAAATATAAGCTGCACCTAAAAAATTGGAGGGGGGGAAATACCTGAATATAAGCCCCTCCCTTCCTCGCTTCTCCTGGCTGCATACTGGGCGGGGGGAGCCGCTCTGCGTTGCTGGTGGCCTTTCCCCTTCCTCTCTCTCTCTCCCTTCCCAGCCTTGGGGGCGAGGGCGGGGGACTATGCGTGGGACTATGGGTGCCGCTTCACCGCGCTCCTGGCGCTGTTTGCCCCGCGCTGCTGGCTGCATACCGTAAGGTCGTGAATATAAGCTGAACTTTAACTTTTCACAGTCGGAATTTTTGGAGAAAGTGATGCTTATATTCAGGCCAATATGGTATTGCATTTACTTAATAGTTCAAACCCTTTCCCCACTGTCAAACCCAGTCACTCAATAATCACACTCCATGCACCCACAGTACCATATACAGTTGTACCTTGGTTGTTGAACGCCCTGGAACTCGGACGTTTTGGCTCCTGAACGATCAAAACCCGGAAGTAACTGTTCCAGTTTTCTAACGTTCTTTTGGAAGCTGAACGTCCGACGGGGCTTACGATTAGCTGCAGGAGCTTCATGCAGCCAATCAGAAACTGCGATTTGTAAGTCGAATACTTTGGAAGTCGAACGTACTTCCGGAACGGATTCCATACGACTTCCAAGGTACGACTGTACTGATTTCTTTTTTCTTTTTCCCATATACCTTTTATTAATTTTCATTATATACATATATATACATAAATATACATATTTTAACTCATATTGTGTTACATTAGTTCATTCCACTTTATTCCAAAACTTTGACTTCCAATCTTCTTTCTTCTGTCTTCTTTAAATAAATCCTTTATTTTTCGCATTTGTCTTTTCCTATTTCCATTCCTTTTCTCTTTCTTTTTCCCTAATTGATTTAGTCATATACATCTTTCTAAATATACAGTTTTGTTTTTCCACTTCACATTACAAGGTCTATCTCAGTGATTCAATATTCAGCACATCTTGTCTATATAATCCAGAAACTTCCCCCATTCTTTTTGAAAAGCTTCATTACGACTGTACTGATTTCTGACTTCAGTAAAACACTCAAAACGTTCAGCAACCAATACTCATTGTACAGATGCAACAGCAGGTGAAAAGCCGAAGCAAAAAACAAATTCCAATCATTTCCATCTCCTCTCTCACTAGGACCAAGACCAACACCGTCTCTCCACCCCTTAACTAGGGAGATTTAGCCCTTCTCTGCCAACAGACTTCACCTGCAGAGGGAGTTCTTGCTGTGAACTCTGTCCTGGGCTGGGAAAGAGATCTAACATCAGCTGCTGGGCTTAAGCCTTCAATAAGGTCAAGGAAGGAAATGGTAGGCTAGAATTGAGTTGTTTTGGCTGTGAGATCTCTTGGACATGCTTTGCAAGCTACTGTGAGTGGGGAAATGTCGGCCTTCATTATACTGTTCACAGCCTAGGCCCTCCTTGCCTGCAGGTACCATTTGGGGTGGGCTTTTCATAAAGGACTCTGCTAGCTGCCTCTCTTCCAGCACCACTATTCATCTTGGCATCTTAAATCCCCAGGGGGACTCTCTCGACATCTTTAGTCCTTTCCTGCTGCGTCAAGCCAACGCAAAAGAGAAGAATGTCACGGCACTGGAAACGTATGTGCATTAATTTCTTGGCACAAGAATCACAGATTTGGAAAAGACCTTGGAGTCCAGCCTTCTGCTCAGTGCAGGATCTGTGACCACAACATCTCTGACGGATGGCCATCCATCCTCTGCTTAGATACCTCCAGAGAGAGAGGCACTCTGCACCATTGCCAAACAGCTCTTCCTGTTAGGAGGTCTCTCTTAATGACGAGCTAACATCTGCTGACCTGTCATTTCCACCAATTAGTCTTAGTCCTGCCTTCTGAAGCAAAACAGAACAAGTCTTCTCCATGTTCTGCAGGATGGACCTTCAGATATTTGAAGACCGCAATCATGTGTCCTCTTATTTTTTTTCTCTCCTCCACATTAAATGTACCTGCCTCTTTCAACTGTTCCTCATAGGACTTGGCTTCTTGACCCCTCACCTTCCTAGTCACCCTCCTCTGGTCTTGCTCCCCAGTAGATTGTCCTTCTTAAAATGTGGCACCCAGAATTGGGCACAGTATTCAAGATGTGTGCTGACCAGCATAATATACAATGGAACTATGCCTTCACCTGAGCTCAACACTATGCTCTGTTAGTACAGCCTAAGTTTGCATTAGGTTTTTTTAGCAGCTTCATCGCATTGCTGGCTCATGTTCAGGTTATGATTGACTATGACACCTAGATCCTTTTTACATGTACGGCAGCTAGGGATGGATGAATCTGTCAGTCTTGGTGTGTCTTGGTTTCTCGTTTTTCCAATTTTTAGTTCAGTTTGCAATATTCCAGTATCAGCGTGTGATTGTTATGATTTCTAAGTCCTCATGAAAATACATAAGTATTTTGGTGCATGTGTCTCCTAACATACACATTTTAGCAAACGATTTTCCTAGATAAACTGCATCTTGGATGTTATTTCCATGCACCACATTTTACAATCAGGAATATACATTTTGGTGCACATTTCTCTAAAAGACACATTTTATTAGAGGTTATCGTCCACACACTTTCGCTGCGCAGATACTGGTGGTTAGGTAATACCTCTTTTAAACTGTTTAGCAGAGTTTATCTCCTTTCTCTTGCGGAAGTGGTGTGCAATGACATAGTTGTTATAAAGATGACTCACAAACTCTGTAAAGTCTCGGTCAAGAGATTTTATTCCCAGTCCGGGTACAAGCATTACAGTAGCAAGGATATTTTCAATTGTTAAAATAAACAGCAATTAACAGTACACTTTCAAACAAAAGTCTTATCTCCCACACGTCGTAAATTACAGCAACAGTCCTTCAGCAGAATTTACAGGCAATACTCTTCGGACAGACGTTTGCTATAAGGCGTCTGCAAAAACGAAGCCGAATGGTCGTCTTATTGGCCCTTCCAGCCGATGCCAATTAAGCTCAGAGTGCCACTCCCATACATAAAGGAAAAACTCTGGAACCTTCTAGAAACTTTCTACTTTTGTTTCTTTGCAGAATGATTCCCTAACACATTTTTGCACTTCGTTTTTGATTGGAGGAGTTTGGATTTGATATCCCGCTTTATCACTACCCAAAGGAGTCTCAAAGCGGCTAACATTCTCCTTTCCCTTCCTCCCCCACAACAAACACTCTGTGAGGTGAGTGGGGCTGAGAGACTTCAGAGAAGTGTGACTAGCCCAAGGTCACCCAGCAGCTGTATGGGGAGGAGAGGAGACGCGAACCTGGTTCACCAGATTACGAGACTACCACTCTTAACCACTACACCACACTGGGGGAATTGCATTGCACAATTTGAAAAAGTGTGACTTTTGAAGGACAGATGTACTACAATCTATGTCTATCATTTGAGGAACTGTAAATTAGGCAGGTTTACATTGAAATAGCTTCTGCATCCCTAACTGCTACCAAGCCATGCCTCATCTTTGAGTCATCTCTCATACACAAAGCCCACTGGATGGCTCCTTATCTCTTATTCCCCATGTGCCTCTCAGTACCATTGCATAATAAGCAACAATGATTTTGGACAATGGAGGTATTAACAGTGGAACACACTCCCCTGGGAGGTAGTAGACTTTCCTTCCTTGGAGGTTTTTAAGCAGAGGTTGGATGGCCATCTGCAATGGATTCTTTAGTTGAGGTTCCTGCATTGCTTGGGGTTGGGCTAGATGACCCTCGGAATCCCTTCTAACTCTACAGCTCTATGATTTAATAAGGACACAATTCTAACTTAGGGGCTAGGAGCACTGGGGGAAAGGGCAAAGTGATTCACTGCTTCCTACTGCCATCTTCTTTCATCCACCGAAGCTACCAAGATCCCTGGAGGTTCATGCTGGAGGGAATCCAGCAGACTGATATTGATGACTGGTGGTGATTGTTGCATTCCAAAGCCTGCTGTTCTGAAAGCCATAGGCATTCTCGATATCAGTTCTGCATCAGCTGCCTGATTTAGCTTGGAGGGGAGAGGAATAAAGGCAGCCAAACCCCTTACAGGAATGGACAGATCTGTCAATTCTGGTTTCCTCTCCGTTTCTCCTTTTTCCAGTCTCCACATTCAAGTTCAGTTCTCCACATTTCCAAATCAGTTTTCTATTTTTTTTAGAAGTCTTTATAAAAATTCACCATCATGTTAATGCAATCTTTTCATCGTATGCACATTTTTGTACGCAATTCTACCTTATATACACATTTTCGCAAAGTAATTTCCCCAAATATAGTGCATATTTTCATTAGCATATGCATGCACAGTTCCCTCTATTATATGGATTTTTGCACACATTACTTGGTTGGAGAACTGTATTGCAAAATTCAGAGAAGTGTGAATTTTGAAGGATTGTAGTAATTGTAAATTAGGTAGGTTTTTAATGTGAACTGAATTGAAATTCTCCCCCAGCAGAACAAGACTCTAGTTTGTTTCCTTGCCGTAACAAATTTTGAGATACATTGTTTCCCTATCCATAGCTTTCTTATCTTTCCCATCTCTGTTGCAGTCCAACACTGAAATAACTGGGGGGGGGAGAGATGGGGGCAAACTTCTCCCAGTTGCACCACCCTCTTCTGAAACAGTCTGCCGTAATACATTTATCCAGGTAATTCAGTTCCAAAGCATGACTACAGAGAAGGTAATTCCATAAGATAAGTGCCACCACCAAAAAGGCTCTACTCCATGCAGGGGTGCCAACTTGAATAAAATATTGTGGGGGGCAGATAAGACCCCCCCCAATAATCAGTCACATGATGCAGTGCACACACATCATTTGAATGGGAATGCCCAACTTTGTGGGGGCCCAGCCCCTCAAATATTGGGGGGCTGAAGCCCCCATGGCCCCTAGGAGTTGGCTCCTATCACCCATGCTTTAGTGCAGCAGTAGGGAACCTGCACCCCCCCAGATGTTTGAACTACAACTCCCATGAATCCTGATTATTCTGGATGGAACTGATGGGGGCTGGAGTCCAATAAAACAGGTTCTCCACCCCTATTTCAGCTTCGCATTTAGAGGAGAACAGAACGAACTGTTTCTGCAGTTCTGTATTTGCATACCTGCGGGTAAATCCTATTCAGTTCAGTGGGACTTACTTTTGAGTAGGCATGTCTGCAGTTGCACTGTAATATAATGCCCCCAGCCTAGCATCACAGGACCCCCTCGGGACTAGTGAGTACGTGCCGTCTGCAATTAAAAAAAATATATGAAAAAGAGAGAGACAATTAGCACTTTAAAGCACTTTTCCCTCTTTCAGAAACCTTCTGATCTTGAAAGAGCTTTTGGACAAGCTCAAAATAGATCTTAGGGTTTTTCTTTTTGCCGTCATTTTTTTTAACCTTTCTTTAATCCATCGCATCCCTAATGTGAAAAGCTGTTCGCCCTGTCATCGGCTGCACACACAACGGCCTATCCCACACCCCTTCTGCTGTTGACTTTCATGGGGTTTGTTTAGTTTAGGAGAAATCCTGACAAAGTGTTCTCTTTGAATTACATATAAGCATCGCTTAACCTCAGTCACAAGAGGGGAATGCTTGTAAGAGGAATGGGACTGGAGTTTTGCATATAAGCAGCTCATGCTGCTAAATTCTGGTTTCCCTCGGCTCTTCTTACATGCCAGGACTGTGTCTTTCAGTGATTTCACAGGAACACAGGGGAGAAAGTGCAGGGTGTGTTATTGGCTTGAGAATTCGGCTTCTGGAGAATTTGGGGTTACGTTTTCATTTTTTTTTAAAAAGAACAAGCCTCTAGTCCATATGGATGTGAAGGTCTACTTGAACGTGGACAACGCCTAGTAAAGTTTCACAAATCAGAGGGTTGGCTAAAGAAGGTTTTCACTGCTTTGAGTGGATCTTTTCAGCTCTTTGTCCATTCCAATGGCTAACAAGTCACACAAGTCTTGCCATGGAAGATGACCGCTTGAAATATCTATTGGTGGATGCCAATCCCATAGTCACTCATGGCGTGGACATCTATATCCTGCAGGCCCTGAAACTCAGGGCCACCTCGATAGGCTAACCTCCTTTAGCCCTGGACTTGTAAACTTTCCAATAGTTTACATAATTGTTATTGTTTTTATCATACCTGTTTTATTTACTATGATTTTATATCTGATGTTTGCAAATGTATAAGAATGGCAGGCTACTGCCAGGACTTATTACTTGTGCTATGGCCAAATGGCTAATGCAATAAACTTTGATTTGATTTGAAGTAGCAAAAATGGCAGAATTATGTCAGCTAAAAGAATACATGGCGCAGCTTTTGTCAGCACATAACTTTCTGGGGAGTGGGAAAGGGTGAGTACAAACTGCACACATCTTTGGCTCTAAAGATTTAGGTCAAGACAATTTTGATACAGGTTGCACCATATAGTCAAAATGGGTGCTTCTCTGAATTTTGAAATGCAGTCCCTTCAGCCAAGTAATGTGTATGAGAATGCACACACTGGGTGAAAATAACATTTAAAAAGACAAAAAACTTGGCTTTCAGTTGGAAAAGTCGAAGTTGGAAACGGAATTACTAGAGCCAAAAACTCAAAATTTATCCAGAATGTACCAACTGCTGCTCGAATGGCATACACAAGATGAGCTGGTTAAATCGGCAATGATAGAGTGGGCTAGAGACGTGGGACATAATATTATGATGGCTGACTGGGAGAGACTATGGAGAAAAGGTATCAATTTTACAGCATGTACTTTGTTGAAAGAGAATATAATGAAAATGATATACAGATGGTACCTAACCCCAGTCAAGCTAGCAAAAATCTATCATTTGCATGACAATAAATGCTGGAAGTGTGAAAAGGCAGATGGAACATTTTATCATATGTGGTGGACCTGCCCGAGCACGAGTGCCTTCTGGGAGACAATCTATAATGAAATTAAAAAGGTGTTGAAAAACACATTCACCAAGAAACCAGAGGCATTTCTGCTTGGAATGGTCAACCACGAAATACCTAGAGTAGATCACACTTTCTTCATGTATGCCACTACAGCAGCTAGAATTCTGATTGCCAAATACTGGAAAACGAAGGATTTACCAAAATTGGAGGAATGGCAGATGAAAATGATGGACTACATGGAACTTGCTGAGCTGACCTCGAGACTCCGAGACCAGAGGGAAGAGGCGACTGAACAGGAATGGAAGAAATTTAAGACATATATTAATAAGTGTTGCAAAATTAGAAACTAGATAAAGTTGAAGTTAGTTGTTATTGTTACAGTTGAGTATAAGATAAGTGTTGTTGGGAATTATATTGCTAAACATAGTTCAAGATAGAATATAAGTTTAAGATAAAGAGTAAACAAATCAAGGATAAGATTTAAAGTATTAGAGATAATTATTGATATAAAGAAGATAATGATAAGTATCTGTGAATATATACTAGGAATAAGAAACGCAGTGGTGGGAGGCGGAGGAAGTCCACCCAACAAGATAAGAAACTAGATTGAGACAGAAGTTATTTTGGTTGTTATGTATTTTTATATGTTTGTTTTGTTTTTTTTGTTTTTGTATGTTATTGTAGTTGTTTAAATGTGGTTTTATGTCGTAAAACTTAATAAAAATTATTTAAAAAAAAAAAAAAGAAAATAACATTTAAAAATGCATTATATTGGGGAAAACGTACATACTCAGAAAAATCCTCACTAAAATACCGATGAATTTTCATAAGGCCATTAAAACAAAATGACAAAAGACTGTAAAAATTAGAAACTGAGAGAAATAAGGATTGACAGATTCACCCATTCATAGCCACAACTGGGTAAAGACATTTTCAGCTGATTTGCCTTTCTACTGACTCAGCCAATTAAATTTGAATGATTTTTGAAAAATATAATCAAAAGCGTAATGTAGGTGGATTTTAAGACATTGTAAGACCTATGAGATACTTTACAAGATGTACCCATGCTGTTTGGAAGCAAAACATCTGTTCTAATATTTCTGTGCCACCAAAGGCGTTGGAGGGAGAACTGACAGGGTCAGAAATTCCAGTGAGTGTTGCACCAGCCTCAGAAAAAAGATGAAGACCATGTGGTTCTTATCTCTGTATTTTATAGTTAGTTTTAAGTAATACCGTATTGGCCCAAATATAAGCCGCACCTTCAAAATTCAGGGGGAGGGGAGAGAGAGAGAGAGAGAGAGAGAGAGAGAGAGAGAGAGAGAGAGAGAGAGAGAAGAAAAGACAATACCTGAATATAAGCTGCTCCCTTAAAATTCCACAAGCACACACCCCCGTTCTGTTTTACCGTATGTCTGCTTCAGCAGTGATATCATAAAAGCCAATTTTTGTAAGGTCGCGAATTTAAGAAGAGGAGGAGTTTGGATTTGATATCCCGCTTTATCACTACCCTAGGGAGTCTCAAAGCGGTTAACATTCTCCTTTCCCTTCCTCCCCCACAACAAACACTCTGTGAGGTGAGTGGGGCTGAGAGACTTCAAAGAAGTGTGACTAGCCCAAGGTCACCCAGCAGTTGCATGTGGAGGAGTGGAGACGCGAACCCGGTTCCCCAGATTACAAGTCTACCGCTCTTAACCACTGTACCACACTGGCTCTTAAAGCCGCACTTTAACTTTTCACGGTCGGAATTTGGGGGGAAAGTGTGGTTTATATTCGGGCCAATACGGTAGATACTCTTAAGTGATAAGATATACAGGCACCAGAAAGGCGGGACTCCCCCCCCCCAATCATAAACAAATACAACTTGGACTGTAGGATTAAAGCTTTCCCTTATTTCAGCCAAGGAAGGTGGCTTCTCCAAAAAGCTGAGTTGGGACAAGCTCCTGTAATGTGTGTTTTCCAAATGGAAACTCTGCCGTGCCAGGCTGAAATATCCAAATGCTATTTAAAGCACTACAGAAGTTTAATGTATTTTTAACCTTTGTTGGAAGTCGCCCAGAATTGGCTGGGTAAACCCAGCCAGACAGGCGGGGTACAAATAATAAATTATTATTATTAGTAGTAGTAGTATAGGAAGGGGGCGTTGGGGGCGGATCGCCCCGGGTGCCACACTGGGAGGGGTGACAAGATGGCCCCTGCCTCCCCCCAGGTGTACAGCTCCTTACGGGCTGCCGCTCGTGAGCAGCACCCAGTACGGACTGTGCATGTGCGTCATTCCATATGGACTGCGCATGTGCGTCATTCCGTACGGACTGCGCATTTGCGGTATGCCACACATGCGCAGTCTGTACAGGGTGCCAAAAAAATTCCACACCGGGTACCATCTGGACTTGCTACGCCAGTGAGTAGTAGTAGTAGTACTCAGTTCCAGTCACACACCGGCATTTTACTCTCCTGAGGTGAGGCACTTTTGTGCTCTGGCATAGCACCGAGGACTTGTTTCCCCCCCCCCCAATGATCCATCCTGTCTTGTTGCAGAGCTCTGTTGCATAATACAACTGGACGTGATTGACAAAGCCTTCAAGCAGTAGATCTCTGGAACCTGGCACATGTCTCTGTGTTTGACATTGATTCACAGAAACCTTTGGGAACATACGCCTCTGACTTTCCTGAAATTATAGTTGAGGGGGTGCTTACATGCCAGTCACCCCTAGAAGGACAAGCTATCTTCAGCTAGCAGTCCCTGATAAAACACGGTCCATATTTTGCTTTGGGAGCGGACAATGGGATGCCTTTTAAAAACTCGTGAAAATCTCCGAGAGTGCAAATCTCTTAAGTGCCGCTGAGTAGCCCTGTGTAGGATTTGCAGCCTGAGAAATGTGTTTGGGGCTGCTTCTTGATCTGAGCTTCCATGCACGTAATTATGCACAGACACGAAATGCGAGAGAGGTCTAAGGTTTGAAGTCGCTTCCAGAACAGAGTTTCACACACAAAAATAGAATTTCCAAGAATTCAAGAACATTTTCTTTTCCAATAATTGAATTAAATGTAAGAGTTTTGGGTGTGAAAAATTAATCAAATTTCAACACTGCATTGTAGAGTGCTTGTAGTCACTCCAGCAGGGATTTATTATAATTTAGAAATAAATGTTCTGAGGATAATAAAACAGTGGCCCAGATCCAGTGGCTTTCTCCCTCCCCTCTTTTTTAGCATCGCTGGGTTAATAGCTGATACTATCTTCATATTAGATGTGCCCATCCAATTAAATGCAGACAAATGGGCTTCCTCATCTACAACTATGAAGCTCATTGGTGAGGATTAGATGCTTTGGGCGATGTGTACCTGCATCCAGACACAGATACCCACATTAGGTACATACAAACAGCTCCCTGGCTGGATCGCCATGAATGCATTTTTAAGCCAGTTTGTTCTTCTTTTAATCTGCTGAGCTTCAGAACAGCTGCTCCAGTGGTTATGTTAATAGTCTCCTTCAAAAAGGCTTCAGTTTCTCAACAGCTTTCGTTGAGCCAGGCATAAAGCAGGGCAAGTGTTCTGCATTATCTGTTACTAAATCGACTAATTCAAAAAGCCCATCTCTCAGTTTTTTTGTTCTGGTAAATGAAGGATGCATTTGTCTTCACTTCTCCTTCTGCGCTCTTATGCGTGTAATGTTGAATGGGTGCCCTTTTTTTTCTTTTTTTCTTTACAAATGAGTCAATGCCCACATTTTCCCCCACATGAGCAAGCCTTCAAAAGCGTGGGACCAGTTTGCCTTACCCCAGAGATGCCCACTTTGATCTGCAGAACTAACACTTCTGCAAGTACAGCACAATGTAAGTAAATAAGTAAGCAAGCAAAGAATTGATCTTTCAGTGTGGCAACATCTACATTCTGGAACTGCTCCCCACTGAATCATTTGTAAGAGACCGCTCTACCCTTTTAAGTCAATCTGGCTCACCTAATACATCTGGCAGAATCACAGGTGCATTTGAGTATTCTCCATACACGGACAGAATTATTAGACTGATACAGAAGCACTGGCATATTCTATGGAATGTGCCAGGGTGCCAGGAAGTTCCTTTAATAGGCCTTAAACGCACTAATTGTCTCAAGGACCATTTGGTCCATACTGATGTCAACTATTCATTGCGTACCTTTAGCTCTTCTGGACCTAAGGAACATTTTAGGTGTGGCAGATGTTCCGTGGCTCTACAAGCCAAGGTAATTTACCTTGGTAATCTACAAGCCAAGGTAATTTACAATGAGAAAACCAAGTTTAAGTTTACTATTAATCATTTCAGTACTTGCCAAACCAAAGAGGCAGTTTATTTGATCCGATGTCCGTGTAATTTGTTTTACATAGGCTCTACCACGCGGACTGTGGGTATACGCATAGGCGAACACCGGTCCCGAATTAGAAATAAGGTTTTGGAAGCACCCTTAGTTGTGCATTTTTTATCGCATAATCATTCAGACTCATTCAGACTCAGATTTGCTGTTCACAGTTCTATGGATTAACAGGAGGAATGTTAACATCAGATGTGACTATGTTAAACGACTCAGACAAAAAGAATCACAGTTTATCTTCTTGTTTAAGACATTGTACCCAGGAGGGTTGAATTCAGAATTAGATCTGAATTGTTTTATTTGACTATACTGCTATACTTACTTAATTGTGCGGTCCTGTCGCTTTAAATGACTGCTCTCTATGATTAACTAAAGTTCCACCTGTGAGTGAGTTTGTGTATATCAGGCTCTGTTCCCCATGTTAGGTAACAGTGGTTACATATGTTTATGACCACTGTTCCACTGAAAGTGTATATACATTGAGGTATGTTGTCATTATTATTATTAGTAGTAGTAGTAGTAATTTTTATTAGAGTTTTTGAATTATGTAGGAGTTTGGTTTATGCTGGACACTGTTGCTCATGTATTGGTTCTATTATATGTGTTTGTTATTCTCTTTAGTTTATGACTGAAGAAGACAAAAAGTCGAAACAGTGTATTCATCCGGAACACTGTCGTATTCGTTTATATTTTTCAAATTATAAAGTCTTACAAGTGCCCTGCATACATCGGTTGCCTTTTTGATACTACTACCCCACTGACATTAGGCAGGTACCTTTGCTGCTAAAAAAAAAATACATTGCATAGGCAAACCTACCCAGATATGTAATAATAATAATAATAATAATAATAATAATAATAATAATAATAATAATAAATTTATACCCCGCCCATCTGACTGGGTTTCCCCAGCTACTCTGGGCGGCTCCCAACCGAATATTAAAAACACAATACTGCATTAAACTTTTAAAACTTCTCTAAATAGGGTTGCCTTCAGATGTCTTTTAAAAGTAAGATAGTTGCTTATTACGTAGATATGGCATGCACGCACGCACACACAGACACACACACACACTTTAACTGCTGGTTTTATTTCTACTTTAATTTTTTTGAATTCAATTTTTTTTAAAATTCAAGCCAGTGTGGTGTAGTGGTTAAGAGCGGTAGACTCATAATCTGGGGAACCGGGTTCGTGTCTCCGCTCCTCCACATGCAGCTGCTGGGTGACCTTGGGCTAGTCACACTTCTTTGAAGTCTCTCAGCCCCACTCACCTCACAGAGTGTTTGTTGTGGGGGAGGAAGGGAAAGGAGAATGTTAGTCACTTTGAGACTCCTTCAGGCAGTGATAAAGCGGGATATCAAATCCAAACTCTTCTACTCTTCTTCTTGTTTTTAACTTTCACTTACTTTTATTGGTACCTTTAATGTATGTTTTATCTTTTGTGTACATTGCTAAGAGCAGGCATAGGCAAACTCCAGCCCTCCAGATGTTTGGGACTACAATTCCCATCATCCCTGACCACTGGTCCTGTTAGCTAGGGATGATGGGAATTGTAGTCCCAAACATCTGGAGGGGCGGAGTTTGCCTATGCCTGGCTTAGAGGCTTCTACAATTATGCGGCATACAAATTCTGCAAATCTAGCCCTGCCCACTGAAAACATCTGACCCGACAGCATCTTGAATTCTCCTCGAAGCCAGTGGTCCCCAAACCCTTTCGGTCCACTGCCTCCTTGGTTCAATAAACTCATCCCCCGTGCCCCCGAAGCATGATTCAGAATAGCACTTTGCACAATCCACTAAAGAACCTGATAGTCAATAAAATTCGAAACAGTAGCCATTAATTGCAGATACAATCACAGTCTAAGTAAAACTATTTAACTTAATTATACCAGTATACCTGAAGGAGCGTCTCCACCCCCATCGTTCAGCCCGGACACTGAGGTCCAGTGCCGAGGGCCTTCTGGCGGTTCCCTCACTACAAGAAGCCAAGTTACAGGGAACCAGGCAGAGGGCCTTCTCGGTAGTGGCACCCGCCCTGCGGAACGCCCTCCCTTCAGATGTCAAAGAGAACAACAACTACCAGACCTTTGGAAGACATCTGAAGGCAGCCCTGTTTAGGGAGGCTTTTAATGTTTAATAGATTATTGTATTTTACAGTGGGACCTCGACTTACGACGATAATGCGTTCCGACGCAATTTTCGTAAGTCGAAAACATTCGTAAGTCGAATCCCCATAGGAATGCATTGAGCGAAAAAAATCGTAAGTCGAAAATTCGTAAGTCGAAAAAATCCTATTAAAGCGGCCGCGACTTCCATTCGTAAGTCGAAAAGTTCGGTTTGCGGCGGCCATTTTGTTTCTCCTGGAAGTCATTCGTAAGTCAAAAAACACGTAAGTCGAATCGCTCGTAAGTCGAGGTCCCACTGTAATGTTCTGTTGAAAGCCGCCCAGAGTGGCTGGGAAACCCAGCCAGATGGGCGGGGTATAAATAATAAATTATTATTATATTATTATTATTTAGTTAATTCAACAAAATTGATGCCCTTCGTGCAGTGAAACCAGATTTTCAGAGTCTGAAAGTCATTTACACCTCCAGTGGCCCCTTGCTGCCTCACCTGCCTCTTAGGGCCCTCTAGGTAATCCCCCCCCCCGGAGAACCACTTTGGAAACCCTTGCTCCAAGCCCCCATCATACTCTATCCATACAAGAAAGCTGCCATGTGAGAGAGGGCAGTGGGTATGATCACACTAGCTTCCCCGCCCCCTGCCTGGCACGTCTGTTTTTTATCATCTTCCAACTTGTGGAAGCTGGAAGGGCGAAATAGTAGTTTTGGAACCCTGGAAATTGTTAGAAGAGTCCGTTATCCAAAGGCCAGGTCTATAAAGATTTCAAGCCAGCTGCCCTTCTCAGAACGATGACAACTTTTTCTTTTTTTCTAGAAACATATTTTTTGTGTGTGCAAAATTGGTTTGCTGTGCAATGTCACATACATCTCCCCAAGGCCCATAAAAAACAAACCTAGCGCATTTTGCCGCCGTATCTTTAACAGGAAAATTATAGGAGTAAAAAAGAGGGCTGTGGGGCGGGAGAGAGGGGAAAGTCACTTCCTAATTAGCAGTACCCACAGTGTGTTGCACAATCCCAGGAAAACAGATCTCGAGTTTAGCTATTCTATAGGTTCTCCTTTATGTTTGCTAAAGCTGCAGTAATGCAGATTAGAAGCCGGTCTGCAGCCACTTACATAAGGATTCCATAATGCCTGTAGCAGGGATGATGTCACCTTAGAAAAACAGCTCTGTCGTAGCCGTCGCAGTTAGGAGGCTCAGAAATGTCCGTAACAATTACAAACTTGGCTCTCAAATCTATTTCAGACTCTTTATGGATGGTGTGAAACACGTCTTCGCCCCTTTGAACTCTCCCGAGTTTCTGGGGTGCGCAAAACGGCTCGTGTTTTCCTTTAAACATAATTGCACCTGGAATCCAGGAACTGCATGCCGGGCCGTGGCCTGGCGTATAAATTAAGTGGCTTGACTGAGCAGGCTGGCCTGAGGTAGAATTCAGCGCTGCCATACAAGAGGCTTCCAGAATGCGACCTCTCAAGTTAAGGGGTCAGAACAGGTGGGGAACGCGGTGGAAACACCATACAGAGATCGGATTGGGGGGGGAGCAGAAAACACTGACAAGTCCCAAACCGTCCAGTCTGCGAAAGAGAAACAATGTCATCCTCCACAGAGAAACCAGACGAGTGTGCATGAGTCATTGCAGGTCTTTCCTCAGATTGGTGGAAAATGAGGGAAAGGCTGAGGAGAGGTTAAACACCCTCCAGTCTGTTTCATATATACGGTATATATATATATACCCTTAATTATACCAGCACCGCCAAGGGCAGCTTGAACGCTGCGCATAATGCTCTCAGCTGCAAAATGGTGTTCAGCTTCGTCTCGAAAGCGTTGAGATGTAAACATATTCTTCACAGCCGTTTTGTTATTTAATGTGAAGTCCTTCAGTTTCCACAAATGAATGCAGCTTTAAAGAAGTCAAGTACAGACAGTATCTGTTTTCTAAATTTAACTATTAATCCCTCCCTCCCTCTTTCTGCCCCCCGCCCCACCCCCGTTACAAAATAAATAAAATAACATTCCATTTCTGGGTTTAGCAGATGCTAATGAATCTAAGGGCTACTTCACCTGCCACAATATGGAGGACATATCTGGAGATGAGGGTTTGTTTCTGTTTTACTAACTCGGTGGTAGGGCCAGGCTTGCTGTATGCAGTCGGCCATTTTGGGCACTGGCTGAGGATCCCAGGACCCCTCACCCTCCTGACTCAGCACCATTCACTGTGCTGCCCATTGCCTCCCCCCAAAAAATATACATTTCAGTGGTGGATGGTTGTTAGCTCTCCTTCCATCCATGGTGGTCACCCACCATTTTAAGTTGTAATGCCTCAGGCCATAGATCTATGAATAAATTTCATAGATCTGTGGGCCAGGGCATTATATTTTGGGTGACCACCATGGATGGGAACCAATCCAAGTTCTTGAGAATTATTTTTAATTATAGCAGAAGGGGCAGAATGAACGATGCTGTGGTTTCTTCCTGGTGACGGAATCCCAGCTGAATTCAGTGGGACTTACTCCTGGTAGGTAGATAAAGAATTGTCGTCTGAGAGGGAGTTTGAACATAGCTGTCAACTTTTGGATTTGAAAATAAGGGATTTCCCAAAACCTTCGGATTTGAAAATAAAGGATGCCGTGAGGGCGGTGCAATGGCACCAAGTAGCCTCACCACCGTGTGCTCCAGAGGCTGCGCGCGAATGGGTGAGCGAAAGAGACGAGTGCGTAGACTGGCTGTCTGGTTGGGCGTGAGGGTCTGGCTGCACAAGGCATGCAAGCTCTGCCCCAGTCGGTCTCAGACTCCTTATTGGCAGCCGAGCAACACAGCTGAGGAGCCTCCCTGGCCGGCAGGGAGGGTGAGGAGCTGCTTCCTTTGAAATCCGGGAAATTTAAGGGATATCAACAATCCGGGATAGCAGCGGGAAATGGCATTGGAATAAGGGAGTTTCCCACAAAAAAGGGAGGGTTGACAGCTATGGTTTGAACCCCCGTCTCTGCAATCTTAACCCATCTATGTAACCACTACACTACGTTGGACTTTGAAGTCTCGGTGATATGGTATTATGCAACTCATAATGCCTGTATGCACCAGGCTCTAACTTCCCTCCAGCAGACTCAGCAGCAAAGGCTTGGGGGTTCTCCCTACACTAGGAACTACAGGGGTTCCTTGCATTAGCGTGGCTAATTATTGTAGGTGAGCCTCATGAATAAGCTCACAACAAGCAATGCAAAAGCCTGTTGTGATGCAAACCGCCAAAATAAAGTGTGCTAACAAATACTGGAGAAGGTACATTTTAGGTGGTGTGTCACATAAATTATCTTTTTACCTAAATGATCCCCCATAGCATCTCAGCTCCTAATTGCAGGGTGTTTACAGGTAAGTAAGAACGTGAATGATAATGCATATTTATACCGCACTGTAGGAAACAGATGCTGAGCTTGATTATGAAGACGCGTTACCCTTTTTAAGTTTTTAAGATAACTCTCACACATCCCTAGCTAACCTTTCCGGACACGAAAGTTGTTGAGCCTTTTTTGTTGAGCAAAAAGTGTTTTTGAGCTATTTTAAAGGAAATTTGGCAAAATCTAGACTGCCAACATGGATTGCCATAGACCCGGATTTTCCTGGACATTTCAGCGATTTGCAGTCGGACACTGCTTCTGACTATGTCCAGGAAATTCCGGGCATATGGCAACCCTATATGTTAACACCATTATTATAACTCTGCAGAAGAGGACTTCTTGCTGCCACCTAATGGCTATCACTTTATTATTCCTCGATTATGACTATTCTGAGAGGCTTCCTGGAGTTGTTTCTGTCCATCCCTGGTTGCAGACAGTCAGCTATCTGTGCATCACAGCCGGTCACAAAATATCACTATGAGAGCATTTCCAATTCCCAGCAAGGGGGCTGAGGGACGTGGCATTAAAAAAAAGAAAAGCAGCAAAAGTTTTAAGTAGAGCTGCAGAACTCCTTTGCTTTTCCATTCCTCCTTTTATGTGCTTTCACCTGATTACTAGCACTAGCCAACCAGACAAGTCCCTCAGAACCCATTAAGTGACTTAGGGCTTGTGCCGTGTCATGAAGGCATCTGGGAACCCTCAGATTTTGGGGGTGTGCAGGAAGAGGAGAGGGAGCAGCCTAGCCTACTGTGGCCTAAGCTACGGATAGCTCAGTTGGTACAGCATGAAAGTTGTGGGTTTGAGCCCCACACTGGGCAAAAGATTTCTGCATTGAAGAGGGTTGAACTAGAGGACCCCCATGGCCCCTTCCAACTCTGCAGTTCTATGGTTCTCTCTCACTAGATTGAATTCAGTTAGATGCTAATAATTGTACGACTGCATTAAATGCCCACAGTACCTTTGGAAGGGAGAAGGATGGGGAGAAAAGAACATTTTTTGTTTTTGTTTTTATGTATTTTTGTGATTATGGAGTTGTGCCGCTCATCTCGCTTTCAGGCCAGGGTAACCGGCGTTTGTCCGCAGGCAGCTTTCTGAGTCATGTGGAGAGCATGACTAAACCACTTCTGGCACAACAGAACACTGTGACAGAAACCAGAGCACACAGAAACGCCGTTTACCTTCCCGCCAGAGCGGTACCTATTTATCTACTTGCACTGGCATGCTTTCGAGCTTGCTAGGTTGGCAGGAGCTGGAACAGAGCAACGGGAGCTCACTCCATCGCGGGGGTTCAAACAGCCAAACTTCTGATTGGCAAGTCCAAGAGGCTCAGTGGTTTAGACCACAGCGCCACCTGCGTCCCCCTTGTTTAAATAACAACAACAATAACAGCAACAAATTGACCCTGCTTCTGGTGAACCCCTTTGCTGCCTCACCAAATTCACTTCTCACCATTCATCTGGTTCCAGTATTGATGGATGATATTTTCGGGAGGTCTCTCAGAAATGGGGCACGGTGATAGTCCCCCAGCCTTCTCTACCCCAACCCAATTTGAAAACAAACAAACACAAAGGCAAAGGCAAATGTTATGCACACAGCTACTAGACATAAGCGCTATTCTAGATTGGATATTGGTGCGTTACAGATATATGCCACACAGGCATTCTTCTCTTCTGTGCTCCTCTTAGTACTGTGTTCCTCTTCCAACTAGCCCCATCCTATTAAAACTATCACTTTCTACCTTGCTGGCTCCAAGACTCTGTTTTAACATGGTCTGACAACGAGGCTATGCAAACTCAGTCACTTTTACATATTATACAGACGCGTTTGCATTTTAGCGATACAGGGAATTCTCGCAAGCCACTGAACTGTTTCCCGCAGCTGCTATCTCCCTGGGCAAGAGTTAAAGGCAGGAGCAGTTTCACACTAGACAGCACAATGGCTGTACATGCCCATCTCAATTAGGATGAACAAGAAGCAGCCAACAAGCGACAAGATGCACAATCCCCTTTCATAGCAGATTGGACGTTGCCCAAGCCCTCTATGTAATGGAATTCATCTAAGAGGCAAACATGCTTTTAAGCCCCTTAAGTGTTGTCAAGAAGGGAAAGCAAATTTGCTTGCCAAGTCCACTGCATTTTTTATTTTTATTTTATTTAATCCAGTGCTCTCAACCATTTGGAAAGCAACACATTTTGACCTTGGCCAGTCTTTTCAAAACAGATGAAAGGTAATAGCACTTACCGTCATACCTTTGTACAGCTTGTAATATAGACTATATCCTCAGGAATACAGAATCAGATAGATGTCCAAACATGTAGATGACAAGAAAGTGTTTCTGCCGCACAGGGCAGAGGTGGTGGGGCTCCTAAGCCATAGTGAGGCTTGAACTACCACGAAGGCTTGAAGAACAAGGTTTATTCCCCAGGGATCCTTGAGGACAGGAGACGAGAACTGCCCCACCCAATGGCAGGGTCCAAATCAGTTGAGTCTCCACTTTCAATTTTGCATTCTTTCCTCCTTACCTGTGTTCTCCTTCCTGCACTTTCTGTGGCCCTCTCCTTTCCTCCTGTTCTCCCACCCTCCCTGCTAGCTTAGTCAGGGGAGGTAAAGGCCTTTGGGGTAGACAGCCCGATGGAGAGCCTATGAGATTTATTTTTATTTTTGCAGTATCATCTGGACTTTTTAATATGATTTTTTTTAGAAATGGTGTTTTAACTGTATTGTTATCTGCTCTAATTTCATTGCATTGTTTCGATTTCCTATATATGACATAACCCACCCTGAGCTTTCCTGCCCACCTAGCAGTTCAAAAGCATGTCAAAGTGCAAGTAGATAAATAGGTACCGCTCTGGCGGGAAGGTAAACAGCGTTTCTGCGTGCTGCTCTGGTTCGCCAGAAGCGGCTTTGTCATGCTGGCCACATGACCTGGAAGCTGTACGCCGGCTCTCGGCCAATAAAGCGAGATGAGCGCCACAACCCCAGAGTCGGACACGACTGGACCTAATGGTCAGGGGTCCCTTTACCTTTACCTTACCCTGAGCTTAGTGACAAAGAAGGTTGAAATAGGAACTTTCTAAATAGTGCAGGTTCCACCCAGGGGCGTAGGAAGGGGGGACGGGGGCGGTCCACCCTGTGTGCCCTCACTGAGAGGGGTGACTTTCGGCACACCGCCCGCCCGCAACTCCCAAGCCTACTCCGAGCGCTCGGGGTAAGGGGGCAGCTGCTCCGCTTTTCCGGCAGCATTCCCCCCTTCATTTTGACAGCTTGGGGGAGCCATAGGAGTCATGGGAAGGCAGCGCGCCAAACGTCCGCCATGGGTGGTTTGCTCCGCCCCGGCTGCAGGGCACACACGCTGCTCCGGGCCCCCGAGCGGCTATCCTGTGCCTGGGAGGGCACCCTCCGTGCCACGCCCCCCCTTGGGAGCGTGCCCGCCCTGGGCAGCGTGGGCATATCCTCTCCCACTGGTTCCACCGAGGAGACCAGCACCACGTCAGTTGTGCAAGGCAGTATCATTATGAGGAGGACGAGAAAGTGTGAGAGAGGAGAAGACAGAGAGCAAGAAGGGGAAAACAGAGAGGGAGAAAGTTTATCATACATGGGGACCAGGGAATAAAATGAGACTATTGCACTAGCAGCAGAAGAAAACAGTGCGAGTTGAGCTGTGGAACTCTGAATTGTAGGTTTACTTTGTGGTGGTGATCAGGCAAGTTGATGTGTTGGCTACAAGCAGGGAACAGCTACAGCGAGCACAATAAAATAATGTGGCTGCCTCTGGCAGGCAGGGCAGAGACGTGCCTTAGCCGTACTAATACAATCATGAGGTTTGCTGGACCAGATTAGATTATTCAATTTAGAATTTAGCAGCCCTCGGAATGAACAGAAGAAAGGAAAAGGCTTGGATGATCCTTCCATTCGCCAGTTGAAGTAAAAGGGGAAGGGATGATCATTCGGGTGGACTGAACATTCCTTTCCAACCCTTTCAGCAGACAATGGATTTATGCCCTGAAGCATGAGGGTTAATTACCATTACTTTAGCCTGGCTGGCTTCACTTCCTCGCTCACCCGCTTCCTCTCAGTCTCTCTCATGAAGGTGCATTTCCTCCTTTCAGCAAAGAGCAATTATCACTTGACAATTAGCAGCACAGATGTGGCAAAATTTGAATTTTCATGATTATTCAATAAGATATGGAGTGGCGCCTCAGGATGAAGAAGCGTTTTGAAAATACTGAGCGGTAAAGAATTACTGCAGCTCATTTATTTACTTATTTTCAAGCATGAGGCAGGCAGTGTTAAAACGGGAAGTTGAGAATCAAAACGCTCAAGCCATACTCACCAATCCCTTTCTCCAAACTGTAGTTGCCACCTTTGAAACAGAACAGTTTGTTTAGTTGTACAATTTATATACAGTGGTAAAGGTAAAGGGACCCCTGACCATTAGGTCCAATCGTGTCTGACTCTGGGGTTGCGGCGCTCATCTCACTTTATTGGCCGAGAGCCGGCGTACAGCTTCCAGGTCATGTGGCCAGCATGACAAAAGCACTTCTGGCGAACCAGAGCAGCGCACGGAAACGCCGTTTACCTTCCCGCCAGAGCGGTTCCTATTTATCTACTTGCACTTTGACGTGCTTTCGAACTGCTAGGTGGGCAGGAGCTGGGACCAAGCAACGGGAGCTCACCCCGTCGCAGGGATTCGAACCGCTGACCTTCTGATCGGCAAGCCCTAGGCTCTGTGGTTTAACCCACAGCGCCACCTGGGTCCCACCATATACAGTGGTACCTTCAGCCAATTGGAAGCCGCACCTTGGTTTCCAAACGTTTTGGAAGTCGAACAGACTTCCAGAACAGATTCCGTTTGACTTCTGAGGTACCGGTACCACCAGGGCCGGCGCGTCCATTAAGGCGAACTAGGCAGTTGCCTAGGGCACCAAAATGGAGGGGGTGCTGGCCAGCCTGCCCCTCGCCCCCCACTGCTGCCCGGTGCCGGCCGAACCAGCGGCGAAAACCACGGTGGCGCGGGGCGCCCGGCCGGGCAGGGGGCGGGGCACCGTACGTCATGCGCAATGACGTCACGTGGCCCGCCCCCTCGCCTAGGGCGCCAAAATCTCTAGCACCGGTCCTGGGTACCACTGTACAAACTTTAGAAGACACCTTTAGAGGAGCCCTGTATAGGGATGTTGTTTAATGTTTAATGCTTTCTTATGTTTTTAAATATGTTAGAAGCTGCCCAGAGTGGCTAGGGCAACCCACTCTAGGGCAACCCATAATAAAATTATTATTATTATTATTATTATTATTATTGAATAGGAGGTCCCTGTTTTCATCAGGGAAATATTGGAGGGTATACAATGAAATAGGTCAACCTTTGTTGTAGCTGAACTGTACTGGATGTTGTGGGCAGTTCGGTGGGCAGGGGAAAGTACCACAGAAATACCACCATCAAAAACACATTAACCTAGAAGTTATTGAATTCTGTCAGAATGTAATTCCAGGTTAGTGTGTCTGGGATTGCAGCCTAAGTATATATAGCGTGCAACAATTGCGTCAGCACGTAAGGAGCCTTAGGTTAAGCCCTGCTGATCTGGCTTGTCAAGGAAAAAACGCTACCAAGCTAAACTGACAAGCGCACCGCATTTGCAGATTCACCTGCTCAGGTCTTCCTCTTCAGACCCCATACTTATCTCGTGGAATATGCAATGCAGCTATAAGGACCACGTCTGCCGTGGGGGAAAATGGTTGCAGCTACAATACAAGCTTGGGCTCTTTTAATCACAATGGTCACAGGTAATTTTGGTTGTGGCGTTGGTTGTTTTCAGCCTCTAAGCTAATGTCTTTCCTCAGACCTAGATGTCAAGCTTACAATTTGAATATCACATTGCTTCTAATAAAATATAATTAGAATATATTTTGAGCAGGGTTAGAAGAAAATGTTGTTCACGTATATATTTTTCTAAACCAACAGACTTGTGTTGCTTATCTATGGTAGCGGTCACAGGTTATTATTTTCTTTCTGTCTCAACTCAGATCTAGCTGTTACATCTCTCGCCACCTAAATATCATATTTCTAATTATATCAGTGTAATATAATTAGAATATATTTGGAAACTGTGGGAAGAAAGAAATGTTTTGGTGGTTTTTCCCCCTAAACCAAGTTTGCTGTCAGTAATGATATCAAGCAGTTGCTCCGTGTTTTGTAAAAAGTAGTGTTCACAGAATAGCGTTCAGCCTGATTAACTGCTTTTGTAAGCCCGTGAATCTATTCAGAGCCACATTTAAGGCGGCTTACTGTGCAATCTGTTACAGTGCAATCTCTGGGACGCGGGTGGCGCTGTGGTCTAAACCACTGAACCTCTTGGGCTTGCCGATCAGAAGGTCGGAAGTTTGAATCCCAGTGATGGGGTGAGTTCCCATTGCTCGGTCCCTGCTCCTGCCCACCCAGCAGTTTGAAAGCACACTGGTGCAAGTAGATAAATAGGTACCGCTCTGGCGGGAAGGTAAATGGCGTTTCTGTGCGCTGCTCTGTTTCGCCAGAAGCGGCTTAGTCATGCTGGCGACATGACCCAGAAGCTGTACGCCGGCTCCCTCGGCCAACAAAGCGAGATGAGCACCGCAACCCCAGAGTCGTCTGCAACTGGACCTAATGGTCAGGGGTCTCTTTACCTTTACAGTGCAATCTTATGCTTACCTACTTGGAAGCAAGTCTCACTGAGTTCAATGAGGCTTACCCCCAGGTAAGTGGGCACAGAATTGCATACTCAGAGTTATTTTTCATGAACGCCAGTTAGCTGCAGCTGAGCAATGTGAAAACATAGAATTAAGTACATGAAGGAAGTATCAAAGGGAAAGGAGCTGCAAATAGAAGAGGAATGGGATATACCTGGCCTCATTTTCAAGTACAATCCATGACAATGGACAGGAAGAGAGCTACTGAATGCTGTAGGCAGGGAGTAGAACATCTGACATATACTTACTTAATCAGAAACGTGTGCTCGCTGTAAACATCAATAAAAGCTGGGGTAGTTTGATCCCCCACTCCCCACAATAACAAAACGCAGAACATTTGGTTTAGCAGATGCCTGTTCTGGCTGAAAACAATTAATGCCTGAGAAACCCTTCCCTTTCCACACCTAACTTTTGACGCATCTCACACTTCACTGGCATGCAAATAATTTTCAGTCCATGGAAATATGGGCCTCTCTGAGTGGCTGGATCTGAAGTTCTATAAATGTTCCCTAATCCAGTTAACGTGAGTGACAGTGGCCTTGCTTCCCAGAAGGCCAACAATAAGCAATATTAGCTGCTAATTACTGAAAGAGTTGGTGGCGCTGCCTCAAGAACCTAAGACAGATTCCCTTCATTAGCTCTACAAGCTACTTTCAGATGAAAAATCAAAAGTTTAAAAATGCACATACCCTGCAATGGTTCAGATGTATTAAGGACACTCCCCACTTTCTGATTACTGACCTTGATGAAGCACTGCAACTGTTTTGCTGCTATATTTAGTCTGAAGGGTGCCGTTTAATTTAATTTAATTTTTTTGCTTGAATTTGGACAGTTAAGAGAAATCTATTTCAATTGAGGTTTAGACTCCTCAGCCTGGTTTTAGAAGTTAAATATCTGAGTGGACAGTGGTGTAAATAGATAAGTATAGCAGACCCTCCAGGTGCCCCTATTTCCCAGAGACAATCCCAGATTGACAGAAGCCGTGCCGGTTTCTGATTTGATCCCGGAGGAATGTTCTGCTTTTCCTTAGGACAGTAGTGGCTAACCTTGGCTCTCCAGATGTTTTGGAACTACAACTCCCATCATCCCTAGCTAACAGGACCAGTGGTCAGGGATGATGGGAGTTGTAGTCCCAAAACATATGGAGGGCCAAGGTTAGCCACCACTGGCCTTAGGACATCCTTGTTTTCTTCAAATAAATGTTGGAGGGTATGGTATAGGCTTTGATTTAATGGTTTTATGGAGGGTGCTGTTCAGATGGACATTACTCAGGTCAGGAGTAGGTGTCATCAAGCACCTGCAAGGCTCTCTCACTCTCTTGACCTTCCTGGTCCTTCTGTTCTTCTTCCTCACCTACCCTATCCAAACATGAAAGCAATGACAAGAGCGCTGTGCCTTTCAATCCAAAAATCTGTATCTTCTGCTGATTAATTAATCTCCTGGGGGAAGCAAATATACAATCCCACTACATATGATAATAATGCATTCTTTCTGACTTTTCTAGTAAATAGGCAGAATTTATTTTATTTTATTTATCTATGCCAGTGAAAGGTACCATCTTTTCATAACTATATCATTGTCTATTATGGCCATGTTTAAAGAGAATTTGTGTGCTGTGTTCCGTAACTTCTCCCATATGTCTGCTGCTCCTCTGTGCCTTGAACCCATTTTTATCATGTAGTGGCATCGATATCTATTTAAAGGGACATCGGGAGACATACAGGGAGCACTGTTCAGGGATCAAGTTGGAACCCCTGTTTTGGCAATCTGTAATGAGGTTTCAAGAGTGATCAGGCAGTGATATGTAGTATAAGAGCAGGAATGTTTCAAGCAACATTGTAGTGGAGCTAGGGACCAGCTAGGGGCGGGGCACTGCCACTTATGTCACAGAAGGGATGATGATGATATCTCTTGGGGCACTATCTGCAAATCCTCTGCATGCCAAATAATTAAGTAACAATTAAGTTATTGATTGTTAATTAATTAAGTAAGTAAGTAAGTAAGTAATAACCCCAAGAAGGTGGCAGCAAAGAGAGGAATTCCCCACCAGACAATGAGATTAATTACTCTATTGTTTTCTCACTTCTGTGCCCACAATATTTGATAAATACTGGAAGTTCACAGGGTCTTGTGTGGTATCTAACCAAATCATTTTCCGAGTAGATCCACTGAAATCAGTTAAGTTAGTCATTATTTTACCCACTTTGTCCCGATTCCCCACAGGTGCAAGTAATTTGTGTGGGTCTGCAAGGCATGGACTGATGTCATCCCTTGTCATGACATCTTGGCTGCCTTTTTCACTTTTATTTTAATTGACACACTTGTCTTTACCTCGGGAGCCCCTTGAGAAACTAGATCCTTATTTGAGGTGTTCTTCATTTTGCTTCCAAACCGATAGACGCTCGACCACCTGAGTTTGGTATCATAGGGCCTGACACATAAACTCCATACAGAGATGGCACCATAGAGTTCATCTGCTGCAGGATAGAGTGGCCTACCTTCTGTAAGCCACCTTGAAACCTGCCAGACCTTAAAGGTAGATAATCAGAGGAGATGATTTGGAAAAAGGCCAACTCAGAATCAAGAGAAAAGTTCTGAATACTTCCTCAATTTTTTTTCTTTTAAAGTTAATAATGTGTTCTGTATTGCAATAGGACAATACTGTTGATATTGAATCTACTATTTGGTGGTGGCACTTTGTTTTTGTTTCTAAAGCATTTTCCTACATTCAGGCTGTTTAGAAATAGCAAACAAATCTCACCTCATTGTTACTTTAGATTCGCTTTGCATTAACATCTGCATTTCGCTCCATAGCACATTTTGTTGCTTCTACTAATTATAAAGCGTGTTGCTTAATTTAAAGGTGGAAATGCATTGGATTTACAAACAAATGTTTTCCTGGAACTATTTTCCATCTCTCTCTCTCTCTCTCTCTCTCTCTATATATATATATATATATAAACACATGATGTTAATATTTTTAACATAGCCGGCACCATTCATTGCTGCCTTGCAGCTCAAGCAAGTCATTTGCACCTATGGGAAATGAATACAAAGTGGGTAAAATAATGTTTCCTTCCTGACTTAGCAATACTTTGCAGTTGTTTTGCACTGCTGTCTTCCGGGGCTACTGACTACACAAGAGGCAAGAAGGTGGGGATTGGGGAATCAGCCCCGGAATGCACCTGCCTCAAAAGCTATAGCCAGAGACTTTAGCCAGTTCACACCGACAAGTTTTCCAAAGTGGGAGCTTGACTTACTACGTAAGCATTAAGGTCCAATTGCCGAAACCGATTTGCCAGTATTCCATGTGGTTGGCTTCACATTTTAATCAGACCCTCAGTTAATAAAGTTGCAGTGTGAGTATGCCAGCCACAGATCCCTAGGGTATTTAACATGCACATAAGCACTGATATAAAATGTGACAGTGAGCACGTGGGCAGTGTTTTCTCTATATGTACACCATCTTGTTTAAATTGGATCTAAGAAGTCCACATGGGAGTAGACAGATAGATACAGCAAGGACAGTTTAGGTATCTCCCCCCCCCCATCAACAAACTCAGCCATACTTGGGGGGCAAAAACATACATTTTGTGCCATATGGTTCATTATACTTCTAATTTTGAGAGATGAAAAGATGCTTCCAGACAGGTGTATATTGTGGGATGAGTGCTCCTCGTGCATTTAATTTTTTTGCAGCACTCACCAGATGCCATAGTCAAAGTGCCAGCCTGTATTTTACTCCAGTAAGTTAAAAAATAAACTTGGCAATGACCCATCTGAGAGATCTCAGTGACCCATTTACAGTATTAAGTCTCCACCTGGAAGCACCCCAACTTTAAGCCTAACCTGGTCTATAGGATCAAGGCCTTCATTCTTCCTTTCTGCTTTCTCGCAGGCATCCACTGTGAAGAAGACATTGACGAATGTCACATGAACCCTTGCCAAAACGGAGGGACCTGTGAGAATTATCTTGGGAATTATACTTGTCATTGCCTAACCGGAGAGGAGGAGGGCATATATTATGGCGGCTGGAACTGCACAGAAGTCCTCCTCGGATGTGTTCAACATAAATGCCAAAATGGGGGGCTGTGTGTTCCTCACCTTACAGACGGACAACACAGATTTAGCTGCATATGTTCAAATGGATATACCGGAGTACACTGTGAAACAATGACCACATTGTCTTTTCAGGGAAATGGGTTCCTTCAGGTTAACAGTGTCACAACACCTGTCCAGGACGGTTTCTATAACATAAACCTTAGGTTTCTGACTATTCAGCCAACAACTTTTCTATTCCACCGAGGGGACAAAAGAACATTTGTGAAGTTGGAGTTACTGAATGGCTACTTACACTTATCCATGCAAGTCAATAATAACCAGTCAAAGGCCTTTTTGCATATAGCACAGAATGTCAGTGATGGCGAATGGCATTCAGTGGAGGTAACGATAGCAAGAGCAGTTACTCTTAAGTTACTCGACAGCTCTTGTATAGAGCCATGTCTCAGTAAAGCTACTGCCACCATAGATAGCGATCAGCCAATGTTTACTTTTCAGAGCACTTTTTTGGGTGGTTTGCCAGTGGGGAACAGGAGCAATGACTCTCTACTAAACATCTATAATATGCATTCTGCACCTTCGTTTGTAGGCTGTCTTCAGGACATTGAAATAGACTTGAACATTATAATCCCAGAGAACATGTCATCTGATTCATCTTTAAATGTCAAGGCAGGCTGCACCAAAAAGGATTGGTGCGAACACCACCCTTGTCAAAACAAGGGGCGCTGCATCAACTTGTGGCTGAGCTATCAGTGCGATTGCTATAGGCCCTATGCTGAGCCAAACTGTGCTACAGGTAAGGTAATGCCCTCAACCCCAGAACCTTAATTGCCAACTGAAATCATATTGTACAACAGGTCTTATCAGACTGCAGAGCCCTATACTCCAAGCTTTGCTATTGTCTGTCATCTGCCGCTGGAATATTCCTCAGCTACAATGGTGGCAACAAATTTACAGCTTCACTGCCATCTTTGCATAAGCATAAGCTATGCATATACAAAGATGGTATCAATGCTGCCATGTTGAAGGATATGCCAGCAGTCAGAACTCAGGCTATGCTAGAGGAGAATTAATGCAGATGGAGGGGGCATTGTGTTCTTTTCAAGGGTTTTCTGCTTACTACTACCTGTTTGGTTGAGCCATCCATGCCACTGCAATTGTAAACGATGTCAGCCCACCAAAACTGGCCCAAGATCCACTGAGGAACTTGAGTGAACTCCTACCCGTTTCTGTTGTAGAACATAAATACACACATATATGCACCAGTTACAAACTCTATAAAGTGATCACAAATGCACAGATACTGGAAGGTTTGCAGAATTTTAGTCCACATTTTGAAAATTCAGACCCAGGTGTGTAGATCCCCAGCACATTTTGGGACTGAAACTCAAGGCTTATTGCCACAGATAGACCACTGACACGCTCAGAGGAGATATCCACACAGCTAAAAATCTATCCATTTCCATTTGTACACGATTTGGAAGATCACTTAATTTGCTCCCATTTTGGAACGCTGACTTGAATTCCATCGAAAGTTATCTTCCAAAATTCATTTCGCTTCGATGAATTTTTATACAGCGCACAAGGCGTGGACTAGAGAAAGGCATTTATGGAACAGGAGATGAATTAGACTACATAGCTTCTAGGTAAGTGAGGCTTTACTATAAATATACAAGGAAGCAACTTGTCTCACTATACAAGATGACATCTCATGACCATTAAGGAATGAGGAATTGCTCACAGCACCAGTTCAGTGTTTTCTTGTTTTGTCTCTCTCTAGACAACTCATTTCAAGCCAGGTAGAAAAGTCCAGATAGTTCCAAGCTAACTAAATGCCTCTCCAATAGCAGGCAGGCATATCTGGTACTTGTTCTGGCTGGCATCAATATGCCACATTCATTCCTGGTCTTTTGTTCCCAGGACTCTTAATCATGGCAGTCTCTACCCTTCTCTTTAATGTGAAACATGTTGGCTGTTAATTATTCAAATAGATCTGAAGTGAGGATGGGGATTGTTGCAATGGCTCCCTAAGGCAGTGAGGAGAGAGGCAGAGAGAAGGAATTAATTATTCCCCTATATAGTTTCTAGGGATTTTACTGGTGTTGTTAATATTGGTCCAGATCAGGGGGGAAATTGCAAAAACAGCTCCCAGGGCAGAAAGGCACTGGTGCAATTGTCTTTCATGATTCCACACATGTGAGGTGGGCCACAGCATCTTGACTTTTCCACCAAGCTAGTCAAAATAGACTTTTCTAATGTTGTATTATTTCCATTCCGTGCTGTTGTTTTGATTTCTTCCGAGACATGTGGCCACGGGGTGATAATGAGTTGTCTGGTGAGGCGATGTAGCTAACATCTCAACTTCTTGACAGTGGCCAAAGATATCCTTTCAAAAAAATGTATGGGAGCCAATTCACACATGCATATCCTAGTCCTCCATTATCTGCATTGCTGTGAAAAATAGCAACAGTGATACATGGGATTCCTTCCCGCTTTTCCTCTGCGATCAACAAGTTAATTCAGTGTCTCAAGAATATACAAACCCAGGGTACAATTTAAAGTCTTAAACCCCAAAGATTTCAGCAGGTGACTTTTAAACTTTATTCTAGGCATTTTCTTTTCTTTCTTTTTTTAAATTTTTTAATTAATCTTTATTATTTCAAATTCAAAATCTCACAAACACACACACACAAACAAACAAAACAAATATACAAGTCATTCATATTATTATTATTATTATTATTATTATTATTATTATTATTATTATTTAAAAGTCTTTATCCCGCCTCCCCCCACTCCCCCTCACTCATGTGCAATTTTACATATTCCATAGTCTACTATACACTTTAAGTTGTGTTATTACATCTATTATCCTTATCCCATATAATATATTCTTTCTTGTTTCCCCTGCACGTTTTATTCTAAGTTTATAAGAATGTCAATTCCAGAACAAGAGTCAGCCATATATTCTTTCATTCTTTCCCATTGCTTTATTATTTCTTGATTGGAACGGCCTCTAATATTTGCTGTTAATTTGGCCTAGGCATTTTCTTTACTGTCCTGCCAACCTCAGCCTAACCCTTTCCAGCCTCTGCCATCTTACTTACAACCAGTCCAGGGAATGACACCGCCTGTCATTTGCCTCCTCCTTAGTAGTGTCAGACTTATGAACATGCTAAGGTAACAGCCATGTAAAGCCAGAAATTATGAGGGCCCTCTAAACCCATAAAAAGTTATATATTTTGGTCAGATTGTTAGGGGGTTGTTGTTGTTGTTGCATATACACCTAGTTTACTGGTTGCTGGCACCCATCTGTCTCTTGAGACAATGGCATGTCCCTCTGGAGGTGAAATCCTGGGCAGTGTGTATGGAGATCCCGGGCTGCCCTGTTCTCAGCCTCACTGATTTGGAAAGCAGAATAATATGGTTGGCACCAGCTTGGCTGCAGGAGTTGCCAGAAGGAAGCATACAAGGCACCCACCCTCCAACCGTCTTAGGGACTCCAGTCTGGATTTCTGTAGGGTTTACTCCTTACCCTTCACTTCCCTCAAAGATATTCCACAAGAGAGAAGAGGTTTAGGATCAATACGATACAGCAAATTAACCAGTTAGAAGCTTTGGCAAATAGAAAGGTCTTCACCTTCTGCCCAAATTACATCTTAGTCGGTGCCAGGCAAGTCTCCCAGGGACGGGCATTTCATAAGCAGGGTGTCATAATTGAAAAGCCCATCTCTCTGGTCAGCACTAGTCAACCAGTGTTACCTAACTTCGCTGCGGGGTGGGGGGCATCTGGAAGAGAGTCCCAGACGTCAAACATGAATATTCAGGCAGGTTCGTGTGATGAAAAGTGACCCTTTTAAGTAATCCACTCCCAATGCAATTTAGAACTTAAAAGGTAAAAGTACCAGTACTTTGAATGGTGCCCAGAAACAGACCAGTAGCCAGAGCAATGGGCAGCAATCCAATTATGAGAGATGGGTCTGGCACCCCCACTTTCGTCCTGAGATTGCAAAGTATAAAATCATGCAAAACTAGCCACCACAGGCCAGAGAGTATAAAAATATCAGGCTGTAATTCTATACCTACTTACCTAAGGCTCATTATTCTGCCCAGACACTGAGGTCCAGTGCTGAGGGCCTTCTGGTGGTTCCCTCGCTGCGAGAGGCCAAGTTACAGGTAACCAGGCAGAGGGCCTTCTCGGTAGTGGCACCTGCCCTGTTTAATGCCCTCCCACCAGATGTCAAAGAGAAAAACAACTACCAGACTTTTTGGAGACATCTGAAGGCAGCCCTGTTTAGGGAAGCTTTTAATGTTTAATAGATTATTGTATTTTAACATTCTGTTGGAAGCCGCCCAGAGTAGCTGGGGAAACCCAGCCAGATGGGCAGGGTATAAATAATAAATAATAAATTATTATTATTATTTTTATTAAACTCAGTAGACAGACAGTGAGCTACTTGAACACATACAGCAAAGCAGTTAGCTCTGAGAGCTTTTCTTATATTTAAATGTATTTAACTTTGACTAAACTGCATCCACTGTTTGCATTCAGATATTTTTATCTGTGAGAAAATGTAGATTTTTTTATTAACCCCCCCCCAAAAAAACACAGCAAAATCAGATAAAAAGTTTGGGTGAGGGGAGAGACATGAAAGGCAACATTGCAGATCTCTGGTTCAATCCAAAGCGCCATATCTATTGCAGATGTTAAATGGCACAGTTGCACTGAATTTAGTGGAGTTATATGGATTTACACCAGCTGATATCTGGTCTGGTCGGGGGGGGGGCTTACTAGATCTATTTGTTCAGAAAGCTTCAGCTTCAAAATGCATTCCAATATTTTTTTAAATACTATATCATTTCACATGCTACCCTGTGTGTGTGTGCACCTACCTCTTTTTTTATTATTGAAAAATGACATTGCCGGAGCCGTAATTGTAGCAGACGGCTTTGAAGTTGAGCAGTAATTTATCCAAAGGTTTGCAAAGCAACTTTGGGATAGGGGGACTCCATCTGGTAAATATGTTTGCCTCTTTATATGAAGCAAAATTAAAACCATGCAGTTCCAAGAGAAGCTTATACTTCCATTAGGACTGTTGCGAATGATTAGAAAGTATTTGAAACGCCCCCTGCCCACTTCTCCCTAACCGCAATATTCCTCTCAATTCACAGCATCCTACCATTTTGATTAAAGGTGTGTGTGTGTGTGTGTGTGTGTGAGAGAGAGAGAGAGAGAGAGAGAGAGAGAGAGAGAGAGAGAGAGAGAGAGGGGTGGGGAAGGGAAGGGAAAGAGAAGTTTGAGAGCAACTAACAGTCTCACTGAACCCCCACCCCATGAGTGTATCCAAATCGCTAGGGTATTCCTTTGGAAAGATGGTCCAAGGCATTCAAAATTTTAGAAAACCCAAACATGCAGAACATCTCTTCTGAAAACAGGGAACATGAAGTATATTCTGAAATGGTTACGGTATGCTCATATTGCCTAGTTAGTTGGAACTTTGCAACAGTTTCTCACACATGTTTACCTCATGCATAGGTTTGGCTCACGGCAGAGGTATAAAGAAACCCAAGTCGATTTCCTATGCTAGCCAAGAACATCTGCCTGTCAGTAAAAAAATAACATGTCTGTGCACACATATGTGTGTTGATTTAAGTAACTGGTGAAATGGAGATCAGCTTACCTTCTTTCAATAAACTGATGGCCAGATTAGATGAAACGTTGGAGAGCTGTAATCATATCTTCCAGCTCTTTAATTCCCCTCCTCCCAAAAAAGTAACTGCAGGGAGGGGATTTGGACTGGGACTGCTACGACAGAGGAAGAGTTTGGACTTGATATCCCGCCTTTCACTCCCCTTAAGGAGTCTCAAAGCAGCTAACTTTTTCCTTTCCCTTCCTCCCCCACAAGAAACACTCTGTGAGGTGAATGAGGCTGAGAGACTTCAGAGAATGGTGACTAGCCCAAGGTCACCCAGCAGCTGCATGTGGAGGAGAGGGGAAGCGAACCTGGTTCACCAGATTATGAGTCCATCGCTCTTAATCACTGCACCACACTGGCTCCTTTAACCCTTTCCCCCTGTAGTTTTCTTGATGAAAATAACCCCCCCCCCATTGCTATTTGCCTTGCTGGGGGAAATGACACAGGGTTAACTGGGCTCTAGTACTGGTGTCCTGATATGAATCAGGATAATCTGCAGCTCGATTTTATCAAAAGAAAGAAATCAAAGAAATGGGAGATTTGATCGCAGATGTCATTTGGAGTTGAACACTGGGCATCACAGTGCTAGTTCTAAGATGCAGGTGGCACTGTGGTCTAAACCACTGAGCCTCTTGGGCTTGCCGATCAGAAGGTCAGTGGTTCAAATCCCCGCAACAGGGTGAGCTGCAGTTGCTCTGTCCAAGCTCCTGCCAACCTAGCAGTTTGAAAGCACACCAGTGCAAGTAGATAAATAGGTACCACTGGGGCAGGAAGGTAAACACGTTTCTGTGTGCTCTGGCACTCATCATGGGCCTCTCTGGTTTCCGTTACAGTGTTCCATTGTGCCAGAAGCTGTTTAGTCATGCTGGCCACATGACCCGGAAAGCTGTCTATGGACAAACACCAGCTCCCTCGGCCTGAAAGCGAGATGAGCGCCGCAACCCCATAGTCACCTTTGACCGGACTTAAATGTCCAGCGGTCCTTTACCTTTTACCTAGTTCTAAGAATGAGGAGGGTGGGAAAAATATTAGGAACATTGGTCATATTTCTGTGATGACCTCTGCTTTTGCAGGGCCAGCTTCAAGGGGCACCACGAGGACAGCAGGGTCAATGAAGGCAGGAAAAAGATCTGGCACAAGCATGGGTCATAGCAGGAGGGAAGGAAAGTGTCTCAGGCCAGCACTGCATAAGATACACTGAATACAGCATTTGTTGTTTAGAAGTCTCCCTCTCTCTCTCTCTGTCTCTCTCTCTCTCTCTCTCTCTCTCTCTCTCTCTCTCTCTCTCTCTCTCTGTGTGTGTGTGTGTGTGTGTGTGTGTGTGTGTGTGTGTGTGTGTGTAAATAAGTGAACTGCCATACACATATAATCCTAAAAACACACATGAATAATATCTGTAGATACATGTTCCTGGATGCAAATCCATATTAAACAAGGATGCCCTCCACAAATCCATATTAAACAAGGATGCTGAATTCCAACACACCAAAATTCAGCCTAATGCACAGGTTCATTTGCTCTGTGTTGAAACACTGGTTTCTTTTATGAGATAAACTACATGCTCCAAGTTAGGTACAAAAATGTCCTGTTTCCAACTTTTGTCATAACCAGTGTACCTTGGGCTATGAGTGTACCAAATTTCAACTTTCTGGGTGGCCTGCTAGTATTTACTATTTTGTGCCCCCATTTCTAGGATGAGAAAGGAAACAGCTCTTTGCATGGTCCAGAAAGATATTTATCATACGGAGACGCACTTTGCTAACCCCTAGAGATACACAGCTGCCACATTTTCAGGCGTTTCTGGTAATCGGGGTGTCCTGGACTATAGAATTTCCCAGATCTCCATCTGAATGAGTGTAAAAGAGCCCCCCCCACCCCACCCCCCATTTCCTATAAATGTTCAGCTTACTGGGATTGTGGCTCGGGGGAAAGTGGGAGAAATAAGCAGAAGCTGTTCCCAACCCAATCCAGGCAAAGTCAAGGCAGGTCACTCTAAGCAAGTCAAAACCCTGGACAGTTCCCAGAGCCCCTTGCTGAGTGAACTATGGGAGGTGTTATTTCAACCAAGAACTGAGGCGATTTGAGGCCTTGCATAGGCTGCTAGATCTCCTTGACATAACGACTCTGCTGACTTACCACATCCAGGTTTTGTTTTTAAAAACATTATTTATTTGTCATTATTTATTTGTCACCGATCATTTAAATGTTTGGTGGTGGTAGGTACTTCTTTTTTTTAAATGTTTTTATTTTATTTTATTTATATTTTTTTATTAGATTTTTCACCACAATCACATACATCACCACTTACCAAACAAAACTACATACCAACAAACAATCATACAACAATCCATATCAACAAACAAGCAAATAAAATTCCTTACATAATCAAAGTTACTTATCTAACAATTCCATTCTAAAGAAAAATTTCAATATATATTATATTATTAATAGACTTCCCAAATACATCTCTCCATTAATCCAAATTGAAATCAAATAAAAATGAAAAAAGAATTGTATGACACTGACATCAGTATTTATATAATTATCTGTCCTGCATTTAGCTTCCTAATTTTTCCTATTCACCGTTCCATTTCCGAATTTGACTAGGATTAATCTAATGCGATAACCGTGTTGGTGTTACACCGTTCTTTTAAGTAATACATAAAACTACTCCATTCCTCAATATATTAAAAATGTTTTTATTTTATTTTGACAAATTAATAATAATAAATAAATAAGAATCAACATGTGCACCCCACCACCAAGAGCATTCCATTGTAACTATCCAACCTCCCAAAATTTCAACACTTCTTGCGATGGTTTGACCCCTTTCCGTTTCAACAGTACAAATTCTACAAAAACCTTCCATAGCTCTTCGAAATCATTTCTCCTGCATATTCTCCATCTTGCCTTAATGGCACATGTTAATTTATCGTTAACAGCTATATCCCACACCTCTGTATACCATTCTTCCATTTGATATTCTGCTTGCCCCGTCCACTTCCTAGCTATCATAATTCGTGCAGGTGTCAATAAATTTGTGAGCGAGTCCTTCATAGCCTGCGAACCTTCCACCCCATACCATGTCCAGGTTTTCAGGCACCGGCTTAGTCTACACTGTGGATGTGATGGGAATGTTCAGGGGGGGGGCCCTCTTCTGAGACTGAGGAAGAGCTACAACCTCAGGCTGGGAGAGCCCAGGGGGAAGGGCTGAGATTCCTGCATTGCCAGGGGTTGGACTAGATGACTCCTGTGGTCCCTTCCAGCTCAATTCTACGATTCTGTGTGCACCAAATGCACACATATTAGGGTTGCCCATCAATTATATTGAATAGCCAGTTGATTAAGAAATTGTCTTTTAACTGAATTAAATATAACCACATTTGCGTATCACTAAAGCCCTAGGGGAAATAAATAACCTAGGGGACCCAGGTGGTGCTGTGGGTTAAACCACAGAGCCTAGGGCTTGCTGATCAGAAGGTCGGCAGTTCGAATCCCTGTGACAGGGTGAGCTCCCGTTGCTCGGTCCCTGCTCCTGCCAACCTAGCAGTTTGAAAGCATGTCAAAGTGCAAGTAGATAAATAGGAACCGCTCCAGCGGGAAGGTAAACGGCGTTTCCGTGCGCTGCTCTGGTTCGCTAGAAGCGGCTATGTCATGCTGGCCACATGATCTGGAAGCTGCACGCCGGCTCTCGGCCAATAAAGCGAGATGAGCGCTGCAACCCCAGAGTCGGACACGACTGGACCAAATGGTCAGGGGTCCCTTTACCTTTACCTTTAAAGCCCTAGTAGGTGACTTTTGGATGTGTTGGAGGAAGCAAATGCAACTTGCAACTTAAGAAACAAAGACTGGAACCCTAAACACATTTACTCGGGAGTGAGACCCACTGAAAGCAATGGGATTTGCAATCACTCATAGAGTCGAACAGAAGCAAAAGGCCAAGTTGTTGTTTACACCGATGCACCACAACCAACATAAAATAAATAAAAAGAACCAAACATAAAAGGAAGTATCCCTTTAAACTGCAACTTCACTGAATAAAATTGACCATCACCCATCAGTCTATGAAAGCTTTACAGCCAATCCTATCCATGCTTATTCGGAAATGAGTTCCAATGGATTGAATGGAGCTGACTCCCAAGTCAGTAGAATGGAGGTTTCTTCCAAAAAGTAGAGATCTTTCCCAGTTAGCATCTGTATGGGAATTGCTTTTGGATGTTTTGAAATGTTTTATTGCTTGTGTGTTTCCCTCCCTAGGCTCCTTCGGAAGGAAGGGCAGGGCATAAATTTAATTAACAACAATTGTGCACAGGATTATAGCTTTACTAGGTTAAACTATCAATTAAAGTTTAAATTTCTAATATACAAGGGCACACTCACTTTGGAATTTAAAGTTAATGGAAGAGATCTTCAAAGTGCTGCTGCTGCTGCTGTGTGTGTGTGTGTGTGCTTTGTGGTACAGAAATTACTTGCGTCTTTGTTAAAGAGAAGTTGACAAACAGCAAGTGCCGGGAAGCATTTCTCCACTGCACACTGCACTCTCTCAGCAGTAGCAGGCAAGCAAAAAAGTTGATTTATTTCCATCAGCATCCAGACGTAATGGCTCAAGAGGTTAATATTGACCAAGGTTATGCTAAACGCCCATCAAACCACATACCAGATCCAATATTTCTTTTGAAGCAGAGTAATTGAAAACTGCAAGCTCGCCGTGCTGCCTTTTTAAAGACTAACCTTGCTTCCTTTGCCTTCTTTGTAATGTTGCGCGTCTTCCTGCCACTCGCCAGCTTTGCTGCATCATAAGCGTTCTCTCTTCAACAAGAAAAATGTCTTTCAAGTACTCCCTTAATAGAGAGAGAGGGTTTTTTAAAAAATAAAAAATAAAATAACCTTTCATGCTTAAAAATGACCATTTCAACACCGAGGGGAAAGATTTATGGACATGTGCCTTGTTTTTAACAAGCACATAAAGAAAGAAGTTTAAGATCATCTCATTCACAAAATTAAAACATTCCTCACATGTTATTTATGAAATTGTCTATTCAGAAATAAGTCAGGGATTTATTTCCCCATACTAAATAAACTGAGCCAGATATGAATCCTGTAACACTTAGAAGGCAGGTTTCTACAATGATCACCCCTGTTTTCATGAGTGTTATAATCATTTCATTAAAATAAAACACTGCAGGCAATATATTTGTGTGTGTGAGAGAGAGAGAGGGGGGGGGGGGAGGGAGAGAGCTCAGCACCAAAGCAGCTTTCCCGCCCTATGAACGAAAAGTCTGATTATAAGTTTTTGAACAGCTGGGGTTTGTTTTGTTTAACTCCAGTTAACACTGTTGATGTTGTTCAGTCTGAGAAACCGCACATTAAAGGTTTTAGTTCAGATTAGCCAACTGTGATTATTGATTTGGGGCCGTTTCTTCTATTAATATAGCACTGTGGAAGCCATGCTGGCTTAAGATATTTTGCTGCCTGAAGCAGAGGAGCAAATGATACACTTCCTCAGCCCTCCCTTTGCCACGCAAGGGCCAACACTTTAACTTCAGAAAGCCTCCCTGGGCTGTTTAGACATCAGTTCTTGCCTTCATCTCCCCACTTTCCACTTAAATCCTGCTAAATTGGTGGAAGGACCATAGTTCGGTGCATTTGATTTGCATACAGGTTCAATCCCTGGCATTTCCAGGTAGGGCTGTGTGAGACCTCTATCCAAAACCCTGGAGAACTGATGCTGGTCTATGTAGACAATACTGAACTAGAGGAAACAATAATCTGACTAGGCATCAATAAGTTTTTTTTTTATGTTCCTGTGCTTGAAGCAAGCCACTTCACCCTGCCATATGGTAAAGTTGACCTAGAGGGGAAGCCATTTCCACATGATAGTGTATCTCCAAATAATTTCCAGAATATTTTGGATCAGCTGCCCTGAACTGTTGTGGTGTTCAGGGAGCCGCTTCCCATTCCATGGGATCCAGTCCCACTCCACACTAATTAGCACCTGTATTTAATTCTTAGATTTATCATCATAAGATTTCGGGGCAGTTCACAGAATAAAATACAGGATAAAAGAAAAAAGAAAATAAGTAAAATAAAACAGCAAAACAAAAATCCCCCCCCCCACAGACACATTTTAAAGACTGTAGAATATGAATCAGCCAAAGGCCCGATTGAAGAGGAACGTTTCTGTCTGGCACCTAAAATATATATAATGAAGGCACTAGGCGAGCCTCCCTAGATTACCACATTGTTTGGGTAAATGATGAGACTCCATCCCACTTTATTATTTATTTGATTTCTTTCCCGAACTTTGCCATGTTGTTGCCATGCCTCAATGAAGAGTGAAGGTAGCTTGAGAAGAAGCCAACATCATTTGTCCAATCCTAGGTGTGATCTTCTCTGAAAGCTAGTAAGCCAATTGGTCCTTTGGGGTACGTGCTCGTAGTTGCTTCATCTGTTTCCTTACATGTGCTGATCACCCATCATGGAATCCAAGGTGGCATAAATCTGGTTTCTAGGTGGTCATCCATCTAGGCCAGCCTTTCTCAACCTTGGGTCCCCAGAAGTTTTTGGCCTACAACTCCCATCATACCTAGGTAGCAGGACCAGTGGTCAGGGATGATGGGAGTTGTAGGCCAAAAACATCTGGGGACCCAAGGTTGAGAAAGGCTGATCTAGGCTCTGTCTAGACCAAGACCTGCTTAGCTTTAGCAAGCCTCATGTACCTTCAGACAATATCCTGGGGCCTCAACCTGTGTACTCTGTACAAGGCTGATCTTAACATTGGGCAAAAGATTCCTGCATTGCAGGGGGTTGGACTAGATGACCCTTGTGGTCCCTTCCAACTCTACAATTCTAAGATTCTAAGGTACAAGAAGAAAAATAAGATTTAAGTTTGACCAATTTCTTTCACTTAAACATTTTAAGATTTTTGGTTATTGGGGTTTGTTGAAGTTTGAGAGATTGGCATTTGTGCCATACTTGATTTCAGATCAAGAAAACATCAGCCAAAAGGATGATCAGCCATCATACCTGGTCATCTAAATTTTCAGTGTAGTCTAATGTGGAGAATATGGCACATCAGTAGATTGGCTATAACCAGAAGGAAATCTGTACAACGGGAACTGCCAAGGCAAATCCCAATTTATTTTTTTTAAAGATTGTTACAGCATATTGGGTCTCACATCCCTCAGAGCTGATGGCAAAACACCCAAAATAGACACAAAGAGGAACATATCCAACTGCCAGCCTACACCCTATTAGAAGCTTATCTAGAGCTGAACACAGCAGAAGGAGAAAGAGGAAGCAACGTCGCTGCCTGATGTCCCAAGACGAAAAGAGTCTGCTGTATGGCTTGATCAACAAGCATGCCGCATATGCTACAGACTTGATCCACTCAGACTAGAGGCCCTGCTCTGGTGTAAGCATCAGAGAAAATGTTTCCTTTCATAGGGGCCATTCTACATCATCCCCGGTTCAGTCAACACTGACCTCTCTTTTTGCATGGTAGGAGTCAGGCTGAGCTGAAAACAACAGGGGAATGGGGAAAATTAACCTGGATTGTTTCCTATATCAAATAGCTGTGGTTTCTACATTGTGGCAGATTTCCAGAATTAGCTTGCAGGGACTAAAGAAGTGTTCTTTCTTGTATGTATTTCCATGGGACTCAAGCTTGCTATTCTCATATTTGTTCCTCAGAACTTTCATCAGACTCATAGGGAGACAGAAATGTCCAACGTTGGCCCCTGTGATTGGCAGATAAGAGCCAAAATGTATGTTGAAGGGGGAGGCCAACAGTTCCCTTGCCCTCTAAAATTCAGGAGGGATTTTGAGTTCAGGAGGAAATCCTTCCCAATTCAGGTTTGTCTACCAATAGTCCCTGAGCGTGAGCAAAATTCACGTAGTCATCCAACAAAAAGGGGAAGAATGTTGGGGCCACAGCATTCAAGACACTCAATATTTTATCTGTCTTTTCCTCACACATTAGAGATGGGCCATCAGGGGAAAAACAGAACTTCTGAACAGAATGTTGGGCAATCCCTGGTGAGATTGGAAATGAGGAATGTAAGACGTGTGGGTCACAACCCTTGCCTTCCCAAAAGGACTGAAACTGAAGCATCAGAACCAGCCATTGCCGGTCTCCTAGCTTTGAATTGGTGCCAGTTATATCATATCATCTCAGATAGAAGGTAGAATTAGATATCTCAATCTTTAAAAGGCTGCACTTGCTTTGCAGGATTCGTAATGCATCTTTCAAAGGAGTGGTACAAACCATAGTAGTTTGCCACTGAAAGTGCCATCAGGTAGTTTAGTTTAGAGTGCCAGAGCATTCCAGGTCTGTTTCATAATATGTCCATTTTTCCATCAGCACTCCTGTCTTAAAGATGTATTATTTTTTTCTCTCTCTCTCTTCGCCATGTGAAATCAAGAGTACATTCCAGGAAGATTTGGACATGAGGAATCCCAAGGGTTTGCTGCTTTTCCTTTAGAGGGCAACGACGACGAAAGTGTGACAATCTCAATGTTTGTCCGAACACGCAAGCCTTCTGGCTTGTTGCTGTCTCTGAAAAAAGGCGCAATCTTATTTCTTAAGGTCTGGTTGGAAGGTGGGAAACTCCTGGCATCAGGCCTAAGCTCCGACAAACTCCTAGGAACACAGCCTGTGAATGATGGAAATTTCTATTTGATATCCTTAAAAATCAAGCCAAACAAGACCGAGCTATTCCAGTCTTCGCAGAACCTGGGCTACATTTCTACTCCTGTAATAAAAATCCAGAGCGGTGATATTATGTACATCGGAGGATTACCCGACGACCAAGAAACCCATGTAAATGGTGGGTATTTCAAAGGCTGCATCCAAGATTTAAGACTGGGCAACCAACGGCTGGAATTCTTCCCTGTCACGACTTCATCAGATTCTGTCATCAGAAAGAGCACGCTGATCAACATTGCCCCAGGCTGCATCGGAGACAACCTCTGTCAGGTAAGGATGCTGTTTCTCAAAGAGCCGTTTCCATGTTTGCAGCAAGGAATTCTCTTTTGAACTAGCAGTGCTCCGAAAACAGCATGTGACAGTAAGAATATCTGAACACGATATCCGAAACAGGCAGGTAAGATCAGGTTTTTGTCAAACAGCCCCACACTTTGCGGGCGCCGAGACCGCAGAACATCTGGGAGGCTGGAAAGCCCAGCGCTTGAATGGCAAGGTAATGATAACCAGTTAGCAAGCCTGCTATTCATTAAGGGCAACTTGAACTCACTGTAGTTTTTCAAACCAAAATATTCTCATAATTACTGTAAAACCAGACTTTCGAAGCAGGCTAATCACATGGTATGTTACGGGCATTTGGGCCTGGCAATGAAGCCTGTAAAAATATTAAAGAAGAGAGGAATGTTGTATCACCACACAAATACAAAGGCAGCCCCTATGTGGGTTGGATCTACCAGAAATCACACGGTCCTCATTTAACATTGCATAAAAAGTAATGGATTTATAAACAAACGCCATCTCTGTTACATATGTGCAAATACAAGTGGGCTGACGGAATGTGTTCTAATATCAGTTGTATGTTCCTGTACAGTATGTTTCATATGAAACAACTTTTTTTTCTCAATGTCTCAAGCATTTCATGATTATTATTTTTAAATCGCTTACAATCATGCTGAGTACTTTTTCCTGTGCTTACCCTTCTTTCAACTTATTATCATTATTAATGTATTACCGTCTTTCCCCCTTTTTAAGACACCGTCTTATAATTTTTTTTCCCTCAAAAAAACACAGGGTGGCTTATTTTCGGGGGGATGTTTTATTTTTATTACGTCAGTATGGTACGGTACAGCCTCCCCCTGTGGCGGCACCACGGCTTACTTTTGGGGTACGTCTTACTTCTCACAAAGGTAAAAAAACCCTGCCATGGCTTACTTTATGACTACGTATTTAAAAAGGGGAAACAGGGTATTTGTCTTTCATGCAAGCACCTCAAGGCGATGTACAATAAAAACAGTTAAAAGCAGTTAAAAACACAAAAAAAGCAAATATGTTTAAGACAAAACAATTTAGCAAAAAACTGGACACCCATGGCACAGGCCCATTCACCCAGTTGGGAAAGCTTGAAACAAAAATGTTTTCAATCCCCCCCACCCCCCAGAAAAGTGCGGATGATGGGCTCCTGTTATTTCTTGACAGGCATGCTATTCCACAGAACGTACCATCATCCCTTCAGAAAAGACTTCAAGAATGTCACTTTTTTCCTAATTTACTTTCCCGTCTCCTAGACATACGAAGCCTCGGAGAGAGGCACCAACTGCCTAGGCCCTTCTCCTCTGTTCTCTTCCATTTATAGCCCAATGCTGCTCTGGAAACTGAGAACCAGTTCACGCATGCCCAGACATCATTTGATTTCTCACAATTTGATTATATGACCCATGTTGACTTTCCCCAGAATCTATGAATGGGCTCAGCTGAACGGCAAGGGATCCCCAGACCTCTTTGTGAGGATTGATCTGTGATAACTCATTCACACGTGTAAATTGCCATTTGACGCTGCAGTCACCACACAATCAGCATGAACCAGGCCTTGGTGATAAAGTAGGCAATATCACATTATCCTGGCTTCAGTTCATAACTTACAATACTACTGGCTTCCCACTGAAAGTCTCCCTTCCCCTTCTACTCAATCTCTACTCCCAAACTTTCATGTTTACTGCTGGCTGTCTAAGACCAAACCTAGAGAGCTATTTTGTGCATACCCTTCAACATTTCTCCAATGAAAATGGGGACATCCGATATTATTATTAATAATAATAATAATAATAATAATTGTTATTATTATTATTACCACCCAGCCTTCTCTATACAGGGCTGCCTTCAGATGTCTTCTATAGGTTGTGTAGCTACTTATCTCCTTGGCTCGGGGGTCGCATGACTCCATACCCTCCAACATTTATCCAATTAAAATAGGGACATCCTAAGGGAAAGCGGGACATTCTGGGATCAAATCAGAAACTGGGGAGGCTTCTGTAAATCTGGGATTGCCCCTGGAAAATAGGAACACTTGGAAGGTCTGCAATCTCTACTCCCAAACATACCTCTAACTTTTGTTTTACTGCTGGCTGTCCTAAGACCGAACCTAGAGAGCTATTTTGTGGGCTCACCAAAAGGCCGACACAACCAGGCTGTGGTCCAACAAGGAAGAAGGAAGATGCCAGAGCATCAGTTGTCTATATTAGCTGGGAGTGATTCTCCATTGTTTCAGACCAGGAATCTGTTCCAGGCTTGTCTGGAGTCACACAGGATTGAATCTGGGATCTTTGCACTGAAATCATGTAAGACGACGGCCTTTTGCTAAAGGTCAGGCCTTGATATGCAGCAAACTTATGCACGCTCAACACTCTCTAGCCAGAAAGGCCTTCTTTGCATTGTGCATTCTCTACAAAGGCTCTTTAAAGAGGAAGGTTTCAGGGCACCACCGGATTTCGCCAAGAGTTGTTTGTAAAAACATGTCCCATTCTTATTTGACAAAGGCTTTACTTGACATGCCTCCTTTCCTCCCTTTGACCACTTTCGCCTTCAATCATCTCCTTTTTTATCTTTTGATATCCTTTCTCCTAGGACTAATTCAAATGGTCTGTTTAAGTGGTTTTCGGAGCAAAAGAAATATATCTTATCTAAGCTTGTCTGATATGATAAGGTAATACAACTGTGATAATCTTATAGAATCATAGATTTGGAAAAAATAAAAAAGCCAATTCTGCCAGGCAGGAACATTTTCCTTATGGTATGTCGGAAATGTGCTTTTGCAATGCAGACCACTACAGAAAGCAATTGGATTGCAACAGTACCTTAAAACGGTAAAGGAGCCCACAATTATCACAAAAGGAATTCAGTATGCTGTATGATGTCATCCCATGTTCCTGGTTCCTCACGATACTTAGTGAGTTCCCAGACAGCCTGAAAATGATTGGCCCCAATCCAGAAAAAGTCCCATTAAAATCGATGGGGGAAACCTAGTCATGAACAACTGACTAGTCTTATAGCTTTAGGGTTGTGTCCCAATTGTTCTAGTGAGAGTAGACCAGGGTTTCTCCAGACTGTTTCTGGACCAGGGTCTCCAACTGGTTTTTGTTTTTTTAAACTACAACTCCCATCATCCCTAGCTAGCAGGACTAGAAGTCAGGGATGATGGGAACTGTAGTCCAAAAACAGTTTGGGAAACCCTGGAGTAGGCCCACTGAAATTAACAAAACTGAGTTAGTCATGTCCATTGATTTTCAGTGGATTTACTCTGAGTAGGACTAGCATTGGATACAACCGCTAGCCATGATTAATTGAGACCATTAATTCTATAGAATACAGAGAGCTGCCTTATGCTAAGACCATTGATACGTCTGTACCGTCATCAGTTGGGGACTCTAGCTTTGACTGGAGCAGCAGCTCTGGGGAGGGGATATTTAACCCCCACCTCCATCTCTCCTGTTTTCCTTATCTAAAGTGCCAACAGTAGGCATTTTCCAGTAGGCATTTACAGCAGCAGAGCATGTTTTCATTGCACATTTTTAATGAGGAAAATGAGGAAACATGACAGAGCAGTGAAAGAGCAGTGGGCAGAGGAAATATGTCAGCTTCTTTCTTGCTTCCACAGCCACTTTCCTCGATTGCCTTGCTAGAAATACTTGCTTACATTTGACTCCCCTCTCTCCTGTTTAGCCAAACCCCTGCCAGAATGATGGAGTTTGCTATTCAATCTGGGATGACTTCACTTGCACCTGCCCACCAAATACAGCTGGGAAAGCCTGTGAGGAAGTAAAATGGTGTGAACTCAGTCCGTGCCCCCATGAAGCCCAATGCCAGCTGGTGCATCAAGGATTTGAATGCAAGTATTCCCCTCTCCCCACCCCTGGAAAACCCTAACGCCCAACCCCACATCTCCTTAACTTTCAGGGACTAAGGCAGCACAGTGTTAATTTTTTCACAAGTCTTTCAGGCTTTCCCAATGCTTGTGATGTATTAATTGGGGCATTTGTGGTGTGTGTGTAGTGGTTAAGAGCGGTGGACTCGTAATCTGGGGAACCAGGTTCGCGTCTCCGCTCCTCCACATGCAGCTGCTGGGTGACCTTGGGCTAGTCACACTTCTTTGAAGTCTCTCAGCCCCACTCACCTCACAGAGTGTTTGTTGTGGGGGGAGGAAGGGAAAGGAGAATATTAGCCGCTTTGAGACTCCTTCGGGTACTGATAAAGCGGGATATCAAATCCAAACTCTTCTTCTTCTGTACATAGCACCACTCTCAAGTAGAGTGTTTCTTAGCAACTTCATTTGCCTTATACTGCAGGAGAGAATTTGCTAAGCGGTAGCATTAGCGGGTGCAAAAACAGCTAGACATTAGGGGGACTGAGGCATTGTGCAGCCACTACACTAGAAAAACACTGTTAAGGTCCCTTATAAGAACACTGATAAAAATCCAGTCATTTATCCAGGCATCTCTGTTACCTTTTCAGCACCCGCTAGACCAGAGGTGGATTTAGGGCAGCGTGACTCATTCCACCACACTAGGCACTGAGCCTAGAGGGCGCTGCAGGGTGCTGTGGGACGCGGGTGGTGCCGTGGTCTAAACCACGGAGCCTCTTGGGCTTGCCAATCAGAAGGTTAGCAGTTCAAATCCCCGCAACGGGGTGAGCTCCCATTGCTCTGTCCCAGCTCCTGCCAACCTAGCAGTTCTAAAGCATACCAGTGCAAATACAGTGGTACCTCTAGTTATGAACTTAATTTGTTCCGGAGGTCCGTTCTTAACCTGAAACTGTTCTTAACTAGAGGTGTGCTTTCGCTAATGGGGCCTCTTGCTGCCGCTGTGCCGCCGGCACATGATTTCCGTTCTCATCCTGGGGCAAAGTTCTCAACTCGAGGTAACTCTTCCAGGTTGGCGGAGTTTGTAACCTGAAGCGTTTGTAACCTGAGGCATTTGTAACTCGAGGTACCACTGTGGATAAATAGGAACCGCTGCGGCAGGAAGGTAAACGGCGTTTGCGTGCGCTCTGGTTTCCGTCACGGTGTCCTGTTGCGCCAGAAGCTGTTTAGTCATGCTGGCCACATGACCTGGAAAGCTGTCTGTGGACAAACGCCGGCTCCCTCGACCTGAAAGCGAGATGAGCGCCGCACCCCATAGTCGCCTTGGACTGGACTTAACCGTCCAGGGGTCCTTTACCTTTTTTACAGGGTGCTGAAACTATGACATAGTGAATTGAGCAGAACTCTCTCTCTCTCTCTTTCTCTCTCTCTCTCGATATAGATCCCTCTATCACCATCTTATCTCAATCTTCCATCCATATACCGATAGGGTGTGTGTTTGTTTGCATTTTTAATGGCTATAAAAGCAATCCAGGGCGCTAAGCTATCTTGCCAGTATATAAAGGCAAAAAAAAAAAAAGTTAAATAAAATGTAATGTGCATGATTAAGTACACCACTCCTAGATGCTTAATGCCTTTTGCTATCTCTACACAGGTATTGCCAATGCAATTTTTAGTGGCAGGAGCAGTGCAATATTTTACAGAAGCAATGGGAAGATCAGCCGGGACCTTACCAACATAACCTTTGGCTTCCGGACTCGGGACTCCGACGTGATCCTGCTTTACGCAGAAAAGGAGCCAGAGTTTGTCACCATCCGCATCCAGAATGCCAAATTGGTGTTCCAGCTGCAAAGTGGCAACAGCTTGTATACGCTGAGCCTGGCTAGCTCGCGGCCGGTGAATGATGGGATCCTGCACCAGGTGACCTTCTCCATGATGGAGCCCTTATCTCAGTCCTCGAGATGGCTCATGGATATAAATGATAAGGAAGACATCACAACAAGTATGGTTGCCACAGGAAACCTCAACTTCTTGAGAGAAGAGACAGATATCTACCTTGCTGACAAAGCTTTTGATAACCTGGATGGGCTCAGAGGGTGCATGAGCACTGTGGAAATTGGTGGCATCCACCTCTCCTACTTTGAAGCCACTGATGGCTATATGAAGAAACCGCAGGAAGAGCAGTTCCTCAAGATATCTGCCAACCCCGTTGTCACTGGCTGTCTTCCATTGGACGCTTGCAGCTCAAACCCTTGCATACACAATGGGATATGCGAAGACTTCTACTCTTATTATAGTTGCACGTGCGCCGAGGGGTGGACTGGAACCTACTGTGAAACCAACATTGATGAGTGTGCATCAAATCCCTGTGTGCACGGAAACTGCAGCGACAGAGTCGCCATGTACATGTGCATATGTGACCTGGGGTACACGGGGTCGAGGTGCGAAGAAGACATTGACGACTGCCGGGGCCATCTGTGTGCAAATGGGGCCACCTGTGTTGATGAGATTAATGGCTATTCCTGCCTATGTGCCGGGAATTTCACCGGAAGGTTTTGCAGGTACTGTCATGAAGCCTGAAGAAATTCACCTGCTACAGTATCAGTCGCTTCCGATCTCTTAAATGAGGAAGTGATTACAAGCTGAACAAACCCCCTGGTTAGCAAGTTGCATGGTGAGAAAATCAGGTAACATCGTGGGCACCCTCAGTCTTATAAATGTCCATCATTGTGAATGGTGCTTTGCTCCCAGACGCGGGTGTACAGCTTCCGGGTCATGTGGCCAGCATGACTAAGCCGCTTCTGGCGACCCAGAGCAGCGCACGGAAATGCTGTTTACCTTCCCGCCAGAGTGGTACCTATTTATCTACTTGCACTCCGTACTTTCGAACTGCTAGGTTGGCAGGAGCTGGGACAGAGCAACAGGAGCTCACCCCGTCACGGGGATTTGAACCGCCGACCTTCTGATCGGCAAGCCCTAGGCTCTGTGGTTTAATAGGAGCTGAGCTACCTATTAAAGGCACAAGGTGGCACCTGTTTAGACATGTGATGCCAGGACACCTGGCAGCAGGTGTGATACTACCAACATAATATTTGCCTCCTCCGTGTTAATATATTGAAGACAGGGTTTGTTACTAAAACAATTCTCATGTGAGACTAAAATAGACCCCAAGAGAATTTATAGACTGTAGGGGCAGGCTTTTTATCATGTCTTGGTTTGTTTTTTTAGTGGAAATTAGACTGGCTTTGAAAAAATAATAGGGGGAAGTGATTTTGTAGGCTTACCACTGTTGTTTCGCTTTAGATATATACGGCTACCGTCTACAGTGTGCGGGAATGAGATCAAAAATATTACCTGTTACAACTACGGCAACTGTTCCGAGCTCCAAGGACTCTTGGAATGCATGTGCCTCCCAGGCTTTACAGGACGGCGGTGAGATTATTTGACATATCATATTTTTTTTCATGCGGTAATTTGACTCAATAGAAATAGGAGCAGGGCTTTTTTCCAGCTGGAACTCACCGGAACACAGTTCCGGCACTTCTCAGGAGGGCGCCATTGCCATTTTAAGAGAACAAGGCAAGTCCCCGCATTTATTTTCCTAAAAAGCCGGCACTGTATCTCCAGTCAATCCCGGAAAACATTGGGTTCTAAAAAGAAACATTAGGTTCTATTCGCCACTTAATAGCCCTTCTCTTATTTCATTTGTGATTTCATCAAAGCTCTGTATTCTGGAACAAAAGAAAACTGGGAAAGCATGTCTGAAAACAGGGTGTCAAAGAGAAGGGCTGTAGTCTAAACTCTAAAATGCTATTTTTCTGTGTGCAGGGTGGGATTTTAATTGTTATTATTTGCATGAAACATCCTGTACCACCAGTGCTTTTCTTCTTTAAAAAAAGGTGCCGGTGCTGCGTACTCTTGAGTATCCCCGGGGGGTGGGGGAGCACTGTGTACAACTGATGTGGTACAGTCCCAGGAACACTGAAACGGTACTATCCCAGGAAAGAGTGTACCACATGGTTTCTCTGCCTGTGCCACTCAGCACTGACTCATGGGCAGAGAGACCCATGAGCTTGGGGGCAATGCACATGTGGCACTCCTGCACAGGATGGCTTCCTTTCCTATTTACTTTGGCACCATGCAATGATCCTTTCCAGTGAAGTCGACAGGAAGCCCTTTGTGCATAGGGGTCTTCACCAAAGCCCTGGGCTGGGCAAAGAGACCACTTCGTAAAGTCTTGCAAATGCCCTCCCCCCTGCGATCTCGGTTACCGACTAAATTGACAAGACACTGGGTACTCAATGTAAGGAATAGAAAAGAAATGGTGAAGATTTCATTCTGTGTGGGAGATATTTGCAATTCCATCTGGATAGATGCAAGAACAGATTAAGTAGCCAGAACCCAGTGTGTGGGGAACATGTAGCATGTATGTAACTTGCCCCCCCCTCAAGATACGTAATTCCAGATCATCCATTCGCCTTTTCTGGATTGCTGAGTTGCACTAATCATACAATCCCATTTCCATCTTGGAAGATGTGTATAGTAATAACGGAGTTTTTGAACTTGCTTTCTTCTTTGCATTTTCTTCTTCTTCTTCAGCCGTTTTACATCAAAGGGCTCCTGCATGCCTGCCCCCAAACCCCAGCACATTGTAGAAGGTCACAGAGCACAGACTATGGTGCACGGCAACGTCATGTAGGGAACTAGGACGACCTTTTCAGCCAGTGCTCTGCAATGAACTGACAGCGTAACCCGGCAGAAAACCCATTATTGTCCTGTGGCTTCATTGTGCAGGGAAAGATCGATAGCAAAATCCACTTTTTTCACCCCTCCAAAAATGCAAAGCGTAGTAGACCAACCCCTAAGGCACATGCAGTGTCAAAGTGTTGCTTTTAAATATGATGTAAGACAAAGTGCCTGTTATGATATACCCCGCCTGGGGCAAGTTGTGAGACTGCCCCAAAAGCCAGAGCACATCAGTTGAGCACATACCCGGCTACAGAGAGTCCGGAGTGCCAGTTAATATGTGATTGTTCCCAGATAGAAAGAAACAATACACACAGCCATTATCTAAGCTAATCTATTTATCCCAAGTAATTGTGCAGAGACATTCTCTGCTGCCAGCCCGTGTAAAACGGTGCTGCCATTTCGCCGTCCGTCTTGCTTCAGGACAAGCAGTAAAGAGAAAGTGAGTGAGCCCGCAGGCTCAGACTACAACAGTACATTCTGAGCAGGAAGTAAACAAAGCATACTTTCTCACGGGTCTGTGTGGGGCAAGTTGTGAGACTGCCCCAAAAGCCAGAGCACATCAGTTGAGCATATGCTTTTAAATCTTCAACCTTTTCAAATCTAGGACCCAACTAGATCTCCAGCCAGCCACTTGGGACTTTCTAGTACCCTGATTTGCTTTACAAGTTTGCTTTCTCCCCTTTCTGTATCTTCTTCGCATCTCTCTTTTTTTCTTGCCTTCTCCCACTCTAGTTTCCCCCTTTTAAAAACAAAAAACACTCATTCCAAGATTCATATGGGACCGGTATAGGTGATACAACTCCATGTCAGTCGCAGCTCTGCCAGGCTCTCTGGGCCGCTGGGCACATTTGCACCCCTGAAAAGCTGTTGCAGACACCACACATGGCCGCCAAACCCTGTTCTCTTGGCTGCAGTAGACAGTTTATATCAAGTCTAATTTAGGCGGTGGGTGGGGTTTGGGGAAGGGGGGACCCCACAGGCAAGGCCTCTGCAACCCCTGCCCTAGTTAAGTCATCTAGGAGAGCCAAGGATTTCAGTGAGCCATTGAAAGTGGCCTCGGTCCTGTATACCTGAAGGAGTGTCTCCACCCCCACCGTTCAGCCCAGACACTGAGGTCCAGGTGCGAGGGCCTTCTGGCGGTTCCCTCACTGTGAGAAGTGAAGTTACAGGCAGAGGGTCTTCTCCCTTTGGACCGCCCTACCATCAGATGTCACGGAGATAAAGAACTACACAACTTTTAGAAGACATATGAAGGCAGCCCTGTACAGTGATCCCTCGACTTACGAATGACCCGACTTATGAGTTTTTCGAGTTACGAGGGATCAAAGCGGCCGCCACTTCCGAATTTTTTCGACTTCCGATCGGAAGCCGCGGCCATTTTAAATGCGGTTTCCTCGACCTACGAAGGTTTTTTCAACCTACAAATGCGTTCTCCAACACATTCCTATGGGGACTCGACTTACGATTTTTTCAACTTCCGGCGGTCCCGTCGGAACAGATTACATTCGTAAGTCAAGGGTCCACTGTATAGGGACATTTTTAATCAGGCATCCCCAAACTCGGCCCTCCAGCTGTTTTGGGACTGCAACTCCCATCATCCCTAGCTAACAGGACCAGTGGTCAGGGATGATGGGAACTGTAGTCCCAAAACAGCTGGAGGGCCGAGTTTGGGGATGTTTGTTTTTAATGTTTTCATATGTGTTGGAGGGGCAACCCAGCCAGATTGGGTGGAGTATAAATAATAAAGTTAATTTATACCACCGTCTCACCTTTTCCATTCACATTAGTGAGTAGTTGGCACAATGTATTTACCTTTAAACCCCCCCCCAAAAAAAACACCTTGCAGATGTGAAGTGGACATCAACGAGTGCACCTCTAATCCGTGCGTCAACGGGGGCCTCTGCCAGAACCTGCTCAACAAATTCAAATGCATCTGTGACTTGAACTATGCCGGCGATCGCTGCGAGATAGATGTAAGCGACCTCTCCTTCTTTGTCTCTCTCTTGTTGTGGCAGAACCTCTTTCAGCTTCTCTCCTACCTCATTCTGCGCATGGATGACGACCCAGCAGTGGAGTGGGGGGAACAGGACAACTACTAGCAGTCAGGTTGGGGCGTCGTTTTTAAAGCCATCAGAGCACAATTGAAGATTGGCCAAACAAGTACAGCTAGGCTGGGAATCAGAACAGCGAGGGTAACCATAATCTGTTTCTCTAACATTTTGAGCATATTTAAAATGTGCGTTATTTGGTGCCCTGATTCCGATGGAGAGGCTGTGAAGCAGATTCATGCTTCTTGGTGCAGTTCAGCTTTTAATGTGAGATGAAAGCAAAACCCCCCTAAAGCAAGTTTTTTGATATTTCAAAAGAATATATGCATCTTCTTTTTGCTCTGGATTTGCTTAGCAGTTTGGATTTGAAATACTTCCAATTTGTATAGCGCTTTCCCACAAAATTGTGGCTATTCGAAACATGTTAGGTATGCTTATAATCATAGTATCAGTAAATACAGAAAATGTTTAAAAGATCAATCCATAAAATATTGTGTGAAAACAATGTAAATAAGCTAGCCTCATAATAGAGTCATAGAACATTAAAAGTTGAGAAGAACTTTGGAGGCCAGAGTTCTTCAACCTTGGCTCGCCGGATGTTGTTGGACTGCAATTCCCATCATCCCAGCCAGCTTAGTCTATAGTAAAGGAATAATGGACATCCAAAGACCAAAGGTTGAAGAGGTCAGATCAGCGGCATATAAATAATAATTTATTATTATAGCTTTCTTATACATTATACTGTTAAATCTGTTTTAATTATGTTTGTGATATTATTATTTACTTTGGTTGCAAATTGCTTACGTCCTTTTTGGTACAAAGCAATCAATTTAATAATCCTATGAAACTTTAAAAACCACCCTGCAATCTTCAGATGAAGGGCAGTATATAATCAAATATAATAAAAAATATAATCAATAATAATAATAATGTCTGCTAGTGCAGGAGCAAACACAGGAGGTAAACTAACTTGTTTATTAGTCAGATTAATTCATTCTTTAATTAAATGATAAATCCCCCTTCCTCTTCCCACCCCAAACCACAATTTGGCTTTATACCAAAGAACAAATGTACCACCAATGCCCTGAAGTTCTTACAAATGGAGAAAGTCGTGTTTCGTGCAATTGAGTAAAACACATTCTCTCAGCCACCACTGATAATATAAACTAATTACTGGGCTGCCCCTCCCCAAACAGGTGGAATCCAGATATTTTGGAATACACCTCCCTTTGCTGGCAGAGGCTGGTGTGAGTTGCAGTCCAGGACACCAGGATTTCATTTTTACTTTTTATTTATTTGTATACCACTTTTCAGACTACACAGCCCTCCCAAGGGGGTTTGCCTCATTCCTAAAAGACTCTTCATATTTCCAGCCAATCAATCACTGTGCACTGTGCCACTAGTGCAAGTCTCCTGAAGACCCCATCCTATCAAGAAGTCATTTCCACATAATGTAGAAATCGGGTCTTTGGTGTCGTGGCACCTGGCCTTGGAATGCACTCCCCTTGAACAGAGGCGTAGGAAGGTCAGGTGGTACCCGGTGTGGAAAATTTCTTGTTCCCCCCCCCAATTGATTTTTTTTTGCCTGCAAAAATGGTTTTACGTTATTTCATATTTTCTTACAAAGGAATAATAATAAGTAAAAATAAACTTTTATTTATATCCCGCCCTCCCCAGCCGAAGTCGGGCTCAGGGCGGCTATCAGATACATAACATTGATATAAAATCAAACAATAATTAAATTACCTCCTAAAAACATGTCAAAATCAAATTAAAGTCTAATTAGATGGCTTTCCACAGGGTTAGGGTTGGGAACAGTAAGTGCTCCACTGAACTGAAATTTCAGCCTTCACGACATAGGAAAACAGCCAAGTAAACAGCTATTTTCATGGAGGAGGGTCAAGATATTAACTGATATGCATGAAATTTCATATACAGCTATATAATCCCTAGTGTAGTAAGATAAGACCTTTGGAGCAGGCATTTTTTTAAAAAAGGTTTTTTATGAACCACCCTAGTAGGGCAGTAATTGTTCCTTGATAATTTGTCACCCCCTCCATGATGGAACCTGGGGCGGCCCGCCCCCCCCGCCCCCCACTTCCTACGCCCCTGCCATTGAATATTATACGTGTGCCATCCCTCTTGTCTTTCCAGCCCCTACAGAAGACCTTCCTTTTTCCCATAAGCCTTCTAAGTTGAGATCTTTCCTGGCCTGCATCTTTATTGGAATTGTTTCAAGAGATGTTCTTTGCGGTTTGCTGTTCTGGACTTCTTTGGGAGGAAGCATAGGGTTACAGATTTATTAAATAAATCTGTATAAAATACACAATTCCGTGTAAAACCAGGGCCTTTTTTGCAGCAGGAACTCAGTTCCGGCACCTCTCAGGTAGACACCATTGGCATTTAAGAGAACAAGCAAAGCATTCATGGTGAGTTCTGGCACCTCTTTTTCTATATATAAAAAAAAATCACTGTCACAAATTAAATAACGCCACATGACATACTGCAATAAATAAGACCAGATACGTTTTTCACTGGTGCCAGAAACCCATTGGGATTTGTGAGGGAAGGGCACCCCACACAGTTGGAGAAGGTTGCCTTAGAGATTGTCATAGCTGAAGCATACTGTTTTTTAAATCTATTACAAAAGAGCTCAGAGCTAATTGCCATAGGTAAGATTTCTTTATAGGCACATAAGGCAAAGGATAGAACCTTGAACGAGAGCTAAGCACCACAAAGGGATCTACAAAAGCAAGATGCATTTTAGGTTGGTATAAGGAAACATGGAATTTGGAAACTTTGAACTCTCAGGGGCATTTCCCTTGCATACTGTGCTGCCATTTCACGAGATGAAAAATAGATCAAGCACAAAAACCATATAAGATAGACACGGAGCGTATAAATAAACCTCTGAATATTTGTGCAGAGCTAGGAGCCTGATATCGCACGGAAACTGTATACGTATGATGTGTCTTATGTGATCACTAACACAATACTGAAAAGCAGCATTCTAGTCTTATTCAACTATTAATACTGGTGTTCTCAATGCAACCCTGCAGACTGTCGCTTTCTTTAACCACCTTGTCATCAAGAGCATCTTTTTGTCTTCACACATGCTTGTTTGTCCTTCTCTTTGTGAATGTGTATTTTTCAGCTACATTGTGTGTCTGTGTGGGCATCTGCATGCACTTAGCTTTCCTGTCTTTGTACATAACAATAAACCTTCTGCCTTTGTCGTGTTACATCTCCCTTTTGCATTTTTGTTTGTGCTGTTGCCTGTGTTCTCATTTGCTTCATGTGCGTCGGGAATCTGCTACCCAGAAAGCCGAAGTTCAGTCCCCGCAACGCCGCCTTCCACCCAACCCGAGGTGTGCGATTGCTTAAACATCTCCAGAGACCGGTGTCTTCCAAGTAAGGAGACTATCATCCGCCCTCCCTGAGGGCAGAAAGCCTTCATTTCCAGAATACATTTGGTGCCTGCTATTTTGATTTCACCAAATGTCATCAGGAAAAGAGAAACCACTTGGGATTTTTATCTGCTTAAATTTTAATTTCTCTTTCTTCCTCATCCCCCCCCCCCCGTCACCCACCAAAGGCTAAAAAGAAGAGTGCATCAGAACAATATGTACCTGGACTCAATTGCTATCCTAAGTCAGCAACAATATCATAACGGTTGAGATTGTATACTTTGCCCAAGTGAGTAAATAATTCAGTTCTCCCATACCTCTGAATCCTTTGCAGTTGCTCAAGACTCAGGTGACCACAGTGGCCCGGAGTGCCTTCCATAAATTTTGGTTGGTGGCCCAGCTGTGCCCCTGTCTGGACAGGGATAGCCTGACTACTGCCAGCTCCACTCTAGTAACCTCTAGGTTAGATTACTGCACTGTGTTGCACATGCCCTCCAACATTTCTCCAATCAAAATAGGGACATTCTAGTCTACATCAAGAGGTTTCTCTGGCATCTGATGGCCCGCACAAAAATATACATTGGTCACCTTGAGCAATTCACAACCTCTCCACCTAACCTACCTCACAATATTGTTGTAAATAAAAAACGTGCGAGGAAAGGGATCGTGTACGACACCTTCAACAGATAAATGGAATGGAATTTTAGCTGTAGGCTGCCTTGAGTCTCTGCCGGGGGGAAAGATGAGATATAATTAATAATAATTAATAATACTTGGAGGAGGAGAAGGAGAAGAGGAAGAGGAAGAAGAAGAAACTGTGAGACTGATCAGGAACACACCTGAGTAAATCCTATTGAACTCAGTGGGACTTAGTTCTGAGTAAAAATGCTTAGGGTTGTAGTGTAAGCACAGCGTTTACCCAGTTACCAGTGGGACTTACTTTTAAGTAGACTTGTAAAGGCTTGCAGTTTAAGGCTCCATTTACAATAAAGGAATAAACACTTCACGCGTTTCCTAAAAAATGGCTGGCTGCTGAAGCATTGCCATTTAAGAAAAGTGGACTGGTGACATTTTCCTTCAAAATTATAGGGAGGGGTTCACATGCCAGGTTCACCGTTTCCTGTGTGATACATGGTATGTAGGGAGAAAAGCTTCTCTCTCTCTCATGATATGAGAACCAGTTTAATCAAACAATGCTCAATTGTGGGAGATCCAGGCAGATAATTCTTCACACAGAACATAGTTATTATAATTATGATTGATTGACTAATCACCTTCAAAACAACCATCTCAAGGCAATGTGCACTCAAGATAATTAAAAATAAAATAGCAAATGCATTTGAAACAAAACTTCCAAAGTAGACACCCATGGTAAAGATCCATTTATCTATCTGGGAAAGCTTTTGGAACAAAAACGTCTTCAATTGCTTACAGAAAGTGCAGGTGATGGGCACCTGTCGTATCATGAGAGGAATGCTGCTCCACAGAACAGGGGCAGCCACACACAAAAACCCTGCTCCAAGTTACTGCAGAGCAGACTTCTGAGATCCTTGGCACTTGCATGAGAAACTCTTCCACAGACCACAGAGATTTACTGGGCACGTAAGGGATAAGGCGGTCTCTCAAGTCACCTGGTCCCACAAAATATAGTGATGGCCACCAATTTGGGTAATAGTAAAAATATTAATATAGACTATAACTGCAAGTACTTGGCAATCAGTTTTTATGATTTCTGTGCAATTTTACACACATTTTACTTACCAAGCAAAACTATATTATATTAGTTTTACCAAAGTCTATTTTGAACTCCCAAGTCATGTTACACCTTTTTTTTTTTTTTTTTGCAATCCTCATTTTGGGAATTTGAAAGTTGAAAAATTCAACACACCCTACCAGGCTGGCCTAGGGTTTTACTTAGGGACTTGTGCTTGGATGTTCACATGGATTTCTTGCGCATGCTGCCTCCCCCAGTCATCATCATCATCATCAACAACAACAACTTATTATTTATACCCCACCCATCTAGCCAGGTTTCCCCAGCCACTCTGGGCGGCTCCCAACAGAATATTAAAGACACAATAAAACATCAAACACCAAAAACTTCCCTAAACAGTCATTATAGTGGAGGAATAGAAAATCCACTCATGTAGAAGACTGCACACATATATCTGCTTCCTCCATTAGAATGAATGGGGTAGCACTCATATAAATCTGGAACCAGCAGCTGGCATCCTCGGGGGGGCTGCCATGACAAGGCTCCCTGTAGACGTCCCATTTCCCCCAAGCAACATTCATGCGGCTATGAATGACCACTGTATTCCCCTTTCACATATCAAATGCCAGCCTCTCCAGTTATCCTTCTTGAGGTTCAGGTGACAGCAACGTGTTCAGGGTGGTAGAATCCAAAGGAACAGGATCTCTCCAAATTGGAGAGGCGACAAGACGCCCAATAAATTTAGACTGGAGGTAAGCGTGACTCTGCAAGCACACACTAGACCACGTGGAAGAGTATCACACCCCACGCTACTGGAAGAGGTGATGTTCCACAAGTTCCCATTCCCATCATGCACTTGGTTTAGTCACTGTGCAGAGCTAATATGGACTGCACTTTTGAGTAGGTGCTCCTGTACCTGCTCAAACAAGCCTGCTTGAAAAGTGTGGCAAACAGGAATGGTCTATATGGCACAGACTTAAAATGTTATGGGCCCTCTTCTTCCTGAGGGACCCAGGTGGCGCTGTGGCTTAAACCACAGAGCCTAGGGATTGCTGATCAGAAGGTCGGCGGTTCGAATCCCTGCGACGAAGTGAGCGCCCATTGCTTGGTCCCAGCTCCTGCCCACCTAGCAGTTCGAAAGCACGTCAAAGTGCAAGTAGATAAATAGGAACCGCTCCGGCGGGAAGGTAAACGGCGTTTCCGTGCGCTGCTCTGGTTCGCCAGAGGCGGCTTAGTCATGCTGGCCACATGACCCGGAAGCTGTACGCCGGCTCCCTCGGCCAATAAAGCGAGATGAGCGCCTCAACCCCAGAGTCAGACACAACTGGACCTAATGGTCAGGGGTCCCTTTACCTTTACCTTTACTCTTCTTCCTTGGTAGCTCACAATAGCCCACACACTACTTTTGCAAGGTCTGCTTGGATAAGCCTTTGGGGCAAGTTAGAATCATAGGATCGTAGAGTTGGAAGGGACCACAAGGGTTCTCTAGTAGTACAACCGCCTGCAATGCAGGAATCTCAACTAAAGCATCCATGACAGATGGTCATCCAACCTCTGCTTTAAAAACCTCCAGAGGAGGGAAGTTCAACCACCTCCCAAGGGCATCTGTTCCACTGTCAAACAGCTCTTACCGTCAGAAAGTTATTCCTGGTATTTAGCCGGAATCTCCTTTCTTGTAATGTGAATCCATTGGTTCGGCTCCTACCCTTCAGAGCAGGAGAAAACCAGCTTGCTCCATCTTCCATTGTATCTCCTCTCAGCCGCCTCTTTCCCAGGCTAAACATGCCCAACTCTCTCAACCGTTCCTCGCAACGTTACACACCTAACAGCAACAACAATAGAAAACATGAATGAGTGTGGCAGACATCAGCAAATATCAAATTCAGCACAACTAAAACGCTGTAAGTGAAGGAGTTTGGGATTCTCACCGAATTTGCCTTTCAGAGATTACTTAATATATTCATTAACCGCAAGTGTTAGTTATGTGAACATGTCCTAATGACACTTAAATTACAATAATAAATGCCCGCTGCCTCATGAATAATTTATCCCCCATTTGCATAGTCATCCTTATGCAGTTATTCCTGAGTAATTATCATACTGACTTAAAAAGGTGTCAAGGACTGAATAACTACGTTCCCTTTCCTGGGCTCATCCTCTCCTTCCATTGGCCACGTGCATCTTTCTTTTGTAATTCTGCCCTTACCCCCGTGCCATCGCCGTTCAAAAACAGGCAAAGAGCAAAACTCCCTCTAGTCCAGAGGCAGCACTTCAAATTTCAATTATTAAAGGGGGAGCAAGATTCAACAAGGTCCACCAGAACTTGTAGGTGGGATGAAAAAGCAGTGCATGATAAGAGCATTTTTTGTGATTAAGGTTATTATTATTAATTAGTTATTATTATTCAATGCATTTTGTGTGCATTTAAACCCCGGCAGTCTCCAAATTTGGCGGAGTACGATGCAGACCCAGGGTTTTGTTACTTCGTATCATAATACTGTAGCAATTCAAAAGAGACATACAAAGGCTGTGTTTAGCTTAATCATTCAAAAATGATAACTACTTATAATGGAATAGGTTTCCTCTGTCCTTCCATACATAACAGGAAGCTCCATAGCCTATCAGTTCGTTTTTCACTTTAAAGAGAATCTGCATTCTACATGAATAGCAGTTAAATTTTAGGAGTGACAAGCAAGCAAGTTCTTGGCTCCTGGTCTTACGCATGAGGTAAAGGACCCCTGGACGGTTAAGTCCAGCCAAACTTGACTATGGGGTGTGGTGCTCATCTCGCTTCAGGCCGAAGGAGCTGGTGTTTGCCCGCAGACAAGGACATTATACAGAAAAGAAGGTGGCTGGCCCACAGTTTTCGTGTTTTATAAACCACACTGAGGTTTTCTTATAATCAAGCAGTATAAAATTTTTGTTAAATGATAATAAAAAAGTAAATAAATAAAATTGGTAGGAACTTTCCCTCGAAAATAAGGATGGTCCTAACATCTGCCTATATAAGCACCTATTCTGTTGCTTCTTTCCATGCATTTCCAATTATTTATTCAGCTCCAAGGTGACCCCTTTTAAAACAAGAACTGCAAGACTCTTCCAGTCCTTTTAATTAATTAATTTAAACAGGGCATCTTATCCAAGGGACATGTGGTCTAAATCACTGAGCCTCTTGGGCTTGCCAACCAGAAGGTCGGCGGTTCGAATCCCCGTGACGGAGTGAGCTCCGGTTGCTCTGTCCCAGCTCCTGCCAACCTAGCAGTTCAAAAGCACGCCAGCGCAAGTGGGAAGGTAAACGGTGTTTCCGTGAGCTCTGGCTTCCACCACGGTGTCCCGTTACGCCAGAAGCGGTTTAGTCCTGCTGGCCACATGACCGTAAAGCTGTCTGTGGACAAATGGCGGCTCCCTCAGCCTGAAAGCAAGATGAGCGCCACAACCCCACAGTCGCCTTTGACTGGACTTAACCGTCCAGGGGTCCTTTACCTTTACCTTTTTACCTAGCCAAAGACATTGTTGTGACCCCTCTCCAAAGAAAAACTGGAACCAACACTGATCTACACTACAAATCTCTTAATCCCTCCCCATGCCCAAGGGAATCCTGGGAACTATGGTTCTGTGACGACTACATACCCTCCAACATTTCTCCAATGAAAATAGGGATTGTCCTGTTCAATACTACTACTAATAATGTTGTTATTTATAGCCCACCCATCTGGCTGGGTTGTCCCAGCCACTCTGGGCAGTTTCCAATATATATAAGATGATAATAAAACTATACAGGGCTGCCTTCAGATGTCTTCTCAAGGTTATATAGTTACTTATCTCCTTGGCTCAGGGGACACATAACTCCGTACTCTTCAATATTTCTCTGAAGAAAACCAGAAGAGAAACTGCATGGGAACACACCCATAGTCATATACACAGTGTGGGCTTAAGTGTGTGGCTCTTCGTTTGGTTTCCCACATTACCTGAAGGGCTAGCATCCCTCCCTTTTGGTTGGAATTGTGTCTAGTCAAACTTCCACCTTCTAAGAAGTAAAATCCACAAGGGGATTTCAGAAAGGCGCCAAAATGGATGTGGCAACTCCCCTGTTTCTGTTGATAGAGCAGGCCGGGGTGGGGTGGGGGGAAGAGCACATACTGCTAGTTAAAAAGAAACAGGGCTTCATTGGTTTGGGGGCAATTACAGATAATGAGATGGATGGGAATAGATCATTTCAATGTCTTGGAATATTTTAGCTGAAATCAAGTCTCTCTGGTTTCGTTTCCTCCCCTTCTGTCTTCATGCAACATTCCCACAGGAGCATGAATCTCAGGCACCAGGAGAAGCTAGTGGGGATCTTCTAAGCTTTATTTACATTAGAAAGGATGATTCCCTTGGGAGTACAAGCTACACAGGGAAGGGGGGGAGTATACGGCACAGTCTGCTACTATAAGGCCACATTTTAAAAATCTGCGAACCTGATCTCAGGTTAAGGATCTCTGGATCTGCCCCAAATGTTCACGCCCCGGTCAGAGCCTGATGTCCAATTTAAGCGCAAATTGAAACGGACTTAAACTTATAAGCATCATCTGTTAGAGGGAGGCAATGACTGAGGAAGAGATTTCAATGGCAATTCAAATACCCACCTTCATTTTATCCCTTGACGTGCGAGGATTGATCAGGTCCACGCAGGTTAAACTGGTGAATCCCATCTTGAAATGGAAGTAGTTTCAACTAGTAAAAATCCAAACAACTGCTGTTGTTTTCAGTAAAGGTTTCTGCTTCTTGCACACAACAATCCAATTGTTCAAACTTTCCAGGGACAGTCCCTTTCTCTTTTAGAAAAGTCACCATCTTGCTTTTTAAAGGGAGAAATCAAGTATGCTTTAACAATACATATATATAGTATGCAGGGGCAGGGCATTTGGTTCACACTTCCCCCAAAAAAACACAGCAATCTTTTGAAATGTGCGCATCTCTGAATTTTCTAAATTGAATTCCCCAACCAAATAATGTACACAAAAATGTGCATATTAGGGGACAGTGTAGATGAAATGCATGTGAGTGAAAATAACATAGAAAATTAAATTGTCTTAGGTAAAATTGCTGACATGCTAAAACGCTGATAAATTTTCATGAGGGCTTTTCGTGAGGAAAACTGAACTTAAGACTAGGAAAGTGAGAAAGTAAAAGAATCTGAAATCCCATGTGCCTCTTAAATCTGTTCAAGGAGTTTTCCCAACTCTTTAGAGTAAATATGGAGGGATGCAGGTCATGCACAGATTATTGTATTTTAATGTTCTTTTGGAAGCTGCCCAGAGTGGCTGGGGAGACCCAGCCAGATGGGCGGGGTATAAATTATTATTATTATTATTATTATTATTATTATTATTATTATTATTATTGTCATTATTATTATGCACAGGGAAAGATCAGTTTGTAAAAAAAAATTATTAAAAAAGAGTCCCCTTGACATTTATCAGCATTTAATGCAAATTTATCAGCATTTAATGCACAGATGTCTATATATAACTTCCCCTAATATGCACATTTTCATGTGCACAGCATTTTGCATTTTATCCTTGTATGTGCAGTTTTGTACACATTACTTGGTGGGGAACTGAATTGTAAAATTCAGAGAAGTGTGCATTTCCAAGGATGACACTGTTTCGAAAAGTGTGAACTAGATAGGTTCAGGTTTTTACATGTGAACTGAATTGAATTCCCTCCCCCATCCCTATAGCTGTCAACCTTTCCCTTTTCTTGCGAGGAATCCTATTCGGAATAAGGGAATTTCCTGCAAAAAAAGGAAAAAGTTGACAGCTATGCATCCCCAGTTGGAATGCAGTTCCTTCAAACACAGTTAAATCCTAAAACACAGTTAGTTAGTTAGATATCTAACTTACTGGAAAAAAAGTCTCAGCAGGAAACTGACCAATTTACTAAGTTCACTTTAATTGACAGAAGTCTGGGGGGAAAAATATATAGGGTGCTAAGTTGACACTATTGCCACAATTGGACAATCACCATCCAGAGGCTCAGATCCGAGATGCAAGATAAATGATCCAGCCATGGATAACCATCTCGTCAAAAAGAAAAGCAAATATTTCAATTCTTTAAAAAATGATTTCCATGTTTCTTTCAAACCCAAATCAGTTGTGCTTGCTCTGCGATCCCTGAGCCTTGATTAACTTTCTTCCAAGGAACTACTCACGGGGATAATACACAGACAGACTTGCTCACACAGGTCACAATCGTTTACTTATCAGTGAGCAAAAACATAGTAGATGTGTGTAATATGTGAGGCCGGTAGGGCCCTGGCTTCTGACAATCAATATTTAGAGCTGGAAGCAGAAGATGGCTGCAATTTAAGTGTTGCACCCAGACAGAAGAGCTGTTGGCTTGCTATCTTGCTGTCTGACAGCACGAACCATCCAAAGAGCTACCGTCTTTTGCTAACCAGTGATTCGTGCTAAATATTCGCTAACCTGCCAGGATTGTTTTGCAGAATCCTAGCACCGACTGGAGAGGGCAGTTCTCCGAGTTATTCCCTGTATTATTGCTAAGCATATCTGATGGTGCAAGAACCAAGGAATTTGGAAGTTATGTGTCTGGTATGCATTAGTTGCCCAGGGAGATGGGCAGGGATGGGGGACATCACAACACTTTTCTATGCATATTGTAAGGCGTTAGGAAAGCAATGTGGGAAGCATATGCAAAATCACTGAATGCTAGTGCTTGTATCTGGTTAATCTCGTCATCCAGCCATCCTGTGCTCCCAATTCAAACATGCATCTCAGTATCTCATGCAGCATCCTTGTACTGCTCCTTCTCTCCTCTTTTGCAATGATTCAACTCTTCCCAAGTTAATTATTATTTCAGTGTCTGAACAGGGAAACTGTAGTTACCAAGATCAGACCTAGCCAGGATCTTAAACCAAAATGAACTGTGGTTGGAGATTCTGTTTTATGCCAATCCAAGCAACCATCGTTTCAAAGTTTGGCTGAAATGGGAAACAATGAATTAATTAACAATGAATTAAAGCAGATTCCGACTAAACATCAGGAAGAACCTTCTGATGGTAAGAGTTGGGAGGTAGCGGGCTTCATTTGAGGTTTTAAAGCAAAAGTTGGATGGCCATCTGTCATGGATGATATAGTTGAGCTTCCAGCATTGCAGGGGGTTGGACTAGATGGCCCTCAAGGTCCTTTCCAATTCTTTGATTACATAACCCAGAAAATGTTGAATTGTCAGTACACTGAGAAGAGGGAAGGGACAACGCATGGGTGGAACATACAGGTGCAAAACATAACAACTCTTGATGTATTGAACTGACACATGTATAATGCAAACTGGGCTATAGCACGACTTCACACAATATTTTAGAAATGTATAAATTTTAGAATTTTTCCACTTACCAGCTTAGTTGCTGAGGGAGGTGGTTTCAGAACTTTTTGGCATGCTGCCACACAACATTGTCATTATTCGGCTAGTCTTCTGAAATACCAGGATGCCATTAAAAATCACCACATACCTTGAAACAAAAACATTTCCTTGCCTTTTAAACTGCTTTTTCCACAATAGTTCCTTTCAATATCACCACCAGAGTAACTGTCTTGATCAAAACCTTAGTGCCAACGAATTCTGTTTGTCTAACACAGTGATAGGGATCCTGCAGCCCCCTAGCTGTTGATGGACTACAAATTCCCATCATCTCTGACCACTGTCTATGGTGGCTGGAATTGAAAGAGAATAGAAGTCCCAGATTTCCCACCCCTGATCTACTGGCTTCCTTTGAAATCCTTAATACGTTTTCACCGAAGAGGAAATCTCCAAATTTTCTTCAAATTTCTCTTTCAGCAAAATCTTTGAGAGACAAATCTCTTCTTTTCACAAAATCGTTGGGGATGAATTTATGCAGAACTTAAAGCAAAGTTCTTTTGCCTTCCCTCATAAGCCTAGATGTTTTCCTTACAGGAGAACCTTCAAATTCACTTTATATGTAACTTCATGTGAAATTTGGTGGAAACCCTATGTAACACTCACGAGTGACAGAAGCGTCTCAATAAAAGTGGGAAAGGTGCTATGCCAGGGTGACAAGCAAGACTATGAGTTCTATATTTTCATTATATAAAGTGGTGATCAGCATAAAGGCCTACATCCGAAGACCTCCAAGGGCCTCTTGTAATCTGAGGAGTGTTTGGCTTGAGCCCATATTGCTAACCATCTGGTGCCTCAGCATAGCCGTAGTCTCCAAAGACCGGCTATTCCAACAGTTATCACATGCCCTGTTGTGAACACCAGGCTCCCATTGGTGAACAATTACTCACATAATTGGAGTTTGTGGCCGATGTCAATCCAAGTGAGGAATTTGCCATCTGGCTGCTTGTGGCATGATATGCAAAAGGTAGAGCTACAAGGCGGACTATTTATTTATTGCCCTTAAATCATCCCACTCTTCCCTCTGAGCAGCTTTCAGAACAACCTCCTGTCTTTCCTACCCAGATAATGACCAGGTTGAAGCCCTTTTAAGCTTTAACAATACAAGTGGTGTAGCAATAAAACTGCTAGCACATTCGCAAAGCTAAGCAGGGCCCGCTATGGTTTCAACTTGGATGGGAGACAGTGTGTTGAGATCCCTGCATTGCAGGGGGTTGGACAAGATGACCCTTGGGGTCCCTGCCAACTCTACAATTCTATGATTCTAACAGCATAGCTAGCATATAGTTCTGTGGTCAAAAAACAGATGGCTGATTCAGTCTCTCCAGTTAAAGAGCTTGGCCCACAAATCTTAGAAAACGTTTCTCAATCAAATCAGACAGTACTGGACAAAGGAGTCTGACTAAGTCTGAAGTAGTTTCACATAATCGTTTTGTGAGCCTAGAAAATCCCATTTGATATTTATTTCATTTATTTTAAGTTACTTACTTTCCACTTTTTAAAAATATCCATTCCCAAAAGCACCTTAAATTGTAAAAATAAAAAGAGTCCAAATAATCTCAAAAGCACAGGACCTTTGTAAACATGTAGGGGGGGGGAACAATCTTTATAAATAGGGATGGGGAACCTATGTCCCTCCAGAGCTTGTTGGACTACAACTCCCATCATCCTGGACTATTGGCCAGGTGCTGGGGCTGATAGGACTTATAATAATTGTACCCCGCTCATATGACTGGGTTGCCCCAGCCACTCTGGGCAGCTTCCAGCATATGGGGCTTCAAGTCAACACCTGGAGGATCACAAGTTTAGACCCCTAGTCTAAAATCAGGAGAGGGCTTTTGTTGAATCTCCTTAGAGATTTCTGTAGTCACAGTGCCACCACTGAGAAAACCCTCTCTCTGCTCTCTGCCAATGGAAGCAGGACCTCCTATGATGATATAAAACTTGGGCAGGCTCATATAATTAGAGGTGGCCAAAATAGCCTGGCCCTGGGTGGCAAAGGGCTTTAAAGTTTATATTGTCATTACTTGATGAAGGTATGGCATTTTTGTCCACCCTTCCAGAGACCATTTTACCAACACCAACTTAGGGTCAGCCAAAACCTCTTCCATCATCATCATTTCAAAAACAAAACAAAAACCTAATAAAGCACTTCTCTCCAATAAGCCAAGCTCTATTATGTTAATTAGTCACTCAGCTATCAGTTGGCCAAGCAATACATACTTGATCCTGATGGGACTCGACTGGCGAGCCTGCTGGCAATTTTAAAATCAGTCCACAGCTAGCAAGGCAACCTGCCCAGAAGACCAGGACCTTGCCGTGGGAACCAGCCGATTGGTATGGAAGTGCATAACCAGGGGTTTATGCTGCTATCTAGTGCAGTGGGAAAAGGAAGGTGGCAGCGGGGATAGCTGTGAAATTGGATGAGGGAACTGAGCTGTTACAAAGGATTACTCCATCAAGCTGTGCGTAATTTACTTTAAAATGAAAGTAGCAGATTGTAAGCCTGCTGAAAGTTGTGTGTCGTGCCATGCAATCCCAGCTAAGTTACGTACTTGGCGATCAAGGGAAAGGGCTCTTATGTAGGGCTAGTATCTGAATTGGCTAACCAACCAATATTTTACCATTAAAACCAGGTTATGCAAGGAAACCATAGCTGTTTAGCGCCTGTAACAAGGTGTAGGGGGTGGGGCCTGAATCCATTATACTTTAGGAATGAGGAAACAATCCCTTATATCAGGAACACAGAAGTTCAGTTTATGATTCATCAGCCCAACAACCATGCATGGTGGTCTGCCAAGGGTTCAACTCTTTTAAAAAGTAAGTTTTTAATTAGGATTTCATTGCTATCGATAGTGAGTTCAATACCTTCGAAGAATTTCCACTTCTTGGGGGGGGGGTTACTTCAGAGTACAATTTTGCACAGAATAGGTCCCCTAAAGCAATCTGTTATTTCATATCTTCCCAAGCTAGATTTATGGGCTTACATTTTGAACAGATATCAAACACCTTCACATCACAAAACGCAAGGATATTAGTTTGGGCTGCGACCCTAAGGCAAAAACTATGGGGCAGTGCATGGGGAGGACTCAAGTTGTGCTGGTCTTCCCCCAGTGGTTGTGGTCATGGGAAAGTGTTTCCCAATCAATGCCACATTTCTCTGGGGTGGAATTAAGAGTGACTTTAATTAATTTATTTATTTTTTAAAAAAATAACTTTTAAGGCAATGTGGTTTCTAATCCTAGGTAAGAGTTGCCTAAAAGAGGTATGAGTGCTGTAGATAATTAACACATTTTCTAAATATAATCATAATTGATTTTATTTCCTCAGACAGAGGGCAATCATGAGGGCAAAAGGAGGCTGTAATATCTGCTGATCATGAGCCCTGAGCCAAGTTTACATTTCTTGAATGCTACATGGATTTACTTAACCTCCCCTCACCCACTTCAAGAATCTCTTAATGTTTCTCCTGGCATGCTGTCACTTCCTTACATTGCAAAGTAAATGCTACTCTACAGGCCATTTCTATAGAGAGAGTAACCCCAAACAGTGATGAGCTTTTACTCAAAGCATTATTGGTAGGAATCAACGTCAGAAAGATTCCTCCATGCAGGTAGCCAAATCGGGTTCCTTAGTCTCCAGGAAGTGCTTTTGAGATTTTTGACCTCTCGGGTTCTTTCGTTTGTATTAAAAAAAACATTTTGGGTTTGAAATGTTCTGCCCCAAGCACATGTTCCATCTCTGACAGTTCAATTGTCACTAGGGATACATATCAAAAAAACCCAAAGCAAAATCTGCCTGGACGATCAAAATCCTCCCAGGGTGATGTTGTCCACAATGACCATGTTTTTCCTATAGTACTTCCTGCTGTTTCAGAGGTTTCAAGTACAAATTGGACTAGAAACCGAGAGATCAGATTAAAACACCCTGTCTGGGTGGATGGAGCAGCCGAGTCGTTGTCCCCGCAATAAAGATTATCTATCTATCTATCTATCTATCTATCTATCTATCTATCTATCTACCGGTATCTACCTACCTACCTACCTACCTACCTAGATAGATCTACCTAGATAGGTAGGTAGGTAGGTAGATCTATCTAGGTAGATCTATCTAGGTAGGTAGGTAGGTAGATACCGGTAGATAGATAGATAGATAGATAGATAGATAGATAGATAGATAGGTAGATCTATCTATCTATCTATCTATCTATCTATCTATCTATCTATCTATCTATCTATCTATCTACCGGTATCTATCTATGTATCTATGTATCTATGTATCTATCTATCTATCTATCTATCATCTATCTATCTCCTCTCTTAAAATTCTAGCTTCTTCCAACAGCTGATTGGAAGAATGATTGATTATACTGGCTTTATGGGCAATGATTTCATGAAAACTTCCTAGCGTTTTATAAAACTTGTGCATCAGAGAACATAATAGATCCATCCATCCTACAAGTTTTTTCCCTTTAAAAAAAAAAGCAGGGGGGGATCAGAATGACTGTGCTTATGTGGAGGAAGCAACTGGGAGACTTTTTTTTTTGCCACTAAAGCAGCTGCAGATAGGGGGCATCATTGAAGACTACGGGGAAATGTGGGAGTCTGGTTGGGAGAGATATTTCAAGTTATTTGCGTCATTAATCATATATAACAAATTTCAACATGCAGATTGCCTTGGCACATGTAATCTGTTTTGATAAAGTAAGCTACTTTGCGGGGGGGGTAGTTTGAAAAGTGGGGTAGAAATAATCTAAATAAGCGAGTTTGTATCAAATGTTCCATGTGAGTAATCTCACTGGAACAACTGGACTTCTGTTTACTCTCCTCTCCCTGCCCCACTCTAATCTTCGCTGGAGGGTCCCCCAACTGCCCAGAGCTGATTATGGGGAAGTGGGCACTGCCAGACCCTGGGGTCTCAAATTTCTGTGTCTCCCACTGCCTCTCACCTTCCAGTCTACATAATACAGTGGTACCTTGGTTCTCAGACATAATCTATTCCGGAATACCATTCGACTTCCGAAACGTTTGAAAACCGAGGTGCAAAGGGCTGGCTGCAAGTTCATTTGGAAAAACTGAAAAACACGTAGCGGAACTTCCGAGGAGTGCTCAAAAACAGAAGCAATTACTTCTGGGTTTTCAGCGTTTGAAAACCAAAACGTTTGGCTTCAGAGACACTCGGAAACAGAGGTACCACTGTAGTTGCTGCACCCCCGAGGCTCCACACCAGTGCGACCGAACTGGTTGTGCTCTCCTAAATCTGTCTCTGGTGTGGGAAAGGAGAGGAAGTTTGGTTGTGCACATGGAAGTCCCTTGCAGCAGTGGGGCTGCCATGTTGGCTATAACCCATAAACTTGCCATCTTTCTTAATATGCGATTTTAGCAATTCAGAAAATATAGCAGCAAAACTATTACTTTTTCAATATACAAAGCATTCAGACTGCCGACAGGGGTTTTTTTTGCACAGCGGAAAATTAATTCATTCCTCGGCAAATACAGAACTGCATACCGCCATCACTTACAAATACAGACTAACCAGATGGACTTTCCTTGGTAGGTATACCTTTAAACGGAAATGGTTCACGTCACATGGTTTCCCTTCATGGTACTCCTATGCATGTTCCTTTTCTCTTTCCACACCAACCACATTGTGTGTTGTTTCCATCCTTCCAGCTAACAACTGACCTGGCCTCCAATATATTCACCGCCATTGGCTCAGTGACACTGGCCTTGTTACTGATCTTCCTTCTTGCGGCCACAGCTTCCGTCATAACTTCCAACAAACGGGCTACCCAAGGAACCTACAGCCCCAGCCGCCAGGAGAAAGAGGGGTCCCGAGTCGAAATGTGGAACATGGTACAACCTCCCCCAATGGAAAGGTTGATCTAGCTTGAACTCCTGCTGTACCTCTTACGTATATGGAAGCCTCCGGCTAGAATGGGTTGTTCTGGATACCAGGGAAAGGACCCACCTCTAGACCATGATGACCTCTGCCATTTAACTCAACACCTTGGTCAGTATCCAAAGCACCATGCACATTATCCCAGGTGTACCTGGGGACTTTTCTGCTTGCCCCTTTCACCAGTAGCCTCCGATTCTTCTGATATTCATGGAAGCCTTCATGAGATGTGAGGGACTGCAGTTGGAAAGGGAACTGAGCACTCAGACACACGTACCTGGAAATACTATGGGGCCGCAGATCTCAGCTCCAGAAAGCATTAATGAATGGAGTTAATGGGTGCCATTTCCCACTTTCTGGAAATTCTTATTTATTGCACTGGAAATTTTAGCTTTAGTCGAGTCGCTTGTAGGCTATAAAGACTGCAATGGCTCTAGGATACTTGTTAAGTGCCTGCATTTCAGATACAACTGAAGCCACATATTTGGTCTCATTCACCATCACTGCAAAAGACAAAGCGGAACAATCACGTAACCCCAGATAATCTGTCTGCCATTCAATCATCACTGTGCATCTCAAGAAGTTTTAGGAGTAGAGGTCTTTCTCAGCAGCACATCTATCTTAATTCTTTAATCAGGGACTAAATTAATACTCCGGGGAAAAGCTCTTCATGCAGCAAAATAAACATTTCAAATTATCACTGCTTGGTGTGTTCATTGCAACTGTTTTTCCACCAGGTTGTTCTCGATCACGTTTGGGGAACCTTTGGCCCTCCAGATGTTGCTGAACTACAACTCCCATCAGCCCCATGTGAACATGGCCAATAACCAAGAGTGATGGGAGCAACATCTGGAGGACAAATATTTACTGCACCTGTTACAGATCTAGAGGAAGCTATAGTTCCTTTCATGGAGAATAAACTGGTGATTTTTTTAAAAAAAATGTAGTTCCTTAATTTACATCGTGGTGAACTTACAGCTTGCTGGACCCCCCATAATTTTGGACTATTGATCATGCTGGGTGGGGCTGAGATTGAGCTTAAACTCTCAACATCTGGAGGGCCACAGGTTACACACCCCTGATTGACCTACTTTTCTAATGAAATTCAAAGCAGTCAGAATTTTAAAATAAGAAACCAACACTGCAATGACCTACCAGATACTATATCCTGCAGCTCACTAACCAATGGTGGTCTGGCCCTCATCAGTGCAGGGTTTTTTGTTTGTTTGTTTAAAAAAAAAATCAGGGACAAAATTTCCAGCCTTCCAGATATTGTTGGACTACAACTCCCATCACCCCAACTCCCAACACCCCAAACCATTGGCCATGCTGGCTGAGGCTGATGGAAGTGCAACCCCACAATATCTGGAGGGAGACAGGTTCTGATCTGTAAGAAGCAGCCGTGAAAGTCAGTACATCTGTGTAAATGACTGGGATATACCACAGTATATCTGCAGTGAGAGAGGGGGGATCTATGAATGGTATTGCCAAGGCAGAGCCAAGGATTCTTGGGAGAAGGGAGTGGTGTTGCAGTTCCAGCCATCTAGTCAACTCACCATTCTTCTCTTATCCAAGAGTTGGAGAAATGTTATAAGGTCATGATAACCTTCACATAATCAGAGGTCTAGCAGCCACTATATCCAGCCCAACAGGGTGTGTCTCCTGGCAGGGCCAACCCTCATACATCATTGAACAAGACTTAGGTTGAAAGTGAAAATCATCCCTGTGTTAAATGAAATGTGGAAAGCTTTCAGCATTGTGGGTGGGGGTGTCATAACTTTATTTCTGAAGTCTAATACAGTTGGGTGAGAGCTACCGGGATCAGGGTTCCAAACACACACACACACACACACACACACACACACACACACACACACACACAGTGTCTCACTCTTCATTCCAATAGATGTGATTGGTCTCCATGCAGAATTCATAGAGTAGAGCAGGGGTCAGCAAACTTTTTCAGCAGGGGGCCGGTCCTCTATCCCTCAGACCTTGTGGGGGGCCGGACTATATTTTTTTTGGGGGGGGTGAACAAATTCCTATGCCCCACAAATAACCCAGAGATGCATTTTAAATAAAAGGACACATTCTACTCATGTAAAAACATGCTGATTCCCGGACTGTCTGTGGGCAGGATTAGGAGGCGTTTGGGCCAGATTAGGAGGCGTTTGGGCCAGATCCGGCCCCTGGGCCTTAGTTTGCCTACCCATGGAGTAGAGCCTCCCTTATTCGGAGAGGGATGTGGGGCAGCAATGAGGGAATCTGTGGTCTTTCAGATGTCATAAGACTCTACTGCTCATCATCTCCAGCTAACATGGCTAATAACTAGAGATTATGGGAGTTGCAGTCCAGCAATATATTGGGGTTGGGTTGGGTAACCAGGTCCCCCCCATGCCTGATGCATAGGGGGTGGGGTGCATCCTCAAGTTTCAAAAACAAGCCTCATGTCCCCCAAGTTAACAGGCTTATCAGAGATGGAAAACAACCCAGAAGTTAAGCCTAGTTTCAACTCCACACAACTTTAGAGCAATTCTAACAAACATCTATGTACCACATACCTAAATGGACAGTTCCCACCCCCATTGGACAAATTTAAAATCTGGTGAGAGATTTAAGCGCTTGTTACTAAACTGATGGGCAAATTTGACCTTCCCACCGGAACAAAACACAATGAAATTAACAGAAAACTGCGCGCCAGTCGCTATACAAAACGCATTGTGGTGTGGGGCAAAGCGACAGACTACATACAAAGCCTTGCATGGGCAGGGCTGTGAACCGCTGAGTGGCAGCTGGGGGTCACAGAGGCTCCTGCTCCTGCTGTTTTAGTTGATGTGTTGGTGAATATAAAGAAAACAGAAAGCATCTTAAGTAACCTGCAAGCCCCGTCCCCTTCCTAGAGATCCCAAAGCACCCCCAGTGGAAACAGAGGCATGCCTTGTAAGAGCTCAATGTTACCCGACAGACATTACAATCCAGGAGTAACAAGTCCAGGTAAGTGAAGCTCCTCTGGACTGCTCTAATAACTCTTCGTACGCAAGTCAAAGCTAGCACCCAGGGGAGAAGACTACAGGGCAATCGTGTACGACAAACATAGTAACTGGCAGCACTCACCACTCCCTTCTGTATTGCAAACACCACAGTTCACTGAATGGATATGTTCTGTTGCCTACTGGCACATGTCAAAATGCCGGCACCATGTCACATTTCTAAGAAATGCATCTAGTTGGTGTCTGATGAAGTGCCCCCTTTGTTAACTGGAAGGAAAGGGTTTAAGAGCCTGGGTGAAAGATATAATCTTTGGGTGAAGGGGATCATCATTCTTCTCTGAGCTCTTTGGATGGTCACCTAATGCAAGCCAGAGTGTCAATTCTCAGAAACCAGGGCCTGCAAAAGACGTTTTGGCACTTGAGGTGAACCACAAAATGGCACTTCCCTCCCTGCCAGCAAAAAAGGGGTGAGTGAAGATCCACATCAGGACCAAGGGGGCAATACAGATCTACATCTGGATCTGATGCCCCTGTGGATCTTGCCACTGAGGCAGTTGCTTCACCTTGCCTCATGTGTGGGACAGCCCTGTCTATAACTATATCCCTACATTTCTTGTGGGTATGAGAGTTATTTGATTCGTTTGATTGCATTCAATAAACACGTGTTCTTTCCTTTCTCATAAGGGCCTTGAGACTTCTTTTCAAGTTTAGCTTTCATGCGCAACGTATTGGATTGCACCCTACACATGTCAATTTGGCAGAAATAAATCAGGGGACCTAACCCTAACCCTTGTCCTGAAATAAAAGTATGCTGTAGCCTTACCATCCCCCTCAGTGCATATTGCAAACTGTTCATGCTTTGTAGACACTGAAAGGTGAGCGGGGCAGAAAGCACCAGGCAAGTTTCAGAATGAAAGCTGCTATGAAAATATTCTAGAATCCCTTACTTCTGCCTGAGAAGTCTTGCTTCAATGGGGGAAGAGTCCCATTTCTACTGCAATGCATCCCATCACTCCTTTTATGAATGGGATAAGATTAAGGGCTGGTTCACACATGCAGATGCTCACCCCCCTGGCTACAACTTCAAGGGATGACCAGCACTTCCACATCATCTTATTGCTTTTCAGTAATGTCAGTTGACCAAACCCTTCTTGATCTCAGGCAATGTTTTCTCATAAGCTCTTTTTATTTCAGGGGGATTTACTTCAAAACTACTATGCTTAGTATTGCAAACCAAATACTGTAAAGCAATCATCGTTGGAAAGGTTGGGGCAACACTTTGACTTTCTTCCACCACTGTTGTTCTTCCTTTATGGTTTTATTAGACCGTAATTTCCATCCCCATCTTCAACTTGTTTGGCAAAGCAATTCCACACGCCACTAATTCATCCAATATTGTCAAATGGCAGCAAGGCTGACGGGTCCAAAATTGTGACTTTAAATCATCCTTTTGATCATACCAAATCTACCTGAGCCTTCATCTGGTTTTTATGCTCTTGGTGGTAGAAGTCAAAGTCCGTCATTTTCCTTTCCTCAATATTGTAGGCGACCTTTCAGATGTCACCTGTAGTTCCTCACAAGTGTAATTTACATTGGCATGTATAGCTATAAAATACAGATTAGCAGAAGTCTGGGGTTCTTGTCTAAAGCCCCTTCAGCTCCCTTCACACCTGTGCTGATTTTGTTTCTCCTTTGCTACACAAAGGCAAAACTTACACTGTCAGGCACAAAGAGAAAATGCAGTCTTTAAGAGGAGAAGCTTTGCAAATGAGTTATTCATAGATTTCTTTCCATGCACTTCCAAGATCTGTGCAAAACTGAATTTGGTGCAAAAAACATTATTCTGCTTGATTGGAACCTGCTGTGGAACCTGCAGCATCATGCCCAAAGGCATTTGGTGGTGGTGGTGGTGGGGAGATGACTGCCCCCATGGTCACAACCCTCCCCCCCCAAAAAAAATAAACCTCCCATGAAATTCTTTGGATGCAGAATTAAAGCACAAGCAGAACAAAAGAAGAGCTCTGAATTTGGATCTGTGAAATCTGGAAGTACCAAAACAGTTGTCCTAAACCCCTGGCCTACCTGGTAGCAAGTCAGCATGTCAAATCCCCAGTACAGGGTCAAGCCATGTGTCTGGAGCCCAAACCAAAGCATAGTCCCACAGAGATTCTGGAGCATCCAAGCCACAGCCTCTGTTGCCCTTTTACACTATGCCTGCTGATTGCAGCATCTGGGCTTGATGAGGCAGGGGACCCTCACCTGTTCCAGCTGAAGAATCACACACCTCCCAGAGCTAGCGAGCCCCACCTGGCCAGCCAAGGAGCTGGGCTGTGGGCCCTTGCCTATCTAGGAGAAGGAAAACTCTGATCCTTGTGGGATATCATCAGGAGAAGAAAAAGCGAAGGAGTAAATCATGGGTAGGCAAACTAAGACCCGGGGGCCAGATCCAGCCAAATTGCCTTCTAAATCCGGCCCGCGGACAGTCCAGGAATCGGCATGTTTTTACATGAGTAGAATGTGTCCTTTTATTTAAAATGCATCTCTGGGTTATTTGTGGGGCATAGGAATTTGTTCATTCCCCCCCCCAAAAAAAATATAGTCCGGCCCCCCACAAGGTCTGAGAGACAGTGGACATGAGTTGAATATGTGCTTTTATTTAAAATGCATCTCTGGGTTATTTGTGGGGCATAGGAATTCATTCATGCCCCCCCCAAATATAGTCCGCCCCCCCACAAGGTCTGAGAGACAGTGGACCGGCCCCCTGCTGAAAAAGTTTGCTGACCCCTGGAGTAAATCCTACAGAAATCAAGAGTGGAGTATCTAAGGTGGTTGGATGGCACCTGTATGCCTCTTGCAGCCCAGCTGGTGCCAAACACATTGCTCTGCTTTCCTCTGGACCACATCAGAGATGCCAAGAGTGGGGTCTTGTCGTCTGGGCAGCCCAGGACCTCTGTGCACACTGTCCAGGCTTGCACCCCAGGGAGGTCACTTCAGTGCTGCTAATGCAGCAGTTTGACTTCACCCCCAGAGGCACACTCCATTGTCTCTTGAGACAGACTAATGCCAACAATGCAATGATGCCATGTTTGCTCATTGACGAGGTCAGGTGGGTTGCTCCGCCAATAATGTTCAGTGGCGGTTTGGGCAAAGGATAGATGCAGGCTGGGAAACAGCAGCAAGAGCAATGAGCGCAGAGCAGTGTTGGAATGGGAGGTTCCAGAGTGGTAGTTGTGGTGGGCATTGGTAAATGTGCTGCCTTCGAAGTGAATAATGAAATGGGAGAATATTCGGCACAGTCCTAGCCGATCTGCATCAGGAAAATGCTAAGTCATATTTTTTGATGGGAAGGAGAAACACAGTGGGGTGGAATAAACAAAGACAGGCTGTTTGACATTTTAAAAAGCAACAAATGAGACAAGCACACTAAGAAGGGAAAGGCGAGGGGCGGGGAAACCTCTGGCCAGTAACCAAAAGGTCCAAAAGTCAAAAAATAAAATAAAATAAATCCTAACTAATTAGGTTGAAATGCCAACACTGTTCAAAGTAGCCTAACTGTCAGTGCTAATCCTGACCCTGAGGTTTAAATATGCCAGGGGGATCTGGAGCAAGCACTGACTCGAGAAGTCAAATACAAATATTTGTAAATGACATTTTAATTCCCAGTAAGCTGCTTTAATATATATTTCAAATAGCAGGAGCATATCATCTAGCCTTGGAATAGATCAAAATGTCAGCTGTTTTATGTGTGTAACTTAATGATACATGCATAGCATTTTACCTTCCTCGTCGCTGCACAGGTTCTGGTGGAGTCTTGGAATATCAAATGGAGAGGGAAAAGCTAGCATATCTCTCACACAGAAGCTCACAGGGGCTAGCAGGGGCAAGCCCCCAAAAGTCCTTACAGGATCAAGGCTTAGAGGACAATTGGCCATTTTCCAATTTAAGTCACACCCCATCTCAGATCTCTGGGGGAAACATACAGAAATATCATCTTGCACGCAGGACTGCAGTTAACAGTAAGGGGAAACATCATGCTGGGAATGGTTAAACACCCCTCTCCCAGCTCCAATAGCATGTGAAATGTTTTAAAGTTTAAAAGGGGGAGGGGAATCACATATGGTTTGGGCCCTATGTTGAACCCTTCAGAAAAGCAAATTCCACTGAATATTTGGAGTGGCGAAAGATATTAGAGGGCTAGAGCAGAAACTTCTGCTGAGGTTTTGGAGAGTTCTGCAAGTTAAAGTGGACCATATTGGTCTAGATCAGGCATCCCCAAACTGCGGCCCTCCAGATGTTTTGGCCTACAACTCCCATGATCCCTAGCTAACAGGACCAGTGGTCAGGGATGATGGGAATTGTAGCCCAAAACATCTGGAGGGCCAAAGTTTGGGGATGCCTGGTCTAGATTCATCAATGACCTGATTCAATAAATGGTTACATATGTAGAAAAGTAATTTGGTTTGTGGCCTTTCTCTCAAGAGAGATCACCATGCAAAAAGGGTGATAGTGTTTCTTGCTTTTTTACATAGTCAATGCACACTTTTCACCCACCTTTTGTTTCAGATGCAAACACATTCTCTAACCACATTATTTCTGCGGTGGGGCCAGCTTATTTCGCCCCCGACAATCAAGGCTGCAATAGTTTGCCACTAGGAAAAAGTTGTTCTTCCTTCAGCAAACTCTGGCATGATCTTGTGATCTTTTGTTTTGAATTGTCGTTAGTTGTTAAGCTTGTTTTCAAAGAAAATTCTTTGCAGTTTATATGCTATTCCTCTCTCTCTCTCTCTCTCTCTCTCTCTCTCTCTCTCTCTCTCTCTCTCTCTCTCTTTTTTTTGCCAGACCAATGCAGGAACACTAATCTGGTATTGCATTTCTTTAAAAAAAGCAAAACACCAGGAAGGCTTCCTCTCGCCTTTTCACACACAACCATCAATGCCCACCAGATGTGAAGAGCAGGAAAGAAAGTAATGATTCACAGAGGTGGTTCTCTGGCTGACTGTACTAGTGAAGTTCTATGTAAGCCAAGAGAGCACCAGGTACTGGAAATAAATGGGATTTTCAGGCTCTGGTTTAAAAGGTAGATAGCCAAGCATACAGGATATCTTCTCCCGATTGAAGTGCAGAGCGTTTGAGGACCGGGACATTCGCAGGGAAACCAAAATACTTGTTTACAAAGCTATTCTACTACCAGCCTTACTGTATGCTTATGAAACATGGACCACTTATAAATGCCATCTTCAACTCCTTGAAAGATTCCATCAACGGTGTCTCTGAAAAAAATTACACATTACCTGGGAAGACAGGCGAACTAACACCAGGGTACTGGAAGAAGCAAAGAGCACCAGTGTCGAAGCAATGATTCTTCAACATCAACTTAGTTGGACTGGTCATGTTGTGTGGATGCCTGATTATCGTCTTGCAAAGGAACTACTCTATTCCGAACTTAAAAATGGTAAGTGTAATGCTGGTGGTCAACCAAAGAGGTTTAAAGACTCTCTCAAGGCAAATCTTAAAAAATGTAGTATAAACACAGACAACTGGGAAACACTGGCCTGCAAGCACTCCTTTACCAAACAGCCTTTACCAAAGGTATCATGGACTTTGAAGACACTCGAACTCTGGATAAAAGGGAGAAACATGCTAAGAGGAAGACACGCTTGGCAAACCCTCATCGTGATCAACTCCTACCTGGAAAACCTATGTCCCCACTGTGGAAGGACGTGTGGATCCAGAATTGGCCTCCACAGTCACTTTTAAAACCGTGTTTATGGAAGGCAATCTTACTCAGCTACGAGTGATCGCCAAAGGATCCAAGCATACAGGAAGCTACATCCTCTCCACATTTCCCCTGCTTACAATCATAGGCATCCTTCAATACATTGCATGGAGTGGGAATGTTGATCCCTGCACCATGTTGGAACTGCATATGCAAAACTTTAAGAATGCAGAGCGATTCATGCACACAACAGTGGCTTACTCATGCAACCCATGACAAAATCTTGCATGTGGCACCCTGTAGCAAACTGAGTATGGGCATCCTCTGTCATCCTCATTCATCACAGGAAGAGCTGGCTTTTGGTAATGCCACCATATAGGTTCAGAAGCAGATGAGCAGCTGGAAGGCAGGAGGTGATTTCACACTCTCTTTCCGTGGCTACCACATTCCCATTTTTCAGAGGGCTAACCATGTTGGCCTTTTGTCACACGGCAAAATAAGCAGAGCGCTCTGGGGCATCGCAAAAGGCTAACAGAGTTTATTGGGGCATAAATGTTTGCAGGCTACAGCCAACTTTAGCTCAGCGAACATGTAAAATGTGATCCTGTAAGATCACGTGCCCAATACAGTGGTACCTTGGTTTTCGAACAGAATGCATTCTGGGAGTCCATTCGACACCTGGAACCGCCTAGAGTGGCTGGGGAGACCCGGCCAGATGGGCGGGGTAAAAATAATAAATTATTATTATAATAATAAATTATAAACCATTCGAAAACCAAATCATGGCTTCTGATTGGCTGCAGGAGCGTCTGCAGCTAATTGGAAGCTGCGGAAGGACATCTGGTTCTGAAAATCATTCAGAAACCGGAACACTCACTTCCGGGTTTCAATCGATTTGTTCAGGAGCCAAGGTGTTTGGCTTCCAAAGTATGACTGAGAAAGTTTAAAGAGGCTATGCACACAGCAGCCTAAACTTCACTGTTGCCACAGGGATGGGCAGCCCCAGCAAGCAGGACCAATATAGCCAGGCATGGTAGGAGCCAATAGTCCAATAACATCCAAAGGACCATAGATTCTGCTTCACTGTTTTACTGCTTTAAAAGCAAACACTTCCTTTGACCACATTTAAGTCAGTTGCTCGTAAATAAATTGCATGTATGTGTGGCCTGATTCACACATGCATGTTCACTCCAAGCTGACTCAACTTGCATGTGTGGATGAGCCATCCCAGATCCAAACCCGAGGCAGAGCTTTCCTGTCACGGCCCATCACCTGATAAGCCACACCATACCTGTCCACCCACACATTGGGCTTTGGGATTGTTGAGAGCTGAGTAATCAAGTGTTCTTTACACACTTGTGAACCATCCTCAAATCCATTCGTCAGCTCAGAAGCACAGAAGGTGGCTTGGAAAAGAAACAGAGCTGCAGAATTAGCACAAACTTCGAGCTCCACGCAGGCATTTTTAAAGGCACAAACCTCGTCCTCCTTGATGGATTTCATGCGGAATTTGCAACCAGACTGACAACCTCCAGGGATTTAAAGCTGCTGCCAGCCATTTCCCCCCTCCTTGGCTGATGAAAAACCACAAAGTCTCTCCTTTGCTTTAGCTGCATACCAGCAAACCCACATCATAACTGGAGGCATCGCTGAAGTTTTTTGTTTTGTTTTTTGTTGTTGTTCCTTGTCAGACTTGATAAAAATCCAAGTCCCTGGATCTGATATCGTTACTTTCCCTGTGATGATCATCGCGGCGATAAAAGCAGGGGGAATCCCCGAGAGGGAGTTGGAATTCTTCCGTCTTCCTTTTGGGAGCCACGCAAAACTACCTGGCAAGAGCAGAATGCTGAATTGCAGGCAGCGTGAGAAACAGCCACAAAGAGCGACAAAGGCTGCAATCCTGTGCATGCTTACCTGCGTGTAAGCCTCACTGAACTGCATGGGGCTTACTTCTGATTAGACTTATACAGACTTATGCTGTAACACATTTTCCACTCCAGTTTTACTTTATGACATATCATTTAACTAAAGTTACTGCTAAGCATACACTGCCATGGGCATGTCCCAGGCTAAGCGAAGGCCAAAGGGATTTCAACGGGAGGGTTAAGGGTGTCCGTAAATCTGTCCGGTCTGAAATCAAAGCAGCTTTGTCAGGATTGGACCCTCTTCTACTAGCCTTTGTTGAAGTGTTGTCATGAATGATCATGTCAGGCCCCTCCAAATCAGGGGTGGGGAAGCTTTTTGGACAAGAGGGCCACATTGCCTCCAGGCCAGCTCCAGGAGGCCATATGCCAAGGGTGAATGGGGCCAGAGGCAAATATGGGTGGAGCAAGAAATAATAATAATAAATAATAATAATAATAATAATAATAATAATAATAATAATAATAATAATAATTTATTATTTGTACCCCGCCCATCTGGCTGGGTCTCCCCAGCCACTCTGGGTGGCTTCCAGCAAACATTAAAATGCATTAACACATCACAGATTAAAAACTTCCCTGAACAGGGCTGCCTTCAGGTGTTTTCTAAATGTCGTGTAGTTGTTAATCCTTTTAACCTCTGCTGGGAGGGCGTTCCACAGGGCGGGTGCCACTACCGAGAAGGCCCTCTGCCTGGTTCGCTGTAGCTTTGCTTCTCACAGTGAGGGAACCGCCAGAAGGCCCTCGGCGCTGGATCTCAGTGTCCGGGCTGAACGGTGTGGGTGGAGATGCTCCTTCAGGTATACTGGGCCGAGGCCGTTTAGGGCTTTAAAGGTCAGCACCAACACTTTGAATTGTGCTCGGAAATGTACTGGGAGCCAATGTAGGTCTCTCAGGACCGGTGTTATGTGGTCCTGGCGGCCGCTCCCAGTCACCAGTCTAGCTGCCGCTACCTTTTGGACAGTAGGGTAACACAGAGAGAGAGAGAGATACTCTCACTCCTTGCATCCAGGCAAGCAAGAAGTTGCCATTTGCAGCAACTGCAACACCTGCTGCTAATGGTGAGTTGCGCCCCTGAGAAACTGTTTGGAGAATTTCACCACCTCCTGAATAAATTCAGTGCAATGGTACTCTCCACCCCTTATCTGTGCCCACAAGTACTACCTGAACCATTTTCTTTTTTTCAAATAAATTTGTGGCACACCAGCATTCAGTGGCCAGGAATCAAGTAGCTGAAAGAGGGAGATTTTAGACTTTTTTTATTGCATATGAACCCTTTGTGAATATTTCCACGCAACCCCAAAGCTTGGAAGAATGGGACAGATGCTAAATGTTAAACAAGTAAAATATCTTTAGAGGACTGTGTAGAACCGTGAGAAGAATTCACAGCGCATCCAATGGTCTGCTCAAGGTTGACAATATTACTGTGATTCTGTCAGGAATAACTCAAAGGGGTTTCCATCTTTGTAGCATCACCTGTTGTTGTTTCGTTAGCTGGACATGCCACAAGCTTGCTTGCTATTGTAGCTGTCAGGCTTGAGAGATGACTCAGTAGATGGGATCCTCTCTCTTTTTTTCTTAAAAGATTGACTGGGGATCAAAGCTGCCAACATTGATTGGGCAGCTGGGATGCCGTTGTTCATAGAGGGCAGCTAACTGCACCTGCCATTTGTTTCCAAGGAATGGCTTGAATTTTGTGCCAGCCAGATTGTGTGCCGTACCCAACTCATCCATCAGTTTGTGGATGTCATTTTGCAGGCTGGACGGTCATTTTTGTTCAGCTGCCGAGATGCTGTGTCCATTTGCTGACATGCCTGCGAGAGCTGGCTTTCCAGCTCCTCAGAATCTCATGTTCTCATGTAATGCACAAAAGAACATGTTTCAAGAAAGCGCAAGGCATGTTTCTCCAGAAGTGATACACCAGGGCCCCAAAGTGAAAGATGCCAACCATGAGATGCTTCCATTCTAAGCGAGGCCAAGATTATGCTGGCGGATTTATCTTCCTTTGCATTCTTCCGTGTGCACAGTTGGTGTTAACGCAGAAGTTAGCAAGTAGCAGCCCCTCTGCCAAATCATGCCACAATTGCTAAGCCAGAACTAAAAGAGGAAGTGGCAATAGTAACAATGGGACTTGAGGACGGACCACCAGGTGGAAAGGCTGGAGATGTAGTATGGATAATGCTTCTTTAAAACACATGTTTTTACAATGCCTTACACTTATTACGTCTTGGAAGAAAGCAGTGGATTATATAACTATGTCTGTGGGGGGGGAAGTTAAAGTTTTCAGAAGAAAGTATTATTTAGAACTACATACCTACTTTATGGAAACTGACAACAGGACAATGCAAATGGATCCCTTGTTCGGCCAAAAGACTGATGCCAATGCACTGGAAAGGTAAGCGTACGGCTCCATTTAATCAATGAATTGAAGATACAACTACACTTGCAACTGATGAACGGATTGCTTATAGATGTAGACTTTGCATGGCCAAGCATAATGACATCTGGAACACATTTATTCAAAATATAGTAGGTTAAAAATAAACATATATGTATTTGGAATAATACCTGTAGATTAGATAAGCATATATGGAATTGTAATTAACTCTTATAATGATATCGTATAACGTTTCTCTTTTTTCCTCCCTCCTTTTTGATTTTATTTTGTACAATTAAACAGTTCTTTTAAAAAAAATAAAAGACAGCAATAAAATCATAGGGCAAACCTTGGTTACTGCTTGTCACTAGTTTGATTAGCACAGGTTCCTACAGCAAACAATGCTAAACTATGGCTTGGTTCACTGCAGCAGAGCTGCAAAACATCCAGGGATGCATGAAGCACCTGCAAGCCATGATTTGGTTTAGCATGACGTGTTAACCAGGTCATTATATACAGAAAAAAGCATAGAATGTTACACTGGATGCACCATTTACCGTCTGGGTTTTGTAAACAACCTTCTCGGTCTTATGACTGCAAAGACATGCTTGGAAATGGTTGGCAATGCTTGCTAAAATCTCAGGTCAGAGTTGGAGCTGAATGAAAATCCCACTGCTTTGAGAGAGGAGATCAATGCCCTGCAATGCTCAAAGAAATAAACAAATTAAAACAGTTTACCTGTGAAAAGTGTGCATTAAGCCTGGGAAAGAGGCGACTGAGAGGAGATAGGATAGCCATCTTCAAATATATCAAGCGCCAACACATTGAAGGGGGAACAAGCTTGTTTTCTCCTGCTCTGGAGGGTAGGACTCAAACCAATGGCTTCAAGTTACAGGAGATTCCGACTAAACATCAGGAAGAACCTTCTGACAGTAAGACCTGTTTGACCATGGAACCGTCTTCCTTGGGAGACTGTGGACTCTGCTTCCTTGGAGGTCTATAAGCAGAGGTTGGATGGCCATCTGTCATAGATGCTTTAGCTGAGATTCCTGCATTGCGGGAGATTGGAGTAGATGACTCTTGGGGTCCCTTCCAATTCTACAATTCTATTATTCTATGGTTCCATGTCCAACTTTAAAGGCTCCCCACTTCCCTAACTTCTGGAAAGCTGAGAAATATGTAAAAAAAAAAAAGTTGCAGAGCAACGATCCTGCTTCCAAACCGTCTTGGTAAAACCTAACACTTCGATTCTCAAATGTAGCTTTTAGCCAAATGTAATCCAAATGAACAATCAAGCCAAAAACAAGACCCAAAATATATTTCTGAGTTCAGTAATTTTTATTTTATATTACACCGTGGGGCACTTTATGGCAACGTGGAGTTTACCAAATACTTTGTACCAACATTAGCAAAAACGGTCAATTTAAAGTGCATACAGAGGAGCTACTGACAGGAGTTCAAGTTCCAGTCTTTAAACTCTAGGGCAGTAGTCCCAACACTTTCAGGCCCAGGACCCACCCCTAACCCCAACCTAAAATGAGGGGCTGGCTTTTAATCCCCTGCAACTGCTATATATTCATAGGAACGCAGGAAGCTTCCTCAAGCTGAATTAGGCCATTGGTTCCACTGGCTCAGTGTGTTCTGCTGGGTTCCAAGAAAGGAGCCTTCCAAGTCATCCCTGGAGATGGTCCTACCTTTGAGCCAGGGTCCTCCCCTCCACATCTTCTCTCCATTCATCTCCTTGAAGTGCAAGGAGGATACAACTCCTGTACAAAAGAGATGCTGGCAGATGCAGCTTGTCAAGCAAGGGAAAGGAGAACTAAGAAGCTGCATGTGCTGAATCTTAAGAGATTCATTAATGTTCAAGGAGCCTCCATACTCCTTTACTTGGTCTCCTTCTGTCTCTCTCTCAAATTACTGGCATGACACTGCTTTCATAAGAATATGTCCCACCTGTGGGTCCTGGTGCCTTCAGCTGAAACTGGTGCTCTAGAGGAAAATCTATTATCTAAGCTAAGGTGTGCAACACTACAGATCGAAGCCCTAATTGGTGTTTTTTTTTTTTAAAGGAACAACCATTGTTGGCTTTATTTGTAACACAGTTTCGATTCATTTACATAGCTCTGCATTGTCAGAAGAGATCAAGAAATGCGTTTCCATGCAAACGATTATTTATCCCACAATGCCTGTATCAAATGATTTCTTCAAAACTGGGTAAAAGGCAGCAATGAAACTGTTTAGAGATAAGGCCCATTACAAAGGTAGGTTCTTCTGATCACAGAAAGAGACATTTCCCCCTCTCTTCTCTGAGACATAAGTTGAAATATGCTAGATTTTCACTACCTCCATGAAATAGCTTCATGGGTAGCATGGGTGTGTACAGAAAAAGAAATTTACCACAAACCTTGTTTGCAAGTTGCGTCTAGAGCTAGATAAATTACACAGTGCTTCAGTTAACTCATTCAAGTAAGTTAATTTAAAATAGCTCCTGATAAAAACGCTTGGCCATGAGAAGAAAATGTACATCAAATACATGGATTAACATCATTAACAAACAATTTAAAAGATACTTGCAACATCTATTGATCTGAGCAATCATTTATATCAATTAAGGATGCCACATGCTGGATTATGAAGCTGCACATGTCTACCCTAAGTTGCCACCTACCATCCATCATATGGAACAAACATTATTTTGCTTGCTCAAAGGACAGAGGAAGTAAGCAGCAGAATTTCCAGGTAAATTAAACACAAAAACTACCCTGCTGTGTACTTACAAAGTACTGTGTGAAATATAGACGTCATTAGCTGTGAGTCTGTTGTCTACTATGCAATTGGCAACACTTATGTTTATCATTATAGCACAACAATGTGGCGTCCCTAGTCATCTTCAGTCAACAGAAATACCATTTGTCTACTGACAATGTACAGTACTTTTATCCACAAGACAAGTGTAATTAAATGCTACATGTAACTCTACACGATCCTGAAACAAAGCAAAGCAAAACAAACACCCCAGAAAAATTAATCTCAAAGATCTACTGGGAAAGCAGATGTTTTTAGTTGTCAAAATAAACTGTTTTTAAAAACATATAAACACAATAAAAGCAAGCAAAGATATTGCACAAAATCCATCTTTTGTTGAAATCCAGTACTTTCCCTCACATCCCAGAATCTCCCTTGCAGTGCAATTCCAAACAGATTTACTCCAGAGTTAAGTACCATTGAGTTCAATGAGACTTATTTCCAGGGAGATGTGTATAGGATTGCAGCTGTTATCATGATATCTGGTACTGGCGAAGGGGAGAGAAGGTTCACCAAGAATAAATTTTCCAACTCGATTTTTTTCTTGTTCCTTTCCTCCTCAACCCACCCATATTAATACTGATCCTAGAATCTAAATTAAAAAGCTTATTAATATACATACAATATTATTTATGCCTGATGCTAGGGAAGAACTCAGAAGTGTACTGAATCCATCCAAACTACTCTATAAATACCTTTTCGTCAAAGAAGATTTCTTTGGGGGGGGAGATGGGTCTGCTGTCTACAAACTCTTTTGGTGGGATTTACTTGACGGACCCCATCAGAGGAAGCCCTGTGAAAGGATGCCAATCTGCACAAGAGGGCTCCCCCAAAATTGGCAGGGCGAAGGGGTCAGGAGAACCCCCAGTACAGTGTATCCGAGGAGAGAGGCGATTGCTCTGTGTGAAAAGACTGGTGGGACATAATGCAACAATGAGTTCCTTTTTTAAATGCTTAGCACTTAGAGGACTTTATAATGGAGCATTCCTTGTTTGGCTCCCTCATATCAAGGCAACCTTTGGGTGCCGCCAAGAATGGCAAGGAGGAGAAAGGCAGATCTGACTAAAGGGGGTGGGCCAAGACACAAGTCTCCCTACACAAACACAATTGAAACACATGGGATCTACATAACAGCACACCGCACAACTCTACTCTGACCCATTTTAATGTGAGAGACACCATTATTTTCCACCACAGGTGGCAAACATCTTAAGACTCGTCTAAGGGCCAATGCATCTCATAAGTCATAACGTCCAGAATGGCACACAGACAGTGTCGTGGTGTCCTTGAAGTGGAAAAGGAACCAGTCCTAACTGCCTGGAAGCTATCAAAGCAGCCCCTAGGCCAGTTAAACTAAAAGGAAACAGGGTCCCTAAGCACCCTACTCCTGCCTCGAATCTGGCAAAAATAATAAATAAATAAATCTAGGGTGGTTTGCTGCCTTTCTGTGAGCAAGATTAAGGAGTTTGGTTTATGAGTGACGTCAATGGTCTTCAGAGCTAAAATCAGCAGATGAGCTTGCAGTGATCCCGTGACTAGGCATGTTGGAGAATTCCAATGGAAATGGACATTTTTGTTGATTTTTCCCATGTCCAGAATAGAAATCAATCCAGTGAATTTAAGTATTCACTGTTGATGTTGCTCTCAATCCACAAACAATAAATAATTATGTTCCACCCCCACCTCCCATTTCCATTACGTTTCTTTTGCATTGAAATGAATGGGGTGGAATAATGCTACAAGAACTTAATCTATGTAATTATGTAAATTATGTAATTTCACTGCAGCAGACAGCAAAATGAGTAACATGGTTTTGGGTGAAGATGAATTGCAGCAGAATGGAAACAGTTCTGCATGTGAATATACTGCGGAATATAAAACAATGCCTTCTTACATCTCTACCTGTGATCTTTCTTTTAAGAAGTTAAAAGATGTAGGAGTCAAAGGCAGTTGATATCCTATGCAGGAATTTAGTCTTTCCCCTCTGGCCACACAGATTAGGGAAAGAGGTGACTTTCTCCTGTACCTATCCTCCTTGCATTACATTGAGAAGTAGATGGTATTGTTAGCAATAACTTCAGCTCCAGTCTTGCCCTATTACATGCAAAAATATCTGAAGAAAAGCCTTTGATAACAGAACTACTTTTCTAGTTTTGTAGCTTAACAGGATCCTGAATTATCTCTGGTCAGATGAACAAAAGTTTTAGCAGATGATTATGAAAATGAATGGCTTCAATTTGGTAACTAGCTAGTTACTATTTTTCATTTTCTGCACAAAGCAATCTATTTAAAATCCTCCTTTTGCAAGGACACAATGTAAAAGAGAAAAGAAAAAGAGATTTTCATTCTGCTTGAGATAATCTGTCTAATATAATTTGGGGCACAATCCACCATAAAGTTCTCTTGTGAAAGCCCCAAAGAATTCACATCAGTGGGACATCTGCAAGAGAATTTTCTGGTAGATTGTATTGTTTTATCTATTCTAACAATGAAAATTAACATTTTCAAAGGTGCTCATCAGTGCAGGCTGCACATTCAATCAATTGGAAAACTACTGTTGACATCTTTGGGAGCAGAGTTAGCCAGTACTGACAGCTTTTGATAACCCAACTCTTAGCGATCAAAAAGCAGCAATATCACTCTTTGAAATGCTAGGGAACAGTACAAGTTTCAGTAAAAAAGTGACTTCTTTCACTATATCCAACAGCACACCATGCAAAATATTGGGTCATTTTGGGGTTTTCATTTCTTTGCATAACGTTTACAATCTGTGACCAACATTCTAGCTCATTCTCAGTGCACAGAATTCTAGGTGAACACGTAAGGTCTCCTGCTAGTTTAAGCAAATTTCGTTTCCGAAACTTGGCAAAGGCCTTTTCATCTTGAGCACTATTCAAGGGTTTAGAAAGGAGATGGCAGCTCCATCAGTTACTGTGAAAGCTTTTTCCAATTTTGGAGTATAGATAATGTCAAGGAAAGTCCTTGGTGGCTAGATACCCTAATATGTAGATGCTATCAGAACCTTACAAGTTTGGGGATTTAAAACAAAGGGCTTAATGTCCCCAAACATCCGAGGAACACCATGGCAAGCTCCAATAATATATAGAAATATGGTGAATTTAATATACTAAAATAAAATGTGACAATCTTTGTTTGCAACTAAAAAAGGCTAGAACACTGTTAGTACTGAATTGTCTTAAATAACTAGGTTAACGTGCAATGAAATTTTGTAGGTTGAGAAAGGAATCTAATGATCCAAAGCAGTTTTACTTAATTGGGATTCCTGAGAAACTTTAAGGGTTACCTGAAGTCTGTGAGTACTATATTAAAATCTGTGATTTCATAAGTTCCTAAGAACATTGAATATGGTGGTGGAAAGGTGACAATGAAGCAGAAATTGAACGATTTGTTTTCCTATGACACTATAGTAAACATCGAAATGCTACAGATGCGAGTGATTGAGAATTTTACATCATAATCAGTGGAGAACAGAGCAGACACTGACTAAATATTTGATAAATTGATTCATTTGGCAAGTCTAATGTTCTTTTGACAGTAAGAAAGCTAACTGGCAACTATTCAGGGCAAAAAATGTAAGGCACAACTATTAGCCTTCTAAAAATCTTACCAGTGATAAACGATGCGTGAATGCTAACAGTTCTAGCAAATCTACATACGTTGCAGTTTAGGTGGGGTCAAAATGAAGTTGCATTTCAAAGGTTCATCAACAAGACTACACATTACTCATGTTACTGTAAGAATTACATAAAATGGTATTCGACATTAGCGTGGCAACTCTAAACACATTCACTGACAATGTGAGTCACTGAAAACCTGCATGTTTTGCCAGACATTTCTTAGCTTTCTCTCCTCCAGCCTCCCACCCCCTATGATTCAGAAACAATCCATGCAGGATTTTGTCACTCTCGTTTACTGAAAGAAACCCGTTATGGCTGTAATAAGAAGTTTCCATATGCATAGAGTTTTTCTTCTTATGAAGGAAGTATCGGAAGCTCTTGTATGCACTGGGCTATGGAACATGCAACTTCATCCACACGTGTACACAGAGACATAAATATACCCTCACCTAATCACTACTCTCTTGACTCAAGCAATCTAGACCACCACCAGTGACAATTGAAAGGACAAACACAGACATCGGGAGGGGGAAGGAGAGAACAGCACAAACACAGGGGAAATAGATCCTTCTATCTAAGCAGATAGGTTCCAGGACACTGCCATGGACTTCCACGCTAAATTGTTACTTGTATAGTGCCTAAAAGTGTACTACTCACTTGATAAATATGTGGAATACCACTTCCAAATGGTTTAACAAATGTTCCATTCAAAACATTTCATTTGAAAGGCGCCTTTGGATACTGATGTTACGCACCAAAGGTTTGCTTTTAAGAGAAGACTTTTCGGAAGACAACTTTTAAAAGTTGCCATTTATGAGCATTGTGGTGCATCCCATAGCAGGCCAATCTTGAGCCACTGGATGGCGGGAACGTTGTTTTGGATGCATCTTTTTAAAGGTTATGATTAAGCTTCAGAAATTGTGTGTGGCCCTTGATTCCTTTGCTTAGGCCTGGAAAGAGATTTCCAGATTTACACTGTCAAATTACTTTCTTTATATTATTATTTTTCAGCTGCTGATATTTTGTTTTAAAAAAGAAACATTAGAATTTGTTCAAGGAGCACATCTAATAATGATCCAAGTCCTAAACATCACTTTAAAACACTACCTCTGAAGGTTAAATTGGCATGAACCCCAGTAGGCCAGTCAATTGTAACACAGAAATATTAAAACAGTGGAAATTCTATGCCAATAAAAATCTACCTGTTCTGCTAGAGCTTTTTCCTTTTGAGAAAACTGAAGATGCAACAATGATGACAGTGAGTAACACCTTTTAAAAGTTGTAAACTTCACATTGTATTTCAGCACTTCAAAAAAGATTAAAAACACACAGTACCATTTTTTCAGGATTTGGAAGACAGAGCCACAGTGCCTACTTGGTAAAGGACCCAATTTTGGGGTAAATTCAGACAAACAGTTAATTCATATGGTGATAAATACATCAAGAGACCTTTCCTCTCACTGATGGCTATTGCTTGGCTAGGTGAAAACAGTTCTCACCAAGGAAGACAAACATGTGGGAGAGGCTCCCATTTGAACCAGGCTCTCATGTGGTAACTACATTGCTACATAACACACGGTCACATGAGTGACCACTGTTGGTCGTATGAGTTCCTGTGGTTTGGAAACGACCCATATTTCCCTTTGTTCATGCGCTTCACTGCTGTGAAATCATGGCATTTCTTTTCCAACAATTTGCATTTCATCCTGTACAATATTTAAGCGAGTCCCTTAAACTTTAAGGCAATTGGATCATGGATTGACAGGACTTAATAAGTTCCAGATGAACAGTGTTGCATTTGTTCACTTTGTGCTCGGCAAGATAAAAGTCAATGCCTACCCGGGAAGATATGTTACTTTCTGAAAAGGGAAAGGGGGAGATGGTAAAAACTAGCAGGTGCCAAATACCAGCTGAAGCTTAAATATGGAGTCAAACTTTTACCTTGACTTGAGAATGCAGTAGCTGAACAAGAAGCTGCCTTATACTGAGTCAAACTATGGGTCCGTCTAGCTCAGTTCTGTCTACACCAAAATGGGGGACCCTAAATACTTCCAAGGACCACCACATTCCTTTGTGGGTAATCTATAGGGGAGGGTGCATTTTGGCAGTGGGCAAAGCACCCTTTTCTTCCCTCCAGGCTCACACACCCACATGAAATGTGCCCGAGGTCACAGGTTCCCCACCTGTGGTCCAGACCGATGGAAAACAGCTTCCTGGGGTTTCAGACATTTCTTAGACCTACCGGGACATGTCAGGGGCTGAACATGGGCCGTTCGGTATGCAGAGCATGTTCTCTGACACCGAGCTATGGCCCCACCCACCCCAATCCAGGCCCATGCTGTGAAATTATGCAGCAAAGAAATGTGTTCCAAAGATATGTTCAAAGCAAAAGGGAGAAAATGGGCATGTAAGGCAAACCACAATTAAGGTTAGCAAAACGGAAGGTTTGTCGTTTCCTCTGTGATGTTTTGGTTTGCTATGTGATATGGAATCCTGAGTTGTCTTCCTTAAGTCTTTTGTCAGGAGCGTTATTTCTCCCCTCAAAAATAAAAATAAAAAATTACGCTTTATTCCCGCTGCTACTGGAAAACCTGTCCCCTGAAATGTTTAAACCATGGTTGAATGCAGAAGTCATTTTACACAAAGACACCACTTCGTGAAGAAGACCACCGTCTTCTAGGATTTCGTTTCCTGTTCTGGCTTCTCTCTCCCAAGGAACCTGAGAGGATGGATTTTGGCTCAAGTTTGGTGGTATCTCATCTGCTGAGGTACTGCTTAGCGTTTCGCTCCACTTAGTCTTTTTTACTTGAAAGACTCCTGGAGAACACAACTGCATAGTTTCTTGAGACGGGCTAGGAGATTCTGCGTGAGTTTTGAGGAAGTTCACAGCATCGGCACTAGGGGTATGGGTGGGACTTCCTGTTTTTGGCACAAAGAGATTTTCTCTGTATCCAGTCGAAGGAAAACGTTTCCTTGGAGACGGGGGAAGCTGCTTCCCACTGAGGATGCTGTCATCTTGCCCAAGATTCCAGTCAGCTGGGTCCGACGTTCGGCCACTGCAAAGCAGAGCCAGATTGCTCTCACTTGGCGTGTTGGATTTATTCTGAAATAAGAAGAACAGGCAACACATGAGGATTCTTGGCACTGGGTTCTCCGAAACAGCCACTTTGTTTTTACCGAAAAGTGGGATGTAAATATTTCTTTATTTAAAAAATGACTGAACTACTTGTTCTTCATTGTGCTGATGATGTGTTAAACTGAATCACAATTTATCTTTCGCTAACAACCTCTTAATAGGATTCAAATTTTAATTCCTCTTCTCCTTCCAACATTAAGCAGCTAAATTGAAACCAAGATAATTCCATTTCAAGGTAAAAAGAAGTGTTTCTCAATGTGTTGTGCAGCCAAAGCACACTTTCTCTGCTTTAGATTTCAGGGGTACACATCACTTTTATACCACAGTCAGACACTGAGGAGCAATACCTGGTTATCACAGAAGCATTAGGATGTATGAGAGACCCTAAAACACCCTGTCATCCAGGCAGCACCTATCACCAACAGAAGATTATGTGGATGCAAAGAAATTTTAACACTGGAAACGCAAGGGGTGGGATAACTAACCGTTGCCTTGTAATCAATATCATCCATTGATCGAAAGAAGTCCAGGCTTTTTGCTCCTGAGAGCTTCCCTTGATCAGAACTGTGTGTACTCAGACTATCCAAAATCTCTCCCAGCAAGTCCATTTCTCCAGGAGGAACAGATGTTTTGGCCATTTCCCCAGAGTCATCACTGTCATACAAACAACAAGATGTTTCCTCACTATCTTCAGACGACAATCTAAAGAAAAACAGAAAACCACTTCATAGCTATGACCGCAACAATGAATCTGAAAATGAATGAGCTTTTTACAGGAGAATTATTATACTGTAAAGATAAATTTCAATAAAGTAAGTAACTTCTGAACCCTTTGTATTCATCATAAGAAACCAAAAAGCATAGCATTATTTTAAACCATTTTATCTTGTAGCATATTCAGATATAATAAATAACTTTTCAGTGTCTATTTAAAATTTAATGTGTGTATGAATGGCCCTCCATGTCCTTTGCTTCAAATGGCAGGCTAGGAAATGGTTTCTTGCTGCAGGCAAAAATAAAAAAATGTACACCTATAACGCATTGTGACAATGCCTTGATGCATATACTTTTGGTGTGTGAAAATCTAACTTTGCAAAAGGATAGACTCACCTCTTTCAAAACTTTATATTTGCAAATAATGTTTTGGGAGTCTCAAAGCCTTGTGGTCATACTTGTTTTGATATGATTAATTGTTCAGAAGCCTACCCAGATTTCAACATTTTTTTTTATGACAGACATTCTTCTAGAGCAAATCCCTAATGTATTTCATAGATCAAGGGATCATGGTTACAACTGCAATTAGGTCTTACAGCAGCCTTTGCTAAACCTCTGATAGGTTGACTCCGAGTCCTGGAAGATCTGCTCCCTGCCTTGCAGCCTTTTTCCATGTGGCCTGGGAGAGCACAGCCCAGACTGACTCCAACAACAAAAGCTGAGTGCTGAACACACTATTGAGCTAGGGCGTTGTTTCTGGGTTGTTGGTTGGTTTGTTTTTTGTATCTTTATTTTAGATTTTGTTGTGATTTATGTGGGAATTGCTCAGTTTGGTTTTCTATTTTTTCATGTTTTATTTATTGTATGTTTTCGTTATGTTGTGGTTATGTATTTTTTCATGCTGAACATGGTTTGAATAGTAGAAAGGCTGCACACAAATAAAATTATGTATGTACGTACAGCTGAGGCACACTTCTTTGTAAATTTTGTACATTGCACTATTATAGATGAAAAGACCAGTTTTTAAGTAAGAAGTGTTGACTCTCAGAAGAGTCTGTATCATATAAGTTGCTTTACAAGTTGCTGATCTGTCCTTGAAATTGTGAAGAGGCATATGCGAGCAGTGACTCATGCAGAGACACAATGGACAGTCTCCTCTAAGGGTGGACAACTCTGCAACATTTCTGCATCAGGAACAATTGGCAGTGCAATTTCAGACACATCTACTCAGAAACAAGCTCCAATGAATTCAATGGACTTATTCCTAGTGTGTATAGGATTCTACCCTGCATAATCTAATTATGCTCGAATGCAGAGGCTGCTTTGAATGAAACCAGCTGAGAGTATGAAACTGTGCAAAGGTGCAGTAGAAAGCCTCTCTTCTGGGTGGGTACTCAAAGGCACCAATCAATGCATTTTTGTAGCACATTACCAGTTCAGTCATGATGGACTAGGGTGGCTTAGAGCACAGGTTTGGAATTCCTACTTGAGGGGTTCCCTGTAATCCCCTTCCCAGTGGTGGCTGACGTCCATTGGGAATGGTACATTGAGAGGCAGGGAGTCCAACAGGAAGTGAAGCCAGTGTCAATGACATCCCATGGCTGGTGGCAAGTAAGAAGGCAGGCAGGTGGGGGCTGGCGGAGGCTGGTGGAGTGTCCTGCTTGCCTGAATGGACCTGCCTCTAACCTTTGATTCTGCTCTTCCCTGGATCAAGATACTGCTTCTTCTCTCCTACACATGCTTTTGAATGCTGCTTAGTAATATCTTAATATCTTGGGTACACTTCCGACCCATGTCTCCCCACACCACCAGGGTTATGTTCAGAGTTTAGCAGCAGCTCAGAACTCTCTCCACACAGCAAAAGGGAACAGTTCCAATTATTTTATCCTGCATTTAAAGCTGCTCTGATGAAGAACTGAATGCATGCTGGGCTTCTTAATAACTCATCTTACTTGCTTCCTCCATCCATCTCATCGTCCGCATCATCGTCCAAGGCAGGATCATGGTTAAATGTATTAGCATGGAGATGCCCAAACCATGTCTGCAAAGGCAAAAGTTACACTTCAGGGCTTCTTGCTGATTTTCACATAGGCTGCCGAGGGACAGAAGTATTCATAAGCAATACTGCCTAGTAATTTCAATTGAAGTGTCCACAGAATCAGTTATAGTCATATGTGAAGTATTCAAACAGATTCGCTTATCCAAAGCAGTTCAGATGAAAAATTAAGGGTGAATTGACAGTTTGTTTCAGACCGGGGTTGAAATCACAAATGAAGCACAGACTATTTTGTTCATATATACATAGTTCATATATATAGTTACCAATAAACTCCCTCCCCCCCCTCTCTCTCTCTCTCTCTCTCACACACACACACACACACAATTCAAAATGACATATTAAAACTGAAGCAGAAATGAAATCAAAGCTAAAAACAGATAAAAATACACTAGCTATCCTCTAAAGTGCAGCAGAAATTTCTAGACTAGCAGTGAAGACATGTACAAAATAAAAATTAATATATTACTATTGAAGAAGTCACCATCAGGAATATGAAGGCATAGCTAACAATACATTTAAGCTTCTGGATATGGCAGCGATTATTATTATTATTATTATTATTATTAGTCCTCACTTAACAAATGAAAAGGGTAAGTGGACCTCTTTAGGTAGTGTGTGACTATGGAGAAGCATTGGCAGGTTGAATAAAAAATAAGGGGATAGCCAGGACATATTACAGAATGGCAGGGTACAAGAGGAACATGACTCAAATGTAAGGTCACAAGGCACTTGGACATTTGAGTGCCAAGAAACATATATCTACACTCATACACAAATGAAGTCTCTGCTGGGGTCTTAGTCAGCTCTACAGATTCTAATATTTATTAAAGAATTTCTATCCTGCCTCTTTATTTAAAAAAAAATCCTACAGATGGGATACAGCATGAATTTGTGTTATTTTGTTCCGTTCATTCTTGCCCCATACTCCTGAGCTTACCTAATATAAAGATAAGATGGTAGTATGCTTCTTTTAAAGAAAACACGGATGGTTTTTGTTTTTTTTAACAGCAGACTAAAACCTCATGGGATTACTGTGAAGGTCCCTAGAATAGCTTCTGAAAACAATGAATATTCAGTTTGTAAATATGGCAGGGTTAAAAGAAAAGGAAAAGGAAATAAAAGGATGCCTTTGGGGAATGAAAAATGAATTCTCCAATTAAAATTGGCAAAATTCCACTGGTACTGTTACGCTCATCTTCATTTCCTCAAAAAGGTCCACAGAAAACTGTGGTTCTGCCAAAATTTTGTATTAAGATGGGGCAGATCATATTCCAATGGGAAAATAAAAATTAATAGGTACTTTCTCAATTCTAATTGTAGAAGGGTGGGGCCACCTTTCTGTTTTCCCTTATACCTAGACATATGCTATAAAGATGCTGACATTTAGTTGTGTGTTTTTTTATTTAAAGAGATAGCTACGATATATACAGAACAATCCTTGCATAAAATTAGTGGAGAAATGTCACTGCCTCCAAACCTTTTAAAGGTTTGATATTATTACCTGTCACTTAAAAGCTCTTTTAATGAGAAAACTTGTTTTACAATCTTTATCCTGCTGATTTTTGAAACAGTCCTATGAGAAAGGTCACCACTGTTCCCCCTTTAAATACAGAAAACGGGAGATGGCAGTGCCTTCTCTATGACCACCCAGGGCTTATCATTTATTGTTTTCTTTCTTTCAATACCATTTTTTATTTATAAAACATAAAAATATAATAAACATAGTGATGCTGTTTACATAAAAACACAATATTAAATAAAAATTTCCCAAAAACTAGAGATAAAACAGCAACAGTAAGTCACAAGTAAAACAGAGCAGTATATAAAATAATAAAATAAAAATTCAGAGAATGCTTGGGTAAACATATGCATTTTAAAGAGGCATTTAAAGCTAATAGTGTCTCAGCCTTGTGAATTACCTGAGGAAGGCCAATGCAGAGGGTGCTATCACCCAGAAGGCCTGCTTCCACCTTGTCACAAAGTGACCATCTGCTAGTCATGGAAGATCATAAAGATCAACCTCGTCAGTACCAGGGGAGGTGGCATGCCACATAAGCTGGTCCATGTTCTCCAGGGCTTTAAATGTCAACAACAAAACCATGAACTTGGCTCATTAGCTAGTAGGCAGCCAGCTGCAGCTTCCAAAAAAGGGTCAAGAGAGCCCTACATACAGCAAATTACACAGTAGTCCAATCATGGAATTACCAGTATACGGACTATTGCAGTAAGGCTCCCCTTGTCTGGAAGTGGTAAAGGTAGAAAGGTAAAGGACCCCTGGATGGTTAAGTCCAGTCAAAGGTGACTATGGGGTTGTGGCGCTCATCTCGCTTTCAGGCCGAGGGAGCTGGCATTTGTCCACAGACAGCTTTCCAGGTCATGCAGCCAGCATGACTAAACCACATCTGGCACAATGGGACACAGAGACAGAAAGCAGAACGCACGGAAACGCCGTTTACCTTCCCGCAACAGAGGTACCTATTTATCTACTTGAACTTGCGTGCCTACAAACTGCTAGGTTTGCAGGAGCTGGGACAGAGCAAGAGGAGCTCACCCCATCGCAGGGATTCGAACCGCAAACCTTCTGATTGGCAAGCCCAAGAGGCTCAGGGATTTAGACCACAGCGCCACCCACATCCCTACGGTAATAGCTGGTGCACCAACTAAGTTTGGTAAAGGATGCTCTGAGTCATACAGACAGGGATTGGGAGTGAAGCTGATAAGAGGCTTTTTACATTTCACTATGAGACTAGCTCTTTTATGTTCTAGTCCAGCTCTCATTTGCAGACTTGAGCACTTGTTTTCCTGAGTTTGCAGTACTCTTTCAAGATTGAGCTAAAAGTTAGGAGCAACCTTTCTGTTCTCTTCCAAAGCACTCCCAGCCCCTGTGACTACAGGCAGAGCACGGTCAGTGTTGTGACCGGACTGTTCCCAGTCACATAAGCTGGGGAGGGAAAATCTTTGGCTCAGCTGGTCAGGGATTTCCTTTGAGGTCAGTCCAGCAAGCTCAGGGGTATCGCAGTTCTTTCGCTTTCAAGGTTTTGGGAACCTTCTTGAGGTGTGCCTTGTTAGGGGTACAGGTAGGTCAGTAACTACACAGTTCCATGGACCCTTAAAATCCCCCTTTAGGCTTTTTTTGGGCATACTTTCTTCTACAGTCCAGAATTCAGGTGAAAAATAGGCAAACTTTCAAGGGGGCAGTCAAAGGCACACAGAAAACCTGAGGTGCTTTTTAACAATAATAAAAGCGAAATGAAACCAAGTAAACTCTGTTGGATCCGCTCTGTTTTCAGTGCCCCGAGTTCATGGGTTGAAGTGTGTAGATGGGGGAGGAGAGAAAAATTTCTGTCACTCATCGTCCGAGAAGTAGCGGACAGTACCCAATAGGCATCTGTGGCAAATAACTTGCAAAACAACCTGCTTATAAAATGGCAAGAAACACCAGTGTAAAGAAAAGGGGGGAGGGGGGGAGAGAAAAGAAACCCTTAATAAATCCCAAAAGGAGAGCAGTAAATCCTTTTCAAAGCTCTACTAGATGAAGCAGCATAGAAGGCACACCTGCAAAAACTGTCAAAGTCATTTAGGATAACTTTCCTTTACTGATGTCCCCCTGCTGTTCACAGTTACTTAAGATTTTAATTTCTGTCTTTTCTGCATTTTCAACTGTGCACGTTTTTTCTCTGGCTTTTTTTTTGGGGGGGGAGGTGGGGAATGGGGGGGGGGTTGAGAGTGGGGGACTTTTTTCTGATCAGTATTCTAATAACCACCAGACCTCTTCCATTTGCTAAAACAGAAGGGGGAAAACAGAACTGTTTTCAAGTTCTGGGAAAGTTTATAAAGGTTTAATCTGGAGAGCACTTCCACAAAGTTAGAAACGAACTTACATTTTTTGTGTGATTTCTGTTTATAAGAAATACCGTTCTTGCCCTTTGTAAAATGAATGCTGTGTCAGTGCAACTTCTTATCTTTGTGCTGAAAAACAGCCATGTTTTTGCTTGTTCCATTTAACCAGGATGAGGTTTTTTTCCCATCCCTATGAAACGCCTTTCATAGAAACCTTATTAAAACTTTAGGACTATTTTTATGTTACGTTAGAAGAGCAAAGGCAAGCAGATAGGTGTCCTATGTGGCTGTCCTATGATTATGAAGCTCTCCCCCCCCCCCCAGAAGGCAACAGAAGTCTGAGAAAAACTGTAAAAAACAACAACAACACCTCCTTGGGCTACTATTGAAGAGCTGGGGTTAAATTTTAATTTAACTAAGGATTTTGTTGTGAGTTTTCAACTGTTGTTACCCTTGAAGAGAGAAAGGATATGAACTACCCACAGTAATAAAAAAAAAGTGCATTGCGCAAAGGTGTCTTTTCCCATACTGTGGAGACCCAGAACGAATCGCAAATTCTTGTGGTGTGTTTCAAAATAGTGGGCACACTGCCAAAAAAAGAAGAAGGCCAAGACCATGAACGTCATGATACAAGAAACACCCATGGTTACATTTGGTATTCAAGCATGAATCTATTACTGTAATATAGCAAGGGAAGGAAAAGGGCTGCAGAATCCACTAGGTGTTGCTGGTGATATCTGTATAATAAAACAGTGTGTTTACTAATACCTTACTGGTACTTTCACACTGAACAACTAGCAATTTTCCTTTGGAGCTGTATGGAAAAGTGTCCAGGAAGGGAACTAAACAGGGTGGATAAAAATCAATGATTTTTTTAAAAAAAATCAAAAAAATCGGATTTTTTTGATTTAAATCGGATTTTTTTGATTTAAATCAGATTTTTTTGATTTAAATTGGATTTTTAAAATAAAATGCTTTTGGAGGAAAAATCTTTCTAAATATAGTCTTCTATTTAAGTTACATTGTAGTCCAAAGGCTATTCATCAGGAAATAAGGATTTGTTTTAAGTTTATCAAGTGTGCTAAAACTCAGTCTAAGTTTTTTTAAAAAAATTTTTTTAACCACATCAGTTAACAAACATGGATACATATGCTATCATGTTATTGTTTTAGTTAAATAAATTGTTTAAATGATTATGGAAATGATTATTTTTCTCCTTCCAATAAAGTACAGCAGAAAAGTTGTCCAAATATAAACAGTTAACTTATTAAACCACACCATAATTTCATAATTATCTATGTATTTCTAGTAGTATAACCAAATCAGTAATTTTTGATATAACTGTAAAAACTACTCTGAAAATTTATTATTCCAAAAATGAAACCTTCATATGGTTGTAAATATTAAGATTATACCAGCAAGAATGAGTCTTTCTGTAAAAAAAATATTTAAATCAAGTCTTACTGACTAGTGATTTAAAGCAAGCCTTACTGACTAGTGATTTAAATCGTGATTTAAATCGTGATTTAAATCAATTTGATTTAAATCAAATCCACCCCGGAACTAAATTTGAAAAAAAGGAAAAATAGGCCAAAATGAAGAGATATATTTCGCAAGTTCATTTGTGAGATTTTACAAAAATTAAAACTAGTAGCTGTGAATGGCAGAAAAACAGTCATGATAAATAGCCATGTTGTATGCCAACATACAGAAAAATCACGGATGCAAACTGTCTCTGAACATTGTCAATTAAATAATAAAAATCAAGAGATGCAGAACAGATGAAATGCCACCTTTTATTGGACCTGTTAAGTATTATTAAGTATTATTATCATTATCATTATTATTATTATTTCAATAATGAATTCTATGGAACTGATTCTATGTAATTCAGTATATTTTAAAATGCTTAGCGTCTCCATTTCCATAATCATAGGCAACTGTCTTGATACAGCGATATTCAAGATCTCAAACTTGGCAAAACCACTTTACCCACAAAGCTTTGTTTCGAAGAACTAAATCTGATACTTACCAGGTTCTTTAACCAAATTCAACCACTTTGTAGTATATTCAAAATGCACAAAAGAAAATACTTCTTTACCGATGCATAATTTATTTAGGGACTTTCACGCTAAACGTTTAGTGAAAGCCACTTACTTAAATGACCCGACTAGGGCATTCGACCAACCATGACTAGATGGAAACTCCATGTTCAGAGGCACTGTAGCTTTGAATGCCAGTTATTTGAGGTCAAGCTACAGGACAAAGTCTGTTGCCTTCTGCCTCTGCTTGTGTGTTTCCCAGATCATCTGACTGGCAACAGTTAGAAACAGGATCCTGGAGAAAATGGACTTTGGTTGAATTTAACACCATGAATCTGGCCGAACCCTTACATTTCATGTTTATAGGTCCGCTTAAGCTAGTTCGAGGAGAAAAGGCTGATCAAAACAGAGAAAGCTGTGTTGGTTTCAGGCACTATTTGTTTTTAGTGGGAAGAACACATTGCATATTAAGCCTGTTAAACGTGGAAATGTGAATTAAGGGGGTGGAACATGCAAAAGTGCTCAGGAAATGCGCCGTTGCCATTTATTGTTCCATTTGGGTTTTCACAGCACACTCAGAAGATCAGGGGCCAAAAGCCCACACTTGTTGGGCAAACCCAGGAGAACATTGTGTTTGTGTGTCTCAAACAGCTATGATAAATGGGGGGCAATGACTTTATGCGGAAGTCACAGTGAAGGCAGGTCTAGCCTGGTATAAGCATCAAAAGATGATATCAGATGAAACAGTGAAGGAACTATTGCTATTTTTAAAAATCTATGACAAGAATAAATATTTTGTTTCTTAAAGGTGATCGGCTGTAAAGAATTACATGCAGCATTCACTGTCTACATACAGTGAAAGCATTTACACCACCAGAGGGCAGTCTTGTAATCTACAATGTAAATTTTTAGCAGTATAGGTTTTTCATTTTTAATTAAAAGATATGTTGAGTGTTTTGCAATACAGAGGGATCATAATTGACATGCAAAAGACAAAAGATCCTCTTTTAAAACAAAAACTGCCATTACCAAGTGAATTTATAGATTATGATTTCTCTTGTCCAAAATAGTTTCCTAATTGACTGAATTAACCATTTTTCCATCGGAAACCTTCTCTTTAAAACGAAGCATACTACCAAACCACACATTCAATACTGCTCACTGTTACTGTATATGACATCTGTCACATATAATATTTTATTCACATTACTTAAATTGCCAGATAGGGCTTAATGCTGCCCCAGAATTGTGCGGAATTTCCAGCAGAGAACTACACAGTGGAAGGACTGGAGTTATGTGGGCATAAACCACAATACGATTCTCCAAAGCTTTTGGCTGATCTAATTCCGAATGAAAACACACAGGTATTCCTCTTCCAGTTTCTGAAATTATTATGTGCAAGCGTGACTTTGAATTTGTTGCATGCAATCTTCAGATCACAGTATGAGATTTTCGTCCTGCCAGGATTGAGTTTTATTTGCTCACTGTATCCATCCCTACCCACTCCTTGCTAACGGGACAGGAGGGCAGCGAACTATTGAGTATGCCATTTCTCTGCTGGGCGGGCGGGCAGGCGGGGGGGGGGTGGAGAGTGGAAGGGAGGCTCCTGATGTATAAGGAACATGCTCCTTTCTGAAAACGATCAACATGCCAGCCTGCAGGGAGATTTGCCATGTGTAAAACAGAATCTACAAATGGACACATGCTGCAACATGGATGGCATGCATTTGCTTAGGAAGCTGCATCGTTTAATATGGCCTTTGGTTTTTCTTATTCAAGGATAAAACTTCAAAATATCAATTGCGTCACTCCGGGTTTTTTTCTCTCCCCTCCACGAAGCAACATACAACAAATATTGAGGTGCTTTTCTGGGGGCTTTGTTAATTCTATTTGAGATGATATTACTGGTGATACCGGTATTTCACATGCTGTAATCTACCTCCAAAACCTTTGGGACAGGATACAACAGAAAGTCCAGCTAACAAAATCCAAACATTTCATTGCTATTTTGTTGCTGGAGCTTTGTTAAAACAAAGTTTCAACAATAAAGCACATGGTATTTTAAATACAGTATCTTTAGGAGAAGTAATTCATTTGCTCTTTTGATACATGCATATTGATACGAGGTGCGCTGGGCTTGTTGGGATTACTGAAAAATCCACACGTTGTATCCAAATGTCATTTTTTTTACTGCAGCTACAAGTTACCGCATGCCTCAAGGTACAAACCTTATATATATTTCATTGGAGACAAGGATGCACTGCTAACTTATTAATTATAAAATGTTCTCATGGCTCTGCTACACAGGACTCTGCCAAAAGTGCAACAATATTTTATAAGCCAGTAACTGTTTAAAGCTCTCAAATGTTTCATTTTAAAAGGACCAAGGCCTATCCCATCAGCTGAGAAGATGCTTGTGTGAAGAGGAATACCAGGGAAATCAAATTCACGATAGCAAAGAGATCTGCCAGTATATTTGCCTTTGTTCTGTCTAAAATCCTTGTATTTAAGCAATGCTGCGGAAAGAGAATTTTTTTTTTAAACCATTCAGCTGAAAAGTGACATATATGGACACTAAACAAACAATGTCCCCCTCCCCACCAAAAAAACTTCAACCACCAGAATCCGTAGAAGTAAGAGCTCAATAGTTTATGATGCCTGTTTTTGAAGGAAGGAAAGAAGTAAGGAGAAAGACATGTAGCTGCGATCAAATTGTGAATGCTGGAAAATATCATAATCTGCTTTCACTTTTCTTTTTAGGATCTATTCTGATATTTATCAGAAAAGCTATGTTCGATCTAATTTACGCAAGAGACAGGAATTATCAGTTAGGCGTGAAGGCATGAAAGAGTTAACAGTAAAATACATGCCAAGGTTTTAATAAGGCTTTACAATAAAAAGCCTCAGTCCTCCACTTTCACTAGATTTTGTTGTGGTGGTTTTTCCCTTGCTTAGGGCAATCCATCTGTTAATTTTGACTTGCAGTGCAGTTAGGCGCTCTCTTCTTCCAACCCACCCCCCTGCACACCCACAACCAAACAGCCCAGAATAGCTATGAGGAGGCTGACACACACGCCTTACAGAAATAGAACAATTCTTTTCGGAACATCTTTGTGTTTCTTTTCGGGGTCTCCCCCTCCACCACTTGCAGGATTAATACACAAACGGTGCAGGCCCTACTAACGATAAAATAGTTTGCGGTGAAAATTGTTTTACTTCTCCGTCTTGTTTCCTTTTGGTGCATTTTAATTCACTGATTTCCTAAAGTGCCTTCCCAATTGGACAACGCAAAAAAAAGAAAGATGAAGTCTATGCTGGCTGTGATAGAGATTAGTAAATATTCATTGTTAACAACTGATCTGCACTGTGACCAATGCGGTTATTCTCAATGGGCAAACTGGCCTTGTTTTCAATAAAAGCAGAGAAGTAGCCTTTCCCTTGAGCCCTGTTAGACTGACGCGGCAGTTGGAACTGTCATCTTCACACAAAAGCAAAGGGGCTGGGTTTTACAAACGCAAAGCCTAATTGGGAGATCTTCATGGCTGTACCCCTGACATTTATTTAAACCTCATCAAAAAAACAGGAAATAACTGAACTAATTAGTGGACTGGCATACAAACTACTATTTGTTGGGGTAGGAAAGCATATTCATATTCTGCTCTAGAAAATGACAATGCTACTAATGATGATGTCAGAAACAATGGCATTAACGTGATCTTCAAGAAGGAAGATGACTTTGGTTTTATATACTGTTTCATAATGCCAATTCGTCAAACGCCTTTGCCCCAAATAATTTCTGCCTTTTAAATAAATTTGCAAATGACGAGTTTAATAGTTATCTCTCAGGAGAAAGCAATAGAAAACACCTTAAAACTCCTTCCCAGAACTAGAATTGAACAGAAAATATTATATATCTTAGGGCTCATTTTTATTTAAAAGACCACATTATATTTCCCAAGGTAGCACAGGATAAGCAATCTGTAGATGTAAAATTTGCACTGGCACTCTTTTAAAGGTTGCTGCACAGAAACCAAAATTAGGATAAGTGTAGCAAAGACCACATTCATTTGAAATTAAATACAGTATATATAAATCGTAATTCAGACACACACATAGGTACTAATTGAAGACTGCTAAGCTTTATCTTACAGTACAAAACAGATTTTTTAAAAACCTGGCCTAGACAAAAATGTTTGGGATCTAATAGTAAAAATCATTCGTTTAACAATATAATTCTAGAATCCTTAGCCCATCATTAAATGTTGGGTGTTTTAATTACCTAGTTTATGCATAGAACATAGAATATACTGTTCTCAAAACTTGTACAAAATATGTAAAATAGATAATAAATTGTGTTCTGCCAGCATGCAGCTTTCAATAACGATGCAACACATTTATGATTTATTAAGATTAGCTCCATTACTGAACAATTAATGTGGAACAGCAGATAGAACAAACTGGGCAATATATCATTAGATTTCTAATTTTCATGAATGTAACAAATGGATAAAAATAGATCAGTGTAAAAATTCAAATTAAAACTACAAATTGCCAATGTCTTTTACATTTAAAAGATACCTATATATTGAAAACAAAGAAAACACAGATCTTGCCATAGCAGTTTACAGAACATACTGAACTTGTGGTAGAAGATGACACACTAGCTGTCATAATGCTTAAACGTGTTAACTATACATTTGCAGTTCAGATTTTTTCACATGTACTATTTGCTTTCTCAGTTGTCAATATATTAAATATTTACAGAAGTGGGTTGCTAAAAAAATTGATACACTGGAACATACACTGAGAAGCTACAGATATAGTCATTTGCCACCATGTACCAAAAATGAATCTCTTTAAAACTGAATATAGCCTTCTTGCCTAATTAAAACACAAATATGCATAAATTACTTCTAATAATTTGTAGAATAAGGGATTCAGCAGTAAGTCTAAAATTGCTACTCACACAATTGAATCTCTTCCTACACCCTTTTGCTGCCACACACACACACACACACACACCAGATCAAGATTTAGGCACCGATTCTTAAGCACAACTCTTGTTCCTATGTTCTGCTGCCATAGACATTGTTATGTTGGCATGGGGGAAATGATTTATGCGGCAAAGGGGGTTGGGAAAGATATGGATACACACCAAAGATGTATTATCTATCTTGCTTTCTCTCTGTCACACACACAGTAAACTCCAACATAATACAGTATCAGCTAAATTCTTTAACCTGCCTTAGATTATGAAGCAAGCAAGCATGGCAGATGTGAAAATCTGTGCCCATTGCCTTGCACAGCCTGTGCCACAGCAGTCATGAACAAAACCAGGTTACCCTTTTATATAAAGTAATTTTCAAGGTGGGTAGAAATACAAAGCTTATTTAATGTTTATCTACACATGGTGGGAAAGCAAAAAGCATTATGCTAACATTAATTCATGCCGACTAATTCATTCATCATCATCATTACTAATGACTAATCATCATTATCATCTGCCATCATTTACAGTTTAGCCAAGCAAAGTGAACTACAAATCTTATCTTACAAAACAACTGAGAAGCAATCTCCTTCCACTTTGGAGCCGAGGCTCAAAGTCCACCCAGGGCGCTCACAGTCCTTGAGTTGTAAGGACTTCCCAGGTCAACAAAACTACTCTGACTACTGTAGCATATGGTGTCTCTAAATAGGTATAAACATGAACCATTTTCAGAGGGGTAGCTGTGCTTGTTGTTTCAGCCACAAGGGAGTCAGCACCCTAAAAGTTTAACAAACATTTTGTGGCGTGTTTTACGTCAAAGCTCATGTCACGATGCATAGGTCTGGAATATATAGCTTTATTTGCAGAGCTTACCGTCAAGAGCAGAGATTGACTTTTTGTCCTCATAACTCTGGGAACCAATGTGCACCCAAAGCATTAGTAAAGAGGAAGTTGATATTTATTTAGAAGATTTGAATGTAGGGGGGAAAAGTGTCCTGAGCACATTTCATTTTGTGAGTGATAAATATATTCTTTGACTACAAGCATATTTTCCAATATTCTTATAACATGGAAGTTAAAATCTGAAAACATGTGTATGTATTTTGCTTAGAAAACTAACAATCTTCCTAGTTTTCTGGCACTAGTAATCAAAATAATGAAGCATATGCCTAAAATTTGGAGACTTGGGGTTATAACTCCCGTTCTCAAAGAGCCTAGGTACCTTTTTCACACCTAGCTCTCACTTGTGTCTGGACCATGCCACTTCAGATGACAGGTGGGGGGCTCACACAATAGAATGCTCCATTCATATATGTGAAAATTAGATGTCAGGAAGAAGGGTTCTCGCCTGAGATGCTATTTTTCTCTGTGCAGGAAATGTGTTTACATGGAATACTCAGTCAGATGAGCTCCAATCTACAGCCGGAAGGGAAACATCTGTGAGGAGTAGGGTTTAGCCTTCATACACATCCTGCCTCAAGAGGTGGATTGGTATGGGTACATTTGAACACACTGTGTAGGGGGACTGGGGAACATGCCAGACAACACGTACATCCTACCCCACCCCCCTAACCCAAATACGTCTATTGGAGACAGAACTCTGGATTGAGGTTGCACCTTTTTCCTTAGATGCAAAGCGTCTAGTGCACATGTGTACATGCAGAGCTGCAACATACAAAAATCTAGTCATAATCTTCCAGCCCAATGCTTCCTGAGACGACAAAAGGAGGAGAGTCATGTAACAACTGTAACAACAAATACACACACATGAGGCATACTGACTGCTCAGTCAGTGCAAATGGCAATCAAGTACATGCAGCACTCTTCCAGGAATTGTCACCTAAATGGAATTGTCAGTATTTGCTATGTGCACGACCAAAAAGTGCAAAATATCTATTTCTCAGCATCGGGGAAATTTAAAGAAATGATTTATCTTGTTTTATATACATTTAAATAATATTCCCTATAATTTACTGTACGGAAGTGAGAGCTGGACAATAAAGAAGGCTGATTGCCGAAGAATTGATGCTTTTGAATTATGGTGCTGGAGGAGACTCTTGAGAGTCCCATGGACTGCAAGAAGATCAAACCTATCCATTCTTAAGGAAATCAGCCCTGAGTGCTCACTGGAAGGACAGATCCTGAAGTTGAGGCTCCAGTACTTTGGCCACCTCATGAGAAGAGAAGACTCCCTAGAAAAGACCCTGATGTTGGGAAAGATGGAGGGCACAAGGAGAAGGGGACGACAGAGGATGAGATGGTTGGACAGTGTTCTCGAAGCTACTAACATGCGTTTGGCCAAACTGCGAGAGGCAGTGAAGGATAGGCGTGCCTGGCGTGCTCTGGTCCATGGGGTCACGAAGAGTCGGACACGACTGAACGACTGAACAAATAATTTACTTCCCAGTCTGTGGGGAATGTGTCAAGAATTGCCTACTTGCATAGATCATACGTAATGTTACAATGGATTTCTGAAGTTTGGCGAGTACCAACACTGGCATATGAATGCTGGCAATCGCAATTAGATAAACCATTGCTTAAATAGATCCTCGAGTTCAAGTGTTCTGGCTTGGCACTATTCCACCCACTTGCATACATTACTGATTGCAACTAAACATGACAAAAGAGGGACAAACTGTCCCTACCTTGATTTGAAGGGAGCCATTCTTTTCAGAGCGCAAAGAGACCTTTCTCGTTCCAAATGTTTACCCGCAAGGCATCCACCATCTCCAGCTTTCTCTTCAGCAGTTACCCTCCCCAAGGAACTCCCTTGCAAGCTTGGTCCCATTTCCTTTTCCCTAAACCTACCTTCCAACAGCATTGATTGGAGGGAGGGTGCAAAGAAGGGGACTGCTCCTCTAGGACTTCATTTGGCCCAAAACCCATAGTAACAGGAAGTTGCCAATGCAATGGGGAATTTTGGCATTGCAGTTTGCTAGGATTTCAGGGTCGCTACAAAAGCAGTAGCCCGAAATAAGCCCAATCTTATTTATGAGCTAAGCCAAAATTTAAGGAGGTTTTGTCTCGTATCATAAAAAGCTTGTTGTTTCCCAACAGCTCTCCCAGTTCCAAACCTTGGCAACATTACCAATCATAACAATTAATGGTCCTCTTTAAAAAGCTATCTAACTTCTAGACCAAGTCAAATCTATAATTTGACTCTATGTAAGATAGTAAAAATTACAGAATAAGTTGAATATCTACAAATATATCAATTATTAATATATTTTTGTTTATCCTTTCTGCTTAATGCTTGTACAAAGTATGAAAATGAGAGCAAGAAAATGCTTTACTAGATAATTAGTCCAGGCAGCATGAATCTAAAATATATACATGTCTTACAGTTCTTGAACCTTTGACTATGGTACCTTGTTCCATTAATAATTCTGTACAAATACTTTTAATGTGGCAGTTAATGCTCAACATTGGCATGAACATAAATGATATTTACTTAAGCTTCTCAGTGTTTTGGTTTGACATATTTCTGAAACAACAAAATCACAGGCATGCATGAAGATGAGTTGGAGTAGATGTTTGAAAACCACGCTCATCCAAATTTTTGTACCCCTTTAAAGCAAGTTTCAACACACACAAGTAGCATTATCTGCTATTTCAACCAAAGGATGCAAAACTACATGCTTTATACAGGGCCAGACCACAGTTCAGTGGTAGTCCAAATGCTCTGGGTGAAGAAGGCCCCACTTTCAATTCCAAGTATCTCCAATTTGAAGGGGGGAGGGACTGGAAAGCATCTACTAGCCAGAGAGGAGACATCATTGAAGGAGATGGAGAAGTGGTCTGACTCAGTATAAGGCAAATTTATACATTTTTATGCTCCCCATCAGACAAAAGAGAATAAATCATATTTCTTCAATATCTTACAAGAGGATTTTTCTTCCTGAAATTACCTTACCTGCCCAAGTCTTCTTTTCTCTGTGCTAAGTCTTTGTGGATTGTGCAATGTGTAGACTGGAGTATATTGCACAAAACCCGAGCTACAAATTCCATACTCATCTTCTGTTTCCTATAGAATAAAATTAAGATTGAAAAACCTTTATGCATTTACTATATGTGCAACATTTAAAACGTCAAACAGAATTTCAGACAGTTTTACTCTGTATTCCAGAAGGACACAGTTAATCACTAAAACCATCTATTTATTACAGAGACCAATAAACAGAGATATTTCTTTAAGAGTTTAATATCTCTGTTTTGTTAGTCACTGCATACACACACATATATGGTACTAAATCACTTTTGCTAAAACAGATGGGGGGAAAGATGCCATAAAAACTGTCACCAAAATTAACTTAAACTTCATAGCAAGATGTTTAAGCTGCCAAATAACTTTTAAATAGAGTGAAGCTTTCATGAAGAACAATTAACAACCAATTCATGTAATCAGCCTTCACATTTGAAGGAGAAGAGAAATAATATTAAAAGTACTCGCTATACAATTAAATATTGCAGGCAAACAAATAAAAAATTAAAACGAACAAACAATGCCTTGAAGACATGCCTCCAATATGTTTATATTGCTGCTCTTGAAAGTTAAGGGATTTCAGCATGCTAAAATACTGCCACCATTTACAGATCTCATGAAACTTAGACAACTACACCTTCTGAATTACATTTCTCTGGTAAAACTGGCTTGCCTTAAATTCTCAGCTTGAAGCAAAGGCTTCAATTGTGATATCAAAGCAATCAGCTTTATGAAAACATACATCCTGTTAACGTATCTTTGAAGACCTCTGTTTTTCCATGATAAATATGCAAACAATAAAGAGATTATTCGAGTGGATGCATAGAATGACAGATAGTTGCCAGAGGGCTTGTTATAAAAAATGTATTGTTGAACAAAGGGCTAAGCATATTTCAAAAGTCATTAAAAACACAAATCTTGTGGGATTTGTAAGGTATGTTCTTCAAACTGAAGCAAGAAACAAGGTAAGAAAGTACAAATTCTGTTACATACCTTGTGTTTTAACTTACTTCTCACCTCCTTTATCCCCTGTTTTGCATGATTTTTTGCCTAGGAAAAAAAGAAAAAAGAACTAAATGGCTTTGCAAAACAATGGTTTGAAGAGTGCTGTATATGAGATGAAATTTAATTAAAAATTAAATCTCTCACATTATGTGGTATAATGAAAGGAAATTACTTCCTTGCTAATTTCACACATGATTGTTAATAAGGTTTGAGTGCATTAAAAATTGTATCTCAGCATATGTATATCTGGGTTACCAAAAAGAAAAAAACAACCGCCACGAATTAAATGATATTTCTTTAATAGTTCTTTTGTGCATAATGGTATATTTGGAGAAAGACTTACCGGTAGTTCAACCACTTGTTGAATAGTGAAAAAGTTATGGCAATGGAGTTCCAATTGTGTCATTTTATGCAGTGATGTTGCTAACTGTGGCATCTTTGAGTTGACACCATCATTAGGCTTACATTTTGTTGCACCAAAAGTGTCAGTCAAGTTTCAGTCCACTATATGATATCAGCTTGCATAAAAATGAACCTTAGAACTTCCCTTAATTTAGAGTTGCAGTAACCTCACATAGCTTCATTAACTATAAACCCCAAAATTTGTGATCCCCTCCAAACTGGTGCCAAAGTTTTGCAGTTGTTTTTGCAGCATTTTCCGGTGAAACCTCCGTGTTTTGCAGGGCCCCATGAACTGAGTAATTAATACATCAAACCAGGATTCATAATTAACACTAAAAAATTCAGCGTTGTCTGAATTACTTCAAACCGCACACACCCATTGCATAAAAGGTAGTGGATGTTTTCTTAAAGAAAAGGTTAAGTTTTAAGAGGGCAAGGGAAGCTCCAACAACCATCCATTGGGATGCAGCTCAGCTACTGGAATTCCTAAAGCAGAATTCCGACAATGATTAGCCGTTTTCCACACAGATATAGCTGTCGGGCAAAACAGAAGTCAACCGGGGGCAACTAACTCTAAATTATGATGGGGACTGTCACTCACAATTTCAAGGGCAGCACACACAATAAAACTAGTAACTGAGACATATATACACACACACACACACAGTATATATAAAAATCAGTCTCAGTTACCAGTTTTATTGTGTGTGCTACGAGGCCCATTTTTCTCCCCATGTCCTTGAAATTGTGAGTGACAGTGTATACACACACACACACACAGACAGACACACACACACATTTGGATGGTCCCTCTGCACTGCTCTGCTTGCAAGTCCCTCTGCACTGCTCTGCTTGCAAGTGACAACACATTCAGATGTCTCCATATGCCAATTTGAAAGCACTGCAACACAGAAAAGCAGTACCCATACTCTGATGTACATTTGGACGATCTTTTCAGACTGATCTACACAAGTCTGAAAAGTTTAGTTTGGGTATAGGAAGGAGTAGCATCATGACATGGCACCTTGACATGGCAATGGGTCACCAACGCTTTGCTGTAACACAGCAGTGATGCCTGGGTTTCCCAGTGGCAAGATATGGTGAGCTGCTACAGAGTGATGCTAGGTCAGGGCATTGTGGGAAATTCAGATGGTCACTGCCACAGCCACCATCAGCTAAGCACCAAGGGGGCCACAACAACATAGGAGGGACCCAGCAGTGGGCACATTCAGCACTAACAGATGAAGAGATATAATTGGCAAAATAGAGGGAGGGAAATCTAGTGGAAAAAAGAGAAGGGCAATTTTCTGACAACCTGTTAATGAGCTGCGTGTAAATTATAAATGAGCACATGAATCCACAGTGCTTTTAATGTATTTACCTGGATTATTTTTCTTCATATGTTCGGTATGATTTTGAATTGATGTACAATTAAAAATTCTCTTTTAAAAAAGAGATTAAGGAACTGATTTATTTATTGATGACTGGAGCCTCAAAGGAAGGCTGTGATTTGGAATAATAGTTTTCATGCAAGGAAGGCTCTCCTTTGCCTCTGTGTTTGGCATTTAACCTTGCTGTTCCTTCACACGCAGAGCGTTCCCAACGTGAAGATAATCTCCATGTAGAAGGAAGGGTTACTAAACTTGCAATGTTGCTGTGAAGCCAAGTGTGTGTACTTGCAGCAAAATGTCAGATGCTGTGGCATGAATACTTGCAGCAAGCCAGCCAGCTATTTGGGGGAGGGGGAGTCTTGACTGCTGCTACAAACAGTCTACTCAAGAATAGGTAATTCTCAAACCACTCATTCCAATTGAGTCTCAGTAAAGAAAAGCCATTAAAACCATATGGGATTATACCTCAGGGGCATCCATTTTTCTGACCAACTGAGTTAAATTTCACAAGATATATAATTAAACTGGGCTTATGCTGTAGGCACGAATGCCAAAAGGTACTGATAGTTTTGCTTGGGGAAAGGGTGGTTGCCAGTAAAATGGCTAAAGTTGTTATGACGCAGTAACAAGTAACCTCAGCAAAGGCTCTGGAAAATACATTACTTTTCTTCAATGTAAATTTTTAATATGCCTAAGAATGACTATGCAAATTTTGCAGAGAAGCTCTAAAACTGGTGCCCTGAAACTCTTGTTTTATTCACACATCCGTTTGCCCTGCTGCTTTCCCCCAGCAAAACCTGAATTGGAACAAACAGCAATCTGGGTTTCTACGGATTGCTGTTTGTTCCAATTTAGTGCTAAAGAATTGTTTTTCTGGAGGAAAGTGGTGGGACAAAGGCAAAACTGCTCAGGCCCGTCCCTAGAAAGCACAGAACATGTGGAAAACAAGTAGAAGTGTGGATGAGCCCTAAGCCAATGACATATAACCCCAATATCTTAGCAATCCACAAATTGATGAAGGAACTCTAGAAATATCATAATTAGACACTGGAAGGACCTTTCAGGAGTGAACATAGACCACTGGTACCAAAATGTATGGGAAGTCGCCCTATTGGAAAAGTTAACCAACCAACTTAAACTAGCATGGGAACAAGCAAAGGAGGATGCAGTCACCCCAGTGTGGCTCCCCATAATCACATATACAGCACAACAAGACAATGACCTATCCCCTGTAACAGCATACAAATCAATATGGCTAATCTGACACAACAACCCTGGCCCCTATACACATACATAAAAAACAAACCATACTGCAACTAACTGAATGCAACCAACCAAGTTCTGGACCCTCCAATCTCATAGAATCATAGAATCATAGAGTTAAAGAGACCACAAGGGCCATCCAGTCCAACCCCCTGCCAAGCAATAAATAAAGGACCTACCCTCATGACGCTGGCACAAAGCACTGCACAAACACTATGCAATAGATGGAATATCATGATCCCTATGGCCTTTCCCCCCCAACTGCACAATGTCTATGACAATAGTGTCTCGTCACGAATGTAAACAAACTGTGAAAAAGACTATGAATTGAAAGTGGAGACACTATATGTACTTGTTTGTTTGCTTGTTTTGTAACACAAGAAAATCTTTAATAAAAACTAATTTTAAAAAAGGATGGGGGAACTGACTTCCCATTCAATCTTCATCTCGAAATGTGATGATGTGGAATTCGCTGCAGTGCTGAAGAAAAAATACTAGTAAGAGACAAAGATAATGCTCATCCAAAAGTCAGTGCTGGGGTGCAGTACTTAGATGGAGACGAAGGCCTGTGTAAAGAAAGTTCACAGCCAGAAAGATGGTGTCGGATAAATCGAATTAGAACTATATTGAGAAACTCACTCACAAGGATGGGAGGAGAGGTTGGAATTTTAGACCAAAACACTGGGTACATGGAAGAAAGGGCTGAGTTTCCCTGCTGTGTTGCCAAGCTGCTTTACCAAGCTGAAATTGTGTTGTGTTTGAGTGAAATGAGTTTCCCCTCTACAGTGGTACCTTGGTTCTCAAACGCCTTGGTACTCAAACGCCTTGGTTCCCAAACGCCGAAACCCCAAAAGTAAGTATTCCAGTTTTCAAACATTTTTTCAGAAGCCGAACGTCCAATGAGGCTGTCGGCTATTGTTTCTGGTGCGCCTGCACCAATCTGAAGCTGAGGCTTGGTTTTCAAACATTTCGTTAGTCAAACGGACTTCCAGAACGGATTAAGTTTGGCACTTTTGTTTTTGCTATTTATTTTGTGCTTTTGTTTTTGAGGCTTTTGGGGTTAATTTGTTTTTGTGACTGATTGATTGTGTGACTGTGGAAATGGATAAAAGCCCCCCATCCAAAAAATGACTATCATCAGTGCAGGTAAGAAAAAAAATTCTTTTAATTTCTATCATCTACAATACTGTCTTATTTGTTTTATGGTACAATACATTGATTATTGCTTTCATTTTATGGATCAATGGTCTCGTTAGATAGTAAAATTCATGTTAAATTGCTGTTTTAGGGGTTGTTTTTAAAAGTCTGGAACGGAATAATCCATTTTGCATTGCTTTCTATGGGAAAGCGCACCTTGGTTTTGGGATGCTTTGGTTTTGGAACGGACTTCCGGAACGGATTAAGTTTGAGAAGCAAGGTACCAGTGTATACCTAGCAAAAATGGCCTTCAGTCTGGATAGTGAGTATGATGTGCATGCAAACTCCAGCATACTAGGAAGCCTGGAAATTGGTGGAACTCTAAATTAGTCCCCTTCTCTGCTTGCAGCCTACTCTATTATTCTGTTCCATTTCTAAGCAAGGAACTAGGTTGGGTCCTGCATCACAGTGAAAACGAGAAAATACTATCTGCATCCTGGAGTTAAGCTTGGCAAGAAGAACAGGAGGACTGGGGGAGTTATGGTCCTGTTCTTGCCAACCCTAGTTCCTGGAAGCTGTAATAGCTGTTCTGGAAATAAATTCATTTTTTATTTTTTTTATTTTTTTGCAGTATCTTAGATTAAAATAGGACATGCAGTTTGCAGAAAAATAAAACAGAACAGGGCTAGAGCTTACATATTGGTATGCTGTTTTCATAGCTGGGCTGGCTCTGGTCATAGCTGTGTTGATCAGGGCTCCTCCTTTCTGAAATATACAATGCATAAATATTCTGAAATATACAAAACACACATTGATCACCTTCCCAGCATAATTAAATGTTAAGGTTTTGCAAAACAAAAATAAAATGCAATAGATTCACCAATGCCATTGTCACTCCCGGATATCCCTCTCAGAAGATTTATACAGCTGCATTTTGTCAGCCTTTGTCTGCTACGACCCAAGCATTATAATATGTCATCCCTATGGCTGACACATTTATCAATGCTTTTTAATGTAACCATATAGGGCACAATCTACCAGGAAGTTCTCCTTCATAAGCTCTGATTGTATAAACAGAGGTTGTGTAAGAGAGGCTTGCACAGAAGTTCATTGTGCATATGCTCCCATATCTGTTGTACAAATTCCTAGACCTCTTCCTGTAATTTGCTAAATGAGAATGCTACAACATTGTAGCAATAGATGGAAGCCATGGGCACATTTTAAATACCATTGACACACTTCCTTACCTTAACTGTATACATCCACTGGTGATATGATCTTGAATTTCCTAAAACACAAATGAGAGAAACCAGAAAGGTAGGATTCCTTTTAAATTTTGTTTGTTCAAAAACACATAATATTCTTTACATATTTACATGCAGTACCAACTTTCTATGGAATGTAAAAGACTGAAACCTCACTGAACACCAACATGGAGTATTCTGCTTTATTACAAAACAAAACAAAAAGATGTGTTGGTTTTCCTGAGAATGCCCATACCAAATATGAAGAATACTGAACAAAATTGCAGGAATTTGAATTAAAATATTAGTTTCATACAGTGGAAATAAGGGGTAATTTATTAGAGTATTAAATGACATATTTCTTTCTCTTTATTTGCTGCCTACAGTAGCTACTGCCTTGTAGGTGAGGAAAATTAGGCAAATGGGAGAACTACAAACAGATACACGTTTACTGGGCACTATTACTCTATTAAATTGCTCACAACGGTCAAGTTAAAATTTGACTGCTTGAAAGAGGAAGCTTTCCTTCATAAAGTACTTAGCAGCACAAGCAAGACTTGTGGGTTTGGTTTTTGGGGGATATTAAGAGCGAACGGATTGTTGATTTTGAGACAATGTGAGAGGCAATGACAATTGCTGCAATGGAAACTTCCAATCCAATAAATGGAGCTAAAAAGAAAGAGAATGTGAAGCGTTTCCCAAGCTACATATGGGTTTTACAACAGTGCTTCAAAAGCCTCTTAAACTCAATAATAAACCTAACAGCTAGAGGTGGAGTGAAATACTGTTTACTTTGCACATTGGGGTAAAGCCAAAAAACCCTCACCTCTTATAAACCACTTCTGCAAACTACACACGATGGTGGCAGAACCACGTCTTGCAAAACACACGTTGCTGTCAAACGAACGCCTGTACAGCAGGCGGCAGCAAATTCTAGCAAAGAAATGGGAAGGGACTCTCAAGGATGAGAGTATGGTATGGTATGGTATGGTATCTTATTACGGCCATTGGCCCATCACATAAAAACAATGTGCAAGGAAACAACAATTTAAACAATTCCGGCCAAATGGGAGTTTCAATAACATCGATCGGCTCCTAGCTATTCAGGTAGTTGTTACAGTTCTAATTTGTCAACCATTCCAAAGTATAAAGTTTAGGACTTGAATGGATTTTCCAAGTCAGACAGGGATCCGTTTTTCTTTTTTAACGATAGAACACTGATCAAATATCTAGCAACTGCGAGTGTTCTGTTTGCATCTTCATCATTCAGTAGGAATTTCAATTTGGCTCCATTAGATACCTCAGCGGATCTCGCTATATAAGGAGCGAGAAACTTACTCCTGGAGAAGGAATGGAGTGGATAGCAGAAAAGTATATGTTGTAACGATTCTGGTGATCCACAACCGCAGTCACATAGAATTGATATCTGACCATTTGAGAGTCTATTGCCCATCACATTGGATGGGAAGGCATTGAATCTAGCCTTAACAAAGGCGTATCTGTGTGCTGATACAGTTAAAGAAGTTAGGTACAGAGGGAGTTTTGAGGGGGGTAGTAAGCCAAGGTTTGAAGGTGAGCAGGTGCCGTTGCCTGTCGCTATCTGGGATTGTAAGTCCAATTCCCCTAATTTGTGGGTTATTATTCTTTTAGCAGAGGCTAGATCCAACTTTAGTAGTTCTGAAGGAGAAATTCCCAGAGACATAATTTTCAGTTGTAGTGTTTTTGCCCATGGGCTGCGAAAATCATCCCTCCACATGCATTGAGTCACAAGGATGAGAGTGCATGCCTGACAATTAAAAAAGGTCTCAGGCTCAAGCCCTGGTTTAAAGGATGAGGTAGCAGGTAGGGAGAAAGAGCTCTGCCATTAGAGTGTGGAGAGCTGCCATCAACCAGAATAAACAATACTGGTATATAAGGCAGCTTCCTAGGTTTTCTGCATGGCAGGTGGTTGCAAAATCCAGGTTGTTTTTCCTTTCTGTTCTCAGAGCTCAGGTGGGACAAAAATGGCTAGGATACATGGGTTGCATGAGGAAGAGCGATGGGCACCTCCTCTCCCTTCCAGCTTTGGAAGAAGTCATTTTACCGTTTTGCATTTTGAATAAAATGGCATCCATTTTGTATATCGATTTATCTGTTTAGTGAAATAATGAGAACTCTCTACAGCTGCCTGGTGCCATCCAGCTGTTTCTGACTACACCACCCATAACCTCAGTCATGGCCACTGGGCACCATATTGGTGAAGGTCAACAACATGTTGAAAACCAATTTTAAAAACTATTGTCAACCACCATTATTTCTTTCATAACCATCTACCGGTATGCCCTTTTAAATGAGGGAGGGGGTATTATTAGTTTTCTTTGTTACTATGGTATGTATTTCTGTGTTTTTACATTGTAAATCGCCTTGTGATTCTTGGATGAAGGGTGGTATAGAAATTTTAACAACAACAACAATAATTTCAACACAACGAGAATGAAAAGATCCAAACAGTATGGACAAAAATCTATACCTCCACCAAAGCCACCCGAAGAGATTTCTTCTTCAAACACATCAGAAAACCCTTTTCCTGCATTTAGCTTTGCAAGTCGACCTTCAATGAACTGCAAAAGAAAAAAGTGGATGAAAGCAATTATGTCTTTGTTGAAGGTTCACGTTTCAAACTTCTGTTTAATTCTTATTTGTTCACAGCCCTACAGAAAGCATCAGAGTTACAGAAGGAGCCCCATTATTGTCAGATAATTCTCTGATGGTGCTCCTGAGAGGATTCCACAGGCTGCCAATCTGCTAATGGGCCATATCTAAGGTGATAGCAATTATATAAAAAAGTTCAAAGCAACCTGGACCCTAAATGTTTGAATTAGCATCTCCGCCCATATGAAACTACCCATGTGTTAAGATCGGCTGCTGAAATCCTCTTGGCTGTCCTGCATCCAAGGGGCACTGCCTGATCCCTGCTTGATCACTGGCACCTTTGGGAGAGTCACTGCTAGTGTCCCTCCATGGCTCAGATGCATGGCATGCATCCATAAGAAGCCATGCATTCAGTATCAAGGGCCCAGTTTTGTGAAACTCCCTACCAGGTGAGGTCGGACAGGCCCCCTTTCTGCTGAACGCCTGGCGCTTGCTAAAGACTTTTATTTTGTTCCACGTAGCCTTTTAATTGAATTCAGATTTTATAACATCGGTCCTGAAAGACCTACATTGGCTCCCAGTACGTTTCCGAGCACAATTTGAAGTGTTGGTGCTGACCTTTAAAGCCCTAAAAGGACTCGGCCCTGTATACCTGAAGGAGCATCTCCACTCCCATCGTTCAGACCGGACACGGAGATCCAGCACTGAGGGCCTTCTGGCGGTTCCCACACTGCGAGAAGTGAATCCATAGGGAACCAGGCAGAGAGCCTTCTTGGTAGTGGCACCCACCCTGTGGAACACCCTCCCATCAGATGTCAAGGAGATGAGTAACTATATAACCTTTAGAAGACATCTGAAGGCTGCCCGTTATAGGGAAACTTTTTAAGGTTTGATGTTTTATTATGTTTTTATATATGTTGGAAGCCGCCCAGAGTGGCTGGGGCAATCTAGTCAGATGGGTGGGGTAGAAATAATAAAATTGTTGTTGTTGTTTTAACTCATTTTTAGTTTTATTGTATTGGTTTTCTTGTACACAGCCCAGAGATAACTTTGATGAAGCAGCAAACAAATTGTTGACATCAATAATGAAATAATGATGAATCTGCTTTGCAACAACCAGAGAAAGAGAATTGGCACCCAATTATGGAACACCTTCCCGCTTGATGCATGGTTGGTGCCAGTGCTGATGTTTGATGAATGTAGTTGAGAAACCAAACAAATTGAGTGTGGCTTAACATGTTAACAAAGCAGCAGCAGGAGGAAGACATGGAGATATTGAGTGACATCATTATCATTATTATTATTATTAATTACCATCATCATCATTATTAGTATACTGCCCTTCATCTGAAGATCTCAGGGCAGTTCTTAAAGGAAAAAATGCAAAATAATAATATAAAATACATAATAAAACAAAAACAAACAAGTAACGCCCCCTCTCAGAAGACTTGGACTCTCATCTCCCTATGAAGAAATGAGAGAGTTCCACACACACATCTGGAATGTACAGATGTGGAAGACATTTGCATGTGTTACACAAGAGGCCAATGAGAGTAATATGCACATATTCTACAGGGCCTAATTTGCAAATTTTGATTCTTTCCCAGGGTATCTCCATAGTCATTAAATATTGCTATGAATTGTACTTTACAGTATTGTACCTGAGCATTTATATTTCATAGTTTCATGAAGCAAAGTTCATGATTTACTCAACTGAGGAATAGAACTATGCTCCAGTCAGTTTTACAGGATAACTCAAGGAAGAGTCCATTCATTTCCTTAGTGTTATTATAGACCAGGGCCAAAGATATTAACCTTCCATAGCATTTCCTCTTCATTAATTTCTTCATATTCAGTTGTATATATACCCACACATGGTCCAAATTTAATTATAGCCACAAACACTTTGTGACTTACCTTTCTAAAGTTTATTATTTAGGTACATACATTGGCTTATTTTACACCATAGTTTGAAGGACTGGGAACATGCCAGAAGTTTACACCGTCCTTTTCTTCACATGTATTCTCCCTTCTCTTTCCTGGTTTGTCTAACTATATTTTTTCCAATGCTAAAATCAGACAAACTATGGTTAATGGTAACCATGCTAACCCACTTGTTTTCAAATTACGCTTTGGAGACAGTTGCCATTTAAGACCATTTGGCTCATGGCTCTATCTGATTAGAACAAACTAGTAAACAGAATAAGAAATCAGCATGTGAGACTAAGACATGCCCGTAATTCACCAAACCATGGAAAATGCTAATCTGAGCCATAGAGAAATTTAGAGTCTGCCTATACAGAGACGCATGGTGTGAAGTAAAACCAGATTAAGAACACAAGATCAAGAATTGTCCACAATGGTAAACAACTTAATAAAACTCCCAAAAGAAACTACAATGTTTTGTTAAAAGCTTTAATTTGCCTTAAAGGATTAATAAAAACACAGAGTCTTCCCCCACTCTTCAAAAGCACTGACATTTTTAGAATGCTTTCAAGCAGTAATCTATTTTGGTCAGGGTTAGGTGGTAGCCCAAGTATGAGATAAACGGAGAAAGCATTTGACTGATTGCGCATTTTTCAACATGAATTACTACCGAATTGCTGTTAACCGAAACAGTACACAGGAGCCAATAGAAATTAATTATTTGGCTGACAGTCATACACTATCACAGATTATCCAAACAGACCCGTCAGTGACAATCTGATGCCTGTCAATGGATAGACTGATGACATGAAACAAACTGTTCCACGAGTACATTTTTTTTTAAAAAAAGAAGATAAACGCAGACACAGCAGTAGCAAAGTACACACTATCACTGGTGATTATTTCCTCTTCTTCTCAGCTAACTTTTTTTTACCCACCCCACTTAAGCTGGCTTTTTCCCAAATGGGTTTGGTTCATGGTCAGACCACAGTATGGGATTGCTGGATTGTTTCACAGCAAGAATGAGATAAAGCACCTTTAGCTACCAGCGTGCAGAAAACATCCTTTGAACCACAAGACATTATCTATTCAGGGAAAAGCTAAGAATTCATCCCTCGCTATAAAACCAACACATGATTTATGGATAGTCTAATCATTAGGTAAAGTTACACAGACACAAACTTAGCTGCTAAGCTTTAGGATTGGGGGAGGGGCAGTGGGGAGCTGAAACCTTGCATAGGAGACCATTTTAATACAAATGGGAATTGCACTGAAATGAACAGTGGTTCCACATAGCAGTGTTAGGTGGACTGGATTTTATTTCACCTACGAAATTAACAGTATACTATAAAACAGTGATGGACAACTAGTGATCAGGCTGGATGCAGCTCCCAAAGAAATTTTGGGTGATACCCAATGTTAGTCATACTCTGTCCATTTATTTCAATGGGTTGCTTTGAGTACGACTAGCACTGGATCTCACCCTTCATTTAGCCCCTAGTAGCCCTGGTTTAGGAACAAAAGTCTCACACTGTCGTGATTTAACGCTGCGCACACACAATCCTAAAGATTGGTGCAACTGGGAACTATACTCCATTAGCCATGACATTTTTCTGCTAGGTAGGTATCAACTTTATTATGGAGCTGACCACCTCTGGCCCTGAAGAACGTAGTGGCCTCTAAGATTAAATAAGTGGTCGTTGAACCAAGAGTACATTTGTGCAAAAATTTCAGAAGGGCTGGAAATGCTGAATGCACTTCTGAATGCTGCAGTAAGTACACGCAAAGAAGTTGTCGCGACCCGACTAGACACTGATAGACTGGGGTCTGCCAGGGTCGCGCCATGCGGGCGCCAGGAAGGGGAACCATGCAGCGGGCCAGAGAAGGGGGCGACTGCGGAGCCAGGCGCGCAGGGGTTAAACCGAGCGCAGCAAGGCCCGACCTCGCCCAGGCATGCCCCGCGGGGTAAACAACCCCAGAATGGGCGATAACGACCGCTAACGAGCCATCAGCAGCGGGCGTGGTGGAACCGGCAGCATCGCAATAACAATGCAAAAAGCACCCATGAATGGTGCAGGTAGACCAGAGCAGTTAACTCTTTTGTCCAAGCCACCCCGGGTGGGGAAGAGGATTACCCCCGGACCTTTAGGGCAGAAGGGAGGGGGGAATTGGGAGTCACCCAGCAAGGTGTACATAAGGGGGATTCTGAGGTGGCCTCCTCAGAATCCTCACGGACTTTCCACGTTTCTCTGTGTGCTGTACAATAAACTTCAAGACAACTTCCGCTGACTTCTCAGAGTGGCGTGCGTTCTTGACAGCTAGCTACAGTCACCATTGGGGACACGACATAGTGAGGATTCTCCAAAACTTCAACGTCCGTATCGTGTTGGGATCGCTTACCGGCAGCTACCGAGATGGCGACCCCATGGCGCGGAGCGGCACGTTTTCAGACCCCCGTTACCTCGAGCACCCTACTCGAGCGGCCGGCGGATCTGTTCACCTCGAATCAACGGAGCCTTTCCTCAGCCGGACCAGACAGCGGGAGCCTGGGCGAGCTATGGCGACTCCAGGAGCAGCTGAACCGCCTCATCTGGGAGCGGCTGCGGGTTGGCGAGGAGTCGGGCCGGTTGTTGGACCAGGCCTGTGGGGGCGCGGTGCCCCGGACAAGTCGTAGCGGCGGCGGGAGCCAAGGCCACGCGGGATCGGGGGTCTGCAGTCGGCAGACCCCAGGGGAGGGCTCAGGTCAGGAGCCCGGAGTGACTCAGCGGCTGACGTGGTTGGACGGGACGGCCCCGAGGGGGCAGGTGCTTCCCCTGCCAAGACGTCGCAGCAGCCGGCTGGAGGACGACGCAGTGGCGGGGAGTTCCACGGGTGACAGCAGCGAGGACGAGCGCGCGGCAGCGACCCCGGAGGCCCGCGGGAGGCACGTCCGCCGGAGGGCGACGGCGCGGCGCAGGCCGCCCCCGGAGCTGAGGGCCACTTACGAGGGGGACCCGGCGGAACTCTCCACCTTCATCTTCCACGCAAGGAACCACGCCAGAAGGTACGGGGGAGGCGACTGCGACCCAGAGGACTTGGTAGCGGCGGTCATCTCCTCCCTGCAGGGGAAGGCCGGCCAGTGGGCCATGCTCCTGGTCGACCGCAGGGACCCGGCTCTGGCCACCCTGGAGGACTTCTTGGTGGCCCTACGAGAGCGCTTCCAAGACCCGCAGGCGGAGGAGAAGGCGAAGCGACGGGTCCAGAAGGCCAGGCAAGGGGGTCTCCCAGTACAGGACTATGTAGACATGTTCAGGGGGGAGGCCGCCCGAATCTCCTCTTGGAACAAGGAGGTCCTCGTCCACTATTTCAAGGAGGGCCTCCATCCTGAGCTCCGCAAGTGGGCCGTAGTGAAGGGGACCCCTCGGGAGCTGTCGACGCTGGACGGCTGGTGCCGCACGGTGGCTCAGTTGGAAGCAGACCTGGGGATGCTGGAGTTAGAACCCAGGGCGGGCAAGGACTGAAGGCCCGCGGAGAACTCAGGGACCCCCCGTCCCGCCAATGGCGCGGGGGTCCCCCGGCCCAAGCGCACCCCCGACCCGGAACGGGAGAGGAGACGCCGGGAGGGACTCTGCATGAGGTGCGGAGGGGCAGGACACTATGCGGTGGCGTGCCCCAAGCGACCCCCGGGAGAGGTTCGGACCCCGGCAGGGTCCCAAGCGACGTCGGGAACCAGTAGGACACCCAAGACCGGGAGCCGGGCGGCTGTCGCGTCGGAGCCAAGGGGAAAGCGCCAGTCCGACTCCAAGGGCTCGGAGTCGGGAAACGACCTGGACCTGCAGTGAAGGACGCCCGGCTGCAGGTCCCGCCAGGGTCAACGGACCCCAAGAAACGGGCGGGAAGACCACCCAACCTGGTCCGGGTGAGGCTGGAAAACCCGGACGGCGGCAAGCAATGGACGGGCGATGCGCTGCTGGACTCGGGCTGCGACCACAGTATGCTGCACCCCGAAGTGGCCAAGGAACTGGACTTGCCCACCCAGGTTCGGAGCACCCCCTTAGTTTTCGTCCAGATGGACGGCAGTCCCATAAAGGGGGGTCCGTTCGGGGTGGAAGTGGGGCCGGTCTCCTTGTGGGTGGGGGACCACCGGGAGTCCAGGATGCTAGTTAGGGTACCCACGGATGGGTACCAGGTAGTGCTGGGGTTGGACTGGCTGATGGAACATAACCCCATAGTAGACTGGCGCTCAGGGCGCCTGACTTTCGACCTGGATAGGTGTGGGCAGCACAGGGTCGAATCGGACCCCCAGTGCCCCGGGAAGGGGGAGGCCAAAGGGGTCCACGGGGACGAGGGCAAGCTGGATGTGGTGGCGCCGGAGATACCCCCGGAGTACCGGGATCTGGCGGCGGTGTTCGGGGAAACCGAGGCAGACGAGCTGCCCCCCCACCGCCGCACAGATTGCGCCATCGACATCCCAGAGGATGCGGTCCTCCCCAAGGGACGCATCTACAAGATGTCCGGGGAGGAACTCCAGGACCTCAGGGAGTTCCTGGACAAGAATCTGGCCAGAGGGTTCATCCGCCCCGCCAAGAGCCCCATGGGGGCTCCGGTCATCTTCGTGGGCAAGAAGGATGGCACCCGGAGGTTGTGCCAGGACTACAGAGGGTTGAACGCCATAGCGGCAGGGAACGCGTACCCGCTTCCCCTCATCCCGGATCTGCTGGACCAGTTGGGTACCGGCACGATCTTCACGAAGCTAGACTTGAGGGAGGCATACTACCGGGTGCGGGTCCGGGAGGGGGACGAATGGAAGACGGCTTTTAACTGCCAGTTTGGACAGTTCGAGTTCCTGGTAATGCCGTTCGGTTTGAGCGGGGCCCCGGGGGTGTTCATGAGCCTCATCAACGAGGTACTCCACGACCTCCTGTACAAAGGGGTGGTGGTCTACCTGGACGATGTGCTGGTGTACAGTCAGGACCCCCAGGAACACGTCCGGTTGGTCCGGGAGGTCTTGCAGAGACTCCTGGACAACCACCTATACGTCAAGTTGCCCAAGTGCGAGTTCCACCGCCCCTCCTTAGATTACCTGGGGTATAGGATCTCGGCGGCGGGGGTGGCCATGGATCCCCAGAAGGTGGAGGCAGTCCTGGGGTGGGAGCGGCCGCGGACACGGCGCCAACTCCAGAGCTTGCTAGGGTTCGCAAATTTCTGCAGGGGCTTTTTGCCCAACTATTCGGCCTTGGTGACCCCCCTCACCGATCTCCTAGGCACCAAGGGGAAAGGAAAGGGGGCCAAGCGTCCCGGGGCGGCTCTGGATTGGGGGTCCCGGGCGGAGGAGGCTTTCCAGGGGCTCAAAGGGGCGTTCGCCGCCGAGCCTACGCTGATCCATGTGGATCCAGCCCGGCCCATGGTGGTACAGGTAGACGCTAGTGATGTGGCCATGGGAGCGGTACTCCTGCAGAGGGACGGGGAGGGCCGTCTCAGGCCCGGAGCGTACCTGTCCCGGAAGTTTGGGAAGGCGGAAAGGAATTGGTCTACCTGGGAGAAGGAGGCAGCGGCCATCCGCATGGCGCTTGAGGAGTGGAGGCACTGGCTGGAGGGGGCAAGGGAACCGTTTGAGGTCTGGACAGACCACCGCAACCTCGAGGCCCTCCGACAGCCACGGAAGCTGACTGCCAAGCACATGCGGTGGGCAGAGTTCTTCTCCCGGTACGATTTCCAGCTAAGCCACATCCCCGGGAAGGACAACTTCCTCGCGGACGCCCTGTCTCGCCTGCCCCAGTACGAGGCGGATGTCCGCACAGAGATGCGTCCACTATTTGAGGACAAACACCTAGCCCGAGCCGTCACCACCCGTAACCAGGCTAGGAGGAAAGAAGGACAGACAGGGGGTCAAGATGGGACACGCCCCCGGGAGCGCAGCCAGCCTTCTGCAGCGCTCCGCGACAGACTAGTGGCAGCGTATCCAACAGACGCGGAACTACAGAACCTGCGGGACTCCTTGACACTGGAAGGGGACATCTGGAGAAGGGGGAGCGCCGCGTACGTCCCGGAACCCCTCCGGAGGGCCGCCCTGGAGGCATGCCACGACGCCAAAGCGGCTGGACACTTCGGCTTCGTCAAGACGTGGAAGCTGGTTCGGCGGAGCTTCTGGTGGCCCACGCTCCGCAAAGATGTCAAGGACTACGTTGCGGGCTGCCCCATCTGCCTCACCTGCAAGCCGGCAGTGGGCAAGCCGCAGGGCCTCCTACAGCCTCTGGAGGTCCCACCTCGACCTTGGTCGGTGATCTCCATGGACTTTATTACGGATCTGCCACCCAGCCGAGGCAAGACAGCAATATGGGTCGTGGTGGACCTGTTCTCCAAGCAAGCCCATTTCGTGCCCTGCGCCTCACTGCCTACCGCCACCCAGGTGGCAAAACTGTTCATGGAGCACATATTCCGGCTCCATGGGGTTCCAGACAAGGTCATTTCCGATCGCGGCTCCCAGTTTGTGTCCCGATTTTGGAAGGCGTTCCTGGGACTGCTGGGGATCGAACAGGGACTCAGCTCGGCCTACCACCCCCAGACTGACGGACAGACGGAACGTGTCAACCAGGTGCTGGAGCAGTACCTGCGGTGTTTTGGCTGCTACCAGCAGGACGACTGGTCACAGCTGCTTCCGTTGGCGGAGTTCGCTTACAATAACTCCGTACATAGCAGCACGGAGATGTCCCCCTTCGCCGTGGTCTACGGGACCGACCTGAGGCACCTGCCGGACTTGGGGGAGCCCACCGCCCGGGAGCCGGAGGAGCTCGGAAAGTGGAGAGAGAGGACGGCCAGGTGCTGGGAGTCCCTTCGGGAACAACTGCTGGAGGTCAAGGCGGCGCAGAAGAGGACGGCGGACCAGCGAAGAAGACCGGCGGGGGACATCAAAGCGGGGTGCCGGGTCTACCTGTCCACGCGGCACTTGAAGCTGGGCCTCCCCAGCAAGAAACTCGGGCCCCGGTACTTGGGCCCGTTTAAAGTGCTAGAGGTAATCAACGGAGTATCTGCGAAGCTGGAACTCCCAAAGAACTTGCAACAGATACACCCGGTGTTCCACTTCAGCTTGCTGAAGAAGTCCCCGGAGGACGACGGTTGGCACCCCGTGGCGGCGCCACCCACCCCGTTGATCCTGGCGGGAGGGGAGCACCATGAGGTCAAGGACATTTTGGACTCCAGACTCTACAGAGGGCGTTTGCAGTACCTGGTGGAGTGGAAGGACTTTGCTATGGGGGACCGAGAATGGGTGTGGGCGTCGGACGTTTTGGCCCCACAGCTGGTCAAGAGATTCCACCAACAGTGGCCAAACCGGCCGGGGGGCCCCGGGACTCAGAACGCTCCCCAGGGGAGGGGGGAGTCAGTTTCGGGGGGGCAGGATGTCGCGACCCGACTAGACACTGATAGACTGGGGTCTGCCAGGGTCGCGCCATGCGGGCGCCAGGAAGGGGAACCATGCAGCGGGCCAGAGAAGGGGGCGACTGCGGAGCCAGGCGCGCAGGGGTTAAACCGAGCGCAGCAAGGCCCGACCTCGCCCAGGCATGCCCCGCGGGGTAAACAACCCCAGAATGGGCGATAACGACCGCTAACGAGCCATCAGCAGCGGGCGTGGTGGAACCGGCAGCATCGCAATAACAATGCAAAAAGCACCCATGAATGGTGCAGGTAGACCAGAGCAGTTAACTCTTTTGTCCAAGCCACCCCGGGTGGGGAAGAGGATTACCCCCGGACCTTTAGGGCAGAAGGGAGGGGGGAATTGGGAGTCACCCAGCAAGGTGTACATAAGGGGGATTCTGAGGTGGCCTCCTCAGAATCCTCACGGACTTTCCACGTTTCTCTGTGTGCTGTACAATAAACTTCAAGACAACTTCCGCTGACTTCTCAGAGTGGCGTGCGTTCTTGACAGCTAGCTACAGTCACCATTGGGGACACGACAGAAGTGTAAAAAATAGTGCTCTGTTTCTTATAGTACTTACTATCATGGAAAGAGATCTCCCAGTTATCTATTTGCCAAATTACATGCAAGCCTGACTTCCTGATTCCAAATTACATCAAGATGCTGTCCTTTTTCTCCCCCCCCCCCTTTTTGTGCTAAGATTTAGCATTATGAAGACACGCTTTGATCTTTCCTTCTTGACCTTTGATTCTTACTTATGATTCCTTTCGTAACAGCTAGCTGCCATCAGCTATAGCAGCCACGGCTTTCCAAAGCAGCTGTAAGCAACAGTGCAGGAGTTAACACCAAATATGAGATATACTCAAGGCTGGAGCAATTGTGGGTTCATTCGTTCAAGTGTGCTGATGCCAGCAGTCCCATACCAATCATCATCAGATTGAAATCATCCCATCTGTGGCCTCTTATTTGCACGCACAACCAAATAATATTGGTGCAATAAGCATAGCAAATGTTGCTTAGTAATGTGTATGTGGAGATCTTGAGCATTAGCAGTGATATACCATCGTTGTTATAACATAGCTTTGCTCTGTAGCCACATAAGATACCCTTCTCGTTCTCTCCCAATTGCCTATCTTCCCTGTTGATTTCCATTTCTAAGTAGGTGGGTTTTGAAGAGGATTAGAAGGCAGTAAAGGGGAGGCACACCAGTAGTTGCCCCTTTGCGGAGCCACCAATCTAGTCCAAAGTCTTCTGTGACCTATTCGTTTTATCGGTGCTATATAACACTGTGAATTCACAGCCCTTATAATCTAGCCTATAAATTTATTATGATTCAACTTTCCCCAAAGAGCCAGAGTTAACACATCGATGTGTCTCCCAAAACTACCGTAATAAAACTGCTTTCTCCTATCTACGTATCATTCCACTATAGGCCTTCGGACTGTTTAAAAGATTTATTTCCTGTTACAAAGGAAGAATGCTTTGCATTGCATACAGCAAAGTTTTAAACTGAGCCTTCTTATAACTCAAATAACCTTGAAAGAGACCCAATTACAAACAAGAACTCTTGGATAAGAGGCAGCTGGATGAAGGATAAGGAGGAGGGATGGTATCCAAAATAAACTGAAGAAGAGGCAATACATCGGCTATAAAAATGAAATAGTTTTATAACATCTTCCTTTGCCTCTTGGAAGATAATATTATTTCTGTTCTAGCCAATTAAAAGCTGCACATATTTCACTTATAATGTCGTAAATCTCTACCTCAGCCATTAAATCTCAGACACAAACTTACCATTTTTTATAATGAAAGTTGGCTACCACCCTCTGAATTTCACTTATCTATCATGGTAGTATATCTTCAAAGAGAGCGAGCAGATTAGTTAAACATGGCCTCCCCACCTACGATTCCTGATGCTTTAATCAGAGATGACGTTTTCTGCTTTGACCTGTAGCTTGTGCCAGTGTTTATCCAGCACTATAAAAATAACCTTTTTGGACTGACCCCTTGGCCATATTTATATTATATTGCCCTCTCCCCATCCAAGCAGTGGATATCTTCACGGCAGCCATTTAAGGATCAGTTTCTTCCAACAAGGGAGGAACAAGTCTTATGACACCTTTCTTAATATTTAATTAGACATTTACAGGCTCAAAAGAAATGGATAGAAAATGGCAGCCAGCACTGGCAAGGATATGTCCAGGGCAGAATTGAAGAATCTCCCGAAGCCCAGCAAGTTAAGAGTATTTCTAGACTGCTTCTATTAAGCCCCCACCTCTGAACATCTAGCTTCAAACCTAGAATTTAGGATTCAGTGGGGAACAACTGAATCTGCTGTAGCTGTGAAGAATAGATCAGAAGCATCTGCTTATAACCTAACCAGAGTTCCTTATTATGTCAGAACGCAGGAAACTCTGATTAGTTTAAAACACGATTTGCAAACGAATCAGGGCCAGAAGCTACAGTTTGATCCTGGCTTGTTTGAACAAAGCATAGTTTCAGAACTGTAGTAGATTGATTAGACCTCTTGAGTTCTCCTTGCATAATTTCCGGAGTTGCTGATAGAAATGGTCAATAGATATTAAATGCGGGGAACATATTGCACAGATTGCATCTATTCTTCAGTTTTCATACATGTACAATAGAGGAGAACTAAACTGAGAATCCATTCACTCTGTACCTGTTTAAAAAGTTGAAGGTTCACTGCAGTTTCCAAAAACTGCTTAAAAGTGCTGGAACGATGCTTGACAAAACTTTCTTCACAGAAACTGACAGGCTCGCCCTAAATTACAAGAAAGGAAATTAGCAAGATATTTATTTGGAAACAGTCAGTGCAGTTCTATTCGATATATCACTCACTAATTTTCAGCACTGAAGAATTACATATCCTTCAAGCCATGTGGGCATTTGCTGACTCCCAGACAAATGCAGGAGACAGAAGTAACAAAAACCTGAAGTTCACATGCAACAAATCTTAATTTACGTTTTACACAGAGAACAAGATTTGAGACCATTCTTACCTACGCAAGACTGCAAAGTTTTAACTTCATGAAAAACTGAAACTTCCAAAGGGACCTTGGCATGGCCGCTAAGTCACTGCAATTCTTATCATAATCTTATTATGCATTTAACAGTAAAAAAAATCTAATCATTTTTATGCCCCCTTTACCACACACATGCCCCCTTTACCACACAACTGAAACTATATTTATTTTCCCCATTCACAAGTCCCCATGCAACTTTTTTTTAAGCCCTCTCTTCTGAAAGGCAAGCAGTTTGTTAAAAGCAGTATCTATGTATTTTTTTGGCCTGTGGGGAAAATCTTTGAAATGTGGTAAAGAGATATATAAGAGCAGAATGAACGAGACCTCCATGGTTATAGGATTTGCCAAGTATGACCTGTGGGGTGACTTTGAAACCTTTACTTTCCTGTAATTCTATAATGAACTACAGTGAGCTCCATTTCCCCAATCATCCAAATTTGAATTATTCAAATCCTTCAGTCCTGCAGATTCATTGTGGATTTGGTTCCAGTGGCTGCTTAGTACTCTACTGGGTGCACCTGCATTTATCTGAGTCTGTTTATCTGAAAGATCTGAATAGGCTCCGAGATATTTACATGAACAATATTGCATTGAATTCTTGCTGCACAATCCAGTCAAAATTGTGTGCATTTTAGCCCCATTGACTTAAATCAGAGATAAAAGCTTATGCCTACATTTCCCTCTGAAATCAATGGGACTACGCTTACACTTGGATCTTCCTGAAAAGATTCTGTGAGAGTTGTGGGAGTCTCAAAAGAGGTCTTTCATGAGCATAAGTGTTTATGCTAGAGAGGGGAAATTCTCAACCCAGCAGTTAGCAATCTACAATTCCACATGCACATGGAAGTGTTTTGTGCACTGATCTCTTTGGATTGTAGCCACTTGTTTTTTTATCCGTTTGCCATTGGTTCAGATCTCTTCCTGAGATTTCGTGGAAGTTATTGTTACTGCAAGAGGCTTCAGAAACAAAAATTAGCAACTGTTGCTAATGCAATTCCCTAGAGTTTTTCCAATGCAATAAATTTCTGCCATTGACTTGTTTGTTCCTTGTGATGCTTTGGTCTAGAACGTAGCCTTTGGAGGAATGCTGTGCTGATACTTAGCGGACGCATGCTCTAATGGTCCTTTTAGTATTGATTTACAACATACTTTCAAAGTTGTTCGATCAAAGCCTAGTAGGGATTCTATACAGAAGAGTAGACTGCTAATACTTGGACCCCCAAAAATCTATGCCAAACAAGATATCTGTCCTCTTTAACAACAGTTGTTGTAGAATTCCATCCCTCCCCAACTCTTCTTCATGGACTGCTGGGCACAGCAGGACTGATTCCATTTAAGCTGCATTCACATTTTAAGCAAGCGCCTTAATATCATTGTAAATAACTCTGATGCATTGACTTAAATAGAATAATCATCTTGAGCACAAGAGCTTAACCTATCCAATTTTATTAGAAGGAAAGCGAAATCTGGCCCAGCAGAGAAGATATTCTTGCTTCTAAATATGATAAGCAATATGAACCAGAATTCTTTCCATGCAAAACAAGGCACTTGCTCAGTTTGTAATACATTTATTGCTGGTTTTTGAGATATTGCAAACCGATTTAGGTGTTTCTGTTGTTTAACTACTGTAATAGGGTCACTTATTTGTTGCTCTTTAACCATGGTTCACACAGGATGGATTTAGAAACCACAGAGCCTAGGGCTTGCCGATCAGAAGGTCAGCGGTTCGAATCCCCGCGATGGGGTGAGCTCCCGTTGTTCGGTCCCTGCTCCTGCCAACCTAGCAGTTCAAAAGCATGTCAAAGTGCAAGTAGATAAATAGGTACCGCTCCGGCGGTAAGGTAAACGGTGTTTCCGTGCGCTGCTCTGGTTCACCAGAAGCGGCTTAATCATGCTGGCCACATGACCCGGAAGCGGTCTGTGGACAAATGCTGGCTCCCTCGGCCAGTAAAGCGAGATGAGTGCCGAAACCCCAGAGTCATCCGCGACTGGACTTAACGGTCAGGGGTTCCTTTACCTTTTACCACACAGGATGGATTTAGAAACCTAGCAGTAATGTGGTAGCTACGTAGAGCTACAGGGGTAGAGAAAATGCTTTGCACACAAAAAAGACTGGGTTCAGTAAGCAGCATCTCCAGGTTCCAGGGCTGGGAAAGACCTCTGACTAAGGTTCTTGAGTGTATAGTCACAGACCAGATGCAGGCACTCTTGGAGGAAACTAGATATTTTCTAGATCCACTTCAATCGGGGTTTAGGCTTGGCTTTGACACAGAAACTGCTTTGGTTGCCCTATATGCAAAAACATTCTTCTTCTCTCAGACCTTCGGTCACTTATGTCCTTTAAACTGTGAGGGAGCAGGTATTGTTTTTGTTTGTTACTATGTTTTGCATTTTTGTGTTTTTTATATTGTAAACTGCCCTGTGATCCTCAGATAAAGCACAGTCTAGAAATTTAACAAACAAATAGAAAATAAATTAGACCCTGGTGAGTGTCTGTCTATCAGAGTAGACAGCAGACAAAGAAGGCACACTCCCCAAAATTCCTGGGAAATTCCTAGCTGAGGGACTGAGACTAGGGAGCTGAAGGGGACGGTGCCAGTAAGGACATGGACTAGGTTGAAAATGTGTCGAGTTATTTCCAGATTTTTTTCTTTTTCTTTTGATAGTCAGGCTCATTTCAAAACCATGTTGGATACAAGCAGAGAGGCACTGGGAGTCAATTTATTTTAAACTGCACCCCCCTGGACAGAACTGTTGCTACTGCTTTCCTGCAGCAGTGCTTCTTAGGCAGATCTAGAGGCAGAGGAAAACAGAGTGAAGTTGTGACCCATGTGATGGGAAAGCTGTCCATTGTGCTTCTTCCACTAGTAGGTCACAAACTAATTTTCTGCTTTTTCTTTCACTCCTACTCTGAAGGGAGAAGGAAAAGTTAGATTGGGGAGTAGGGGAAGCTGAGGGTAGAGTCCTGTGGGATAGGGGAGGGGGATTTTAGAATCAGAGCTCTTTTCTGAACTCTATGTAAAAGATAAGAATAGGAGAGTATGTCATCCTTCCCATTCTTAATTTTCTTTTCTCTGTTTCTCTGTTGTAGCAGGCTATGCCAAAAACGATTAAGTCAATGAAAATCTTGCTGTCTAGGTCAAAAGAAGTGGACAAGAGACCATGGCAGAAGTTTGACCACATTTATTATGAACAAAGCTTATTAAGAAAAAGAGAACAGAAAAACTACTTGATAATTTGTGAAATGGCTCGGGAGAGCGGGAGGGGACATTATGCATGATAAATGTGTACGTCTTCATGATAAAGCATGAAGGGGGAAAATACCTGTAAGAAATCACCACTCTTAAAAACATGCATCGTTAAAAGATTATAAGGAACATAAACAGCTAACCTGATTTATATTGCACTTTAAAAAAGCTGGCATTGTTTCAGAAAGCTAGCTAAGAAAAAGATAACACTTTGAAAAAAGATAGTGGTACCTCTGCAAGAATAAAGGCAACCACACAGAGAGGCGGGGGGGGGGCATAAGTTAACATTTTAAACAGAAATTTACCCCCATAACTTTGTTTAAACACTAAGGCTTACTGATTACTGATTTGAAAAATTAGAGAAAGGCTTAAGGTCTGTTTGTCTCTTTTTCTTAACTATTAAACATCCTGCAGCATCCTCTCATGTTGATAAATGCAAGCAGAGAACAGTGCAAGAAGAGGCAACTTAAATATTTGGGATAGCAGTACTGAGATTTGCCCTAAGCAGGTCTTACAAGCCTTTAGACTCAAACTAGAGGAACAACTTTACTGGGGGTGTGGGCAGATTATATAGCAGTCTGCTGCGATTTTAGTTAGAAATTTATTCTTCAATTTGTATACACACAATTAACGTACTGTAAAACTCAACCAGATCTATAGTGGGGAGGGGGAGAAAAAACTTCAAGAGTACTTCTAGTATATGCCAACCAAAATGTTGGCATATACTAGAAAATGGAAATGGGATGTTCAGTAAAGTGCAGAAATATTTATACACAGAAAATGAATTTATACTTTCACTTCAAAATCACGACGAGTTCTGCAGTACTGGTACAGAACAAAATCCAAAGCTTTCAAGATATCGGAATTACTATTTACTACTGGAAAAAATATTTGAGAACAAAAATCTTTTTTCAATTGTTCTGTTAATGCCACATTTTACTGCACATCCACTATTGATCTCGGTGCAAAGATGATTATGTCCCTTGAACTACTTTCATAGTTTTGGACATTTATCCTATTTTTGTCTAAATATAGCTGAACTAGATATCATTTAGCTGGACCCTTCTAAATCTACTCCTCCTAACAAGGTTAGGGAGAAGAGCAGAGCTAATGTTTTGGATACTTCAGGTGCCAAGTTTAATCTTCAGTTCAGAGAAACTCGGATAGCAAGGCTGGGAAAGACCTTTGGTTGGAGCCTTGGAAAATCACAGTAAGTTTGAGTACGATAGTACTGGGTCAGTACTATTTTTTACCCCACGTGCTTTACGATTACCAATTTTAGAACTACAATAACTTATTTTCTCGGTGCATCAGTTGCTCCCGTGCAAAAACAGAAGCAGTGCTTCTAGCCTATCTCACCAGTGATGTGGTGCTAGAAAGAATATTTAAAATTATGGAATAGTTACAAAGCATTAGGTTTTTTAAAAATGGACAAGCTGTTGGCTGGAAAGCAACATTCTAAGTAAAGAACTTCAGGGCTGTAAAAATATTAGCTTTAGAACAGAGGCGGCTAACCAATGGCTGGCCAGATGCTCCCACCATCCCCAACTTTTGGTCATGCTGGCTGGGGCTGATGGAAGCCGGAGTCCAACTACATCTGGAGGGCCACAGTTGGCCACCTGCTCTAGAAGAACAGATATTAACCTAACCTACAAATGTACCAGCTTTTCAGCAAGATACTAGGATGCAAAGGAATTGATTCACAGCACTCGACGCCACAGTATTCAGCATAGGAGCCAACTCCTAGGGTCTTTGGCGCCCCAATAAAATAGTTGTGGGGGCTAGCTCCTCCCTCAAGTTGATGGGAATTGCTATTCCAATGGCGAGCGTGAACTGTATCATGTGATTATGTCAGGTGGGGCTTACCAGCCCCCCGCCCCCCAATATTTTATTCAAGTTGGCACCCCTGTCATTCAGCAACTTGGGGAAAACTGAACCTGGGCCAGTTCTGGCTGCTTGCAAATCAAAACTTAATTTGCAAACTGGGAGCCAGTTTCTGGAAACAGTGCCCACAGCCCAAAACAACTGCCACTCGCACCCAGACATTTTCCATATACAGTGATCCCTCGACTTACGAATGCCCTGACTTCCGTATTTTTCGAGTTACGAGGGATCAAAGCGGCCGCCGCTTCCGAATTTTTTTGACTTCCGATCGGAAGCCGTGGCCGCTTTAGATAGGGTTTTTTCGACTTGCGAAGGTTTTTTCGAGGTACGAATGCGTTCTCCAACGCATTCCTATGGGGACTCGACTTACGATTTTTTTGAGTTCCGACGCTCCCGTCGGAACGGATTACATTCGTAAGTCGAGGGTCCACTGTACCAACCACACTGGGTCTCTAAAGTGACACATAAATGCTGGGGTGTTTGTTGGGTGTTTTGGCCCATGAGCTCACAAAGGCTTTTACCAACAGCTGCTGTAGTTTGTGTTCACTGGACTTTGCCTTTCCACAACCAACCTTCAGACTTGTTTACCTGGAGGGGTGTTTTTTTTCTAACTCTGGTGAGATGTTTAGCATTCCTCCTCACAGATGTTAAGAACATTTGCAATCTTAAGAGTCAATGGGAAATGGATACTTGAACTGCATCGCTTACTGGTTTGTATCTTAGAGCATCTCTGTAGGATCCAAATAACGCTGCTTGTGCCCTCAGGAAGGCCCTGGCTACTCCATCACCGGTAGCTGTGGACTGCTTCTTCAGTTTATTTTTCAAGGCCGAGACCTGCATGACAGAGAGGAGCAGTTAAATTAACACCTCAGAAATTGGTACAGGGAGACACGAACCCAATCAGCAGGCAAACCATGGTGTCTGCAGGTCAGCCAAAAAGTCATCCTCTTCCTTGATAGCTTATCTTTTTAACTGCAAAGAACACCTGCTGGTCTGTTAATTGAAATGAAAGCGGGGGGGGGGGGGATAGTAAACGGGCTAATGCAAATTGGTTTATGCTCTCTTTTTTTCTCCAAGGCCTCTTGACATAAATAAGCTTTAATTATTTTACAGTAAATGGCTTGCGAGCCTCTCCTACTGCAGATTTCTTGCCACCTTCATAACATGTGCCTACTTGTCTAAGACGGCACCGACCGGGTTTCTTTCATTTGTCTGTGTTACAAAGGTTTTTCTGGGAGGCTCAGTTGAAGCTCAGCTTGTCACTTAGGGCAGCCCTATATAGTCCCAGGGCTCTTACTGATGGCTATAGGAGACAAACTCACAAGCGCACAAGGTCTTTACCTTTCCAGAACAGACTTCACGGAAGTCTCACTGTGATACTAAACGGGCCCTGCTAACTAGTTGTTGGTAGTGTGGTCATTATAGCTTTAAAAAAATAATTGTTGCATCACAAGGTGACTGCAGAAGCCAGGGAGAGACAACCATGTTCACAGTACAGTAACTCACAATTAAACACTTAACTGTGGTTTAATGTAAGGTTACCAGATTTTTTTCAATGAATCCGGGGAAACTTTTCAACTTCAATGGATTTTGTATGGGGACTGATTTATAAATCCGGGGACTGTCCCAGGAAACGGGGACATCTAGTAAACTTAGTTTAATGTGATGGGCAAACCAGGCCTCTTGTGTGCAAAATTTTGGGATTACAGCCACTGCATTTATGCATATATGAAGATGGCAATGCAGATGTCATACTTTGAAAGGGAAAAACCGCCTGCACAAATGAATATCCTTTTGTTTCTTCATGCAAGCAGTCACGGCTATTCTTGTCAGTGATGATTGTAATTGAAGCATCAATCTAATTAACAACTAAACTCTGAATAATGCTAATGAGAGCTGAACACGGCATCAGAGAAAAGACCAGCTCTACAGGTGATAAACCTTCACAGTAGTGACATTTTCCAGTGTAAAGTCATGGTTACTGTGATCTGATCAAAGAAACAGACCCCCATTGGGTCCAATTATAACTATAGTTTTGTGGGGGGGAATATTGAGTTATGATGTTCATAATCTATGCAGAAAGGCCTTTACAGTATAGGTCTTTTCCCTATAGCTGTGATCTTTTCAATTTATATCCAAACTCCATAGATCCAGATAAAAGTTTAAAGTCTGATTCATTTAGTCCATGGAGAGCCTACACCAATGTTCACTAAAACGTATTTAAAAACTACAAAAAATTACAATCTACAATTTTTAAAGTTACAGAGTTCAAGGTTGCAAAATAAATTTATGCAATTTTGTTACCTGTGAGTTAGTTTACCATTATACTGAGTTGTTGTTTTTTTTAATTAAAGTATGCATATGTCATATGCAACCTTTGAAAAAACTAGGTGCAATAACAACTGCAGTTATATTTCTTTATTTACATTTATGTACCACTTTTTATTTTCCAAGGATGTCAATATGGTGTACATTTCTCAATCACTGCAGCGTGGGGCTGGCTTTGAAGTATGGCCAAAAAAATTATTTTTTTTTAATTGGACATTTTCAGTATGTTCAAAAAAATGCTACAGAATGCAAGTGCCAGGCTAAGAGGTAATATAGCCCATGGAACCATATAGTCTGACCATAAATCCAATAGGAATTGTACTAGCTACCAATTAACTTGCAGGTTGAATTCTGTGTGCTGGTTTTGATTTATAAAGTCCTGAATGGTTTTGGCCTGTGGTTACCTGAAGATGCATCTCTTTGTACAGGTGCCCCCCCAACTCTGTGTGAGCATCAAGGTCAGCCAGAAAGACCCTGTTATAGGTTACAAGTCCATCTGAAACCTGGCAAGTGGTTACCAGGTTACCAGGCAAGTGGTTACCAGGTTACCAGGCCACTTATTTGAAGCACTTTCCTCCCTGTGGAACTCATTCTGGAGGAAGTCTTGTGTCAGGTTAGTTCATGTCAAGTTTTTAGAGAAAGATGACAAGATGTGCATGTTCAGAAAAGCTGAGTGGTACCACTACGAATGATCAATTTGAATTTACTAGTGGATGTTGTCCTCCTGCTGTGGGATGCTCTTTAGTGTAAAGAATTTGTTGTAATTATATTCTAATTGCTATTTTTATTAAGGGGCTTAAATGATAAGCAGATTGAGGAGCAAATTTCGGCTGCTACGTAGAATAAATAAGGTGTTGTATTAAAAGACGTTCCTGCGAATATCCTAGTAAAGAAGAAGAACACTGTTACAGGATGCAGCTGCTAGGACATTTGTGGAGGCCAGGCATTCAAAGCATAGAACAATGTTGTACCGGTTGCATTGGCTTCCTAGGTTTAATTCAAAGTGCTGATGATGACCTTTAAAATCCTAAATAGCTTGGTATCATGTTATTTAAAGTATCTCCTATACCCATATGAACCTGCCTAGACCTTAAGTTCATAACTGGAGGCCCTGCTCACAGGCCTAGTTCCATCAGACTAGCAGGCACTCGAGTTAGCCTTTTTGGTGCAAGTGTGTTACCTTTGAAAATGTCTCTGCAAAACAGATACATATGGTCCAATATATGAACTGTTTCCGTTTGCATCTTTTATGTATGTTACGAGCATGGCTTTAAATTGCTACTGTTTTACCTTTGTAGTTGGGATTTTAAATCATTTGTAAGCCACTTCAGGAGGACTTTGCCTCCAAACACAGTATATAAATACTTTCAATAAAGAAATAAAATGAATTCAACTCTACGTATTAAGAGATGAACACTATGTTGGTACTTCAGATTAGTATATTACAGACACACACACACACACACTACATAGACATACACATAGATACAATCTCACACATTTACTACACTCTGTTGACATAAAAACCTTAGAATCATGAATCAGGTTGCTTGATTCTCATCCCTACTGATTTCCACCACACTTCAGGACTCCAATCTAACTGGCGTACAAGAAAAACTAATGAGAATTGTTAAACTACTGTATCAAAAGTAAACTTCTGTTCCTAATGAAGCCACTATTCATTTAGGGGAGGAGGCTATATCTCTCAAGTGTGAGACAAATGCACAGTGAAATGATGTATTGCAAAAGCCAAGTATGTTTGACAGAGGACAGGAATAGGGCTTTTTCCTCCTGAAAGAGAAACAAAGGATTCCCGAAAAGCCTTACATTGATTTATTTTTCCAATTTTGAATACCTTAGGAGTAGCGGAACTGCTACTGGCATGGTAGTATTACTAACAGTCAATAAATCTAAAATATTATGTGTGAATATTGGAATGAAGCCATTAAGAAGATTACAGCACACAACACAGCAGAGGGTCCACATGAAAAAAAGGACGGGTAATTCAGGACAACTGTGACCGCTGACCTCTGAACAGTCAAGACCACTGGTCAATCTGACAAACTAATAGAGTTCACATGCATAGAAAGTCATCTAGCCTGTAAGTATAATTTAAATGCTTTGGCGAATGATTTAAAAAGGCCCGTTAAGTCTCAGGTAATTTATTAAAGAGTTGATTAGGCACAATGCCGAACAGTAATGTTTTTCAGATTTCAACTGATAACTTTTTCTTTAGAATGAAAAACCGTCCACAATAAGTGAGACATTTCCATATTAAACAGTACTGAGAACATATGCTGTTAAAACTACTGTAGGCTGAACAGTAGATATAAGCTTTATATAACGATATAAGCTTTAGCCTTCATGCGGGGTGGGGTGGGGGGAATCACAAGTCACTGAAAAGATTAAAAAGTCATTCTAATTTGAGAACATTACTGTTTAAGGAAACCTTTTTTTAAAAAAAAAATTAAATTAGTTTTTAGATGGTGGCAGTAAACCTTCATATTTGTATCCTTCATTTTTCAGTTGCCTTCACTGCTACTCTTTTTTATCTTTTTGAATATAAAAGTTGGCAATGAGAGATTACAGATATAAAATGATGAGCCTTATGTCATATATGCAGGTATATATTTACATCTACCGTATATTAAATAATTGTGTAAATACTTGTAAAATTTGGCATCAATTCTTTTGGACTTATGGTTACTCAATAGAATGTCAACAATATTGTTGCAATTTACTGTCAACACTGATGCAGGCATATGAATACTTACTCTTACTGTTGAATAATACAGTGTTGCCCTTTATCAGGTTATCAAGTAAAAAGTCTGTCGAGGCTGCATAGCTGCACAGTGCACATAGCCTACGCCCGTATGTGTTTTTAATTAACAAATTAGCTCCATGAGGAAGGTTTTTATGGTAGAGTTAGAATGAAAGGGATCAGGACAGTAAAAATATCAAATAACAAAACAAACCTTGTTTTAGCAGAGGGGGTGGAATCGAATTATGGAGTATACATAAGGTATTTCCTTATTTTGCTATATATTTCATACAATGATGCCCCTTTGTAAAAAGCCTGTTGTTTACTGAGTGACTACAAGAAAACCTAATTAATATTAGTAGCTTGTAAGCCTGTAGGCTTGCATGTAGTTGCAGACACTGATCCAAAAAGGTTGAAGTGTTTTCACTTACTATTTGCCCCCATTCAGAGATACAAGAATCCAATGCACATACCACGTGAAAAAGTTAGTCTGCTCATGTAAGAGCTCGGTGGGTTCCCGTATTTACTTGAATCTAACACTCACTTTTTTGGCCAAATTGCGTTGTGAAAATTAAGCTGCGCATTAGATCCAACGGCACATCTACATTTGCCAGCAAATACTTTTTTTGGTTTTAAGGTTCTGAGAATTGAGGTGCGCATTAGATTTGATGGTGGATTCAACTTGAGTAAATATGGCATTTAAAGTACCTAGGGACCTTAAAGTACCATATTTAATCCAGGGTATCCTGGTGAGATTATTCAAAAGCCTCAGACATCTCCCCAATGGATATACTTGTTTTAGGAAATCTCTGTATATATATTTTCAGCTAGGGGAAAAAAGGCATACAGGGATGCAGAAATTGTACTTAGTTGCTATTAGTACTGTTAGTTGTAACTATGGCATGTGTAAAATGGGTCTAAGAAATGTTGTTTCCTCGCATGGAAAAGTGCTGGGCAACATTTTCCAAGCCAAGATATGGTCGTTAAGGAAACTGTAAAATTCGCATGATGAAGTTGTGACTTTTTGCATAAGTTTACACAATCCCTCTAGCCAGTTTTGACTAGTGAGCATAAGGAGAGCTGGGTTGTAGCCTATAGACACACACACACACAAAAAAACCCTATGTAATGGGAAATCCCCACTGGGTGCAAAGTGCATTCTGCTGTTCACAAAAGAGAACCGAGAGTCCTCTGTGTGTTCAGAACTCTGCATGCGCTTTGAAACTACTCTAGCTTCAGGGTCTAATAAGCTAATTTCATTTCAGACGGCAAGGTCAACATATATGTATTATGATTAAGGAATGAATGGTTTGTTTTTGTCACAATAAAATAGATTCAAATTTATGAGAATAAGTAGACTTGTGGATGAGGTGGGTTATACATCTAAAAATAATTTGAGTACCACAATCAGTTGAGAAAACACCCATTTTTGTTTCTTTTCTCTGCCCCCACTCCCACCCAACAGCAAAGAACAAATGTATTCAGCTGAATATTTAATCTGCTTCTGGTCAAGATTAATTACTTCAAAAAGTATATGATAATTTAATACAGGAACTAAATATCTTGTGGTCTCAAATTAATTTACAATGAAAATAAAAATATAAAAATGCCTTCAATGTCCTATTGCCTTGAACTGTGGTATATTTCTTAAATAGCACATAAAACCTAACACTCATTTTATGAATAATAGATTCTTATTTCATTCTCATTATGGAACATTTACCAATATCTAGATATGTAACAACAGCTTTTACTAAATTCTGCCTCAAAAATGCACACAATATGATAAGTTGAGCATTTTTTTCAGAACCATGATGCAGGATAGCAAGGGAAAGTAAAATACTATTGGGGGGGGCGAGATCTTATTTAACATGAAATGTAGAATATGTTCCATTATAAGCAGCAGGAGGGGAAAATCTCTATAAGATCAAAGTCCAGGAGGAACTGGCATTTAATTTATCTTCCTTTACAGACAAAAGACAGTTTTCGTCATTTTCAAAAGGATCCAGTGTCTTTTATGACAAACTGGGTTTGCAGTTTAATTTACAAATAGAATTATAAGTAAGCAGTCTTTGCTCTGCCAAAGCAAATGACAAACAGAGTAGGATTTTCAGTTCATGCAGCCCTCAGCAGGATAGAAGAGATTAAAATAAAACTGAAATAATTTAGAGAAAACAAATAAATGTTTCAGAAAGTTGAATGAGATCAAAGTGTGCATTTTCTGACCCCAACTGTACAAGCATTTCTTATTATATTGACCAGTGTCATCAGATCATTAATTAAAAGGAGATGTGCTGGCAGGTGGCAGGGAACCAGAAGCCGATAATTGGCCCCCTTCTTCTTTTTGCCTTCAAAAACTCTTCTTCTTCTTCTTCTTTTGCAAGATATGCCACTAGGCAGACAGAAATGCCTACTTTGTAATATAATGATTAAAATGAGATGAAGAGACTCTTGCGTTTAAAGCAGCTATGCCTAATGAATGCAGCTAGCTTTATAATTATCTTTTTTCTCTTTCTTTTTTTACAATACGAAGCATGATGCTCCACTCAACGTGTCCTCAACTGTCAAAAACAGGTAAAAAAAACACACACCAAACACTCTTAAATAGGAAATATACAGCTGGTGGCATAGTGTTATTTTTGTGGGGGAAGGGGCATTCTTTTCATTTCAGCTAGTAAAAGCAGGCAAAAACGTCAGCGATTCAAGCAGCTAAGAGGATAAAACCAACGAATGAAACCTCTCAGGCTTACCACTTCACTTGGTAGGTTGCTCAGGTCATTAAATGGAGTTTCCAAAGTGTTTGTGTCAACGTTTAGCATCACCACATCCTCCAGTGATTTACTTTTCACTCTCTGTACAAGGAAACAAAATTGGTTACAAGCATCTTAATGCATCATTTGCTTATTTTAATAAGGTAAAATGCTACTGGTAACTGGGGATTCAGCAGAGTAGGAACATAAAGAAATACGGCAATATTTTCCTAGCCTGCTTCTTCTTGTCCTAAGGGCCAGCAGAGAATCTTTACACAACACAAAATTAATTTATGGAATTAATCACCAGAAGATACGGCAATGTCTGCTATCTTACATGGCTTTAAAGTGGGATTAAACAAATGCACAGAGGATCGGGCTATCTATCATGGGGGTTGTATAGTTCTCTAGGATCAGATACAGTATGCCACTGAATTCTTCTTCTTTTTGCTTTGGCGATCACTCGTAGCCGAGTAAGATTGTCTTCCATGAACATGGTTTTAATAGTGAGTCCGTAAGTGACTGTGGAGGCCAATTCTGGAGCCACACGTCCTTCCACAGTGGGGACATAGGTCTCCTGGCAGGAGTCGATCACGGTGAGGGTTTGCCAAGCATGCCATCCTCTTAGCACATTTCTCCCTTTCGTCCTGAGTTCAAGCGTCTTCAAAGTCCATGATACCTTTGGTAAAGGCTGTTCTCCAATTGGAGCGCTCGCAGGCTAGTGTTTCCCAGTTGTCTGTGTTTATGCTACATTTTTTTAGATTTGCCTTGAGAGAGTCTTTAAACCTCTTTTGTTGACTACCAGCATTACACTTTCCATTTTTAAGTTTGGAATAGAGTAGTTGCTTTGGAAGACGATAACCAGGCATCCGCACAACATGACCAGTCCAACTAAGTTGATGTTGAAAAATCATTGCTTCGACACTGGTGATTTGCTTCTTCCTAGTACCCTGGTGTTAGTTGGCCTGTTTTCCCAGGTAATGTGTAATTTTTTTCAGAAACACCGTTGATGGAATCTTTCAAGGAGTTGGAGATGGTGTTTATAAGTGGTCCATGTTTCACAAGCATACAGTAAGGTTGGTAGTACAATAGCTTTGTAAACAAAAAAAAATTTAGATTTGCCTTGAGAGAGTCTATAAACCTCTTTCGTTGACTACCAGCATTACGCTTTCCATTTTAAAGTTTGGAATAGAGTAGTTGCTTTGGAGACGATAATCAGGCATCCACACAACATGCCCAGTTCAAAGAAGTTGATGTTGAAGAATCTGCCCAGCCCCACCGGCCACTACAGTTACTAACTGAACTACAAGCAAATAAGTTTCCCTGGTGCCATCTTGGAGCACTTTCTTTGCCTTCTGACAAATTGGGGTAAGAGGGGGCCTATCAGAAGTAGGTACATTTGGTGGGGTGAGGGCTATGTCTTTGTTTGTTCTTGATCTACACCATAAATTAAGAGAGCCAAATAAACCTACAGTTATGAATCACCTGTGATGAATCTCACTCAAGTTCATGCAACTGACTGATGCTTTCAAATTCCTTAGGAAAAAGTTCTATCATATTCCAGCTAAAACAGCAAAATAAGCACCAGTCCTGCCAAGGCAGCTGTATGACAGGTGTAATTCTTCAAACTTGCCAAGACATAGATTACTTCCTAAAAGATACATATATACTTCTCTACTTGACAACATGCTATGTAATATCTGAATAAGAAATATCAGGGAAAAAATCACACATGTAACTTACTTGTTACCAAGTAACAAGTTATACACACACACACACACACACACACACACACACACACAAGCTATCTGAAAAATCAGTATTCACTTATTATCTATATATTTTAAGAAGCAATATATAATAAATAATAACACTAGCATGTAGCATGTAGCAAGGAGCTGGTTCTCTTTCCTTTCCAGTTACCTCCCCTTCCATATTAGAGGCCTAAGGTAAAGGTAAAGGTACCCCTGACTGTTAGGTCCAGTCGCGGACGACTCTGGGGTTGCATGCTCATCTCGCTCTATAGGCCAAGGGAGCCGGCGTTTGTCCACAGATAGCTTCCAGGTCATGTGGCCAGCATGACTAAGCCGCTTCTAGCGAACCAGAGCAGTGCACGGAAACGCCGTTTACCTTCCCACTGGAGCGGTACCTATTTATCTACTTGCACTTGATGTGCTTTCGAACTGCTAGGTGGGCAGGAGCTAGGACCGAGCAACGGGAGCTCACTCCGTCGCGGGGATTCGAACTGTTGACCTTCCGATCAGCAAGCCCTAGGTTCAGTGGTTTAGGCCACAGAGCCACCCGCATCCCCATTAAGGCCTAGATGCTGCTAAAAGAGCGGCGTACAAAGTGACCGTTGCAGTGCTAGCAAATGCACATGCTGAAAATGACCACAAAAGGACAAAAACAGGCTGAGGAATATTCAGGATAGGTTCAGTGGTTGACCCGAAGAAATGTACTCCTACACTGCAGCAACTGAAAATGTGAATCCCCCATCTAATTTCATTTCCAAGAAACACAGGATACCAAATAAAAGCACATGCTGCTGAAGGGACCCACTTTCCATACAGTCATTTCCAGTTCATCTCCTGCAATAATGCCAGGGTTACTTTTCAAATTTCTGCTGAAGATAGCTTCACTTTTTTCACTCTGAATACTTTTCAGGACAAAGGATGAAGTTGTAGGAGAACAAACCTTATATACATGCTCATGCGCCAAATGCATAGAGAAATGAAAAGGCAGCCTGACTCACCTCCATTAAACTGAAATGAACTCCAATCAAGTATGGCATGGGTGCACTGAAATTAAAAGAAAATGAAAGAAAGTTAGAAAACCTAAAAGGCTAGTATCTCCATTCACTTTGCCGTATTTGCCTGCAGAGCTACTGTAAGATGGTAGTTTGCAACTCTCAATGGCAGTGCGCCAGTGGATATTTAAGAATGGCAATCGGTCTAGAGATCTCATCTTCAATTGACAGGTCAGGATGCACAAGTGGGTTGTGCCGTGATCCAAGGTGAGTCACAACAGGAGCATTACCATCATGCAAATATATGGTAGAAATTAAGAAATGGGTCTTTAAATGCATGTTTGGTTTAAAAGTGGGTCTTGGGTCTCAAAAGGCTGGAGATATCTGGTCCAGAGAATACTATACACAAGCTTTCATTTATGATAGAACTCTCCCCCCCCCCCCCCCGGTTTCAGCCCAGCATATTCAAGTAAGTTATAAAAAGTATTTATATAGGACTATTTATTTTTTTAAAAAAATCAGAGCAGCTTACAACAATAAAACCACACAGTAAAAATTTTAAAATCAGAGTTCAACTATTACAGAAGGATATTTTCTTAGGTTAAGCTTGCCATTGCTGCTTCATTATGTGAAGTGTCACTATAGTATAGTGTGCAGGGGCAGAATGTGAGATACCGTACCAGGTGATGACATTGCAAACCTCCATTCATACCACCAGACTAGTCTTCCCCAATCTGGTGCTCTTCTGATGTTTTGGAATACAATTTCCATCAGCTTTGGGCCACATTGACTAGAGCTGATGGGTTTTCTGTTTCAAAAGACCTGGAGCACACAAGGTTAGAGGAGAGCTGCACTAGGCTATCCAAAGACTCCACACATTAGCCACTCACACTGAGTGCTTCATGGTGAGGAACAGAGGGAATTACCGGTAACCAAGACAATCCGTGTGTGGAGTGGCTAAAGCTGGGATCTAGACTGACTCATTCTCCTTTGCTCCTTGCTAATTGATCAGAAAGTCATGGCATCTAACATCCAACTGGAAATGTCACTAAAAACCTCCCCACGGGGAAGGCAGGACTGTGGCCAAAGAAAATGACATAATGTGACATATGATGACACAAGCATTCTCTTTGGCGATTAGATATAGCTGTCGTTATGAGTAATCTTGTCACTTCACGATCAGTTATTACAATCTATATGATAAAGCTACAGGAAATTAATAGAAGTGGTATTGAATATATGCAGGAAAATTCTCTTTCACCTGTGTTACAGTGTGTATTTGAAATTATTGCATTTTAAAATAGATCAAATCCCCACGACAATGTTATGCCTTGCTGAATTGCTACGAAGAGTTTTGGTTATACATAGTTTCTTTTCTTCAGAACTAGAAGTCTAATTTCACATATCTGAAGTCTCAAAATGCTGGTAGCTCTTATTGTTTCCAGAACTGCTCTACTACATAAATTATTTGAGCTCCTCCCTCCTCTTGGCCACCTCCAAAGTAATTATTATGATTAGCTTTATTAACCATCCATGGGAGGGGACAGCAATATAAAATACAGTATTAAAAACCATTTAAAACAACTTGCAATCAAAACCAGAGTGGGTCCTAAAAATATATACCGGTACCTTAAAAGTCAAAGGCCAAATGTAAAGAGGTATATCTGTGGCATATGATGGAAGCTGTACTATGAAGGAGCCAGACACACTTTTGCAGGCAGAGCCTACTTCTATAAGCTGCCCAGAGTGGCTGGGGAAACCCATCCAGATGGGCAGGGCATAAATAAATAAATAAAATTATCATCCACCCATTCAAAACAGCTGAGGGCAGAGGAACTACCAAGAAGGCCACTTATGCTAATCTTAACACCCAAGAGAGTATGTAGGGAAGGAAGCAGTCTTTCAGACACTTGAGGCCTAAATCATTTAGGACTTTAAACACTAGAGTTAGCACCTTGAATTGGGCCCAGGATCAAACTGGCAGCCAATACAGCTGTTTTAAAATGAAGATTGTGTGAGTTTTAAAGAAAACCCAGCCAGTAATCTGGTCACTGCATCAGGGATGAGCTGAGTTTTCTGAGTCATTTTCATGGGCCAGTTCCACATCGGGTACATTGCAATAATCCCATCTGGAAGTTACCAAGGCATGGAGTACTGTGGCCAAGTCATATCCGTTCAAAAGGGGTCAGAACTGGTGAACCAGTAGGAGCTGGGGTGGGTGGGAAGCACTCCTAGTCACCAAGGGCACCTGAGCCTCAAGTGACAAGGCTGAATCAAGAATCACACCCAAGTTATGGGCCTGATCCTTCCAGGGGTGTGCAACCCCATCTAGGACATGCTATCTCCCCACTTCCTAGATATGAGAATTTGTGACACCTAACACCCCTGTCTTTTCAGGATTCAGCTTCAAATTACTGCCTCACATCTAGTTCATTGCCATCTCCAGACACTGGTCTAACATATCGGCCGCCTCTCTTGATTCAGATAGAGCAGTGATATAGAGATGGGTTTCACCCACATATTGATGGCATTATACTCCAAATCTCCTGATAACAGCTACCAGCTTCATATATATATTTCTATTAAATAGCATGGGAAACAAGATGGAACCCTGCAGGAAACAACAGGACCACTCCCATGGTGCTGAACAATAGCCTCCCATAACTACTTTCTGGACATGATCCAGGAGGTACCACCAAAGTACAATGCTGCCAAGCCCCCACTTCTCTGAGACACCCAACAGTATCAAAAACTACCAAGAGATCAAGGAGAAAAAGCAGAGTCACACTCCCCCCCCCTGTTTCCTGACAAATGTAATCAATCAGGGAAAGCAACCAGGGCAATTTCAGTACCATGGCTAGACCTGAAGACGGACTATAATGGATACGAGTAATCACTGTCTCCCAAACATGCCTGAAGCTGTACTTCTTTAAGGGAACTCAGTACCACTCTGGATGCCTCCATTAGACTTGATCTAACTGTGGCATCCAACTCTGTCCAAATCCAAGTGATTTTGTCCCTGAAGTGCCTCGCAAAGATGTCACAAGTGGCCTCCGAGCAAAACTCTCTTAACCAGATGACAAAAGCCCATTCACCACTTGGAAAAGCTCTGCTGGATGACGACTTGAGAATGCAATGGTGGCAGAAAAATAACCCTCCTCCGTCATTGGGAAATATTTCGCCTGACAGAAGGGATATTTTAAAGAATGCAGTAGATTGCACTGAAACAACAAATGCCATGGGGACCATAAAAATCTTGAAGTAGAGATCAGAAAACATCAAATGACTACATATACATAGATGGTTGTTGCCTTTCATCTCTAGACATCTTTATGTAAAAGGGGGGAGGGAAGGTTTGCTCTGGTTTATTTTGTTAAAAGGCAAAGTTAAAAGGCACCTAGATCTGATCAATATAAAGAAATAATATGTTGTGAGCTGATGCCTATTAAATAAGATGAATACGTTTGGATCAGGATGAGGTTGCAATTTACAAACATATTTTCATACATGACTATTTGGTGTAGCTTCTGCAATGTTTTAAAAGCTCATTTTACTTATATTTAGAATCTTCATCAAAACATAAAATTAGATGTTCTAAGTTAGAGAATTCCAGCATTTTTAAGTCCAATAACCTGCCAGCAAATGGGACAAGCATTCTGTCCAGACCAGTAAATGGCATCTGGTTTCCATCTAGGATCTGATAATCCTAATATTTTGTTCACCTGCTTGCTGTGAGATGCAGCTGGTGCTAGAATGGCTACCCAAAAATTATTTGCAGAATACCCACAATAGTTGCATTGCTCTATCGGTTATCCAACACAAGTCCTTCAGCATCCCTTGATAGGCTTTCTCCCTTATGAGAGAACACAACCCACTCTTTTCTGCATTTATGGATTCTCAACAGCCACTGCACATAAATAGAACAATCAAAGTGATCTGAAACCAAAGTTGGGAGCTCTCCCAATATTGTTTTTACATATAAAGTTCATATTGCATGCAGCTTGCCCTGCATTTTCCCAAACAGGTGCCCATTTTGATGGTATTGATTATATGTCATAGCATAGTCTTTTGTGCTCAGATGCACGTGGCCAGCAAAATACAAGGGTCACAGAAGGGATTCAGCAGGGGAATGACTTGCAACATAGGGAATGTGTGCTGGGACCAATTTATGTCCCTCATTCATGACATGCATCGTAGGCACAGATGACCTAACACCAGGTTCACCTGAGGCACAATGATACTGTATCACGAACCAGTAGGGGATGTTGGATAAAGCAGGGGAAGCTAGAATGAGCTGAACTGCAACAATATTTTCCCAGAATGTAGATAATTCTGGCAGCAAACTACCTACAAACCACCTTAGTACTCGCTCCTTCTTGGGTAAATATGACAGAAAGAAACAGTAGCTGAAAAAGTCACTTATGACTTCCATACTGCTCACAAACATCAGAAATGTCAAGGATATCTTTGTAATGGCACACCTTGCGAATGTGAATAGATTACTTGGGCTGGGGGAATGCCACTTTGTGTATGCAGAAACTGCTGCATATGACATTCAGTTTTGTTGGCTTAAAAGAGATTTCATTGTTGAATGTGGTCACGTTTTAGTCAGCGAACCAATGATCAATGTTGAATTTAAATCTGGGTTTAAATCCAAGTCCTGCTGCTTTGTAACTGGGCAGCATTAGGCAAGTCAGTTCCGATCTATAAGTTGGAAATAGTAACAAGCAATCTATAGGAGTGCATTTTATAATGCTTTATATATTACCTTGCATAATTATCACACAATAGAATTTGATGCATGTTTAATCAGAAGGAAGTACCACTGTGTTCAGTGGCGCTGCCTCCTAGTAAAGCATGCAAAGGATTGTCGCCATAGTGGGAAACAATATATTTTTTCTATCTTACCAGCAGTAGTCCAGCAGGTGTGGAGGGAGCACTGGGATGTATATGTGTTGCCAGTACATGGGATATAGCAATGCAGATGACCCATGAATGCAAGCAGTTAACTACAAGTAAAAACAAAACACAGAGCTGAGAACAAAGTAACAAATTCCTGATTTTAATTTAAACATCAAGAAAAGAAATTCGCAAGGCAGAATACATTTTACCAAGAACTGAGATGTATTTTACCAAGAACTGAGATGTATCTAAAACATCTGGATGAATGTCATATGAATATAAACAATATAAAGGCAACACCACAATTAGTCACATTCTCATACAGAAAGGCATAGAGAAACAGTTGTGTTCTCATTTCAAAATGAGCAGATTCAGATTTGCACGCCTTCCCCAAACAATTATTTTTCTTCAAATGTGAGTCTACAGGAACAATACTGCCACAGAAAGTGACAAAGGCAACTAGTTCTGCTGCCCTCCCATACTCAGGTACTATTCAGACTGTGATCACAGCAGAGGATGTTTTGTTTTTAAATAATTTCCTCCTTGGGCTACTATCATTGCCCAGGATTATTAGACAGATATATCCAAAATCTCTGATGTGCACAAAAGTAGAAGACTGACTCTTACAGGAACACATAATGCAATAAACTCCCCATCCCCATCCCCATGAAAATTAAAGGTGACACCTGTAATTAGACTAAACAGAAAAAGGCCCCTGAAAAACTCAACTGCTACGGGCAAATATACTGGTAATAGAAAGTAGTTTTAAAAAAAGGCTAACGTTTTGTTTTCCCTACTTCATACAGTGGTACCTTGGTTCTCAAACTTAATCCATTCTGGAAGTCCATTCCAAAACCAAGGCGCACTTTCCCATAGAAAGTAATGCAAAATGGATTAATCCGTTCCAGAATTTTAGAAACAACCCCTAAAGCAGCAATTTAATATGAATTTTTACTGTCTAACGAGACCATTGATCCATAAAATGAAAGTAATAAACAATGTACTGCAGTCACACAATCAATCAATCAATCAGTAGCTGAACTGGGTTCCACACAGTCACAAAAACAAAAAGCCACAAAAACAAAAACTCAAAATAAATAGCAAAAACAGACAGACCTCAGCGTAACACTCAAAACGGAAGTGTGGCACTCAAAATGGAAGTGTAACACTCAAAACAGAGCACATTTGGCTTCCGAAAAAGGTTTGCAAACTGAAACACTTACTTTCAAGTTTTGCAGTGTTTGGATTCCAAGTTGTTTGAGTACCAAGGCGTTTGAGAACCAAGGTACCACTGTATTGCAGTGAGCTGAAAACAACTGTTTGGAGACCAATCCTATCTATACCAGTTTATTCCGGGGGTTACTCTCAGGTAGCTGTGCATAGGATGACAGTCTAAATCTATTTAGGGAATTTTTGCAGCATTCCCTTGTGATTAACTTTCCAGGAGCCACATGGCACCATGGTGGGTGTGGCCAAACTGAAAGTGGGCGTGGATAAATTGAAAGTGGGCGGGCCACCCCACACACTTTCATGCCACGTACATTTCTTCTCTTTCATATACACACACATCTGGTTTTCGCTCTAACTCAAGTCCTCCCCGGGCTCTAATTTGGCTTTAGAAAAGTCTCGTATGGAAACCAAGTATAAGTTTTTCCTGAGCCCAGTTCTTGGGGGGGGGTGTAGGGGTGACAGAGGTTAGAGTGAGAGACTAACTGTGATGCAGGGGAAAGGGGGGGTGGAGGGAACTTATTGCACAGAATTCACCTTCCCCTCCCCAGATGACATCTTGTCCAAAATTGGCGCCTGTGCCATATTTAGACTGGGAAGGGAGGAATTTCCTCTTGACACCAATGTGAAATCTTTTATTCAGTATATTGTTTTAAATGTCTGTTTGCTTTTGGGAGTGCAGTCCCATTATGTGTTTTACAAGCTGGTCTCCAACTGTAATAAATTATTATTATTATTATTTTATTATTATTATTATTATTATTATTATTATTATTATTATTATTATTATTCAGTGTTTTTATTCAGTATTTGTTTGCATGTATGCTTTTCCAGGGACCCAGGTGGCGCTGTGGGTTAAACCACAGATCCTAGGGCTGCTGATCAGAAGGTCGGCGGTTCGAATCCCTGCGACGGGGTGAGCTCCCATTGCTTGGTCCCAGCTCCTGCCCACATAGCAGTTCGAAAGCACGTCAAAGTGCAAGTAGATAAATAGGAACCGCTCTGGCGGGAAGGTAAACGGCGTTTCCGTGTGCTGCTCTGGTTCGCCAGAAGCGGCTTAGTCATACTGGCCACATGACCCGGAAGCTGTACGCCGGCTCTCAGCCTATAGAGCGAGATGAGCGCCACAACCCCAGAGTCGGACATGACTGGACCTAATGGTCAGGGGTCCCTTTACCTTTACCTTTATGCTTTTCCAACATGGATTATGGAACACATAGAAAGGTGATGTGTTAAGGGAAATGCCTGTCTTTTTGCTTACTAAACACTACATGCCAAACTGGGGAGGCCACCATATGCAGCTCTGGACATTAGTGTGTGCTCGTTTTAATCGGAAAGCACTTTTCCAATTTTGCCACACCAAATCTTGCAAAGTAAAGAAAACAATTGACATTGAGATGGCTCAAGCCAAGAGAAAAGGAAGCATGTTCTTCATGCAAAAGCCCCATGTTCAATCCTTGGCATTTCTGGGTAGGGCTGGGAAAGAAGACCTCCGTCTGAAACCCTGGAGAGCAGCTGCCAGTGTTGACAATGCCGGACAAGATGGACCAGTGGTCTGACTCAATATAATGGAAAATGGGAAGAGCAGCACAGGAGATCTGAATAAAAGCTTAGTGTGCCAAGGGTGAGGCAATCCTAATATGCTTCGCTACAGCAACATGAGACGGGGTGGCGGCACTAAAATGGCAAGAAGGCAGAACAAAGCTGGCACCATTTACAGAACAACTTTCTGAATAAACGCCCAAACGGCATCTTGTTTGATGAAAGCCGGGATCATGCTTCTCTGTAATGAGGTGTTAATCTCTGCTAACAATTGTCTCAAGAGCCCAGTCTGCTGTACAATTCACAAAGGGTACAAACAACCCTCCTTCTGCATAGTATCCAGTTTGGGGCCTTCTCATATTGTTAGCACCATTTGAAATACGAGAGAGATTAACACGAATATGCTTCTTTGGACAAGCCCTTTCCATTGTTAAAGAGAGCTAGAGTGATTTCATATGAATGAGATATTCCTTTCCAGCAGATACGGCAAGGGCAGATACAGCAAGCTGAATATAACCCATTGCATTGCTTTGTTATTTTTAGACTCTGCCAATCTACTATACATTTCCTGCTGCTATAACAGAAGATTGCTTAACTCATTGTATACTTCTGACCAAGGAAACCATTGTGGGACTGCAATAAAACAAGAGGTCTTCTTTTTATTAGATCTTAAATTTATGTAGGGGTTGAACATTCTCTGTCCAAGAGGGGACCTCTTAGAAGATGCATGTCACAGGACCCATTCTGACAACATCACCGTGCAACTGCACAGGTTTTAAAACATAGTTCCACTGGAGAGAGGAGCCACTTCTGTGGATTCCTTCCTTGTGGTCCAGGGATTCTGCCACCATGCCAATGGCAGCAAGGAAGAGCCATGCTGTGGCGTCTCCTACATTGCTAACATGAAAATTAGGCTCCCCCAAAGTAAAGAACAGCAGTCCAGTTAAATAAAAGGGAAAGAAGCAGAGCCATCTAGGCCCACAAAGGAAAATGGCTGGTGGAAATCAAGGCTCGGCTCTCCCATGGGTCCTGGAAAAGGGGTGTGGCACCAGCCACCTGGACGGCACTGCCTGGGAGTGGTCAGGGGAGCTCAAATGCTTCTGACAGCTGTTCATACCTCATGCTCTAAGGGGCTTTTGCACAGAGATCCTCTATGAACAGACTGAGCGAACCTAGGGTATTTCAGAGAAGGATGCTTGCATTTCAGAATCATTCTACCATTTGAGTTATAAATTTCTATCATTTAAAAAAAAAGGGGGAAGAGACCAGTGGGGAAAGAAAATGCTTTAAAAATAATAATAAGCCACACACAAAAACAACAAGAAACAACAGTTTTGTGCAGCCCTGTTTGCTCTTCGCTCGGATTAATCTAACTGGATTAAATATGGAAAAGAAGAGGGGTCTGAAAGCTCCTGAGGGATATCATTAGGGCAAATTGCCAAAGAATGAAACATGAGCCAGCCAAGGGAGGCTGGAAGATGCAGTAAATACCAAGGGACTTGAATGTTCGACAGTTGGAGCTTCAGTAATGTGTGAACTGCGGGTTACAGACTCTGTTCACTGACACATAGAATGTCACTATTGACCACCGAACTGCCCAAGCTTGACAGCTATACTACAGGCAGCCAAAGATGTCCTAATTCCACTGTTAAGCTGCCCATTTCTGATTAAATTTTGCTTCCTACTTCTAAGCCAAACAGCTGCAATTTTACAGAGTTGTGTTTCTTTCCCCTTTGTTACTTAAGATAAGTGCCATTTTAATTACTGTTTTCTTGCTAGAGATAATTTAGTGTTTCAGCAAATGAATAGCTTGCCTTCTTCCTTAATGTTTATTCCACTGGCTGCATTTCCAATTACCTTCCTAAATAATTCCTGTAATCCTCATGATGCTCTATCATCATGAAGAAATGCTTTTTTTCAGGTAATCTTTACAAAGAAACAAATTGGGAATTTAAATATTAAAACTTTCACTAACTATAATCCAAAGAACCAAGCATGTGGCATAAGTCTTCACACCCAATATTTCTGGACTGTTTCCATAAGGAAGCCAATACTTATCAATATGTATCTCTGAGTTCAGCTTCTATTTCCCTTCCTGGTCTTCTCCTGGCCATTTTCTGCTTCAGTACTCAACTATTCTCTAACTCTTTTCAGTGTTCCAGCTTGCTTAAAAGTGTTTCAGTCTTTTTTTCTTTCTTGCAGCTGTTCAGCCCCAGCTCCTCGACTTCTCAAATCTGTAACTTCACAACTTTTCTTTTCTTCAACTAACAACATTCTCCAACTCAATTTATCTCTCAATACTATATTTGCACCAGTTCATCACCATGCAGCTCCCATTGAAGAATTTGTAGCACTGCATCGTGAGCCTGGATTTGCATGGATTCAGGATGGGGTAGAGGAGCGTAAGAGAAGACAGATTGCAGAACAACAATAACCGTAACATGGGAGCAGAAAGGGTAGGACGCTGAGATAGGAAAATTTGATGTTTAAAAACAATGGAAGAGGGTTTTTTACTGGAAGATTTTATTACAGCTTTTTCATGATACAATAAATAAAAGAAACTAATCTAAATAAAAAACAAAAAAGAGAAAGAGAAAAGGACTGAATAGACTGGGAAGAGAGGAAGACTAAAGGGTTGTTGTCTTCAAAAAAAGTTTTTTAAAAGCAAAAATAGTGGAGAATTGTACAACAGAGAAGCCAACACAAAAAGCTAACACAACCAAGCCTTTCTCAATTCCCTTAACGCTGTACTCAAATATTATTTTAAACCACCACTTTTTCACTCTCAATGTTTCCCCCGCTCACTCTACTCAAACAAGTTGTTTAACACTGCCACTTTTTTCCTCTCAGTGTTAATCCATACCTCCTTTATTCAAATTTCTCCCATTCTTCAGTGTGAGAAATAAATATGCCCCCAAATATTATTTCACTCTTGGTATCATGTGTTGTCTTCTACATGAAGTTTCAGATTCAATATAGTAAATTAAAGCAGGTGTTTTATTAACAAGCAAACACCTATGTATGTACAACATCCATCACTTAATCCTCTATAACTGACCAAGCTGTCAGGTTTGCTCTTAAGATTTGATTCATCTTAAAGATCTAGTTAACAGATCCTCTGAAGACGAGGGCTGCAGAATAGAAGAGAGGAGGAGGCATGGAAACGGGGTGCTCTGTGTGCAAGTGGTAGTTGAGAAAAGGAGCAATAAAAAAGAGGGTTAATGTGAAAATGGAGGAGTCCAAAGGAGTGGTTGCCAAAAGGAAGTAGTAGAAGACATGGGAATGGGGGATGAATATGATTAAGCCAATGTAATAAGAACATTTCAGGAAATGTTTAATGTATTTTGATATTTGTTGGAAGCCGCCCAGAGTGGCTGGGGAGACCCGGCCAGATGGGCAGGGTACAAATAATAAATTATTATTATTATTATTATTATTATTATTATTATTATTATTATTATTATTTTGATGGGGTCCTGCACCAAATGCAAATGATAAGAATATATGATGGAATTGTGACAGCATTAAGGATTATTGGAATGCTGTTCTGGCTATTATTAGAAGCAAATTATCATTCAGAACAACACTAAAACTACTTAAGTTTCTCTTAACTACATAGACCATGTAGCTCAAATAACAATGGTTAATCTAGCAGCAGCAGCAAGAACTGAAGTGACCAGTAGGTGAGGAAATGCTGCAAAACCAAGTATAGTCGACTAGTTGGGATGTTTTATTATTTCTTATTATTATTTGAGGTGTTTTGTTTATGGATAAAGGTTACACAGCTAATAAGATATCGAAAAAGAACAGATAAGTAATATTAAAACTTACTATGAAAACTGCAATTATTTATCAATTTTTGGAATGCACCGTTTGAAACATTATCCATTAGGTGGATTGTTTATTGCTAGATTATATTTAAAGGAGTCATGCTCACCTAATTTTTTAAAAACATTATATTAATTTTTTCATTTTTCATTTTCCATAGGATTACCTGTCTTACAGGAAAAACAACTAAGAGTTTTGCAGAAGCTTAAACACTTTCATAGAATCCTAGAATTGTAGAGTTGGAGGGTACCCTGAGGGTCATCTAGTCCAACCCCCTGCAATGCAGGAATCTCAACACGCCCCCCCCCCATCCAATTTGAAACTGTAATCACACCCTGCTTAGCTTTGCAAATGTCCTAGCAGTTTTATTGCTTCGCCACTAGAAGGACGTTTGCTTTTTTATGACATTTATTTAAGACATTTTTATGTCATCCGAAAGTTCTTTGGATGCACTAAAATAAATTAAATAAAAAAGTGAAAGACAAAATAAAACATAGAAACACTTAAGGGGGAAGAAAGGGTGACACCCTACGCACTTTTAAAATGTGTTTTTTTGTGGTGGGGGGCTACTGGGTTGTTTTTTATTTTCATTATGTATTTTGTGGTTTTATATCTTGATTTTATTCTGTGAACCGCCCTGAGATCCCTGGGTATAGGGCAGTATATAAATTCAATAAATAATAAGAAGAAACCCACGTAAACAAAAATAAAATTTGCTGCTGCTCCCAAATTAAAAACAGAAGCCTAGGTTATTTTAGTTATTTAAAAGGCTTAGATGAATAGGAAGGTGTTCAACTGGCACTGGGTAGAGTGGAGGCAACAAAGATGGTATCAGGCAAGCCACCCAGGGAATTCTGTTGCATAAGATGGCTATGGGTCTACTGAAAAGGCCCTCTTTCTGGTGGTTACTGATCTCACTTTATTCAGCAGGGGTACTTGGAGCAGGGACTCTCAAAGAAGATCTTAAGTTTGGGTAGTCAGCACTTTAAATTGGGCCCAGAAACAGACTGGGAGCCAATGCTACTGACAAATATTGTCAAAATTGCCTAGTCAAAGAGAATTAACCAATTTATTGCTCTTGGGTATCCCGCCGTAAGAGTTGGAAACACACTCTATTGTGTAGGAAGTTGGCATCATTGGAGAGAATCTGGATTCCCAAAGGTCAGTGAGCATTTAGCAGGAGAGATGGTAAAACTCATCTATACCAAAGCTGTGGATTTGCTGCAACATGGCAAAGAGCAGAACAGAGCCATCAGGAGAATCATGAAGCCAGGCTGTGCGCTGTAGTGGCTTACAGGTGTACATAAAGAACACCCTTCCTTCAACAGATTATTCTGAAGTTTGTTCAAGGCTTTAGCAGAGTGTATTATGCTACATCTTTTTGTGACTCGAAACTCATGTTGAGACTATCCAAGCATCCATGTTCCGCTCCCTGGTCCATACATGTATAGGTTCTATGTACTGGCGGCAAAAATAAGTGATTTATGCTATGCTACATCTAATACAATATACATGCACATACTTTGACATATGCAAAATATAAATGTATAGTTCCTAGAAGAACTAGGGCAGAAGCAATGTGGTTTAAATGTATTGTGTATACATGACTTAAGAGTCACTCTAAAGCCTAACTATTTTTTGTGACTATTGTGACCTATCACGAGAACCTACTGTGTCAGGTACTTGTTTTTAGAAATTTGACTCCAACTACCAGTTTTGTTTAAAGAGCGATTAATGTTCAAGATTCAAGCACTGAATAAAAAGCTTCACATTGCTCCAAATTATTATTTTTTTAATATTTCTACAGCTGCTTTAGACACGTGAGATTTTGAGATCTATCCTGCAAAACAAATACACTCTCAAAGGTATCATCAGATTTTTGAAAAGATTTCAGTGCAGCTTCAAAAAGCAAGTTGCTCAATGTAATACATCCTGCACTTCATCTTCATTCCTAATATAAAATATTTAAGTTTGTGTGTGTGGACAAAAAACAACCACCACCTTATTCTCTTTAAAGAACCAGGAACACAAACACTGAATGAGTTTAACAGAGTTGAAAATAGACCATTTCCTTGGCAAAAGCAATTGTTTTGAAACTTTCTGGAACTGAGTTGAGATCTACAATGTTGGTGGGAGGGGGGACCACCCTAAGAACAAGCATGCCTGGAAATGACTGCCTGCTAGATATCAAATGGGGGGGGGAATGGTACTGAGAAAAACAGACCTTTGGGAACCAATCTTATTGCAAAGCACAAGGGCTGCCGCTGCTGATATTATTATAATTGTCTAAAGCATTTGATGTCATTGTTCAGTGCATTCTGCAACGCTGTCAGGTTTTGACTGGGAATGTTTTCGTCTGATTCCACCGTTACCTGACAAGACATTATACTGCAGTCTAATGCTAGAGATATGTGTGGTTTGATGTTGCACTCACAGTGGGTTACCACCAAAGCAGTTTCACCGAGCTGCAACCCTAAAGGGACACCTGAGGAGGAAGAGAATTCTCATTTCTGGCAGAGATGAAGCAGTGCATAGAAAGATGATATGTAGGGAGCCAACATGATGGGTTGGTGAATGTGGGACCTGTGCAGATACCTGATCTTCCCATGAGATTTAGTTTGGAGGTACAGATGAGATGGAATAGAATTTCACAAAGTTTGAGAAACACCAATTTGAGATCCAAGTAATATAACAATACTTTAAGTTGGGGGTACGTACAAGAATGTTTAGGGGAAATGGTCCTGATTTCAAAATACTCGAGAATATAAATTATTATGCTCAAGTACTCTCAGCAATTTTGTACAATCATATAGAACAGGTGTGAGGACTCCCTTGCCCAGTCTTAGTCTGCCAGTGGGCTCAAATTTGGCCCTTGAGGCCGTTTTTTAAAAAAACCACGCCCACCTGCCAATCAACTGATGTCATTCTGATGGAGGTGATGCCACCTGATGGGTGGGGGTTGATTCTGCTGGGAACTAGCGCATGCAGTCAAACTGAGCATGATTTAACCACACTCATTAGCCAGAGGTCCACAGAAAAGCACAAGGCTATTTGAAAGCACTTTTGCAAGCAGCTGGGTACTGATCTTTAAACCTCTGAAAACTGGAGATTCAAACAGCAATGCATAACTGTTTGCATAAGGACTTTCGAACAACCTCCCACTGCACTTTGAAGTGCTTCCAGTGGAAATTTTAAAGCACAGCATCAGCTGATGTCACTAGGATATTGAAAGGTGGGCAAGCTCTCTAGGGGTGGGGAGAGAAGGGTTCAGCCCACAAGATACAGAATATGGGAAAAATTTATAATGTTGACACATGAAGTCCAGGATTTCAAAAACTAAATTCAAGAAAATCACCTGACATCTAAGCAACTCTGAGATCATGTCCAGAAATGATAAACTATAATTTTGCATATATGAAAAGGCCTAGGCTACTTCCGGGCTTGTCTGTTCCACTCCCCCCTTTTCCTACTGTGTCAATAAGAGGATTTCTCAAGTTTCGCATGTCATCTGAACTGCGAACTGTGGTTAACATTAACTATTTATAATTTAAGCAGGTTGGCTTCAGAAACCACAGCTTGACGTTGGTTTAGTTTAATCTAGCAATAACAGATCACAGTTTAGGTGACATGGTAAGCCATGCCAGCTACAAGCAGAACCTTAGTCATGTTAACTACTGTTAGTTAGCCCAGACAATATGACAAAGTTTGACTAAAAGCAGAAGCTTCCAAATCCCTGTCACCCCGTGGGGGTAGGAGGGAGAACGATGCCTTGGAAGGAGGTTTGTGCTTTCACATCCTGCTTTACCATAGTTTTGTGAGATATCCACATGCCCTTAGAGAAAGATCCTGATGATAAAGTAATCTGCAAGCACTTAAATATATTTCTTGCATTTGATAGACTACTTACTGTATTGCTCAAAATCAATTGTACGTCTTCCTTATTCATGCAAACCCATCTACTTGATTTGCAAAACACCTATTATTCTACCTAAAACAAGATGTTCACACCTTTGCTTAATTCAGGAAACTTTGACAAAGTTGCTTTTAAAGCAAAGTAATTGTGTCTGCCTAATTCTGGAAACTGTCAAAACACCGCCGGCTGGATTATGAAGCTTATGAGAATGCTTAAAAATAACTCTTTCTAATTAATGAAGTGACCAGAGGAATGGCTTAATTCCTTAGCTAGTAAATAGGTTCCATGCTAATATCATGACTAAACAAGGTTATCCTTCCTGAATAGATTTAACAATCTCAAAAATGTGTAACATTTACAATGTAACATTTGTATTTGACTGAACTACTAATATGCCATACAGTTAAATCTCCAAATACTCTTTATTGACTTTCTTAATTTTGTTTTGTGGGGGTTCTACTGGCGCAACAGGGCTTCCCTTTCTCTCCCCCCCCCCCATCCCAATGTGTGCTGAAAATCACTTCCAGGGGTAACCCATTCTGAGGGTGTGCAGGGTGCTGGAGGGGACAGGAGACGAAATTCTGCTGTGAACACTGAAATCCATTGTGCCAGCAAAATTGCAGAGTTGAATATGGCCTACTGTTTTAGTGACTTTTAGTATCTGATTTCTGAAATAATTGCTACTGTGACATTCTCACCACCACATTTTGATCCCAAATGCCTGAACAATTTTATCCCTTTATATTCCCATCCTAACCATCTTGTTCATATTATGTTCTTCACTACAATTTGTCTTTCTTGAGCTGACTATCCCTGCTGTGTATGTTAGACTGCATGTCCCTTGAACTGGGGAATGTCATACCTGTTCATTGTAAAGTGAACATAAATAGTTCTAGATAAAGAAAAGCAAATTTAATTTTAAAAAATCTTGTTTCTTGCTTAAGCTATCTGTTCTCCAACTACATCCTCCCCTTAACTGATATGTTATTCTTCTCCCACTTATTTGACTACACTGAATATTTACATATCTGAATTTTATTTCTGTACAAAGGGGTTGCTGCAATGACACAATTTAAACTCTTTTGCAGGAGAGAAGAACACTTAAAAAATTGCTCCCGGGACTCTAGGAAGATGATATTTGGAACAGCATCTCAGTTAGAAGCAAACTGAAGACATGAACTTCTTTGCTTGTAGTTCAGTTAGTAACTGTAGTGGCTGATGGGGCTGGGCAGATTCTTCAACATCATCTTCTTTGGACTGGTCATGTTGTGCGGATGCCCGATTATCATCTTCTAAAGCAACTACTCTATTCCAAACTTAAAAATGGAAAGCGTAATGCTGGTGGTCAACAAAAGAGGTTTAAAGACTCTCTCAAGGGAAATCTAAATTTTTTTTAGTATAAACACCAACAACTGGGAAACACTGGCCTGCAAGCACTCCAATTGGAGAACAGCCTTTACCAAAGGTATCATGGACTTTGAAGACACTCCAACTCAGGACAAAGGGGAGAAACGTGCTAAGAGGAAGGCACGTTTGGCAAACCCTCACCGTGATCAACTCCTGCCCAGAAACCTATGTCCCCACTGTGGAAGGACGTGTGGATCCAGAATTGGCCTCCACAGTCACTTACGGACTCACTGTTAAGACCGTTTCATGGAAGACAATCTTACTTGGCTATGAGTAATCGCCAAAGAATAATAATTATTATCTTTTCTGATCTTTTACTGAGGGAATAAGTTGGACGTCTGTCCAGATCTTCCAGTGCCGTGGCTTTCTTGTGTCTCTGACACTAAATCTTAAACTCTTACGTACAGAATTTCTGATCCAAGATTCATGCCAGATTGAAACAAATGGAATGAACAATTCAATGGGATGAGGAGAAATAGGACAGTTAAAATTTGCACGCATAACATTTCTGGCTTCTGTACTACAGTGGAAAAATAAATGACAAGTGTGCTGCAAATAACTTATGGAACCACGAGCAAAATTTGAATTCTGCTGTGTTGGAAAAGTAAGATGCATATCCCACACATGACTGAATGGAACTACTCTGGGGAGTTTGTGATTTAGTAAAGCTGTTTAGATCATACTCTCATCTGACCTTATAATGTGAAGACAATTCATGCAAATTGCAGATTTGTATTGGATTTTTGCATTGGATACTTGTCTTAAGACAGGAGTACAGTAACGCAAAGTTCAGAACCTGCCCTCTTCCTCCCCATTATTCCTCTTCCACACCCACTGCACAGAATGCTTTTTAAGTCTCTCTGTTGTGTGTGTGTTACACACTACTTCTGAATTGGGAGTGTGGATCTGAAACACATTTTTAGATCTCCAACAGTCAAAATAGCAGGTTCTAGATCTGAAATATTTCATAATATATGCAGACCTCTGAAGACTGCTCCTCATAATAATTTTGAGACTCAAGATGAATGAACTCTTGGCAAGGCACACCCACATCTTATTCCCCACCAGTTGGACACAGGGGTAACTATGATGGAATTCATCTTATTAAACAGTAGATTTCAAGAAAGGGAAAATACACAGCAGGAAGAAACCATAATAAATAAAATCAAATTAAAAATCAAATAAATAAATGATGCAATGCAGCTAAATGGCTGGCTGACTGCAAAAACGTTGTATGCAGGTTCAGTTCAAAAGCTGATGTGATCCAGCGGAGTCATTAAAGTACAAGGAACTTTTCCAAGAATTTGTTATTTGAAATGGAATATGAACAATAATACTCCTTGCAGCCTGGTCCACAGCCAGACAATAAGTCAACCTTGGAAGTTTTTTTGAAGGCTTCCATTCCCATTAACAAAGAATACTGACGTAAGAAACAAGTTAGTAAAAATACCAAAAGGGTGGGGGGTAGTGCACTTTCTTTATATTGGTGCAGGAATATGCAAAATGGCACACACTAGTTTGCTCAGTAATCTCTTACTCATGATGCTTACACCAAACAGTCTTCAACTGTGTATCCATCTTGCTGAGTCCTAGAAGACCTGTTCCCTGCCTTGATGGCCTTTTCCCACCTGGCCAGGGAGGGCAGCACCCTGATTGACTCCAGCTACAAAAGCTGCTGGCTCTTGGGTTGCAGTATTGTTCAGGTGTTGTTACTGATGTTAATTTTCTGTATCTTTATTTTTAATATCTTGATTTATTGGGTACTTTGTGATATGTGTTATTTATTGTTTATGACTTTTGCGACGTTTGCAATTGTGTAAATCTTGTCATGTTGTAGGATGCAGGTGGCGCTGTGGGTTAAACCACAGAGCCTAGGGCTTGCCGATCGGAAGGTCGGCGGTTCAAATCCCCGCGACGGGGTGAGCTCTGTTACTCGGTCCCTGCTCCTGCCAACCTAGCAGTTTGAAAGCACGAAGTGCAAGTAGATAAATAGGTACCGGTCTGGCGGGAAGGTAAACGGCGTTTCCGTGCGCTGCTCTGGCTCACCAGAAGCAGCTTAGTCATGCTAGTCACATGACCTGGAAGCTGTACGCTGGCTCCCTCGGCCAGTAAAGCGAGATGAGCGCCGCAAACCCAGAGTTGTCTGCGACTAGACTTAACGGTCAGGGGTCCCTTTACCCTTTACCTTTTGTCATGTTGTAAGCTGCCTCAAGCACGGTTTTAGCTATTTAAAGGTGGCATGCAAATAAAAGGATGATGGAGATGTGTACTTCCTGGCTCTTACATGAGGATGTAATGTGCAATCTAGCTCTATGTTGACTTGGAAAGGATTCCTACAATGGCTCTTGCAATTTTTCAAGCCACCCAATTAGTAGGAACGCTGATAGAAAGATCACTGTAGTTGTGAACAAGCTGGGTCAAAGGTTAACTTATCCACAATGATGCATTTCCAGGGAAAGGTGAAATAGGGATTACTAGGGCTTTTTTGTGACAGTATTCACTGGTACAGAGTACTGACACCTCTTTTTTTTGTACCCACCGCACTTTTATGAAGATATGAGTAGTGGAACTTCATTTTTTAAAACCAAAAAAAGGACTCGGAGTTCCTTTACTCGTAGCCTCTTTGGGCCTCGTTGAGAGTAAAATGCCTACATGAGCCTTGTCCTGTGTATAGGCCAGTAATATATATTATGAGAACCAAGAGTTCCTTTTATCTGCTTTAACTTACTTGTCAGCAAGCTAATCCAGCTACTTTTCAGGTGAGGAAAATAAATACCTTGGCAACTATAAACAATAAACTGCTGCAGAGTACAATGCAACACATTCTAAAAGAAAATGGTAGTGTTCCTTTTGAAAGCAGCAGAAGGAAACCATCTGTTCAAAGTCTAAATATTTAATTTATGCTCACTTTTTTAAAACAAAAAAAATGCTGCAAAATAAGGTGGCAACCATCTATAAAGCAAACAACAACATATTTAAATAAGTGCATAAATATTTTAAATTACCTCAGCAGGTAAGACTCAAAATACACTTTAGGGGCTTTAGAATAGATTTCCTTGAAGACCAGCAAGCACTTTTTAACAGGACCCCATCTTCAGAAATTACTTTTGAATGACACAAGCAAACGCTTGGATGGCACTCCATTAAATTCAGAACACCACAGTCCTATGACACTGAGGCACATATAAAGGAAGTCTCAACGATTCAAAACAATGATGCTAAATATTGTAATCCTTTCTGTGTAGGGTGTTTTGTTTTTGTTTTTTTGTATTTACAATTTTTATTGTTGTATAATGTGCAACCTGCCTATGTAGAATGTCCATTCATCATTGCCGCATGTTCCTGGCAGGGCGAGAAACATTTCATGCAGCTGCACAGTACACAGTCCCTTAGAAATCCATTGTATCATCTTGGTAATAGCAGTGTATTGGTGACTGAGCATGGGATATTTAAAATGTGTTTACAGTTAAAATCGGAATTGTTTATACTGAGGAAGTAAGTGTAAATCAAACCCTGGTCCTTTATCCATTAGTGAAATGGGCAATTTGTGGGTGATGAACTGCATGCGGCCTGCGGGCCCTTATATTTTGATCTCAGCATGTATTCCATTTTTATTGCGCATGACCTGGTAGTATTTATTTTTAACAACTCAGGCTACACTAGCAAAAAAATCTCCAATCTATGAAGAAGCTATGTACAAATATGGGGTTAATGAATGTGCGAGACACAATCACATACCCAATGGCCCCACTCTCAAACTCTACACATCGGTCACCCCTGCACAGAAGAGCCAAGCAATGTGTGGTCAGAACGGAATGGACAGGCACAATCCTATTCTGCCCCTTCCCATGTACTGACTGCCCCTACATTTAGTCTTCTATCCAGGCCTCTCCTCTACCGGCATCACACAAATTGGACTGGGCACAAAGTCTGGAGAATCTTCAGGTCAGAGTACTATTTAGAAAGGAAAGATGGTTCACCAGGGGTGCCAACTTGAATAAAACATTGGGGGGGCAGGTAAGCCCTGCCCCACACGATCGATTACAAGATGTGGCACACACACGCCATTTGAATGGTAATGCCCATTAACTGAGTGGGGCAATCCTCTCAAATATTTTAGGGAGGACGAATGGATCTCAGCCCCTAGGAGTTGGCAGTGCCGGATTAAATCTCGTGGAGGTCCCTAGGCAGTCGAAATCTTGGGAGCTGCCCTCACATTGAACTAAAAAAGCTTGATTGTAATTTTGATGCGTTGTAGTGGGGGCCCTAAAAAGTGTGGGGCCCATAGACTGGTGCCTAATCTACCTATTTGGTAGTCTGCCACTGGGAGTTGTGGGGAACAAAAGTCACTTATCCCTGTTTTTCAGCATTCAGTTGAGTTTTTAAAGCATTAAAAGTCAGCATTTTGCTGGGAAAAAATCAGATGCAAGTGAGTTTCAATGACTCCTCACAAAGAATCATTCAAAACAAGGGTGGTATCAGCATGAGGATACTCTATGAATCACTAGGACAAAGTACCACATTAGGAGATCCTTAGAATCAGCTGGAAGACGAGCATGATGAAGTACAATGCAATTATGGCAAACCAAGAGCGCTTTGCGTGCCCAAGCATCTGGTCAGTTGTTCTGCTGCCTTCAAGTGTTTTAAAGTCCCTCGGCAGCTATAAATAAAACCCCAAGTTTTGGAAGGGAATTGGAAGAAATATATATTATTTACACATATGGGCTAGTTAAGAGTTATGATGCACCATGATTTAGCCTAACCAAAGGCGCAATCATCACAGATCCACTGGGGATAAGGGCATGTTTGTTCTTCATGGAAGGCAAAGCAGTGAACATTTCAGTAACTGGGGTCCTCCAAAACAATTTTGAAATTGTTTTTAGCTCACCTCCCGATTCCTGTTTTGCAGAAATGAAAAACTCTCCTGGATTATGCAGCTGGAATGCAAGTACAGCTCTTACAACATTATCAGTCCAGCATTAGCTGAAACAAATATTTTTTATTTATTTTTTATTTATTTTTTTTAAAAAGAGGAGGGAAGAGAGACAACATTTCAACATCTGCATTAAAGTATTTCCACCTGCTTCTATAGCAGAGGCCACAAAACAGGCACACACTACTTAACATATTACTGACAGAATGATGAGAAAGCTCCTGTCAGGCACGGGCCAGCCGGGTGTTGGAGACAAAATGCACAGCCCCAGCTGACTAGTTAGAGAAAGTCTGGAGAGGTACAATTATAGAGGCATATGACAAGCCTTCATGCTTGACTGACTTGAGAACCGATGACATGGCATTAAACAGCAATCCTTCCTACCCAGCGGTCACAAAACAGCAATAAGTCAACTGATGCACCGTTGTAAAATCATGATTTATTCCTTTGCTTTGAATACACAAGACTACAGCACGATGTTCTGGTAGACTACCACTGCCGGTTCACTTGGGGCCCAAACATCCAGGGCTCGCCTGCCTGCAGCAGGCATAAAATCAATGTTCTAGCACTGGCTTCCTGGTTTCCACGCTAGCTTAATTCACACAGCAACTGCAATAAAAAAAGCTGCATTCAAGCTGCTATATTCTCATACCTTTTTAAAGTACTGAGTGCATGCAGGATGCACGTTTGAATGCATATTTTCATTTACAGGAAGATGGAAATAAAAGAGAATTGCAAGCCAGAAAAATAGATACAAAGTAAACGTTTTACCTATGCAAAAGGCAATCGTGTATTTATGTAAAAATGCATATATGTAAATAAAGAACCGATCATTATTTTGTTACACTTACTTCTTTCCCCCATTAAAATAGGTTGATCACTATATGCTGCACTCTCCAAAAACGGAACCCCCTTTTTCATTTCCATACATATCAGGATTAGTCCTTTAAAACCACAGGTTGAATGAAATGGCAAAGATGCTAAATCTTTTTTTAAAAAATAGTGGTTTAGAGATTCAGAGAATTTTCTATCCTCCACAAAACAAGAAGAGTAAGGAGAGCTTGAGAGAGAGCTTGAATTATGTCTTTTGTTATTGGTGCAACTGCCCTTAGATAGTGAACCGAAACAGAGCTGATAACTTGGAGGTGACATCACAACTCAGTCTGCATGAACTGTCATAAACACTTGGTATTAAGTTAACCTCAAAGATAAAAGGACAACTCCCTTAACAATAGAATGAATTTGATAACACTATTTTCAAAGGAAAAGGGGTTTATTCAGAAAGCAAAACTCCAATGCAGGAGTTACATTTTCACTGGGGATATATAGTCAAAATTTGCTTTATTTTATGCAAGTGATAACCATAAAAACAAAGGGTGGTATCCAACTAAAGTCTACTCAGGATAGATCCATTGAAATTAATGGATCTAAGTTAGTCATGTCCATTCATTACATGGATCTACACAGAGTATGACTCATGTTGGCTACAACCCATTAGAATCAGAGAATATGCAATACAAAAGACTAATTGAGGTGGCTTAGCTATTAATGCAAATATGAAACATAATGTTTAATACAGAAATATAAAAAGTGAATCAGAAGATAATATGGTTACCACCTTCCAAAGAAACCAAAGCACAGTTAATTACAAACTTCTTGGTTTCATTCCTCATGCCATAAAGGGGCTATGTGTGGGCAAAAGTTTCATTCCTATCCCATCTTAATAAGCCAATATTTCTTCCTCCAAACTTAGCCAAGATACTCCTCATGAGACCCTAAACTTAACTAATTTAATAAATTCTCTGACAGACACCTGGTAGAAGTGCAGAAATGCAAAATAGATAATCGGCATGCTACACACACTTTCAGTCTACGGTCTGTGTAGAAGAGTGCAAAATTAGGATATAATCCAGTTACTACTTTAAGTGGTAACTCTTAATGGGTCCTTGATGGGATACATGAACATTTGATAATACCCTACATTGATGCAGACAACAGTTCCATCCAGCTCAGTGTTTCCTACTCTTACTGAAAGGATCTCCAAGATAACAGGGGACTAATTTTTTATTATTATTTCTCTGAAGCGGAGATAAACCTGGAACGTCATGCATGCAGTCCATGTACTATGATACATGTAAAGGTAAAGGACTCCTGGGCGGTTAAGTCCAGTCAAATTCAACTATGGGGTGCAGGATCTCCGCTTTCAGGCTGAGGGAGCCAGCGTTTGCCCACAGACAGCTTTCCGGATCATGTGGTCAGCATGACTAAACCATTTCTGGCGCAACGGAACACACCGTGATGGAAGCCGGAGAGCACGGAAACACCATTTACAACACTCACCCCTTTGGAAAACAGTAACAGTGACTGGTGCGAAAAAATTCCATTGCAAAAATGCCACTACAGTATTTCTACAATGGTCAATAATTTCAACCACAAGTAGAAGTGCAATTTTAATACAGAGCCCTGCTACCTGAAATTCCTTAAATGTAGCTAACAAAGCTGTTGTCAGACTTTACTTCCCATAAGCTCCAGGCAGCACAGCCAATATTCAGGGATGACGGGGGTTATAGTCCAACAACATATGGAGGACACCACCAGCCTTAAAGGAAGGAGCCACAAAACAAACCTTGGACCTTTGGGAATGCCCAACTTTATGCATATTCAGAGGGTTGCATCCAATCAAGCTGCAGATTTTCACTCACACAATGAAACCTTCCCTTCTCTCATCTGCAGTCCCCCCCCCCCCAATCCCACACATGCACTGTCAAAATCTGCTCCAAGGGATTGGGAGGCCTTCGGAAGCAGATTGGGCAGAGGCAGGGAGAGCAGAGAAACGAAAAGTCCAATTGCAAAACCAGAACTGTGCTTGTACAGCATCAGATACCACCGAGAGGGTGGTTCTACTCTAATGGAAATCTGATTGCTATGATTGACATCCTATCCCCTTTTAAAATGTGGCTCTTTTGGGGGGGTGTTATTGGGTTGTTGTTTTCATTTTGATTAAACATATTGTGGTTTTTATGTTGATCTTTTCTGTGAACCGCCCTGAGACCTCCGGGTATAGGGTGGTATATAAATTACAACAACAACAACAACAACAACAACAACAACAACAACAACAACAACAACAACAACAATAATAATGTGCACCGACTCTACGCTTACTCTGCTCTGGTCATACTGCCAACTGATGAAATCCGTTTCAGTACAGTGGGCATTGTCTACATGACAGTTGCCCTGCATTAAGTTGTTCCTGCTGAAAAAGCAGCTATTGCTCAAATTGCACTTTAAGAAACTAAAGTCAAATCTGAACTGCAAGACTGACTGGTACAGGCACCCTTTACCATGTAAAGCATATTTACAAGTTCAAGAGGGGCACTTCTGCTTGTCCCTTGACACAGGTCCGAGCAGTTGTTGTTTTTTTGTTTGACTCACCACTTTCCCCTAGAAAACGCACACTTTCCCACGGAATCAGAACCAACAGAAATCCACGGAAAGCCCTGGATTAACAACTGGCGTACAAGCTTAACAAGTGAATGACAACTATAGTCAACAAATGGATGTTGGACTTCTTTGTATCTCTTGAAATGAAGAATGCTATTTATTCAGCACACTCTCATACCTGCATAACAAAACTTCAGAGTATCTCAAATTTCAATGCGTTCAGCACATTTGAATGAGAGCTAAGCACCAATAAAGTTGTTGACTGTATTTTGATCACTCGATGCAAGATTTTATTTGTTCATGCTTTTAAAGCCCTGCTCTTGCTATCTATAAAGACTCAGATAGTAATCCTGCAGAGTTAAGCAGCTCAACTCAGTTTAACCTCATAAATTCCATTAAATTAAAGGAAATTAAAATTAGCTTGTGTACAGGCTTGCAAATCTAGTGTACATCCAGATTAGCTAACAGTGCAAAACTATTTTTGTACTATTTCTGATTATACTGAAAATACTGTAAGTGGTTTTGCATTCAGTGAATCATTTGAACACACCTATTACCAGACTAGAAAGTATGTCATGCAATAGATTTGAGGGAATCCTAAGTAATATATTTCTATACTTAACAGACAACACTCTGCATACACAATGATGCCCATTGGCTTAAAAGCAATGTTGCTTGCAACTTAATTGAGATGGGTGTAGACCTGTATATTATACCACATGGGAAAGGATAGAACAAAAAGGGGCTATCAAAAGATTTAGGCATGGCTGTAGAGTTAAAACATGGCTCTCTTTATCTCTGTGCCATCTGCAATGACATAAGAAAGCCATTTCAGCATAGGCAGAAGCATAAAACCTGTAATAAAAAAGGCTATTTGGAATAGTAAGTTATTATCAGACTGAAGAGCTGCTCCAAAATCAGAGCTATTACAGTATATGCTCCCCAAACACTACTCTGCAACCAAGATGAATTTACCTATTACCAGGTTTAGGATACTAGCTATTATCATGCCCCCTTGATTTCTTTCAAGTAGCTCCAATGGAATAAGCCACAAGTGAATAATAAAGATCTTATAATAGCCCTTAAGAATTCTTTATAGGGTGGAAGGCACAGAAATGAACTCTAGCGAGTTAGAGAACTCTCATCTCTGGATAACAAAAAATAATTAACCTGACTTAATGTATCTGAGAAGGCTTTATATAAATCAGACTTTTGTGCTTCAAGAGTCAGATTAAAACCATATATTTTTAAAAGTATGTAGATATTGTCTCATAAGTACCTACTGAACATATTTAAATCTGCACGGGTCTTTTTGAAATGCTCAATGTATTCTGCTTGAAAGATGTGTGAAGTACTTACAGTGCTTAGTTTGCTGGAGGTAATAATGATGCGTCTCTCATGCAACATGCTGGCATAAAGTTGCAGCATGTTGTTCACATCCACAGCAACAAAATATTCAGTAAGATTTCTCTGTTTAATAAAGAATAAGTACTGTTAACACATTAATAGTGGTAATTGAGTGGAGCATAAACTTATAACTACCAATTTCCCTGCTGAAGGGGGATTTTTTTTTTATCTCGTTAAAGAAATATGTCTGCACAATAAGCATCTTTAACTGAAATTCGTCACCTTGTTATCATTTGCAATATTAAAAACTGTGCTTCAAAATATTCAGATTTCATTTTTTGAGCAAGGTTGCCCTAACCAGTTTTTTAGTTTAGCTTATTAAACATAACCACTTCTTAAACATTCATGCCTGCAAACACACACACACACACACACACACACACACACACACACACACACACAGAATGAAAGTGAACCTTGCATCCACTGTGGGTAATTGATTGTTTTAAATTACATAAATGGATATACACTAGTGTATGCAAATCCCCAGCACTATGGAATTGAAACAGTCTGTGAAGGGAGAGAGTGGTGGGTGTTGGGATGTGTAAATGAATGAAAGGAAAATAAAGCCATTGAGGAGAGAGCTGAACCAGTTTATTTTCAGGTTCTATCCAGCCTTATAATTCAGTGGATATGTGCTAAATATCCCATCTTAACCCCATATAAATCTTACGAAACTTACACTTTCAGGTACTGTTGGTAATCCAGTTAGATCAGGAGTAATGAAATACGATTGCTGATCAAGGAAAGGAAAACAAAACAAAACAAAACACAGAGTTATTGGTCCTGAAAGTGATAGCAGTATTATAAACTGCTGTTTATGTAGGCTAGTTAGCTTTTGTTCTTGTGGCAGAATGAGATTATTAGTAAAGTAATCAGAAGCACCAGATAGTTTGATTCAATAGACAACAGGCATGAAATACCCTTTTCAGAAAAGTGTTTGTTTTCTACTGAAATCACAGTTTTGCTAATTCCTGGAGTTAAAAAAACCACAACAGCGTATTATGTAGAGCATCATCAGTTTTAAAGAGTATGTGACAAGGCTCTTTTCAAACCTCGGAGCTGAAGTAGGAGAAAAAATCAGGAGAACAGGAAGAAAAATAGAAGAAAGGGACTATACATTCAGTTGCTTCTGTAGCTGCTACTGCCCTAGACAGCAGTCACCAGGTCCCCATCTGCACTATACATTTAAAGCAGTATCATACCACTTTAAACATGTCTTCCCCCAAAGAACCCTGGGAACTGTTGTTTGTTACTGGTGCCAAGTATTGATAGGAGACCCCTATTCTACTCATAAAGCTTCAATTCCCAGAGTACCGGTAGTTTAACAATCATAAGGAGATGGAGGGGTGTGGCCTCATATTCATAAAGTGGAATAACAAATCCTGCATTCCTAGCCACAATTTTATTCTTGTATCTCCCTTGTTCATAGATTGGCAGCTGGTCGGGGGGGGGGAGCCTGTACTCCTCACAGGGTTGAATATAGCCTTGGGCTTCCAGTTGCTGATTGTTACAGAACTGGGTTCATTCTGTTAAATATTTACAAGCAGGTTGCAAAACAACCCAAGTTCCCCCCCCCCACAATAGTTTATGAGAAATGTAACTTAACAAGGTTCTGCATGCATATTTTAATGTGATCCGCAGGAGGTGTCAAAAGCTTCACTAGTCCACAAGCATGGACAATAAACACAGTGTATGAGGGTATGAGGCCTCCAGCTGACAAATTGGCTTTAAAAAAAAATGTTTTAATTAAAGGTTTTCTTGGGTTACAGATATACATCATCTCTATTTCTGACACTAGTCACGATCACCATGAAGGTCAAGGAGAAGTGGACCACCATTGTATGTTGGGAAAGCAATTCTTATTCTAAGGGAAAACATTATGGGATTACCAATATGGGCAGAAATCACCCCTAGTCTGTTCTTATCAAGACAATGGGAGAGATTAGCAGGTGAGGATTGACTAAAGGGTTGGTCCAATCTGAGGATCCAGAAACCACAGGGAACTTAAGTGTGTAATGTCTGCCTCTTCCTTACTCTCATTCACCAACTGCCAATTATTGTGAACAGCTGGCCTGCTCTGCTTCTTCTGGTGATGGGGAATGTGGAAGTTGCATTTTTAATTGTAGCACTGCTGGAGGTACATCCTCAGCACAATCCCACACATGCCTACTCTGAAGTCTCGTTGAGATCAATGGGGCTTACTCCCAGGTGAGTAGGTAAAGGATTACAACCTCCGTCTACAAATGAAACTCAGGATCTATGAGAGAACGAGCATCACAGAAGCTCTTAGCTAGCCTCATAATTGTGAATGGGGAAAATGTTACTAGACTAAGACCATATTAATGGGATCTAGAATTTTGTACTAAGGAAAGGACCTGTGTAAGTTCATTTATAGCTACTTGTTAAAGTAAGGTGTTTATGCCACTAGGTCTTTATTATCCCTGTCCAATTACAGCCTTATTGGGAAAATCTGACAACTAACACATTTTTCACATTCAGAATTAGTTGATAGCTAAATAAAACACAAGCAATGGTAGAAAAAGAAAGAATTAGCAAAAAAAGGGGGGGGGAACCACAATTACATTAGGAATCTGTTTTTTAATCCAGTACATGTATAGAATGACAGAATTCATATAACATAGAAAAAGGATAAATTCAGATAATATGAAACCGAGAAAGCATCCCAAATTCTGAAAAATATTTTCTGTTTACACTATTCTTAGATTTAAAATGCTTATTTGAAGATGGAGGGGGGAATCCCAAAGGTGCCAAATCCTTAAATGTATTTAAATTTCAACCTGACATTCTTCTTCAGGGGTATTTACAAAGCAGGGCATTAAAAAAATGTCAGATGATCTTCAGATAGTCATCACTAGCAAAAATAACTATACTTTTATATTATCTTTCACTAGTTAGCTTAAACCCTTTTAGGGTTTTCTGTGGGGGGAGGTGAAATATAGGATTCTTTCCTATCACCACCATCTTTCTCACTTTTTGGTGGGGTGCAGCCCTTCTTTTTCATTTTGGTGGCTAATTATTTAAGGAGCTAGATTCAGTCATTAATAAACAAAATATTCAACCCCTGCTGAGAAATTATGATAAAAACGGCATGTACCACTGATATATCAGTAGAGATATGATGTTAAGGCATTGCTCACATGCTGCCAACAGTGCCAAGTGTAAATATATTCAGTGAAAATAATACATTTTTTATTCCTGTTCTACAAAGAGGCTTTCTTAGAAATTCGTAAACAGTTGAAAGGCATAAAAAATATTTTTAAAAAAACAAAAAGTCAGTAAGAATAAACTATTGTCACTCTATTAAATGTAAAGAGGATATTTAGCATACAATTTGCACATATACTTCCAATTCTGGTTTAGTCTAAACAGAAAATACATTCAAGATTTTTTTTTTAATACCAGAGCCGCAACACAATAATTTCTCAGGGGACATTTATGAATCACTTGCAATCAACAGAGACATCATTTGGCAGGCAATTATTTCTTTCAAGAGGGGCTGTGAGTAGCCAGAACAGTTTAAACTCACCGCCATTAAACATGGTTGATTTTTCAAAACTTGCTCACTTGCAAAAAAGATCTCGTTGTTCTTTTTCCAATATGAGAGAGAAAGTTGAACAAATTCACGTTTTGAAACCAAAGAACTGAGTTTAACTTGCAAAGCTGCACTTTTCTGAAATAACTTGACTCCATTCTCTTTAACATCATGTAATGTTTCAAAGGCAAAAACAAACAGCTCAATCAATCTACCTTGTTGTTTTCAAACTTTACAATATAGGGCTTTTGGTTTGTAAGGTGTGGGGTGTGAGGTCATTTTCTGTTTTTCTTTGCAGAAGAAACAGAAATGGGAATACCAAAGATGAATGAGGAATTATCACAGCAACAGATGGAATGGCAAAGGACTGAACTATGTATTGGGCATACGGTATATTCAGGCAAATATCTGAAATCCTTTCATTACATGCACATATAAATTAAAGCTGTGCCTAGCAATCAGGATCAGTTTTGTTTTTTTAAACAATCAGTGATGATATTCTAGGAACAGAAAGATGCATTAGCAACTAGCAAAGTATGATATCCATTGCATTGTTAAATTTAAACTTTTGTGTTCGTAAATGTCCACATCTTTGCATGTTATACTCTTATTAGCTGTGTGTAACATGGGTTTTGAGTTTGTTCCGCAACAATGGTACTCCACATCATGAGTACTGTGTTTCTCAGTTCCTGCTAGGTGCAAATTTTCTTAATGAATATCCAACTTTGCTTCCATGCTGGTTCTGGTTCATCCAGCCAAATGGCTGGTTACAGAAAGTTCCATTTTCAGAGTATTTTATGTAAAACTGGTGTTGATGTGTGAGCCTCAGAGAACACAGCTTGGCATCCAGATCCCCAGAGGAGTATATGGCAGAGACAATTAGAAGGGGAAAATGTTTTTACTACAGCACCAAGCTAATTTATTGGACTGACTGAGTGCTGTCAAACATGGCATTCCAGACTGCCAGCTTTTCAAGCACTTTTCAAAACCTAATTATGTAACGTCTATTAGAATTGTGCAGATGATCATTTTTGTCTGAAGAATTTGTGCATCAACAAAGCTAGTGTCCATGCCCTACCTGCATCCCCGAGCAAATTAAAGATTGGTGGCTTGCAACATACTGCTTGCTAATACTGTGCGCCATGTGATTATGTGTGTAGAACAAAAGAAGGGGAGGGCATTAAAGCCCACTGATATTGATATTATTTTTATTCTGGATTGTATCCAATGTTAGTCCTACTCAGAGTAGGCCCACTAAGGTCAACACACCTTATTACATAGGTTTATTAATTGATAGGAGTCAAATCTAGATACAACTTTTTTATTTCTAACCCACCCTTCAACCTTAAGATTCCCGGGGCGATCCACAAACAATTCATTAAAATGCAACACAGCAACATCACATAACAACCATGAAACCAACATAACAGTTCACAAGCAGAAGAAACAAATTAATTAACAAGACCATAAGTCTTGAAGAGTGACATATCGACAATGGAAAACAAGTAATGGGGGCGACAACAGTTTCTCCAACAGGAGGAAGTTCTACCTCCAGGGTGCCATAACAAGTATGTGTGTTAAGGTTTCTAAGGGAGATATGTCAGTGAAAAAACAGGAAGAAGTATTTTAAAACAGGTCTAACTAGCCCCTTGTCAACACACAGTGGATGTCAAAACACAACCCAAACAAACAGGCATGGGCTTTTTTATTAACATATTGCCTTCTCATAAAATATCATATAAAACACAAACATCAAAAACAATACAAAACAATAATTAAAATAGGAACAAGAAAATCTGGAAAATCAGGCAAGGAACGATGGAGATACTGAATCTGTGTTATCTATCCAGCTTGGTGACAAGGACTAGACTTCTGGGAGGTCGTGTTCAAGTGAAGGCTGTGGCTATTACTCACTCTACCCATGCCTTCCCCAAACTGGTGCCCTCCAGATGTTTTGAACAACAACTACCAGCAGTTAGCATGTGCAACCCCTAAGTCATATAAAGTCTTCATTGTGCAAGACTGTATGTTTGTCCATAGCTCCTAGAAAAATAGAGCTCCTTTCTGTGGTACAACAACTGAAGAGTGCTGTTCTCCTGGCCATGTCCATAGCACAACCTTTTGGAGCTACCTGCATCTGGACATCCAAGTCAAAGATTTGAAATGGAAACTAAGAAACTTGTGACAATTAGTCTAGTGTCTAGAATAGCAGGAGATCCACACGTGGGTCAAACACAGGTAGGTTCTGACAATAGCCCCAATCACGTAAGCACAAAAAATGGGGTACAATATTAGCTCATGTGTGGCGTTAAGGGGAAAGGGGAAAACATGCCCAGATATTGAGTTGGGGGGATGTCAAAAGCCACCCTTAGTAAGTTCCTGTGCCATCTTGGGGAGATCTGCCTCTCACTTTGAGAGATGTGAGAATATAATTTGGATACTTTATCATGGCATCAAGCTCCCCAACTTATACAGAGTAAATACAAAGGGCGGTTTTTGTTGCTGATTATTATTAATTGGTATGAGGCTCTGTAATGAAGACAATACCTACCAAATTTAAGCTGATCGGAGTATTTGCCTTTGGCACAGAATGAGTATACCAGGTTTCTAACAAGTCATTCAAGTCATCTTCCTATAAAAAATAAGATTTTAAAATGTTTATTCAGTAGCTATATAAACCATGGTCACCATAATCCAGTACTTCAGATATGTACACAGTAACAAATGAATTCTAAAACTCCTAGTAATTTAAACCAATATCTGATTTCTCACCTCTGCAAATCCTAATGGAAACCCTGCTCACTCTCGGGTTTTACTGCTTTTCTAACTCTGTCTCCTCTGGTCTACTCTCCCCCTCAATCTTCTGAATCATTTCTTCTCCCACACCTGAACCTTCCTACTTCTCTTGTCCTGCTTTCCAAAGACCATGCTTCTTCTACCTCCTCCCTTCCCAGGCCTTTATTTCTGCCCCACTTCTTCCTAGGAATCACATTGAAAGTATCTATAAAACAAATCACATATTGTTCTACTTTTATCCCATTATCTGGGCAGCAGGTTAAAACGACCCCAGTTGCCCTATCATTTCTTTCTATAATATCTATTCTATAACATTCCAATAAAGTGAACCTTATGTAAGTCATTCCAAAATCTAATGAAAATTGGTATATAACTGTAAAAAAACAGATAAGCAAACACTTTGCAGTGTCAATATTATAAGAGACAGAGTCCTAGTTGGAACTAGGACAACAAAGCTTGCTAGCATCTTGAATGTTTGCATTTATATTCTGTGAACGCATGCCAGAAATCCATCATCTCTGCAACTTGGATAGCTTTAAAAGAGGATTAGACAAATTCATGCAGGAGAGGGCCATCAATGGCTACTAGCCATGATGGCTATGATCTTCTTCCAGCAGCGCTTCTGAATACCAATTGCTCAGATCATCAGCTTCTTATAGCAAAATTCCAGCTTAAACTGAAGAAAGTAGGAAAAAACCACTGGGCCAGTAAGACACAATCTAAATCAAATCCCTTATGAATACACAGTGGAAGTGAGGAACAGGTTTAAGGATTTGGTGGACAGAGTGCCTGAAGAACTATGGATGGAGGCTCATAACATTATACTGGAAGGCTGATTGCCGAAGAATTGATGCCTTTGAATTATGGTGCTGGAGGACACCCGTGGACTGCAAGAAGATCAAACCTATTCATTCTGAAGGAAATCAGCACTGAGAGCTCACTGGAAGGACAGATCCTGAAGCTGAGGCTCCAATACTTTAGCCACCTCATGAGAAGAGAAGACTCCCTGGAAAAGACCCTGATGTTGGGAAAGATTTAGGGCACAAGGAGAAGGGGACGACAGAGGACGAGATGGTTGGACAGTGTTCTCGAAGCTACCAACATGAGTCTGACCAAACTGCGGGAGGCAGTGGAAGACAGGAGTGCCTGGCATGCTCTAGTCCATGGGGTCACGACGAGTCGGACATGACTAAACGACTAAACAACAACAGGAGAGAAGAGGGTTCGTGTGCTTGAATCCTGCTTGCTGGTTTCCACAGGCAACTGGTCGGCCACTGTGAGAACAGGATGCTGGACTAGATGAGCCATTAGCCTGTTCCAGCAGGCTCTTCTTGTGTTTTTAACAACTGAGTGTATGAAGAGAGAATGATATCATGCTCAATGCCCCAACCCCCTGACCTTCAAGTGACCAGCCATTGGTATGAACTGAACTTTTGTGCAGAGAGAAAGCTGCACAGATATAGCTTGTATGTACATAGGCTGCATTTGGTGAATGTGTGAAAAGAGTTCATGTGACTAACAGTCAACACATTGGTGCATTTTCAACACAGCGGTAAACCCACTCCAGTATTTGCTTGTACAAAATAGTAACCATCACCTTTATAACTGGTTGACCCACTTTCCATTCCACTACCATGCTACTTAGATAACTGATATAGTCATCATTTTGGTCCAGTTCCATCCACTTTGGCAAGTAGGTTATTTCTTTTTTAAATGCTACCCAGTCAAGATGGGTGGAGTACAGATATTATTATTATTATTATTGTTATTATTTATTAAATTTATAATAAAATTTATATCCCGCTTGATTGTAAAAAAATCCAAAGCCCTTCAAAGTGGTTGTCATGTCAAGAGAAAGGGATGAAGCTTGCAGTCACACGCAAGTAGAGCTTCACACATCGTGGGAGAAGAAATCCACAACACATTAGGAACTAATGGGGGGGCACAAATAGCAAGAATAGACTGCATGATCTTCATCCTGAGTACACATACTATAACATTTTGTTGCATGCATGGGCATAGCATCCCATGGTCGCTGCCCAGGGTGGGGTGCGAACTCACCTGCCACTTCCGCCCCTGGGTCAGGCTTGACTGGGGGTGGGGATGGAACTGCCAGGCCAACATCGGGAGGGGCAACGCTGCATCTCCGACACTTCCTCCCCTGGGTCAGGCTTGACCTAGGAGCGGAGCTGTGGCGCATGGCGCACAGCCCAGCTGAGAGAGGCGACAAGACTGCCGACTTTTCTTCTAACAAGCATATATTTAATTAATAAAGAAAACTAACATAAAATTACCTGTCCTTTAGACAAATAATCTGCCAGCGTGTTTAAAAGTTTGTAGTACACCTCGAACCACGGCAAGTAGCTGAAAAGAGAGACACGAAAGCTTTTATATAAAAAAAGGCGAAACACAATATGGAAATCATTTCACCGAGATGCACTTTTGAAAGCGTTCAAACAAGATTGAACAATAAAGTTTTAGATCTAAGTAGTTCATAAGAAAATAAGTGTATTGACTTGATCCTGCAAAACAAAACAAAATGTATCTAACTTTTTTTCTCATTTGTAAGAAAATATTTAAAAGACAGTACATGGTGATGGCTGTGGGTGTTTTTTAAAAAAGAAACTATTCTTGGTTTGTTTAGCTTTTCCTTAAATCCTCAAGAGGGCATTTGATACTTACCATTCATTAAAAACACATCACAGGAAGTCCACAAAGCTTGGATGCAAAGGGACAAACTTGATACATTATGAAAAACAAGCACACAGAGATATGTTTTATACACATACACACTAAAGTATGAAGAATGAAAGAGTCCAGCTAATTGCATATTGAAATACTAGATACTAGAATTATTTTCCTTTCAAAGCTGGGAAGACTAACAACAGCTACCTCTATTTTCAGAAACTGAAAAATAATGTTTAAAAAACAAAACAACAGCTACCATTAACCTACAACTGTTAAAATGACAAAAATGCTAGATGCAGATAATACAGATCCATTATTTAAAACCAAAATATCAAATTGAACCATACATTAGCATTCAGAGAGGAATATACCTATCATAATTATAACGGAGCCTTTGGCAACCTGCTCTAGACATTTTCACCAGCTTAACCATATATATGACTGGTATACCGGTAACCATCTCCACCATGTGCAGAATGATGTCACTCTTTGTAACATAAGAAGGGTCTGCTGGATCAGGCCAAAGGCCAATATAGTCCAGCATCCTGCACCCACAGTGGCCAACCAGATGGCTGTGGGAAACCCACAAGCAGGACCCAAGCACAAGGGCACTCCCCCTCCCAGTTGGTTTCCAGCAACTGGTATTCAGAAGCATTACTACCTCTGCCTGTGGAGGCAGAGCATAGCTATCATAACAATGTACTGTCATAGCTGTGGGTACCCAAGATACACACAAGCATTCCTCATTTCTCATTAAGGAGCAATACTACAGGGGGGCAATTGTACAGCCCTGCTCCCAGATTACTTTCTACCAATATAAATAATATGGTTGGCATCCGTCTATCTTGAGAAACAATGGAGTGTGCCTCTGGGGTTGAAGTCAAACCACTGGAGAATCACAGCGCCTGCTGTGGCTGCCGAGACCCAGTAACTCATTACTGCTGCCTCCCGCATTGTTTTTGTTGCTTTAGCCGCACCGAAGTGACCTCTCCGGGGCGCAAGCCTGGGCAGTGTGTATGGAGTCCCTGGGCTGCCCAGATGACAAGACTTCCCTGATGTGGTCCAAAGGAAAGCAGAGCAATACATTTGGCTGCAGGAGCTGCCAGAAGGAGACATGCAAGACACCATGTGTTCATGTACATATAAGCATGATGCTGCCCAGCCAGGAACAGCTTGGCTCTGTCTTTCTTACCCTATACATATCGACTTCAATACAAACTATTGTGAATGAAATTCTGCTCATGCAAGAGGACTTTCCTGTCTTCCTCTTCCTACTGAAGCTCCCATAGATCCTCCTTAACCTTTTCTTCTTCCTAAATTAAGCATAACAACTATTGTGGAAGAGGGTGATGTTTATCCTCTGAACCTAAACTTAGGAACTTTCTTACTCACTTCAGCATATGCCACAGTTAAGTCAGGAATAATGATCATGCTACACAATAATACAGCTGAGGAGAGGAAGCCAATTAGGATTTGGTCACCTCTGTACAGTGCATAACACAGAGAAACCATGAAAAAGCTCGATCACAAAACTGGCTTAATCAGTATCTCCTAATTTCAATAATTCAGAGAGTGCTTCAACAAATTTCCTGCCTGCCATGTAAAGCACAAAATCTTTAAAATGACATCTGCAGAATCAATCACGGATGTGGAAGTGTTATGCTTTTAAAATGCATTCAGTCCTACCTAAAGAGTGGCCCTTACCTGTCACATAAACAACGGCAGCATATATTTCATTGCTAATTAAAAACGTATTTAGCATATTCTTTTAATCCAAGGAGCCACAAGGCAGGCGCTCAGGCTTTCATTCAAAGTCATTCTTCAGCTTTGTTGCACTAAGTAGACTTCCACCTCGCTTGCGCTTCCACTACAGTTCTGATAAAGCTTTTATATTCGCAAGTCAAAGGTTAAATAAAGGAAAGGAAATGTTTTCTGTCAAACAGTCAGGTAACCACTAACAGTCCTGAACTATCAGCAGGAATCTAACTTCTAGTAATCAAATAAAACTAAGGAAACCGCCTTTCCGTAGCTAAATGTCTAATGTCTAGGGGCTACTTTCTGTCTGGAAAATTGACACAAAATGTGTAAAATTGAAACATTCTGCTTCTGAGGGATTTGCCTAAAGGAAGAAGGGGGGGAGAGCTTCAAGCGCAGTCTGAGATGAAGAACTACAAAGGCTTCCCAAATAAACCTGTCTACCTTATTAGAACATTTCGTTTAGAAATCTAGGTGACAATTTTACAGTCATAAAATTTCATTAATCAAATCCAAGACTGAAAATTTTAATGATGCCGTCTGCATTTCACAGGATGCATAAGGTCAGCTAGAGACACAGACAGTAGTTTAACAAAATGAACCCAGTCAAATTATTTTCATGCATTTAGGAAGATATATACCTGGTTTCTTACGAGAGGGAGTATTAACAAAACAAAACAAAAAATACCCCAAAGCATACTGCTCTTTAACAATGACACATCAAAGTTAACCCAGTAATTTACACTGGAACTCTCAAGTCTGCACCATCATTAACGTGAAAAATTAAATTTAGACAGCAAATTTAGCACAGCAAAACGTGTGTTAAACAGGACTTGAGACATCTTTTTCAGTCTAAACAGTAAAAGGCAGATTAAAGGAAGCCTCGGCAACAGCAGGAATCCAGACTGTGAGCTCCACAGAAGAGGCAGACAAATGGAAAAGACTATGCTGCAAAGCAACACAGAGAAAGCCTGCAGAAAGTTCTAGCCACCTCTTGTGCTGTTTAAGCTGTTTATATTGCCATTTCGTATCCGTTTGCAGTCTTGCTTCCATTTTAGTAGCTGCAACGGGGGAGAGCAAAATGATTCATCTTTCTTCTTCTTTTCCAACTATAGAGGTATCGAGCACAGATATTGATAAAGACCAAAGCGACACACGGCAGCCATTGTTAAGTGTCAGAGTCCCAGGCGAATTATTGTGGTCAATGAAAATAGTGGCCAATAAAGTGAACCTGGTGCGATAAATTTGCAACATATTGTGATTTTTCTTTACCCTTCCAAAAAAATAAATAAATACACTTTTCTTCCTCAAAACAGTGTAGATCACCTAACCCCACTCTACTCACCATTCCCCCCTCCCCCTCTTTTGTTCCTAATTGTTTAAACCAATTCATGAACCAAGAGCTTATACATTGACCACTATCAAAGAAACGTATGTTGTAGGTATATTTCCACATTTATTATGCTATTTTTGTGATATACAAATGACATGAGAAAACTTGTATACTTATATAAAAATAAAAAATGGTGTAGTAGATTCTTAATTAGATGTTAGGGATTTATACCCTCCCCTTCAACAAATCCCCAGGGCAGAATTTAATTATTATATTAATAAAAGCAATCAAGGGTATATACCATGGGTAGGCAAACTGAGGCCCGGGGGCCGGATCCGGCCCAATCGCCGTCTAAATCCGGTCGGCGGACAGTCTGGGAATCAGCGTGTTTTTACATGAGTAGAATGTGTCCTTTTATTTAAAATGCATCTCTGGGTTATTTGTGGGGCCTGCCTGGTGTTTTTACATGAGTAGAATGTGTGCTTTTATTTAAAATGCATCTCTGGGTTACTTGCGGGGCATAGGAATTTGTTCTTTTTTTTTCTTTCCAAAATATAGTCTGGTCCCCCACAAGGTCTGAGGGACAGTGGACCGGCCCCCTGCTGAAAAAGTTTGCTGACCCCTGGCATATACAATAGTGGCTGGTGAGCAGGGCCGGCGCATCCATTTAGGCGAACTAGGCAGTTGCCTAGAGCGCCAAAATGGAGGGGGCGCTGGCCAGCCTGCCCCCCGCCGCCCCAACCAGCGGTGGAGCGAGCAGGTTGGGGCGAAAACCGTGGCAGCGGGGGCGCCAAAATGGAGGGGGCGCTGGCCAGCCTGCCCCTCGCCCCCCGCCGCCGCCCGGTGCCGCCCCAACCAGCGGCGAAAATCACTGCTCCTGCCAACCTAGCAGTTCGAAAGCACGTCAAAGTGCAAGTAGATAAATAAGTACCACTGCAGCAGGAAGGTAAACGGCGTTCCCATGTGCTGCTCTGGTTCGCCAGAAGCGGCTTTGTCATGCTGGCCACATGACCTGGAAGCTGTACACTGGCTCCCTCGGCCAATAATGTGAGATGAGCGCGCAACCCCAGAGTCGGTCACGACTGGACCCAATGGTCAGGAGTCCCTTTACCTTTTACTATCTTACATGACTTTCCAAATGGATTCGGTCATGTTTCAGTTCACTATTATCTGCTTTTGTCTTTCCCTTTGTGCAATCTGCATCTCTTCAGAGCCCATCAATAACACAGTTAAGATTGTAATATCTGATATTTTAAAAAACCAGAGAAGAGACCTGTTCACTTTAAATATATTCCTTACACTCCAATTATTTTCCCCCACTGCCCTCAACAGTAAAAGATGGATGTGTTTCCAAACTATACATACAGAATATTTTTCAAAAAAAAAAAAAAAGCTGGCCTGGTAAGCATTTAGCATTGCATTGTAAATTTGAAATTGTCACAATGGAAGGAATAATGGCAGTATTCTTATTAAAGCTTGCTGAAAAATTATAGCTTGCCACTTTTTATTTGAGCAGTTACTTCTACAAAATAACAGACCAAAACTAAAGTATTCAATTAAAGTGGGCAGATGTGGTGCCTTAAGAATATAAGAAGGATCTAGCTAGATCAGCATAATTAGGTCTAGAAAGATGTTCCTGGGAAGCTGGCAAGGACACATGGAGACAACTGCTTTGTGTTGCTGTTTGTCCACAGAATCTTGCATTCAGAAATACATTGCCTCTTAACATGTAGATTAATCAACATTGATAACCTCACCTAAGAAGGTTAGACTACATCCACTATATGGCAAATTTCTGCACTATGGTTGCATAATTAAGACACTAAACCAGAAGTGGGGGGAAATATGTTACTGAGGGAGGGAGACTAGACTACTCCTGCTAATTTACCAGCTCAGATTAACTGGGCTCAGTAGCATGGAGACTGGCGCAATGCTTCACAGGCGTACTGAATCAACACGGCCTGGACATTTGAAAGCACTCTCTGTCTGGAAGCAGCAGATGTGAGAATCAACATGCAAAATACCATTCTGTAATCTGATTTGAGAAGGAAATGCGCAAACAAAATAGGAAGAATGGCTTCCCTTAACTTTCAGCAAAGGTGCAAACCAGAAAACGAAATGTAAAGTGAGGTGCTTAATTTCCTGTGATCTACCCAAAACCAAAGTAAATGGATTAGTATGAGCTTTGTCCAAATGCAATGGGCATTTACAGACATTGTTATATGTTAAATAGTAGTTGCAGTTGCAGTAGAAGCAACAAGGTAAAGCATTAGGAGTTGCAGGTTTAATGCATGCAGCCCTTTGGGTTGGGTGTCTATGTGTCTGCTTAGTGAGAATAGCTGAGCAGAGGAAGGAACAGCAGAAGGGATTCTGCTTCAGTATCCTGTGCTTTGCAGCTTGTGTAGAATCCCTTCTGGTGTTCCTTCCTCTGCTCTACTGGAAGTTTCCTTTACTGAATACAGAGGATGCGGGGTTAGCAAAGCATAGGGCAAGGACCATCTGATGGCCCCATCCCTGCTCAAATGCTGGGGCCTCCCCAAAGAGGTGTTTACATTGCAGTCCCAATGTGGTGCCAGCCAAGCACCTCAAGTTCTAGTGGCAAACTGGGGTGAGTGGTGAAAGGTCACCCCTTCATCCTGAATCAGGTCTGAGGCCTGTAAGATTGCCGCCGCCCCCAAGGGGGGGGTTCCCTGCTGCAGGACTGGTCCTGTCCAATGCCTTATTATCCAACCCAAGTTGTAACAGGAAATGTAAAATACCTAACAGAATAACCATTTCTTGGGGAGGGAAAGGCAAAAACCTCATACCATGTGCCAATCGGGTGTGAGGAAAAGAATTCAACACCACTCCCAGCAACAGGGCTAACCCAAGGGAGTGTTGGTGAGGAAGCTGCAGACAAAATAGGCTGATTGGGGCCAGAGATTCTACTTTTTAAACAAGAAAAGAAAAGAAGCTCAGAATCTTGGCCCCCTGTTGCACCTGGGCCCAGCATAGTAGTACTCCATGTCCCCTCTCAGCAGTCCTGCTGTGGTATAAAATTGCCACTTCTGTGTTAAGTAGCAGTAGTAATAATTTAAAGAGGTAAATCTAGATATAGGATAAAATTGAAACCACGTATTTGGTGGTGTAAATAATTTTATTTGATTTGGATAAAAAAAATAAAAGTATTACTCTTAGCCTTCTTTAAGCTACCCTTGTAAAACTACATGCAGTGATTATATATAACCTAGACAATAGACAATAACCCCAGTAAACTAATTTCCATGAAATAATGATCACTCTATAAGCTTTGCTGCTTCCTAGTACATCAGCATTACACTTCTGGCTAGCTGCCCTGACTTGGTTTCTCCAGGGTATCACTGGTCCTCTACTTCATAGATCATCTCTGTACGTCTGTCCTCTTCTTCCCACATGTATCGCAGTGCCACTGGTTGGCCTGCCATCTTCCTTTGTCACTTCTTGCTTTAGTACGACCACTGCTAGCTCAAGTCTCCAAGCAGTTTCTCCATTTCCTTTGCTGCTCATATGCATGGAAGGTTGCTTGAACATTTGTTTTCAGCTGCGTTTACAGGCACCCAGGCTCTCCTTTAAAGAGGCAAAATGTTTCTTTCATTTGGCTTTTAATTAAGCAGTTTATTGTGGTCGTGCTGTTTATGTTTTAATATCTATTTTGGAGCAAACTGATGACAAGGTAACATTCACTGTGAAAATCCACAGTTGTAATAACATTTTTAATCACCTTGGCCTGTGGTGTTTTGTTGTTTATAGCACTTCTGTTTACCATTAAGTGTTCTCCTAATTCTGCTATGGTTGAACCGTACTAGCAAATGAGTCACTTCCTGCAGTTCCATGCTCATAAAAAACCAAAAAAATACATCAGTGCTTCAGTATGCAATTCTTGTTGAATGGCAAAAATTGGCCCATGAAAGGCATTCCCTCTTTTTCGTACAGTAAGCATTCTGCTATTTTACCTATTTATTGGGAACATTCTAGACATATTCTGTTAATGGTAAACAGAATGGTAATTCAGAATGGTCTGGTACAGATGAAACACTGACCCAATACAAAGTATCAACTCACTGGTCCAGTTCACATGTAACACCCACTGGACTATGGCTTAGCACAAAAGGGCAAACATGTGGGCTTCTGGAGAGGAGATCACAGCCCCTTTGCTCATGCCAGCCATTCCGCTGCTGCACTGAGCTAAGCCATGTTTTAGCTAAGTGTGTCATCCAAACCCAGGTTTATGGTTTAGCTCTCTTCAGACACAAGTAGCAACCAAGTTTTGTCCTCTGGTTACCAAACCTTCTTTGACTCAAGAACTTGCCTGTTTTGACACATTTGACTTCAGTAGGCTACTATCTCCTCCTTTCTGGTTCCCTTCCTCCCTTCATATGAAGTGCCCTAGTGCAGTGTTTCCCAACCAGTGTGCCTCCAGATGTTTTGGGACTACAATTCCCATCATCCCTGACCACTGGTATTGCTAGCAAGGGATGATGGGAGTTGTAGTCCCAAAACATCTGGAGGCACACTGGTTGGGAAACACTGCCCTAGTGGAGGTTATTTGGAAGCAAGTATGTCAGGGTAGGACAGCAGGTCTGTCCAGTCATTGGAATAGCCCCTATTATTACTTCCTACAGCCCTATAATGTGAAAATAGTTGGGTGGGTGGGATAACGTCCTGAAAATTCACCAACCAGAGCAATAAATTGAATTAAGCCAGGAGTAGCTGGCTCACAGGCTGTATCCCTCAATAGGTGTTTCTTTTTTGGGGGGGTGCTAAGACCCCTCCCCCCAAAAGGGCCACACCCACTTTTACAGTATAGTCACTCCCGCTTTGATATTCATGCCCTTGATTCACCATGGGTTAATGTAGCCCTCAATCAAAAAAAAAATAGCTACCCCTGAATTAAATACTTATCATAGGACACACAGAGAGGGAATTTGAAAACGACAGCTTAAAACAGGGTTACGGAAGCTGCGGCCCTCCGACCCCCATCAGTCCCACTCAGCATAATGGCTATAGATAGTGCAGGCCAGCATCACCTAAAGAGCCACAGCTACCTCATTTCTGGTTTAAAAGAAACCAAAAAGATTTATGCTACCTCACACATACATTTGAAAATCTAAGCAGACCTTCAGCTATCAGTGCTCACATATCACATGCAAGAAACAGCATCTCTTCCAAATATAAATACAGTGGTACCTTGACTTACGACAATAATGCGTTCCGACGCGTTTTCCGTATGTCAAAAAAATTCGTAAGTCGAATCCCCATAGGAATGCATTGGGGGGGGGAAATTCGTAAGTCGAAAAATCCGGGTCAAAAATTCGTAAGTCGAAAAAATCCTATTAAAAGCGGCCGCGACATCTTTTCGTAAGTCGAAAAAATTCGGATGCGGCGGCCATTTTGTTTTACCGGAAGTCATTCGTAACTCGAAAAAAACGTAAGTCGAGTTACTCGTAAGTCGAGGTACCACTGTAGTTGATAATTTTCTATGTGGCAACAACCACATTTCAATCTTGAGGGCTTATAGGAAAATGGAAACCGAGGGCTGGAGGGAAGACAGGCCTAATTTGCAAGAAGATAACATGTGCAATGTTCATGGAGGGAGGATTCAGTTACCTATGTCAGATAGGACATTTCCAGTGCTGGCTGCCTCAGGGTATTGCATAGATTACATAACAGTATAAATGCTGTGGCAATGAAAAAGCAACTGGTCAAAAAAGAAATAGCCCCAAGAATGACATAAGCAACCCTTTCCTGCTCGCTTAACGCTTAGAAGTACCGGTAAGTTGCATCCTCCTGCATAGTTATGACGAATGCCAGCTTTGTCACAGCTAATATTAACCAAGATTCTCATTTAATAAGGATTTGAAACTGTGATTTGTTATTGGGTTCAGATCCTGTTTAAAATCAAATTCTGTTTAGCATAAATATGTTCCTAAGACAGGAGGAAATGGGAGAAAGAGAACACATGTTTGATGCTGGTTTCAAATCTCTTAAGTGCAGGGAACAAAAACCATTATTACATCTGCACCAGCCCAGAATATCACTTCAAGTTGTGGTCATATGTTTGACATTCATCCAGCACCAGTTTTAGTATTTCAATGGGCTCATGTGGAGCCAGTGTTACATCTGCATCAGCCCATCTAAATACCCCATGATAAACAGTACCACTGCTTTTACTGTAGAAGATGCAAAAATATAACTTCTTTGCATTTGTGAAATACTAGAACAGAATCGTGTTAACAAATGTGCAAAAGAACATAGCATGAACTGGGCAAAACATGACACAAAACAGTAATCCACCCACAAGAGACAATTGCAAAAGGTCAGTTCAGACAATCCTTAAAAGGTTGGATTTGGCCTTATATGCATAGTATTGTACACAAACAGGCTGAATTTGTATGGGCTGCCCCTGTCACAGAAAGTCTGGGATGACAGAGGCAGGGTTGGACGAAATCACACCTATCAATAACTGTCTGAAGCAGCCCAACACCCAGTCCTTTCTGAGAATGTTTTGCAAAAATGCATTTCTTCCAGCAGTGCTGCGAGGATGCTGTAACACAAATAAATACTACCCCACGACTAAGGTTAGGATGAAAAATTCACATATACACTTTCTTACGATGCAACTTCTTTTCTTTATTTTGGGTCAGTAAGGAAGAGAAGTATATCTACTTATTTGCACTAGAACTATTTCTCTTCATTGTCCTAGGACAATTTCAATTGCAACTCATGCATCAAATTTTTCTCCTTTAAAAAAAAGTTGCACAAGTTCCTGCATATCCTGCCAAGCCAGGCCAGCTATGGTACATTTTCAAAACACCTCATTAAAGCATCTTACCTTATGGAAAAAATAAGTAAATAAAATCATTTATAACTGTCAAGAAGTGCTATTGTGATGGTAGCAGGCTAGGACACATAAAGGTTTTTCAGATAAGCAGGGAATCTACAATTTTCAGCCAATGTTTAATAATTATCTAAGAGGGAGTGGCTGGACAGGATAAGGAAATTACTAATTTGTTGTATATAGCTACTTACCTTAGAATGCATAGGCAGACTTTGCCTCCTGATGTTAACCGGCAAAATCCAAATCTTTGTTTGCTTTCAATGTCAGTAAGCACAAAGGTAAAGTGCTGTCCAACCTGGGTCACCCTAGAAGGACACGAAATATATTAGGCTGTTCTCCTCCAGAAATATTTTTTTTTCTCCACAGATGTACCGGTAATAAAATCAAACAAGATAAAGCTTTATAAATAGTCACCAGGCGGGGGGAGAGCCCCTGACAACTTGATTCACCCTATATTCACTACTAAAGGCAATTGTTTGGTAATTTGCCTATGTCTCCATGGCACAAGTAGCAACTGCACTAACTAGCAGAATTTCTCCAGGGTTTCAGACTGTCCCATCCTCACCTTGTGATAGCAGGGGATGAAGCTGGGAACTTTTACATTCAAAGCATGTGCTCTAACACTGAACTATGACAAGGGAAACAGGGCTCAGTGGCGTTACACCAGGCAGGGGTGGAGTGTGAACAGAACTTGCCTTGCCTGCCCAGCCTTGCCTCGCCACCGGAGCCAAGCGGGGCTGTGCTGTGCCACCTGCTTGCCCATGCAGGGAGGAGAATGAATTAAAGAATGAATAGCAGAAAGAATTCTTCAGTCTTTATTCTATTTGAAAGTTTTAAAAATTGACTACATTTCAAGGTTTATTAAAAAGTGCTCAGATATTATTACAATAGCAGTTTTCCAAATTATATTGCTCCCATCAGGAGCATCCAGGATCAAAACCAAATGCCAAGTGATCAATTTCGAAGGTCTTTTACCAGGAGTAACTCAAGGGTGAAGGAAAGCAGGTGGAAATAATGTTTATTACACACCCCGGCTCTAGCATAGCTCCACCTGCTCAGGCTCCCCATCAGTTTCCCCTGGCTTGGCTATTAATGTTCTTTCATTCTGGCTTCGTTCATTTGGCTGCCAGGTGCCTTTGAAAGACCTGCACTCCCCTGTCCTCAACCTCAGTCTGATTTGCCCAACTTATTCAGACCGCCTGCAATTTCTGCCAGTGCAGTCTCATACCAGAGACCAGAAATTCTGGTCTCATACCAGTAGGGCTTGGCCTCTAGAACCCTGGGCTCTTGGCTGCCTCAGTGCTGATAGCCTGCTGCTCCCTCCAGCTAAGATTCACAGACTATATGAGGAAATGGAAAGGTTCAGCACAGAATTCTATTTCCAACTTGACCCCAGTAGTTTTTATCATTTTTTATCACTATTTGAATTTTAAAAGCAACCTGCTTTACAGCCCTTCATACAACCAGGAAGCTGCCTTATACCAGCACAGTTGCTACACAATGCTATACATGGTCTGCCCCATCCCCACCTCCCATTATCCTCTGAACAACCCTGGGGGCCAGGCTAGGCTAGGTTGAGAGAAAGTAACTGGTCCAACGCCAGTGAATTTAATGGCTGAGTAGGAATCTGAAATGGGACTTCCCAGTAAGAGCCTGACATTCTAACCACCACACCACACCAGCTCTCCATGCTTCATAAGTGCATGATTAAAAGACCAGATGGAACAACTTGCAAAGATCTGAAGGAGAGACACTTAAAAAGTAAGTGTGACCTAGTGCTGAGTGATGTAACAGAGTCCTTTGTGCTTTATTTCTGCTCATGTGCTTTCATCGTTTTCTGTTCTAATCCAATGTCATGATAAAGATAATAATAATAATAATAATAATAATAATAATAATAATAATAATAATTTGTTTTTACCCCATCCATCTGGCTCAGTTTCCCCAGCCACTCTGGGTGGCTTCCAACAAAATATTAAAATAAAATAGTCCGTCAAACATTAAAAGCTTCCCTAAACAGGGCTGTCTGACCAAACTGCGGGAGGCAGTGGAAGACAGGAGTGCCTGACGTGCTCTGGTCCATGGGGTCACAAAGAGTCGGACACAACTAAACAACAACAAAAACAGGGCTGCCTTCAGATGTCTTTTAAAAATCTGGTAGTTGTTTTTCTCTTTTGACATCTGGTGGGAGGGCGTTCCACAGGGCAGGTGCCACTACCAGGAAGGCCCTCTGCCTGGTTCCCTGAAACTTGGCTTTTTGCAGCGAGGGAACCACCAGAAGGCCCTCGGCGGTGGACGTCAGTGTCCAGGCGGAATGATGGGGGTGGAGACACTCCTTCAGGTAAGCATTGTCCTCACTCTTATACTTTGTTATTTTGGGATATTATTGTTTTCTCATGTCACCATTTTGTCCTCAGCCTTTTCTTCTCTCAAAGATATCCCACAAGACAGTGGAGGATTAGGATCAGAGTATTTCTTCTCCTAGATATGCTACCTTCCCAGGTTGATGAGCCCCATCTGCCCCTCACTTCCCTCTACAGCACGTTTCCCCCACCAGTGGTACTACCTCTCTCCTAACACCCTATACACCCCATGGTTGTGGGGACAGGGGTTTTGTAGATCTGGCCACACGCACCACTGGCATGCTGCCCCTAGAAGGTTAAACATGTGGGAATGTGGCCCACAGGCTGAAAAGGCTTCCTCACTCTTGACACAGAGGCAGGCCTTACAATGGCCATTCCACCCTTTGTAGGATGACTAAGAATTCCTGACTCCACAAACCAAAGATGAGAACATAACCTGTAATAAACAGGAGGCAGGCCACTCCAAAGAGAAATAAATTAATAAAGGAAACTGCTTTTTTAAAAATCTTCTTAGAAGCTGTTGGCATTGCCACCAGTCCTTGAACTGGAGCACAAATACAAATGGTTAAATAAAGTATTTATATAGTACCGTCTTTCCCCCTTTTTAAGACACCGTCTTATAAATTTTTTTCCTCAAAAAAACACAGGGTGGCTTATTTTCGGGGGGTGTCTTATTTTTATTACGTCAGTATGGTAAGGTACAGCCTCCCCCTGCACGCTGAGCAGGCGGGGCAGAAGTCCGCAAGAGGCGCGTTTCCCCCCCGTGCCTCTCACTGGTTCGCTGGCTCCTTGCGCACGCAGGAGGGGCTGAGGAGGCGACGGGAATAATGGCGGCACCACGGCTTACTTTTGGGGTATGTCTTACTTCTCACAAAGGTAAAAAAAATCTGCCATGGCTTACTTTATGACTACGTATTAAAAAAGGGGAAACAGGGTAATACTGCAAACTCAAAATTGTTCATCAGAATTGCCTTCCTATCATGAGTGAATGAGTCAAAGGCAAAAACCCAAAATGACCCACAAACGTATATTCTAGCACATGCTCCTCTCCTTGCTTCTTTGTTCAAAAATAATGTTTAATGTATATAAACATCAAACCTACACTCTTTCAATGTCTCTACTATATGAATAAAGTTTTAAAACCAATATACATGTTCTTCAGTGAACGAAACTGATAGGGAGTATTTATACTGTTATGTTCATTATCAAGGCATGATTTAAAGCTTTCTTTGAGGACCGATTAAGAATTACCTCTCTTTAGGTATGAAAATCCGCATTATCAGCATCAAATGTAAGTTGCTTGGCCTTGGAGGAAGAATGCATTTTCTTCTAGATTTATGGGTCTGTGCAATCATTTAGGAATGTGGAGTCATTCATATAAGAGAATGTTTTTGCACAAAAGTTATGTATAGCTCATAGACACAATGTATCTAATGAATAGTGGACTCTGGTCCATGAAAGCTTAAGCCATTGTAAAATTGTTAACGTTTATGGTGCCACAAGACTGCTGTTTTGTTGCAAAAAACTAATATAGCTATTTCTCTGGAAATTATTAGGTTATATTTAGTAAATTGCCATACAAGCTGGCTTTAAAATAGGAATTAAAGTTGTGTAGTAAAACAGTGGTTCAGTTAGTATTTGTAAATAAACAGGACAGAAGTTCATAAAATTATGATTTGTATGAAGAGAGTAAACAAGAGATTTCATAATGGTATACTTGAACATGGGATCATCCAAGGAAAGTATTTGGCAACGGAGCTGGGATACATAAAATAAAATTCTACTTATTGTTCATAACAAAATTGTGAATCTCACTAACCAGAAGTTTAGACAACTTTAAACAACTTTTTAATGCTTCTAAGCTTCTGGTTAGAAGGCCTATGAATACGTTATTAGCTATAGGTGCTAAATGAAAACTCCCTGTACAAAATGCAGCATATACGTCAGTACAGGTTTCTGATGAGAAACAATAGGGATAAGCTTGTAAGGTTCCCTAAGAGAATCTGCTAATGTTGGGGGCAGAAATCCTGACTAGATAAGATTCCTCATCTGATCCCAAAAGGCTGTTCTGTTATTATATTTATTCTTTAGTGCCATTATACAAGGATGAGAAAAGTACAGTGACATTGTGGAATGTGGCAACAACATGAAGCTTTAGGTTTCATGCTACATTTTGATCTCCCTGCTGAAAGAAAAATGTATTTTGCAAACCTTAAATATTTCTTTACAAGTAAGGTGCCACATATCTCTCCAATGTTTGTTATGCATGGCAAACATTTTCCTCCAAAAATTAATTAATAAAGGTATGTCAACAAAAGCAGCATTATTAATGCACGCCACCCCAATATCCTAGTGGCGAGAGAATCCAGGGGGTTCAGCTCTTACCAGGATTTGGCTTCCTTGGAATGAAGGTTAGTGGAGCCTGTGGTGTCTTTTAAGATACAGTATATGGTTTTATTTACACATATATACAACCTGAGCATAAAATGGAGAGACTCATAGCAAAACACCCCAAAAGCTCTTGCTCCTTCATTCATCACAAGTTTGAATTCAGCACAGCTCAAGCAATGTCTCTGTATCCAGATTCTTACAACTGCTTTCTCCTAAGTTCACACACAACTACACTCCTGTTGTACTTCTATCTACCAGCCATGGGGGAAGAGGAAAGGCCCATCCATTTGCCCTATGGTACACAGCAATTTCTTTGGTTATGCTAAGTATGGTGCTTAAGTGGCCAGCTAAGGCCACTGTCTTAGAATTGCCTAGTTTGGTACTAGATTTTAACCCTTACTGGGTAAAAGACTCCAAGAATTGGAAGACTGACCCACCCACCCCCCAAACTCACAATGTTATGAAGAGCAAACAGAACAAAAATAGTTCTATACAACTTTTTTCACTTTGTTAATACTTCAAACATTTACTAGGAATGTACCTCCATCCTTGGATTGAGCATACTTTTACTTCTAGATCTACCTTCCATAGGTCAGGCTCCAAATTTCAATGGGTTAGAACAAAAATGTAGCAGAGCCCTGCCTAGATTGAAAGCTTAGAATACTATCCAATAAGCTGCAACATTATATGAACAGGTCATGGCCACGTACTGCAATGCACTCTACATAGGGCTACCTTTGAAGTAGATCCGGAAACAACAACTAATCCAGAATGCGGCAGCCAGACTTGTGACTGGGAGAGGCCACCAAGACCACATAACACCGGTCTTGAAAGACCTACACTGGCTCCCAGGACGTTTCCGAGCATAATTCAAAATGTTGGGGCTGACCTTTAAAGCCCTAAACAGCCTCAGCCCAGTATACCTGAAGGAGCGTCTCCACCCCCATCGTTCAGCCCGGACATTGAGGTCCAGCTCCAAGGGCCTTCTGGCGGTTCCCTCACTGCGAGAAGTGAGGTTACAGGGAACCAGGCAGAGAGCCTTCTCAGTTGTGGCGCCCACCCTGTGTAATGCCTTTCCATCAGATGTCAAGGAAATAAACAACTACTGTATCTGACTTTTAGAAGACATCTGAAGGCAACCCTGTTTAGGGTAGTTTTTAATGACTGGTGTTTTAATGTATTTTTAATATTTTGTTGGAAGCCGCCCAGAGTGGCTGGGGAAACCCAGCCAGATGGGCGGGGTATAGATGATGATGATGATGATGATGATGATGATGATGATGATGGAGATATGAACCATACGAAACAGTGCTTCTCAACTATTGCTGTCAATATAACATAGTCTGAAAATATGCTAGTAGTATCAATTATTTTTAGCCCACCAACATGGAAATACTACTCCAGAATATTTGGAAGCTAAACTGAATTGTCACGATCCACTTCATAAAGAGAATCAAATCAGCACATACCATAAAACTTATATGGAAAAGTTGATAAAACAATGGAGAATATCCATTATTGGTCCTGAACTTAATTAATTTTTTTACTGATGATGGAAAATAGACTTCAAAGAACTTTCCTCACAAATTAGACATATTCATTGCATTAGAAAGGCAAAGCTATGGTTATTAAAATATGTTATATGCATGCTTTGAAATTAAGAAGAAATTAAGTAATCCATCTCAAACTTCCACAATTTTCAAATGGTTCATAGGGAAAAAAATGTTTAAGAACTGCTATGTTATATTGATTTGCTTAACTAAGCAGCATGCAAACAAAATGTATTGTAACTTAAGAAAAATCAACAAACAAACCTTAAAATACTTTTATATAAAGGATGACCATTTGGTCTTTCGTTTATTAGAAGAAAAAAACCTTCAGCTCCAAGTTCCTAGCTCTCAGGGAGGCTCTGAAAACCTTGATGATTCCATATTCTCAAAGAAGCTAAAATTGTTATTCAAACCCACTTCAGTTCACTGCATGTGCAAGTAGTAATTCATTGGAGATGAAACAGTGGAATCATATTCCTAAAAATCACTATATAACAGCCTTTTTATAGTCTCTTCTGTCCTTGAATGGTATGTTAGGTGAATAATGTGGTATAACTCCATGTAATTAACTCTTAATAAAATAAAATATATGAATTCAATGATATAAGACACTTCACCTAATTTCATTTATCCATTTGAACGTCAAGATTTCTTTATATCTTTAACCACCTTTCCATGCCTTTTGAGAAAACACAACATTCTATTCTACAAGCTGAAATTCTATTCCATATTGCAGTTAATGCATCTTCCACTATTTAGTGGAAAATTCCATTAAGTTCAAATAGGAATTTAGGTAAATTGCCTGTTGAGGTATTGCATTTTTATGGATGTAACACTGCAGTACATCATATATGCATGATGTACAATTTAGAATATTCATTTCTTCTTGGATTGTAATAGAAAATGATGCAGAAGTTTGGTAGCATAAAAAATGTGTAAAATAAAATGTGTTCTAATGGAAATCACACATCAACAAAGATACTGTCTATACCTATAATAATAGGTCTCTAAAATGTTGCTATGCATTTATTCTCACACAAATCCCTACAATCGAGCTGTTCTCAGCTTCTTTAATTTATTACTTCGTATAATCATGCTATTTACCGAAATCCTAACCACTGGATGGCAGCAAGAGAGCCTCATGTGCTTTTAATGTCCCTAATTGTCATTTGCTTTACCTTCGTTACCAGTTTTAGATTCAATGGCATGCAGGCAAACATTACATTATTTTTAATGTGATTTGTTTAAACTATCCTTTTACAACAAGCCAGAATCTGAAATCACAGTTTGATCCTGGCTCATTCTCAAAAGCCGCAGCTACTCAATTCTCCAAATATGGACATCATGGAGATCTGTGGTTTGTTTTAAATCAGAAGTGAGAGCTTCTGATCTCTCCCACAAATGTATGAAAGAAGAGGAGAGGAGAGAGGGAGCACATGAGCCTGAGGCTCTCTGAAGCTTTGTCAAATAACAGGAAACCATGGTTTCCCATTACATCTAGGCTGCGCCAGAGTCTTGTATCACCTCAAACACTAACTGGCTTATTTTGTGGCATCTGCTCTCATGATCTAGAGCATACTTCATCAGATGCATGATGGCATCCTCAATTCAGGTAGCTCATCTAATGAAGTGGACTGTACTCCATGAAAGCTGATGCTTCAAAAAGACAGAAAAGTGTTTTAACGTGCCACTACCTTCTAGGTAAGATACTGCAATGATCTTTTTTGTGTGTGTGTTCTCACTCTGCCCTACTTTTCTGAACATTCCAGTTTTTCCATTTCTTGAATCTTGATTTACCTGTTTTTTTAAGCATAGTTTGATACTGTCAACTTCAGTCAGAGTTTATATATGAACTAGTGGACGTTCAGCCCGTTAAATTAACGGGCGCTAGAACCTCTTTGCTCTCGTGAGCCTGCCCGGCTCCTCCTCCTCCTCCTCTTCTTCCCCCCTCCCACCCCGCCTCCGACCCGACCGTGGTCCCCTCGGCTTGGGGCTTCTCCTGTCCTCCTTCGCCGCTCGCCGGGCGGTAAGTAGGTTCTTTGGAGTGACGGGTTGGGGTGCGGGGAGGAGGTAGAGGCAGGAGGAGCCTTCGTTCCTTCCTTCCGCGCGCTCTCTCCCCTCCCCCCTTAACTTTGCTTCCGCGGAGGGTTATTCTCGGTTCAAGCGCGGCGGGCTGGGGAGCCGCACTTGGGTTGGGGAGAAGGCACAGAGCCCGGCCTCGCGCTGCGGCGGAGGCTCCCTTCGTGTGTGTGTGTGTGTGCGCGCGCACAAGGGAAACAAGAGAGGAAGAGCCTCCTCGCCGCCATCCTGCGCTCTCTCTCTCTCTCTCTCTCTCTCCCTCAGGCCGGGCGGCTGCCTCGCCCGCCGCCGCCTCAGCAGCCGCCCCTCAGACCAACCGCATCAGCGCCACCCTCGGCTGCGACCCGCCGCCTCGCCAGCCCCAACGGTTTCTCCGGCAGCCGGAGCTGTTCCTCCAATCCCTGGCCGCCCGAAGTTTCTGCGTCGTCCAATCCCTGTGTCTGCGGGGCACATGCGCAGTAGCGGAAACCCACGGACACACGGACTGGACGCAGGGACACTTGAGCTTTATATATATAGATGGGCCAATACAGGTGTATCTTCCAGACACTTAACCATATTTCACAGATCAGAAGAGGATCACAGAACTGGGCCTGCCCTCGCTACTCTTCCTCTCTTCTCACACTCAGCTTTTTCCAGCCCTTTCCCTGACAGCCTTTCTGCACCAACCTTAACCATGGCTATCTCTAACCATTTCCCTGTTGCTTATGAGTTTCCAAACCACTTCAGACCCTGGCTTCAATTACCGAAGCCTGGGCCATTACTTGCCTGACTAAACATTTTTCTTTGTTTCTTCTTACAAGTAAGAGCCTCTGTCTGCATGTTTTGGGTGGGAGCCAGGACATGTAGTTTAAACACAGTTAAACTATCTAGATTTTAAGCCTGCATCAGTCCAGTATGTTGAAGTCACAAAACAATATATGTCTGGAAGCCTTCCAAATCTGTACACATCTGGAATCATTCTCAAGGTAACCAAATATGCAAATCTATCCAAAATAAGTTATGCCTGCTGCTTGCACTAGGGGTGGGGGATAAGACCTGTGAATCCACCCAAAATTCAATTTAGGCCACAATATGTGTGGCAGAACAGTGTATTGCAGTTGAGAGAATGTTGGGTTTAAATATGACCAATTCTGATTAAAATTTCTGCTTGGCACTGAAGCCCAACATGTGGTATGGGGCATTCACCATCAGAAAGAAATATAACAGTTTCTTTCAATTGGATTAAAGAATTGTGGTGCATTCTGCCCATTGAATGATACTATACAGGAAGGCTGTTACCTGATTAAAGAAATCATAGCTTACTAATCACATGAAATTTAATCAACTATAATTACAGAGATTTCCAGATTTCCATGTGAAAAAAACAACAGTTTTTAAGGGGGGGAACGCTTTGTTTTTAAATAAGTAAGCACACATCACAGCAGGCACCATTACAGAAGAGAGATGAGAGTAAAGGAGCAATGACACTTCCAATATAGCACCTGCCACATCTGGTTTTTGTAACTACCTGTATTCAAAATAATTCATGTTTTTATAAAATCTATAAAGTGAGGACACTTTTTGATCAATTATTCCAGCCGAGTGATTAAATGTTGCAGCCCTACAGTGGATATTTTAAGCAAATATAAGGGTATTAGAAATTTATAACCATACAACATTCTTAAAACTAACTCTCAGAGCACATCTGGGCTTGCACATTTTCAAGATACATTCCGATAAGTTCTTCTGCACCACTGCCACTGAAATGAATAGACATGGCACAACAGCCCAGATGATTTGTATGTTTATACAACTCCAGTTCAACAGTGCTCAAGCAGGAAAGATTCCTGGTAAAGTGTGCTGAAATTATTTTGAAGATTCTCTAATACCTACTCAGAACAAAATATTATATCCAAGTATTGAACTAGGCTACAATGCCACCTTTATCAAGAAAGCATATTGTTATCTCTTTTATACCAATGCATTTCCAGTTCAATTGGCACAAACTGAAAGACCACATGTTGTTATAAGAAGTCTATTCTGATATACAACATATCAGTAGCAAAAGTATACATTTTTCCATCAAAAGCCTAAAGGCATATTTGAAAATCTAAGACACTGACAAGATAATAAACTGAAGACTGCAGCTGGAAAAGCACTTGGCTTCTTAATGTCTCTGAAACATTGCTACTACACATCACTTTTAGTCTCCCAAAAATAAACGAACCATACTTTCCAGCACAAATAGATTTGTGTACATGTAGTATTAATTTTGCTTATTAAAAAAAAGCAAAGACAGACATACCTTGCAATGTCAAAAGGAAAGCAGAATTTGGGTACACTCTGGAGTACTTCCTGTAAATGCAGAAGAAAGAATGTTAGGTGCTTAAAAATTACTTGTAATACTGTTTTGGGTTTTTAAGATAATAAATAAATAAACAATATTTGGCTTGGGGGAGAATATAACTATAGCACACGTTCCTGGACTGAAATAATTGATTATTAAAAAGGAATTAAGTTTGTGCTTTGGCAGATTGCAAAGACAATGCCATGGAAACCCCAGGAGGAAAAGGCCTGGCCTGAAGGGTATTAACACCCTTCACATCCCCGCTGGGATTCCCTTCAACAAGGCCATATGGATTTTACAAGAAGCACCGTACCATATGGGTAGGCCACGTCTGCTGCTACTTGTACTACAGACTAGCCACAGGGACTTCTGACAGATCCTGGCTCAAAAATACAAATGTTGTTTCAATTAAAATGCAAGCAGAGAAAGGGGAAGCAAGTTGGCAGCAAACTGAATTTACTGAGAGCTAAACAACTCTATATGCGTTTCATAAGCTAATGCTTTAAAAAGCTGGAACTCTTCACTGGGTACAAAGCATAAATTGTACAGTTAACCCTTTAGGGCAGCGGCAGCAGCACAAGGTCACAAGCGCACTTCACTCTTAATTTTAAAAGAAAATAAACCTAATGTCTCCATAATCTTACAAGAATTGTCAACTTATTTTTTGCTTTTCTATTTAAGATGTTGTTTTGCAGCAAGTAATGTGTGTTAATTTAGAAATAATGTTGGTTTTTAAAACTACATGATGCCTGGAAAAATTAGTAGAGTAATAATGGAAACTATTATCCCAAATAGACAACATCAGTAGGGTTGGCAGCTGACTTTTAGTCTAGAAAATGAAAATCACACAGAACATTAGTAGCATACTGTAGCAATAGCAATGCCAGCAGTGTGCACTGCGTTGTGCAGAGTAACAAAATAATGAAACTGGATTCTGCCATTAGGAACTTACAATCTAAATTTTGAGAGAGAGAAGGGGAGAAGCACACATAGGAAGGATGAATATGAGCAAGTGCTAAATAAAATTTATCTAGGCCTTAGTACATCTGGAGATAAGAAACTTGTGAGTAAAAGGCTTTTTTTTAAGGAAAGGGGTGGCTAGGTCAGAGAATTACACATCAGAACAGATGCACCTTATTTCAGATATCAACTTCACATACATGACAAATCAGTGATTGTCATACTGCCTGCAAGACTGCCTGCTCAAGAGACTTCTGACATGAATGGAAGGCAGTATTTTGAGACAGATTGGCAATAGGCATTCCCATGTAACACGTGGAATACAATGAGGACATCTGAAAACTTTAAAGACACTCCTAGGACCAGGTCAATATGGGTAGGAAACTTTCTAAATAAAAAGGTAAAGGTACCCCTGACCATTAGGTCAAGTCGCAGACGACTCTGGGGTTGCGCGCTCATCTCTAAATACAGATATACAAATTAATGCCCAGGTCCTTTTAAAAACAACAACAACAATCAGTGTTCAATAATTACTCAGATTATTTAGACGATCACAGTAGAGCAGCATTTCTGTGTTCTGTAGGGTATGTTTTTTATATGCTAGGCTTTCACAGTGCTAAATATAGCTTCCTGTTAACAGAGCACCTGAAACTATACTCAGCCCTCATTTCTTAACAACATTGATTAGTAAGCACAGATGATGGCATTGCTGGGGATCTGTATTTGCAAAAATTCATTACATTCCTGTGATATTTCTGCTCCTCAATCCAAAATGAGCACACAGAGAAGGAAGATAGATGATAGATTAGATAGATAGATAGATGATAGATAGATAGATAGATGATAGATAGATAGATAGATAGATAAACATATCAGTTTCCTCTGCAACACTATATGAGGCAGATGAACTACAAGACTTTCCCACTGCTGTTTTCCATCCCTCCCCCTATCCTCAATTGGCGCGCATGCGTATACAAAGACACACACACAAACGTCTGCAAAGCACAGCCTCAGCTCGCTTCCCAACTGGCAGGATCATCCCTCAGGGGACAAGTCTTTAAACCTCCGCACTCTTTAAAATTCAACCAGCCAGCAGGTCTATAGACTGGTGTATAAACAGTATAGGGAGGAAAAATCCTCTCAGCTTATGTCAGTGACAAAGCAGCTCAGCAGTTGACTGTTTCTCCCCTGACAGTGTAAGCCAGGTTTACACAGATCAATAGATGGAAACCTACCTAGCATGCAGGGCTCAGTTTTCTCCCTTAATTACAGGTGTTATTCAGATTTTTAAATGAATGAAAATAACATGCTGTCCAGAAGCCTTCTAAATGCCTACTGTGCAGTTGGTTTAAAATATTCATTACACAATGTAAAAATAATGATATATTTAGAAAGTATTACTATGCATCTTAAAGCTGATTTTGCATAGCACTGACACTATTTCTATGACAGGCCATTGTTCTACGAAGAATAAAAAGCCATTAAACTTGCACTTAACGCGTGCCTTGGCTGGTAGACAGACCAACTTGACAGATTTGTAAAGCATTGCTGCCACTCTGGCTGCAAAGATGGACTGAAGTGTTCATTCTCTGCTAATGAAAAAATATTATATAGATATCTGTATACAAGGAAGATGTCTACTGGATAATGCCTTTTGGCTATGTCCTGAACACATCTGGATGTTCTAGGAGTCATATGTACAGTTCAGGAAATCAGAGAAATAAATGCATCTCTGTATATAGTGCAAGCAACTGAGAATCTTACTGTTATGCGTCAACAACAAAGCTATCAGATCAATCAGTTACCACTTTGCTCGTTAGAAATGGTTTAAATTTAGAAACAGTTGTTAGAAATGGTCCACAATTTAATTAGTTATCAAACAAATATTGAACGCTGCCCTTGCAAAAACAAAATATGTATTTTATTGAATTTCTGTTTGTTCTTAGATGAATGGCATAAGTGCCAAGGCACAAAACTGAAACAACATCCTTTGTTGAGGGAAAGTGACTAATTTTACTAATCTAGAATATGATGTTCTAGAGTACTCAAGCAGCCCAAAGACCATACTGATTAAAAATACTCTACTGCGGGGGGGGAGGGGGGAGATCCACTTCTCCTCCTGTTCTCAGTCTGAATTCAATTCAACCTGACATGCCACTGAACTGGGAAATTTCAAGTTAAAGTAAACTCTCTTTAGATGATATACGGTATATGTATACATCTGTTCACTTCCTCATCTGCGCCACTAGCACAGACAAGGGAGGTGCCACCAGAGAGGAAGGATAACCGAAACAGTTGACTTAGAAATATCATGCCAAGTAGGTTTGGAGTGTCATCAAGGGGCAGGCCTGGATAAGGTATATAAAAAGTGAGACATCTTGTATGAAGACCATCACTTCCAATCCTCGGAGACCTATGCTACTTGGCACTCTGCTAGTTCGTCTCTTTTCCTTCAGACTTTCCTTCTTGTTCTCTTTGCCCCTTGGGTTCTTCTCCATCTCCTGGAACTTTTCACTGAGCTTTCCAGCAATGTTGCTTGCCAATGCCTCTGTCTCCTGCTTTTGGTCAGCACAACACAAGGCCTCCTGCCCATAGGCCTCAGTGACTGAAGTGCCAAGTTTGGCAACATTTCATTTCTTAGTGTTCCCTCCTCAGTAGCTGAACATGCATTGGCATCAACAATCACACAGTCAGTGGCTTAGTGGAGGCCACAGGAAATAAATTTTAGCCAGGTATTAATTAATTAATTAAGTAAGTAAGTAAGTAAGTAATTGGTGGTGACATATTTAAAGGCAAATTGCTGTTTCCCATTTAAGAGCATTTGTTGTACTGGAAAGGAGACAATGCCACAAAACCTTCATCTGCCAAGAATAAAAAACCAGAACTAGAATTCCTTCCTCTTTAAACCTTCCTCACCCCCAAAAAGAGTATCCAGAGGATGGAAACAAGATCTGTTTAACTTGTGTTTCACCTAAGGATGAAGATTGGTTTGGGTAAGAGCCAGTTTTTCGGTTCCTAGGGATGGGGCGTCAACCACTGCTATGCTTCTGGTTCCCAATAGGCCTTGAAGCAACCTGATACCTTCATAGCACCTAAAGGGCCTCATTTGAATGCCTGCTACCTCCTCTCAAATTCTGTCTCAAGACTCTCACCAGATATAGACTCATGGCATCGCCATCAGCCAAGATTTTCCCTTCCCACCCCTTGCTTTGTGTACCAACTAACCTGATGAAGAATTCTGGAGTACACAAAAGCTTGCATACTGTCTTGATTTATTTTGGTTGGCTTAATAACGGTATAGCTCTACCATGGTTTTTGAATTTTTCTCATGGACCAACATAGCTCTTTTTTTTACTTTTAATATCTGTATAATATCACAGTAAACACTGAGGAATCTTGTTATTACAGTTCTGTCGAGAATTAGAAACCATTTTATTTACCATTCTTAAACTGAGAGTCTCTAATACCTTATTTTAAATAACTCTAAATATTTATAATTTATGCCAATTCCCAAATAATCAGGATATATTATGGAGCATGGCACTTGTCTTTTTTAAAAAAGGCATGCCCGGAATAGAACAATCTGGGGAGTGGGAGGAGACAATAGGGCTTGCTCAGCTGACACATGGAGAAGCAGCGGTTGCTGCTGCACTAGCCCGCATGTCAGCTGTCGGGCGGAAGGTTGATCAGCCTCAAATGGCCCCACTGCACCTCTGGTTTGTGAGGAGACCCTCCCTAGAGCCCAAAGATGTCCTCTCCGGGGTGCTCCCCATTTCTGGGTTCCCGGCACAGTGTGTGCATGCAGTCACACGCAAATGGGGAGTTGCCTGTACTCCAAATGTGGTTGCACCATTCCACTTTTCAGTTCCTTGAGAACTCTATGCATGCATGCATGCATGTATGTTTATAGAAGTATTTCTATGCTGCTATATCTTAAAATACCTGGGTGGTGTACTACATTAAAATATAAGACAACCTTAAAAACAATACAGATAAATCACTGAAGTGGCTAATCAAAAAATTAAACATTAAACAGCTACAAAGGCCTGTCAGCATAAAAAGTTCTTCAAGAGAAGTCGAAAGGGAGGATGGCTGCCAAATCTCTCCTGAAAGAATGTTGCACAGCATGGAACCTACAACACTAAATGCTTAACTTACAGTTTAGACCAGGCTTCTGTAACATGAGAGACTAGCAGCACTCCTCCAGATGATCTCAGTGAACAAGCTGGGATATAAGGACTCTGGTGATTCTTGAGGTATCCTGTGTCCAAGTTGGTCAAGGCTTTGTATAGCAAGACAAGAATGTTGAACCTGACCTGGTAGCATATGGATAGCCACTGCAGATGTTTCAGCAGAAGTATCACATGCTATCAGCTGTCTGCCCCAATCAGCAACCTAGCCACTTCTGAACCAGGCCCAAAGGCAGCTTCACATAGAGTGCATTGCATTAATGTAGTCTCAAGATTACCAGTGCATAGACTATAGTGGCTATAGTGATCCCAATTCAGGTATGTTCATAGGACACGGGTGGTGCTGTGGTCTAAACCACTGAGCCTCTTGGGCTTGCTGATCAGAAGGTTGGCGGTTCGAATCCCCATGATGACAGGGTGAGCTCCTGTTGTTCTGTCCCAACTCCTGCCAACCAAGCAGTTTGAAAGCATGCCAGTGTAAGTAGATAAATAGGTACCACTGTGGCGGGAAGGTAAAGGGCGTTTCCGTGCGCTCTGGCACTTGTCACGGTCCTCCGTGCACCAGTAGCGGTTTAGTCATGCTGGCCACATGACCCGGAAAATTTGTCTGTGGACAAAATGCCAGCTGCCTCGGCCTGAAAGCGAGATGAGCACCGCAACCCTATAGTAGCCTTTGACTGGAATTAACCATCCAGGGGTCCTTTACCTTTTACCTTTTTACCTTATGTCCATAGCGGGCATACCAGATAAATCTGGTAAAAGGCACTTCTAGTCACAGAGACCCCTTAAGCCTTAAATGTATCCAGGAGTACCACTAAGCTACATAACTCCTTCTTTAGAGGGAGTTACAACCCGTTCCAAAATAGGCAACTGGCTAGATTGCTGGACACAAGAACCGCCTGCCAACAGAGCCTCAGTCTTCCCAGGGTTCAAATTCAGTTTATTAGACCACACCCAGTCCACCGCAGCATTATAGCACCAGTCCAGTGCTTGCACAGCCTCTCCTGGTTCAGATAATATCGAGAAATAGAGTTGTGTGTCATCAGCTTACTGATGGCGTCATGCTCCAACATTCCTAAGGACCTCTCCCAATGGCTTCAAAAGGGGACTCCAAAGCTTTAGGCTGCAATGCTATACCCACTTATCTTGGAGTAAGTCCCACTGAAGTTGAGGAATCTTAAGAGGCTGTGCTATTAATGTGCATTTGGCTCTTGCACAATAAACATAACTGGGCCTCTGCATTAAGAAAAATGACAAGAAAATGAACTTCAATGTGTGGAATAACAACTGCTTGATATGATACCATATAACCTCTCTGCAAACCAATCGGAATGAACACTTAATAAACACTTTACTGTTCACATGTGAGCAGCCATATCATTTCCATATAGTTCCCATGGAGTGCCACAGAATATCATCATGTCCCATCACTCCTGGGGGCGTGCTAATCACTCCAGGCTATGAGCAGCTGTATTATGAATTTTTTAAAGTTTCAAAGGCAAACAAATATTTAACAGGAACAGATACAGCATGCAAAATGCCTCACAAGTACTATTTAAAAAATGGTTTGTGCCTGTGGATTTTAAAGGATTTTCTGTTGGAAATCCGCATATAATGGAACAAGAAGACCTCAGTCCTATCCTCATGCAGAAGAGGAATGGAACAGACTTGAATAGATCCATCCATTCCCATCGGGAAGCGGCCTACATGAACTGTAGACCAGCAGGAATACAGATATAATCAGAACAACTTTGTAATTGGAGCCAGAGACCGAAGTAAGGATTGTTTTAATATTTTTGCTTAAAGCAATGAAGAATCTATAAAGCAAGGACTGGGAGATACTGAGGGTAAAATTGCATGCTATGTTAAGCACAGTCATTTACATGTATGCAGACTGCTTAAATTTTCCCACAATCCAGATCAGAAGCATGTTGCGCAGGAAGGGTGAAGCCTTTCCTCTCAGCACCATTTTTTTCTCACTCACTCTCTGTCTGTCTGTCTGTCTGTCTCTCTCTCTCTCTCTCACACACACACACACACACACAAACACACACATAAAATCCCACCTCATAGCTTTTTGCGCTTAACTATGACCTATATTATCAAAAATAGCACTTTGAGAGCTAAACAGCAGCTGAGGGGGCTGTTCCCTGTGGGAAACATTGTAGGAGAAAAGGGGCGAACTCCCTTCTTCTTGCTAGGTCAGGCTCTATGCAACTGATTTTTATAAAAATAATTAGTGGCCAATGTTCACCATGCTTTTTTAAATAAATAAATAAATAAATAAAGCATGCCTATCATAATGTGTAGTTTGGCCCTAAGTGATAAAATCCTGATTAGCCTGAATCTGTTTATCAGAGTCTGTTTTCCCCAGGTACCTAGATAACCTTGAATAACAAGCATTTAGAACTAAACAGAAATGTGAACTTGAATCATATTATCTCTGCATTGGGTTAGGGTAAATTGTACCAAAATAATGTACAACTAATGTTTCTCCAACGTATGATTAGAATATTGGGATGAAATCTATTAAAATAAGATTTTATAAGTGTTAAAATCAAAAAGTATTGAGATGAAACTATTATTCAACCCCTAATACCACATTGGCTATGATGCTGTGCAGTTACAATTACACAGGTTCCTCTGAGACCAAAACAAGAACTGCATGCAGGACAGAAGCAAACAATTTTAGGTAAATATTCCTGATAAACCAAAAGCAAAAGTTGTAACAATCAATCTACTGCCTCTTATTCCATTTATTTACAAATGTCAGAAAGTACCGGTAATTATGTAGCATTGTAGTTCTGCTGTTTACAAATCTGCTTAATGCTGGTCTCCAGTGCCAGATTTAAGTTTTCTGATCACACAATTAAGATAAAAATAAGGCGGAATTCTAAACATGGTCGCTCAACCTGCTTCCAAAGAAATATGCCTTGATGGAAATATTTGCTGAGCTACACCACAGACATCCAGAGCAAAAAGAGTCTCTAGAAAGTGAGCACACACCTGATTCTAGAGCTGTTATAGTCAGAGATTCCATTATACCCTGTGGTTGGCAAACATAGCGAGACTCAAAACCACTCTTGTGTGAGTCATATTTGTGCAGTATCTAATTAGCTGGGCCCTGGGTGCTACAGCAAGAAAAATGAATAATTTATCCAATGACACCATCATTTCTTTACAATGAAAATCGGAGAAGGGAGACAGAAGGGGATCTAACACCTTTTCCACCCAGCCTTAAGATATACAAATGCATGCATTTTGCAGGGCTTTAGAAACACCATATGGAAGTTGTGAATACTACAAATTAGTGTTTTAGTGGATTCAGCTTTGGAATCCCAGCCCTTCTGAATTTTCATTCTGAATCCACTCCGAACTTATATGATCAGCGTAAAGAATAACCACAGCTATCAGGCCTGTTTGTTTTAAAGATAATCTGTTCAATGTGTGAAACATAGAACAGAAATCACAAGATAGGTGATACGAAGGTCCAACAACAATACTTTTGAATACTGTGTTCAGATCTCCCAAATTGATAATTTTAGCTGTGCACATCCACTACTTGATAATCTATGAACTGCGCCAGGGTTTGGGTATATTAAGTTCTGAGAACCACATCAGAAACATAACATGAGGATGACCCCTGATAATTTGAAATGTATAATATAATTAGCACATTACTTCCACAAACATTTATCTCTGTGTTTGTGTTTATTACATTTATATACCCCCTCTTTATCCCAAGTAGCTCAAGGTGGTGTTCTCCTCCCCATTTCGTCCTCGCAGCAACCCAGTGAGGTAGGTTAGGCTGAGAGGTGGTGACCGGCCCAAGGTCACCCAGTGAGCTTCATGGCTGAATGGGGATTCGAACCCTGGTCTCCCAGGTCACAGTCCAACACTCATAACCATTACACCACAATTGGCATGAATATTGCCAAAGTGCAGTTGCTATGAGTTGTTCAAAGGGATTCTGGCAGTAATTACAAAAACTGCAATTTGAAGATAGAATCCTAAATTCTCCAAGGCAAAAGCTATTTTCAGATACTGGTTGAACATGGTATAGGAAAAAAACATAATCATGTCCACAGCCTCTGTACTCAAGCTAAGTCAGGGGTGGGGAACCTTGGGAACAAAATACAGTCCTCTAAGCCACTCTATTTGGCTCTTGGGGCTCTTCCTAGGTCACACACTTTCCCAGTCCATATCCCCTATTCTTAGCCTATATCCATATCCCCTATTCTTAGACTATATCCATCAATGGACCTGCCTTCTCCTGGCTGTGAACCATGATCATTCCTTTTCCCTTTTCAGAACCAGTGCTTGTGAACTTCCCTTTCTGCTCTCCTCCTCTAATGTGGTCACAAGGAGGACAATGAAAGTGTTCACTTTCATTTTTAACTCAAGTTTGTTACATCTGAACCCAAAATTGCACTTACCCTATATACTCGAGTGTAAGCCTAGTTTTTCAGCACATTTTTTGTGCTGAAAAATCCGCCCTCGGCTTATACTCGAGTGAGGCAGGCAGTGGCTCCTATGAAGCTTTCCCATGTTTTTTGTGGTAAAATTGGGTGCCTCGGCTTATATTCGGGTCGGCTTATACTCGAGTATATACGGTAATCATAATTATAGTTTAAGGAAACAAGTCAAAATCATAAACCATGGTTAAGCATAGTAAAGTAAAAATAGAAGTGAAAGCTTTCAATCTCCTCATCCTGGCCCTGCCTGATGAGGAAAGAGCAGGGGAACGTGCATGAGCCCAAGGTTCTTTCACATCACATCCAAAATGAGCCAGTTATTAGCAACATGATTTGGTAGCCTCTCGCTGTGTTTACCCCAAAGAAAACCTATTATTCAGGAAGTTAATCTGGCAGTCGCTTCTTTAAAAAATTGCAAATAGTTACAGGAAAAGTCTGCAATAACCTCAATAATTTCTACTGGACCTAATTCCAGTGGCAAAAGTGAATCTTCACCATAAACAAGTAAGCAAGGTACAGGTTTGTGAAAAACCTTCTCTGTGTCATGAAGGCAAAACTTTAGAAAGGAAGGAAGAGCAGGAGTTTGACAATGGTCACTAAATACTGACAATGTGGTAATGGGTGAGTAATTGAGCTGCCTTCTGCACTGGACATGAATAGGAGAATCAGTCAAACAGTCTTCATATGCTTATTAGAGCAAACATTATTGGACGCACCACTCAGAAAGATACTGCAAGAGTTTCTGCTAAAGATACTGCTTTAACGCTGAACAATAATTATTTTGTTCAACTCATGGAATGATGAACACATAACCGTCAATGAAATGTTTGTGCTTTTATTACACTGCTGCTTCAGGCAATGGATAGAGGCCAAATTCAGCATTCACTTTTTGTTGGTTAATATGCAGTATCTGAAAGACTGTCCAATATTAAATTAAATGTTATACTTGATAAAAATGAGAACATTTTTAACAAAGTAATCTCTAATATTACAGCTGTACGATAAAATGGGTAACATATGCATACAGTCTATTAAAATGCACATAATTTATCCAGCTCAAAATGAAAACATATCTAACAAGTAATTCTATTCATCTGGCCCTTTTTCACCCAGCCTTAAGATATACAAATGCATGCCTTTTCACCAGAACACAGCAGCTGGGAATGAAAAGGAAAGCATTCAAATGATCATTTTCACATCATATTCCATCGTCTTTTCACCAGCTTCTCCTCTGTCTTTCTTTGAGCCCTATTCTATTACAAGAGAGCTGCTTCTTAGATCAATTCATATTTCCATAATCCACACTGCTGTTTCTCCCTCTTCTCCCCAGGGTAGACTAACCCCTACATCCAGAGCTGTGGCTTACAACTGTCATTAAGACCTATAACAATAACAAGATAACAAAAGAGTTGGTCGAGATGAGGCTTGGCTATACCATATGCTGATCAAGTGCAAAATTTTGAACTAGTGGGAAAAATCTATAAAACAAAACCATGATACATATATTGGGCTTGCCATTTGTCCTTCCAAATGCAAGGAAAGTCAACTTTTTTAAATCATCAAACATTTATTTGCAAGCACACAGAGCCTTCATGTACAAGTGATATTAATGTCTGCTCAGAGGTGAAAGATGAAGATTAAAGGTCCTTCCAAGTCTTTAGACCACAATTGTCAGGGGATCTCCCTTGTGTCTTCAAAATGTCTGTTTTCTTCCCAAAATAGGAGCCAAAACTCACCATGTTCATAAAATGGTTTGGATCAACCAATGCATTAATCCATTAGCTGCAATTTCATGATGGAAAACATGAAATGGTTTATATTTAAAGTTGCATGTGCATGTTCCTAATATTTTCACAGTTAAAGGTGTATAGTCTGTTAGTCTTACAACCATGTTGGGCATGTGCAGTGCTGTTGATTCCATCATTAAATGTAACTTTTCCAATTTCTATTTGTTTTTTAAATGAAAGCTTTTTCATTAATTGGTTTTTTCTATGTGCATCTATAAAATTATAGCAAGCATCAAATAACTTGTACTAGTCGCTGAGGGGAAACATTACGTGCAGTTCCATTATTCTTTTTTTCGGGGGGGACGGGACCATATTCAGTTTACCGACAGCACTTGAACCAAAAGAACAGCATGTAACCAGTTCCCCCTTGCACCATTTCCTACTGAAAATCACCCTCTAAAACTGCTTATATCCCAGCAATGGAAAAGATACAGGAATCCATATCAGTCCCCAGACGAAATCACAAAACATAATGTGTAGTTCTGTGTGCATATCATAGCTGTATGTGCATATTATAGCCTCCAGTGATCCTGTTTTAGCCAGGAATGCTGTGTTGTTTAGAGTTATACCCTAGGAAAAGAACCCATTTTCCAATTACCCCAGTTTTCAGGAAGCAACAACATTTCTCCTTCACTCCCACCTCTTTCTTTCTTTATTCCTTTATACACATGTGGCTGGACCAAGAAATTTTGGGGCCTGAGGCAAAGGACAAGTTGCTGCCCCCCACCCCCTATGCCATGTACTGAAGCCAACTGGGCAGGCAATTGAATCTTACTTCAACACTGGCAATGGGACAGTGGCCTATACCTAAAGGAAACAGACTAGCTTGGGGGCTGCAGGACAGGTCATGTGGCATACACAGCTCTGTCCTCCAACCTAGGAAAGTGGCCAATGGGCTTGAGAGCATTGGCTAGGGATCTGCCACTGCTACCTGCACCAGCATCTGCTGTCACCTCACTCCAGCTAAGGGTGAGGCAGCTCTGCCACAGCAAAGGCGGAAGTCCAGTGTAGACATCATAAACAATCTGCTAGATCAAAGCTATCTATTTTTGACATCCTGTATTTATTTAATAAAGCACTAAAATTATTCAGGCAAGCAAAGTAATTGTGATAAAAATAAAATAAAAAAAATTCCTTCCAGTAGCACCTTAGAGACCAACTAAGTTTGTTCTTGGTATGAGCTTTCGTGTGCATGCACACTTCTTCAGATACTTCTTCAGATAGGTATCTGAAGAAGTGTGCATGCACACGAAAGCTCATACCAAGAACAAACTTAGTTGGTCTGGTATCTGAAGAAGTGTGCATGCACACGAAAGCTCATACCAAGAACAAACTTAGTTGGTCTCTAAGGTGCTACTGGAAGGAATTTTTTTTATTTTATTTTGTTTTGACTATGACAGACCAACACGGCTATCTACCTTTAACTGTGATAAAAATGTTTGTTTATGAACTGGTTTGATGATTCTCCCCCTCTGAACTTTCCCCTCCGAAGTCTCAGAGTTATATATTATTAAATTTATTTATACCCTACCTTTCCACCACTTAGTTCAGACTTCTCCAGAGTGGTGCCCTTTAGATGTTGCTGGGCTACAACTCTTATTATCCCTAACACATAGGCTGAGGCCGATGAGGCTTGGGACATCAAGTTGGGAGTTGGGACAAGCTGACTTCAAGTGTGCTTGTACGTTTAAATGGTCTGCAGACTCAACACAAGCAAACTTCCACATTCCTAGAATGAAGGTCTGCAGCTGAGTGATGGAACATCTTGCTCTGCAGGAGAAGGTCCCAAGTCCAATCCCTGACATCTCCAGGTAAGACCGAGAGAAACTTCCTCTATGAAACTCTGGAAAGTCACTGCCAGTCAGCATAGACAATACTGAGCTAGATGGGTCATTGGTCAAACTCAGTATAAGGCACCTATGTAAGCTCGCCCACCCTCGGCTTTATGTCTACTCCAGTTAGCCTCAAAAGAATAAGCCAGCCTAAAAGAACACACAACTTCAGGCCAATCTTTTTGATACATTACGTTGGAAGCATTATTCAAGGAGACACAATTCACTTGCACTTTCTCTCTCCCTACTTCAGTGTAGTGTACAATGCCACCCTAATCTGACCAGTTTTCATCTGGCAGACAATGAAAGTTTAGGGCAAACCATAACAGTGAATGTCTAGAACTTGAGGAGGAAGGCAAAGGGAAGCAGCAGACAATTTGGCACTGTTACTGGACTTGACCCTAGGCCCAAAATAAAATCACTCCAGTTCTCATCTCCGTTTACCCTGAATGGCCATCTTATTTATGATAAGTGAAACCTATTTTTTCCTAGTTGTTCTGAGCCACCCTTCATACTGATTCCAGGGCAGTCAGCAACATTGTTGTCTTCATTTACCCTATTGTGTCTTAAAACAGCAATTACAAAATAGGAGCTGACAACTCAGAGCCAAATGCCATCCTACTAAAGGTGCTACTTGGCTCCTCAATTGCCAAACCAAGTTCTGCCTTCACTTGTCAGACAACATCAGTTCAGGCAACAAGGAGCAAGAGCAAATAGAGGGGTGGAAACAAAATGATGCTGAATCACCACTAGGGAACAGCCTTGCACATACAGGTACCTGAAAGCACTAAGAAAACATGCAGAGCCTTGCAAGACAATGATTCAATATGCCTATAGTTCAATTCCTCCACACAGGAGAGGAAGAAGGAAGGGAGGGAGGGAGGTGGTGACTGTGCTGTGTCTTCTGGCAAGCTTTAAAGTACCAACCGAGAAAAAGCAACTGCTGCTGCAGGACTGTAAGAGCAAATCCTTTTAAAAAAATCTAGCTGGGGAGGAAAGAAAGAGGCCGCTCTTACAGAGGAATTTTAGAATCCAGTGTGTTCAGTAGTGAACTAAACAGTGCAACTGTGGTTAAGAAGGTGCTAGTGCTGTCCAGGCATATCTCTTTATGGTTCTAGTGTCATGTCAAATGTTGAAAGGAAAAGTGAGTGTGTCTGTGCACACACATAATTATATTGAAGATTTCGTGCATACAGAATTGTCTATATGTATTCTTTTCAAAGGATGAAGCAAAAATAGCTTAATTGTGCTCTTCAGTGTATGTTGCAGATATCCCAAAGATCACCACACCAGTTTGGTTATAGATATTCAGTACAAAAACTGATGTCTTCAGAATTACTAAACGCGTATTTCAAAATATAATTATACGGGCTAATACTTTCAAAAACTCTGAACTTTTTAATTGTCTCTATTTGTTTTTAAGTTCCATAGTAAGCCAAAATACAAACAAACACACACAAAACCAAAGCTGGCATGAGAGACAGTAACAGTCTTTCTTTATTCTTTTTGACAGGTAAAGCAGCATTCTACCCTCCTGCAATCTTAAAACACGAGTTGCCATTGTGGTACACTTGTCTTCAGAGGGGTCTGGAAGTCTTTGATTTCAGCAAGTATAATTAAAAGAAGCTGCATAAAGTTCATTCATAATATTCACTTATACTTTGGCCTGATTTGTATGCCAAACCATCATCAAGCCAAACTTTGGTTTAAAGGGGAAACTGCTCAGCTGCTGCTGATGCCATGCTGCCACAAGCTAAGGCATCATCTTAGGAGTGACATTCAAAGCTAGGCTCATGGTTTGCTATTATGAATGAATGTATGAATTGTACACATTTTCTTTTAGCTATACTTGTTGATGTCAAAGAGCTAACAGTTTGTTTGGGGAGAAACAAACAATAAACTCAGATTGGGATGTAATTCTAAGCTAGAACAAAACTTATCTTGTAGCAGCAGCAGGAAGCTGTACGCTGGCTCCCTCGGCCAATAATGCGAGATAAGCGACGCAACCCCAGAGTCGGTCACGACTGGACCTAATGGTCAGGGGTCCCTTTACCTTTTATGATGTAAATTCACCTTTAAATCATATGTTAGTTTAACCATGGTTTAAAGTGACAAACAAACTAAGACATTGACAGTTATCTTGGTTAATGCTTAACCAGAGCATCATATTCTGCATCTTTTTCTCAGGAACATCTTTATGTGGCAAGCTACCAACTTTAGCCCATTTCTCTATTTTATCAAGGTAATGCTTTTTCACATTTGTTTAGATTTCTCACATATTCTACTCAAATCAAAAACACAGCTGCTCCCAGGCAAAAAGTCTCATTCATTCAAATGGTATTTGCAGTCTACCTAAAGCTCTTGACTACTGGAATAGATTGCAACTGTTCATATTAATGTGTGAGCAACATGTTGCCAAGTAACAACACACATAAACTGGGGTTCTCTGTGTTGTCATGAAGAAGTATCATTGATCTGAATGAGTTTCACACATGCACAACTGACAATTTTGTTCGGAATTTCAGGGCCAGTATTTTTCTGACAAACGCTGAACTGCAAACTGCTTTGGCAACATACTTTTTATATAGGTTCCTACATTCAAAACAGAATTCAAACTGTTGTTTATGGTGTTTTTCTCCAAGGATCTGGCACTATTTAAAGCAAAACTGAGAAATCTGTCTGAGCCACAGAAAGAAGAAAGTATATTATTCAATAAAATCAAAATGAAAAAAGCCAAATGCATTCAATAAAGAAGCCTATCCAAAAAAAAAAACAACCCCATAATTTTTAGAGGACTCAGTTGTTGTTTTTAATGAACCACTGTTTTAGACAACCACCTGTTTGTTGCAAGCATTAAGCTCCTGTTGAAAACTGCTAACATGCACAGGTGTCAAAGTAGCTCTATTGAATACGAGAACATTTTCATGAATACTGAAATACCACCAGCAGTATATACACAACCAACGTGTTAACATCAGTGCTGATACTAACAGTTGTGCAGCCTCTTAGATTATCATTGGTGATGTGCGCCTGGTGGCAATTTCAGTGCTGTGTGTCAATCATAATTTTCCAAATTTATTCCACTGGAACTATATTCATGACTTCAGAAGAAGAAGAAATGCCACCACTGGCGTTTGGTCATAATATCCACACAGATTAAAAATAATAATGTGATAAATCCATGAAAGCAACTATCATAGTGTGCAATACTTCCTGCCACAAACACATTCTAATGATCAAATCAGCTGGTGAAGAGTCTTTTATTGTTATCACCAGCCATCTGCCTTTCTACAGTTGAATAGGAAAGCTTTAAAAAGCTGTAGAAAGGCAGGTTATTCTGATATTATTATTATTATTATTATTATTATTATTATTATTCCATCATTTTAAAGGGATCAATCTCATGTTTCTAACCTTGTCTCCAAAGTCCTCCGGGAACTTCCACAAAACCACAGGATCTGTAAATAATTGACAGACAGCATTAATCAGAGACAAAAGAACAGAGTCTTAGAGTAGAGTACATTAATATTAAAGAGGGTCAACGTAGCTTCAGGCTCACAGACAGGTACAAAAAATGTGTCTCAAAACTCAGATACGGGATTATTCAAAATATTTTTTTAATTTCATATTTATGAAACTCCATGCATATTTGTTAACACAATAACAGAAGGTTATTTTGTGGTGTGTGTGTGTTTTCCATTGCCTTTTACTCTGTGGCTGTTTTAATGCCTTTTAAAGATGTTATTCCAATATTCATTTTTGCAAAAGGGAATTAAAAATAGAAAAAATGCGAAATGTTTTTCAAATGTGACAATTTAAGCCTACATCACTGTTTTATAAAGCAGCTCACCAAGCTTTTTTCCACACTTACAATTTTAAATTACAGGTTAAGAATATCACAGAATACTACACATTCACCAGTTGAAGTTTGGGACCTGCTACATCCAAAAATCATTTGGTTTTATGCAAACTAGCACTGAGTAAAGAAATGAATTTGATAGCTTAAGGGAGGCATTTTTTAAAGTTTTTCTTTCAATCCTAACCCCATGTAGGATATGCACCTGGAACTCTTATCTGGCAGAACCCCCAAACACTTCATTCTGAGGGATGTTCCATGTGATAAAAAAAGTTGTCAAGTAAATAAAGCTTCAGTCTGCACAACACTTAAATAATTCTGTCTGATACTGTTGTTTTGAAATTTGCTACTACTTCAGTCTTTGTTATATGCAATTATGGTATGCTATTAGGTAGTAATAAAACACACATGCAGCAGTTAATTGCCATATGAATGTATAAAACACAATAGATCCCACAAGCCTAAAATCTGTCCACATTTGCTCTAATCCATTCCGCAAAATAAAAACCAATAAATATTGTCATGTTTCTTGGTATTATGATATTAACTTTGCATCCCTTCAAAAGTCTTACTGGCCATTAACGAATATTCAAAGGATCAATTAATTTTCACATTTCATTTTTGAAGTGCTTCCATCATTTCCATTTAAGGTACAGTAAGAAGAAGGCTGTACCCAGCACCACAATCCTGAATGTGAGCCTCCTACCCCCTGAGTTGACAGGTATGAAAACTTTTGTTCAGAATTCTTTGTGTACTGGGAAATTGATTAAGTGAATGGAAGGAGGGTGTTGACAAGAAGCAAGAGGCTACATCTTGACAAGAAGGAGGAAGCATAATCCTATTCTGCAGTTATGTACTTCCTCTTCAGAACTACTGAGGCCAAATTTACTTTTCCTGGGAAGACTGATTTCTAGACACCCGACAATGTTAAGTCAATTTTATGCTGATTTTATGGATGAGGGAACAGGAATAGCTAGAAGAAAACACTGCCACCATAGATGACTTGTAACTCACTACACAGCTTAGATCAACATATGCCTTATAACAACTCAAAATATATTAGTGCTGGATTAAACACTTTTCATTTATATTTTTAAGTGACCGTAAGACTCACCAAGTATTTGCAACTAATGTAGATAGTATGAGATATTATAATGTAGATATTATGAAGATATTATGTAGATATTATAATGTAGATATTATGATATTATTGGTTACAGATTTGCACAAAGTTGCTTCCACATGTGCAATATATTGCTTCAGGTCCTCCTCCAGGAAAGGCATTCCATAAGACACAAGCAAGTGTCACCACATGAACCTCTCCCCCCCCACACACACACACTATGTTCAGTGTGTATGGTTTTAATCAGTGTTTTTGTAGTTGTTTTGTTTTTGAGTGGAGTGCCCTATCTGGGTGGATGGAGCAGCCAAGTAATTTCATTGTCCCCAAAGGGGACAATGACAATATTCTATTCTATTCTATTCTATTCTATTCTAAATAATCCCTTTCCACTCATGTAAATAGTGAGGTTTGGATCCAAGCCCCTGGGATTATCATACGGTTCAATAATCTATCCTACTTTCACTATGAAGAAGTTACTTCATATTTATTGAAACCACAATACACTTACCTTAATTACAGCAAATTTAAGATGGACTAATGGTGGTTAAAAATTAAATCCAACCCCTTCCTCCGTATTTAAAAGTTATTTTTTAATTTTGTAAATGTCTAAACCTGTGTCCAAACATGGATTCTAGGGTGGCGCACATTTTAAAAATTCAAATACCAATACAATATTAAAGCAAAACGCAAAAATCAAAACATAATAAAAACTAGAAGCAAAGTTAACATAGTGTCGCAGATGTCCTCCAATAACAATTACAGGATATCAATATTAAACTCAAGACAAAGAGCATATGAAGGAAACCTGCTAAAACTAGCCTCAGCAATTCTCTAAACAAAGGAAAATTTACATTTCATATATGTTTGATACTGTCAATTAATTTTAGATATTTAAAGGAGACACAGAATCACAGAATTGTAGAGTTGGAAGGGACCACAAGGCCCATTTAGTGTACAAGCCCCTGCTATGCAGGAATCTTGCCCAATGTGGAGCCCAAACCTATAACCCTGAAAACAAGAGCCTCATGCTAAGCTTTCCCAACAGTTTTCTCTGCATTAGAAAATATACCCTACAAGAACTGAAGTTAATGGTTAGTTAAGCTCTGATCCCATTTTGAAATCAGATTTCTGCATCTTAGTTAATTAATATTCAAAACATCTTATTTTGGGCCAATATGAATATGGAGTGAAATGTTTCCAAAAAGAGAAATACAAACAGCAAGAGGTCAATATATAACACTAGTGAATTTAGCCCGTTAAAAACGGGCGCTAGATACCCACGCGAGGGCTGAGAGGGTGCCCGGCCTCCCGCCGAGGCAGGCGGCCTGGCTCAGCCTGCCACGCCCCCCTCCACCGGCCGCGCCTGCCTCGGTCACCGGCGGCGGGAGCAGCGCTTCCTGCCGCTTCCCCCGCGCTTTGCAAGCAGTAAAGGCGGTGGCAGGAGCCTCCAGTAAAGGCGGCGGCGGGAGCGGCGCTTCGCGCCGCTTCCCCCGCGCTTTGCAAGCAGTAAAGGCGGCAGCGGGGGCTCGGAGCTGCAGGGGTGGGGAGGAAGAGGCATAACCGCCATCGCCTATTGATCTTCTTTGGTCTCTACACTCCAATCCCTGCGTCCGTGAGTGACATGCGCAGTACCGCACTTCCGTGACACACGGAAAGTTGGACGCAGGGACACAGCAACTTTATTATATAGGATTTCTAATAAAAAGGCAAGTTAAATTTTTACTGGTACCGGTAACTTTACTATTTTGTAAAAAAAAAATTAATCTTGCACCATATTGTTTTCATTGGATCAGTTGGTAAACTCCATAGATTTTATAACTAGAAACCAGTTTAGAGGGAAATAAATAGGTTTACTTCAACTTTTCCCTAAGGCTCTGAAAGTGGCATAACAAGCAAAAAAACAAGTTGTTGTGCAGGCTTGGTCACTTGGTCACATTAGTTTTAGGAAACGAGTACACACATCCTTTTATTAAGATGCATGCAGATTAATAACATCTGCACGAGCATCTCGGCTATTTTTCTATTTTTTAAAAAAGTATTTTTAATACAGTTTCTCTCTGTCTCTCTCTCTCTCTCTCTCTCTCTCACACACACACACACACACATATACACAAAAACCCCAACATTCCCAAAGCAGATGCTCAGTTGGGATGCAGTGCAACTAGGCTCCCCGTCAAGCTGGGAAGCAATGCAACTCTCTCAAGCTGAGCTTTGGCTTCAGAGCAGCTGGCATGGCACATAGCTCACTTTCTAGCCACCAGCTTTTCCAAGACAGACTACTCTCCCCGAGGCAGACACTGAGTTGGGAGACTGGTGGAGAACTGCCTTCTCACTGACCATCAGTTTTAGAGAGGTTGGCAGAAATCCAACGTAAAATATCTCTGATCTGCACTGGGAGCAGATGCAGGGTTGTATCAGAAGCCTCTGTGCACAGCTTCAACTCCAAAGTTAGGTGTCTGGAAAATGATGTACAGTATAATCTATACACCACCCTTTGGCCAAGAAAGGTGGCTTACATAGCTTAATACAAACACAAAATTCAAAGAATGCAGTACAATAAATTGCACATGATAAACAGAGCACACCATCAGCATATATGGCACTTTCCTGAGCACAAGAGGAAAGGTTCCCACCCAGAAGAGCTTACACTCTAAAATTTGAGCAAGGAGAAACATCCGAGAAAAGAGAAGGAAGTGGAGGCAAAAGTAATCAGGGAAAGAAAATGCAATTGTTTACATTAAATGTACTTGAGCTTAGCTAGAGTGGGCATGGGAGCATGGGGTTAACTCAAAGTCTTCATGGGAAAAGGTGGGTTTTAGGAGTGATTTGAAAGAAGTTGAAGAGAAAAGGCTAAAAAAAGAGTTGCTTTAAGAGACAAAGAAAGGAGAAGAAGAGAAGCTCAAACATCACTTGGTTAAACAATCACACCAAGTAGCCAAATTTGCACTGGCAGCCAAGAAGCTTCGTTCCAGCTATGTAAATGTACTCCAATCTTAAGTCTTAATGTTGTAAATTTCTTTTTATGTTGTAAACTGCTACAGTTTTCTTTTTATGTTGTAAACTGCTACAGGTTACGTGTAGAAGAAATATTCCTTTTATTCTCTGTCGTTCATTGTAAAGGCCTTTGGCTATACAGTATACAATAAAAATTGATTGATAGTTAAACAATCAATTAGTTACTCATCAATAGTCCAAATCCTCTCACTGCAAGCTACTTGTTCAAAAGTGGCTAAAAGACCATTATTCTGGCTTAAATGGTTAGCGCGTTAATATCACACATATTAAGGTAAAAGGTACTTAACTGTAGACCATGAATGCAGAGATTGCTTCTGTTTTGCTCCCCCACTAGCATGAGCAACAAACTATGATTTCTAGTTTTGCTGTACGTCCAAACTAGGAAGCATGGTTTCTTCAACTCAAACAAACCTTGGCTTGACACTATGGTTGGTTTGGAGTGAAACCAATCACAATTCTTGGTCTGGACATAATGCTAAGTAAAGGATATTAGGGTTGTGGCTCCCCCTGCCTAGCAGGTACGACCGGAATGGAAGCCTTCTGCACATTCAGAGTAACCCACTAGCTATTGATTTTCTGTAATATGTGATCACTGCCACTGAATGTACCATGCACAGTCCTTCACCTGGAACAAATTGCTGGCCTGTGACGCTTCACTACCTGGTTGGCATCTGTAAGAGGGTTGCAAAATGCACAGTATTTGCCCACCGATTATGGGAGAAATAGAGGTGTACCGAAAGAGTGAAAAGTTTCACAAAGTGATTCTATCCATTCATTACTTTTGTACCAATTGCAGTTAATTAGTGACAAAAATACCAAATAGAGTACTCCAGCACTCTAAATACTAATAAGCAAATTAGAAAGGTTAGAAATAACTGATTTTCTGTTTGTGGTTTCAGCACAGCAAATTATATTGGTTACAGTAATTCCTATTGAAGGAACAGTATAAGCCATGGGTACCGGTAGGCAAACTAAGGCCTGGGGGCCGGATCAGGCCCAAGTGCCTTCTAAATCAGCGTGTTTTTAAATGAGTAGAAGGAGTCATTTTATTTAAAATGCATCTCTGGGTTATTTGTGGGGCATAGGAATTTGTTCTTTTTTTTCTTTTCCAAAATATAGTCTGCACCCCCCCCCAAAGTCTGAGGGACAGTGGACCGGCCCCCTGCTGAAAAAGTTTGCTGACTCCTGGTGTAAGCAGTCTGTAGTCAGGCCAGTTTTTAGCACAAAAAGATGGCTTTTTTGTTTTTAAAAAAACACACATTCTACAACTGGAAGAATTTACTGTTTTTATACCAGTACTCTCTTCCAGCAAACTCAAAAGGGGACAGTTCTGGTGTGCAGCACTGAACTTTTAAAAGTTGGAATTATTAGGTTATTATATATACACACATTAAAAAGAATTGGCTGCATATCAAGATTAATTTTTTAACAGATTTCATATAAGGGATACACATTATAAACCAGAAATATTACTGTCAGGCACATCCGACTTTAGGTGAGGGTCTCAGAATCTTATCTCAGGAGGATAAAAGTGGAAGATGTTTTAGTAGCTGAATGAAAAGCTGCATGGGCAAGTAAGGAAGAAAGCAGTCAGTATTTGCCAAGGAACAGTAATCAAAAGAAAGAACAAGGGCAAAATAGAGTAGAGGAACTTAATAAAAAAGAGGGGGGGCAGAGAACCTTAAAGAACACTTGCTATCTTGTCTGGCACTTAAAATATGTTAGATTAAAGACAATATGCAAATGACAGTGCCACTTTAAGACATACTTGAAAGCACACTTTAATGCAAATCATAGACTTGGTGGATTTATGCTCATGAAAAGAATTTTGCTGATGTTATCAGTCCACTCTTTACTATAGCAGTTGTACCTTGTAAAATCAGGCAATCTGTTACAAGGAATATTTGGCCAAAAGAGGTTTGTGTGCATGTGTGAATCCAATTACCGGTACTCCAATTTTAAAGAATGGATTGAACTAAAGTTATTCTGGTTATATTAGTTGTGTGTGGACAATCTGGGAAAGACAAACGTTTTGGGGGGAACTTCTATTCAGTTTTGTGGAGAACTGGAAAAAAAGCTTATTTTTCATAGTACTGTATTATCAGAGTTTAGAGCAACACTGAAAACAACACTATCATCATGTACCTTGAGTCCTCAGCTTGCTTTCTAGGAAGTCTCTTGTAGCTGCTGTTGTTAAAATGAAAATGCTTCCTTTGAAATGTAAATGTAATTCTTGTATGGTGCAATATAACGGCAAGTCAGTGGAGTGCACTACTATGGTTACTAAAAGGCAGAAATGACTGCCTTCTCTGGTGGCTTCTGACCTGATCCAAGGAGTAAGCCTTGGTAGAGGAGATCATGAGGGACTGAAATTTATTCTGAAGATGTCTGTCACAGAGTCCTTAGCCTGCAGCAGAGTAGGAAAGAAGCCCTGATCCAGATTCAGAGAAAAGTGGAGGGTTGCCCATCAAAACAAATTTATATATATAGAAACACATGAACATGACCTTTGATCAACTCAAGCATGAGTTGTCTCATTATACTCTAGAGTGGCTACCAGTATCTGTTACCTGCAACATCTGTGATATTGAAGACGTCCATGATGTTGAAACACATCTGGCAATTGGAATAGTTAACCATCATACATATTAGATTTTTTAATTATTTCCCCCATATACCAAGGAACTTTATATTTAACAATAAATATCTGTACTGAAAATACATATACTGAAACATTTTAGTTTTGTTTGTAAATACATGTCTCTATGTCCATATGTGATAGTAAAACACATTATTTTCGACTCTGCGGTTTTGTCAACCAAAACAATGATATTTTTAATTTAACAATTCCATACCAAACTGTATTACGAAAGTAAACACAAATCTAAACATAGATAACTGCCTCCCCCTATGAAGAGTATTTCAGGATTCTTTAAAGGGCATTTCTTTAATAAACAATATATTCTATAAATAATATTTAAAATATTCTATTTAGCATAATATTTGGTCTACTATAATGTATAATATTAATTTTTAATTTACAGCATCCTTGTTTACCATAGGCTATAATCAAAACAAATCATGGCGTGAATTAGATCCACATTTCATTTTTCTTAATTCATCTAATACCGGTATTTCTTCAATTGATCTTATCTTCCCAAGCCATTTTATATACAGTTGTAATTACCAAATTCCTGGCTATTTATCAAATTAATAAACAAATACCAACCTGCCAAAAACTTGAGTGACTTTCTTTGACCTCTCATTACTTGAGGTCTTGTGAGACAATCTTACCAATACAGCTATTTGCCAAACTTTACAGTGCCAATAATCTAGATTCATTAATGACATATTTTACCCAAACTCAATGTAATGTGCACTTATTTCACCTATTTAAAGTGTTCCTTCCGCCTAGCATATATGGAAACAAATAATGAAGGGCTGGTGCACATGTAATGCTTCCAATCTCTTATGCATAGCTAAGGGCCTGAGAGCAAATTCTCAGATTATGTGTTCTCTCTCCACCCTGATCCAAGATTAAAGGTGTATTTCAGCATTTACCTTATCCGGGCAATGATCTTCTCTTAATCCCAAACTGATCTGCTCTTAATCACAGGACTCTAGTCATGAATCAGAAGGATGATGTTGGTCAGCAAATTAGGAACCACTGCTAAAGATACTGCCAGCATGAACCTAAGCATGCTTAAGATTTACAAGCTGGAAGAGAGTAAAACATGGGCATAGCCAGGACTTATGTTGGGGGGAGAAGGTAGACAGGATTTATGTTGGGAGGCAGAGCACCTGCCTGTCATCATCCTCTGTCTGGCTGTCTAGCATATTCAGAATAAAATGTCTCAACAACAGTTGTTTTAAACTACTTTCTTTTGACCCCAAGTGCTCAAAAAAACTGTCAATATCTTTCTACAATTTCTGCTTTAGTTAAGTATTTTTATTTATTTACTTGATTTAGGGAAAGGTAGCTCTCCCTACCCCCCCCCCAGTACACCTATGGAGTAAGAAGAGAATATGAAATCGTGCCCACACCTTTATAAACCTGATTCTGAAATTAACAGCATCCATTTAAGGAGACTTTACTCACACTAAAGGTCCATAATAGTCCTACAAATATATCAGAAAAGACTAGATACAGTAGCTGTCTCCAGGCATTCACTGTTGGACATTTGAAGGAGCATTTGGGAATGTGTGGGACTAGCTATCACCTTGATAATGCCCAGTGTGCAAGCAGACACATGATTGGCAGTCTGAAGAGACCCACTTCATTGCATGGAAGGTCTCCAACTCAAAGACAGGAATCCTAGTCAATCAGCATTCCCACTCCAGTTGGAAATCCTTCACATAATAAAGGAAGCCCCTTCAGATTCAGCTGATCACTAATAGCCAACTTCCTAATAACTGTGAGCTTGTGTCTCTCCCCTGCCCCGCTTTTTTTCTTTTTTGGTACTTACAAGACAGATCCAACTTTGAGCTACTTTAATGGAAGGTCAATCCTCTTTGCCCAATATTATGCTATACCATTTAAAAACAGAATGGAAAGTCACTGGGAGCATAAAGGAAAGCCTGTTTTGCCACAATGCCATTAGTTATGCTACAAAATGAAAACCTTAATCAGGTGAAGGTTCATTGCACAGAAAGTACAAAGATGAAATTGAACCTGCCAAGCTTTTAGCTTGGCTTTCTACAAACTAAGGGATTTCAAGAAAAGAATTCCCCAGCTTATCTCCTGGGTTAACGAGTAGGCTTGAAAGACATGCCAGCTTTTAAAACTTCAACAAGCAGATGTAAAATTAATTGCACTTTAAATTAAATTAAATTAACACTTTTAATTTAAAACCTTGAATTTAAAATCCAAAAGTAAAGATTGTACATTTTTTTAAAAGGCAGGCAAACACTGTACAACTGTCCTCAGAACACCTAACATTTGGCGAAAAGCTACAGTCATTACTGGACAGGGACTGCCTGGCCACAGGCTGGTAACCTCAGGTAGACTACTGTAATGCACACTATGTCAGCCTGCATTTGAAGTTGGTTCAGAAGCTGCAGCTACACTGGGTTAAATGGTAGCCTGTATACTGTATATACTACTGAGGCAGTAAAGCACAACTGCACTGGCTTCCTGAATACTATAAAGGTGAGAGCAAGGTTCTTGAAAGACCCTTCCCAGACAGATTCTCCTGATGTACTGTAAAGACCTTTTTATGCAGGCATTTGGTTAGCTGAGATGTTTGGTCACTCTGATGGTGTGCATTTGATTTGTTGTTTTTGTGATTTCATTTCTCAGATCGTTTATTATATAATTTGTATGTATTATATATTTAATGATGTAGCCCACTATGGAGTTTGTTTTAAAGAACAATAGATTACAATAATCCCCCCACAAGGCCACAGATAGTTAAAATGTGGTATGTGGCAATGCAGTAGAGGGTACTCTCAGTAATGGAATTTCATCTCCTCTCAGATATGGTTGGCTCCAACTCTGGTGAGTTTTCAGTGCTAGTGGAAGACTCATTTATTCATTCAGGCTTTTGTGGACCCCACTAACTTGATGTGTTTCTGGTTTCACAGGGATTTTTTCTCTAGTTCTTGCTCCTGTTTTAATAAGCATCGTATATCTGGCTTTTAATGTAATCTGCTCTGGGATTGCTTCAGCAGTGATGCAAGAAATATTTTAAATAAATAATAATAATGAAATAATAGAATTATCACTGCTAATATCCTACAGCACATTGGCTGGTGATGGCACTTAACAGAAAAAAGCTGTGGAGCTGTTTATGTCTTTTACAAAAGATAAGCATGACAAAGCAGCCATAAAATAATATGCACCTAACCGCTGAACATATCTTCTATTTCCACCACTCAAAGAAGATAAATTTGCTTTAGCTGATTTTAACACTGTATTTTTATATTGTTGTAACCTGAACTGAGGCTTGATGATAAAGGGTGGATAAGAAATCCAGTTAAGGTGGTTGTTGTTGTTCATGAAGCGCAGAATGCAGCAAGACCAGAACTTCAGGAAAAAGCACGTAATTCTCATCTCTGAAGTCCTTAACTCAACACAAGATGCTGTGCAGGACAGTTACTATAAAAGACAAGGGTGAAAATCCAGTACAAAGACTGGTATGCTAGGATAGTCAGTGTGCTCCACAAGAGTCAGCGTGCTCCACTAGAGCATAGAAATACAACAGTGGTGGGAAATCAGAATCCATGAACTTAATTCCAAAGAGGTATTAACAATACGTATGTCCATGTTCCTGTGAAACTGTTAATCTCGGTTGCTTTGTGCAAAATGCTCCCTTTCTGTGGAAAATGCCAATTTTCAATAGTTTCTAATCATCAAAGTTCTTAAATGTGCACAGCATGAGGCTAAATGCGTGCTCTGTCATCTGAGCTATGATGTGGGGTTTCGATACAGGTGGCATATGCTGCGACTGGGTACTGAGTTATACCCTAATTTATGCTGTTTTGTGGCAACCATTTTTTTTGGGGGGGGGAATCCCCTCCAATTCATTGTACCATGTCCGTGGCTGGTGTAAAGTTGCGCTGTCAATCAGGGTAGGTCGTGAACAGCTCTTCCCCGTGCCACCCCACATTATGCCTGTGACTCCACTCTCATCTTCCAGTGGAACAGTACCAGCAAGGCATGTGAGCTATTTTGCCAGCATATAAATCCTAACAGCAGCGCTTCTACCAAATCCCAGAATGCCCCAGCAGACAGGTCTTCAGTACAGGATCGTGCCCTTCAACTTGCACAATACTGTTAATGGTTTGCAAGGGGACCAAAACCTGGGTACTAGGTTCTCCCCATAATCTCTGAAATTAGTAAATGTGGGGTTTTGTCAAGCCAAGATAGCTTCCTCGGAGCTTAGAGAGGTGCCATCAAAGAACAAAGAAAGGTGGTGACAGAGTCATTAACCTGACAATAGGTGAGACATTCAGCATCAGACAAGAAAGCAGGAGACTACTAGGATTACAGGGAGCACGATGTCACGACAGAAGGTGCTTTATGCAGGAGGCTTTTGAATCTCAGGTTCCCAATGACAGCAGGGGTACTGGAAGAGGAAGGGAAGGAGTTGTTTTCTGCAAAGGCTGCCGGGAAGAAACAGCAGCAAGTAGGCAGAACTCCATGCAGCGCTGGCTGAAGGAGGCTACACCAAGAGGCCATGTGCCCTGATTTCCTAATGGAAACACAATCCTGGATGAGCACCTGGAACCCCCTGGAATCTTGCTACGTCTCGGCAGACACTGGGCTGTAACAATACTGTGTTGGCAAGCGAACAACAAAAAACCTGCACAAACAACGCTGACACCAAACCCTATGTATACTAAGTAAAATAGAAACACCGTCACCCCACCCCACCCATCTCTCCATCTCCCCCATCCCGCCCACCTCCTTCCCCCTTTTCTTCCTAATGTCTCAACAAACGAAACTGTTTTGTAAAAATGTTACATGGAAAAAATACGAGAGAGGCATTACACATACCTTTGTAAATCAAGAAAATCTTTAATAAAAAATATTTTTTTAAAAAACAATACTGTGTTGGTTAGTATATACCTAACTTGGAAATTTCAAACCTTTTTAAAAAGGGAAATCTAATCATGCTTATTAAAGCATATACAAATGCCTTGGAATGACATTCAAATATCAGTGAACAGTAGTGTTTCCATAATAAAAACCTAGAATACAAAACTGAGCTGCAGGTTTTTTTAAAAAAACAAACAAACAAACTGGAAATCCCCTTTTTTTAAATAGTTCCCGAAAACCATTTCTTTCTTTTTTATTTTCCTTTTCCCACTAAGGAAATGTAAACCCTCAGTTTTTAACACAGGTAATGCAGGGACACACAAGGGAACTTCACTGACACTAAGAAGCCAAACCTGACCTGATAGATCAATTCCCATTCTGGGGAGTATCCAGGATACCATAATTCAAACCACTCTGATTGTGACATTGCCAACTGTATCAGATTATATTTTGCAGCTTGGTGATTCCACTAGGAATTTAACTTGAGAACCTAACCTTTCTTACTTGCACAAAGAAGTCTTTAAAAGCTCTTCCAGATTTAAACAGAAAATCACAATCAAATTTAAAACTGTGAGCATTACTGCTTGTAAATATAAAGAGTGTACTTCAAAGGCCAAGTTTACTACTCTACCTGTAAACTTCATCTTTTGCCGTACTATTCATGCTCAATATTGTTTGACTGTTCAAATATATCAAGCAGTGTCAAGGTTTAAAGACACTTTATTAATCAATAACTATAAACCTTTTTTTTTAATTTTCCTTTTCCATTTTATACCAGGCCTGTTTCAATAGCCTAAGAGGGGGAAATACACTCATCAGTCACCTGATGGAGTAATTCAAAACTTAACGAAACAGGGCTAATGGGTGAGAATTGAATTGAAAACACCTTGACAAAGAAAGCAATTTCTTTTCTTCGCACTCCTCTGAAGCTGTGGGTGATCACTGAAATCGAACCATCAACAGTGAGGGGCCATCTGTCCCAAGGGCCTTCCACATGAACACAAGGAAAAAAATTTAAATGCTGCTCCGCATACATTCAAGCATTGATTTATCTATGACAGGCAACATGTAGCTGAAAATCTATGTTTTGACGTACTTCACATACCAGTCTTTAAAGTCAACACCAAACTTCTGATAAGAACAAAGCAAGAAGGCAGGTTAATAGAACTGCTCAGAGAAAAATCAGTGTTACTCCAACAGCTAAGAAACCTTTTAATGGAATTATATCACTAGGCTAAGTTACAGGCCTTCTGCCTTATGCAGAGATTCAGTTCACACATCGCTTCTATCCATTGTTACACTTGTACCTATTTTTATGTGATATTTGTACATACAGGATTGAGCCAGATTACTGTTCATCAGGATCAAAAACAAAACAAAGCACATGGATAGAACAATGATGCAGAATGCCCAAGACCCCCAAAACAGCACTAAGTGGCTTGAGAATCACAAAATTCAATAATCCACATGAATGCTGTCTCACTGGATATCTACAGAAAGGAGGTAAACTGAATTCTGCACTATAAACTCATGGATATTTGAAAGAACTCTCAGTAATATTGGTACGCTTCAGCCCACATCACTCACTAGGCACACTGAATATTCAGCTGGATGGCTCTCTTGGCTGGTTATTCCTGTTAACTGGAAATGCTGCTTTGCAAAGTATTTATTTACTGTACAGTAGATGTGAGGAACTTGGGCACTTCCAGATCTTGTCGGTCTCCAATTCCAAACCCCAGACAGCAGGGTCAATAATCATTTATGATATCAGCTGCAGTACAGCAACACCTGGGGAGGGGGCACAGGTGCCCCAGTTCTGATCCAAGGAGCATCACAATGTTTCAAAGCATTATGAGCAAAGTATAGAAAAGATTTAGCGTGTCAGGGGAAAGGCCCAGATAAATCTTCTTGACTTCAAAGTAGCCTCAACTAAAATGGCTATCTGCTCTAAGAAACCTTCAAGGTGTCCTTTAATCTGGAAGTGACAAACGAAGACTACAGTAATTGTCTAACACAGATTCTTCAAACTCGGGGATGCAGAGAGATGAGATGACCAAAAATATCATCCATGTGTCTTTGAAAGATTATTTGTTCTACCTCGCTCCTACCACAGCAAGGTACAGGATTTTCAATTAGATGCACGTATTAAAAACGCAAACCCATTGTTGAAAGCACAGCCCTCTCAAGGTACTTTGCAATTATTATTTGAATAAAACAAATCTTCCACACAATCCTCTAATTCAGTGCTTCTCAAACAGCAGGCCAGGATCCACGACTAGGCCTTGGGCTGCTTTCAGGTGGGCCTCAGTGTCACATTCTGCCCAGTGTCTCATCATTTGCCTGCCCCGCCCCTATGCCCCCTAGGCATAGAATCGCCTTTCGACTGGATCAATGCAATGCCAAAGTGTCAGGGGCTGGCCGGGTTCCAAAGCGGTGCCAGAGGAGACAGATGACCTAGACAGGGCTCCGCTGACGCCCGAAGAGTTATTGAGGGTCTGGGATCAGGAACAGGCACAGCCCCTGCTGACGCCAGAGGAGATAGTGCAGCAATGGGAGGAAGCCTCCACCAGAGCGCTAGCACCGCCAATGGGAAGGGATCAGAATATGGAGACCGAGGAGGAGTTGGGGCTTAGAGAGCCTGCCAGAGCATCAGACACCACCAGCGTGGATGATGAAAGTGAAAGGGAAGGGGGAGCCGTCGGACCGCCCAGGTCAAGGGCACGGAAGCGGAAAAAGGAGAGGCGGAGACTAGGATTCCCGAAGCTCCTATGTTGGGGGCGGAGCCGTAAATCGGTACTTGAGGGATCTGACTCCGAGGGGTCGGATGCATAGTTGTAACGTCTGGACTGTTCAATGTTGTAAATAAAGTGATTAGTTTAGCAGACGGCGTTTGTGGATGCTTACTTCCGAGGAGACACACATCCGTCTCACACAAAGTATGTAATATGAGGCTAATTAGTGCATGAAGGGGTAAAGGACCACAGAGTTGTATTGCTACATAGACTCGGCTTGTTCAGGCCCCTCCTCCAGAGAGAAAGTGAAGCCTTTCTACTTCCCCTCTTTCTCTTTCTCTTTCTCTTTCTCTCTCTCTGCATCATGTAATAACCGTTAAGGAGGTCATTTGTAAACTTGTTTCCTAAGCTTAGAACACACGTCTAGAACGATATTCGGTTCTTTCTACCCAAATGTATTTTGCCTGTATCACCCTTGCTGCTGCATGGAACCATGCATGACTTAGACCAGGCGTTGGCAACGTTATCCGGCCGTGGGCCAGATCGGTCCCACGGAGCTCGTCCGTGGGCCGGACATGCGCAGCGCGATACCGGAAATCGTGTCTGCGCATGTCCCCCGGCGCCGGAAATCACTTCTGCGCAGGCCCAGCCGCCTGCACAGAAGTAATTTTTGGCATCTGTGCAAGTCCCCACGCCACGCCAGTTTAGCGCAGCGCACGGGGGACTTACCGAGCGGGCCGCTTAAACGGCCTCGGTGGGCTGGATCCGGCCCATGGGCTGGAGGTTGCCGACCTCTGACTTAGACCTTACATCTGTAAGTAAAGCATTTTAAACTTCCTTAAGAATGTGCGGTCTGCTGACTGCAAGTGTAGAAAGAAGCCAGCTTCTGAGTGCAACTGAACAAGATAAGAAAGATCTAACAACCTACAGTATATTCCTAATGCTTTACTGCGCTGCTTATTTATGTGAGTTTAATACTCTGCTACTGTGGGTCTTTGTGTTCAAGCCCTGCGATTTGAATCCAGGCACTCAGCCATTTCCTTTTGTTCACTCACACACATAGGTCCACAGGGATTCACATACACTTTTCCTCCCATAGATTAAAGGGACTGAGGGACCGAGAAGCATTTTGGGGGGAATCTCCCTTCTATGAGGGCAAAGGGTAAGAGGTGGTGTTGAAGAAAACTGGAAAGTGATATTAGTAGTAGTAGTAGTAGTAGTATGGTAGTAAACGAACTGTGAATATAAAGGAATTAACTAAGAGATGAAAAGCTGTTATAGAAGGAAAAAATAAACTGGCTGTTGGGAGTTGTGTAATAGAGTACAAGCTAAGTGTGAAAGGAGTATATGGGATAAGAAATTATGGGGCACAGATTAAAAATACTTTCAGAGGCATATGGGTGTAGGAAGGGGAGGAAGTTTTCTCCACTTAGAACCTTTGATCAGAAAATTATGTCTAAAATGATCACAATCAACCAAAGCAAATGTCACTACTTAGCTTGAAGAAAGCTGGGCTATGGTGTTTGGCTTTTAAATGTCTGCCAAAAATTGTAACAAAGGATTACATATTTGAAAACTGTAAAATTTGCTATAAGTCATCTGCTTAATTCCTGCACACAAAATTAGATTTGTATCAATCAACTGAATGTAGAAATAAAAGTTCTTACAAACCTCAAAACTTTACAGGATAGATAGATAGATAGATAGATATAGATATAGATGTATATGTGTGTGTGTGTGTGTGTGTGTGTGTGTGTGTGTGTACACACACACACACTTTGAATTGTTTTTTGTAGAACCTAAAATATCCCCCCCTTTTTGTAGGAAACAAATCTGCATTTGCACATTTCTTCTCTTACCCTTGTCTTTTTCCCTCGATGATCTCCACACCGATTGTAAGCTCCTCAGGGCAGGAAACTATTTTCTTTGCTCACAGAAGCAAAGAAAAGAACTCCAGAAAGCATCAGACAACAACTAACTTTCCAAGAACATTACATGGAGTATTTCCATCTGAAGAGCCCTATTCCACTTACAAAAGATTTAAAATAACCAATACCGGTATATGGCAAAAGGAGATGAATAAGATAACCCAAAAGGGATGTTTTACTCAGATTTCTTCATTTAACAAGCAAATTTCATTTGCATCTGACTAGTAGTAACTTTGCTAATGACAACGTTTTTACCATTTATAAAAATAGGTTCCAAACTAATGATTTTATAATAAATTGTAGTGGTACCCCTTTCTGATAGAGAAACCCTATTGGAAGGAGTCTCTAAATTCTGAGAAGAGTAAAGAGTCTTTTTCTATGTCCGCGAAGTGTCACGATTACAAACCTTCTAACATTAGTGCCATTGTGAGAAACAATTCAATTATTTATATTTTTCTGTATATTTGTTTGTTTGTTTGTTTGTTCAGCATTCATATAACCTCAAAAGCCACTTACTTCTATTATTAATGGAAATAAGAAGTTTCAAGTCAAAAACATTGTTTAGATAAAGAAGAGAAGAAGCAGAAGGCTGGGGTTGTGTGAACTGAAATCTTAAATTAAAATTAAAAGCATAGTGACAAAAACGCAGCAAATACCACAGGAGCTGACTCACTGAATGAGGATGGCAATTACTAGTCAAAGTGATGTTTGAGTTGTGAACAATGATCTTAAATAGATGACAACACCAATTCCCATACTTTTAGTTAATTATTCCTAAGCATCGCCTAATAAAATATTTCTGCAGTAATGGATAATATTTTTTAAAGTATTTCAACAATACTCTCCATAAGGGGAGGAAGGGTAACAAGACATCCTTTAGGATAGAAAATGAGATCAAAACTGTGAAATACATCACAACATGAAGGCTGGATCAGAGACACAATGCTTTCAACTCTATGAAGAAAACAGTTTTGAAAAGGGGATTGCTTCTTAAGAAGGCAGAGGCCCTGGGAAGATGCAGTTATTTATATTCATCATGGCACTTTTGATCCAGAGTAGGCCACTGGGGCAACAGATTCCGATCCCATCTTCTGCAATGTCAGTCTAGACTCAGTACTGCTAGAAACTTATGTGAGAGTCATAGCACATGTGTTGCATGTAGAAAGCCCCTGTGGTTAACATAGAAAAAGAAAACTTCTCCCAAAGCAGGACTGGGCAAGGCTACTTTGCCTGAAACCCTGGAGAACTGATGATAGCTGGGATGGAGAGTAAGGGGCTGGATGTACCTATAGTCTTGTTTGCACTTCATACTAAGCCAAACATATGAGCGCACACAGGTTTCCAGAGAGAAGATGGCAGCTGCTTTGCTCCTTCCGCGCCATTCTGTTGCTGTGTTGCACTCAGCTAAGCCATGGTTTGCTCATAAGCATAGTTTGACTTAATGTGACATGCAAAACAAGTCAGTATAAAGCAGTATCATGTGTCCATTATGCTTATTGTCATATGATTTCAAACCTATTAACATTATATATACAATATATATAAATAAAGAGAGTATACTATACAGTAGGACCTCGGTTTAAGAACAGCCCTGTTTACGAACTATTCAGTTTACGAACTCCTCAAAACCGGAAGTAGTGTCCCGGTTTGCAAACTTTACCTCGGTCTAAGCACGGAATCCGAACAGTGGAAGGGCACCAGCGGCGGGAGACCTCATTAGGGAAAGCGCGCCTCGGTTTAAGAACGGTTTCAGTTTAAGAACGGACTTCCGGAAAGGATTAAGTTCATAAACCGAGGTATATACATCTATAACACAAGCCCTTCTATTCAAATACCGGTAAATATTGGCTTGGAAATAAGGATTATAGTATTATAAGTAGGATTATAGTATTTTTAAGGTGATAAATGAAGACAAAAACTTTAAGTTACTGTCCATTTCCTATTGCAAATTATACTATACAGCAGACCTAGACAAGCTCAAAATCCCAGCACTACATTGCATACTCTTGATTGTTGATGCTTGACTTACAGAAAAAAAAGGAGGGTAACCAGTTAGGCTTAAACAAGTAAATCTGAGCAAGTGGAATATCTGTCTATTAACTATCAGCAGCCACCTCCATCATTTATAATTGGATTGTGACTAAGTTCCACAGCACTTATAATGCCAAAACAAGATCAGAGAGAGAAATGTACTGATTTCTTTTGCATTACAACTGGGAACAGCTCTCCCCTGGTGTTGCACAATAGCAGTGACCACCCAAAGACCTCTGCATTAACTATGGACACTCTTCCCACTGCCTGCAAAAAACGGGCATGAGGAAAGCCCATGATGTAGGTTGTCCTTTAAAACTGCCCTAAGGAAGGATAACATTTCTTACTGAGAAACAAAAAAAATATGGAGATTCCAGGGAACAAATTTAGTTGTCTGTACAGATGTTGCAAACTGAGGTATCCTTATATGAAATCCTATGGGGTGTTTGAATGTATGCTCTAAAAAACCCCCCAAAAAATCTACTTTAACACTCCTCATACTTCAAACTATCTAAGTGAGGGGAGGGAGGGGGGAGAACCTGCGCAAGTTACAAGAAACTGAAGTCCGCAGAAATCATGCCGGCTTACGAGAATTCATGTAACCACACCTGACAATCATTTGCTTGACCCATTTTGAGTAAACAATACGCAGGGTACTTGAAGGGTTTTTTTCCTGCCCTTGTTTTATCCCACTCTTTGCTGGTCTCTTATTTTACGGTCAGAGGTTAAACTCCTGACCTCTCACCTTTAAGGCAAGTTTTTCTCCTCTCTTGCATAAAAAAAAGTTTTTCACACTGTGAGCATTTAGATTAGCCCCTCTCCTTTGGAACAAAAGCCACGTCTTTGTATCGCTGGTTTGGGCATGGAGTCTGTACATCAGAGGAAGCTGCTCCTACTTAACATTCACAATAACTGTATTGTGAGGCCCCACTAAAGCCTCGTCTCTCAGTGTCTAGACTTTCACCCAACCAGCCAGAAAAAGAAAATCCTATCAAGCACTCAACTGAAAATTAACTAAGGTACCCTGTTGTGAACCTGATGAAGATGTTATTTGAACATACGGTAAAACTTTCCATTGTTTAATAGAGAGATAGGAGAAAACTTTAAGAGGCCTGAGCTTTAAACAATCATTGGCACTAATTCCCTTATGGGTCAGTACGTGCATTTTATTGGGATGCAGCTACCAGCCCTCTCTGCTCCTTTAAAGTGCACAGAGTACAAGATGACATTCAAACTGCTTGTTATTGAAAATATATTTGCCCCTACTTTATTTAGTCTAAAGCAAGCCATTTATATTTTTTAAAAAAACATTAAAAGTTTTTTGTGTGGCAACAAAAAAGATTCCTATGGTGAGGCATATGGCAATGGAGCAACCCACAAGCCATAGTGTGACTTGGTACTGAGGATGCATTTTCACAGGCTTGGGATTTTAATATCATTGATGCTTTAGAAAGAAAATGAAAGCATTTCATCAACTGACAGCCACATATATTGTGGGTCTTGAATAAAGTCACCAAGACACACCAATGACATTGTGCACAAACATGCTTATATTTCTGCCTAGTTTACTGGTAACAATTACTCAGGCTGAGCAAAGAAATTCAATCAGTATCCAGCTTGCTAGAATTTAAAGAGCTCAGGGGCTCTGAATCAAGACACCTTGGTCCTTCTTTGTCTATAGGCAACTGTTCTGCTGCAGTGACTACACTCCATGCCAAATTCTAGCAGTCCAGCAAGTTTATGGACTTACTAGCAGGAGCAGTAAATAGCAAAAACAAACACAGGATAGGAAGACAAGCAAACTTGGATGGAGAACAGGAAGGCAAATATGTAAGAAAGTTACTTAAAAAGAAATTTGATTCAGGCGTTTCCAGGTTTCAAGTGTTTAAATGTTCTCGAATTAGCTCATCTAACGAACCTTAAATCAACTAGAGATTTATGTTCACACATTTACTACACTACTATCAAAAGATAATTTTATGAGAGCTAGTTATCAGCTTCATTGTACAATGTGTGTCAAAAATATTTGGCCATTCTTACTGCATGCCTAGTCTTCAACATGTTTGATATTGTCCTTAAACACTCCTCCCACACTTTTGGAAGAGGCACAACACATCATAGCACCCTTTCTGTTCAATCTACCATTCCATTCCCAACACCTTAACAATTATTTAAGAAACACGTTACTCAGAGAGAGCTACGAAACTTTTCTCTGTCAAAGGTCACATTTTCTTGTGAGTTTTCTGCCAGGGCTGCATGCCAATTGTAGGTGGAACTGAAACCTGTCCTTCTCTGAGTTTTTTTCCCCCCTGTCTCTCCTCACCGAGCGTGGTGGGAGAAAAAGATCACTATTGCCACAGTTCTCAACTGATCACCTGAGAGCTGGTCACCGAGTGTGTGTGTGGAGGGAGAGGGAGAGAGCGAAAGGACAGAGCTGTGCACACTGGCCTTGCTCCCAACCCTCACGAGTTTAGCTGAAGGCCAGAATAAAGCCTGTGTGTACACAACTTTGCATGTATTGGGTTCTTGGTTGAGCAGAGAGCACCGCACACACCTAGGCTGTATTCTGACTTCCTGTGGATGTTAGAGACAGCAACAGCACTAACAATTGCACCATCCATGCATGCATAATTTTCATGAGCACTGATCATGAGGCACATGCTTCAAATCTGTGCTAAATTTTGTGCTTAGGATCAGTAATGAACTGGATGGCAATAAACAAATTCAAGCTCAGTCCAGGCAAGGCAAACGGCTGGTCATTTGTCTAACCAGGATGGTGATGTTCAGACTGGATGGGATGGGATGGGATTGCACACCCCATGAAGGATCCAGTCTGCAGTGTTGAGACACTGACTAATCCAGCTTTGTCACTGGAGGCCCATGGCACACACAGTGTTATGTAACCACCAAATACCAAGTATGGCTGATGCACCAACTGCAACCCCTCCCAGACAGAGATAGCCTAGCTAAAAGAGAACATAAATCGTTTAACATAAAGTGAGAAGAGAAGATTCTGTTAGTTGCAGCAAGAAGAAGATGAACTGAAGAGTTAGGAATAGTGATCCCACCTACCTGTTCATCTATTGCAGATGGAAGGGACTACAATTTCCACAGAAGCAGGATGTAAGACTAACATATAAATGAAAAGATGCATGGATAGCCTGCTTAGTGCTGCCATTTGAAATGTAGGCCAGCACTTGGATAACAACATGCATGCCTCAATACTTCTCTTGTGGCCTTAAAAGTCTCCTACCCCACCATGGCTAGAAGCAGCAAGACCCTCTATAGGGTTTGAAATGAGAGTGACCTTCCAACTCATATGGGCAACAGTTCAGAAGGCTATGTTAGATTTCAGTACAAACCAAACTACCAAGAAAAAGCATAGAACGGCATTTCCATGTAGCACTAAAAATATCCAGGTTAGGATTTCAAAGATTAAAAAGCTAAAATATCAAAGTATTTGAAACAGGGTAGGTGAGTAATTAAAATACAGAAACCTATCCCAAAGTCACACATCCTATTTCCAGTCCTAGTTACTAGTCTAAAATTGTTTGCTATTACCTCAACTTCCTCCTCCCAGGTTTTTGGTATTTTCAGGTTTGACAAAACATTGGTCGCTTACAGGTGATCTGTGTATTGAGCATTCTGGTTTGTCTGCACTGATTTTGTCAGGAGGTTTAGCACTATTTAGTGCTAAATTGGATCAAAAGGCAATTGACATTTACTCTGATTTAGCACTGAAGAGCAGGTTGTTCCTGGGAAAGGAGCTGAGCAAGGGGAAGACTGCTTGGACCCAGGGGTATAGCATGGGGAGGACAGGATGATGGCCCTGGGCACAGAATCTTGGGGGGCACCAACCAGCCCCCCCCCATGCACCTGGCTCCCAAGCACTCGCCTGTCAGCAGGCAAGTGCTAAGTGGGTGTGGGAATGGGAATGGTGGGTAAAGAGCACCCTCCATGCCCCACTGGTGCTTGGGTGGGGACAGAGTGTGGAGCATGCTCTTCACCCTGCGTGCCCCGCCTGGCATATGTGTGCTGGTACATCAGCAGCAGTGGCTGGGAGAGGAAGCCCTCCATGCTCACCCAGCCCCCGCTGCTGATGGGCAGACTCTCATGTGCTTGGGGGGGGGGTCAGGGCATAGAGGGTGCTGTTCACCTTCTGCACTCTGCCCCCCCCAGCAGTGGCAGTGGCCTCCATCCTGCTCTGAGAGTTGGGTATACTGTTCAAGAAGTGGGTACAATCAGAACCGTGACAAGCAACACAATCCTCTACCAAGTTAGTTCTACTAGTACATTCAGAGGAGTTTACTGCCAGGCAAATGCACCAGAGGACTGCAACCTAAGTTTCTCTTGAGCTGAATCCATGAGTGTACTCTCTGAACTTTATCACTGGCACAGCACACAATCCTACACTTAAACCACAGCCCCAAAACTTGTGTGACTGAAAGAAATAGACATTATCTCCTGCAAGATGCATTTTTTTACTATCTTCTCATCCCCAAGCTGAACAGCACTTTCGTGGAAATGAGTGACTCAGGAAGGAAATAAAAGATTAACACTTCAGCACAGTGTTGCTCATGCATCTCTATGGGAGGGCAAGGCACCTAAACATTAATAACAACATTCTGCATTTAATTGCACAGGGCATTATTAAATCGGAAGGATCTAAGTTTCTATTTTTAAAAGCTTACTCACCTGTATCCTCTGTAACTTCTGCTTTGCTGAAATGAGTTTCTTATGCAATAACACATTTAAATTCCTTGTTGACCCCTTTACAAGGCAAGTAAATGAGCAACTATAGCATGCTTAGGAAACTTCATTGGTTTTGGAAGTAAGTTCTAACGATGAGAGGCAAAGTCAGTAGAGATAACTCAATCTATGTTAAGATTTGTATTGACAAAACTATGTTGAACAAACCACACATTCTTTCATTTTTCTAAGGTGTCCTTCATCTGAGGATCACAGGGCAGTTTACAATATAAAAACACAAAAATATGTAACATAGTAAGAAATAACAACAATACCATACACACATGCACACAATACTAAGAAAAATCACTTGTGAGAACAAGATCACTGAAGTTCTCATGAACTATCTGAAAGTTACATTTACAGAGATATCTGTTTGTACTGCTATCCACAGAACATAGGTTCCTAGGTTTCTGTGGGACTAGCAAAAGATCACATGTGGTCCATCAGCACCACCTGATTCATATGTACATGTGAACTAGGCTGAGGGTCATAATTCCCCTGCCCAAGCAATTGTGAGGAACAATTAAAGAAAAGAAGTAAGCGAACTGTTGGTAGAGAATAAGAAGAGAAGCAGCTGCCACCATCCAACAGAAATCTGGGGAGCTGCGGATCATCATGGAAACAACATGTGGCAAAGCATTGCTCTGGGCCTAAAAGGCAAGGATAGCAAACACTAGAATTAAAGCCAGTAGACTGGCCCCCACAAGAGGCTCCAGAAACTCTCCACAGGTTTCTTGCTTTATCTCCAGCATTCCTCCTCATTGGAATTCTATAGAACTTTTCATTATTTGGGTAGTTTTTAACTTTAGCTCTTTCCACATGACATGGTATGTACACTCAGCACACATGCATGGGTTGGGATGACACGCCTTGGCTCTCCCCCACATACATGTGTTCAGCCTACAGTCTGAAGTAAGCCCTACACATATACAAACATTACACAAGTAAGCTTGTTGGTGTGACCAAGAGCTCTCACATGTGGCCAAGTGAGTGCCACAGAACTGAGGGGCTAAATGCCCCCAGGCCTTGGACTGGTCACATCCACCTTAGATGGTCATTGGAACTGCTCTTCTGTCTTCATTTCTGGCCTTGGACACAATTTCTGAATTGCTTCTCTGTACCAATTCCTGCTTTGCTCGTGGCTCCAACACCAGACTTGTTCCCTGACTTTGGCCTCCTGGCTCAACTCCTACCACATTTTGGGCCACTGCATATGGATCAGCTCTGATAGGCCCCTAGGGGCCTCTGCTAGCAAATCAGCTGGTGAAATCCTGACCATGCCCCCCAAGCACTAGCCACAATATCTTAAGAGCTACCATTTTAAGCCTTCCTATGTAACCTTTTATAGTCAGGGGAAAAACACTGGATTTCCTTTAAGGATGCTGCCGCCAAATAACACTGCAAGATACAAAGTGATTTCCTAGCTTGTAAAAATAATTTCCTTGAACACCATCAAGACACAAACATTCTATGGAAAGGAAAACTGCCCTCATCAGTAGTCTAAATAAAGACAGCTCAAAGCATATCCTTGTTTCTCAAAGAGTGCATTCACAGTGGGAAGTAGTTTTGTGTTCCATTCAGAATAACTGCTGGATTCCCCCCTCCCTTCTCTTCTGAATAAGTCCTACAGTTGTTGAATTAATTCTAGCACAGCTACACAGGGAAATTTTCTGGCTACCATGTTAACACAGTGCTAGAATTTTCTATAAATTATTTTTAGCATTGCTCATCACTTTTGCTCGTTTTTACTCAAACAAGTTCAGTGGAATTAAGCAGGCCAATATAAATCTGGATCAACACTTCCAGCAAATTAATAATCACGTTAATATCAGAATAGCCTGCAGATCGTAGCTTTGAAAACAAGTATCTCACATATTTAGTAGAGCATTTAGTGTTCTAACTTAAAAAGCAAAAAAGTGAGAAAAATACAGGAACTAAAACAGATTACAGGTAGAATTCAACTACGTATTACTCAATATTAGACCCATTTAAATTAGTGGTCCTACCTCAGCTATGTTCATTAATTTCAATGGGCCTACTCTGAGTAAAATTTACTTGAATACTACCCTACATATTTGCCATACTATCAGTGCCTAGTTTTATCATTACTCTTTTTTAGGTTTAAGCTCACAGCATTTCAGCTAATAAAGGCAACAGCCAATTAACATGTGTCCGAAAGACACAAAAGTACACGTGTGCTGAACTAGGAAGTGACTGAAAAAGTCACAAAACACATAATGGGGTAGGGTGGAACAGAATGGGGGTGGGGTGGGGTGTGATGGGGCGGGGCATGCTTATACATGCTCCGCCAACTTGTGTGGCACCCCATAAGAAATGGTTGTAGACTGGCAAACATTAACTTCGTTGTATTCAATGAACTGCACAGGAAGTCTGCAACTTATGCACATTTAGATTTATGTGCATGACATTTTTAAAAGAAAAGTTAGAAAGGTAGTGGGAGTCTGGGAAAAACGGCATTGGCAATCACACTCGCCATTGAACCCAACGGGTTTTGACTATACACGATTCTGGCTTTAGGTGCAATCCGCCCTGCATAAATTGCGGTCTTACTGCAGTCTGATCTTACAATGTCTGCACCAGCATATCAGCTTGCATTCTGGTTGACATTCCTGCAACACCAGAGTAAGGTCATGGCTTGTGTTGGGTCATCCAGTCATAAGAAGTATCTGTCCAAACAACAAAGCCTTACATTTGAATTCCTCAGTGGGAGGGGTGTGCTCTACAGCATTATGGGCATGCTGTTGGCATTCACAGTGCTAGTAGTGGACAATGGAACAATGGAGAAAAGAACTTGTCCAATTCCTTTATTTTACAATAAATTACAATTGGGTTTACTGGATTTACATAACCAAAACACCTGCCCCAACCAGATCCTTACCATAGTATTAAAGTAATGCTGTAGTGAATCAGAGAGGAAACACAGCATTCCATCCTCTTCAAAGTGTGGGAGGACACAATATAGGCAGAGCAAGACATATATTGCTCTTTAGCAAAATACAGAGCATGCAAACTTGAAAGCAATTAGGAAAAATATCATCTTATGAAAACAATGTGTTGTAGAATATGCATCAAAGTTGATAGCTATGAGCCAAAGAATTGTGTGCCCAGACTTCACACGTGGGAAGAGCCCTGGGTGCCCTTCTCCCTACCTCATGATCCAACAAGCCATCCCTGATTCATAAGCATCACAAGACAGAAGTTGGGGAAAGGATGTCATGAGAAGTTCTGTGGAGGAGCACTTTGAATCCTGACCAACACATTTCATTTGAAGAAATGCAGTGCACTAGCTTCAATTCAGCTCTCTGGTATCAATGATTTTGCCTAGCTTAACACAAACATGGGCTTCACCTCAACCCCACACACTTTTGCCATTATAATGTAGGACACCAGAAGTATGGCAGTTCTAGTTCTGAAGAGTTTAAAAAACAACATGTAAAGCAAAATCATCAGAGGTGGTCACCTCAGGAAGAAATGAGATGCTATGCCAGAAGTCATATTTGCTTTTTCATATGCCAACCTGTTCAAATATAAGCCACAAGATGGGGGGGAAACTATTTTTAACAACAAAAAGAGCAAGTGGGTGAAAGGAGATGGAATCTCCCCCCTACACTATAGTTGGCCAGTGCTGTGTTTGGATCAAAGCAGTCTTCTGGGCCTGAAATAAAATCAGCAATAGCACACTGACTGGGCTGCTGCTTTCTGCAGAAATGATGTGTGCAAAAGAGAACAATCTAAACTTGTAACATTTGGGAATCACGGTTTACAGAGCCTTCTGTTTATAGCTGACCTCTTTTCTTTCTGTTTTCACTAGCATGAGGAATTCTACAGAAACAGATACCAGACCACACTAAATTCATCTTCATCAACATCCTATCAGACAGCCTGCTCTACATTTTTTGGTCCGAACTGGCAAGGTGATACCAAACTCCCCACACTCCCTTCCACCCTGCATCTCCCAGGTCTTTAAGAACTGGGTCAGCCCTCCCTACTTCTAAAAGGTTAGGAATGGGGGAGGGTCACAATAATAAAGTTTCCTTGACCTGCTTCTCCTATCTCTTTCATGATATGCATACCAAATATCTCGCCAGCAGTAGTGAAGAGTGCTGCAGAAAATTCTTTGCAGACAGGAGATAAGGGAACAAGACAGTAGCAATCTCTCTACTTCACCCACCCACCCACCCACCGACAGATTACACAGTAGTAATCATAGTCACTGAGCATACAATTTCCAAGTTATACTGTGAAGACCCTAATAACTCTCCTCCTCTTCAAACCCCCATAGGAACATAAAATATCTAATCTTTTCTATTCCTGTGTTTGTAAGTCCCATTATAATCGCTGCCCAAATATTTGAAGAGAGCATGTCTCTTGAAAACCACTGGTTCAAGACATCCTCTAAATATGATATAATTAGTTTTCAACAAACAATCTGTTAAATTATACCACAATACTATAGTGTTGTAACATTATAAAAAGCTGACTTTTTGTCATTTATCATGCTTGTAATGTGATAAAACACTTTTAAAAAGAAGACAACATTTAAAACACACATTTTTTTACAAAGAAAATACGTCTGTGACTAAAATCAATGTTCTTAAAGTGTGAGGTGGGTTTTCCCAAAGGGCCAATAATCATTAAGTAGTAAGGTGAAGACATAAGTAGAGAATAGGGACAGAAAGGGAAGAGGAAAAAATGTCAAGAAACTATACCCCCACAAAACAGCTCAGAAAACACTTCTCTTCTTAAAGGCACATTTAGGCCACAATTGTCCCAAGAGACATATTTAAAACCACAGCAAACCACATGCAAATAGGTTTGTGAGAGCAGTATTACAGGAGCTTTTCATGTTTGTGCAAAAAACTATAGATCTTCAGCTAGCTGAATGGTTTGTCCAGCTCCTGTATCCAGAAGAACAAAGCCAGAACCCAAAGAACCATACAACTAGCTTTGTGTGCCCAATGGGGTTTTGAATTTGTAAACAATGCTAACTCACAAGCCACTTTTGAAGCTGAGAGTTCAAAGGCAGTTTGTGATATGACATGGTGGCTTGCTGTTCAAAGAAATAAAATAAAAACCCTAGGCAAGCCTATGCCCTTGGATGCACCTAAAATAGCACTTTGGACCGAGACTTTGTATGGAAGGGAGCCTTTTGATATCAGCAGGACTTACTTTTGCATTAAAAAAAAAATCCTTACTCAGCCAGGAAGATCATCTGGGTTACCTTGGGCTACTCAGTATCATTCAGTCTAATATGCATCTCCAAGGATCATGGTGAGAATGAATAAAATGATCAAGTAGAATCAGGCCACTACCAGTAATTGTTGCAACTGTCACCTTAGTGACAAAGTTTGAGAATGCTTGACCCAGAAACTGAGAGTGTGATGGCTCGACAGAGCACAGGTAGTCTGCATGCAGTCCCCAACCTCATTTTATGTGGCTCCCAAAGCATCCGAAAACTGTCTCATTCTTTCATCCCATCAGAGTTTGTTCCTTCATTTCCATCTATTTTTTCTGGCTTTTATCCCTCTTTCTACCTATAACTGGAAGGGGTGGTGTTTTACTTGTTAAAAATAAATTGATACTTCAAAACTTTTTTCTGATTATACGGCTTGGGGAAAAGAAAGGGGTTTGCCGTCTGAACACAAATTTGTAGGCTGTTGCCTTGTGTGTACATATTCTGCATCTGTATGTATGTGTGTCAGTCATAAAGGTTGTGTAAGTCTTAAACCAGTCCCTATATGCAGTGGTGGACTGGATGAGAGCCAGTAGATTGAAGCTGAATTCTGGCAAGATGGAGGCCCTGTGGGTGAGTGGTTCCTAGGTCTGGTAGATAAGTTGATTGCCTGTTCTAAACAGGGTTGGACACGGACACACACACACACACACACACAGGATCATGTGTTGGTTGGGGATATTCCTGGATTCATCTTTGTCACTAGCCCAAATAGCCTCAGTGGCTTGGAGCACGGTGATCCATGCATTGATAACCTCGAGGTTGAATTACTGCAATGCGCTCCATGTGGGGTTGCCATTAAGGCCGGTCTAGAAGTTGTAGCTGGTGCAGAATGCTGTGGCTAAACTGCTGTTAGGAGCAACCTACCACCAGTATGTAAAATGGTAAAGGAACTCCTGACCGTTAGGTCTAGTTGCGGACGACTCTGGGGTTGCGCGCTCATCTCGTTCTATAGGCCAAGGGAGCCAGCATTTGTTCACAGACAGCTTCCGGGTCATGTGGCCAGCATGACTAAGCCACTTCTGGCGAACCAGAGCAGCGCATAGAAACGCCGTTTACCTTCCCGCCGGAATGGTACCTATTTATCTACTTGCACTTGAAGTGCTTTTGAACTGCAAGGTGGGCAGGAGCTGGGACCAAACAACAGGAGCTCACTCCGTCGCGGGGATTCGAACTACTGACCTTCCGATCGGCAAGCCCTAAGCTCTGTGGTTTAGACCACAGCGCCACACCAGTATGTAACAGTACGTAAAAGAATTTTCACTGACTGCCAATAATTACCTACTGGAAGGAGTTTGAGGTTTTTACTGCTGATATACAAAGCCCTAAGCAGCCTAGAACCTGTTTGCATGGAAGTTCACCTCTTCATGCGACCCTACTTGAACTTTTCTGCTACATGGCCCAAAAGTTATTTTAACAAGTACTAGGCCCAGAACTTTTAGTGTGGTACACACACTTTGCAATGCACTCCCCCTGTAACTTGTAATCAAATCAACAATTTATTATTTTAGGCATCTCCTTCAGGCTTTTTTATTCCACCAGGCTTTTACATGGTAGCATAATTTGATAGTGTTCATGCTGGTTTTTCAAAATGAATTAACATATTTTGATTGGTCTAATTTTGTATTTTATTTCTGTTTCTTTTAGGTTTAACACCACAATATTCTTGAGTGGTGGGCAGTTTATAAATTCTTTAAATAAATAAAATTATCTTCTTTTAATTAACTGTACCAACAGCTGGTGTAATTGTCAAGAATCAAATGTACAAATTTAAAACATCAGCTTCTGTAACTGAAATGTGGTTTCAGTGAGCCTTTAGTATACAACTGTTATGACAACACTGAAGCACTATTTGTCTATTTAAGGCAAATGTGGTTGAGATGATCACATACAACTTCCTGTTTGCTCAAAGGAGAACAAAGATGTACACCTAAATTTAAAACACAAAGGGGGAGAATCAAATTTCCTTCATTATAGTGTGTTTCCTTCATCCCCCCGTCATTTCTATTCCGAGAACCAAATCCATATACACGATCCCTAATTTAGCATTAAGTTGCCTACACTACAGATATACCGGCTGGGTGGTGTTCAACTAAGTTTTAATCAGACCCACTGAAATTAATGAACATGACCAAGTTAGGGCCATTATTTTCAACAGGTCTACTCTGAGTAAAACTTAGTTGACTACCTCCTACAAGGATATCAAAAGTTTATCTAATGAACAGATTAACATACAACCACAATGTATGTATCAGCATGCAAACAACCTAAATTCTACTTGAAACATAATGTTACCATTTAGGGAAAATAACATACTAACACTATTGTTCTGAGACTTAATGGAAAATTCTAAGAGCATAAGATTTTTCAAAAGTAGCTCACCAAAGTTACTAAATTACACTCTTCAAGCCTATTAAATGAAATTAGCAATCAATACTATCCCAGCTGGCCCCCACACAACAACATGCAAATCACTTGACACACATCTCCCTCACTTTCCGACCTGGATGCCTATATATTTTCAGATATATAACTGGTTGCAGAAGCCTCTACATCTTAGGAAGTTAGAAGGGTAACTGATTAACACAGTCGTTATTCCTGCTAATAAAACACCCTCCAAACAGGAGCACAATTCCCAGTATTTCAACAGAGGGCTGCAGATTGCAAAATGTGACCCATCGACTGCTCACTGCCTATCTCTGTTTGATGCAACTTAGCAGCACAAACCCAAACTTCCGTTCCTGAATCCTGGATACTTTTTAAGCCACCATAAAGCCTTTCTCAGTTTTCCCCTCTGCTTACAAACTTCAGGATCACAATACTGGAAAGTCCTCATGGCTCATGAGGAGACCCTCCCTGGTGCCCAAAGGGAATTTTCCCTATAGATTATGAAGGAGCAGGACTCTGGTGCTTGCTGGCTTGAAAAAGGCGTGTGGGGCCCCCTTCTGCTGCTGTGCTACCGCGCTCAGAAGTGAGCGGTAGAAAAGCTGCTTTTCAGCAGGTCTTCCCTGTGTGGCTTTCCAAGCCTCTCTGGGCTTGTGGTGCTCTGAGGCGGAGGGACTCCACTGGGTAGAATCCCTTCTATAGCCACCAAATGAAGAAGGTTCAAGGTAAAGGTCTTGAAGAAAAGTTTTAAAATGTTTTAAAATGACTGTGAGTTCTCTCTGCTGCTGAACTACCCCACTCAACAGCTGGTGGGCAGGAAGCCATTCCTTGCAGCAGGGCTTGGCTAACATCCTGCCTTCTGAAGCACTGCATCAGTGCAATTTCTCATGGGGTGCAATGCACCCTGTACTACCACTGAGACCAGATCTCTTTCCTACCATGTCAGTGCAGGGCTGAAGAGAAAGGGCTGCTATATAGGATGCCAGTCATTCTTTTATGGCATCTGTTCTCATACAGACTAAGACAGAAGGCTGCCTAGCAAGTGGAACCTAGTCAAACAGTCTTCCCCACTTGCCAGACTCAAGACTACACTTGTGCCATGGCAATGCACACTCCTGGAGCTTGGGTCCCTGGTGCTGAAGCAGACATATATGGCTATGTTACCATTGAATTTTGCTTTGAGCACATCCATTCATCCCTTACAAAGTACAGTCCACTAAATAATAGTAAAGTTCAAATGAAGGTTCAGACATGTTTGAATCAAAAGCTTGAACTTAACAAGAAGCCAGCAGTTGTGCAGCAGTAATTGCCAAGCACTTGTCTCCTTTTACATGTTCTTAGATACCACATACTTTTTTCAGCAAGATATATAGGGCAGAACCATCTGCTTGATGTCTTTGTATGTTCACCTGCACTAGCCACAAAGCCAAGGGCTGCCAACTTGCAAGCAGTTATCAGCAGCATCCTGCAGGTGTGGCCTGAAATGCTTTGACCAGGATGCCTGTGAAGACTCAACACAAATTGAAATGTAACCAGTAGTATGGTCCAGCAATATTTCCAGTTCTGGGGAAGGGTTGTAGCTCAGTGTCAGAGCATATGCTTTGTGTGCAAAAAATCCAATGTTCAGTACCCAGCATCTCCATGTAGGGGTAGAAAAGCTTGAGACCATGGAGAGTAAATAATAATGTGGGTCTCCAGCTGTTTCTGGACTACAATTCCCATCAGAATAGAATAGAATAGAATAGAATATTTATTGTCATTGTCCCCTTTGGGGACAATCATTCCTGACAGCTAGGGATGATGGGAGTTGTAGGCGAAAACCAGCTGGAGATCCAAGTTTGGCAAATCCTAAGCTAGATGGACAAATGGTCTGACTCTGTATAAGACAGCTTCCTATGTTCCTAATATTAGACTGAATTGCAATATGAGCTGGAAAACCTCACTGAGGAGGAAACAAATGTTTTGGTTAGAAACCAAACCATCAGGGAAGTTGCTCTCCACCCAAAAAGTGATGCCCACTGTGGGCCTAACAGTAAGCCTTAGGTTCCTTTCTGGTCCAGCAAAGACTAGTGTCATTTTGTTACGTAGAAAGGCATCTTTCTTCCTCAATCACACAACAAAAGTGGAAGAAGCTGTCAATGTGAAACTGACAAATCTTAATAATATTAGTGATAACACTAGGATTTCTGCTTTCTTGAGGCCTCCACATGATTTTAAAATATATATATTTTTAAAATGTAATGTTGTCTGCTCAAACTATATTTTTCAACCTGTTTCTGCCAACCTCAGCAGCCATATACAACAGCCCACCAACTGAAAATGAAAATTTCTTTGAAAGGAGAAAGGGGATGGCGTGTCAAGCAACTGGCCACCTACAACATTCAGTTGGTTAACTGCAATTGGCTTGAAGAGTCTCGTTTTTGAGGAATACTTCTAGTCTATTTTATCTCATTTCAAGATCCAAGGCAGCTTATAATATTAAAAAGCTAATACAAAAGTTCCTAGGAAGCTCAGAAAAGATATTTTATTTTTCAGCATCAAGGCAAGCTTGGGTTAATCCCCAAAGGCCCCCCCCCCCGAAATAACAGCATAATCACAATATGCCAAAAAAAACAAGGAGCAACAAAGCTAAACAGGCTTCCTGGGAACTGGAGTTCCAGACCCCGGATTCAGTTACTAAGAAGGCCCTATCATATGTGAACACCTGCCTCATACCAGACAGCAGGGCAAGGGGAGAAGGAAGTCACAAAGCAAGGTTTTGGATGAGGTAAGGCATCAGTAATCAGAGGTGGGAGGGAAATCTGAGTAATGATTGGGAGAAATTGTCATTGATGTCCAAATATTACATATAAGAAGTAACATGACACAACCTTTCCATCAACTGCAAATCAGAGAAGTGTTAATGTGAATAAACTGACTCCTATAAGAAGACACGTATGGGTTATAAGATAACAAGCCAGCATCACACTATTCTAAAAAAATACTTCAGCAAAAGGGTTTTTAAGAAATACAGAAAGATTTAGAAAATTTCCACCAGTGGACATTTTTCAACAAAAATCCGATAACTGTATAGGTCATATTAAGGTCTTTTTGCCTCCTAGCCCAGTCTTTCCTGCTGCTCAGTCTTTGCAGGGAGACCATAATTTTCTGCTTCTGATATTTCTACAGCAACATTTATGACTGTGATGTCATAAACTCAACCCCAACTTCACAGCAAGATCAAGCACAGCGAGCAGATGGGATGCAAAGAAGAAAGCCCATTTAAAATACAAATCTCTTTCATAAAGAAGAAAAGGGTGCAGGCACAGAGGGTGAATGGGTCTCATTTCTAAGTATGACATATTCAAAAGATTATCCTAGCATGAAAATCTATTTAAGGCTAGACCTGCAACAGACCAAGTAACTGTATAATTCACTACATTTTATGTTAAATTTATTAATTTAAGTTGAAGATCAAAAAGTGCTTATCAGTTAGAGGTAGAAAATGCTAGTCAGAGGAGGAAGGACTGTTATCAGTATCAAGATAGAGTAGGGAAGAAATGTTTAGAAAGCAGGGGGAAATAAAAGAGTTATGGTTTTAAACACACAACCTCAAACTGTGCTCATTCAGCTCAGACAGAAAGTCCCCCACCTTCACCAAATGTACATACCGGTAGCTATGCCTTCCTATACAACATTAGGGACCCTGTTAGTGGAGGGATGGGGAACATCAGTCCTGGGGGCCAAATGCAACCCTCCAGGCCTGTCTGTCTGGCCCCTGAGACTCTTCCCAGGCCACATCTCCCACCAGTCCTGTGTTCTTGAACTGTGACCATGCTTCTTCCTTGCCTTGGTGGAGCACAGATAAGAATGTGTGAGTGTATGCAGAAAGCAGCCTACTGTACAGAAGTAAACTTCACCTTAGGTGCTCTGCCCACTTTTGCCTCTGACCCTACCCACCATTGATATGTGGCACTGGAACTACATTTTTAAGAGTTGTTCCCTGTGATCCTAGAATAAACTTTAATAAATGACTCCATCATATGGATAAAGCCCTAGGCAGGGCACTGTTTTACTTGTCATTTGAAAAAGACCAGGTCCTTTTAAAAATTTATTTGATTCAGAATTAAATCCAAAGATGGGAGGGAATGGTAGTAAAATGGATGCAGCTGAAGACCTGGGACAAAAGATGAAGATCAACATTATTTGGAAGTGAATTTTCCTCTATGGCCCCAGATGATCATTAAGTGCCTTCAAATCCTACAATTCTGTGATATTGACCTTGAAAGGGTCCTATTTAGGAAATAAGCGTGTGCTGAATTTGTGAATTCAAGATAGAAAAATGACCAAACTAATCTCTTGCAAAGCTGAAAATATTATTTACACATACTGTGCCTTAACAGTCAGATGAATTCATAGTATTCCCAGTATAATGCTGTGTCCTCATTATACTGTGCTACCAACAATTGACAGACTATGATAGGACTCTGCCCTGAGACCAAACTAAATTAAATATAACACAGACAGAAGTGATAATAAGTAATACAGGGTGGAACCTTACACCTGTAAGAAAATAATTAAGATTTTTCAAAAAGTGTTTACTTGTTATTGCCAGCAAATCCTCTCATTTGAAAATACATTGAGGTATTATAACTAGGATGTGGCCTGGAAGGCTGGTCTGAAAATCTAACTCATACAGCGATTATTTCCAAAGTGCAGAGTGTAACTACCCAACTCTCACCATATGAAAGAGCAACCTAGACACAAAGGGCAAAATGAAAAGGGGAAGGCAGAGGAACACATACAAAAGAGACATCTAAAAGCATCAGTCTCTCTGACCCAAATCATAACTAAGGTGGCAGCTGCAGGAACATGTGAGGGAAGTTAAACCTTAACAAAAAAAAAATTAAAGAAATGGTAACCAGATCAGAAGCTAAGGCAGGTATGCAATTCAAAGAAAACAGACAAGGATATCGCTCTTGAGAAGGCTTGGCTCAAGAATATTTCCCACCTTCCCCTCCCCACCCAGTTACAGCCCACTTTCCAGTCATAGTGCCCTGAAAGAAAGCTTGCAACGATGAATTACCAAGAAGTCTGAACTATTAGTCCCAAAACCAGAATGAGTTTGATCCAATGATTTCCTTATTCCATCAGAGGAAGGTAAACTTTGGATCTATCCCAATGAAAGTCACTAAAACGATAAACGACAGGACTGAATAAAAACCAAACAATAATTTTACCCTGCCAAAACAGGGTGTCCTTCTCAACAACCTTTATGGAAGTCACCCTGCAGTCTGCATGAAGAAGTGTATCACACAAAACAGCTACCGAAGAAACCCCACTCCTAGAGAATGCCATTGTAATCTCAGATAAAGAATGCACCTGGCAGCCACTTAAATGGTCTTAATGGTACATAATGCTTAAAAGCTACGTGACTACATCTGCAAAAGCCTCTGGCTTACACACTCCCCCTTCTAGTGTGGACACAAGAAGGAGAATAAAAGCTTTTGCTTCCATTTTTGACGAAGTACAATTTCACTTTTTCTTCCAAAGCCAAAGGAACTGTGGTTAATTTACACTGTGGTTAACTCAAACAGGCCAGGATCTATTGTGGCTTGTTCACTAACAAGAGTTTGAAGTAATCAGAGTTTCACAAGTTCAGGCTAACAGGGAACTCTGATTAGTTTAAAAGCAGAGGCAGAAGCTTTCAATCTGCTCTTCATGGCCATATCAGAGGAGCAAACGAACAAACCCACAGTTCATTCAGACTCATTCTATTAACACTAAACTATTGCTTAGCACTGCAGTCAAACCAGCCCAGTGTGGCAGGAGTTTATATAGAAGGCCTTTTATCAAGGCCCAAGCCATTGAGGAATCCAAAAGGTCAGCTCTGGCCCTTTGAATTTCGCTTGGAAATTAACTGGCAACCAGCAGAATAATATGGGGTTGCCAATTCAAACAATATATTCTGGATCCAGCAGAGTCCAGCAGTTTTACACACATATGCACATGGAGTCCACCACAAAAGCCACACACACAGATGACAGGCCAACCAACCAGCAAAAGCATAGCAACTCTTGCATGATACAGTCCAAGCAAAGTGCCTGTTAATAATCCCTACTGCAGCATTTTGGATCAACTGAAGTTTCCAGACTGTTTTCAAGAGCAGCCCCATTCATCCAAGAAGCATGAAGGACAAAAATAGAATACACATAGTGTCAAGTGTGATTATTCTAGAAAAGAAGAACTGAATTATCAAAAAAAAAAAAAGACTACACAAAAACAAAGAAAACCTGAGACATGCCTGGATGCTTCATAAGAGATCTAATATGAGAAGTACAAAGTACTGGACTGCGCACAAAAAAGTCTCATGATCAGAAAAGTGTTTGTTTTAACCAAGAGTGAGAATAGAATCAGGAGTCAAGTATAGAGGAACTGAATGGAAAACCAAAGAGCGAACTTTAAGTAAGGAAACAGAAACACATGCAAAGAACGAAAGCAAAATGCAGTGTGGCAACACCATTTCATGGTTCCTGTTGGATTGCATGTCTTTCCCATGCAATCCAACAGGAACCATGAAATGGTGTTGCACACAGCAGATCAGGGAGTGGGACAAGTCGATAACATGTATAAATTCAGCCTATGATAACCTGAACAATGATGCAGCCCCAAGACAAAACAACCTACAGGGCAACAATACCTTGGTGAAACTGGCAAGGCAGATCCCCAGCATAGACAAACCAGCTGAGATTCGGTATAGAAGCAGCCCATAACAAATACTGCAAATAACGAATGTTGGAAATGACAAATCTTGGCAATGTCCTTATGGCAGTATTTTCAACAACTGAACATTGCTATTGCTCAATGACTAGAGACCTCAGTGCTGTTCATACCATTTCAAAAGCTCTGCATAAAGGCACAAAAACACTTCTGCTTTGGCATACTGATTTTCTTCCTACAACACTAGAAAAACTTTCAAAGTCTGTGGTCGCATAAACGAAGGCAAACCAGATAGTATATTTCTGAAGAAGTTGTTTAAGCATGTTATTCCTGTACCTGTCATGCAGAGTGGACCAAAGGTAGCCACCAACAGTCAACAGTAGAAGAGATGCTGCTTCCTTTTTGAAACATGCATCTTCATTTCACCTCATTTTATTTGTCACAGACATGCTAGAAACAGGATATTGTGGATATTTTTCTCATGTTTGTATTATCTAAAAAGACTAGTATCTGCTGCCTCAAGTAATTTAGTCCTAACAGCTTTGTTCACAACCCAAGTTGCAGAGGTGTCATTAATAAGGAAGGAATAGGCCATCCAGAGCCCCAAGCCTAATGAAAGAGCCAAACAAATAAAAAGAACTGATTTACACATTTAGGAAAGAAAAATCACATGACACAGCACTCTCAGGATGGTACCATTTCAAGATGCAGGGAAGACAGCAAATGTGTCAACTTTCCTTCAAGAAAAATTCCATCCAAGTAGAAAACTAGCACTAGCCAGCAGCCTCTCCCTAACACACTAACTCTCCACAAGCAAATTATATGATTCTGCATGCCAGAAACTAAGACATGGCTCCCTACCTATATCCTTAAATGGTACAGTCCTGAAATAGCATGGCTACTTACAGGGGCATAGCCAAAGAGAAAATCACCTGCTTAAAACATTCTAATTATACATACTGCTAAACACAACTTATTAAATTCATTAGAATGTGCAAATTGAAAAAGGTCAGAAAAGCTAAAGCATGAACTTAAAGTAAGCTGCATGTCTCCAATTAAATATTATATTTGTCGCAACTAACAATAATAGGGGTAAATAAAACACATGTAACATAGTAAGCTGTAATTAATTTTCCTATTATTGAAAATCTAGTGTCATAAAAAAAACCCACTTAAGCAATAATTAAGCACATGTCTTTCGATATATTGCCTGCATTTAAAAAGATATGTGAAATAAATAACCTGAACATGTATTTTGCACATTTAATTTATATGGATGAATACAAATGGCTAAAGTATATTACCTTCATTTTCAGAAGCCTGGCATTTTACCTGTAGCACCAAATCAAAAGTACTCTCTGGATTTTCCCTGGAAGTAAAAACAAAACATTTAATTAGTTATACATGCATCACAAGAATGCAAACTATCTGATTACCAGGGTATTATCGCTGCTTTTGGTTAACATTCAACTGCATGTTGACTTTAAATTGTTCTCCTCATATCACAAAGATATTCTTCTCTGTCAATCCATGATGAGATACACACATAATTGCATCAAGATTCATGTCCAACAAACAATTTTCTATCTTGCAGGACAGGCGGTGTTCAAGTAATACACAATCTGTTTCCACGTGGATCTGACCACTGGATGATGGGAGGGCGGCTCATGTTGGGGAAAAATAGTCATGTGAATCCACATGGAGGCTGACAAATGCAATGACTCAGATACCCTGTCACAAATCAGAAGTAACATTTGCTTTTATATTCTGAGAAAAATGATTACTTTTCTCCCCAATAGCGAGCAAAAAAACCAACTACAAATACGAGATTACTTATTTCAGGGGGGCAACGTATACAAAAATGTGTTATCTATCTAACTTGTTAGCATATGTTTCCTTACAGTCCTGCACATCAGCCAGCTCTTCATTCATTTCATCATATTAAAATGCTGAAATAAAAATCAAACTTTTAAAGTCAAAGAATGTCTAGTTTTTGAAAAAAGAACTGATAGAGCTCAGTGGCTGAAAACCACTCCCTATTTAAAGCCATCAGATTGTGGACCATTCTCTCACACAAGGGCCATCAGATTGTATAGAATGCCTCTTTAGCCAGTTTTTTTGGATAAGTGGATGGTTTTCCTCCCGCTACATTGTTGCACTGCTATTTTGCTGCTCTTGTAACTTTGTTTAGTTTTGTGGTTTTAAACTTTCATTAATTGCATATTGTTTTGAAATGGTGATATTTTATGTAGCCCACCCTGGGGCCATTTGTGGAAGGGTGGGCTATAAATAAATGAAACCGTATAAATAAATAAAGCATTCAAGATTAAACTGCTTCAGAGTGGGTTTCATGTTGTGATTATGGCTCTGAAAAAATAGCATGGTGCGATTGCTTCCCATGCAAACTCCCTCCCAAGTTCTTATGACAGTACCAGTATTTCCTTCTAATGTCATGTAAATGTTTTGGGAGTCGGTGTACCAAGCAGACAGATCCGGACTAGAGAAAGCTGGGTTTAAATCCTCACTCAGCCATGAAGCCAATCTCACTTGGGCCAGTCTGGTGTTCACTTAACAATCCTAGTAAGACAAAAACCAGTTTATTGGTCCGGGAATGAACTACGGTGTGTGCTATTTGCAAACTTGGGATAATGCCAGGATTCTAAATGATTACTTCAGAGATTATTGGCTAAAAAGTGCTTATCAAATGCAGTTTACTTCATATGCACGTAACCTCTTCAAGAAGAATGCTGGGCTCAGCACGACTAATAACAACAGAGAAACCAGTATACAAGCAAGCAGTAATTATTTCAGGAACAGGAACAGCATGTAGATGAAGAGAGAAAAAGAAGTTTCCTCTGAAGTTACAAGAGGAATAAAAGTCACTAGAGGGTTGTGCATTGGAGGGGGGATTAGCACAAAACCACCACCCAAAATAACCAATGTAGGAGAGCAAAAGAGAGTTACACTGCAGCTTCACTAATGAAGAAATGTTTGTTTAAACCAAGAGACCAGAATCCAGAACCTAAGGGTTAGACTGAAGGAAGGAGAGTCGCTCTTCAGGTAGGAAGAATTTTGTCCATTTCACCACTGCCTTTTTTGAACCACTTTAAAAAAAATAATAATAATAATAGTATTTCAAACAAGAACCTTCTCAAGCAAGTTAGGCCCCATAGAGAAATGGAAGATTTGTTTGCCATCTTGGATCAAACAGAGGAACTCTTTAATTCATTGTAACAAGAACTGAGCCATGTACCGTAATCTTGTGCTGATCTGCTTCCTTATTGGACTCCAATATATAGAGCAGAGGTATCCCTTGGAACTTTATAGTTTTAATAAGGTTTGTCTTTGAAACCCTTTGGGTTTTTTTTCCTTTTCTCTGTTTTGTTTTTTGTACTTAATTTTTTGGGGGTAATTAGGTATCAGTAGGAAATTTGAACTGAAATTGAAATATTAACACACATACCAATTATGATGTAATTTTGCTAGGCTCTAAGTGAAATTGGTAAAAATGTCAGAATGACACCTGAGGAGCTATGAGCAAACTAGAACCTCATATTAAAGAATGTACTAATTTTGTTTTATGTTTATGTTATTTCTGTATTTGTAATTTAAATTGTCAGAAATAAAAAGATTTTTTTTAAAAAAAGTACTGTCATAATAGATTCTCAAATAACATGTTACCATGCCCTTGTAGCTCCTGATGAACAAAATAGGTAAATACAGAGTCAGAAGTCATCTTCTCTTGATCATGTGACTGAATAGTAGGTACATGTCAAAGCGGTTGTACTAGAAGCAACTGAAGATGTACATGCTACACTCAAGAAGGTCAACTGGAGAGTGGGACAAGACACCAAAAAGGATGCATAGATATCATTTTAATTGGTGTGATGTAAAATGCAAGCTAAATTGAACAATATGGTTGTGACTGTGAGCCATTTCTCTCACAAACCTCCTTTTCTTCTTTTTACTACAATATTGTACCGTATATACTGAACCAAAATTCACAGATGGTAAAAGTGCCCACCTCCTTAGTCCTTAATCCCCTGAAAATTCCCACAAACACATACCTAACTTCAATTGGGGGGGTGGGTGTGAATTAATACTATCATGCCTATCCACATACAAAATAAGATTTGCCATACAATCCTCTGCATGTTTACTCAGAAATAAGTCCCAATGCATTCAATGGAGCTTGATCCCAGGTAAGTGTGCATAGGACTGTAGCCTTATTTGAGTATCCAATTTGGATCCCTCCTAAAACAGCTGCAATAAAACTTGGGCAGTTCAGTCTGCTTCTAACAGCAGAGGTGCCCACAATGACTAAAAAAGAAACTTTATATGATAACAGGTCCTCTAACTATAACCACAACTTCTTGTCTCAGGAACTAGATAAGCATCTCATCAATTTTGTCTCTGAAATGATAGTAGTAAATTTTTGTGCTTCCTGCTGTGCATATCTACAAATTTGCTTCCACAAGGAGGCCTTTCAAGTTTATTTGTCCTTCACACCATATTTTAAAGTGTCAACCCAGAGCAATAAATGTCAGACAGGCTTTCAGATCTATTCCAAACGGTTCATCATAAATAGATTACTGTCACTTTGTTAAAGTGCAGGTTAAACTTCTTATCACTTTAAAACTACTCGAAAGGTAAAGTTCAGCAAGTCTCACAGGGTCAAAGCTTTAACTGCAAATACGAGGGAAAAACCCAATCATTCACTATGCAAATGTATCTGCTTTAGAATTGGCTGATGCAGTCAAAATGTACCGGTATATTGGCATACAATTCAATGTCAAAAGAGTAAACAAAGCGATCTAGGAATTCTTTGGCATCTTCTGTTCACATCTGGATGTGTCAACAGAATTTCTTTACCAAACTAACACCCCACAACCCTAAAATGCCCTCTACTGCAATTGGGGAGGGGTCCCCATACCACTACAGGGCCCCCCATGCCAAACCACTATTTCATAGACTCTAGTATGAGTGTTTTGACAGGCTGCATAGTCCCCATGATATGCCATGCATATTCACCCAACCACATGCAGACTTCAGGGAAAGGCATGAGGATGATCTTCGCAGAAATTAAAGCAGCACCCAGTTCCTGTCAAATATGTGGCTGACAGTCGGGGAGGGAGGAAGAGGACTCCTCCTGTAAGGTATAGGAGTCTGAGTGCCAGGTGTTCATAAGGAGGCTGAAAATGTGCACTGGAGATGCTGAGGGAGGGGTTCCCCATGCCGGCTGCCAACTTCAAAACATCTTCCACCCTAGCCTGCTCTTGTACCTTTAGCAACTGCTTATTTCCTGAAAGTCTAGGGGAGAAGCTTTTCACAACACTGTCACCTGGTGAAGTGTGCACAGGTCAAGCTGCTGTTTAAAAGGACCCAGGAGGAGGAGGATACATTTTTAATTAAGTTAAAGCTGTCAGATGTGTAAAGGGACAGTGGAAATCTTCAGTTACCGGTACCTATGATGTTTGTGAAGTGTTTATCAAGAGGGTATACATAAAAGGAAGAATAATATTGGCGGGGGGGTTATTGGTTTGTTTCGTGCTTGTTTTTATTTACGTACTCTGTATTTTTACCTTGCGTTTTCATCGCCCAGAGATCTACAGCTAAAGGGTAGGACACTCCCAAGCCTGCTGAAATGGCCAGAGTGCTGGGGGGGGGGAGAGAGAGAGATGGGGATCAGGGTTCGCATCTCCCCAACTCAGCAGCTCCTTTGGGTGACCTTGGGCTGGTCACCATCCATCTCTTACTTAGCCTCTAACTTCCCTCGCAGGGTCATTGTGAGGATGAACTGTAGGTGGGGGGGGGGCAGAACCAGGTAGAATCATAGAGTTGGAAGAGACCACAAGGGCCATCCAGTCCAACCCCCTGCCAAGCAGGAACACCATCAAAGCATTTTTGACAGATGGCTGTCAAGCCTCTGCTTAAAGACCTCCAAGGAAGGAGACTCCACCACACTCTTTGGCAGCAAATTCCACTGTCAAACAGCTCTTACTGTCAGGAAGTTCTTCCTAATGTTTAGGTGGAATCTTCTTTCTTGTAGTTTGAATCCATTGCTCCGTGTCCACTTCTCTGGAGCAGCAGAAAACAACCTTTCTCCCTCCTCTAGATGACATCCTTTTATATATTTGAACATGGCTATCATATCACCCCTTAACCTTCTCTTCTCCAGGCTAAACATACCCAGCAGCTCCCTAAGCCGTTCCTCATAAGGCATCGTTTCAACCACCTTGAGCTCCTTGATGGTAGGTAGATCGATGCAAATATAAATATACAAATAAATAAGACGGGGGGGGGAGGGAGAGAGATGGAGGGCGTGCAGGTGGTCTTTGCCTGATCCAGGTAAGGGAGCTTCCGCGGGTGTCTGCTGCCCCTCGCAGTGGGGCTGAGGTGTGGGGCGAGCGAGGGGAGAAGGCTTCGCGGCCTAGCCCCACGCCGACGCCTCCCCCGGCGTCCCCTCAGCAGCGGCTTCAGTAGCAGCGACCCCCTTTCCTCCTCCCTCCTCCTCCTCCTCCTCCTCCCTCCTGGCCTCGGCGCCTCGCCCTCCCAGCCGCCGCCGCCGCGTCCACTCACTTGATCCGGCAGTCCATGGTCGCATCTCGGGGGCGCCTCGGAGGAGGGCGGCAGCACCACCACCACCACCACCCCCGGCGCGGAGGAGACGCGAGGCGGGCGCCGGCCCGGCCTGGGCGGAGGAGGAGGAGGCGGGAAAAGGGGTCTCCTCGGCCCTCCTCCCTGCTCGGCGCTCTCTCGCTCGCTCTAGGCCCCGGGGCGGAGGCCGGGCCAGGCTCCCGGGGGCGTCCGGGCCGAAGGTGGCCGCCGGGGGCCTCTCGCTCGCTTCGTCGGCAGCCAGAGCAGCAGCGGCGGCGGCGGCGGCAGCGCCTCCCTCTCTCTCCCCTCAGAGGCGTCTCTCTCCCAGTTCCTGTCGTGGTTTCGCCGGCACCTGGCGGGAAGCAGGAAGCCCGGCGGCGGCCGCCGGACGAGGGACGCTTCCCGGGGCCGGGGCTGAGGCTGCCCTGGCCTGGCGTGAGGGGAGAAGAAGCCGAAGGAGCCGCCGCCGCTTCTTGCTGTAGTAGTAATAGTAGTAGTAGTGCAGCGACTGAGGGAGGTTGCCAACTGACGCGGGGCGGGCGCGCTCCTGCGGGCCGTTTTCGACCACCGGCTGCCCGGCCCGCGGGAACCAGAAAGTTGCACTTTTTTTTTTTAAGCGCAGGAGCGGGAGGATTCCCCGCCGACTCTGCTGAACAGCCCCCTTTTTTGGAGGGAAGTTGGCAACCGTCCACGTCAAGGGACACACAGTCCGCGGCGCGCGAGATCTGGGTTCGAATCGCTGCTTTCGCCCGGCCTTGTTTCTCTGGGCCTGATAATTTCCCTCTGGAAGGGTGGAAAGGGCTCCCTCCACCTGTCCCCGTGGGAGCCACCCAGTCTGAAGCTGGAGGGGAGGGCTGGGTGTGAGTTTTTAAATACTGTACACAATAAATAGGAAGTGTGTGCTAAGAATATATTGTTCGTGGCTGCAGATTCTCCCCAGTATTTCTTGTTGGCTAACTCAGTCTCAGGGTCGTGAGCCCCACGTTGGGTGAAATATTCCTGCATGGCAGGGAGTTGGACTGATCCTTGTTGTGGCGCCTTCCAACGCTTCTGTGATTTGAAAAATGATTCTCCAAAAAAATAAAAATTGTTTGCTATTTACATATCCAGGAAATCCATGCAAGTTAGAAAGCCTCTTCCCTCTCTCTGTCCACCTCTCCCTTCCTTCTTAGACAAGTTGCCATATTTTTGCCCCTAGTTACAAAATGAATAACCCCTGTGTCGCAAACAGTAAACAACAGCAATAAGGGCAACACAATGACCAATGAATATATCAGGCACTTCAATAAACAAACTCAATATATATCAAGATATAATCAAAGTAGTCATTGAGAACATAAAATATAAGTCTCTAAATGAAATGAGCTAACAATGTCCATGAAAAGACGTAATCAGTCCATATACTGTAGCAATAACATCCAAGTAGTTCCAGTAGTAATGTGCACAGCGATCCCGGATAATCCAAACTGTTTCACAGGAGTCTTCTTCAGCACAACATATAGGTTTGAAGAGAACGTGTACTAAACCATATCATGAAACTGTGAATATAAATCCTACTGTGGAGTAGCGGTCATAAGGGTATGTAGAGGGGTAATTTTGCCTGTTGAATTTTTACCTCTTGTTGCGGCCGTTAAACATACAAGCAGTCTACAGAGGGAGGAAGGGGTTGCCGTATTTTGAAGAGCGAAAAAGAGGACACATTTGCTGACTTCTATTTTTAAACTATGGATCGCTATGACGATTCGTGGAAAAGAGGGTGTGTCCTGGGAAAAGAGGACATATGGCAACCCGGCCCCCACTTCCAGGATGGAAAACGTTCCCTCAGTTTTCAGCCCCCCCAGCCCACAGTTCAAGCATATTCTCAATAATGTACATTAGTTGCCCCTCTTGTGTTCAGAAGTAAATCAAAGGAGTTTATTTCCAAGCAATTGAGCAACTATCTTAGAATCATAGAATAGTAGAGTTGGAAGGGACATCGGGGCCAATCCAATCCAGCCCCTGCAAATGCAGGAATCTTCTGCCCAGCATGGGGCTTGAACCCATGACACTGAGATTAAGAGTCTCGTGCACTACCAACATACACTTTTGGGTGAAAGTTAGACTTCTACGACACTTCCGGTTGGCGCTGCCGGAGATGGCGGTCGGGGGGATATGTCGCTCGTGACATTCCCCCGTCAGGCCGGGCAAAGGGGCGATCGCGCCAGCGCCGCGACCCCCAAAACCCCCGGGAAGGGCGTCCCGGGGTCCGGAGGACCCGCAAGAGCTCGGACGCCGGTCCCGGTCCCAGGGAGCTCTTAGCGGAGCTCCCGGGCGATCGGGCGGCGGAGCTCCAGGGTCCGTATCCAGCCCCGTCTGGCGAAGCTGCCAGACCGCCACAGCTGAGCGCGCCGATTCCTCCAAAATTTTCAATTTGGAACTGTGAGTAATCTATAAGAAAAATCTTTAATTCTAATTAATTTGAACTGGCTTGAGGGTAAAAAAAACGGAGGTCTGCCCCTTGCCATTGTGTAACAACGACAGGGCATTGTTGCACAGCTTGAGAAGTACTGTTTGGAATTTGATACTTTGTTTTGGAGACTTAACCCCTGCGTCTCCCCCGGTCCTAGGGGGCAGATGAAGATCATTTAATTTGTAGGAGCAACTTTGGAACTTTGGAACTTTTTAAAGTTTGAAAAAGTTTGGAAAAGTTAGAAAAGAACTGATTGCTAAAAATGGCGGTGAAACAGGATGTGGATTTGTCAACATTGTTGGAGAAACTGAAAGAACTTAGAAGGGATTATAATGCTGGAGTGAAAGAACTGAGAACTGAACTGGCTGCAGCTGGGAACAGTTTTGCGCCAGAGATAAAGCAAAGCACAAACAATGACCAGATTGGACAGGATTTACAATTAAACCCTGTGAACAGTGTACTTGTTGAACATAAACAGAAAAAGCCTATCCAGAAGAGAATCAGCTGCAAAAGAATCATCTACTACAAGTCAAGAGCTGTCATCATCAGGAAAAAGAGAAATACAAAGAGAACAGTCAACAAATCACAGCCCAACGACAAGCAGCAGAGGGGAAGTCGGAACAATCTGGATCAACCATGGAAGGAAAGGCCGAAGACACTAATGGATATTGTTTTGGATGTTACTCTGCAGCAAAGACAATGGGTTCCAAAGATGCCTCCTGCAGGAATAGGATGAGCACGTATACGAAGTAACTGATTTGTGGCTTATTGGTTTTTGAACTTGGACATGGCAGGAAATGATTATAGTATGGTTTTTGGAACATAATGATATAAGATGAATAGCTATTATAAATGATAAGTAATTTTGATATTGAAATAGTCTGCACCGGGGACTGGGGGGGGGATAGGGATCTGACTAAAGTAAAAGATAAGAAATGTAAAAGATGTGAGTGGGTGATAATCGATTTGAAATTAAGGAAATTATGGAAATGTTAATGATGTGAAAATAGAAACCTGGTAAGAAATGTACATCATGATAAATGAAAACAATGAGGGGGGGCGTGGGGAAGTCATCAGAGAATGTAAAAATTGTATGTGATCTGGCCCGAATCGGGGCTGGACAAAAATTTGGAAAACCTAATAAAAATTATTTAAAAAAAAAAAAAAAGAAAGTTAGACTTCTACAGTCTTTACAATGGAAACTGGTAGGTTGTAGGTTTGATCCCCGTAAATGACAGCTGCATATTCCTCCATTGCAGAGGGTTGAACTCAATTATCCTCAAGGTCCCTTCCAACTCTTACAATTCTAACCCCTTTAAATATCTGTGAGTGCAGGACATGGAGGTAATAATTTCTCAGGAAATAATAGCATGGCGCTTCCACACTAATCTTTTTGGTGTTTACTAACTACCCATTGGTCCTAGACTAGATAATCCAGATGCTGCTCATTCCAAACCATTGCATTCCACTGTCTTTCCCAATGTCATACCACTTTTTTTTCCCATGGGCCAATGACTCACAATTTTAAAACTTCCACCATAATTAAAATGCAGTCCTTTCAGATATAAACTTGGCTATGGTTGGCTCCAGTACTTTGGCCACCTCATGAGAAGAGAAGACTCCCTAGAAAAGACCCTGATGTTGGGAAAGATTGAGGGCACAAGGAGAAGGGGACGACAGAGGATGAGATGGTTGGACAGTGTTCTCGAAGCTACTAACACCTGAAGGCAGCCCTGTTCAGGGAAGCTTTTAATCTGTGATTTTAATGTTTTGTTTTTTAATATTTGTTGGAAGCCGCCCAGGGTGGCTGGGGAGACCCAGCCAGATGGACGGGGTACAAATAATAAATTATTATTATTATTATAACATGAGTTTGGCCAAACTGCGAGAGGCAGTGAAGGATAGGCATGCCTGGCGTGCTCTGGTCCATGGGGTCACGAAGAGTCGGACACGACTGAACAACTGAACAACAACAATGGTTGCATTCCTGTTGCACACTTACCCAGAAGACAGCTCTGTTGAACACCATCGGTAAATATGCATAGGCTCACACTCTGCAGCGCTATTGTTTCACATGATATGAAATTATTTGTATATGTGTGTTTTAACGTGGCTGAAGACACTTTGTAACCCTTCCTTTCTGGTTTGTCTGCCTCTCCCTCTACCCCAACAATGCTTCATTTCTGTCAGTTTGACTCTGCAGTGCGTTATCAGGATGTCTTTGTTTTTCAATCTTGTCGATAACGTATGTTGCAGTAGTGGTGTCCAGAGATTGTCTTTTGAACAATAAAAACTTACTATTTGCTACCTTTCAAACAATACAAACTTGCCTCAACCATAGCAGATCCAAAAGGGCACCTATCATCTCCTTAAAAAAAATCATTTATAGGATACAGAAAACTGGAAATTGGGCAAGGGTGTATATTTGATCTTCTGCCACCTATACTTCCATAGCTGCTGTCTCAGAATCTCTTGATACATATTAGCTTTCCTTAAATGAGCTATAACTACCCTGCTGTACAAACAATCTGGGGACATTCTCAGGGCCACTTAACACAGATTAATTACTGTTTAGCCGCCTTGTCATACTTCTAATTAGGGTGATTAAACAGCAGCTCTTCCTTACTCTTTCAGTACAGTATATGCTTATGGGTGAACTTCAGGATTCTACCCTGTGTTTGTGATTTTGAGTAGAGCCAGTGGGTGGTGGTTAATTAGGATCAAACAATGCAAGAGGGCAAAAGTAATCCTGCGTATACATGTCTATTCTGCTACAATTTCTGGGATCCTGCAGCTTAAGGCACCACTGATGTGATTGAGTTATCTGGGGCAAGGGTGGAGAAACCTAAATTTCCAGATGGGACTCCAAGTCCCATCAGCCCATGCCAACATAGCCAGTGGTCATGGATGATGGAAGCTGTAGTCCAGCAGCATCTGGTGGGCCACAGATTACTCACCCCTGAACTAGGGGTGGTATTGTCCTATAATTGACATTAAGGTTTTAATCCTGTCTTACTTGCTTTGCACTGGCTTGTGGTGGGTTATTGTTTAAAAGAACCAGTCATTTATATTTCCTCTATATACTTCTCCTTTCATTATAAATAGTGCTTCCCTGTTTTGGACAAAATATTCTTTTTTAAAAAGTTTACAAAGAGGAAAGAGGGGGGCAGTTTTATTCCCATTTCTTGTCACTGAAACATTTACACAGGGTTACAAAGCAATGCTGCAGTCACTGAATGAATGTGAATTGTACACAAAGCCCCCTCCCCATCTCCTCACCAAATTAAAAAGGGATGGGGGAGGGAGGAATGAAGCTTTTTAGTCAGCCAGCTGAAATGCCTAAATATCACAATGTATTTCAAAGAAACACTCTGATTTTCCATTCTGACAAACTTTGTGGTTGGGTTTGGATTGTTTTTTAATCAAATACATTCATTGGTTTTGTTTTGGTTTTTAAGTAGGGAATTTCAAAAGCAGTTTCTGTTGCAGTTTCTGGGATAGCTTCTTTTTTAAAAAAAAGAAATAAATGGTTACAAAAAGCCTGTTAGACATGCAGTCTCCGGTGTATGTACAAATGAGTTTACTAGATGGAGGCGTAGAAATGTATAGTCAGTGTTACTAACAAAACTGTCTCAAATATTTACATGTTTTATTTCTGCTTCACGTTGTTTGTTCTGTTTATTTCAGGTTGCTTGGTTGCATCTTGCCACTGTAAATTATATGTAGCATTCTGATAGTAACCTGCAATGGACAGTGTCCCTAGCTAGGGGAAACTGGACTTAGTTGTGTCTTGATGGAGCCAGAAGTTTCCTGTTGCTGTTCCCTGTTCTTGTTTCAGACAGACCATAAAGTTATTGTGCGGTTTCCTGACTTGGTATGTAGAGTGGCCAGGTGAAAAAGAGAACAAGGCTCATGTACCTTTAACAGTTGCAGGGGAAATTTAATACAAGCAATACCTGCTGATTAAATCCTCTCTTCCAAATAGCTGTTAAGCTGTCTGCTTTTTCACCTGGTCACCCTATTGCCTTGTCCTCTAACCCTTTCCATGACACAACCTATCCAGCCTGTAGTTAATTTTGTACCATGCTTAGCAGGAGAGATCTAAAACAGCCTAATCATAGCCATTTGTAATCTGATCCAAATGTTTCGGCACTTATTTATTGTTAGACACATGGGAAGTGATGTACAACAAGAAGTGAGGATTCTCACCTCACTGCAAGGAACTTTCTGTACAATTCCACTTAATTGCTAATAAAATTTAATCTTTTGGTATGTGGCTCTTGACTGCAACAGCTCCTCCTGCCCCACCTTATGTATGGCTGTGAATCATAGCAAAAAGTAAATAGAAATCTTGGCTAAAAAGTTTTTTCAGTGCAATCTTATGCATGCTTGCTCTGAAGTAAATCTCACTATGGTCAATGAGGAGAGCTGCCAGATAAGTGTGTTATACAACAAGAGTCCTGATACCTTAACTTTAACACAATCATTGTTTGTGTGTGTGTGTGTGTGTGTGTGTGTGTGTGTGTGTGTGTGTTATAGTAACTTGCATAGTTTCTGGAGCCCTGGCATTCAAACTGTGTTAAATAAACACATTTTATAGTTCTCTTTTGTCAGGTTTCTCTGAAAAAAACCATTATTCCAATATTATACACTATACAAGTAAAGGTACAAGTTGCTTATACAGTGGGTACCTTGGGTTAAGAACTTAATTCATTCTGGAGATCCTTTCTTAACCTGAAACTGTTCTTAACCTGAGGTACCACTTTAGCTAATGGGGCCTCCCGCTGCAGTCGCACGATTTCTGTTCTCATCCTGAGGTAAAGTTCTTAACCCAGGTACTACATGTACTGTATTTCTGGGTTAACGGAGTCTAACCTGAAGCGTCTGTAACCTGAAGTGTCAGTAACCTGAGGTACCACTGTACAGGCCTGTCAACAGTTTATAGCCAACCTGTTCTCCACGTTTTTTGCTAACTGTTTATCCACCCTTATTACCATTAGTTCCTGCTTTACATATCCTTTCAGTAGAGCCAATGAATATTTGCACTATGCTTGTATGAACACACACACACCCCTTTGACTTATTAGTGCCCTCTGACGTAACACCTTATCGTGATTCTAGGTTTCATGCTGTGATTTGCTGCCTGATACTCCCAGCAACCTACCAGCCACCTCTATGAACTTGTTTCTGCCTGTGTTTTGTCACGGCCACAGAACTCCCCGACAATTGCCAGGCCTAGCCCTCTAGTGTCAACTATACAATGCACAGTATTCTCAGTGCCAAGTGGATTTCCAGGAAATTATATATATATATATATATATATATATATATATAGTGCTGACTTTAAGCAACAAAGCCAGGGCTTGAAAATATCTTTGAGATGCCTTTTGATTAAATTATTCAAAGCAAAGCCTATTCTTTTAATGGTTGTTCGTTAGTCCACTTTTATTGAATTAGCAATGCTAACAAAACCTTGCTCCCTTATAATGCGACTTATAACAGAATCATAATGATATCACATTCATTCTTCTGGGCCCACCTCCCTCCTCGTTCATTCCCCTTGAAAGAGTGCAGTCCAAACTCCTCAGAGCCCTTCTTCAAGTTCCATGCACCATGTGCCACAGAAGCTAGCTTGTTCTCATAGAGGCCAACCAGATGCCTATGGAAAGCCTAACTAAGAACTTCTTAAATGTGTGTATTTCACAAGCACCGACTGAGGTTAAATAAATGCATCCATTCTTGAATTACATGGCTTGACATTACTGGGTCTTTCTCCTTTCAAAAAATTCAAGATGTGAGTCTGTTTTCCTTCCACACATAGGAATCAAACCAAACAATGGAGGGCAGATGGGAAACTCTTCAGAAACATCAATGGAACTGTAGTTCCCTTTTGTGTGTGTGTTTACAGTACTTTTTTCTGCCTCTGATGTGACAAAAGTAGGCTGCAACTGCGATCTCCAAAATGCATATTCATGAATAGAGAGGCACTGTCCGCTAAACACGGCCCCTACTGTCATACTAAGAGTACTCTTATTCATTTGTAGGAGCATTAAGAGCTAAGCCATTCTTTACCATGGCACTGTGAGAAGTGTTTGTCGTCTTCTTTCCACATTGTTTTAAGTCATGTTTGGATACAGGAAATATGTGGACAGAGCCAATGAAGTGGTTCCTTCTGATGAGTCAACTTCCGAGTTACAGTTATCCTGGATACATTAACTCAGAGCACAAGGGTATGATGGTATACGGTACATGTGAATGTATACAGTTTCATCCTTGCAATGCATGAAAGAGGCCAAGCATGACATCACTGATTATTGGCTATAGTATTGTCTAGGACTGATAGGTGATTGCACTTGTGCTCCTCCACCCTAGCACCACTTCATTGGGTGCCCCTTATTTATTTATTAAATTAATATCTTATTGAAGCAGTTTCAGTTACAAAAATGATGAAAGAAAAAAGAGGGCGAAAGAAAAAGTGTGGAAAAGTACGATGATTAAAAAACATACAGTATAATACGGTAAATATAATCAGTTACATTTTGTAGATAGATATAAAATATTGTTGTCGAAACAAATATATGATTATTAATAACCTACTATATTTTGTATAAACTCATTCCAAATGTCGATTTATTTATCCGAAGTCTACATCTGTAAGCAATCCGTTCATATGTTGCAGGTGTTGTCATATCATCAATTCATTGATTAAAGGGGATCATATCTTTACTCTTCCAAGTCATCAATTCCAGTCTCTTAGGCACAGTTAGGGCATGCAGAATCCATTTCCGTTGTCCAGTTGTCAGCTTCCATACGATGGGAATATAGTTCTAAAGTCTATTTTAAATGAACGGAAAAAGAACCTACCCATGTGACGCTGCCACGGAAACCTTGCACATATACTATGTAAAAGAATGAAAGTGTGATCTCCCCACCCCCTTCTCTCTTCCCCACTCCATCCCCCACTTTTCTCCCCCCCCAAAAAAAATCTCACACTGTCTATAACATTAGTGTCTCACATTGAATGTAACTGATCAATAAAAAGGACTCTATGAACTGAAAGCAGAGGCACGGTATGTACTTTCGTTGCCCAAGAAAATATTTAATAAAAACAATTTTTTAAAAGTATACTTTCCTCTGTAATTTTTAGGTTTTTCCATGTGCTCGTGTTTATATAGTTCAGCACTTTCTCCCAAAACCTAGTGAGTACACAGCACTCTAGGAACATGCGTTTCAAAGAGATATCATCCCCTTACAGAACTGCCGATGTGAAGCTGTCCCATCACACTTTATTTTCAACTTCCTATTACCAAGCTTGACACGAGGGAAGAGATGGGGTGCGCACCACCCTTATATCTTCCAGTAACACAGGGTTTAGACCTCGGTGAGTGGCAGTGAATCGCTCTTTCCCAGCCTGGCCCACTTCACAGGGTTTTTGTGAAGTCAGCAAGAGATAATCCCAAGTACAGCATCCTGAGTTCTTTTAACAAAAGGTGGGATGGAACTGTCAAGGCAAGGAAGAAGTCCTTTCGCAAGCCTCCAATTCATTCATGCAAGACTGTCAGCTAATATCGCTCCCTTTCCCTTCCAATATTAACTGATGTCTAAGGTGGCGCTGTGGGTTAAACCACAGAGCCTAGGGCTTGCCGATCAGAAGGTCGGCGGTTCGAATCCCCGCGAAGGGGTGAGCTCCCGTTGCTCGGTCCCAGCTCCTGCCCACCTAGCAGTTCGAAAGCACGTCAAGTGCAAGTAGATAAATAGGTACCGCTCTGGTATGAAGGTAAACAGCGTTTCCGTGTGCTGCTCTGGTTCGCCAGAAGTGGCTTAGTCATGCTGGCCACATGACCCGAAAGCTGTATGCCAGCTCCCTCGGCCAATAAAGCGAGATGAGCGCCACAACCCGAGTCGTCCGCGACTGGACCTAATGGTCAGAATTCCCTTTACCTTTTAAGGTTAGTTAAAACTACAGTCCTGCTATTCTTTTCTTTTTAAAAAAACCCTCACAAATTTACTCAAGCCAAAAAGCAAACAAAGTTTACTATTAATACTGAGGCCAGTACCTACATGGGAATCATCACCTGGGGAATTCTGTGGAAGGAGGAGAGAAACCTGTCAGTGATTTTACCCATGTTTAGATTTCAGCCACTATTCCACTGCATAGGAGTCATTGCCAAAAGGCTTAGTCATTTTCCAAGCAATTTATATATTTCTTGGACTTGGCATCCCAGTTAGTCTATTGATTTCATGTTCTTCTATTCCAAGTTGGAGTTCCAGCTCATTGACTTCTCCATCCAGTGCTGGTTTCGGGAGGTGTCATTGAAAGACATCTCTGCTTTAAACAACTACATGTAGAGCTATAATATTTTTTTCCAGGCTGATGAATTAGCTTCTAAATATCCTTTCTGCAGGGCAGGATACCCCCCCCCCTCCCAGGGCAGGAAGGAAAGGAAGAGCAAGTTGATTTCAGTAATAAAAAGTTTCTGCTTCAGCCCATATCCATGGCCACAATCCAGGCTTTAAATCACTGTCACCATAAGCTTTAAGAAAATCCTTTTTCATATTGCCTTCTAATTCAGCAGCATGTTGTAAATTAAACGCTGGCCATTATGACTATTTTGAGGTTGCATCAGAAGTCCTCTGATATATTTTTTTTTTAAATCCGCATTTATAGAATGCAAAAGCCAAGTGTACAGTGTTATCAGTAGCTGTTGCTATGGGGGGGTAGGATGTTATTTTATAATTTAGAAAGATGGTGTCTCTGCCTTGTACTCGATCCTGTTTTGTAGAGCACCGAGGGTCCGAGGTCTGGAAAATGGCCAAATGCACCTGCAACACTGTGGACGTTAACCATCCTGTGCACAGCCCTACACAGAAGCAGGTCCCATTGAGTTAACTCAGTGAGCTTACTTCTGAGCAAGTGTATTAGTATTGCAGCTTTAAGCATTCTAACCCCCTTTGCCAGCATGGCAGCTCACCAGAAGAAAAAGCTGCTCAGGTGCAGGCGTGTTCATTATTTGCAGGTGTTTTGTTTTGTTTAACAAAACACATGTGCCTCTTAATGGCAGTGGAATCCCCAAGTGGTTTTTACAAAAAAAAAAAAAAAGTTATTGCTATTACTGTTATTTTAAAATTCTCTTTTTTTCCATTTCACGCACTCCTTCCCTCACCCCTCCTTCCAGATGTTGCTCCACTGAGCATCAGCCAACATGGCCAACAGTCGGGAGATGATGGGAGGTGTAGTTCAGCAATGTCTGGAGAAGGATCATGAGTTACTATATTTTTCGCTCCATAAGACGCAGTTTTTTCCTCCTAAAAAGTAAGGAGAAGTGTCTGTGTGTCTTATGGAGTGAATGTGTGGTCCCTGGAGCTGAACTGCCCAGGGGCAAAAGCAGATCGTGCTTTTTTTAAAAAAAGAGAGAGAGAAGGGGGTGTTGAAAGGAAGCCCGCTGAGCAGCTGCTCAGCAAATGATCGAGGAGAGAGATAAGGGAGAGAGATTCCAGCCCCGCCCCCTTGCAGAGGGAGGCTGTTTCCCCAGCGACATGTGACTGGCTGATTAGATTATCTGTCTGGAAACTGTAGAAATGGCTTCCTGAAGCTGCAGAACTGTGAGTTAAACCCCATAAAACAGGGTTTTTTCCCTTTGCAAAGTAAGCTCAACAACTTTGAGTTGAAATTTGAGCTGATCCACAAAAAATGGGGCTTTTCTCCTTTGCAAAAGAAGCTGCAGAAATTTGAGCTGATCCTCAAAAAAATGGGGCTTCCCCCCTCTAAAAACTAGGTGCGTCCTATGGTCAGGTGCGCCTTATAGAGCGAAAAATGCGGCAACCACCCTTGGTGTATAGGCTGCATAGGTGTATAGTGCAGGTGCAGGATGAGAGACTTCACTTGCCAATGGACAGAGCCACAGCTTCTAGAAAGGAAACAATCACCAGCGCAATTTCTTACATTTGCTCAGTTTCTGCCTTCCATATCAGTCCTTGTAACCTGCTAAACTTCATCCTTTGCCTTCCAGATCTCTGGACTCTGAACAACTTCTTGTTGGCTGCCTTCCAATAATCTCCTTAAGATTGGTCCTGTTTGGTCCTCTTGCTGGACCTTGGCTGGTCTCACCTTCCTTCTCCCCATTATTCTCTCAGTGTACACTGGCAACAACTCTTCACCTAAGCAGAACCAGGACAGAAGATGATTCCCCCCCCCCTTAATTGCTTTGGGGGTGGGGGAGGTTGCATCATCTGTTGCTGTCAGTTTTCCTTTTGGCAAGAAATGGTCCAAAATCAATTACCTAAACAATCAGAAGTAATATATTGCTATACAGTCAATTTGCCAAAAGGTTTTAATGTACTGCAGCTGAGCTCTGCATTATTCCGGTCGCATACCCATTCAGCAGGGAGTTCACTCTTGAACCGATCAATGATCCAAGTCTTACGATGATGGCAGAGACTCTCACTATTACGGCAGAGAGAGAGGCAACTCCAAGGATGCTTCCAGGGGGAGCAGAATTGTGATGCCGTTGCATCTTGTTGGCTACTAGATGAAGAATCCTCATTCTGCCCCTTTGTAAAATGGGCGGGGGGGGGCAGGAAAATGGGAACAGGGCAGGGAACTGTGGCAGCTGCATTTTCTTTTATAGCTGGGGAGCCATCAGAAAGACAGGTAGGATGATTCGCAACTCTGGCAAACGATCCATGTGGCTGGGTCTGTGCTCCAGAAAATCTGTGGTAAGCCTGAGATCTGCTCCCGCAAACAGCTCTTGAAATATTTGCTACCCATTGCTAGACCTGGAACCGGACTGCCTCTTAAATTCTGCTTCCCACAGCAAATCTCAATCAGTGTCTCAGGAATGGCTCTATAAGTTCCTGACTTCCCACCCTATTCTCCTATTGCTATGTAATTCCATTCCACTTCTCAAGCAACTATAATAATTAGCTAGCCAACAATACACAGAGAGGTGCAAATTAGCCACGAGAAGAGCACAGAACTGCAAACACTCCCTCTTTCCCTCTCCTCCTAGTAACATCTATTGCTAAGACGTTGCATGATGCCCTGTCATCTGTCTGTATGTTTTTCTGCCCCTGACAGTAAGTGATCTGAGGTGGGAGGGGGAGGGGAAATGCACAGAGTGATCACATCATGACACATGTTGTGTAGAACTAGACATTGCTGGGACAGGAAAAGCAGCACAGGGGAGCAGCAGCTCTTTGTCTCCTCTAATGTCTCCAGGTAGGCTCACCCTCCTTAGCTCAGCAGCAAAAAAACCCAGTATGAATTGGCTTGCTTAACTTCCAAATTCCCAGCCAAAGCCAAAACAAGTAGCAAAATAATTAGGGGTGGGGGTGGAACAGAGGCAAATAGAGGGTAGGGATCCTGTACCTTTAATGCAGGCCACACCTGCTGAAATTCTCTCTTGTACACAACTATGAGTCCTGGAAGACCTGCTCCCAGACTTGCAGGTGTTTTTCCAATTGGCTTTGGAGGTCTGGGGCCTGAATGACTCCAGCTACAAAAGCTGAGGCTGCTGAACAGACTCTTGGGCTGGGATGTTATTTAGGGGTTTTTGTTTGTATGGGTTTTTGCTGTTATTGGTCTTCATTTTTGGTATTTTCTTTTTATCTTATGATTTATTTGGAAATTGTTCCATTTGGTTGTGTACTTTTTGATGTTTTATTTATTGTTTGTGACTATTTTTGTTACGTTTATAATTTTATATGTTGTAAGCTGCCGGAAGTGCCCTTAGAGGGTGAAAACTTCCACCTAGAGAGAAATAAATTAAGTAACCGAGTTGCCACATAGCAGAGGCCACAGTGGTAGGATATTTAAAACCCTATGTATTGGAGATAGTGGTGGGATAGTAAACTGTGAGCATGGTTTTAACTTTGGAAAGGTGGCATAAAAATATAATAATTGAAATGAAATGAACGATAAGAAGTCTAGGAGCCCTGTCCTCTTTTGCATCTGCCCATCCTAACAACAACAACAACTACAAGTCATTCTGGACTGAGAAATCACAACACACACCCTGTTGAGGCTCACAGTTTACTATCCCACCGCTATCTCAAATACCGGTACATAGGGTTTTAAATATCCTACCACTGTGGCTTCTGGTATGTGGCAACTCAGTTACTTAATTTATTTCTCTTTAGGTGGAAGTTTTCATCTTCTAAGGGCACTTCCGGACGGTCTGTATTTTCAACTGGGATTCAACCATATACCAACAAATTTGGGTCATGAAATTATAGCTGATTGGAAGGTCTTGTGCATCAAAGCTGTTTCCCCAAAAGTTCAGACTTCTTGCAACAAGCAACACAACTGAAAAATGCAGGATAACACTTGCTTTGAAGCAGTGTCACCTAGCCTCCCCACAAACAAATCAGGATGAATGCTCAATTATTCACCAGCCAACATTATCTAATTGACCTGCAAACAAATCAGGATGGATGCTCAAAAAAACAAATAATCTAGGAGCACGTTATATGTGAAGTTTTCCCAGTGGTGAAGCACTGTGGAAGGAGGGAATGTTAGCAACTTGCTCCAGTTTCAGATATGAAGGAGGAAAGGTTTAAACAACCGCTTAAGGCTTCTTATGATTCCAAGCACTGACATTCCATTCTTTTGTAAACCATGCATCTTCAGTATCTTCTTGGCAATAGTAAATAAAGTTACTGTCCACAGAGCCCAAGATTGTCCTGGTTGCACCTCTCCCCCCCCCCCCCAGTCCACACCATCCCTGGTTAGAAGTCTGCTCGAATTCAGGAACTCTGGCAGTGTGCAGTCAAACACACTGCAAACTTTGTACGAGAAATCAGGTTAGCAAAAACAGAACTCCACAACGCCATCTGGTGTCACAGTTTTAGAATGCATAAACAAAGCATATTAAGAGCTTTTTCTTTGCCAATGTATCTGAGTCCTCTCTCACACTCAACCACAAATGGTATTGAACTCCCATCCAACTCTCCCCATTACATCTAGAATTACTCCAGACTGTTGGAGAAGATGTGGTTCACATGGCAGCTGTTTCCACCTGTGGTGGGGCTGCCCATTGGTTAAATCCTTTTGGCCTGATGTGACAAAGGAGTTTACCAAAATTATAAAATAACGCATTGTTCAACATGTTTGATGATGGCAACAAGACTGTGAAATCTTAAAGACCTTGTGATATTCTTGCTGGTGGCAGCAGGTCTGACGATTGTGCGGCATTGGAAAACATTACCTATTGTTAAACTCGCATCCTGGTGGAATGATGTGTGGAACACAGAAATCGTGCAAAAACTAACTTGGTAAGTTAGAGCTATTCAAGGATCAGTAAAGACAGTCAAGAAGTTCTAAGTTATACGGTGGGATTTTATTTCATGTGAAATGAACACTAAGCAGTTACATCAAACGCTGCCCTCTGCTTCTCTGCATGTATGGAATGTGTAGATAGTGTTTCCAGATTGATGATATTGCAACTTCTATTTTTTATTGCATGGACTTTTTTGTGTGCTTGTACTCAGGTGTCTTCATGTCACACATTTTGTATTTGGGTCTCCACACCTGATGTTTGCTGGTGGGATTTTTGTTTGATTCTTATGTATTTGTTTAGCTGTATTTCACTGGTTATTATTTTGCATCCATAACTGATTTTTTTTTCAAGGAAGAAAAGAAATATGGCAGAAAGAAATAAAGAAATCTGCCAAACTTTCCGCCTTTGTTTGGTTAACGTTCTACAGACCACACACACACACACACACACACACAGAGAGAGAGAGAGAGAGAGAGAGAGAGAGAGAAAACAACATTCTTACATTTAAATCCTTTGCAAAACCCAGATTCCCAGATGGCAAAGTTTAAACCTGAGTCCTTTTGCATGCGAACCATGTGCCTCCAGCCCTGAGCAATGGCACTTCTCGATCATGTTTGCCATCATGATTAATGTGTCAAGGGGTTGTGTAAGACAGAGAAAGACAAGGGCAGCAATCAGGTTCACCAAGCACCCATTGTTCGGGCTGGGAATACAGAAGAATAAGCGATCAAATCACTAGCAAATGCAATTAAATCTTCTTAAGTCAATTTTCTAAAATGCTGTAGATTTTGTTTTAAGAACAATTGTTGGATTAATTCATGGCAAAAACAAAACAGCACCAATCCCGCCCTCTTTTCTAACTATGCCCCAAACCTGGACAAATTATTTCATTAAAAAACAGAGAATATATATTTCTTGACATGTCTTTTGGCCATTTAAAATGTTCATGTTCTTATGGGATTCAAGCAACTGTCCCTTAAAGCATGCCAGGGGCATGAGAATGATAATGCAATCATAAACCACAGCCCGGAGAGACTCACAAACATCTTTCCTTGAATTTCCATCAACTTTGGAAAACTAGATTTTACAACTGTAAGCAAACCCTAACTTGCCTAGCGTTTCTAATACAGTTGACATTCAGAATTCCGCTTTTAATTAAGAAAAAGAAAATGGGGATAGTATTAGAACTCAGCTATGCCCGAATTGCAAAGAAAATTAGTATAAACGGACGGGTAATAGGCAGCAAGTTGACATTCATCTCTTATTTAATCCCTGCATATGAGTACCAAATGTAGCACACCCATTCTCAACTCCTCATTACACAGCGTTGGAAGCCTGGAAGCTTTGTTCTGAGTATGGATTTCAACACAGGAGTGCAGAAAATACATTCAGATTGAAGGAGAAGGTTACTCATTTCCACTACCAATATGAAGGGAAGATTTCAGATGAGTGTAAAATAATGATGTCTGATCCTGGCTGAAATGTGACCTCGGCCACCAACTTGCTAGGTGGCCTTAGGCAAGCCAGCCATCTCCCAGCCTCCGTTCCGATCTGCAGTATGATGAAAACAACCTCAATGATTTTTTAAATTGTACCCCACCCATCTGACTGCATTGCCCTAGCCGATCTGGACCTTCCTTGCAAGGATTGCCAGCATAAGATCATTGAACTCTTTGCATGCCCACTGCATGTGCTAAGTATTATTTACAGGTGCTACTTACAACCTTACCTGTAAGGTAAAGGGACCCCTGACCATTAGGTCCAGTCGTGTCCGACTCTGGGGTTGCGGCGCTCATCTCACTTTATTGGCCGAGAGCCGGCGTACAGCTTCCAGGTCATGTGGCCAGCATGACTAAGCCGCTTCTGGCGAACCAGAGCAGCGCACGGAAACGCCGTTTACCTTCCCGCCAGAGCAGTTCCTATTTATCTACTTGCACTTTGACATGCTTTCGAACTGCTAGGTGGGCAGGAGCAGGGACCGAGCAACGGGAGCTCACCCCGTCGCAGGGATTCGAACCGCCGACCTTCTGATCAGCAAGCCCTAGGCTCTGTGGTTTAACCCACAGCGCCACCTGGGTCCCCCTTACCTGTAGGGCCCACAAAATACCAGGGAGTGGAAGTTGTACTGCGGTATGATACGCAGTAGGATATAACAAACTGCATCCCTTTCTCCTTTCAAATACAATGCTTTATATTTGAATGGTCAAGGCTTATATACTTATTAATAAGAAATAATTGGATGAACTGTGGTGTCTCCGGAAAAAATTACACATCACTTGGGAAGACAGGCGAACTAATGCAAACTAATGCGAACTAAGAGGAAGGCATGCTTGGCAAACTCTCACCGTGATCAATTCCTGCCTGGAAACCTATGTCCCCACTGTGGAAGGATGTGTGGATCCAGAATTGGCCTTCATAGTCACTTATGGACCCACTGTTAAAACCATGTTCATGGAAGACAATCTTACTCAGCTACAAGTGATTGCCAAAGAAGAAGAAGACTTATCCCTGTTTCCCGTATTTTAAGACGTAGTCATAAAATAAGCCATAGCAGGATTTTTTCGCATTTTCGAAATATAAGCCGTACCCCGAAAATAAGCCATAGTGATAGGCGCAGTTCTGGAGGGCGCCAAGGAAAAGGCGGGGCTGGGTGTCCAGTCCTGCCACCAAAACCAGTCAGCCCCAGAAGCAGCGCTCAGGAACTCTGCAGAGCAGGGCGCACAGGAAGGGGCAGCAGGCGCGACAAAGGCACTCCGAAGGTCTCTTCGCCCGCGCGCTCTCCCAACTCCGCTTGGCGCAGAGCGCATGGGGTGGCCGCCGTGGCGGAGAGGGAAGGCGGCACGGGCTTTCCCTGCTCGCCGCCATGACGAAATCCCCCGAGCCGCCCCACGCGTCGCCCAAGAGGCCCCTTGGAAAACAAGGTTTCTGTTGAGTTTTGAGGAGGGAAGGCGGCGGAGGAGGAGCAGGAGAGAGGGCCCAGCGAAAGCAGGTCTCTCTGGTGCCCATTTCCTCAAATCTCAGCTTGGATTCTCCCCCCGCTGCCAGCAAGCAAACAAAGAGCTTCGCGCCCGTCCCGTCCTTCGCAGCCCCAGAACTCGAGCGTGGCCTTGCCAAGGTGTGCTTACATAATAAAAATAAGACATCCCCTCAAAATAAGCCATAGTGTGTTTTCTTGAGGGAAAAATATATATAAGACGGTGTCTTAAAATAGGGGAAACACGGTAATAAGAAATAATTGGATGAACTGCTGAAAGGGATGAGGTCATAGGCAAGATGGTGACTGTGATGAGAGAGAGTAAACTGCAGGCAAAGAGGAAGTGGAGAAGTCAGAATAAAGCTGTTAAGGTCTAGACCAAAGCAGCAAAACTGTAAAACCATTCCTGGATAGTTGCTTAGCTAGAGGATTAAGAAAGAAGCCCACTCAACGTCTATTGTCTCAACGTGAAATTCCATACCCTCTAAGTGTCCTGACTTTCCAGAGGTACTTCTGGAATTACAAAAGCCATCCTGGCTTCTGATTTGATCCCAGAATGTCCCTATTTTCCCCTCCAGTGCTGCTGCCGCTGCAGAGCTTGGAAAGGAGGAAGAGCTGGCACTTGTCCTGAGCAGCAGCGGCAGCAGCAGCAGCAGCAGCGGTGAGTGAGCATCCTGTTGCATCTCCATGGCCTCTGCTGCCAGCCTCCTCCCTTGGGCAGCAACTGATGGAGAGCAGGTGAGGAGGAGAGGCTGCTGGGACATCACCAAGCCGACCAAGCAGTGCCAGCCAGCATTCCCTCCAGGAGGTTGCTGACCTGAGAGGGTGGACACAGGTGACCTCCGCAGGGGCTTGTTGTTGTTCAGTCGTTCAGTCGTGTCCGACTCTTCGTGACCCCATGGACCAGAGCACGCCAGGCACGCCTATCCTTCACTGCCTCTCGCAGTTTGGCCAAACTCATGTTAGTAGCTTCGAGAACACTGTCCAACCATCTCATCCTCTGCCGTCCCCTTCTCCTTGTGCCCTCAATCTTTCCCAACATCAGGGTCTTTTCTAGGGAGTCTTCTCTTCTCATGAGGTGGCCAAAGTACTGGAGCCTTAACCTCAGGATCTGTCCTTCTAGTGAGCACTCAGGGCTGATTTCTTTAAGAATGGATAGGTTTGATCTTCTTGCAGTCCATGGGACTCTCAAGAGTCTCCTCCAGCACCATAATTCAAAAGCATCAATTCTTCGGCGATCAGCCTTCTTTATGGTCCAGCTCTCACTTCCGTACATTACTACTGGGAAAACCATAGCTTTAACTATACGGACCTTTGTTGGCAAGGTGATGTCTTTGCTTTTTAAGATGCTGTCTAGGTTTGTCATTGCTTTTCTCCCAAGAAGCAGGCATCTTCTAATTTCGTGACTGCTGTCACCATCTGCAGTGATCATGGAACCCAAAAAAGTGAAATCTCTCACTGCCTCCATTTCTTCCCCTTCTATTTGCCAGGAGGTGATGGGACCAGTGGCCATGATCTTAGTTTTTTTGATGTTGAGCTTCAGACCATATTTTGCGCTCTCCTCTTTCACCCTCATTAAAAGGTTCTTTAAATCCTCCTCACTTTCTGCCATCAAGGTTGTATCATCAGCATATCTGAGGTTGTTGATATTTCTTCCGGCAATCTTAATTCCGGTTTGGGATTCATCCAGTCCAGCCTTTCGCATGATGAATTCTGCATATAAGTTAAATAAGCAGGGAGACAGTATACAGCCTTGTCGTACTCCTTTCCCAATTTTGAACCAATCAGTTATTCCATATCCAGTTCTAACTGTAGCTTCTTGTCCCACATAGAGATTTCTCAGGAGACGGATGAGGTGATCAGGCACTCCCATTTCTTTAAGAACATGCCATAGTTTGCTGTGGTCGACACAGTCAAAAGCTTTTGCGTAGTCAATGAAGCCTGGCACAGTGAGCTAAGGGGCACAGTGAGCTAAGTCCGCCTGTTGCTTCCTACGTAACAGGTTACGGGGATCAATCCTTACCTTGCCCCGGCCGCTGGCAATGCATGCTATGTCACTGCTTACTGCTGATCTTATTGGAATGGAGCCTGTGTGTGGCTGGGCCAGAACGCCTTTCCCCTGGCTTACAAACTGGCATTTGTAAAGGATGTCTGTGAATTTACGTACAAGGCCATCACAGCCCTTGCTTTCTAGTGTAACCTGAAAAGTTCTATGGCAAGAAAACCACCTATTTGTTAAGGAAGGCGCATAGTGCACTAGAAATGCCAAGGTCATTCTTACACATTCTATTTTTAACTTTTTGTTTGCACTGGCTCTGGCCTCCCCCCAAAAGTCAACAGAGACATTGGATATTATGTTGTGCCTCTCTTTCACACCTCTTGCCCAGAAATATCACCTAAGTGACAGCATCAGTTCTGTATGTTAGTAGTAAACAGCTGAAGGTAGGTAAGTGAAAATCACCAGCTTGATTTTTAAAGTTGGGGGTTGGGGTTTGATGCATCCCATTTATACGTCAGAACTTAAGAGACAGCAATCAGTGTCCCATATTGCTTTGCCATTCTAATTTTACTAGCTCCTTCTGGGCACAAGTTGCGAAAGACATATGCACTCCCTCACCAAATGCAGTGGGATGGATTTACATTTTGGCAAAAACTTGAAGGCAGTTGTATTGTCACCTACGTCTGCTGTGACTGCTACAGAAAAATAATTGCAAGTATAATTTGCATATGCAAACTATCTCACAGATTCAGCTAATCTGTTGCCAAAAATGGTGCCAAGAATTTGGGAGATCTGCAAAAGGGAAGAATGGAGGATAAAATAATAGTACCACCTTCCCCATATATCAAAATAGCAGCGCCCAGCAAAAGCATCCATTGTGCACCATTATCAGATTAAAACTTATTTCATCACATTACCAGCTTCTACAGTATTACTATATGAAATAGTGAGCATTTAATGGATCTTATTCCCCTTAAGTTAAATTACAAAGCATTATGAAGGATTAAGCCTATATAAAACTATGTAGATTAATATCACTCAGCAACAAAGAGCATGAATTAATGGGCAGATGACCCAGTTACAAAATGTGGTGGTGTTCATACAAAATGTCAATAAGGTGCATTTTCAGCTTCATGCTCCTTGGTGGACGAGCCATCTGTCTTGCAGAGAAGTTGCACATCCTAAACTTGATGTTTAATCGAAGAACATCTTGATGTAGTGTCATCTAGAAAAATGTGGCTCTTTTTGTTTTGTGGGTATAATACTGGATTCATTAGTGCTGGGGAAAGGCAGGGGGGGAGTGCAGAGAAAGAAGCGCTGATCTGCATGTGGTGTCCACAGCCGTTCTGCACAGGGCAGCCCATCCGGACCCAGCTCCCATCATGCACAGCCATATCATTCGCCCACCTACACATGGTCAGTCAGGCACCCAAATGTATTCCACCCACCATAAACAAACACATGTGATAGCGGTGGTGGGAAGAGCATTGCATGTTCACGGAGGTCACACCCCTCAGTGCTGGCTGAGCCCCGTACGGCACACCGCCCGCTTCATGCACATACCAACAAACCGCAGAGCCACATGGAACCAGAGAAAACAGTGCTTGGAAAGTTCTTTGTTTGAGTGACAGAAATGAGTCCCCAGCCCCAAACAGGCAGAGGGGGAGAGCGTAGCAGCAGAGATGCGCCCACCTCCCAAGCACCCCGCAGACCTCCCACCCAGACAGGGCAAGCAGCAGACAGGTGGCAAGGGGTGGGGCTGCACTAACAAGCAGAGGCACAGCTGGCAGCGAGAAGGGGGTCAGGGCAGACCTAGCTTTACAAAGATTGGGCACATCAGATGCTGCCCTCAGGTGTTGTCTTTGGGAAGGAGTCAAGGGAATCCCCAGAACAGTGTGTGCGGGGGAGGGTGTATTGTTCTCTCTGGCAAGCTAAAATGCTTGTGCAGTCAGAACGCTTGTCATTCTTGGGTTTGGTTGGTTGGCACCCATCCAGGGGTGCCAACTTGAATAAAACATTGGGGGGCCCAGGTAAGCCCCACCCTACATAATCAATGGCATGACAAGGGACACACACCCCCCCCCATTTGGGCAGCTTCCAACAGAAGGTAAATACAACGAAACATCAGATATTGAAAACGTCCTGATACAGGGATGCCTTCAGATCTAGATATTGGTACCACTTTTGCCAATTTGTTGCACTCGTGTTTTCTCTGTTGCCCTTCCTTTTTTTCAGACTAGATCCGAGGCGAATTAAAAAATAATAATCCACAATTGCAGCACCCTTAATTACTTAATATTACTATTTTGCAACAAAAAACATGAGAGGGAAACAGCGCGCGCTCCCTGTGGGAAACAGGAACTAATTAAAAGACAATTAAGCAGCTATTAAGGAGGGATGCTGTTGCCACACTGAACCGGAAGCAATAAGGGGCAGAAGCTGCAAAGAGGAAGCTAGAAATTAAAAGTGCTTTGGCCATTTTTGTAATGCTAACTCTCTCTCTCTCTCTCTCTCTCTCTCTCTCTATATATATATATATATAAATCCATCTTAGTCTTTTCTAAATCTAGAAAGTATATAGATGGTTTTTAAGGGGCATTCTATTGAACAATGATGCTGCTACAACTATCTTGTTGGCTGTTTAAAGTGGAGCTTTCAGATATTGCTTTCAGTTAGCTTGTAACTGGTTGGTTGCTCTGCAAGGACAAAGGATTCAGAGCGTATAGCATTAATGGCATAGGAGCCAACTCCTAGGGGCTGAAGGGTCTTTGGGGCCCCCAATAAAATATTTGAGGGGTCTGGGCCCCCCAAGTTAATTGGCATTGCCATTCAAATGGTGTGTGTGCACCACATCATGTGATTGATTATGCGGGACGGGGCTTACCTGGCCCACCCCCGCCCCCATATTTTATTCAAGTTGGCACCCTTGATCAATGGTGTTCTAAGCAAAGACAGTAGCACAGCTTTTATACAAGGTAGCTGTATGGATACAGGGCATTATCACAGAAGCTGAAGGAATTCAGTCCCTCTTTCTCAGAATGAGACTTCGTGTTCTGAACTGTGTGTAAATCCAGTCCCAGAGACAGGAATGAAATCTAGAATATGTATGGCTTGAACATTGTGCTTTTCCAAGTGAATAAAATTCCGCTTTGGCTATCAGAATTCTAGTTTGCTGCCCTATGATCTGGCAAGATTCATATAGAAATACATGGCTGGAGGCTGTATTTATATATACCTAAAAGTAAATGAATAAGCAAATGAAAAAATTGTCTTTTCTATCTGAAAGCCACCTACATATTAATCACTTAACTAAGGGTCCCTTGCATTTTAATCATCCCTCTCTGATTACATTAAAACAGCAGATGTAGCATCAAAACCTGGTGCCTGTGCAGATTATTAACGCTTGGACTAGACGTTCTCCTACTCCTATCAGTTGAATCTGATTACATTGCAGCCTTTAGTTCAACTAAGAGCATATATCATCCTACCATGTAAGATATTAAAAATGTAACAGCCCATATTTGAATAATAAATCATGTTCACAATAGTACTGTAGGCCATGTTCACCTACATTGGCTCCCAGTACGTTTCTGAGCACAATTCAAAGTGTTGGTGCTGACCTTTAAAGGCCTAAACGGTCTCGCCCAGTATACCTGAAGGAGCGTCTCCACCCCCATCGTTCAGCCCGGACACTAAGTTCCTCCTTCGAGGATCTTCTGCTGGTTCCCTCGCTGCGAGAAGTGAGGTTACAGGCAACCAGGCAGAGGGCCTTCTTGGTAGTGGCGCCCGCCCTGTGGAACAACCCTTGTTGTTGTTGTTGTTGTTGTTGTTACAACTTCCCCAAACAGGGCTGCCTTCAGATGTCTTCTAAAAGTCAAATAGTTTTTTATCTGTTTAACATCTGATGGGGGGGGGCGTTCCACAGGGCACTACCGGAAAGGCCCTTTGCCTGGTTCCCTGTAGCTTCATATCTCGTAGTGAGAGAACCGCCAGAAGGCCCTTGGTGCTGGATCACAGTGTCCAGACTGAATTTTGTGGATGGAGACACACCTTCAGGTATGAGCATCGGGGTACCTTCCAACTCTACAATTCTACCGTCTTTCCCCCTTTTTAAGACACCATCTTATAATTTTTTTCTCCTCAAAAAAACACAGGGTGGCTTATTTTTGGGGGATGTCTTATTTTTATTACGTCAGTATGGTACGGTACAGCCTCCCCCTGCACGCTGAGCAGGCGGGGCAGAACTCCGCAAGAGGCGCGTCCCCCCCCCCCGTGCCTCTCACTGGTTCACTGGCTCCCTGCGCACACAGGAGGGGCTGAGGAGGCGACGGGAACAATGGCGGCACCATGGCTTACTTTTGGGGTATGTCTTACTTCTCACAAAGGTAAAAAAAACCCTGCCATGGCTTACTTTATGACTACGTATTAAAAAAGGGGAAACAGGGTATGATTCTATTATGAGGACCATTTTATACCAAAATAGGAATGGAATTCAGCCACAAATTCTGAATGGGAAGTAGAAAGATAAATGACTCTTGCTTTCCATCCTGCTTTGTAAAGCTCAAATTCAAACTTATGGACCTTTATGGTGAGCTGTGTGCAAACTGTCCTCTGATTAAGGGGGCAGGGGGATTAGCACATTACCCTGGGAGGAAATGCACGTTTTCCAATTAAGACGTTATGAAGAATACAAAGTACAAACCGCTTGTCCTTCTTGTATCCCTGGCATCATGTAATATCTGAAACACCCCCAAGTCAACCTTCTTTAAATCCAGGGTGTTAATCTCTGTTAAAGTTCGTTGGCAAAAGAACTGGTAGTCCCACTAGCAGAAATTTCAATCCATCAACTCATTGGAGAAAGTTGGAAGGAGAGTATTGTGACTGGAAAATAGCTACTCTTGCATACAAACTAGGCCATTAAAAAAACGCTTTGCTTAATGTCAACGTCATCTAAAGACTAAAAGAATGTAAGTGACAGAGAGGGGGAAGAACTGCTGTTTCGTTTTATTTTATTTTATTTTCACTATTAGAAGCCCTTTATTTTGGATTGAGGACACACATAGGAAGGGGATAGTTGAAGAAAGGTGGTCCCTGCAGGAAAGGTAGAGACTGGGAAAAGTAGGCTCCCAGGTTGGAGCTGGAAGGGTCTATTTTCCTGTGTATGGCTAAATGATATGAGATCTGATATAGATGTGATAAAGAGCCCTTATAGTTATTTCCCCCCTCCTTTCTCTATATTTTTCTCTTTCTTTCTTTTCTTTTTCCTCCTTTCTTTTCATTATTTGTTTTCTTATTATTTCTGTTATTTGGATTAGTTTGATTTTCATTGTATTTTACATTGAAAACTTTCAATAAAAATACTTCTGTTAAAAATGAAGGCTAAAAGAATGTACAATTCGTAAAATGGAAGAAGTGCAGATTGGGTGCACGTAAAAGCACTACAACTCTATAATGCTGGCCTACCGGTGTCCTTTCTTGTGAAGAAAACAACTGTATTAGGAAGATGAGAAAATATCTGCTTAAGAAACCAAGGCACCATATTTTCATTTATTAAAAAAAGAAAACTCAAGGCAACTGTACAGCAAATCTAGACCACTAGTATTCAAACTGGTCTATTTGGAATCAACATTATGTATTGTCAGAGAGGTAAGGAACTGGTTAAAGAGCAGAGACTGGCGCTGCCAACCTATGAACTGTTAAGACTGCTTAAATCCCATTGACTTGGACAGGAGGGGTTGTTGAGCCACGTAACTGAGTACAAAGTATTTTGCTAAAAGGCAACATTTTCAAATTGGAGAGGAGTAGCCAGTGGAACTCCCCCTGGGATCAGCCGTCGGCCTAGTTTGTTCAATATTTCATTCATTACCAGGGGGAAGGAAATAGAAGTGTATTGATGAGGTCTGCTCATGACATCAAGCTAGGAGGCAGTGCAAATGCTTGGGGGAGATGTGACTTCAAGAATTGACCTCACCTTTCATTAAACAAAACACACACACACACACACACACACACAACCACAAACTTTTCTAACCCTTAAATTGTAAATATATGTTTGAAAGTCTAGGGGCAATATCTGGCGAAATCTCAAAAGCCAGAGGAGTTGTTGAATATGATTTTCATTGACCAGAGGGTGGGGGTTTTGGTGCCTCTCTCCCAAAGTGGCAGATGTGGAATAAATTATGCAAAAAGAACCCCACCAAAAAACAAAAACCATTGCAGAGTAGAACCCCCACTCTTGGCCTTACCATGGGGTATATTTTTAATTGTTTCTTAAGCACACAGTGACTTGGAATCATAGAACCATAGAATTGTAAAGTTGGAAAGGACCACAAGGGTCAACCCTCTGCAATGCAGGATAATAAATTAATGGTACCTTTTACACAATAGACTGGTCAGATCATGTCTAGAACTGTGTGTCTACATGGCCTCCTGCAGATACATTCTCATCTAGAGGTCCGTTCCACACAACGTAGGATTTGGGTCTTTAGTCTTGTTTACAGCTACCTCTTGGAATTCCCTGCCATGTATTGCTGTAGAGATCTTGGGCTTCTTCAGGAGGGAGGGAGGGCTACATATTAATTAAACAAATAATCTTCCTTTATTATTATCATTTAGATTTGCATACCGGCCTTAATTTCACAACACAGAAATACGAGATAAAACCACACAAAATACATAATAAAAACAAAAACAAACCAATACGCCCCCACACAACACATTTAAAAGGGCATCAGATGTCAATCAGCCCAAGGTCTGGTTGAAGAGGAACGCTTTTGCCTGACGCCTAAAGGTGTATAATGAAGGCGCCAGGCGAACCTCCCTGGGGAGAGCATTCCACAAACAGGGAGCTAGTGCAGAAAAGGCCCGTGTTCATGTTGCCACCCTCCAGACATCTCACTGAGGCAGCACATGAAAAGCCTCAGAAGATAATCTCAGGGTCTAGGTAGTTTCATGTTCAAGGTTCATATTCAAGGTTCAGGTTCATATTCATATTCAAGAAGGATGAATTCATAGTGGAGAACTTGCAAAGCAGGGCAATCAGGGTGGCTATGGTAATAGATATCTATCCTATGAAGAAAGAACCCTTTCCTCCACCAGGGTGTATTTTAGAGAGCAGCTGCTGATCTCCCAGTACGTCATTTCCCTGCTTCATTACCAGGAGTGGCATGTATGCTTGCAGAGTTTTCTAATTACAGGTACATCCTTATTGCATTTCCAGCCTCACTCTATGCAAACTTCAACAGCAGGTTCAAATTATTATTTTTTAAAGCCATTACACAATTCATCCTGTCCTTTGTCCAAGAAGTATACATGGTCATCACCCCAAGGAATCTAAATCTGTCCTTTCTATGCTACCCCTAATCAAAGCAAGCGGCATATTTCAGTCACTATTCCTTTTGCAAGCACTGACAAGTACACTTTGGAGATCGCTTTGCCCAAAATGTCTTCCCTACCATCCTATGCAACTGTGAGCTCACCTTTCTGTGGAGGCTTTCCCTCAGTACCCTAATCCCAGTAGCTGGATGTCAAAGGATTCCCTAGCTCAGTGATGGCTAACCTTGACACTCCAGATGTTTTGGAACTACAAGTCCCATCATCCCTAGCTAACAGGACCAGTGGTCAGGGATGATGGGAGTTGTAGTTCCAAAACATCTGGCGTGTCAAGGTTAGCCATCACTGCCCTAGCTCACAATAACACCCCCTTTTTATATCCTTTATCCATCCTAGCCCCCTCACCACTCTACTGTATGCATATGATGTTCTTCTAGGTGGTCTGATTGTATCATGTGACGATCAACTAAGCACCTGGTTGAAGCACATGTCCAGTAGTTTTTTGGAGGCTCTGAGAATCAAGCCAATGATATTTGGCTTTAAAAATGGCCAAGCGCCTCTTGCTATTCCAGCAACTTGCCTCAAGCAACACAACTAGTCACCTTGGCAGCTGTCAACCTTACTCACATCTGTTAGGGACATAATCTCTTCCTCTAAAGATTCCTCATGACCAGTTTGCATACATGGACACTGCCCAGACAGGCAGGACTTCCCAGCTCACAGTGAGCTAGTCACAGGAAGAGTTGTCACATGCAGAATTGTCACATGCTAGCAGAGTTGTCACATGCTAGCAGGACCAGTGGTCAGGAATGATGGGAATTGTAGTCTCAAAACATCTGGAGGGCCGAGGTTCAGGAAGCCTGCACCAGGCATAGGTTCTCTTGTACAACTGCCACTTTGTACCAACTAGTGGTGCTATGCATTTAAAAAAAATTGGTCCATCATTCCATTAGTTTTCATTACTAAAAACCTCATTCATTGCCTTAGTAATTTGTTAACATCCACATGTTTCATTATTCATTTGTTTTCCTTCTTTGCAATCATTTTCGCTTCCTATTGCTTTCAGTAGCAGATCCAGCAGCATTCCTGTTGCTTGTAACACCTATGTTTTCCATTCCAGTGGTATGCAAGTTTCGGGTGGTGGGGAATACACAAACCAGGGCCAACCCACCCATGAGACAAGGTTGGGCGACCGCCTTGGGGAACAGGATTAATGGGGACAGCAGATCTGACATCCAAGGAAATGCATTGCCCGCTTCTGCTGTGGTGGTCTCATTGGAGGCCAGATCTGCCGCCTCTTCAGCAGCCACCCCAGTGCCACCCTTGAAGCAGCTTCTTGGCAAATAGGAAGTGCTGGTGTTCTCTTTCCGCCCCTAGGGAGGAAATGGCTAGGGCTGCTCTTGGTGGTCTCCTGGGCTGTACGTGTGATTCAGAGCAAGCCCCTTCCCCCTCCATGGTGGCCTCTGGTTCCCACCGGGGAAGCTTGATTTGACTCTCCACTTTGTTCACATTGTAGATCTTCACTCACCCTTTCTTCCCTGGCAAGGGGCACACCATTTTGTGGTACACCTCAGGTGCCAAAATGTATTGGGCCGGCCCTGACGCAAACCTTACTGCTATGTAAAACGCCATTTCTAGAGCGAGTCCTGCACAACTGCTCACAGAGAACAAACTAAATCGTAGGGAGAGGAATGGGCAAGCCCAGTGACGCTCTTGGGCCTTGTCAGAATGAAGCCATGCATCTTCAGAACAGGTCTAAGTTTTGGAGAAACCTCTTAACTCTCCCATTAGCTTGTCACAAGCTGAGAAGCTCCATTCAGAGCAACCACCACGTCCCTGGAGTTTCTGCACGTTCACAAATCATGCAACGAAGACCTAGATCTACAGTGAAACAACTGAGATTCTAGTTCTGTAAGAGGAACTGAAGTCCTTATGATGGCTTCCCCAAACAAATCAAGGGTTGATTTACACATGCTCAGGTAGAGAAGTTAAACCTTGAATTATCCGACGTTCCAGCCCTCCAGCCTCTTTCACTAAGAATTTACAGCTGAACAGATGTGTTTTTATATTGGATACTGGTGCGATAGAATGGCTCTGTGCTTGTATTATAACATCTCTTTTTCCTTGACTACAGTTGATCATGTTACAACACCAGCAGGAATCCATCTGTTCTGATGTGATCGTTTTGCCTTTTAGAGAACCAGTCCTGGGTGTACGTTTTCTTTTTTCTTACACTCTGCTCTGCCCATAGCTGCATGCATCCTGTGTGCAAATCTAGTTGCACTTCAATAGTATTTACCTCTGCTTCCCATCTTCTCAATCTGTGACTATTGTAGTAAAATAGCCTCTTCATGGGGTTACTTTCAGGAGTGTCTAATGCATTTGTTCACCTCCTTGGTATTATATATTTTCTTCCCCCTGCCTATTTTTAGCTGACAGAATTTTCAGGATTAGCAATGATGAGGAACGCTTTAAAGCCAGAATGTGAGTGGGTTGTCTTTCCAAGGAGGTGTGGACACTTCCTTCAGTTCTGCAGTAATAAAAGCTGACTTTGGTGATCAGCCTACCTTGGCCACATATATATACCGTATGTTTACAGAGTATTTAAAGAGTGTTCCCCTCCAAAAGAATATTGGGAACTGTAGTCTGTTAAGGGTGCTGAGAATAGTAGCTCTGTGAAGAGTAAACTACAATTCCCAGGATTCTTATTTGGGGGGGAGTGATTTAAATGTGCACACGCAGTCCAAATACAAAACGGGGAAGTTTGCTAATGTTATCTTATGTTGTTTGATTTATTCTATATTATTACTATTTTGCATAATTTATTCTGGTTTTGCTATGCACAGAAAATGGCAAGAAGCTATGCAGACAATTGAACCCCAGCTAATAATAATAATAATAATAATAATAATAATAATAATAATAATAATTTATTTATACCCTGTCCATCTGGCTGGGTTTCCCCAGCCACTCTGGGCAGCTCCCAACAGAATATTAAAAACACGATAAAACATCATACATTAAAAACTTCCCTAAACTATTGCAACTCTTATCTGGCTAACCCTAGCTTCTGAGATTGCAGCAGGCATTGCCCACCCATTGTCAATTTTCATTTTACAGAAAAAATGGCTAGGCAGCAGTTTTTAACAAGCAAACAAAAACAAAGGTGACGTTCTCAGTAAGTTAAATCGTACATCTAGCGGCATACTCTGCGCTTCTATTCTTTTAAAGTATTATTGAACTACCCCTCCCCTCCTCTCCCTTCTAATCCAAACCAACTTATTATTCTACAAATAAAACTTCCACAGCGAAACAGACTTTTCTCACCACAGAATGTATAATGGGGGTGCACACCTATTGCAAACCTGTGAGCTAGAATCTAAGATTTCCTAGACAGATACGTGTATAAATGGAAGAAGGGAGAGAAATACCCAGAGATAGCTTACTTGGTTATCAAAAAAAGAAAAGAAGAATCACACACATATATTTACTTCAAACTTTGCTGATAGTCCATCTCTATTAATAACACATATCCGACGCTAGCCAATACACCCTACCCATAATTTCCCTATGTGATTAGCACAATGGAGAGGCCTTAATGAGGCTCTTATATGACAACAAATGCATAGAATCTCCCCCGGGGATCATGTACAACCTGATTAGGTTTTCAAACTGCTCCCATTTCTTAGCCTTCTTTCTGTGTGAATTCAAATGGGTGCCAAGATTTCCAGCTTTTAAATGTTTGTGGCGAAAAGCTATATGTCCCCATCTGTTGCTGGAGTGGGGAAGGGAGGTATTTAAATTTTCTATACCCTGATGCATTCCGACTATGGAAGCCTGGGTTTTATTCTCAAAACCTTACAGTGTTGCCCTTACAGAAAGGAATATAGTAGTAGCCTTAGAGATAAATAAGCATCAGGCAGGGCTAGTTCCTGAGGAAAAGCAAGTCTGGCAAAGGGCCAAGTGCCCTGAGACCGATGTTGGAGGGGATGGAGCTATCTGACCCCCGGGGCCAAGGAAATAACTATACAACCTTTAGAAGACATCTGTGTAGGAGAGTTTAAAAATGTTTAATGTATGGTTACCAGACGTCCCCATTTCCCGGGGACAGCCCCCGGATTTACAAATCTGTCCCCAGACAAAATCCGTCCCCGGATTTCATTTAACGTCCCCGGGTTTATATTTTAAGTGTTGTAGATTTATTAGTAGGGAATGAATGTTGCGTGATTGGTTCAACGACACAAGACACATCATATGGGGACTTCCGGCGAGGCAAAATGGCGGGTGCCACAGCAGCGAGCAGCTCCTGAAGCCAGCCAGAGCCAACTGCACTACGAGGCTGACTCCAGGCTGCTGAGACTGCCGCTGCCACTACTGAGGGGGAACCGGGGACGCCCAGTGCGTCAACCAGGGGAACTGCTGACACACACACACCGCGACCCAAATCGATCCGGCCAACTGCCCAGCAGTGCTCCGGGGCCAGGAAAACCCCAGAGCCGACGCAGGGAGAAGGAGGAGAGGAGAAGGAGAAGGAAGAGAGAGAAAGAGGGAGAAAAAAGAGGGGAGCCCCAACCTTGATGCGCCACTGCCGCAGCCACCGCTAAGGAGGAGAGGTAGGAGAGCACCAGGAGGGCAAGGACACATGGCCAAGCCCAGGCCCAACCCGAGCCTACTCCACGGTGGCTAGCGCTCCAAGAGAGGAAGGCCAGAGGAAGGCCACGCAACAGAGACCACAGAAGAGAAGATATTACTTCCCTGTTTCCCCTATTTTAAGACATAGTCATAAAATAAGCCATAGCAGGATTTTTTCGCATTTGAAAAATATAAGCCGTACCCCGAAAATAAGCCATAGTGATAGGCGCAGTTCTGGAGGGCGCCAAGGAAAACGCGGAGCTGGGCTTACGTAATAAAAATAAGACATCCCCTCAAAATAAGCCATAGTGCGTTTTCTTGAGGGGAAAAAATATATAAGATGGTGTCTTAAAATAGGGGAAACGCGGTTCTTGTTATTTTTTAATAACTTTCTCCCCCTCTTTAAAAAAAAAAAGTGTCCCCGGAATCTTTGAAAAAAATCTGGTAACCTTAGTTTAATGTTTTATTATGTTTTTATATACGCTTAGAGCTGCTGCGGCAGCTCAGTCAGATGAGCAGGGTATAAATAGCCAGCTTATTAAGGAATAGGATGTCCCTATTTTCTTTGGAAAAATATATGTTGCATGCAAGTTCCCCCCAGGGGCAACTTCATTTAAAAGTATCAGGTGGTAGAAGCTGCTGGGAAAGATCCTGAGACTCTGGAGAACTGTTGCCAATAGACACGATCGCTCTGGGTGGATGACTTTAGGCTGTGTACCCACTATGCAGTGGTAGCTTGGTACTTGAATGGCTTGGCTCCTAAACAAATCAGCTCCCAAATGCCGCAAACCCAGAAGTAAGTGTTCCGGTTTGCAAATGTTTTTCGGAAGCCGAATGTCTGACACGGCTTCCGCTTGAGTGCAGGAAGCTCCTGCAGCCAACTGGAAGCCACGCCTTGGCTTTCGAACAGTTTTGGGTGTCGAACGGACTGCCAGAACGGATTAAGTTCAAGAACCAAGGTACCACTTTATCTTCTGAAGCACATTTCCCCCCCCTCAAAGAATTCTGGGCACTGTAGTTCATTAAGGGAAGTGTGACTCTGTGAGGCATAAAAACTATTTGTTGTTGTTCAGTCGTTCAGTCGTTTCCGACTCTACGTGACCCCATGGAGCACGCCAGGCACGCCTATCCTTCACTGCCTCTTGCAGTTTGGCCAAACTCATGTTAGTAGCTTCGAGAACACTGTCCAACCATCTCATCCTCTGTCGTCCCCTTCTCCTTCTGCCCTCAATCTTTACCAACATCAGGGTCTTTTCTAGGGAATCTTCTCTTCTCATGAGGTGGCCAAAGTACTGGAGCCTCAACTTCAGGATCTGTCCTAATGAGCACTCAGGGCTGATTTCTTTAAGAATGGATAGGTTTGATATTCTTGCAGTCCATGGGACTCTCAAGAGTCTCCTTCAGCACCATAATTCAAAATCATCAATTCTTCGGCGATCAGCCTTCTTTATGGTCCAGCTCTCACTTCCGTACATTACTACTGGAAAACCATACTGTCCAGAATTCTTTGAGGGAAAAGAATGTGTTTTAAAAGCAGGTTCCAAATGTGTATGTATTTATGTGTTGTTGTTGTTGTTGTTGTTGTTGTTGTTGTTGTTGTTGTTGTTGTTGTTAAGATTTGTTACCTGTCCTTCACCATGTGGTCCCAGGGCAGGTTACAACAATGGAAAAATACCATATTAAAATCAGCTTGAAAGGAATTGCCATTAAGAGAAGAGAGTGGCGGGGCAAAGAGGTGTGTCTTCGGCATCCGAGGAAAGCTACAACTCTGTGGAGAGGGCATTCCACAGCTTATTGCAGGTATGTATGGATGCATGATACTGCGGGAGGCAGTGGAAGACAGGAGTGCCTGGCATGCTCTGGTCCATGGGGTCACGAAGTCGGACACAACTAAACGACAACAAATGGATGTATGATATATGTGTTTTTGTGTGTATGTAAACATATATATATATATATGGGGGGAGGTTTCCTATTAGCTTTCTGAGTATAGTTCTCCATGTGCAATACCTGGACTTGACAAAGGAGTGTTAATAGCCCTGTGATGTGTTGCCATGGGAACGAATATTGCCCAAGAAGGCTAGGTGATGACTGGAGGAGATGACTCATCCAGATCTCCCAGTCCCTTCCCTCTGGCCCAGAGGGAGGGACAATGTTCCTGCGTGCAAAGCTTGCAGCTTGAGGCAGACTATGGACAGGTGCAGGGAGCAAAGCTGTGGGCTCTGTGGACATCTTATGTCACTAGAGATCCGAAGTGGGAGCAGAGGACTTTGGCTTTTCAGTTGGGGGTGTTTAAGGCGTGCCTGCTGCTGTTCGTGCTGCATGTGTGTGTCATGGTGGGAATTTACTCCCTGCTGATTCATATTAGGCAAGCACCCTCATTGTACTGTTTCAGATGCCCGTTAAAAAGCTGCTGATTCTTTTTGCAAGCCTATCAAGACATGTAATCCAGTTGGTGCACTTTTATTATTTGATAATGGATGGTATTATTCCTTATGGATACTGCTTGTAAAAGCTTACAAATGTGTAAATTTTTAAAAAACATTGAATCATAAGAGATGGAAGATACCACAAGTAGGGTTGCCATATTCCTTTTTTGGGCCAAAGTGGTTCAGCTATTTTTAAGGAAATTCAACCCCCCCCCCCAAAAAAACCCCACACCACCCACTTCCGACGTGGGTTGCCATACGCCCAGGTTCTCCAGTACATTTATACCGATTTTCAGAAATCCCGCCTGGGCACTATTTCCAATGGATGAATCCCAGATATGTCCAGGAAATCCCAGACGTATGCCCCAACCACAAGGGTCATCTAGTCCAACCCTCTGCAATGCAGGAATCTCAGGGTTGGGCTAAATGACCCTTGTAACCCCTTCCAACCCTACAAATCTATGATTCTACAATCTATTCCTTGTGCCAGTTCTCCTGCATCCAACTGCAGCTGAACAGGGCATCTTACACTTTTTTTTCTCTGGGCCACACTTTTGGAATAAAAATTTGCTGGTGCCATGCCATTTTTTTATTGATGAGAAATTAGAAACAAAAATAAACAACTAGCAGGGCTGGATTTATAACGTAGAACACAACTCCTTTATAATATGCTCACGGGACATCCAGAAGGTATAAAACAAAGCAGCTTTCCTCAAAATCTTCCCCAAAATATAATTACCGTACAAATGAGCCTCTTACATATGTACTGTATGTACCGTAAGTATGTGTGCAAACCCAATCACTTGGTGCCCTTGCTCTCTTACTGAAAAGACACCGAGCCACATTCTGCAAATAAAATAAAAAATTATTTTCATGCTATACTACACTACACTGAAATGTTTAAACGCTCCTTTGATTGTCCTTGAATCTTCCCGCCACACTTGCCACCCTCTCCTGCCGCACCACTGCGTTAAAGGAAAGGGCCCCGATCCTGGGTGGCTCCCGGAGCATTTCCTAAAGCGACCCAGAGAGAGAGAGAGAGAATGGGTGGAGCCCGACGCGGCTTCTTGGGCAAGGAAGTGGCCGCGGCTCCTGCCCAGGGGGGGAACCGGGGCTGGATCCGTTCCGCTCATGGCGGCCACGTCTCTTGCGCGCTGCTGCTGCAACAGCAGCAGCAGCAGGGCGATCCCCTGCAAGCTCCCGGGGCAGCGGGGCAGGAGGCCGCTGAGCCACGGCCAGGCGGACGGGGAAGGTCTTCCCGACGGCAGCGGCAGCGGCTGCTCCGCGGCCCAGCGCTCCGGGGAGGCGGGCACCTGCGAGGGCAAGGAAGGGTTAACCGAAGCGGAGAAGAGGGTGGTGGCTCTCCACGAGGAGGCATGCGCGGTGAGTCCGCTTCGCTTTTGCCTCGTCTTGGCGCAGCCGCCTTGGCACTCCAGGTTTTTGCTGCTGCTGCTGCTGCTGCTGCAAACCAGGGCAAGTGCCAGATTTGAGAGTTGTCTTTTTCTGTTAGCAAAGGTGTGGTCTTTTTCTGCGCTAGAGACGCTTCGGAACTCGTTTAGCAAGCCCAGATTGCTACGCTTTGCTCTTGCTGCATGTTTTGTGACTTTAGTAACTGTCATTGTAATGGCCAGTATAATCCTAAAAAGCACACGCCCTCTCATTTCCACCCACCAACACTGTTGTTATTAGCTATTATAGATAAATAGAACCTGCATGGAGAGAGGCAGTATACCATGCCACGCTCCGGAAAACAAAGAACACAAGAGGCCTGTTGCCTTTTGCACCCTGCTTGCAAGTGCTGAGACACCTGGCTGACTTCTGTTTGAAACAGAATGCTAGGCTGGTCAGCCCTGGGGTCCAATTCACCAAGGAAACCTGTATGTTTTTAACTGGGATGGGTGGTGGGTGGCAGGGGTGTGTAATGGTTGCAGAATCTGGCTTGTTGAAAAGGAACTCTGCTTTCTTTAACACAAGATTCTAGAACTTGAGGTTATGACGGAAGATGTGCAGTCGCAGAAGCCAGAAATGTGACTCGCTAAGGTTTGGAGGGCCATGGGTGGGTGAGCCTGCAATCATTCCATACCTCTTTTCACAATGAGCAGAGGCAGAATAAATCATACGAAATAAACAGCCATGCACAAATATAGTTGATCTGCATAATTTATGCAGGTCACACCATTCAGCTTCGTGTGCAAAATTTGGGTTACATAGCAAATGACTATAGTCTCAGTTATGAGCAGAGGAATAATTTTAGGGCAAGGATGCTCTCCTTGGAATATGTGCCGGCACCATGAGCTGGGGAAATTCACACACTGAGCTCATTCTTCACCATCACTACCTGAAATACACCCAACACTTCCCTGTGTTTGCACATTGTAGTGCAAAAAAAAAAAGGTGCATAAACTGCACCAGGTTTGTCTACCACCACAGACCTTCTCAGTGGGGTACCCCAAAATTCTCCACTGCACAGCTGGAAAACAACTCATCTGCAGAACATTCCTATTCTCTGAGCCCAGAGAGCTGTGACTTTGCCTAACGCCTCTCTGCCGAGGCACAAATTCCTTCGCATCCATTTACAATTGGCAATGCTGCGTCCAAGCTAGAAAGGCATCTGCCACTTGGACAAAAATTAGCTGGCTTTCCTTTTACCGATCTGAAGTGCTTTGAAAAGCAGGCAAATGCGCAGGGCTGGCTCAAGACAGTTAGTTGCTCCAAGCGAGATTCCTTTTTGCCATCCCATCTTACACTAAAACTCTGCTGTATGCAAATCATAGTGAAATGAAGGGATTTCAGAATTTTGCAGAGGGCAGGTGAATGTTGCCAACCGTCTAACACACATGTGCGAGGCCATCTTCCAAAAGTGGAGCGGAATGTCCTGGCTCTACACAAACTTGCTCACGCACACCCTGCAACGTTTCCTTGTCTCTTCCTCTCCTCACATCCCTCCTCCTCTCCGTCACTATCTTGGAGTATACTGGTAGTCTCTGGAGTGATGCCATGGGCTGCACCTGCTGTTGTTTTTTTAGGGCTCTTCCAGACAACCTGCCTTTTGAGCACTCATCCTGATTTGTTTGCAGGGAGATGCCAGTACATTTCACCATCGCTCTCCTTATCACAAAAAGTCTGGACTTTTGGCAGAAGCAAGTTTGTTACACAAGACCTCCCCATTCAGGTATAATTGCACAACCAGAATTTGCCTGTATGTGACTGGAACCCCACTGCAAAATGGTGACAGTCTGGAAGCGCCCTAAAAGTTGGCTGTCGGGCTGGCCATGCAGACTCAGAAAAAGAATAAAGCTGGAAGAATGGGTAGGGTGAAGTGTGTCATAAATAAACAAAGAAACATCTACAGGTAGGTAGCCGTGTTGGTCTGCCATAGTCAAAACAAAATAAAAAATAAAAAAATTCCTTCCAGTAGCACCTTAGAGACCAACTAAGTTTTTTCTTGGTGTGAGCTTTCGTGTGCATGCACACTTCTTCAGAGTGTGCGCACATGTCTTCAGAAGAAGTGTGCATGCACACGAAAGCTCATACCAAGAAAAAACTTAGTTGGTCTCTAAGGTGCTACTGGAAGGAATTTTTTTATTTTTTGTTTTGTTTTGAAAGAAACATCTGACTGCACTAAAGGCGGCATCTCCTGGCTTGCTTGGCTTCCCCCCACAACCCTTACTCCAGTAACAGTGGGTGTTTCATGTGCATTTGTCAAGTGGGAATCACAGGGGAACAAGAAGTAAGGTCTGCTGTTCTCTCTGTGTGTGTGTGTGTGTTTTAAATAGGCTGGGAAGCATAACTACACAGACCCAGTCACTGGCTACCTAGTGTTCACCAAAGTGGCCCATTTGCAGAGAGGACACTGCTGTGGTACTTCCTGCAGACACGTGAGTATTAAACCTTGTTGCCTCATATTAGCTTCCCAGCAGGAAGGCGCTCCATCAACAAATCAGTCAGTTTAAAAATGAATTTAAGTGGTAAATGACACACCTGTTCCCTTAAAGGGATACATATGAAAGCCTGTCTGGGGAAGGCAGTTGGATTGCCAGGGACAGAAAGAAGTTGCAGTTGTTTTTGTCCCCTCAAAAAATGTACACATTGTTTGTATATATGATCCTGCACACGTTCGCTCAGCTAATTCAGTGGAATTAACTTCCTCATAAACCAGTGTGGCTAAGAAGGGTGTTTTATCCGTTTCTGCTGGTGTCAAGAAACAAACCTGAACACATTCTAGGCAGCCAGCGATTAGGTTTGCAAACACAGCTAACCTTGAAGGTGACCTCCAAATTCCTACAGATGCTTCTGGAGAGATGTGCTTGGGTGAACAGAAATAGCTATGGTGAACCAATTGGGCATACTGTAGATTTAAGATGTAGCCGTGCTCTTTGTATAGCCTCTGATCTTTACGACCTTGGCTTTTGAGTTGCTGTTAAAAAATGTTTTTTACAGAAGACAAATAAAATAGGAGCTCTAATCAGTTTAAGTGCCAGCAACTGCCTTGAATACCTTGCTAAGTAGCGTCAATTCCCCTTTTCAGCCATTCTTTTTTTTAAAAAAAATTCCTTAACACGCTAGCAAGTTTATTGCTTCCACATTTGACAGTAACAGATCATAATAACTTGGTCTGAATCCCCCCCGCTATAACCTTGAACCCCACCACTTGGGTGTAATGCCCACTAAAATCAATAGGCCCCACCCCAAGTAAAACATTCAGCACTGGGATATGTAAAACATTTTCAGAGGGGGCATTTATCATCCCGACGGTCCTTCTCAAACTGTTTATTACTGCTTTAACTTTTCCATGTGAATTTCATTATAGCAAATGTCAAGAGCTGCTTCCAGACTCTTACCCAGAAATGTTGTTCTGGAAAGGAGGGGTAACAACAGAGTAGCTTATGGGATGTCATAAGTCAATGGCTCCACTCTCCCTGCACCCAAATTTCACAATCCTCAGCACACCGGTTTTTCATAAATTATTTTTTTGTTGCCTGCGCAGTCAACACAAGTCCTCTTGAACAGAGTTCAAACAATAAAATATATCATTAAAAACATTAAAACATTTAAATCAATTCATTTATCCACACTGGGCTGTCATCTCGTTAAAGAAATCTTAATTACCACCATATGAGTTATTTATTTTAAAATAAGTTATTTGATATACATTTATTTTCTTCATATTAAAAAAAAATCATATTGAAAAAGACCATATTGAGTGAAAAGGAGGGGGGAATTGCATCTTACGGTTTCGATGTCAACTAATCAATTTTAGCACATTGTCAAAATGTCCATTGACGCTCGCTTCTCAGTTCTATATCTGTTCCAATATTGGATAAATAGTGTCCAATTCCTTTGAAATGTGTCTTCTGAGTTACTTCTTCCCTCCCATTTTATTCATCACCATCTTATTCCAAATTTTCCCCTTCCACAATTTGAGAGATGGCAGATGGGCTGTTCTATAGGTTACTGCTAATAATTAATCAGTTAAGCTTACATATTAAGAAATCAATATTTCTGCAGAAAAATGCCTACCTTCCGGCAGAGTATACCTGTAGATGGAAGAGTTGTGATAGGCCCCATTGTGGAAGAGGCATTCTCTTCTGTGTGAGGAAAGGAGAAAGCTATGTTATAAAATGATGCAGACCACCTGAGGTTTGTTTAAGTCGGGGATGGCCAACTTGTATCCTGACGATTGGCTGGATAGAAGTTGGGGTCCAACATCTGCAGAGTCACAGGTTCCCCACCCCAGGTTTAAGCACTTGTCTACAAAATATTTTAACTTTCACCATTCAGGCTCCTGCATAATTCACCAGAAGCATCTTTTTAATCCCTGAAAAGGGTTGCAATGAATTAATGTGACTGATGAACCCTCTAAGCATTGCAGCTCTACACCTGGCGGGTTGCAGAGAAATAAAAAGCAACTGGCATCCTGTCCAACCATAGATCAGTACTGCAAAGCAACCAACATTGGCCTGAGCAATTATAGTGCGAAGTTCATTAAAAAAAAAAAACCAGTTCAGTACATCTACCATAATTTAAAGTTGACTGTTTATATGATATTTTGTATTGCGGTTTTAATTTTGTTTTAGTGCTGTAATTTTATTGTTAGCAACCCTGAACTCTCATAAGAGGAAGGGTGAGGTATAACAATATTATTATTCTTATTATTAACTGTTCAGAAGAGAGAAAGTAAACACCTCCAGCCTCCCTGACTCTTCACAAGCAGCCTTTTTCCAGTCTTATTTAGTCATCTGAAAGTGATTAAATACCTCGCTGCATCTATAGTGTATAGGACTTGTGTCACCCTCTTCACATTGCTCTCCAAAACACTCTGAATTGTGAGTTTTAATGCTGCGGTCCTGTGCACGTTTCCCTGGGAGTAAGCCTCATTGAACACAGTTGGATTTATTGCCAAATTTCAAGTAGGATCTGGCTACAAAACATTCTAGCTTTCACTTTGTGTTTTGTGACTAGAGAAATCTATTCCCGTCTCCCCATCTTATGTGAGGTTTCAGGAAGTGACTTCAATGAGATCTCTTTTCTTCCACTTTGGTAAATATACAGGATTGCATGCAGAGGAGTGGTTGTCTCAGATACTGTATAATGAGTAGGGACATATCTAGCAAGGAGGTTTCTTGGACAATAATTAGGACCATTTGTTTGGGGAGACGGCAAGGAAAAGGGGGATGCATGGCTCAATTCCTCCTCCTCCTCCTCTCCTCTCGCTCGCTCTCTTTTTAAGTCCTGAGGCCACAAATGATTTATAGGACATCATTAATTTTGTCTTTAAGTATGGGCAATGTTGAGGCCTCATCAAGAATGACTTATTCCATCTCTCTCTCTCTCTTTCTCCAGTGTCCATATGGTCAGATGAATGTTAAAGATCCTTCCAAAAAGAAGCGGTTCAATTCCTTTTTCTACGCTTGACGATCGAAGCCTTTTGCATCATACCATGAAGGGGAGTCAGCCATCACTCCCATTTCTTCCTTCTTTTCTGCCCCCTACAGCTTCCATATTTTGCATAATGCCGTTCCTTTGACCTCTGCTGTTCTGCATCCTGAATATTTTCCAATTGCAATAAAATAAAAACCCCATGTGTGCTCCAGTGGCGCTGAGCCATTGACAAGGCTTTCCCTTTCTCTGGTGTTATAAGTGGCTGGCTGGGAAGAGATGGTTGCTTTGCCTTCCAGAGTTATCAGGCTGGAGAGGGGAAACCAGCCACTCTCAGGCTAGCTTTGTTTCGCTTGGTGGTGCTGAGCTACTCTTTGAGAAAAATTTAAAGGTGACTTTAAAAGACAGGTTCTCTTCTAGCACAAGGCTGAAAGAAAGTCTCCAAACTGATCCATAACACAGTCATTAGATTAACATCTTTGTCCTGAATGCTCTAACTATATTTGCTCTGCAAATTTGTGTTTGTTTGGCTGCAAGCTCAACAAGATATTCTTTAGCAACTGCAGGCTTGTTTGGATGCGTAAGTGGTGGAAGCTGGTGCCCATTAAGACTCGTAGGGCAGAAGCAGGGGGGAGGCCAACAGCAGGGGGAGCCAGAGCCAATGATAGGCAGAGTCATTCTGATTTTGTTCTCATTCTTCTCCCTGCTGTGTTAAGAGGAGGAGACTGAGACTAAGGAGGAGCTGACAGTCAGTGTCACCCCATAGACTGGTTGTAAGTAAGGTAGTAAGCAGGTGGAGGCAGGCTGAGGGCAGACAGAGCTTGGTGAGATACTGCGCTTGTGCTAATAGACCAACTCCCCTGCATATATGTATCACCTGATTTTGTTACACCAGATTATTCTACATTTGATGAATGGCAGCTGGATGTGACTCCGTTGAGGGAAATTGCCGTCAAGGTGAGAACGAGGTGGTGCCTTACTCCCATACGAAAGTCATCAGCAGATCTTGCATCTTCCAAGAGAGAAAGAGAGAGCGTGTCTAGGTGACCCACTCATTCCTGGCTGGCCGCTGAATGTATGAACTCTACTGAAAAGCATCTTGTCTGAAGTGATAGGAAAGTTCTGCCTATCAAGTTGGATCACTGCCTGCTCATTTGCACATGCATGGGCAGGACAGGGAACTATTTTGCTCCTTGAGGGGCAAATTCCCTCAGGGGAAAGCGGTCCTGGGGCCACCTACCACCAGCAGACAGAGGCTAACATACTGACACACCGGGACCACATAACACCGGTCCTGAGAGATCTACATTGGCTCCCAGTACGTTTCCGAGCACAATTCAAAGTGTTGGTACTGACCTTTAAAGCCCTAAATGGCCTCGGTCCTGTATACCTGAAGGAGCGTCTCCACCCCCCATCATTCAGCCCAGACACTGAGATCCAGCGCCGAGAGCCTTCTGGCGGTTCCCTCATTGCGAGAAGCAAGGTTACAGGGAACCAGACAGAGGGCCTTCTCGGTAGTGGCGCCCGCCCTGTGGAACGCCCTTCCAGCAGATGTCAAGGAAATAAGCAGCTATCCTATTTTTAAAAGACATCTGAAGGCAGCCCTGTTTAGGGAAGTTTTTAATATTTAATGCTGTATTGTTTTAATATTTGATTGGAAGCCGCCCAGAGTGGCTGGGGAAACTCGGCCAGATGGGCGGGGTATAAATAATAAATTATTATTATTATTATTATTATTATTATTATTGGCATTTACCTCCACTTGCAAGCTTTGCTAAGAAAAAGACACACACACCCTTTCTCAGCTACATTGGGAGGAACCACAGCAAGCTTGCAAAACAGAAAGACTCTGCAGGTTTCCTCTCTGCATGTTGAGAAAAGGATTCCCCTTTCTCAGTGCACAGGGAGGATGCCAGGTGAACTGGTACTGCAGGAAGAGAGTGACTTTTGCCTGCATAGCCAGCTTGGTCCTGCCCTCTCATCAGCGGCACTTCCTCTCATCTGCAAGTGGCGGCGACTGCCACAATTACCACAAAAGGCATGTAACAGTTAGTTGGTGAGGGCAAGTGGAACAGATGCAGAGGATTACTGGCCCCAACAACATCAAACATACCATCTCAGGACTATTTAATTGCTCATCGTCTAACATTGTGTATGCCATCAAATGCCAACAGTGCCCTTCAGCTCTCTATATTGGACAAACAGGCCAAACCCTACGCCAAAGGATAAATGGACATAAATCTGACATCAGGAATCACAAGACAGAGAAACCAGTAGGAGAACACTTCAATCTCCCAGGACACTCTATACAAGATCTCAAAGTAACTGTCTTATCGCAAATGAATTTCAGAAATAGACTGGAAGGTATCTGAAGAAGTGTGCATGCACACGAAAGCTCATACCAAGAACAAACTTAGTTGGTCTCTAAGGTGCTACTGGAAGGATTTTTTTTATTTTTTATTTTGTTTTGATGCAGAAGAAGAAAGTGTGTGGCCCGTGCAGTGGGGGAGGGGGCAGAGTGAGAAACATGGCTGTCCAGATTTAGGCCACAGACTCCCCATCCCTGCGCTTTTGATGCTGCAGTGATGAACACACCACGCACAAGCCAGTCTTCAGCTGACATTCTTGGATTTAAGCCCAAGCCGTTCCACTGTTGAGACCTGTCTTAATGCTTCAGTCAATCAGCTCAACAGCCTCAGGACTGGGATGCCTGGCTGGAAATGTTCAACACACACTTGTGTGGCTTGGACGCTTTGTGGAAGTCAGTAAGGCTGGCTTCCAAATCACTCTTCTCATGAGCAGGATGTATGTTGCAACATGGGTGGTGTCAGAGCAGGAGCAGGAGCAGGGTACAAGTGCCTCCCCCACAAACCAGGAGTTCATTCCCACCCACCTATTATTATTATTATTAGTTTGCTAGACTTTGGTCATTAACAAATACTTTTTTTTGTTTTGTTTCAGAGAACTTAACATCACCACCACCACCATCATCATCATCTGCCCCAGCCACTCTGGGCAGAATACAACACACGTCTAAAAATATACTTTTTGCCCTTTCTGTGTACACCCAGATTTTCCCCCTAGTGCTGCCACTGTGAAATGTGGCTTCAATAAATTATGGTTCCAATTGCAAGTATCTCTTATAGACCTTGGAAAAGACTATGGATGGTGAATATACAAACCAGGATTTATTTTTATTTTTTTTAAAGTTGAGATCTATAATTTCTAACACAAATAAAAATAAACTCAACGGTTATACACAAAGAAGGCTGATCGCCGAAGAATTGATGCTTTTGAATTATGGTGCTGGAGGAGACTCTTGAGAGTCCCATGGACTGCAAGAAGATCAAACCTATCCATTCTTAAAGAAATCAGCCCTGAGTGCTCCCTAGAAGGACAGATCCTGAGGTTAAGGCTCCAGTACTTTGGCCACCTCATGAGAAGAGAAGACTCCCTAGAAAAGACCCTGATGTTGGGAAAGGTTGAGGGCACAAGGAGAAGGGGACGACAGAGGACGAGATGGTTGGACAGTGTTCTCGAAGCTACTAACATGAGTTTGGCCAAACTGCGAGAGGCAGTGAAGGATAGGCGTGCCTGGCGTGCTCTGGTCCATGGGGTCACGAAGAGTTGGACACGACTGAACGACTGAACAACAACATACACACCTTCCCTTCTTATTCAAGGAAAAGTGAGACAATAGTTCATTGTGAACTGCTGTTGCACCCAAAATGGAAGGGATGGTTACTACTTCCACCTTCCTGAAAAAATGTCCATCTTCCTGAATTATTTTTTTATTGATTATGGCTGCAATCAAACTCACACGTGCCATACAAAGCAGGGCACATTTTGCAATATCAGACTTCCACAACTCAAGAGGGAGGAGGCTGGGAGGGGAAATGTGTGACCTCTGGTGCATTTCAGCTTTTGCTGTGCTTATTTGTTTGAGCCTGATCAACAAACATAGAAGAATCAGGTGAAATCCTGCAGTGGTAGAATGGACTGTGCCACTTCAGGATAGGGTGAGCAGTGGTGTCCCTCTTGCATGCTCCCCCACTTACACAACAACCTCCCTACAACTTACAGGCCCATCCCAATTACAGAGCATATCTACTTCCCTTCCTGCAAGTAGGAAATACCGTATTTTCCGGCATATAAGACGACTGGGAGTATAAGACGACCCCTAACTTTCCCAGTTAAAATATAGAGTTTGGGATATACTTGCCGTATAAGAAATACGACCCGGCGTATAAGACGACCCCCGACTTTTGAGAAGATTTTCCTGGGTTAAAAAGTAGTCTTATACACAGGAAAATACTGTAGTTAACTTGCTGCCACATTCAAAAAACGTGACATTCCCATTATTAAATAAGTCTATCCTGCCATCTCTGAATTCTACCATCTCTCTGCATATGTATCCCGTTGAAAATGCAGAGGGAGGCTTTGGGGGAAATAAATCCACCTCTTCGGAGGCCCAAGGCCACCCAGTAAGTTTCACTGGCTACAGGGGATGTGATCCCTGATTTCCCAGGTCCTAGTCCAGCACTGTTCCCACTGCAGCACACTGGGTCTCAGATGAACTACAACTCTCAGCTGCCCTTGCCAGCTTGGCCGATTGTCAGGGATGATGGGAACATCTGGCAGCCCACAGATTATCCACCTCTGGTTTAGAATCTCCGTCGGTAGAGCATGGGACTCTTAATCTCAGGGTCACGGGTTCAAGCCCCATGTTGAGCAAAAGATTCCTGCATTGCAGGGGGCTGGACTAGATGACCCTCATGGTCCCTTCCAGCTCTATGATTCTATGAATACCAGTCGCTGGAAATCACAGGTGGCGTGGGGGGGGGGAGTGCTGTTGTGCTCAGGTCCTGCTTGCATGTTTCCCACCGGCATTTGGCTGGCCACTGTGAGGACGGGGTGGTAGACTACATGGGGCCTGTAAACACCTTGCCCGGTTCCCCATGGAACTGAACGCCAGGGGGCGCGCTTCCGAGGTTTTCAAATTTACAGTATTTTCAGTTTTAGTCGCGTTTAGGTTGGAGGTGCATCCGAGAAGCGCGCGCCATTGCAGCCTGCGGGAGTTACCTCTTGGTAAGGCGGCGTCATCCTCAGCACTTTTCTCTCCAGAGAAAACTTTTGTTCTTATTGCACCCCTACCCGGCCCTTTCCTCCAGGGAGCTCAAGGTGGTTACATTATAGCTCCCGCTCCTCTTCCGCATGACCCTCACCATCACTCGGTTAGGTAGGTCAGGCTAAGAGCTGGCGACTGGCTCAAGATCATCCCCTGAACTTCACGGCCACTTGCGGATTTGAACTCCGCGCTCTAGTCCAGCAGCGCTCTAACCACTGGGCAACACTGGCTCTCTTTGAGCAACACCACCAGAAGCAAGAGTCACTGCATTCAGTGAAGATTTCCAATGGGTTAATAGATACTTAAAATGCACTGCTAACTCATGATCCAGCTTAGTATAACAGCAGCAACGTCTCTCCCTCCCGGATCCCAGCCCAGGAAATCTCCCGTCCTTGGTTGCCTTCACAGCTGAAGGATGGATTCCCTGCACAAGTCTTACTGAGGCCACTTCCTCAGCTTCCAGGGACAAACAAGGAGGAGCCGTCCATTATTGAGGCCGGCCACAGCAGGTGGCTTTGGCGGCTGGCCGCGTTTCCTTCCTCCCTTTTGGGCAATTAATTAGACCGAGGAAGCTCTTTTTAAGGAAAAGAAGACATATATAGCGAAAGCCTTTTATGCGTGTCTACTCAGAAGTAAGGGAAGTGTGTATACCGTATGGGATTGCAGCAGGCTTCAGTTGCCTTTATTTTAATGGGAAATCCCAGCCTGTGCTAAATTATTCCGATGATGCTGATGATGCCGTCCATCTGACTGGGTTGCCCCAGCCATTCTGGGCGGCTCCCAACAAAAATTAGTAAAAGCACAACATCACGCACTGAAAACTTCCCTGAACTGGGCTGCCTTCAGATGGAGGGAAAAGATGAGCTGTGGATCGGAGCCTTGCTCGCTGCATCTGTTCCCATGGACAACAACTTCTCTTGCTCGGTCTCTCCGCAAGCCCAGGGCGCTATGAGCGTCGTTTGACATCTAGGAAATGGAGAATTCAGGAAAGAAGTGGCTTGCCCAAGGCTGCCTTGGAAATCGGTGTCATTTTTAAAGAGGGAAATGCAGCGCGGGTGCATTGCAAGAGGCAACTCCGAAGAGTTAAAGTGACCTGGCTGTGTTTATGAATACAAGCTTCCCTAAGCACTTTTATGGGTGGTTCGATAAAAACGAGCATTTCGCCATACCTAGTGGGTCTGTATCCAGTGGTTTTAACTATTCTTCCTACCGTCTGGCAGGACGTTAAAGAGCCCCGATCCACACATACAGGTCTCAACGTTTGGTGGCTGTTCGCTAAACAAACGTGTAAACGCTCTCTATGGGAAAGGACGGCGTTTTAGATTCTGCGTAATAATCAGGAAGCTTTTCCTCAGAGTTCGGGACTGGTGCTGCAAGCATCCCGTGCACGTGTGAATGCACCTTTCCTGACCTTGCCACATGGCTGTGTGGGCACTGAGGTAAGTTTGATGGCCGTTCTATCTCCACCTTTGGGTCAAAGGAAAGACGTTTCTGTGGGGAGGGAGGGTTCAGACTTGCTTTGGGCAAGCAAAGGATCCAGCAAGTTCAGCTCCTCCAGATCACCGCAAAGGGTCCCGTTTCCTGCCAGACCTGGACTGCCATCTTCACATAGGAATTGACACCGTGAGACTGACTTCGGAGCAAACCCCGCTTCAGTTTGGCTATGTGGTTTAGATGGTTTGCTTAGAAACCGGGGGGGGACACCTTTTCTTAGCCCAGGGGGCCGCATTGCTTTCGGGAGGCCACATGCCAATCAATGGTGGGTGGGGCCAGAAGCGACAAGTGGGCGGGGCGAGGAAGGGATCATTCCCCATTGCAACCGGCCAGAAGTCAGAGTTAGCTCCGTCCACACGGAAAAACATTTCTCCATCACCTGCCCTCCACGCAAAATGCATGATGACAGTGCAAGGAGACTTTAGAGCCAGGCAGAAGCGCCCCAGGAGGATCAGGAGCAGGGTCCGTGAGGATGCGTGGCATAAGAAGGGCGCTTAGCCTGGGAAGCAGGTTGAGGGCCACATCGAGTGCATTGAAGGGCCGCGTTCTCTCTGGCTCCGAAGTTCCTTTTCTGTAAGCCCCGCAGAAGGCAGACGCTCCCATGGAGAGGGGTGTCTGGACCTGCACATCGCACGGATGCAGCGTAGTCCTGTTGCTGCTTACTCAGGAGTAAGACCCACTTCCCCAGTAAAGTGAGCACAGAAGGAGCTGTCTTGTAGCTGGGTGGCTGCTACACATACATTTCCCCTTCGTGTCAAAATGAGTTCAAAGGGAACTTTTAGGGAGGGAACGCAAGGTTGCCCAATCCCGCGCAAGCAAGCCCCACCGATGCCCGTGTGGGACTCGATCCTAGGAAACGGTGTGCATGGCGTTTCCAGACACGGAGCCTCTCCAACCTGCTGCAGCAATGAGTCTCGAGACACCCTAAACATCAGCAGATTTAGCTTGGCATCAGGTTTGCAGCCCGTGGCACCCAATTTCTGACGCCGTCCACAGTTGGGAGAGCAACTCTTCGTTTCCCATTATATTCTCCTTGCGCAAAACCATCTGCCAGCCTTTCTTCAAAGAGCTGCTTTAAGCTAGACGCAGCGCTTCGATCAGCGTCTGCTGCCCTGTTCACCTGCTCGCCTCCTTGCCTTGCAGGTGGGCAGCTGCGGCCTCTGTCGTAGCTTTGCATAGACTGCGCCCCCGGGCGAGTGAAATGAACGAAACAATTTGCAAGGGTTTGGAAAAGTGAGAGCGCCGGAGTACGGAGGTCCTTCTCCCTCTCTCCCTCCCTAACCCCCACATTGCCTGGAGAATACAAGCGGGGAAGGGCCCTAGCTCAGTGGCAGAGTGTCTGCTTTGCATTTAGAAGTTCCCACGTTCAATTCCTGGCATCTCCAAGTAGCAGGGGCACTATCCTGCCCTCAGGATTGTGGGTGCCCGCTGCCGCATATGGATGTGCAACACCTGCACCTAGTGTGAGCCAGCGAGGCACACTTCTATGCGGTGAGGGACTCAGACTTGGAGGCAAAGAGGCTCTGCTTCCCCTTCCCAGCCCCACCACCCAGAAAAAAAATGCCTCGCTGGCTGGCTGCGAAGGACAGAGCTGAACTGCTTCTCTCCCTGCCGGCTTTTTTCATTGACTTTGTGGGTGACTGCCTGGCCCCCACAATTATATTATTGTGGCTGCCCAAGCACCCACAGCCCCCTGAAGTTAGCTCCTATGCTAAGTAGGACTGATAAAAAGAGGCCCCAACACAAAACTGGGCCTCTTTGGTGGTGGCGCCGCCTCTGCTCAATCTTTGGAACGCCCTTGATGCAGAGACTCCGCACGTTTACTTTTTTAGACTGCTGCTGAAGCCTCTTTGAAAGCAAGATTTGAATGTTGGCTATTCCGCAGCTTGTAGAGACTGTCCTGCTTTTCACTGAGACAGGGCATCTCGTGGTGGTGCCGCTGTCCCGCCTCCCCCCCCCTTTCTAAATAGCTTGTTTTACGGTTCTTCCCAATGCTTCAATTATTGCGGGCGCGTAGCGGGAAGGGCGAGTGGGAAAGGTCGAGGAGCCCCTAATGAAATCCACAAGCCCCGCTCCTCCGTGGCTGTCTTCAATTTTAGCCAAATCATTGCCTTCCCCAAACAGTAGCGAAGGGTGGGGTGGGGTGAAAGGGGGCACTACAACAAATAAGAACGAGTAATCCGAGAACTGGTCTTATCTTGTTAACCTTTAGATTGTGTAGGATTTGTTTAACGTCAGGCGCTTTGGAGAAGGATGTATACAAGTATGTAGATGCCTTTTGTGTTTTTCTGCATTCTGAAAAGCCTCCCTGCTCTCTTTCAAAAACAAAACAGAGCAATGAGGATTCAGCCCATAGGGTTCTGCACTCTTTCTCCCCCGGTTCTTTCTATTCTCTACCTCCCCGCTCCGCTTTAACTTTAAGGAACCTCTGACGCCAGAAGAAAACCAGGAGCATCTGGTCATCCCACAAACAGAAGGCCGGGTGGGGTGGGGGACAGAGAGAGAGAGACTCCAAGCGCTATAACCTCCAGCAGATCCGCTGCAAGGCATCTCCACACTACTTAAAAATCCCTCAGATTATTATTATTATTATTATTATTATTATTATTATTATTATTATTATTATTATTAAGGCCACGTGAGTAACACACTGCATCCATCCTGCCATTAGGCAAGATGAAGTGGCAGACTTAAGGTGGTTCCTTCTGGGGAAGGACCACTTCAGATTGCTGGTGAGGGGGGCGGAATCAGATTTGAGAATAAATCCGCGCGCCCCGTACAAAGGACTCTGCGCGGAGCACATTAGTACACAATGGAGAAGAGGTTAAGGAAGTTGGTTTTTTTGAGGGGGGTTGTGTAAACATCGGAGGCTATGTCCACAATACCGCGCCCGATACACACACCTGAAGTGGTACAGTCCACAATCCAAGCACCTCGTTCTGCCTAATGCGTCGAATTTATCGTGCGTAAAGAGATGGAGCCGAGGGGGGTACCCTACTCTTTAGCTGCTCTGAGGCATATAGGACGGCGCTTAGTAGGGCGGAGGAGACCTCTGCTCGGAGGTTTGCTACTTGTCTTTGGAGCGTAAATGGAGACCTCGGGGGCTACTCGAAGCTCTTATTCCAGCAGTAGGTAAAACACTTTGTGGGGTGCTTTTAAAGCAAAACCAACTTAGTTCCTCCAACTAAAGTGGGACCACGCTCGTCTCTCGCCACATCCCACCCTCCCTTTGGAAAGGTGGCCATATGCCTCTCTTCTGTGCCTCGGCACAAAGACTTTCCCCTCTCTCACACAAACACATATACACTCCACTCACTGAAATCGAGGAGTCTTAGAAGGGCGGGATCTTACCCAGTATTTTTGACAACTGGAAAGTGACGGTGGTTCGGTGGCACGATTTATTTAAGTGTCTAAAATACAGGATGTTTTATTTTTGTAAAAAGAGAAAAATAAACAAGAAGTTTATGCGCTGTGAAGAAGCTTATGCGCTGTCTCATCCACTCACGTGAGACAGATTTCTTTCCCACCCAACTCTGATTAAATATATTCGCGTTCTGTGTTGTTGTTGTTTAAAAGCCATTCCTCCCAGATGTTAACAAAGTTGATAATCCCATCGTCATCAGTCGATGAAGGAGCTGATCACAGAGATTTATCATAAGGTGGAGCTGAACTGAGAAAGGTTGCACAAGAGATAAAAGCAGACGAGAGGAGAGCGACCATCCTCCTCTCACGGTTTCACATTATTGATCAGCGATCAGTCCCGTCCCGTCCCCCGTCCCCCAATTCCTGGGACAGAAACCGCGATTTTTTTGTGGCTGGTCGTAAACATGTAACTATGGGAATTAATTTTTATTCCATTCCTAGTTCCTGTTTTTAAATGAATGGCATCGAAATTCCAAGTAAGTTGTTCTTAGGGTCGGGCTGCAAATAACCAGCTGCAGGAGCAAAGGAGCCAATTCCTAAGGGCCGAGTTCCTTCGCCCCCCCCCTCTAAAATATTTGATCCCCCTCCAAGTTGATGGGCATTGGCATTCAAATATTTTATTCAAGTTGGCATTCCTGTGCAAGAGGAAGATGGTCTTAGCGAGACAATCGACTGGGAACTTCACCTGCGGAGGCAGCTCGGTTGAAATGGGCGCCATCAGCCGAGCAAAACCACTAACCTCATTCATTTCTGGGCGAAGGGGCGGGGGCTTGCGCAGGAGACTTTCCCCACGTCGATTTCGTCCTTGTCCTTTTCAACTCTGGGAATAAAGTATGTGCAGTGATTCTCCCCAAGTCTTTACAAGGTGACTTCCAACCCTCGCCTTGTCTCCCCTGTTTCTTTGGCCTCGGTGGATCGCTCTTTCAGGGGCATTGCTGTCATCCTAAGGAAGGAAGGAAAGAGCAACAAGAGTGAATCCCGTTCCTACAAGCACCTGATTCTTTATTTAATTGAGTTAAGGGGCCCATGCTTCTGCAGTCCTCCTTGCTTTCCTTAGAATAATCCTGTGTGCTTCAAGTTCCTTTTTAGCTGGCCAAGCCAGGTCTTCTCTCCGCATCCGCGGATCAGATCAGATCACATCAAGTTGACGATTGAGAGAGAGAGAGAGAGAGAGAGAGAGTTCTCTTTAATGGGAAGGCATCAGACATCCCGTAGGCTAGCAACAGTGGTCTTTTTTTCCTTTAAAAAAATATATATACCGGTATGTATTTCAATATACACAAACACACAGAGCGCGCACTTTCAGACAAGAAGAGGAGCGCGCAGGAATCGAGGCTGAGGCGCTCTTGTAAATCAATGCACCTAGACCTCAATCCTGGCAAAGCGAAGGGAGGTTGCATTGTGCGCCAAACAGCGTCTCCCCCCCCCTTGATGCGTCTATTGGGGAGCGGGGGGTGGGGGTGGGGTGGGGAGGAGACGCTTGGCAGCTCCCTTCATCCCTCGTTTCCAATCACGCTCTTGGCTCCCTCGTTTTTCTTTACCGCAAGGTCTCCCTCACCTGATCACTGATGGAGTGCTAAGCAGGCAGACCTCGCAGCTTTGCGAATACTGGCAGGTAGGGTCCGATTTCATTATTATTATTATTATTTACTTATTTATTTATTATTGCTTTTCATTTGCTGGGAAAGGGAATTTCTATCTATTAGTATCACTACTAGCCGCATTTCTACATGGGATTATCCCCCCTCAAAAGCAAGGCGCTGTGGTAAGATGCCAGAGGTTAGACATTTGCACCAGTTCTCCATAGAGGTGTGGTGGAGATTGCGATTGGGGGGCGGGGGACGGGAGAGAGAGAAAGGAAAGAGAAAGAGCGGAGCTCTCATTCCCCACCCCCACCCCCAATTAGCTAGTTTATTTTAATTAACGCAGGAATCCTTTGCGAGAAGGACCAACCTCCTACTCTTGGTTACATCACCGCGTCTCTCCCTTCCGTTCCTCCATCCCCAAACCCATCCCCCTTTCTTACTCCTTAAGGAGGAACCACTTTGGGGCCCCCCAAATAAACACCCCCTTTCTAGACCTCTTCAGGTAAGACGCTGCCTTGAACGTTTGCTACAGATCTCAGGGTTGTTGCTGCTAATAATGATGATGATGATGGCGATAAAAATAAGAACAATAACTTTTACAACAGCAACCTGCATTTCCTCAGGTGTGTTCCCATTTGAGGCATGGAGACGTGTTTTGAGTGTTTTGTGTGGGTGTGTGGGTGCCTTATCTGAACAGGATCCTGTCGGTTGTGGAGCTTAGAAGTCAAGCTGGCAGGTTTGGGGGCTGCTTCAAGGGAAGAAGGGGTTTCTTTGAGCGCGGGGTTTTTGCATTTGGGCTCGCCAGAAATAAAACCAGCCCTCCTTTTGCAATGTGAATTTTTACGCGCTCCCCGTGCGCCTTTTCCCTACCTCGGTTCGCCTCGCCTCGCCTCGCTGGCAAACTGGCTTGAGTCGCAGGCGGGCGAGGTATACAAGGAGAGCTTCCATTATTAGCTCCAGAAGCCCTTCTCTTAAAACCCCCTTCGCGTTACAGACCCGGCCGTCGCCTCTCCCCTTTTTACGGTTCTCTTTCTCTGGCTGGGGGCTGGAGACCAGCGATCCTGCGCCAGGGGCTTTTCTGCCCGCTTCTTAAAAGCTCCTCGTTGCTTTGCTCCAAATAATCCTTTTTTCCCTTTCAGTTTAATCGGGTAGGAGAAAACTTTTATTTCTCTTTCTCATCTGGATATGGGCATCCTTGGAAGGTTTATTTTGCTTCCTGCCTGTTGGTCCCGGCACAAATGAGTAATAGTTAAAAAATAAAAATAAAAATGAGGGAACCTCAGTAAACAGCAAAAAAGTGGTTCTTGAGACAGCCGGAGGAAACAGACAGGGGAAGGAAGGCGAACCGACGCTTGGTACCTCTGGAACCTGAAATTGAAAAAACAACATCCCTGAAACGGAGTCCTCAATAAAGACTAATAAGAAGGGGAGAGTTATCTTGGAGGGACTTTTGCCTCGTTTGCCTCGTTTGACATTTTGATTCCGTTCCTGCGCTTGATGTGCGTGTGAGATTCAGGAGGCGATTACCAAAATAATTCTGCTCCTTCTGGGCGCTTCCTTTGTTTTTCTAAAATATAGGTGTGCTGCGCTCTTCAATACAATGAGCTTGAACCAGGCTCACTTAAGCAAGTTCCACTGATGTCAAGGAAAGGATCTGAGCACGTGCTTCGTTGAATCCAAGGAAGCCCTGAACTTTTGGCAGCCTTGTGCTCACTAGGTGCCTGTGAGATGCATCTTCAGTGGAGCTTACTCCCAAGGAAGTGTGCGTAGGCTTGCACCCTTAATCATAATATTAATGGTCCCTTCAGCCTATACATCTATGATTAAGAGTGCAATCCTTTGCCAACTCAGATGAGAGTAAGCCCCACTGGAGACACCCTGGGACCTTTTGCTTTCTCAATGCCATCATCACACTCTGGAGCCAACCTGGAGACAGTTATGTTTCATCGCCAGCCAGCTCTGGAGGCCCCGAACAGGGATTATAACGCTCCAAACATAGCTAGATCTATCGTTAGCTCCCTCTGGCAGAGGAGAAGATCAGGAAGCGGTGTCTTTTGAAAGGCTGGGGGACGTCTGAGATCCAAGATTCCCCTGAAAGGGGAATCTGTTGGTGACTTTTGGTCCACAGTCACTCACACGATGAAGAGTGACTCGCCTTGTCCCTTTACGCGATGATGTGGATAGAATCAGTCACCCTTCTGAGTCTCTCTCTCTCTCTCTCTCTCTCTCTCTCTCTCTCTCTCTTTCTCAGGTCCCCACTGCTCTATTAAAACAGAGCCAGGCCACTTTCCGTTCAGAGGGGGCCAGTGCTTAGAGCAAAATGATTAGCCGTCTCCGCTTTCGGGTTTCCTTATCCTTCCTCTGTCTAATTATTTGTTGGTCAGTTATTAATCCGCACGTGGATACTTTGTCCTAGAGGCAAAGACAAGCCCCCTTCACGCTGTAATAGGCTTTAGACCCTCGCCTGTGGCGGAACAGGGGCCGGACGGAGGGTTCCAGTGGCTCCCCTCCCCATCTCCTCTTGATAATCGCTTGGATTTCTATTTTATTTCTTTAAACCCTCTCGCCGGAGCATGTTCCTTGCCTGTGCCAAAGCCCGGCTGCTTCGCAGGCTCGCCGCCAACGGTTTTGTTGCCGAGGCTGGGGGAGCCGTTTACCGGGGGATTAGCCCGAGCCGAACAAATCGCCCCCATCCATCCTCCACGCGCCTTGAAGCGCGGAGTGCAAAATCTGGAGCTTTGTGCTTCACTACACCCCCTTATTCCGCTCCCCCCCCAAAAAAACCCTTCTCCTCCTACGACAATGGACAAGCATGATGGCCGTGTGAAAACGACGTTTGTCACTATCTACCATTTAACGCTCCGACAAGGAGCGCAGATTATCTGTTATATTCAGATTCTGGTGTAAGAACAGGCTTGGTTCCCCCCCGCCCCCTTTGGCGCTTCATCTATACGAAATGATTATTATGATAACAAAAGCAACAACGATAGCAATCCACTCTATTTGTTATTAATTATGATGGTGGCAATAATTACGATAATAAATAAATCCGCGTTTATACAGAGCGTCCGGGAGCTTCTGCGCCCAGTGGCTCCACAATGCTTGACACCCCCCAAAAAATGTTTTTCCTAATTTGGGGCGTCTACAAGCTCTGTTTCCCTGCAGCCCCCAAACAGGGAAACCAAAGTACTTCCAAACCCAAAGTATATGCCAACAGGGCAACCCTCGTTTAGCCGCTGGCTTTCACCTTGCGCGTCCTCTAGGATTTCCCGAGCGCGGTTGTATCTCTCCGTCTCTCCCACCAGCAACTTGTCGTCTCCTCCTGCCCCCAATTGCTCACATACCCGGGGGGTATTTTGCCAGCTCTTCCTCCGAGACGCCTCCTTCGCCCCCTCCAGCCTTCCTGCAAGCGGCAGCCCTTTCCAGCTTCCCGAGGAAAAAAGGGAGATCTGGTAAGAAGAAATTGAAGCAGATTCACCTTGACGTGCTGAAAGAAAGGCCTTCGGAAACTCGCCGGCTCTTCACAGAAAACTCCTCAACATCCCTTCTCCGGGGGAAGACCCGGGAGGTGCTGCTGTCCAACACAAAACACCTTATGGCGGCAATCCTTTGCACCCTTGACCTGTGAGGAAACCCCCATTAAAGTCGGTGTGGGGTTCGTTTTTGGGTAGAGAAGCATAGGATCGGGTTGCGCCCTTGCGCAAGGGCAGCAGCAGTGTTTGGGGGTGCTTCCGAGGACGGTGGGTTTTGGATGAGTGTGTTTAGATAAGGTGGGGACACTCGGGTCTCCTTGGCTGAGTTATTGCAGAAAGGAAACACGTTGTTGTCATTTCTGTAGGTGTTTATTTCCCACCCCCCTCGCAACAACACCGCGAGGTAGGTTTTGTGTGAAGGATCAGGCACCTAAGGGAGTCGTCTTAAAACTATCAAAACTTGACCCAGAACAACTTTAGGGTTGCTTTTCATGAATGAAGCGTGCGTGCCCAACTCTAGAGAAAAGGAGGCGGGGTTTTGGTTACGTTCTTATTTCGCTTCCCCTCCCGTCTAAATTTAGGACACGATCCAGCCAAAGTGAAGCTCTGTCAAGATCCTCATTAGTTTCAATGGGAGAACTCTCCCTGGGCTTTTCAGTTTTGCGCCTTAAGACTGTAAGATCCTAGCGGCAGCAGCGTCTCGGAAGGACCCGGCGTTTTTTGTTCTGCTCCTGCCGCGGTTCCGGCTTTGCCTTCCTCGCCAAGAACAAGCAAAGGAGTCTGGAGAGGGAAGGGAAGGGAAGCAAGCAGCTTCCCAAGAAGAGAGCAATGCTCTCGCTTTCGATTCCAGACCCAGGAAGGAAAAGAGCTTCAGCCCGGAAATGGTTTTTCTGGGGTTCTTCTGACCCGCTTCCAGGAGAGAAGAGGGAGCCTTCAAATCCTTTCCAGAGCGCTCACCTGGAGAGATCACCTTTCCAGAGATCACTTTTTCCATCGGAATCTCCAGTTCCAAGACAGAAAGATGAAAAGGCGAAAGCAAAGATAGGCAGACAGGCAGCATAGTTAGACCGTCATCATTTGGGAACCAGGAGATCAATTGCGCGTTTATGGTTTAAACTGCAGGTACCCGAGCTGCAACTTGGGCGTAGCGTTGCACCTTAAACATGTTCACTTAAAAGCAACCCTGTAAGTGTGCTTGGAGACCTAAGAAGAGTCCTACTGGACATCGGGCCAGCGACCACCCAAAGCCAGCAGCAGGACCTCGTTGAGCCCTCGGCGCCCTGACTTCACCGGAGGGCCAGGGGCTTCGAGTCCCCGACCCTTATGCGCAGAAGCAGCCTAGGAGTCTCTCTCTCTCTGGAGAGAATGCGAAGTATGGTTCGTGTCACAAGAGGAGGGTGGCTGGAGAGGGCGGCGAGGACGAGGCCTAGCCCAGCGCCCCAGTGAGGAACCGAAGAATGGCTTTAGGTCCCGGCCCATTATTGGAGCCCAGTATTCTGTCTCCAACTGCGCTCGGCCAAGTGTCTCGCAAAGCGCGAGGGAGACGGCGGCCTGCTCCCGTTTTGCTGTTGCTCCTAGCCGGCTTTAATTTTAGCAAATAATAACTAACAAATAAATAAATGACGGTAAAGATAATATATATAGTATATGTAAAAAAAACAACATTTATCCCACCAATGGGCATCATGTGACTGAAGCATTCGGCATCCTGTCCTGACTCTGTGAAAGTGGCTTTCCTAGTGAGAGTCAAACTTGCCTTCTTGCTTGTCAGTTGCCAGTATTAACCCGCCCTTCCATTACATCATATGGAAATGAATTTCACGGTTGCTGTTGTTTTTAGTGCATATCGCCTTTCAGCTGGAGTGTCAAAGGCGGTTGACAGCAAAACCTTATGGAGCTTTAGAACGAAGCTCCTCTTGACACCACAGCTCCGACCTCTTAAATATCCACATACCCTCTTTTGACCCTGGATCTGTAAAGGTGTTTAAAACAACGAGAACAAGTGTGGTTTTTATCACCTACTAAACGGTTTTAGACCTGGCGGTTCAGGTAACATCCAAACGACAGAGCGACCCGCACTTTTCCTACCAACAAAATCTGATTCGTCCCTTCAACGAGCAAATCCTAAACTGCCCCTCTTCTTCACTCCTAGCCTCATATTCCTGTAGATCAGCTTAACCCTATCCGTGTCTGCTCAGAAGACAGCTCCACGGAGTCCCATGCTTCCAGTCGTAGGCTGCAATCCTGTAGGGGCTTCCCTGGGAGCCAGCCCCGTCGAACGCAGTAGGGCTTTTTCAGAAAATGCACTTGAGTTTGAGCGCTTAGGCTGCAATCCTATGCCCACGGAAGAGCCTGTTCATGGCGTTCAAGTGGACATGTTTCTCAAGAGTTGGTAGCCTGACTACCACTGAGAGCGGAGGCCGCAGCCACACTTATACTTGGGTCCGGAGAGGCTTGACCCACAGTGGGACTTCCGAGGGATCCACCGGAACGAGCTCATAGGGCTGCCGGTTCTGCTCCATTCAAAGCCATCGCAATTCTCCTTTAGGATTCCAGAGGGGCTGCATTGCGCCCAATGAAAGTCTTTCCATTGTAACCTTTTCCGGCCACCCGATCTCTCTCTCTCTCTCTCTCTCTCTCTCTCTGTGTGTGTGTGTGTGTGTGTGTAGGTCCTGCCACAAACAAGCTTGATCCGTGAAAAGTCCTGGGTCTGTCCTTCTCTCTCTCTCTCTCCCTCCCTCCCTCCCTCCCTCCCTCTCTCTCTCTCTCTCTCTCTCTCTCTCTCTCTCTTCCTCCACCGGTTTCTGCGTCTGTCTTAGATTCCCTTTCAATGGGAGATTTCTCTCCTAATTGCATTACTTACCGTAAATAGACAGCCCTGCTGTTCTGGGCTGTGGCGTGCCAAAAGAAAGAGAGGAATTCTTTGTGTGTGTGTGTGTTTCAAAAAATTATAATCCAAGCTTATTTCACTTGATTGGCTTTCTCTTCTCGGTTCGAATGTGTTTTCTGAGTTCCTTTCTGCCTTTCGACCGGCTGATGCAGAGGGACGGACCTATCCAGACGCAAAGGCCGCCCTTTCCATCCCACCCTCGCGCCCCACGACTAAAGAACCACTAACAAACAGTGGAGGGAAGGAAGGTTATCTCTTCCGGCCCAGTAAGGTCCGTGGCTTGGAAGGAAAGTGTTTGGGGAAAAGGCAGTGGAGGCTAGTGATGCCATTTCAGGAGTCACACTAGACTCTGCGGCGGGCATTTCTGAAGGGAGACTTGCTTCAGGGGAGGTCAGGAAACAGCCGGTCGGGGCAGCGATGTGAAAAGTCAACAGGGAGGCGAAAAAGGGAAATAAATGTACCAAAGAGAGGGGAGAGAAAGGAGATGAGGATTCTCCCAAGGTGGAAGGGTCCGGCACCTGCCATGGACCAAGCTGTGTCCGGAGGGCGGAAACAGCTGGCTTCCCAGGTGCGCTTTCCTTTCTGCCTGGAGAAGAGCGCTGTGGGACTCGAAGCTTGCGCCCCACAGCTGAGCAACTCCGCTGATCCAATGAAAGGGGTTTTCTCGATCACATGATAATGGCTGAAAGCCATTAAAGAGTTGAATCCTCAACCACTAAACCCCACCCCGTTAGGGAGTTCCCTAAAGTTGCTATTCCATACTTCAAATATGTTCTCAAATTGAGGTTAATGTCTTTCTCGGTTCAATTGTTCCCTTACTCCAACATTATACCACGCATCCCCTGCCTTTTTTATCTTAAGAGGTCTGGAATTAGATCAAACCCATACTTTTAAACACTAAAACGGTAAGAAACAGAGGAGTTTATTCTTTCGGGTCTGCCTACCAGAGATGGAAAGGGCTTCTCCAGAAAAGGTGTCTCCCAACCCTCGCAAAGTCCCGCTTCCCGATCCCCAACCCGCGAGATTTCTTAAATCTGCTCCCTCGGTTCTTTGGCGTGGAATTGGGGGGCATGGAAGCGAAGCAGGGGCTCTCTCCGGAGTAACCGGCTTGCCACTCTTGAGGGCGCGATCCCGCTCAATGGAAGCATCTGGGAGATTGCTAACCGCGAAAAATGTGCGCAGTGCGATCCTGTGCACCTTGGCCAGGAAGTCGGTCAGTGGATTGATCTTAAAATCCCAAAGAAGGCGTGCGCAGGATGGCAGCCACGTGCTTCCCCGGCTTGCTCAGCTCAAGGTGGGACTTGGGGATTTGCTTAAGGTGGAGAAGATTGTGCCTCTTTCTTTCTTTCCCGCAAAGTCCCTCCAAAGCCCAGATTCATTCAAAGAAATCCGCCTTATTCCTCTCTCTCTTACACACACACATTTTCCCATTGTTAAAATGCGTTTTGAACTTGGGTACTGAACGCCGGATAGGGATTTGAGGAAGGGAGATGGACTGGAGGAGGGGGGTGAGGGTGGGAGGAGCAGGAATACAATCTGGGCCCACACAAGCCACCCCCCTAAAAAAAGACCCCCCTCCCTCCTCGTGGTTGCAGGGGGGGGTCTGGCTCTCCCCCTCCCTAGGAATATTTGTCACCGCTCTTGCCCATCTCTGTGGGGGCTGAGAGGAGTTTGACAGCTCTTTGTTGTCTGTATAAGAAGGGAGTTTGCGGGGAGGGAGGGAGGGAGAGTTGGGGGGGGGGAGAGCTGGTGGCAGCTCGCGGGCGAGAACTCCTCCTCCTGAATTATCCAAAATGGGTTGGCTTTCGCCTCCAACAAATTGGACGGAGCCGCAGAGAGCAGCAGTCCCAAATCCGACCTAGAGGCAAGTGGGAACTTTTCAAGCAACCAGGGATCGCTGCTTGGAGAAGTAAACGACCCCCCCTTCCCCTGCACCCCCCTTACAAACCCTTCTTTGGTTTTAATTTGTGTATTTCTTTGATTTTTATATTAATCTCTCCTTTTGGGGGCCATAATAGCTTTTGCTCACCTCCCCCTCCCACAAAAAAACCTCCCGTTTTTCTAGTTCAGGAAGCTGCAAGACAAGTCTCCGCTTCGTGGGTTTTCGCTTCGTCTCTGCTCTGCCCAATCCCTCCTTTCCCCCTTTTATTTCTTCTTCTTCACACTTTTTTTCCTCCTTCCTCCCTTTTTTGGGGTCCGGCGTCGTTTCCCTCCTTGCCCGCCCAGGAAGGCGCCTTCTCCTTGCGCCACGAGGCGGGGGGCAGCCCCGCAAGAGACCCTCCTCCTCCTCCTCCTGCTGCTGCTGCTCGCCGTCCGTCCGGCCCGCCTCGCCTGCCTTCCGGCCCGGAGCCGCGACGCTGCTTCCCCGCGGGCTGTCTCGCCTCTTCTGCCGCCGCCGCCGCCTCCGCCTCCCGGCGCTTCGGATGCTCTAGCCCAAGACTCTGGGGCCTGTATATGGAAATAGTGGGGTGTCGAGCCGAAGGAACCGCTTGCCCCTTCCGCCCCCCAGCCATGCTTTTCCACGGCATCTCCGGAGGCCACATCCAAGGCATCATGGAGGAGATGGAGAGGAGGTCCAAGACCGAGTCGCGCCTGGCCAAAGGCGCCCAGATGAACGGCCGGGAAGCGGTAAGGAGTGCAGGCGGGGGGGTGGGGAGAAATAGGGGGTGTCGGGGGAAGACGCGGGGCGCCAACCTGAGGGACGGGAAGGGAATGGAAGAGCGGGAGAGAAAATGAAAGTGTAGCTAGAAGAACCAATCAACCAAAATAATGCAGGGGTATCGGAGCCTCATATTCCCATTCCCGACAGTTTCTCCTCGCAAAGTCAGCTTTTTGCTTGTTTACATCGAAGCCGAGCTAGCCGAGATCGCGGGCTTCCCTGAACTCTGCGCAAGTTGCAGTTTAAAAAAAAAAAAAGCATCTCTCCACTTCAAAATCCGGGAGGTTTTTTATTCGGCCGTTTGAATAGCCACATTTCACTATCTATATATTGCAGCAAGAGCCTACGAATATTGTGAAATCAGCTTGAGTCCATTCGGAGTTTTTATTCCAAGTAAGGTCAAGGAAGAGTTCAGTCCTGTTGGTGGTGGTTTTGTTTGTTTGCTTGTTTTAAATGTGATGCGAATAAAAATGAAAGCGGGATCCAATCAAGAAGTCCAGCCCGTCTGAATTAAGTAAAAATATATAAATTTGCTAGAGAAGACGCTCCCCTCGAGTTGAGTGGGACTTACTTCCGAGTAAAGAATCTCGGGGGGCCGAACAAGTTTGTTCTGGATCATTGCAGGTTGCGGTTAAAACCATATATTTATCAAACGCATGCATGCATGCACTTATATATACCGTCCAGTATACGCTTAGCAGCCGGGTCCTAATAAAACGCATTTATTCGGAAGCAAGTCCAGGGGCATTTGCCTTCTGTTATGTTATGGATTAAATCTGATTGCAACAGGGCTGGAAGTAATGTTTAATATCGCCGTGTCTAGCAAGAAGCGGAGGCAGTAATTTGCGCGCTGACATAATTTCTACACCTTGGCGGAGTTTAACTCCCCATCCGCATACCCAACATCTTGGTATCAGCATCGCAATTTATATAAACGCATTTCCTTTGACTTTTTTTTTTTTTTAATTCGGACAAGATTTCCTTCCGAACAATTTGCAAAGGCCCATTTAAAGTCCAACATAACTTTCGACACATAGTGTTTGCGGAGAGGGTGAAGAGACCCGACTTAAAACGAAATATTCTCTTTCTAAACTCTTCGAATGCTGGGAAGGAATTCTTTTCTGCTAATATATAGATTACCTTCGCTTTTCAACCCTAACGGCGCAGCTTGGGCGGGGGGGGGGGGAAGTACAGCACCCAAACAGAACAGAAATCGGTAGTGATATTAAGTTTAGAGAAAGGGCTGGTTGTCGCCACCGCCCACCGCCCACCCCCAGCTTCCGGAAATGGTAATAAAAATGTCTCATAATTTTCACCGGAATTGCATTGAGGAGCATGAAATAAATCCAGAGCTGCGCGCAGACTAAGCCGCTTCCTTTCAGATGGTTTAATTCCCCGAGAACTCTCTCTGTGTGTGTGTGAGATGAAGGAAGTTTCCTTTTGCTCCTAAATCTCAGAGCTTCCGTTGAGCACCCACAATGAACCGAAGGAATGGCCTGCAGAAAACTCAGCCTCGCCTCTTTGAACTGGCCTCTGGGTCCTCTCCCCATCCCCCACCAAGTTCATTAAGGAATTGGAGCAGGCTGGGGGTGGGGAGGCTCTGCTTGGCATTTCAAGCGCTTCCCTCCTCCCAGGGCTTTTTTGGGGGTGGGGGTGGGGGTTAGGCAGATGATTTCCCCTTCTTCCCTTTTTTTGGGATTCAACGGTATTCGTATTTTTAATCAGCCGGAGGCTTAGTGGCGTCCCCCAAAAGAATCCTTTCTCTGCCCTCCTCTGATTTTCTTTCCTCCTTTCAAAAGATAAACTTTTGGAGAAAACAAAAGCAACTCACAAACCCCCTCCATCCATTCAGATTTTCATAAGGCGTCGTCGGCTCGGGAGAGCTTCTCCCGCCTTCCTGACTGATCGCATTTTGGATGCAAAAAATCCAGGCGATTATATATTTATATATTATATATATTTATATATATTAGTGGGAGATGCGTGGGAAAGGACGTTTTAGCAGGGCATTTCGTCTTTATTTGGCATTTCCACTACTCTGAAGAATTTTATCTTTCTTTCCAAACTTCTGCAATCCGGTCCAACTCAGGGATGTTAGGCCCCGGTGTGGTAAAAGGGGTTTTTCTTTCCAGTAAATATTGTTTGGATGGAGCTTTTAAAATCCTACTTTTAAACTGCAGCCAGACTTCCTCGGGGAAGTCGCTCTTCAGCTCCCTCCCCCCCTTTTTTGTAATGAAGTTGTTCGGACCGAGTCTTTTTTAAAGGCTTGGCCTCTGATTATTTGCAAGAGAACGGAGCTGCTTTCGGTTTGCCGCCTTCAGGTCTTGCTTGGGAAGAAGCTTCTCCTTTGTAGGAGGCAAAAAAAATAAAAATAAATTAAAATTAAAATTAAAAATGGGGGAAATAAAAAGATCCTGGCGGTGGGCACGAAAACAGTGCGGGGGGGGAGAGTTAAACTCGGTATCTTTGGAGCACAGAAAAACGCAGAAGTAAAACCTTGCATTGCAACCCGCTCCTTAAGTCCAGATCTTCCGCGGTAAAAGAGCGGCTTCTTCGCATTTCCGAGGCCGCACGGCTGAAAGTTCCAAGTCTGGGTCCTTAGAAAGCGCAGAGTCTGGAAAAACGCGACGCAAAACCCACCCAAACCGCCTTGTAGTCGGGAATGAGGCCATGGCTAAGCAATAGGAAGGCTTTGGGTGCTGGAAACGACGAAACCCCTGCAGTTTCTCCTGGCAAAAGTTATTTAGGGGTTGCCTCCCTTGAGACCCACTACGCATGTCCTTAATGGGGGTTCGTGGAGATCCTGGGTGGGTCTGATCCCGCAGCCCTGCTTTGTTCCCATTCCTCCCGGAGTTGTTGTTGAGTGTGGCTCTCCTTCCGCAGAATATGCCCCCGCTGAGCCCGGAGAAGCCTGCCTTGTGCGCCGGCTGCGGAGGGAAGATCTCCGACAGATACTACCTGCTGGCGGTGGACAAGCAGTGGCACCTGCGGTGTCTTAAGTGCTGTGAATGTAAACTGGCGCTGGAGTCCGAGCTCACCTGCTTCGCCAAGGACGGCAGCATTTACTGCAAGGAGGATTATTACAGGTAAAGCACCCCAGGGAGGGGGAAGAAGGGACCCCGTTTGGGGAGCGCCACGTGGCCCTCTGGGATTGCAAAAGACCGCCCCCCTCCTCCCGACCAGAAAAGGTGCCTCCACAATCCTGGCTCAATTGGATATTCCTGGGAGAAATCAACCAGGAGCCAAGGAGCACTTCACACGTGCATGATTTCCACTTGGGTCGCGTTCGCACAGATACAGGTTTATCAGTCTGCGCTGGCTCAACTGCTTACACACTGGGGTTCAACTGCCCCGCTGAAAATGACTTTCACGTGTGAATGGTGGGACCCTCCCCCTCCCCAAATGTGGGAAGCTCAGCAAGAGCTTTCATGTCCTCTCCGACTGTTGTGGTTTTCGAGGGCGTCGCTTCAGGCGCTTAGCTGCTGGGGTGGCGAAATCAAAGTGACGCACATGATGCCCGTGTGAAGCACCGAGCGTGTGTGTGAAATGTTGCGGCGCGGAAACGAACAAACATCGGGTCATATAAAAGTCCTGCTCTAGATTTCAGAACGAATGCGTGCATCACTTGGGTGTGTGTGAAAGAAAGCGCGGGTGGCAGCGCTTGGTCTGCGAGGGGACCATTCACACATGCAAAATAATCACCCCTTGAGTTGCGCACGTGTAAATACGCCCTCAAAGGCCTCGGCTTGAGTGCAAAGAAGAGCCTAGAAGAAGGCTGGGAGAGAGCAAATTCGGCTATCACCCCCCCCCGCCCCAATAACTCCTTGCTAGTAGAGGAAGGGCAGCCTTAGCTCTCTCACTTCCGCATGGGACGCTGGCAGAGAAAGTGCCTCCTCTTCCAGAGCATCGGGATACAATTCAAAGCAGCGGGAGGGACGCTTGAAAAACGGTCCGACTCCTAGGCATGGGCGGGTTATATCCTTCCCAAAACATTCCTGCCAAAAACACCCCTCCAACACACACACTAAACTGTGTGTTCATCCGAGTTTGCTTCCAAGCCTGAATCGGGTCGCCGTTTTGCAGCTCAAGAAGCCAAGTCTCCTTGTGTTGAATTTCAGTGAGATTTGCTGGGCTGCAAACCCTAACCCTGCGTGCTTGGAAGGAAGCCCCATCGCACGATTCAACCGTTAGGATCGCGCTGCTAGTCCCTGTTGAGCAGCAGGGCTGCCGCCCTCATTAAGCCGGCTGTGTAATAATATACTGCGGGCCTTGAAACCAGCGGCGCGGGCCACACTGCTTGGTCCGGAGGAGACGCTCTCCTGAGCCCGCAGCAGGCGGGTGACAGCTTGGCCTGGCTTGGCCTGGCCTGGCCTGGCTTTCCATCTTGCACTCCGCCAGCCCCTCGCTGCTGAACCGGATCCGGCCCTCCCGCTGGGCAGCCTGGCCGCGCGCTCTTGTTGGCGCTGAGCTGCCCTCAGACAAGCCTTGTTTGTGTGTCACCCCCCCACCCCTTGCTAAAGAGACGCATCCGGATTTCTCCAGGTCCCTCCCAGCCTTTCCGAGTGAATTATAACACTCCTGTTTACACCCCCGGCCCAAGCTAGAACAATTGCCCATTGATTTCCACCAAGAGAAACGGGCTCCAAGAGACGTGCGCCTGGAAGCAGAGGTGCACTCCGGAATCAGTGCCACTGACTGACTTCGAAGGGATGGTGCACAGGGTTGCAGTTAATGAAATCTTCCAAAAATTGCGGGAAAGGGTATTGTTTACTTGTCCCCTCCCCCCTCCCCTTCCTTTCCTTTGGACAGCTTTTGAGATCCCCAGAACAAAACTCCCAAGGAAACCTAAACTTAAAGACGATGTCCCGCTGTATTCTCAGCTTTATTTCAGCCTTTCCGCAAAACGAATCTGCTAAAAGGTTCAGATGATTACCAATCCTGATGGAGCCAAAATAAACATGCGTGCCTAGAATCACGCCAGCTTCCCGGCTCCACAGAACTCCTCCCCGGGGAGCAAGATCAGCGTATACTGGTGTAATGTGTGACACTCTTCCTCTCTCGGGATGGAATGAGCAAAGTTAGCCTATTTCGGAGCAGGGCAGGAGGAAGCGTGTTCCTCCGCCCTTGGGGACAGAATGCCTTAGTTTGGAAGTCCTGCGGTTGTCAACTCCCTGCTCTCTACCTCCCTCTTCCAGTCGAAAAGGGACGAAACTGATCCAAGGGGGGGATAGCGAAATGTCCTGAAACATCAGATTTGGGTTTCCAGAGCTATGGAGATTTGTCAGGATATCTGGCAGAGCTATGGAGATTTGTCAGGATATCTAGATATCTTCCAGTATATCTAGATTCAGAGCTTTTTTTAGGTTTCCCACTTAGAAGTCTCATCTTAATTGAGCCTGTCAGCTTAAACCGTCGTAAAGAGCACGTCTGAACGCGTGCAAAGTGCAGTTGCCACTAAAAAGGCAACCGTGGAACTATCAAATCTGAGGTTTCGGTGCGCAGTTGAATCCCAGAAACTCCTCGACCTCCTCCCAGCAACGTGTATGAGTTGACTCCTTGCCTGATAAGGGGCGTCATAATATTTGGTTCTGTGGGCTGTCTCCTTCTTTTATTACAAAAAACGGAGATGTGGGCTGACGTGCTAAGTAAACCTCAAAAGTTAGTCGATCAACTGGTTGGATGAATCGTTGAAACGCTTGAAAGATGCATGCCTATACATTGGTGCTAGGGTTTCCAATAACAAAAAAAAAATTCATATATAGTACTGTATTATATATTTTTCATTCTCGGATGAGGCCTGCAGCAACCACACTGGCACACTTCGTCCCCCCCCCCCTTTCAGTTTATTCCTTTCCAATGCATGCCGATTTGAAAGTGTGATCAATCGAGGGACGGTCCTTTTAATCGGGTGACAACCGTAGGAACCAGCACGTGTGCCAAGGGCACAAAGCATATCTGCTCCTTAAAAATGCGGGGGGGGGGAGAGAGAGAGGATCCCGCCATTTTTGCCATCTGGATAGGTCTCGCTACAATCGCTCGGAGGAAAGAGCAACTCAGGCAGGCACATGAGATAACGGGGGGAGACAGGTGGGGACCCCGGAGCATGTTAAGAGAGGTTGCTGTGACGGGTTGGGGCAGGATCCGGCCCAAAGGTAATGGCTTTGAAGTCCGGTTGATTCCAAAGGAGAGATTTAACCTCTCCAGGCCCCAGTGGAACTGAACTGTGGCCTTACTCTGCACCCCTCTCTGTCCTCTGCCTGTGGACGGAGAAGGGAAGCCTGTTGCGTTCAATGGGGCGTAATCGCAGGGAACAGGGCGCCCCGGGAGGAGCAGTAGAACCGGAAAAATCCCCCTCCCCTTGAGCTAGATCATACCCACTCTACTGTGTGTGTTTTTTTTTCAATTTAACTTTCCTTCTGTGTTCAAAAACAAAAAACACTGATTAATCTTCTCTCTCTCCTCCCATATTTGAAATGGGGCACCTGAAGTCTCATTTCTCTGTCCGATTTTTTTTTTAAAGTCCTTCCTACTCCGGATTTAGAAGAGGGCCAGGCCATTCTTGCAAAAGCTTTTAAAAACAAGAACCCCTCCAAAAAAAAAATAAACGAAAAACGAATCCGTTGCCATCCGTTGCCCCGTTTCTCCTTCGCCACAACTTCGCAAGCCCTTGACGCGTGTAGCCCATGCAGACGACCACGTCGGTTGGTTTCTTGTGAAAACTACGCGCATCTTCACCTCTCGGTCTCCTGAGCGTTCGCAGGCCGCTTGACGCGACAACAGGTCCGCAAGCGTGGTCGTCTGCATGGGCTCGGCTTGCCCGCTGGCCCCTGCTGCCGCCCGCTGGCTCTAACGCTGTGCGCTCTTCCCTTCAGAAGGTTCTCCGTGCAGCGCTGTGCCCGCTGCCACCTGGGCATCTCGGCCTCGGAGATGGTGATGCGCGCCCGGGACTCGGTGTACCACCTGAGCTGTTTCACCTGCACCACGTGCAACAAGACGCTGACGACGGGCGACCACTTCGGCATGAAGGACAACGTGGTCTACTGCCGGGCGCACTTCGAGAGCCTGCTGCAGGGCACCGATCCTGCCTCCTACCCGCCTCCGCAGCTGAGCTACACCGAGCTGGCGGCCAAGGGAGGAGGCCTGGCGCTGCCTTACTTCAACGGCACCGGCACGGTCCAGAAAGGCCGGCCCAGGAAGAGGAAGAGCCCGGCCTTGGGCGTGGACCTCGTCAGTTACAATTCAGGTGGGTGGCGACCCCGCAACTAGCCTCCGGGGCTACCGCGGGGGGAAGGGAGGGGCCAGCCTTCCTCGAGGAACCAGTCGCCTAATTGGGTGGGGCGTGGGCCTCAAACTCACCCTACACGCCTATAACGTGACACGCCGCCGACACGGGGAGGGTGGCAAACTCGCTCGATTCCCCACGGGTTTCTTCCTCTCTGAAACCCTCCTGGGTAGTGCTTAGTTCCAAAGAAGAAAGGCGGGGAAGGGGTGGCATCTTAAAGGTTAGCAAACTGGTTTGCATGAGCTTTTTGTGGGCTAGAGAGAATCAGATTGCGGTGTGGGTAAAATGTTCGGTGTAAAGAGGGCACGTCCCATTCAACTCCATGGGACTTAGTTCTTCTGACGCAACGTGTGCTCCACTGAATTCCCCCCGCCCTTGGCATTTATTTTCAGATTTAGGTTAAGGATTCCGCACAGAGAGAAAAAATATCCCAAGCAGCTCACTGACCTAAGGAGGGGAAACTATCGGGATCTTTCTTATTTTCTCTAGAACGCTGTTTTTTGTTCCTAGAGGACCGAATTACGACCTACTTTGACTTTAAAGATAGGACACAAATACCCTTTGATTTAATTTATCTCGACTTCACTGGGACACGAGAGTTTAGTTTGAATCAGAACAGAAGCAGCTTGCTTTCCATAGAGGTGGTGGTGGCGGCGGCTGGAGGGGCTAATTTTTAGTGCTTCCGAATGTTCAAAGCACCCCACATATTACTTCGTTGTAATCCTTGAACCAGCCCTGTAAGGTAGGCCAATATTATGATCCCCAGGTGACAGATAAAAGCGAAGGAGAGGGGGATTTCCTTGAAGCCCCTTAAAGTTTGTGTGGCAGAGGAGAGATCGGGGCTGGGGAATCGGATATGTTTCTTGCGACGGGATCCTCTGAATCTCTGTTCAGAAGCAGGTTCACCAGTGTTAAACAGGCTTTACTCCCAGCTAAATGCGCATAGCGCGCCTCGCTGAACTTAATGGGACCGACCTAGGAGAAGACGCGCGTAAATTTACGCACTAAGCTACAGCAACGAAAAGTTCATTTCTCAGCCATTTCCCTTCTCATGGCTGGCTGAGAATTAAGCGGCCCGATCAATTATACTTGCTGAAATATCAGCAATATCATATTACTGGAAACAATCCCTCTCAATCCGACTGAAAAGCAAGTGAGAATTATTTTCCGGTGATAGTGTGACCATCATCAGGACGCACAGCCCAACCCCATTTTCTGCCGGGTCTAGTCCCGTTTCTAAGACGGCAGGGCCAGAGCCTAGGGTCCTTCTTGGTTTCAGGATATATTGGCCTCAATTCGAAACCGAGACGGCTGCCCGTCGGATGCGTAAAGGGGAGCGCAAGCCTCGGCGGGGCCCCCGCAGACTGTGCCGCGACCTCCAATTTAGCCGTGAAATCGCCCCCTCGGAGGAGGTCCCTGAGCATGAAATTTGTGGTTTGCTCGAATAGAGGCGCTCCGCGTTGCTTTGTCCCTGGCTGGATGGGCGGATGGTGAATGCGCGCAACTAAAGCTAAACGCAGAGCTGGGTGTATGTTTGAGAGAATATGAGCTCACAGGAGGCAAAAAATGAAATTGGGTGTGGGGGGGGGGCGTTGACCCTGTTGAATCTGGACCATTCTCAGGGAAAAGAAGTCAGGGCCCGGGGTTTCTGTTTTGTAATACGGGTTAACCTGAAATGATGTGCTCCGCTCTCCTAACGAACATGGGAATCTGCCTCATTCTGCCATCTATTGTCCACTAGGACTGGCAGCTGCTCCCCCAGGGCTTCAGATGGAGGGCATTACCAGCCCTGCTTGGAGATGCCGAGGCCTGAACCCGGGACTTCCTGCCTGCAAAGCAGACAGATGCTGCGCCAGTGCGCTGCTGTCCTTCCCCGCGCCCGACTCCAATCCGCGCTAAACGAGTTTTGCTTGCGTGTCTACTGGAAAGCGCCTTGCTCCGGATTTCACTCTCCCGCGCTAGCTGGAGGCACGAAGCCTCTCCTTCTATCCTCTCCCCCCACCCACCTTTGGCAAGGAAGAGCGAGGCAATTTCGTGTCCTCTGATGCGGAGGGAGGGGGGAGCTAGAAGAGGAGGAAGCCGAGTTTTAATTGTTGGCTGTTAATTGGAGATGACACTGGAATCTCTGGCAGCGGAGCCGCTTCTAGGCTAGGCGAGATGTAGGAAGGCGAAGCGAGAGCGCGCGCTGAGGCGCCTCTCCTCTCCATGGGGGCTGGGCAGAGAAGGAGTGGGGGGGGGAGGAGGAGAGAGACTGAAGGGCTGGGGGGCTGGGCAAGGCACTGGGATTGCTTTCAGAGCGTTATGTGTATTCATCCCACCCCAAACTAACAGAACCCCAGCCAATATATGGAATATAGATTTCAAACAATGCGTGCACACAATCTTGCAACGGGCAGAAATCGTGGGGCTGGGCTGCAGTCCTGTTGCCCCTCTTAAACCATACCCCTCAACCCCCCATTTCCTAGCTTTTACTCTGAAAAATTGTTAAGTTTCTAGCATTTGTAAAACCGGAGACAGGAGGCAAACGGTACGGATCTTCCCACTGAAAATGTAGACTGCTCCTCAATTTCAGGGTTTTACTTTGCCCGCTCGGAGGAAAAAATCCTGCAACTGCCCAGCTCCGAACGACCCAAAAACATATTTGCCAGACAGAGAATCCTAGCTACCTTTTGAACAGGATTGGGCCACGATCCAGCCGAAATGGAAACACTTTTAAAAGCCCCAGTACGGAGGAGCTTTCCGTTGCAATCTTATGCCTGGATCTACTTCCCAGTAGAACACAGTGACGTTTCCCTTCTGAGTAAATCCGCTGCCGAACAGAGCAATCCTATGCGCGTTTATTCAGAAGAAAGAATCTGACATTACTCTCAGGTAAAAAGTACGTAGGACTTCAGAAGCCATCAAAGTGATTCGACCAGGTTGGATTGTACCATTTTCCTCCCACACCAGAATCACGACCCCCTGTTGTTTGAAAATAGTTGATTTCAGTGAAGGCTTAAGTTCCTGCCTTGGGCAACTTTTCGTTAAAGGCTTGGGAGCATCGGATTCGTTGCGATCATTCCTTTTCGCTTCAGAGCGTCTCTCTCTCTCTCTCTCTCTCTCTCTCTCTCTCTCTCTCTCTCCTTTTTCAAGGAACAAAGCAACCCTCCCTAGAAAATCGCTCTTAAAACAGAGCACTTTTTTTCAGAAGGAGACAAAAGAAAAAGTGTTCAGTGTTTTCTGGAAAGTCATGTTAGTTTGGAGATAGAGAGCAAGAGACACAGCAGACAGATGGAAAAGACTATAGGAAGGGCTTCCAACTTCTCCCCAAATGAAAATAGGCCCTCGTTCGTTTGGATGTCGTGTATAGGAGAATTTCCCTGTGGATCATGTCCACAACCGGTTAAATATAATAAATTTGATAGGGAGGTGGGGGAAAGAGGAGTCAAGTTGGTGTTGTTCATCTTTTGAAGCTTACTCTAATTTGGCTGGAAAAGTGAAAGGCAAAACCCCAAACCACTGGAGCGGGTTGTCCCCAAATTAGACAACCTGCCTCTTTGTAATAACTGTGCTATTTATTGCAGAGCAGATCCGTGTCTCCAAACGGGAGGCAGAAGGGACTAGCCTAGAATGGTGCTGAGTTAATTTCAGAAAATTAAACTTTAACCATGAACACACATATCTGCAGAAATAAGGGCCGTTTACATTAATTACAGACAGGATTGTGGTCTGAAGGTCCCATGGTTTTAAACAGGAGAATGAACCACCTGCTTACATCTTTGCCCAAATATATGAATGTTTTCTTTTTTTTTAAAGTGCTTAACATTGGCTAGATTGCGTGCAAAATGAATACAGAGCACTTTCTTATTTCAGGATGTAGAAATAAGCAAGTGCTCCAATCATACAGAAATGATAAACTAAATCTCAGCTTTCTACTCTGTTTCTGATCAGAGCTACTAGGAAGTAAGAATCCCAAGGCAAGAGTGCATTCAGAGAGTCAAGGCTGTCATTCTTCTCCCTTAGTTTTGTTGCTGTCTTCACTAGGCCTGTAATTATAGAGGAACTGGTTTATTTAGCACAGGTGTGGCGAACCTTTGCCCCCGCCCCATGTTAATGAACTACAATTCCCATCAGCCCTAGCAAGCATGCTAATGGCCAGGAATGATAGGAGGTGTAGTCCAGTAATATTTGGAGAGCTAAAGGTTCCCCATACCTGATTTAGCTGGTGGAAAGAACCTGGCAACAACCTACTTCATTAGATGTGAAGGTACTGCCTATGAAATCTCAAGTCAGATAAGCCAGTTAGCAGCACAATCCTATGCATGCTGGTACAGGATTGGCACCTAGGTCATCTTTGCACAATGCCACCTCTCATTTTCCCCACACCTATAATGCAAAGGTAAATTTGATCAAAGTAGGTACCATGTTTAGAAACAGCTGCCTTCTGCTTTCTGTTCCCCATTAACAAGATTCTAAAGGACACACAAATAGGGGAAATGAGGTTCCAATGTGCTGTTAGTGGAGTGTGTGTGTGTGTGTGTGTGTGAGAGAGAGAGAGAGAGAGAGAGAAACCATCTACTTGCCTATAATGGGCCACTTTAGATTTCCACCCATCCCAAACGCATGCATAGCCTGATCTCTAATTCCTAGTGATGCAAGCTTTGGGTGTAATGGCGAAACCCTGTACAAATCTACTTGGAAGGAAGTTCCACTGAGCTCTATAAAACTTGTTCCCAGTTGTGTGTATAGGACTGCAGCTGAAGTCCCATTGAATAAAACGGGACATGCTTCTTGGAAAATGTGCACAGGTTTGCATTGTTACTTAGAATTACAAGCTGACTGCAATGTACATGTGGCCCAGTTTCCCATATTATGGTATCATTTGGCTAATTACTGGGGTGAGGGGCCTCTTCTATTTGAAAGTTCCCCCCAGCAGTGGGAAGATCTCCTGTTCATGGGCAAAGCCCACCTGTTGGGCAGCTAAGTTACGGTGCTTTGTTACTCTGGACCACTTTCAAAACATACGGCACATTTTATTAATCACCTGTGCTGCCTTTGCAGTTTTCAAGCAGAACCACAAAATTGGCCACTGGCTATGATATACATTTGATTTTCCAAATGGCTTTCTGTTCTGCTTTCTCTTCTCTTGAATTAATAATGTTGACAAGTGGCACAATGTAAGCCAAGAGGCATTCTTGCAGCCTAATCTTTGACCTGTTTACTTGGAAAAGCCTACTGAGTTCAACAGAACTTCTTCCCAATTGAAGGAGCACATATCAGGCCACAGCCTGATGCTATGGATGTTGAGTTAGACTTAGTTCTAGGTCTGTGTCCAGCCTTTCCATTACTTTTGAATGTGCCCTTTGGCACTTCGGGTCAAGGAGCCGGTTCCGTCACATGGTCCAGCTGGGCTCTCATCATGCTTGTTTTCATATTCCTTTCCTCCCCAATTCACCTTTGCATTTTGGGTTGATATATATGCAGTGTGTGAAAATGGCATGACAATTATTGTCATGATATTGTATAATTTGAACCAGCGCCTTTAAGGCTACGTCCCAACGGATGCTTGTGGACCAGCCCTCACTGAACACGTTCCTTTTGAGTGAAACCTGTGCAGGATAGGTTCAGAAATATTTGGATCTAGGGCACCAAACCCTTTCACATGGCAATAACAGCCTAAACCCTCTTTTCCCCTGTGATCGATTGCTCCCTACATGATGGATTAAGGAGTTTAACTGAGAGGAGCCGATCCAATGCAGCTCTAACAGAACAGAAAGGAGATCACTGAAAGGCAGACTGGGATTGGCTTATTTATTTATTTATTATTTTAAAAGGCCTTGCTGAATTAATGTGGCCGTTGACCTCAACTCCCCCACCCCTTTCGGGTGTTGTAGCTAAAACAGAAGTAGTAACATTTTCCACCAATAAAAAGATTGCTGTCTCCTCCGAAATTCTAACTCCCAACATGATGGGATTTGTCAAAAGAATGTAGCAGTGACCTCTGGTGGCTTCTGCAGGGAGAAGCCTTTCTCAGAGAGAGGAGGCAGAATATTTATTTTTAAAAACGTAGGGGTTTTTTGGTGTGTGTGTGTGTGTGTGCGCGCGCACGTGTGCGCGTGTGTGTGTAGGAGCTGTCTGCTGCTGCTGCTGCATTGGCCTTAAATGTGAGAGACAGCGAAGAAAAGATGGCATATTTTAATAGGCCAACTTTCTCTTGTTTGCCAAGCTGCCTTATAATCAGAGCAACGTTCAGAAATTGACTGGATTTGAGGCTGTTCTGTGTGTTCAGACTTTGAGGGGTTTGCGTGCTTTTCATGTGTTGTGCAGAAGGAGGATTTTTGCCAGGTATGCTGCCCACCCTCCACTCCCAACTATAGTGGTGAGGCAAAGTGACCTACCCAGGTCAATTATAAAATAACCAGAGAAAGCTCTGTTTCCCTTAATGAGCTAGATGCCAACTGTTCCTTTCCTAGGAAATGTGGCTTGATTCAGATCCAGTTTTAAAATGTACATTCGTAAAGGTTCTCTCCTGATCAGAACAATAACTCTGGCCCACTAGTTCATTTTATCCAATTCTTAGTGTCAGCTGTGTTACCTCTGGTTCTAGGATGTGAATATTTTTGCTTTTGTTTTTTAAAAGAACATTTTTATGATATAACAAGAAGGACAACAACAAATGTCCTTCCTGAGGCACTCCTTTAGTATGTGAATATTTTAATTATTTATTTTTAACGAAGAGAAGTGTGAGTTTAGGAGGCAGAGGGGAAAGCTAGCAAAAGGCTCTGTCCCATTTGCAATGGTACACTTTCCTACAATATTTGGGAACGGTGCCTATAATTCCCCGACAACACTTCTGCCATGTTTTGTTAGTTCCCCATCTAGATGTCATGATTTACCACCTGGCTGCTTTCTGAGTAAGAGATCTCCCTGGCCTAGAGCCTGTAAGCTGGAGTGCTGTTTTTTATACAGCATCAACTTGCATAATGGTTCAGGTTCCAAGAGCATTTTCACCCATGATGTGAGGTTTGTCAAGTGCCGTGGCCTGTTCCTGTGTCTTTTAAACCACGGATTGATGTGAAACTGCTCAAGGTGTGGAGAAAAATATTTATACTTTTGTTATAAAGGGGCAGCCGGATTTAAAAGCTGCCAATCCTACATGATGTGACTATAATCTGTACATAAATATGAAGTCACAGGGATAAAGCCTAACCTACAGCTAGAATATCCATTGGGGTTTTAAAAAGGGTCCTTTTTCTGCTTTTAATTCCACACAAACAGCCTTCATATGCAAACTATGAATAACAAGCACAAGAATAGCTCTAGGGTGCTTCCTTGTATGAAAGCATCACATGTGAAAAAATGGTTGGGGTACTACAGTCCTGTGTAAGCATGCCTACTTGGCTGGGAGTAAATCCCACTGAACTCAGACAAGCTCTCATCTAACATATCGGCAGGGCCGGCGCTTCCATTTAGGCGAACTAGGCGGTTGCCTAGAGCGCCAAAATGGAGGGGGTGCTGGCCAGCCTGCCCGCCGTCCCCTGCCGCCGCCCCAACCAGCGGTGAAGCGAGCAGGTTGGGGCAAAAACCGCGGTGGCGGCGCCAAAATGGAGGGGGCGCTGGCCAGCCTGCCCCTCGCCCCCCCGCCGCCGCCCGGTGCCGCCCCATCCAGCGGCGAAAATCGCAGCGGCGCGGGGCACCCGGCGGGCAGGGGGCGGGGCACAATACGTCATTGCGCATGACGTACGGTGCCCCGCCCCCTCGCCTAGGGCACCAAAAACCCTGGCACCGGTCCTGCATATCGGGCTGCATAGCTGCAGTCCTGTGATCACTTATTCATCATGCTAACAAAACTATCAGCCTGCAGATCTGCTTACCTGGGAGTAAGCCCCATTGAAGCCAATATGATTTAATTTCTGAGTAGGTATGGCTTAGGTTTGCGTAGCTGATCTCTTTTCTCATGAAAATAAGTTTTCAAAGTAGGGTGGCTAGATGAAAAAGGAAACTTGGGCTCCTGCCCCTTTGATGGTTGTGGGGCAGAAGTGATTCCCATTGGTGCATCTTGATTGACAAGCTGCACCTACTGAAATTCCTTCTGCTACAAAGATAGTAAAAAATGTTTCTATTTCATCTAGTCATCTTAGTTAAATATATATATATATATTGGTGTGTGTGCATAACCATATAATATGTAAGTTAAAACAATTAACATGCCAGCTAAAAATTGAACAGCAAAGCTGATTGTTTATGAATGTTTTCACCTGGTTTTGGGAGGAATCAAGTAAGGAAGTAGCAGATTGGTTGATTTTTCCTAGGTAGGGAATTGCAGGAGGTTGAAAAGGCTTTAAGTGAGGCGGTGTGATGCCAAAGAGGCCAGGATTCCCGAACCTTTAATACTGTAGTTGCATGGAAGAGGGGCTTCCAGTGGGGCAGCTTGTCACCTCTGCACGACAATAACAGGTGCCTTATGAGGAACGGCTTAGGGAGCTGGGTATGTTTAGCCTGGAGAAGAGAAGGTTAAGGGGTGATATGATAGCCATGTTCAAATATATAAAAGGAGGAGGGAGAAAGGTTGTTTTCTGCTGCTCCAGAGAAGCGGACACGGAGCAATGGATTCAAACTACAAGAAAGAAGATTCCACCTAAACATTAGAAGGAACTTCCTGACAGTAAGAGCTGTTCGACGGTGGAATTTGCTGCCAGGGAGTGTGGTGGAGTCTCCTTCTTTGGAGGTCTTTTAAGCAGAGGCTTGACAGTCACCTGTCAGGAATGCTTTGATGGTGTTTCCTGCTTGGCAGGGGGTTGGACTGGATGGCCCTTGTGGTCTCTTCCAACTATATGATTCTAGGTGCAGGAGCCTCTCCTCTGTCTCACCTGGCCTTTGTTCACCAATGGCTCTCACATCTGGGGGGGGGGGAAAACAGAGAATAACAGAGCAAGCTCTAGCCCACCCCATTTTATTTTCCTGATCTGAGCAGCTTTGGAGGTCATATTCACTGGGCTCAACCCTCCATGTTAATACTGAGCTCAATAGTGCAGGCTATTGTGTAGTCAAAAACAGCCCCAGCCACACATGAGAGGGAAGTTATCAGCATGCTACAGGGAAACCTAACATTTGTAAAAGTACAACAAAGGTGTTTTTTGTGGGGGGGGACCCTAAGTGTGCACGCTTAGACCAGCACATTATGATAATGCTCAGCAATGCTGACTTACTGGGGGGGACGGACGAAAAGGAGTGTCCCGGAATAAAGCCGGATTGGAAGCCTGAATAGGAGCACTCTGCACTGCAACAATTTGTTGCAGGTCTCACTTGTGGGCCTTAATTCTGAGTAAACACACATGCAATCAGGTGGCAAACGTAGATGGAGTTATTTTCAAATTAGGTTTTTCTCCATTTTCTGCTTTAGTTCTATGTGTGTTTTTTTTTTTAAAAGAGGACCTTTTTAAAAAGGTATGGGAAAAGAGGGCCTGCAGTCCAGTTTGCAGGAATGCCTGCATGAATGTACGGAAATGTGTATAGGATTGTAGACTCTCGAATATAATTTTTAGGACTGCAGTCCAAGTGAGCTGGTTTGTTCTAAAAAGGGATACCAAGTGGTTTAAAATAGCTTTAATATAGGGAGGGGAAAGTTGAAAGCCAATCAGCAAAACTCTGGAAAACGTTAAGATTCTACTCATCATGATACCTGGATTTAATAAACTCACACAGCTGTTATCCCAACCTTTTCTTTTTTTACAAAAGGAATGCAACATGTTGATCCAAGGAGCAAAATATTATAATTATGAGGGGGAGAGAAGTGTGTGTGTGTGTGTGTGTGTGTGTGTGCACAAGTGCGAAGGCAGGACTATGGGCTCATTCGTACTTCCTCTTGTGCCATGCCTGGAAAGCATGGGTCAGAGTGGTTTTCCTCTTGACCAGCTCCTTTCCAAAGGGAAAACCTGCTTTTTAGCGATAGGTCAGAACAAATGGCAATGGGAGGGGACACGATTGAGGGGCTCTGATTGAGTGCTAAAGAGTGGTTTCCCGAGGGTGGGGGGAAGTAGCAGGACAAGAGGAAGTGTGGGTAAGTCCTATATAGCTTCATGAAGTTTGATCCTAAATGCTTTGCTCAGAAAACGTGCCTGCTTAGGACGGCAGCCTCAGGTTATGTCCACCTTGCGCTTCCAAGGAAGGGTTGGGATGAATGAAAAACATATCACACGGAGGTGATTTTAAATTGCTCCCGGCGGTTCCAGTCTCTGTTGTGCAAGGTAGAGTTCAAATTCTATAGCAAGGAAGGATTGCCAACTTTTCTGCCAGCCCCTGTAGTTTTGACATCAACCATAGCTTCAATGGCAAACATAGCAAATGATTATGCTGATCTCCGTTCTACAAAAAGGCTCCAGCTCTGATTTTTGCAGCTAATAACAGGGGCAAGGAGAAAGTCACTCCGCCTTCTTGGTCATACTCTGCATGCAAAAATCAATGCATTCAGCTAGGCTTAACTCTGCAATGGATTGTGGTCTTGCACTATAGTAATATTATATTTGTGGGAGATGAGAGGGAATGTGGATGAGGGAATATTGATTAATATTTCCTATCCCAGCTTGTGCTAACAAGCTCCAAACTAGCAGAGTTTCTCATCCCCAATAAAGCGCAGCAAAGCGTGGCGTTTAAGTTCCTATGAACTTCTAGAATAAGGCAGATCCTGGCACATATTTCCCCTGGTTCCCTCTTAAAAGAAAATACACGACACATAAGCTTATAAAAGTATAAAGGTTTTACTCACAGTCATTTCAAGCTTCTACAGTCTCAGAAAGGCAGGCTAGCTTAGATTAAATGTATTTACATGTGGAGATTCTCCTTAAGGGAGAAAGGCTCCATGTGGGCCTCTCTTGGCTGGAAGCCAAGAGAGCATCTCCTGAGATGTTGCATCCTCGGAGTCCTGGTGGGAAGAGAGGGAGAGTAGCAGCTCACCTGTATCTTTGAATAGCTACAGGTAAGGCCACTCCCACTTCTGGTCACACAAAGGAAGTGATTTCAGTCTTGGCACAGGAAACTCTACCTGGAGGACCAAGTCCCCTTTGTGTACACTCTAGGGATGTTGTGATTGACTGCACCAGTGTTATACATCCCACAAACCCCTTCTCAGTCTGAACAACATTTAACAAACATAAAACAACTTTATTCAACCACCCAGAGTCCCAGCTTGACACGCAGGTTCTGGAAACTCTCTCGTGGCAAGGGTTTCGTGAGAATGTCCGCAGTCATCTCCTGAGTATTACAGTAGGGCATTTCTACTAGTCCATCTTGGATCATCTGGCGAATGAAGTGATACCTGACCCCAATGTGTTTTGAACGTGCAAGGAACTTTTCGGTTTGCGCTAGCTGCAGGCAGCCTTGATTGTCCTCCATCAAGCTGACAGGTCCTTTTCTCGGCAAACCAAAGTCTGTCAGGAGTTGATCCAGCCAGATGATCTCTCTGCATGCTTCCGAAGCTGAAATATATTCACTCTCTGTGGACGATAAGGCTACACATTTCTGTTTATAACTGCCCCAAATGATAGGTGCATTTCCAAACATAAAAACATAACCACTTGTGGATTTGTAATCCGCCTTATCCCCAGCCCAATCTGCATCACTGTACCCAACCAACTTAGGGTCCCTTACAGCTGGCAATCTTAATTTACAATTCATTGTACCCTTGAGGTAACGCACCACCCTCTTGACCCCACCCAAGTCATGTTCAGTGGGAGAACTCACTTTTCTGCTTAGGATCCCCACTGCACTTGCTATGTCAGGTCTGCTGGTAGTAACCAAATACAAAAGTTTACCAATCGCTGACCTGTATTCGCTGTTGTCTGGCAGCAGCTTCGAATCTTGCTGATTCTTTAGAAAATCTGTGGCCATGGGTGTCGCGACAGGGTGTGCACCTTGCATCTGCATGCTTTCTATCAGTTCTATTATCTTCTGCTTCTGGCTGAGAAGAAATGAGCCGTCTTCTTCTCTCTCAATTTGAATTCCCAAGTAATACTGGACAAGTCCCAATTCCTTTACTTCCACCTCTTTGTTGAGATGTCTGACTATGTCTTTATAGTCTCTGTCATTGGACGTTGATATTAATAAATCATCGACAAAAGCCAGAATGTAAGAGAATTGTCCATTTCTGTTCTTAGTGTACAGGCACTTGTCAGCTGTTGACTGCTTGTACCCAAGCTGAACCAGCATTTCATGTAATTTCTGGTTCCATGCTCTTGCAGCTTGTTTCAAACCGTAAATTCCTTTCTGAAGTTTACATACAAGATGTGCCTCATTTTGCTTGATAAAGCCTTTGGGCTGCTTCATATAAATCTGTTCAGAAATCGTCCCATGAAGAAAAGCTGTTGCTATGTCGACATGACGGACTTTCATCCCTTTAGAGGCTGCAATACTTAGGAGTAATCTAACACTGCTATATCGCACTGTAGGCGCAAATACTTGATCATAATCTTCGCCATACTGTTGTGAAAATCCTTGTGCTACAAGCCTAGCTTTGTAGCGTTGCACCTCCCCTTCTGACCCCTTCTTAAGCTTGAACACCCACTTGGACCCAATTGCCTTCTTACCAGGAGGTAGCTCTGTCAGGGTCCAGGTCTTGTTGCGATGCAGTGCATCCATCTCTTCCTGCGCGGCTTGCTTCCAGAGACTGGCCTCAGCAGCTGGCAACCGTTGAACCTGTTCCCACGTGGAAGGTTCCTGTGGTGGCGCCGACCCTGCAAAGTAGGACAGTCGTAGTGGTGGAACGCCTCTGTTGGACCTGGAGGAACGTCTGACCTCTGGCTCTTGTTGAACCGCATCAGCTTCCTCATCTCCTTCCAATGGCGGCATCCCTGCATACGGGTCCTCTTCGTCTCTGGAGCCTTCTGACATCTGGTCCTCCGCGTCTTCTGGGGTGTCATCTGTAGGGGGTGCTACAACACTAGGAGGTACAATACTAGGAGGTGGATTAGTTTCTGGTATGGCTTCAAAAGGAAAACTTACAAACTCCTCTGTTGCTGGCTCATTGGAACAGTCAATTGCTGTGTTCCTTGTGTCAGCTTTTTCATACTCCTCAAAATGAATCACGTGATGTGAACTTGTTTTCCCTGTTTGTAAGTCCACAACTCTGTAGCCCTTTCCTCCAGAAGCATATCCAACTAGGATACCAGGCTTTGCTCTGGAGTCAAGTTTGTGTCTGTGCTCCTTGGGCACGTGGTAATAGCACAAACTTCCAAATACACGTATGTGTGACAAATTTGGGGCTCTTCCATGCCAAAGTTCAAATGGCGTGCGCTCTGTGCCTTTTGTTGGCAACCTATTCTGTATATAAATCGCAGTATTTGCTGCCTCGCCCCAAAGTTTCTTCGACAAGTTGGATCCTTTTAGCATACACCTTGTCATCTCTAGGATGGACCTAAATTTCCTCTCAGCAATAGAGTTTTGTTGAGGTGTGTAGCTTACTGTGGTCACATGTGCTATGCCTTCCTGAGCCATGAAGGCTTCCATTTCACGTGAGCAAAACTCCCCACCATTATCGGACATTAGGGTGGTGGGTGCTCGATGGAATTTGTTCTTGACCATGCTTACGTATTGCTTGAACAATTCCACTGTTTCACTCTTCTCTTTGAGAAGGTATCCCACACAAAACTTTGAATAATCATCCAAAAAGATAAGAATATACCTATTTCCTCCTAAAGAAGGTATATTCATAGGTCCAGCTAAATCAGTGTACACAATGTCCAGAACTTTTGTGCTTCTCTTTTCTGCACAACGTGGGAAAGAAGGTTTGACTCCTTTTTCACTTACACAAGTTATACATTTTGGTGTGGGTGTGTTACTTTTGTTTACCTGTAGACCTCTCACAAGATCTCCATTCTGCAGTTCCTGGATGACTCTGATATCCCTGTGACCCAGTCTTCGGTGCCACAGCTCCAGATCTGGTTCATCCTTCTGCTTGGATTGGGCCACTTGTGCTGATTGGTTTTCTGAAACGTTAATCTCATAAACACCATTGATTAGTTTCCCTTGAGCATAAACCTCATCATTTTTCGTTACATTGCATTCTCCATTGGCAAATGTAACCTTGAAACCTTTCTTGTCTAAAGCAGACACACTAAGCAAGTTACAATTCAATTCTGGGACATATTGAACGTTAGGCACAGTTGTTTCAAGAGATTCATTGTTCACCTTGAATTTCAAACGCATTGAACCTGCACCTTGTGATTTTAGAACATTTCCATCAGCAATCTGGATTTCAGTCCATTCACTATCATTAATTTCTCTGAAATATTCTCTTTTATGCGCAAAATGGCTTGTAGCTCCCGAATCTAAAATAAATTGGTCACTTTTCCTTTCATTTCTTTGCACATTTAAACTCTTTTCTTGCAGTAGAAATGTACGCTCGTGACCCCCCTTCTTTTCACCTTTTGGTTGAAAGGGGCGGGACTTATTCTTGGGCTTCTGGCAACTCCTTGCAATGTGCCCTTTTAAATTGCAGTTATGGCATATTAATTCTTTGGACACTTCCTTAGACTTGGGAAATTGCTTAGAAACATAACTTGTGTCCCTCCTTGGATTCCTTTGTGGAGAATCAAGGTAATCTCTGCATTCCTCTCTTAAGTGATTTACTAGTTCATTAAAAGTCAAATCTCTGGTGTGATCCATTATACTCTTAAATGAAGTAAATTCTTTTCCTAATGATGCCAGCATAAAAGTCACTTTGGTTGCATCATCAAAAGCTCTGGGAGTTAGGGCAATCCTTTGAACAATTTCATTAAAGTCCTTAAAATGCCCTGTAAATTGTTCTCTGGAATTCATCTTTAACTTCAGCAGTTTATCCAATAAATGTCTATAAGAGTTCTCTGATGATTGTGCATAAACCCTCTCAATATCCTTTAGAATCTGAGATGCATCACTTTCATAGTCAATCAGAGATAAATGCTCATCTTTCAAACTGCTCAAAATTATGTGTTTAGCTTCTGCATCTTGCCTTTCCCAATCTGCTTTCTTGGTTAAATCAGCAAAATCAGGTTTGGGATCTTTCACCGCTTTAAGCACTTGTTTTGCACCAAGATGCACTAAAAGGCGCTGCTTCCATTGCACAAAGTTACGATCATTCAGCAGCATAAAGCTTGATCTTGCTTCACTATCAAAACCTGAGCTTGCCATCTTAATCCTCAAAAATTTAAAAAATTTCAAAAATTTCAAAAATTCCCAAAAATGGTTAAAATTCAAAAATCAAAACTTAAAAATCTCAAAATGCAAACTAATCTTCACTGCCTCTGAGGTCTGTGAGCTCTGAGGGAGGGGAGGGGTCGCTAATCCCCCTTTCACAGCACAATGGAGAACAAAAGACAATGTGCTTACCAGGAAGTACAAACAGAAAAATTCTACTCTGCCAAAAATCACAATCCAAAGCAATCCTGTAAAAATACACAAAATACGCAGTTCTGGGCCTCAAAACCCTTTGTGGGAGATGAGAGGGAATGTGGATGAGGGAATATTGATTAATATTTCCTATCCCAGCTTGTGCTAACAAGCTCCAAACTAGCAGAGTTTCTCATCCCCAATAAAGCGCAGCAAAGCGTGGCGTTTAAGTTCCTATGAACTTCTAGAATAAGGCAGATCCTGGCACATATTTCCCCTGGTTCCCTCTTAAAAGAAAATACACGACACATAAGCTTATAAAAGTATAAAGGTTTTACTCACAGTCATTTCAAGCTTCTACAGTCTCAGAAAGGCAGGCTAGCTTAGATTAAATGTATTTACATGTGGAGATTCTCCTTAAGGGAGAAAGGCTCCATGTGGGCCTCTCTTGGCTGGAAGCCAAGAGAGCATCTCCTGAGATGTTGCATCCTCGGAGTCCTGGTGGGAAGAGAGGGAGAGTAGCAGCTCACCTGTATCTTTGAATAGCTACAGGTAAGGCCACTCCCACTTCTGGTCACACAAAGGAAGTGATTTCAGTCTTGGCACAGGAAACTCTACCTGGAGGACCAAGTCCCCTTTGTGTACACTCTAGGGATGTTGTGATTGACTGCACCAGTGTTATACATCCCACAATATTGTACACTTGTGCAGTCAATGTTAGTTATTTCTGTGATATAGCAAGTGGGGGGGCATGGTGTGTGAACCCTAAGCATAAATGTAAGGCCTCTGCCATATTATGTGATGTGTATTATATGTAGTGTTTTTACTTGGAGACTATTTGTGACAATATATTGTCCAGAGCTGACAAATATCACAAAGGCAAGTGCCTATCAGAATTTCTCCAAAGTCCAGGCAATTTCCTTTTCCCGACAATGTGTTACAAAGGCGTTGCTTTTAATTGAGAGTGCAGTAACTCCGTAGCTGAAACTTGAGAAGATTGTGCAAATGCCAAAAAAAATACATGGCACCAAAAGCTGCAGAAGAACTTGAGAGAGAGACTATAGTTAAGTGACCTGCAGAAGGTCTCAGGTGGTACCACTACATCTTCATTAGGCGGAACAAAAGTTGCAGGGATCTGCCTGAGACTATAGAGCCAATGTCCGTAAGAGTAGACATTAGTGGTCTAGATATACAAACAGTCTGAGCTGGTATCAAGCGTCTAATCCCGATGCAAAGTAGCAAAAGATGGCAACCAGCAGTGGAATATGCGGTGTGGCATGATCAACAGGCTGTTTGTTACAAATGTTACAGGCCAGGGAACCTGTGGTCCTCCAGATGTTGTTTGACTTCAGATCTCATCATCCCTGACTGGCGGACTTCTTGGCTCTGGCTGGTGGGAGATGGAGTCTAGAAGGATCTGGAACAGGTCCCCCATCCCTGCCTACAGGGTTTCAAGAAAGCAAAGGGTCTATTTGCATGACATTTCTGTTTGTAGAATTACAGAATGTTTTGTAGATGGGGAAGCGGGGGAACAGCACCTTGTTTCCTCATACTCCAGGGGAGGCTGGCTCAATATGTGGTCCTCCTCAATCAAATGCAGCACACCAGCTGCATCATGTGGCTTGACACCTCCTCTGTCCTTGCAGTCCCACGCAGGAGGAAAAAGAGCAGGTTGCTTAAGCCTGCAGGGGACTGCCACACGTGGTTGGATATTGATGGATTGGCGCTTGAACTTGGGGTGCCAGATTTAAATCTAGAGAACATCCATAGCTCAGTGGCAGAGCATCTGCTTTGCAGCCAGAAAGTTCCAGGTTCAACTTCCAATAGCAATTCCAGGTAGGACTGGAAATGTCGCCAACTGGAAACCCAGGAGAGCTGCTGCCAGTCAGTGCAGACAATACTGAGCTGGATGGATCAGTGCTTTGACACGGTAGAAGGCAGCTTCCCTATGTTCCTATCAGTCAGCCCTTCTGTGTGGTTGGCCACAGCTTCTTTTCTTGCCCATTCCCTACCCAGCCTTGTTTTCTTCCCCCTTCACAGACTTCCAGGTGTGCCACACAGCAAGCAGGAGGGGGATGCATGTCAGAGCTGGGAGGGATGGGGAAGCGTGAACTGCCCCTGCCACCTTGGGATTTCAAAAGATATGTGAATGTCTCCAGCTCTGAATTTGAACCCGCGATCCCTTTACCAAATGCTCTGCTGCTCTAGGCTGAAAAGGAAATATAGGGAGGACAAGGTGTTGTTCTTAAAATAGTTTTGGAAAGGGTCGTCGAATCCAACCCCCTGCAAGTCCTGAAGACCTTCTCTGGTACAGAAGGTATTCCATTTCTCCTCCTGCCCAGGGCATCTCTATTTAAAGTAGTGTTGCCTCCAAAGAAAGGGGTAGGTAGGGGAGACCACTGCCTGTCTTCAGAAGAGAACAGATGCCATCTTCTAAGCGGTGGGATTTGGATAGGAACAATCTGGAAACAGGATTCCTAGAAGGGAACTAGCTCCCAAATAATACAAAAGGCTTCTCCGTTCCAGACAGTGCCACCACGGATGCTTAATCTGGCCCATTCAGTGCCAATCAGAGATGCTTTCGAATGAAAGGCATCCATCCACCAAGCAGCCAACTCAGGGTGTGTCTGTGCAAGAGGGAGCTCTAACCTGGCATCAGTCACAGCCCTGTCTTGGAAACACAGCGGGCCAGAGAACCAAGCAGGATAAGGACCCTTGTAGCCAGCTAAGTTCTTTTTAATTTTTTGTGAGGACTTAAACAATCCTTGCCTGCCCCCCACCCCTAGAAACCAACATGGAAATGCAGAAAACTGAGTGGAAGTATAAGAAATGGAGAGGAGCTGAAATGGACAGATTTTTCCCATCCTTGCCAATACTCCTGGTTTTCTATTCTCCCCTCCAACATTCAAGCAGCAATCCATGGGCAATGAGCATGCTGAGTCTGCAATGGGCTGCCCCCCCTACTCCCCCAAGTGTCTTTTTAAAAACAATGTTGTACTTCTGTAACCTGGGTTTCTTTTCTTGAGTCTGCTGATAACCACCCTCTTGAGAATGGAGGATGCCCTTTTGGCTATCCAATGAGTTTGCTATTAGTCCATAGTATTTGCAATATTTTTAAGCTGCCATTTGACCATATGATTCCCAAGGTGTCTTACAGCTCATCAAATTAAAGCGATATTATATTTTCAGTAACCTACACGTGAAACATCTGAACTGAAAATAGTGTTTTTAAAAAATGTATTCCTCATCCCTTGGTGAATCTGTAGAGAGAAATGCTCTAGTTTCATCTCTAGGGTGTGCAGCGTAGAGGAAAGGACAGGCAGGTAGTGGAAATGGGTTGAGATTATACTCCTTTTCATAGAATCAGAGAATTGTAGAGTTAGAAGGGACCACAGGGGTCATCTAGTCCAACCCCCTGCAACACAGGATTCTTTTGCGCAATGTGTGGCTTGGTCACACAATCCTGAGATTAAGAGTCTCATGCTCTACCGACTGAACATGACTTGAACTCTACAAACAAATTAAGTGGGGCGATAGTGTCACATTAGCTCCGACCTCAACTATTTTGTCTATGGAAAGCCCCAAACATGCTAAAAATAAGTCACACAACCATCAGGAGAAATGAGAGGAACTGGGTTAGAACGGATAGTCGATTTTCATTCTGTACAAAACCAGCCACTGCATCAAGAAACCTAAAACAATATTCTCAAAAGGGTTAGGTCTTTGGGAAAAACAGTCTATCGCAGTCCATTGTTTCATGGGTTTTTAGTTGCTACAGACATTGTAGTTTATCTTGCACAGCTAAAAAATGAATAAAATGAGCTGATAACCTACAAAATTAGCCGTCTTCTAACACCCTGATCCTATTATGTGGAAAGATTCCCTGTAGAAATCAACAGGACTTGATATCATGCAATGCATTTAGGAATTGGAGTGGGGGAAGTAGATTTGTTTTAACTGTTTAGCATGAAAAATTAGATCACTTTTCAGGATCTGTTCAATGTGGGAACAGCTAGAGAGACTTCAATAGTCCTGCTTATGTCACAGAGCAAACAATGCGAATTAAGTTTAATTGAAATGATTGGCTCTAAAGGAATTTAATTAGTCCATATTTAAAGCATGTGTGAGTGTGTGTGTGTATCATCTGATTTGCACACAGAGAGACACCTTGGACTGCTTCCCAACAGTTGGCTGGATTTATTCACAAAGCTTAAGCCAACCCCCAACCCCTGAGAAAAAGCTGGAAAAGCATACATTATACTCTGCACATTACATCAGTCCATGGAGACTTAGATTTTACAGTTTATATATTAAAAAGAGGCAAAAGCATCTCACATCTGCATTTACCCTCTCCTTCCAAAAGGAAAAAAATAACCTGCAGCATTTTAAAGCTGCTTTTCTCAGCGCCACTGTGAAAGGCTGGTTCAAGTGCCCCATGCATTCAAATACCGGTAATCCCTGAGACCATGAAAAAATTGCTTAAAAGAAAATACAGGAGAGCCAGAGCTTTTAAAGAAGCTTTCACTACATGAAGAGGCAAGCCACTTTTTTACTTGTAAAAATCTAAACTTGAAACCGTTTGCTTCTTCAGCAGTACAGTGGGAAAGTATATATATATATATAAACACAGAAGGATGTTTAAGGAAAGGAACCAAGTGGGCAGAATCAGGTTTGGTAGCTGTAAGCAACTGAGGAAAGGTGACGTTTTGTTGCACCTTCGCACAGAAGGTGGCCCACAGAGAGAAAGCAAGCTGGAATATAGTGATCCCCAGTACCAAGTTTAAGAACCGTTATGTTACTTTAAAGTTGACAATGCTATCTCTTTGCAGTCAGTTTTTCCATGGTTTCTAATTAATATATGTATCAGTTTGGGGCTGCAGTTCATGCACACTTACCTGGGAGTTAAGTCTCACTGAACTCAGTTGAGCCTACTTCTGGGTATACATGCACAGATTTGTGCTGTTAGTGCACAACCAAATTTCTCAGACACCCTGGGTTCGTCCACTTTGCTTGTCCCATGCCTAGAAAGCTGCACAGTTTTCTGTTTCCCCTGCTGCTATTCCTGGGGAAGCCTGCTCTTTACCGCTGAATCGGAGCCAACGTCAATCTGTGGGAAACCCTATTGGCATTTGCTCCAATTCATCAGTAAGGAGTGGGCTTCCCGGGGAAAGCAGCAGAACAAGAGGAAGTGTGGAGGAGCCTCCTGTGTCACTGGTTATTCTTCTTCCTGTTTTATCAGTGCACATTGGCCTTTTTCCTCTAGTACTACCACCTATTCATTTGTGAATCCAGACTGCAGGTGCTTCGAGATGGGGACTTAATACTGTAAATGGATTGCTGAGATATTGCAAGTTTCCCTTGGGAAGTGTAAATCTGGATTAAAATGAGAAGAAGAAAAAAGCAGGCTGGTAATTTTTAATGACAATACTGTAATTTTGCGTGGATCTTGCGAAAAAGGAAAGAAAGGTGCATGCATGAGGAGTACCCATTCCCCAGAATAAACACCCATCTGGAAGCACCTCCAGCCCTGGAGATGTTTCTTACGCAAATCACGTACGCTGCCACGGAGTCCCACCCCTTCCTCAAAGAGTGAGTCATAGCTGCGAAAGTGACTAATCCTAGGCAATAGACCAGAGCTGTACAAACTTTTCATGTTGGTGACACACATTTTAGACATGCATCATTTCGCGATACGGGAATTCAGTTTGGCTAGCAAACCGGAGGTTAAACTAACCCCTTTCCAGTCCCGGGAGGAGCATGGGGAGCGTTCTTGCGACACACCTACACACTGCAGCCGACACACTAACATGTCGCGACACACAGTTTGGAAAGCTCTGCACTATACTATCAGGGATGGGCGCATGAGAGCATACGGTGAGAGAGAATCCATGCATGTGTGTGTAGGATTGACCCATCAGGCCAATTGCTGTTGGGCAAAGGATGGGCAAGGGATGGGCAAGGGTGAATGAGGCTTGTGGGTGTATGTGGACCTTGTGGCACACATTTGTGTTCCATATGTGGCAGGGAGGAGCCACCAGTCAGAAGGATACTTCTGTGCAGGTGCTACATACTGTGGCTGTGTATGAACCAGCCTTGGGGAAGACTCTTATGCCTGAAACCCTGAATAACCTGTCCTCCGTTGGTGTAGGTAATACTATGCTAATGATCTGACTTGGTGTGATCTAGTTTCCTAAGTGTCGTGGTGGCAGGCATGAGCCAACGTCTGTTTCTTACCCCACACAGGACTTTCGATGCCACGGCTGTGTGTGAATTGCTTACAGGGTTAATTGCACCCTAGAATCCTATACAAAACAATTCTTCATCACCTCGTAATCTGACCTGGTTTAGTATGCATGTAGGCCAGTTTTACAGAACTGGAATCTGTCAAGCTGAGTAAGATTACTGGTCCCCATCCCCACCCCAATTTCTGAAAGGCAGTGAAACAAAAATATGTGCCCAGTTCCTGATAGGCTGCCCTTAACGGCAGCCAGTCTGCACTTGATATCCAGGCTTGTAATTTGCACCGGCCTGGTGTACAGCATCATTACACATTGCAGAATTCCTATTGCCGCCATGTCAGTATAGGTTTAGGATGCAACTTGCGTGGTAATCTGAGATGCAGGCTGTTTTACTTAGAATGCACACATGCCGGGAGTCACAGCTCATCGCGTGTACATGAAACCAACCAACCAACCACATTTTTAATCCTAAAGACATAGAATTGTAGAGTTGGAAGGGACCACAAGGGTCATCTAGTCCAAGCCCAGGCAATGCAGGAATCTTTTGCCCAACATGGGGCTTGAACCCACAATGCTTAGATTAAGAGTCTCATGCTGTACCAACTGAGCTATCCCAGGATGTAAGAGTCTACATGCCAGTTTCTTGAAGTTGCTGCTCAAACGTGCTGGTAATGTTTGTGTGTGAGAGGGATGGGGAACCCTTCCTGAGGATCACATTCCCTCATCTGCCACTTTTGAGGGGATGCACATCCCAGCGGGGGTGCAGCCAGAGGCAAACGTGGGCCGAGCAATGGGTGCAACTCTGGCAGGGCTACATTCCAGCCGCACGCAAATCACAGGTTTCTGTGCGCGCTCCCCTCACGTATAGCTCCTCCAGCCTCCACTCAGACAAGCAAGATGCATTATCAGAGTTGCAAAGCAAAAGCTCTTGTGTGAGCATCCATCCAGGGAATTGCTTGTCGTATTGCAATGCTTGTAGTCCTACGTATGGCAGGTCCAGGTGGGAGGAAGATCCAGTTCTGGCTTTTGCTCCAGTTCTGGGAGGCAAGCAATCATAGAATCATAGTTGGAAGGGACCACGAGGGTCATCTAGTCTAAACCCCTGCAATGTGGGAATCTTTTGCCCAACATGGGGCTCAAACTCACAGCCATGAGATTAAGAGTCTCATGCATGGAAGAGGAGGAAATGGGTGCTTGTTGACACCTCCTACATTTCTGAGGCCAAGGGGAGGAGAATCTAAGAGAACTAAAGGGAGAGACAGGGCAAAGGTCATGTTTAAGCCTCTGTGCTGGCGCTGGAGTAACCCTATTATTATAATATTTATTATAATATTTATTATTATTATTATTATTATTATTATTATTATTATTATTATTTTATTTGAATAGGACGTCCCTATTTTAATCAGAGAAATGTTGGGCAAACTTCTGGGGAGCGGTGGTGGTTGTGGGGAGGTTAACTGCTCCCGTCACTTTTGGCCTCCTCCTTCTCTGGTGCAAATTGCCCCCTCCTGTGCCAGGTAGAGAAAGTGGGTCTCAGGATGTCAGCAGCACATGAGAGGGCTGTGCAACGTTCAGTTCTTGCCCCAGTTGGCCGATTTCTGTGAGTGAATTTTTCCTCCCTTTTGCTGTTCAAAATGTTGAGCGAGATTTTAAACAATTCCTTGGGAACACGCTGCAAAGCTCTTCCTCGCCCCTGGGGAAGAGGCTTCCCTTAAATAAAAATGCAAAAGGAGTGAAACCTGGCAGGCTTGTTCTCAAAACACCAGCTCCCTGAACAGATGTGGAAGCAGTGAACATAATAAATGTTTAAAACAGGAAAAGGCCAAGGTGGACCCTTTGGCACTTCCGCCTAAACGGCACTTCTCCCCCTGCCCCCACAAGTGATTTCACTTACTATACTGGGGATTAATGTGAAATGAAATGGGATTATTATGGACTGTACCACTTCTGTCTCAGCATTTTGCTGGTGGAGTCTCTCTCTCTCCCTGGCCACTTCCACACCACACATTTAAAGCACCATGATACCACTTTAAATAGTCATGGCTTCGCTCAAGGAATTCTGGGAGATGTAGTTTGTCAAGGATGCTGAGAGTTGTTAGGAGACCCCTGTTTCCTCAGAGCTGCAATTCCCAGAATTCCCTGAGAATAGAGACTGTCCGACAAATCACTCTGTGAATTGCAGTTCTGTGTGGGGAATAGGGGTCTATAGCTCCCAGAATTCTTCGGGGGAAGCCATGACTGTTTAAAGTGGTATCATGGTGATTTAAATGCACGGTATGAAACATGGGCGTAGCCAGGATTTATTTTAAGGGGACAGGCTTTATGGGGGGGGGGACACAGAACTGAGTTATCTGTGACGCAGTTGGTCAGTTTGTTAAGTATTTTTATATGTTTACTTGATTTGGGAGGGGGCAGCTGCCCCCCTGCACTCCCTTAGCTATGTCCATGGTATGAAAATGGCCTCCGTGTCATATTTCTTAATGCTTCCCCATGTTAAAAATAAAACAAAACACTTCCCTGCATATTGTAAGCTAATGCATCGGGGAGAGGTCTATGTCAGACCATCCACATGTCCCTATTTTGTAGAGACAGTCACAGATTTACAGAAGCCGCCCTGGTTTCTGATTTGATCCTGGAGTGTCCCACTTTTCCTCATGACGTCCCTATTTTCATCAGAGAAATCTTGGAGGCTATGGTAGGATGTCCCTATTTTCATTGGAGAAATGTTGGAGGGTATGGATCTAGGCGATCCCTGAGCCAAGGAGATGAATAACTATACAACCTTTAGAAGACATCTGAAAGCAGCCCTGTATAGGGAAGTTTTTTAATGTTTAACATTTCATTATGTTTTTTATATATGTTGGAAGCCGCCCAGAGTGGCTGGGGCAACACAGTCAGATGGGTGGGGTATAAATAATAATTATAAAAAACAGGTTGTCCCTATTTTCATCCGAGAAATGTTGCAGGGTATGCTATGTTAAATCTTCCTCTTGGATACATGAATATATTACATTCAGGCACCACCTTTATTCCTATTTTAATCCTGCAAGAGCATTCAGAAATGCACTTCCCCTTACCTGTTGTGCTCTTTGCAGAGGGTAGTAATAATACTGCATTCAGGCAATGTAACACACCACAGTATTATATGGGCCTGGTAAACATGTAATCCCATACTTAGGGGAAATATATTTGTCTTCCCTTCTCCCTTATTTTTTAAAAAAGGTTTAGGAACATAGGAAGCTGCCTTATATTGAGTCTGACAATTGGCCCATATACCTCATTAGTCAGTGTGGTGTAGTGGTTAAGAGCGGTGGACTCGTAATCTGGGGAACCGGGTTCGCTTCCCCGCTCCTCCACATGCAGCTGCTGGGTGACCTTGGGCTAGTCACACTTCTTTGAAGTCTCTCAGCCCCATTCACCTCGCAGAGTGTTTGTTGTGGGGGAGGAAGGGAAAGGAGAATGTTAGCCGCTTTGAGACTCCTTCGGGTAGTGATAAAGCGGGATATCAAATCCAAACTCTTCTTCTTCTTCTTCATTATTGTCTACACTGACTGACAGCAGCTGTCCAGAGTTTCAGGCAAGGGTCTTTCCCCAGCCCTACCTGGAAGTGCCAGAGCTTGAACCTGGGACCTTCTGCATGCAAAACAGATGCTCTGCCACTGAGCTATGGCCCTTCCCCTCCATAGCGCCTGCTTGCTTGAGATGTTCATGTAGGATCTCCACCCAACTCTTTGGACGTTTTCTGTGGCTTCTCCAAACAGGTTGCAATGAGAACGAGGCCGACCACCTGGACAGAGACCAGCAGCCTTATCCCCCATCTCAGAAGACTAAGCGCATGCGCACTTCTTTCAAGCACCACCAGCTCCGCACCATGAAGTCCTACTTTGCTATTAACCACAACCCAGATGCCAAGGACCTCAAGCAGCTTGCCCAGAAGACGGGCCTAACTAAGAGAGTTCTGCAGGTAAGAGCCTTCCATTACAAAACTTCCCCCCTCCACCTCAAAATAGCACATCCCTTACTTCCAATGCCTCCCATCGCCCTCGTGCTAGGCTTCATTGAGTTGTGTCCCTCCATAGATACAGAAGGTTCAGAGCTAAACATGTATACCTTCATATACAAATGCTCAAGGGAAGCATGATGCTACCCTCCAGGGCCAACACCTTCCAGCGCTGAAGGAGCATCCAGCCCTCAGAAGAGCAGGTCTTTTGCTCTCATCAGGGTTGGACCTTCATGTAGCGTCCTTCTTAACCGAAACAGGAACTGGTAGGCTTTGTTGAAGGCAAATGAAAGTTACAATCCTTGGGCATCCAGTCAAGCCATTGAGTGCAAACTTTTGTTTCCCCCTGTGGTAATTTTTCATTATGGAACCACCACCACCCCCTTTTGTCAGTTAAGGGGCCTCCCTATTAAACAGAATGGAGGGCTGCTATGCATGATCAGCAGCTCCATGTGACACATCTGTTGCTGAATTGTACTATTTTAGAATGTGGGCAGGGGATAGATTTCCTCAATGTACCTCCAGAAAAAAAATAACTTGTCTCCACATATAGAGCTAGCATGTCAGGGAGGAGGTGCTAGCCTGGTCTTCTCCCTGACATGCTAATTTTCACTCTGCTTGGGGCACATTCAAACATTTGACCCTGCTACTCCTGAAGCCCAAAGTAGTGTAATCCAGCAACAGATAAATCTCACAGGTTTGCTGATTATGTGGGGGGGGGGGAATCTACATTTAACCTGACTTTTCCCACAAACTGAGCATTTCTTAGGAATGTTTCCCATTGATCAACTTTGGGTTATTCTTGGGAATGTGATAGATCTGAGGTCTGTCTACTGAGTAACTCAGTGAAAAGAAATGATCACCATGCAAGAATGATAATTAGACTCATGGCGGCTTTCCCCCATTTGTAAAAAATAAATTAATCACACCTTTAAATTGCCCATAGTTTATCGTATCTTGTAAGCCAGCTTCGTAGAAACCATCAACCACCACCACCACCAATGAATGGAAGATATTTAAATAAAATTAAGCAAAGTACATGCAAAGGGAAAGTAGTGTTTGAGCAAAAGCAGCAACTCACCCGATAGTGAAACAGAATGCAAAGAGTGTAAGAAAAATAGTTCATTATTGGAAGATAGTTTCGTTCCCTTTGCATTTCTTCTTCATGTTTTAAAATGTCTGTGTAAGTTAACCACCCCAAATGCAACTTTTAGGGTTTTGTCCAAAAAAGTTAACCAGTTAGCACAAGGACTTCCGCTTGCACAAAATAAATTCCCTTCCCTGCACCCCACTCCTCTGTTCTGAGGGTTCTTCAGACCCCCCCAGAAGTAATTTGGGAGAGTTGGGGGGGGTAGGAGAGGAGGGAAAGCACCATTGTGCAAGTGGAAGTCCTTGCACTGATAGGACCACTTTGGTGGATAAAACACTGAGAGCTGGATTCAACTAAATAGTTGCACGGATGTGAACCCGCGCAATGAGTTCTGGAGAACCCCCGGAACAGTTTGTGGGGGGGTTGGGGTGGGAGGAGAGGGGGTTTCCATCTGGCAAGCTGGAATGCTTGGGATGACAGGAGAATCGCAATAATGTGACATTGAATTCCACCCTAAGAATTGTGTTTGGGGTAGTAAACCCAGATGTTGTAGCAGAGATTAGAAAAGAGCTAAAGCAAGTTACATACCCATCAAAGCAATGGTCTTCTAGCATGAATAGTTGAGCAGAACTTCTCAGGTCAGTATCTAGCAGTGCTTCACTGTATCCTGGAGAAAGACATGGATTAGCAGCTATAGATTTCGGCTTAGCATTCTAAACAGAACAAATCTAAGCCAAAAAATAATGACTCCAATTATGATGTGGATCGGTGGTTTTCCAGCTGTGTCCCAGGGAAACTGGGACTTCGTAGGAACACATCAGAGGTTTCCTTAGGGAGAACGTCAGAAATGGCAAGCAAGCTTTTCTGAAAGGTTGTTTGCCTGCCTCTATCAAACTCTCTCTGCAATGATACAGTTGCAGGAAAGTATAGTGTGTTGGTGTGTTTTGGGGGACATTTTTACGATGTAAAAATGATACAGGGGGCCTGAGCTTTTAGCTAAGCTTAAAAGTGGGTGGATGAGTGGGTGCGGATTGTAGATTTCATCAAGGGCCCCCTTTACACACACACACACACACACACACACACACACACACACACACACACGTAATTTGAACACTGCCCTCTAAGTTCAGACGAAGCAACCAAGGCGCCACAGCTGCCTCGGTAGTGCTGTGCATTAAGTGTCCATTCCCTAGGATCACCCACAACACACAGGGGCCTGAAGGCATTTCCCCAAAGACAAGTTGGTATCAAAAGAGTTAACTGATGGGTGGAAAGCCTGGAAGAGAGGATTTGCCAATAATAATTAGAAAAGGGCCACCGAAACACCCCTTAAAATGCATTAAACTGCTACGAAAGAGAGAGAAACAAAGAGATTCCTGCAATGCAGGGGGTTGGACTTAGATGACCCTCGGGGTCCCTTCCAACCCTACAATTCTATGATTTCTATGAAAACCATCAAAATCAAAAGGCAAACATTGGTAAAGAAATCAACTGGGATTGGTTTGCAGGTTTGGTTCCAAAACGCACGAGCCAAATTCAGAAGGAACCTTTTGCGGCAGGAGAATGGGGGTGTTGATAAAGCTGATGGCACGTCGCTTCCGGCCCCGCCCTCAGCAGACAGCGGCGCTCTCTCTCCACCCGGCACTGCGACCACTTTAACAGACCTGACCAATCCCACTATCACTGTAGTGTCATCAGTGACCTCTAACTTGGACAGCCACGATTCCGGAAGCCCCTCACAAACTACCTTAACAAACCTTTTCTAACATTTGACTTTAAAAAAAAGAGAAATATTCTTACTTTTTTCTTTTTCTTCTTCTTCTTTCTCCATTATTATTATAATTATATTATTAATAATATTATTTGCAAGACTTTTTATTTTTTGGAAAAAAAACAAACAAACCCACAAAATGTTTGGGGAAAACCAGCTTGGTCGGTAGCATCTGCAGCCACTTGGTAAATGAGTTTGCAGTAATAGACTTCTGTTCTACAACTACGTATTCTTTGTCTCTAAATTGTCTTTGGAATTTTTTTAAACTACTGCCTAATTAAAGGGAAACTATTGAATCATTCTATTAAGTGCCTCTTAAAATTGTATGTTCCTTATTTCCAGATTTTTTTTTTTTATGGGGGTGGGTGAATAGTTACCATGGAAGTCAGAAAATTGTGTTATTACAAAAAAAAGGCATGGATTGTTATCCTCAAACTTATTCTTAAAGAACATATATACATGTAAGAAATTCCTGTTGGTCAAATAAGGTTGAGGTGTTTTGGTGCCTGAGAAAGAAAGTCTCAAAGCTGCCACACTGGCAGTAAAGGTCAGCAAATTCAGCACCCCCAAATCTGCCACCCGAGGCAGTTGTTTCCTTCTGCCACATAACAGGGCTAGGCCTCCCATTGACATAAGCTGAACATAATTCTATGTAAATGAGGATAGGTCACACTGTCCATTTAAAGCACATGCCTTTCCCCAGAGAATCCTGGAGATTGTAATTCGTTAAAGGTGCTGGGAACTGTAGCTCTGTGAGAGGTAAATTACAGTTCCCAGGTTTCTTGCGGTGGTGGGGAACCGTGACTGTTACAGTGGTATAAATGTGCTTTCAATGTATGGTATGCACATGGTCCAACTTGCGGCCTTAAAAGCTGCCTCTGAATTGGAGATAGGGAACCTGTCGCCCTCCAGATGTTGTTGGGATTGCAGCTAGGGCTGATGGGAGTTGGAGTTCAACAACTTCTGCTCTAAATCTGACTCATTTACAAAAGTGCAGATGGGTAGCTCCTGCGATTAAAATAGATCTCAGGAGTATATACCTCTTAACAGTTTGCAAGTCACAATGACATGTGTGACTGCTGACCTTATGTCAGATGTTCTCCTCTTTCCTCTTTGGTCCATGGTGGCTCACTTTTCCAACTCATTTGCCAGTTGTACCCAAGTGGTGGGGTGTGCTGACTTGCCAACCCGGCAGGCAGCTGACTGATGGTGCTGTCTAAAGAGAGCCACCAAAGGCAGAAGGGGAAAGTAGCCACTGCAAAGGATGTGAACTGGGGTGCAGACTAGGTACTAGAGAGTCAATACTCACAGATAGTTCTTTCACCCTGAGGTCATCTCCATATTACTTGGAATAATTATTCCCCCCCCCCCCCAGGTATAGGGGTATGGTAAAAGAGTCGGGTCTGCCTTCCCCCTCCAATACGGGGATATCAAGAATCCTGGAGGTGGGGCTGATTTGCAAGTAAACATGAGTCTCAACCCTTCAAATACCACCATTTGCACCTTGACTTGTAGATGGTCTGTGCTTTTAACATCCTGAGGTCAGATATGCCCTCACTCTGGCCTAGTCTTCTGTGGTCAGTCAGGGGTTTTTTTTTTAGTATAAAACACTGTGGCCATTTTCAATCAACACCAGTATATCACCACTGAAAGATTGTATGGGAATGACTTTAGGTTTTAGGTTCCTAATCCTCATTCTGTAGCAGGGGCAACTTAAGCGATGCCCTCCAGACATTGATGGGACAGCATCAGCCACCATCAGTTGATGGGAGCTGGTGTCCAAAAACATATACAGTATAAGTTACCAATGCTGGCTATTATTTTATGATCAGGACATTTAAATTTTTTTCCTTTTTATTTTCTATGCAGACAAAACCCTTGTAAGATTTTTGTTAACGCATAACAGTAGGGTTTTTTTTTGTTTTTTGTTTGTTTAATTGAAGTTTGCACAGTTATTATCAGGCCTAATGTAGGTGAGTTAGGAAATCAGATGGGGAAAGTGTGTCCTGGGTAGGGTGGAGTCTAAATCCAAGAAACTATGAAATCAAGTCTTTGCATATTAGTGGTCACTGGTGGGAAGTCCTACAGACTTTCTTAGATGGATGGTTGGGTCCAGCTCAGGTCACTTGCTAGTGACTTGAAGGCCAGATCCAACTTCCCACTACCACATTTTCATCAAGAATTTGTAGAAAGTTTCCCCAGAGTTTCCCTAGAAGGAAGTGACAATTTGTTTTCAGAAGTTGTGTCTGTGTGAGAAAGACTCCACAGTTCAAGTATACAACTCTTTGGCATGTTTAAAACCCCAGCTGAGTTTATGCACTTCATAGCTGTGAAGTTCCTACTGCTTAGACAGCACCAACTTGACTTTCTTCCAACATACCCATTTTAGATGCAACCCCCCTGATTCTATGCACACTTGGGAATAATCCTAATTCAGATGAGTGGGATTTACTTCGGAGCCACATGAGCAAACTCCTAGGGTGTGTGTGTGTGTCTTCGCACCCCATAAAATATTTGAGGGGGCCACCCCCCAAAAAAATTGATGGGCATTGCCATTCAAATGGTGTGTGTGCACTGTGGCATGTGATCAATTATTCTGGGTGGGGCTAACCTCCCCCTCCCCCCAATATTTTATTCAAGTTGGCACCCCTGTTCGGAGCAAACAAATACCCGATCAAGCTTTCATTGATTTAGAATGGAACAAGTAATTGACACACTCCACACAAAACTAAACACTTTGGGTCCCATTGATTTCAGCAAGAGAGTCAAATCTGCCTCCCATAGAACTACTAGGAGTCTTCATTAGGTTTAGCTTTGGCTGGATCACTCCTAAAGTGTTTAAAATTGGAGGGCCAGTGAATAGAGCTTGCATCATCTGGGTAGTTTGAGTACAATATTTCTTCATAGCAAGCCTGGGTATTATAAAAAGGGCTACAGTCCTCTACATGCTTGCTTTGGGCAAGTTCCATTGAAATGAATGAGATTGCTCTGGGTTAAGAGGCTTGGGGATGGCTGCTAAACAATTGAAGATTGAAACGTTTCTGGGCTGGGATTTTCTCCTGCTCCTGAAATCCAGCATATATGAAACACTTTTAAGTCCTAATGGGATCAGGGAGGAAGTGCTGTTGGTTTTTCTTTTATAAAATAACAAACACAATTCTGGCTCGAGTGTTCCCACACACTATTAAGGTAACAGATGGAAATAAGCAAAATATAATTTCTTAAGACGTTTAAAAGCTGATTCCAGTATCTTGAATTCATTGCTGTTTTGAGCATCCTTCTGATTTTGTTTTCCATGAGATGGTGTCTGTCTGCCACGTCAATGTATTAACTTCAAAAGGCACAAACCAGCAAATGTAAGACTGCAGCTGTATACTTGCCTAGAAGTCAGCCCACTTGAACTTAGTGGAGCTTACTTCCAAGTAAACATGCATCAGACCTGCTTAAACAAGGCCCATTAAAATCAACAGAACTTCAGCTAGTTGTTACTAAGTTCTGTTCCGTGGCTTCCAATGGAGCGAGAATCATGGCAAACTTTTGCTAAACGGTGCCCTCTACAAATCGTCAGTTCATATCTCTATCTATGCGTGTGTATACTTGTATTTATATAATAAACACACTACCATGTACATTGATAGACACACTGGCTACATATCCAAGCATGTTGAACCCATTTAAATTAAAGGGCTCTGTGCTAAATCTAGCTTTTTCCCTTAAAAAATATTGTAGAATAAGAAAAAATGCATTGGGGTGGAGGGAACCCCTAGGGATTTAAAGCTGGCAATCATTGAAGCTGCCAAACTCAGAAGCCTTGTGGATGCATTGCTAATTGGAAATACCTTTCCTAGTTTACATTTGCAAGTGTTTGTTTTTATTTTATTTTTTAATTTTTTAATTTAAGCTAAAAGTCTGAATGGTCTGGGCAGTGGTGAATGTTCATTTGTATCCTTTATTCCACTAACCCCCTAATTAGACACGGGAGACACTCCAGAACCAAACCAAAATCCGCCAAGAAGATATTGGTTTGGGTGGATTGTTAAGAATAACTTTTGCACAAGTACTTTGGATTTTACCCCTTCCTCCTTCTCCAAACCTCCCTTCAGTCAAATCTCCTTTTTCATTTTAAATTTTATTTTTTGGAATTAAAAAAAAGAAATTCTTTTTGTTGTTTTCTACTAACGCGTGGATACATACTGACACTTCACTGCCCACATTAAAGTGCATTATTGTAACTTTTGCTCAGGGTTTTTAGAAAATTAGCACAGAAAAGTAGCTTATTTTTTAAAAGAAAACAATGGAAGAGATGTTAACACTGTAACAGAGGAAAATGTGTCTTTGTCGTTATATATTTAGCAAGTGTGGTCATCATCTTCTAGAACGCTTAAGGCTTGCTGACCTAAAGCGTGTTTAGATGGAAGTAAGTTCAAATGACTTGAGTGGAATTTACTTCCAAGTTGATACATTTAGGATTGAGGTGCCAACCTTGGATGTTTCCTGTTTCTCTTACCTTATGGGCATTTACCACTAACCAGACCAAACAACCTTGGAGAGGCTGAGATCTTTATTAATACACTTTTACAGGTACAAAAAAAAATATTGATACTTATAAATTTTGTTCTTTGACAGAACAACTATATGGTACTATAGATCTACTTTATTAAGTAGACTAATTATAACTCAGTTCTACAATGTGCCTTATGCGATAACTTGGGAGTAAGCTTGTGGGGGAAAAAATCAGGATATATATGTGTTGTTTGTTAAATTAACTGTTTTAAGCCCTTTTGACACCTCACTAGTTTTGTACTGTTTTACCTCTTATTTCTGAAACTCTTTTTATGGTGTATATCCTGGTAGAGGGGACAAACATGTCATAGAAAGCAGTTGTGCACTCTTTCGGATATAGTTGATAAATTCAATAATCTTATATATTGAGCTTCGTGTTTCTAGTACAGTTAAGTGGTCTAGCAAACTTGTCCATGTTTCTTTGTTTTATTGAGAAATGCATTGTATAGAAACTATTTCCCCTAAATATTTATGGACCAAACAATTGTGATATATCCTATTAAATTTGTGTGAATAAACCATTTTGAATTGAAGGAGTTTTATTTACCATCAATTTTTGTCTTCATCTTTTTTTTTAATGGAGTCTTACCCATGGCAGTGTATTGTGTTGCTTTTACTGTATGTGTGAGTGTGTGATGGTGGACACAGTAAAGGGAATCTTAGTGCTATATTAAAACAGGATTTATTTTTAAGTTTTTGCTTCATAGTACATATCCATGATGAAATTTCAGAGGTTTTTATTTTTTATTTAAAAAAGAAAAGTAATGCCCCACTGATTTGATATTATAACCCTGTCTTAGGCTGCAAAGCTAAACACAATGGCTTTGATGCAATGAACATTAGTTGTGCTTAAATCCAATTGAAATGACTTGGATAAAGTAGTTGCAACTAGCCTATGTCAAGTCCCATTGAAAGCAAATGCAACTAACTTTAAGTGGATTGGGTCAGTTGCTTGGAAGTTTATGTTTCATTGAAAATCAGTGGGACCTACTTCTAAGCTATTGTGGGGTACAATCCGAAATGCTAGTGAAAACTAAGTACTATTGAAATCATTGGATGCCATTGCATTTAGTGGGACTTAGGCTGCATTCCTATACCCACTTACTTGGCAGTAAGCCCCACTAAACTCAATGGGGCTTACTTTTGAGTTAATTTGTATAGGATTATGTTGTAAATCACAAGCAACTCTTACTGGATTGTGGCCTTTTGTGTTTAGGGTCAGATTGACCATGTTCTTTTAAAAGTAAAATATATATATAAACCAAACCCCCAACCCCAGGCACTTTAGAAGTGGAAGTAATTGCATGAAAAATATAACAAATAATGATGATGAAATGCATCACAATTTAGTTGCTAGGTATATTGAGCACAATCTAAAAGTACAGACCCCTAAAAGCCAGGTTGCTCTGTAGTTTAATAAATTGTCACTATGATTTCTTTCAGGGAGAACAAATCTTGGGGCATTACAGCCAAACATCCCGACGTTTGAAAATTCCCTAAAGTATTAAAAGAAGGGGAAAGTTTGATCGGATATCCACTGCAGTGAAGACAAAGACAATATTAGGTTATGATAAACCATACATTTAAAATTTATTGAGCCAAAAATAATTTTTTTAAAAATAGACTCAATGTCATTTCCTGAATGTTAACACAACATATGTTATTTGACGGTGTCTAACTAAAAACCTGAAGGCTGTGTATGGCATCAGAGCAACCTGGCAGTACCACCCAGTCCAATATGAGAAGATTCTTCCTTTTTAAAAAAACAAACAAACACAATATTTAAAAGAACTCACAATTGTCAAGCAAAAATACCTGTAAAATAAAATCCAAAAATTGAAATTCATTCATCTTGCTTGCCAATGTGTTTTAGTCATATATGTTCAATGACATTTTGTAAATTCAGAGAAGAAAATTCTCACCAATTCAAGACAATAGGGATCAAGATTAGTATTCTGTTTTCTGACTTAAAAATAAATAAAATTAAAGCAATCTGCATGCACTTTTTCATCTGTCACCTAGAGTGTACTTTTTCTGTATGATGCATTTCGCTTTGATGTTTCTTGTACAGTAGTTTCATTAATAAATATTTTACTTGATGCAAACCTAGTCAACACAGACATAACTGTTGAAATTAATTTAATTTAACAAAAATGGTGCAACAGTACATTTCCCTCCCACCAAAACACAGGGTGGAGGAACCATTTTAGATAGCAAACGAAGGATGTTGCACAATGTAAAATGACTTCCTTGGAATTTTTTCCTGCTTTTCATTTTCTTCTCCCATTTTCTTCTTCACAACTGACATAGATAATGAATATCCATCATGAATTATGGGCATGATCCAGCCAACTTTCAGCTTACATTTCTGCCATTGAAATCTATGGGAATGTAGAATGATTAATTTGGCTGGATTGTTCTCCAATGGCTTAAAAAACATTTGATATAGGTGTGTAATTCTTCCTCCCAAAGTTTGGAGCCAGCAAGATTTTCTAGCAGCCAGAGAGAGTTGTGGATGGGGAATACACCCTCGTTCCTTGCCAATATTTAAGGTGGCAATGGCTAATGGATTTTTACCCTCCTGCTACATTATTTTATCCATCATTTTAGGAAGGCTAACATAATACAGTATACAACACCATTAACGGTGTTAACCTAACGATCCCTAATAAGTTTACATGTTCACTATGCAATGAGGAAATTCACTTCACAATTTTTAAAATAATAATAATAGAAGACCTGATCTGTGCGCCATCCAACCCATAGCTGAATTTCAGCTACGGAGGTTAAAATGCTATTACTACTTCAGAAACAAAGGCCTTGAAATTGTTCAACGGCAACCTCTCTTGCAAAACATTTTTGGATAACTATATTCCTCTTAAGCTGTACATCCAAAGCATATGTTAATTTGTTTAACAGGCTTGCCAAAAAAGAAGAAGGAAAAAATAATCCCTTTTCATTCAAATGAAATTTTATTATATACAAATGAACCCTATGTAAACAATGTAACTTTTATGAATATGAACTGACATTAAAATATTTCGCTTATGTGTGTATGCTCAGCATTTTGAATGTTTTCCTAAGCTGCTTTGGTTTTCTGAAAGCCGGGGGGAAATTAAGAAAGAAAACTATGCTGTTCCGAACAACATAGTACCAAATTTACAAATAAATTACTTCAGTAATGTTCTGAACACCAGAAATAAGGTTGTGGCTTTTATAATAACAGTTCTCAGTTACCGATGAACACTGTGGACCAACTTTTAAAAATGCTTTCTGTTGAAAATGTGACTGCTGTGACCTCAATCCAGATTAATAGGGTGAATAACATAGGTACTGTATATTGCACAACGTTCAGATTATTTAGGCTGCAATCCTATACTCACATTTCCCAGGAGTGAGTGATCCACTGAATTTTTGAGAAGGCGTACATGGGACTGCCCTGTAAAAAAGAAACTCTGGATGTTATCTTGAGTGAATACAGATTGTAAGCTCCTTTGGGGCAGGGGCCTCTTATCCTTGCTTATATTAATGTGTATGATTATATGAACAATCTTGCACCAATTGTGCGCTTTCACACACCCCACATAATGGAGAAGAGAAGCCTGGCCGCACTCGTGTTTCCTACATATTCAAAAGAATTGAGCGAGATGTGAAATTCAGAGGCAGGAAGGGAGTGCCATCCTTTTAGAGACCTTTAATCTTTTAAAGGAAAATGCAGGAGGAATGCCACAAGAGAAATGAGGAACCTTACTTTCTGTCCACATTGACTCCCCACCCACCCTTTTATAAAGCTACACAAATACTCCCATGGTTTCCTCAAAGCAGTGGTTTTCAAGCCATGTTCCTAAGAGTACTGGAGCTTGTGAGGGAATTTCTTGTTGAGAAAATCATATTTAAACCTACCTGGCTTTTAAAAGCATAATCCGTCACTGTCCGCCTTCCCCACAACACGTAGTCGGAGTTGAAGGGTATACTCTCAATTCACGGATAGGCAATGTGGAGCGAGGCCTACTAGGTTGGTTTGGGGTCAGTTCCAGGTCTGAGGGGGGCCTAGGCCAACTGAATCCTGGTAGGCCTCTTCCTCGGTCTGTGGGACCCTTTGGACTTATCTGGCAGCATCCCAAGGTCTCTGAGTATAGCCAACAGCTGAATTTCCCACAATGCCCCAGAGCAAAGCTATGCCAGCTGCATTGTGGGAAACTGAATTGGCAGCTCCGGGGGGGGGCACTCAGCAGCAGGCCCTGACTGCCAGATGTTGCTGTGAACCGAGGGGGAACGCCAAGATATGCCCCAGAATCCTTTGCAACACACGAGGAATCTGCTGTAGCTCAGCACACGGGTGGCCGTGGCAAAAGTTCCTTCGGAAATGGGACATCTGAAAACGCCCGCCCTAAAGGATGGAAGCGAACTCACGAAATGTGGATGGAAACAGAATGCACCGCAATCGCCCTCCCTGACCTTTCTGCACACTTGACACTCATAGCGTCGCGTGTCACAAAACACCACAGTAGCAGGAGGCTCAAACAGCGGTTTGAGGGCTGAGAAGATGTGATATATCTGAAATAGAAGCTATATTTTGAGGAGAGTTAGCTCAGTTGCTGGCTCTAGACTTGCAATGAGCAAAGTTCTGCTTGTGCTGTAGGAAGGGGGTAGCTTTGGGGTTTTTTGTTTTTTATTTTTTTGATCTGTTCCTCCCCTTCCCTGTGGCCTCACAATAGTTGCTTCAAAGGGCTGGGGGACCCTCTCTGGCAGAATGGGGAGCAGTGGCTCTGTGGTCTGCAGAGGGAATCTGAAAAAAGGGCTCCCCTCTTCTTCCAGCGGGGAGCTTCCGCTAGATTCCTCTAGAAAAAGGAGCCCTTCAATTTGCCAAGTCTGGAGCTAAGTGACGATTACATCAACTCAAAATGACCACCTGGGTCACTGAACATGCCATACCATTTGTATTATTACATAGTGTATCACCTAAAATGATGGCGGGCGGCATGGATATTTTAACAACAACAACATCCAACTAGTTCCTCTCTCATTTCTGTTTTCCACCTGTCAAGGAATCTGTGTCTTTCATCTCAGGATGGAGACAAATAACAGCTGGAATATATAGATATATTGGTAGCCCTTTTCTGAACCTTTTTCAACTTACAATATCCTTTTTGAGGTGATGTGACCATAACTGTACACAGTACTCAAATGCAGCCCACCGTCGTTTGTATAATGGCATTATGATATTGGCACTTTAATTTTCAGTTCCTTCTCTAATAATCCCTGGCATGGAATTTGCCTTTTTCACGGCCGGTGCACACTGGGTTGACATCTTATCAGTATGCATGTGATATTAAACTTTTTTTTTTCTCCAGCAAGTGTCACTTTACACTGGTTTACATTGGATTTGCCATTTCCCCGCTTATTCTCTCATTATGGTTGGCCTGAGAAAGGCCCTACCTTTTAGTATATTTCTTACTGGCCAGAATAGCTACCTTTGCTTTTTAGTTGAGTAGAACTAATTGGGAATTCTATTTGCTAATTTGGAATAATTTGGAATCCACCCTGTTGCATTAAGGCCTGCCTAAATGTTATGCCTGAAAGCAGGCTTGCAGAGATCATGCAGTGCAGTAGCTATGAAAATCTCAGCCCAAACATAAATTCACTAGGTAGCACTCATTCCCCATTTGTAAGCAGAAATTAAAACTATCACTGCTGCCTATTTTAGTAAGGTGCTTCCTGAACCGAAAACCTAACTCCTGTAGATTGTGAAGCCTCCTCCTCTTTCTCTCACACACAGAGTTTAACAGAATCTGTTTTCTGCAGTGTGCTCATGATACAGTTAAATCACATGATTTTCTGGGAACAGTAGTTTCTTAAAGGTGCTGGGAATTGTAGCTCTGAAAGAGGTAAATTACAGTGCCCAGAATTATTTTGGGAGGGGAAGTCATCTGTTTTAAATACATGGTGTGTGTCCTATCATATGCTAGCACTGTCCCTAATTCGCAGGGGGGATCTGTGCTTTCTGGTAATGATCCCTGGTCAGTCACAGCTCCAGTGTTGACTCTCCTTTGTTTTTTAAGAAGTTGAGGGTGCGTTTCAAAAATATTGAGATGCACTACAGTTCTACAGATGTCTTTCCACCCACATCGCCCTGCACACAGGCCATGTTCTCTACATGTCAAAAGTCGAGGGGGGGGGGGCAGGGGCAGAAATGTTTTGTATTCTAGTGCGCATGCGCTAGATAAGGGTCTCACAATCAAATACACACACATACACGCAGAAATGCCAGTTTATGGATTACCTTTCACCCAGCCCCAGATGCCTGTCTGAAGGTTGCTGAATGTGTTTGAAATGAAGCTGTTCTGTAACCACCAGATGAATTGTGAGAGTAAGCTGGCTGGTCTTTTTACTTGCACATTTGCTTTGGGAGTCTCTGCGCAGGGCAGGCTTTTGCACAGTAAGTTAATATCGGCAGAAAAGAGGTGGTCTTCACAACAGAGAGCGGAGGAAGATTGCTCAGGCAGTTATCACTGTAATGATGAGAACTCAAGGTAAGGAACGGCGGCGTATTCCTGCTATCTGAAATGTTTGAGGATTTGCAGCACACTTGCGTTTATGGAAAAGGTAAGATATGAAGAGGCAAAGACAATGGAGGGATTTTCTGAAATAAGACATACTGTATTATGAAAGGCTGAAAGGGAATAACCTTTCATCATCATCATCATCATCACCATCACCACCATTGTCGATTTATTAACAGCCTTCTAAACACCTGTCTCAATGTACACTAAAGATAACTGAAAACAGTTAAAAACGCAAAAACACCCAGCGCAAAACCATACAAAACAGGCCCTCGTGGAAAATACCCATTTATCCAGCTTGGAACACCTGTCAGGAAAAAATGCCTTCAGTTGTTTTCGCAAAATGCAGCTAGTGGGCACCTGCTGACAGGAATGCTATTCCATAGATTAGGGGCAGCCACAGTGAAGGCCCTGCTCTGAGATACTGCAAGGTGGGCTTCTAAGATCTTTGAAACCTGCAGGCGATACTCTCCCACACACTGCAGCTATCTACTGGATGTATAAGAGATAAGGTAGTCTCTCACTTAACCTAGTCCAGAGCTGTACAGTATCGACACCCTGAACCTAGCCAGGTAGCAGATTCGCAGCCAGTGCAAATTCTGAAAACAGAGTGTTTGCACACAGAGCACATTGCAGGAACTCAACTGTGAGGTTTCTAATCCATGGACAACCGGGGGTCAAACAATCCCGATCCAGGAATGGTGGTAGCTGTCTCACCAACTAAAGCTGGTAAAAGGCGCACCTAGCCACTGTTCTCACAGAATTCTGCATCTCCAATGAAAGAGTTGGATCCAGGAACATGCCTGGATATACAGTTTCCAAAAAGAAATAAGGAAGAAATCAATGTATTACTAGGGCCCAGAAGGTTGAAGTAATGTGTAAAAATGATATGATGGCAGCTGTTATGTTAGCTATGATGGGATGCATCCTAATTGTAAGAAGTTAGACAGTGGAATACATACCCTCCAACATTTCTCTGATGAAAATACTAATACTACTACTACTACTAATAATAATAATAAAATTTTATTTATACCCCGCCCTTCCCAGCCAAGACCGGGCTCAGAGCGGCTAACACCCATAAAATCACAACAAAACATACAAAACAATCAATTAAAATGCAAGTTAAAATACGATTTAAAAATTAAAATGCAGCCTCATCTTTAAGTAGCCCACCAATCAAACCATAAAGGAATGAAACGGGGTTAAACTAAAACCAACCCAAAGGCCAGGCGGAACAGCTCTGTCTTGCAGGCCCTGCGGAAAGATGCCAGATCCCGCAGGGCCCTAGTCTCTTCTGACAGACCGTTCCACCAAGTCGGGGCCAGTATTGAGAAGGCCCTGGCCCTAGTTGCGGCCAGCCTAGCATCCTTATGGCTCGGGACCTCCAAAATGTTATTATTTGAGGACCTTAAGGTCCTACACGGGGCATACCAGGAGAGGCGGTCCCTTAGGTACGAGGGTCCTAGGCCGCACAGGGCTTTAAAGGTCAAAACCAGCACCTTAAACCTGATCCTGTACTCCACCAGGAGCCAGTGCAGCTGGTAGAGCACTGGGTGAATGTGGTCCCGTGGCAAAGACCCCGTAAGGAGCCTCGCCGCGGCATTCTGCACCCGCTGGAGTTTCTGGGTCAGCTTCAAGGGCAGCCCCGTGTAGAGCGAGTTAGAATAATCAATAGGGAAGTCCTGTTCCATCATCATCATCATCATCATCATCACAATTGCCACAGCCACTCTGGGCTGCTTCCAACATATATAAAAACATAATAAAACATTAAACATTAAAAAAACTTCCCTAATCAGGGCTGCCTTCAGATGTCTTCTAAAGGTTGTATAGTTACTTATCTCCTTGGCTTGGAGGTTGCATGGCTCCATACCCTCCAAGATTTCTCTGATGAAAATAGAGACATCCTAAGGAAAAGCGGGACATTCCAGGATCAAACCAGGAACCAGGATGGCTTCTGTAAATCCAGGACTGTCCCTGGAAAATAGGGACACCGGAGGGTCTGTGGAATATGGTGGGCAGGTAAGTTTTAGCTTTGCACCTTCAATAATCCGAGGAAAGTGAAGTGCAAATAAGCAAGTTTGTCCTGTGTTCATGGTTCTCTGTATTGGTTCTCTGCATTGAGACTGGGCTGAAGTTAACATCCGGGAGATGCATGGGCCCCAAAATAAGAGCTTACAAAGAGCCTTGCTGGATCCGGCTAAAGATCCAGAATTCTGTTCTCACAGTGACCTGCAAGCAGGACAGGAGTGCAACCCTGCGTGAGGACGCTCAGTACTTTGCCTTGAGGCACAAAAACAGGAAACACATAGAGGTACTTTTCAGGCATTCTCCCCTCATGCCGCTACAATTGTCTGAGGAAGAGAAGTAGGGACACGTTCACTAGCCCTGCCCCTCAGTTGGATGCTCATTGGCCATGCACACCCTCTGGCTTGGGTGGAAGACCTAGGAGAAAGGTCTGGCCAGGAGGGAGCCAGCTCTTCATAAATAGGCTCCCTGTGGGATTTAGGATCGTGATTGTACTAGGGTTGCAGTATGTCCGGAATTTCTTGTGTTCTGAATTTTACTTCTAGAAACATGGCAACCCTAGATCATACAAACTCACAACTTTTCATGTTTTAAGCTACCATATCAACTCGGTCATGAATGTGGGTTTTTCCCCCTCCCCAAACAACATGCCCAGATATATATGCACACATATATATTAAAATTCATTGTTATTTCATTAGAATTGACTGGGTAACATTTTCTACATATGTAATTAATGTTTTAAAAGAGAGGTAGATTTTTTAAAAAAATAAAAAAACCTTCACTTTCTATTCATACACCTGGAGCAAGACAGGTAAAAAAAAGGGGGGAGGGTTTATTAATTTGCAACAAATAAGTTTTTTCTGGACCACAGTCAGTAAATAATTATAATTGTTATTTTCAGATTTTCATTATCAGCATGATTTCCTAGGAACTCAGTGAAGAACCTATTTACATTGTGAACATATAGTGGATTTACAGCAGTTTAAATGCCTTGTTTTCCCACCAAAGAATTTGTGCTGAGAATTCTTTGCCACTGTTCCCAAACAAGCCATTGTTTCCATACAGGAAGTCTGAGGATTCCCTGGAGTCAAGGCATGAACTAGTACATGGGTCACCAACCTATGGCCCAGGGACAGGATAAGGCCCAAGGGACTCGTTTATCTGGCCCGCAGCGACCCCTGCTCCCGCCACCCGTTCTTACCGGCGCGGCGCAGTGTGGTGTGGGAACCCACTTCCAGGTTACAGGAGCACCAGAAATAGCTTGTGTGCATGCGCACAGGCATCCTCCGACCCGGAAGTGCACCAGAAATAGCGTGTGAGCACGCATATGGGCGCACGCTCCCTCGCCCTCTGGCCCGCCACGCAATCGTCGCTGGAGACACCAGGCCGAGGCAAGGAAAGCTTGGAGACCCCTGAACTAGTATTATGAACTTAGCTTAGGCCACCCAGCCCTACAGGCAGAAAAGGGAATAGCACGGTCCAAAATTGGCCTCTATGATTGGTTAGCAATGTTGAAGCCTCTAGCTTGGTCAGACATGATACACAGGAGTCTAGCCTTGTGTCCTTGCCTGGTTCTGCATGCTGCACTTTAGCAAGCATCCAGCCCTTAACACTCCCTGCCCCCAGCAGCAATTTTGCTCCCATAGCCTACCAAATTGTTGACTTCCAGTACAGACACCCACAGCCCCAGCCTGATTTTGACAAGCGGGACATGCTGGCACATCCAAAATGGCAAAATAGTGAGTAAGATGTCCTCCCTCCGAACCGCTGAGCTCGCATCGTTCACGAACATTAAATCTGACTTCGGAAATCTTCCAGCTCCACATACAGAGCAGGAATCGTATGATTGCTATTTCCTGGTACAGCTACCGTGCCAGATAACTTACTCAGCTATAGAGCATTGATGAGCAATTATGAGGGGCTTTTCGCTTGACGCAGCCTTCTCCAAACACATAACCTTATATACATATTTCCCAGGCTTGCCATCAGATACTCAGAACACACTCATTCTAATTGAAGTCATTCAAACGGAAATAAAACCTCCATACACAGTGTAATAGAAGTTGTAATTTTAACGTTAGACATTTCCTTTTTGCTTTACAGGAAAGCAGCGCTAAAAAGCTTAGATGTTTTGAACAAAAACACTTGCATTCGTATAGGGTTACATTTCTTTCTTTTTTTCTTTTTTACAACAGAATAGAAAGTATGTGTGCCGGAAATATTTGTCTGCTGCTTTTTCTTTATTTCATGTCTGATGCACCACACCTATTGCAGGCCCTTGAACTCATTCTTATATTGGCAAGGGAGCATTTGTCAGCACTGGTTAAAATGACCACTCAACTCTTGAAAAAGCAGAGTTAAGGTGCATTCAGAAGGACAGTCTTTCTTGAATTATTCCATATGGCCATTTTTTGGCAGTGCTGCTTTGTTTATTTGCCAGCCATTCTTGTGCCTTCCTGAGTACCGGCAAACATGCTGGAAGGCGAAGTTGGGCTTTGAGTTATGGGCAGGGAAGGGGGACTTTATTTGCTTTGTGTTTTAATGCAAACATACGTAATCCACCCTTCCCAAATCAATACAGGAACCGAAACATAGCTATCCTTATTTAGAGAGTTCAGGCTGGGCTGGGCTGGCACACGTGACTGCATCCTCCAGCATACTCCTCAAGTGTCCTGATTTTCCCAGGACATCCCAGAATTACAGAAGCCATCCTGGCTTCTGATTGGATCCCAGAATGTCCCATTTCCCACCTGCGGTGCTACTGCTGAGCTCAGGGAGGAGGATGGGCTAGCGGCTGGTGCTTGCAGTGGTGCCACACTCTCGCACAGGCCAGCTGACTCGTACGAGAGCATGGGACCAAAAGATGTGCCTATGATGTCACAGAGAAAGATGAAACGAGCACAGGGCTGCTATCAGATTTGGGGATTACTCCCTCTTGAGTGTCAGACTTGGGTAAAATTCAACATCGAACCCAATGTGACTTCCAGGAAGCCACCAGGTACCGGTAAGTCCAGGTGCTGTACAGACAGGAAGGAACAGAGCAAAGCAGTGCTGAAGTTACAGGACGAAAGGGTAGGGGAGACCTTCCTGCCATCCAAAACCATCACATGCCCATACTCCTCTGGTTGTTTGGTGGTGTCAACTAAGCACCCCCTCCCCCATTTTTTTCTTGTTTGTTTCAGCTGGACAATTTTAGGAAGAAAAACCCTCAAGTGTCTTTCTCATTAACAGTCAAGATTCTAAAAGATATAGACAGAAGGGATTGGCAACAGAGAGACAGCACATGATCACCTCCAATATTTTCTTACATATCTGCAGACACAGCTAGCTCAATGCAGTCTCTAGAAGCTGAGGCTTGGGTACTATGCTCCATGATGGGAGGGCACTATTTGCTACTTCACCTCAGGTAAGAAAACAACATGGGGCTGGTCCTGCTCCCCAAGCCGTTTTATCCAGACCATGGCTCTCTCATAGCCTTCTAAACACTGCACCTTGGAGAGTCATCACAAAAAATGGGGCAGTTCACACCCTTTGTCCTCTTTTAATTCAAGCACAGGAGCTCAGGGTTCCTATACATTGAATATATATTCCTGGGGAAACTCAGGCCTGGGAGGCTATATGTGTCCTTGCAGCCCTCTCTCTGGCTCTTGAAACTCCTCCCAGGCCACTCCCACTCTCTCCAGGCCACTCCCCCACACACCCTAGGCCACACCCTCTTTGATTATTTTTGCCTTGAACTCTGATAACACCTGCAAGGAGGATAGAGAGGGGTGTGTGAGTGAGTCTGTGTAGAAATTCGCCCACTTTTGCTTCTGTCCACCACAGGCATGTGGCCCTCAGAAGGCTGCCTAGAAAGGGAATATGGCCCTTGAGTTGGCAATGCGTGTAGGAGGAGGATTTAGGGATGGTGCATCTTGCAGTGCCAAAGTGCTGGGTTCAAGAAGGAAAAACAAGCACGACCAGAGACCATCTTTAGATCAGGAACTTTGTGATCACTATATCAAACACAGCAGTTTAAGGTTCTTCTCCTTCAGCATAACAGCTTTGAATGAAACTTTCACACAATCAAGCTTAAAAAGAAACAGAGCAGTCCTCTTTTGGTGCGTCGCCTGACCATGCATAGGTGTGCAGGAGGCCAAGGGTTTGCACCTGAGGACTTGTCACATTCCTGCAGGGGCGTAGCGTGCTGCTTGGGTGCCCGGGGCGGCAAGCCAAGCGGCACCCCTGGGGGCGGGGCGGGGCGTCGCTCCGTGCGCATGACGTCACAACGCGCATGCGCACGGAGCGACTCCTTTGCCCCATGCCGCGGCAAAAAAAGCCACTGAAAAAACCCCTTTCAGCGGGTTTTTTTCGCCGCTGCGCTCCCGGGCGGAGCTACGGCGTCGGCATGGAGGAGAGGGGCAGACCAGAGCCAGAAGGGGTGACACTCCTCCATGCTACTGGCCCGCCCCTCTCCTCCATGCCGGGGTGAAAAAAACAGCTGAAAGGGGGTGAAAGGAAGACAAAGCAGGCGCTTTTAAAGCGCCTGATTTGTTTTCCTTCCCCCCCCTTTCAGCTGTTTTTTTCGCCGCTGCGCTCCCGGGCGGAGCTACGGCATCGGCATGGAGGAGAGGGGCGGACCAGAGCCAGAGGGGTTGACACTCCTCCATGCTACTGGCCCGCCCCTCTCCTCCATGCCGGGGCGAAAAAAACAGCTGAAAGTGGGTGAAAGGAAGACAAAGCAGGCGCTTTTAAAGTGCCTGCTTTGTCCCCCCCCTTTCAGCTGTTTTTTTTTTTGCCGCTGCCGCGGTTCTCTCCCGCGCTCAGTTCTCTCCCGCGCTCAGAGAGAGTGAGTGAGCCAGGCAGGGGCAGAGAGCTGCGAGTGCGAGCGCCCCCCCCAGATGTTGCGCCCGGTGCAGCTGGCACCCCTTGCACCCCCCACGCTACGCCACTGCATTCCTGTGTGTAGCAACCCTCCTCTCATGACCCTGAAGGTTGGAAGTGAGTGGTGGAGCCAGCACACACAAGGACACTGAAGTGTGGCTGGTGTGCATACTTTTTTACTATTACCTGGTCAGGTTGAATTCTTTATGTGGTGGATGCAGAGGAATTGTGGGAGGAACCACCAAGGGAAGAAGGCTCAGAGCCCAGGGAGTGGTGGTGGGATGATGATCAGAGGGAGAAGAGAGAGAAGACTGGGAAGATGGGGTGTCAAAAACTGAAGAGCTAACAGAGTTTAGTGAGCTGGGAGAGTCTGTGGCAGAGAGAAGTCCAGAATCAGAGGCACAAGCCAGTTTTGTATGCACAAACAAGTAATCAATTCCAACAAAAGAGACACAAAACTTTTGATTCCTGAGTAGGCAGGGAGGGAGGCCAAGAGGCACAGATGGGCCAGGCCGGTGAAGAGTCATGGGTGTCTCCCCCTGCTGCTGCAACAAACTCCCTTCTCTCTCTTGTCTCCCAGAACCAGAAGAGGCATGAAAAGGGCGGAGCAGTGAGAGGCTGCACACAGACGCAGTATCTGATTGCTTGGGGAAAGCTCTGGTGAGAAGGAAACTTATCGACAGCTGTCGGGTGGAGGGGACTTTCATGGGGACCTACTGGAGATGCGCTAATAGCTAACTCGAGCTTTGAACAGTGTGATTTACTGCTGGATCGCTCTTTGACAGGTGGGCTCGTATGAGGACATAGGAAGCTGCTTTATACTGAGTCAAACTAGTATAGCTCAGAATTGTCCACACTGACTGGTGGTGACCCTCCAGGTTTTCAGGCAGGAGGCACTCCCAGTCCCACCTGGAGATACTGGGGATTGAACCTGCTACCTCTGCATGCAAAGCAGATGCTCTATCACTGAGCTATGGTCCTTCCCCCAAAGTAAACCAGCTTTAATTCTGTCACAAAAGTTACCTGGGTGCTCCACTCTCCCCAGAATAATCTCTCTCTCCCTCCCCACACACCCATTCAGGAAAGGCTTTGATGTGTTTGTTGCTTATAGCATTCTTTGCTATGCTAACATTTTCTTTGTTGCCTGCTCAAAGCATGTTTTCTCTCAAAGACGAATGACATGTTGTTTTCTAAATGTCAAGCCAGCCCATAAGATAGCTGAGCCTCACAATATTGTAGTGAGTTGCTGGGTGTGTGTGCGTGCGTTAAGCTGTACGCCTGAGTCCCTTCTAATTCCTGGATCTAGCAAGGATTCATTTGTTGGAATGGCCAGGCCAGCTTCTTGGTAATGGTCCCCTAAGTATGGGTTGTTAGCGTGACAAAGGAAGTGGCTCTGCGTCAGGGGGCAATAAGTGGGCCTCCCTCCTTCAACTGACTGGTACTTAGAAGGAGCTGGGGTAGAAGCAGGCTGCAGGCAGAAGCCTGAGAGGGAGAGACATGCTTGATTTCTGCTTGAATCCAAGGGCTGAGGCCATGGGAGAAGCAAGACCTTATGCTGTGAGCCCCTCCATCATAGGCTCAGGTTGTAGATATGTGTAAATATAACATACATCATAAAGAAACCACAGTTTCATTCTAAGGAAACCAAACCCTGGGTAAGTGGCTGGAACCCCTGGAATCTTGCACCGCTCTGAGATTGTGGTGGTGTGCAATAATATGTTAGAAGCATTTAAAAAGAAATGGGACTGTCCCGGCTTTCATCATCATAGTGGATAAAAGGAGTAAAGCATTTTTTTCTTTAAGGGAGCGTCCCTGGAAATGACACAAATGAGAGTTTTCACAATATGCATATGCAGGAGCTATATAGCTGAGTCAGCTTTATACTTGTGGTATGAATAAGAAATTACGCCAGCATACCTGCTCTGGAGACAGCAAAACGCGATGGTTTGTTCTGTTCTTGAGATGTTGTGCCTGTAAATTTTTGCATACATCAAATTTGTAAAGTAAGCAGAAAGATTATATGCATCTTAACAGGTAATGCCTAACACGTATCCGTCACCACGTGGTTGATGACAACACTGCAACAGCTATTGCCAAGAAATGTACAGGTAACATGATCAGAAGGGAAATGCCAAGAGTCAAAGAGCAAGAGATCATTCTACGAATTGGGCCTTCAAGAGGAATGGTTTACACCAGTGGTAGTGAATGTGGTGCCCTCCATATGTTTCTGAAGTGCAGTTCCCACCATCCCTGGCTCATGAGTTCACAAGGGTATAAATATTTCCTAGTGATTTCTGCAGTTGGCATAATTTGGTGGAGTACTCTGTGGAACAGAAATCCCACCATGGTCAAGCTCCTTCTCCTTCTCCTTCTCCTTCTTCTTATTTGGATCTCGGGCTAGGATGAACAACAACAACAAAAACCCTCTTTGTCAAGTGAGTTCTGAGGTTTACTTACTTCCATGCAGGGGTGCCAACTTGAATAAAATATGGGGGGGGGGGTGAGGTAAGCCCCACCCAGCATAATCAATCGCATAACACGGTCAAATATTTTATTGAGAGGGGCAAAGACTCCATGGCCCCTAGGAATTGGCTCCTATGCTCCCATACTGGTAACTGGCTAGAATGACCAAACTGATACAAGAATGACTAACTGGTAAGCCTGTCTGTCGAAAGCTCATCATGCCCACTGAGACATGAATGGAAAAAGCTGGTGAAGTTAAATATTTAAGCCTAGGCCCATCTGCCCCTGTGTCTACAGACAACAAGAGACCAGTAGCATTTCTCGAGGGAAGCAATGTGGTAGGTACCATCTATTCACGGGAATGAATGACAATAACATTTCAAAGGACAAACAATCCCTGTTTCTTACATGCCCCCTCAGTAGGATAGCACCTAGACTAGGGTGTAAAATATCTGCTGTGTGGTGATTGTCAGTTCATTCTGGATATAAAATGTGGTTAGAATAATGCCTCTGTTGGTACACATGCCAGTAGCCGCATCGTTGCTCTCCTGTTCAACCTCAGAGCTGACATATGTCAGAGGAACAGCTACTGTTCTGTCTCCGACTAATAGGAAAGTGGTTCCTGGGGGAGCAGTTAAAGACAAAACTAAACCCTGTAAGGCCAATAATAGTCTTGTTCACAGAAATCTTATCTTTTCGGATCCCATTAACATTTTGTCACAGCTCCCCACATGATCACAACACAAGCCCCACCTCCTGACCCAAAGCATCTTTCCTTGTCTGCAAAGGCTTTTCTGTGGGATTGTGCCTCCCATCTCCCATGCCCAGAAAACTGCACGGCTGAGATCCATGATCTACCTACAAGATATGTCGCTTCTGGGAGTGTCACATTCTTGGAGCACACAAAGTGTATTGCATTGTACTATGGAAAATACAAAGCCTTCCTACAAGGAGTGCAGAATGGACTCCAGAATCTAGCCTTCAGAAAGTCTCATTTGAATAACAGCAAGCTTCTATCCCTTATTGGCTGAAAAAAATAGGCTTGAAAGATCCCCAGCTGAAATCTCAAAAGCTGGTGGCAGAGGGCCTTCTCGGTAGTGACGCCCGCCCTGTGGAACGCCCTCCCATCAGAGGTCAAAGGGATCAACAACTACATAACATTTAGAAAATACCTGAAGGCAGCCCTGTTTAGGGAAGTTTTTAATCTGTAACATGTTAATGTATTTTAATATTTGCTGGAAGCCACCCAGAGTGGCTGGGGAGACCCAGCCAGATGGGCGGGGTACAAATAATAAATTATTATTATTATTATTATTATTATTATTATTATTATTATTATTATATGTATAGCTCTTTCTCCCCTTCCTCGCTACGAAAACCAGAACCAATTGTGCAACGTAACAAAATACCTGGGGCAGTCTCATATTTTGAGCTAGAACTGAGAAAGGATTGGTTTACTCTCTGTGCCGAATCCAAAAACCTAATGGGGGAGTCAAGCTGTGTTGGAGTGCTGATGCTGTGAGTCTTTCCATGTTACCGGGTATGCTTTGCCTCTCTCTATGTCTTATATCAAAGACCCCACTGTCTCCAGCAACCTCCATTCCTAGGAAGCCAAACCTGAGGCCTGCACTGGCACCCGTGAAATCTTACTGCTTGGAGATTGTGGTGTGTGCAGCAATACTCAATAAAAATTGTTCAGTATCAGGGATCATTCAAAATGTAGCTTTAATACAAAGGGTCTGGGAATTCAGGTTGATAAGAACTGTATTTTTTTTAAAAAAATAAAATCCTTGTATTAATCATAACAGCCCTATGAAGTAAATCACGAATATCCAAACTTGATTGCTAACATTTTGGTTTAAAAATGAAGTAATGCTGTCAGTTTCCTGAAGACTTTTCTTCTGGAGAAAAAGCAGGGAAATTTAAAATAAAAATAATTGGACATTTGACCTGTTTTTTAACAAGCAACATGCTTCCCATATCAAACTATTATTAATTATTATTATTAAAATTATTAAAGATTTCTTAGTTTACAAAAATAGGTGCATTGTCTCTTTTTCAAGTTGTGTTTTCTACAGACCAGTTTCATTTGTTGCGAGACATTAGTGCTGCATACAGTATTAGGTTGGGAATAAAAGAGGGGGGAAGAGGGGGAGGTTGGGTTGGGGTGGTAATGCTACATCAAACTATTATTAGCATTTTAATTTTTTTATTTTGCATTCTTGGGGCATCAGGAAACCCTTCTGTGCCATCTCCATTTAAATCTCTCTTACCTTGAGACTTTACGGTATTCCTAAGAGGTCTGAGGTATTTATGAAGCACCAAAGCTCAGGGGTTGAGCCCATGAAGGAGGTCCCAGGCTCACCCCTTACCATCTCCTGGAAGGTTTGCTTGAGGACCACATCCCTTGAGGACCACATCCAGCCAGTGTAGACAAAATGGCTTCAGATGGACCAATGGTCTGACTTTGTATAAGACAGCCTTCTATAAATAACTACATTTCACATTGTTACAGCTTCATCCTAAGCATAAGGGTGATTTCTGAACCCTTTCTGTGAGGGTATGCCGCTCTCAATTTTCATATTATCTTGTACTGAAATAACAAGTGACTCTTTGCACTGAGCAAAAATAACCAAGAAGAGGGATCAGTCAAGACATTAACTGCCTCTCTGGATATATATATATATTTTAAAAAACTAAACGAAACTGAAACAACAATTATTGCTAATAATAATTAGTTGTAGAAATATGTTGCTTGTCAAAATAACAGGTCAAATCTCCAATTACCCTTTAAAAAAAAAATCCGCTGCTTGTTCTTAAGAAGAAGCCTTCTGAAAACTGACAGCGTTACTTCATTTTTACAGCAAAATCTTAGCAGCCGAGTGTGGATATTCATTATTTAGTTCATAGGGCTGTTGTGGGGATTAATATAAGGATTCTATAATAACAATTAAAAGCATTGCCTTTTAAAGAATGCTTTCAAATATAATTAGCAGTAATGTCGTATAGGGCCAAGGTATGCTTTTGATGACTAGTCTCATGTAGGCAAGCTTCTATCCTGTCATCTAATAAATTTGATAGAATCAAAACTTTGCTGTCGACATGCCTTGCCTGTCTCTCTTCCCCTCTTTGCCTGTCTTTGAGCTTCTGTTTTCTCCGCTGTCCCCTCTTATTTCTTAAGACACTTCTTAGCTGCCGGTTAGATGTTAGTGCCAAGTGACATGCACAGCCTTAAAAACAAATAATTTATTCTGAAGGTTGGCCATTCCGTTGCATGTTGTGTTGGGCAGATGCTGCATTGGAGCTGTTCTTTCCCGTGACGTCGGCACCATTCAGTTATCTTTTAGAACGGGAATACAAATGATGCTTAGCCTCTTCTTAAAGCATCCATTCCTCCTCCTCCTCCTTAGACAAAAAAAGGAGAAACTTTTGTGTTGTTGCTTCTTGTAGTAGTTTGCTTGCTCATTATCCAGGGGTGGTGTTAGGGGCCATAAATGGCACTTTCATCTTTCTCCTGACAGCCACATCTGAAGTAAGCAAGAGATCTAACTGGTCTCCTGCTAGCTGCCATTCCCACTCATGTTTCTATGGAGAGAGATGTCAGCCCGGGTAAAGCTGGCTCCTGAGCAGTGCAGGAGTCCATAAAAAAGGTTAAGAAAGACACACACCCCGAATGCCTCTGCTGGTGGGCAGGTTCCTCCTTTGTTCTTTTTCTATCCAAAGGAGAGCTTTCTGGGTGTTTTGATTATGAAAGGTATGTGCTGTGCTGGAAAGCTGAGTCGATCTCAAGCAACATCTTGAAAAGGAGACGAGCAGAAAGCTGGTAATCTTGCTTTTGTGCCCCTTTGCTTTGGTGGGGGCAGGTCTCCCAGGACCATACTACACGTAGCTTTGCCTTTAACTGCAGAATAGTTTTGTTGTTGTTGTTGTTGTTATTGTACAAATGGCCAGCAAAGAAGCAGACTTTCCAAGTGTCCCTATTTTCCAGGGACAGTCCCAGATTTACGTACAGAAGCCATCCCGGTTTCTGATTTGATCCCGGAACGTCTCACTTTTCCTTAGGACATTCCTAATTTAATCAGAGAATTGTTGGGGAGTATGGAGTTATGTGACCCCCGAGCCAAGGAGATAAGTAAACGATACAATCTTCCTATAATTAAGGGCTCAGCTAGGCAAATCTTCAGAATTATTATTATTATTATTTTATTTATTTATTGTTATTTTCAAAATTTGTATACAAATTTGTATTTATTAAAACTGTATACTTCACCTGATGATCACAGAGCAGTTCGCAACATAAAGACACCAAATGAGAACACAAAATATATAATAAAACAAGTACAAAACACACCAATAACTCATCGCCCACAAAAGCCATAGAATGTCCAATCAGCCAAAGGCCTGGCTAAAGAGAAACGCTTTTGTCTGTTGCCTAAATATATGTAACAAAGACTTCTGGCAAGCCTCCCTGGGAAGAACATTCCACAAAAGGGGAGCCACTGCAGAAAAGGCCCATTCTCATGTTGCCACCCTCTGGGCCTCCTGTGTAGTGGGCATATGAAGAATGGCCTCAGAGGATGATCACAGGGTCTGGGTCAGTTCATATGGGGATAGGTAGTGCTGGGAAAACTCAGGAGGCATCCTAACTCAGTAACTATACCCAACTGTTTGGTCAAAGGCCATGTTGTTGTTTTTAAACTAGCCTTCTAGCCTGCATTCTACTAGCCTGCATTTGTATCCTGCCTGTAAAGTAGCAGGTTTCCTCATCTCTATGGGCTTCCCTGGAAAAGAGAAGTTACTCCCCTCTTCAAATAGAAACAACAGAGCATGTACTTCTCCAGTGCCTATATAGAGACATCCGTATTAGCCTCATCTCCCCACTACTCCATAAGTACCCAGGGCACACAGGACAATTCTATACCTCCCTGCTGCTTTCATACACCAACCATGCTACAACATGCAATGTTGCCAGGTTCTGCATAGCAGCGTTCAAAATTCATCGGTTGATGACCTGCGCCACAAACTAGATTTAATGAATACTCATATCAGAGTGCTTTGCAAATTTCTTTGTAAATTGATAGTCATAGCCTTTTATATACTAACCTTCTATGCCCTTCCTTATTCCTTTAATGCTCCTAACCCTTCTTTTAGATTATTTTAGCTTCTTTTAGCTTCTTATAGTCTTTTACATATACCTTCTGTTTTAATAACATTAGATTTCCAAAATGTTTTATAGATTTTAAATTATGGTACCTCACCCTATTTATGCTGGTCTATGACCGTAATAAAGATTTAATTGATACTCCCCTCTTTGTTGTTGTTTAGTCGTTTAGTCGTGTCCGACTCTTCATGACTCCATAGACCAGAGCACGCCAGGTACTCCTGTCTTCCACTGCCTCCCACAGTTTGGTCAGACTCACGTTGGTAGCTTCGAGAACACTGTCCAACCATCTCGTCCTCTGTCGTCCCCTTCTCCTTGTGCCCTCCATCTTTCCCAACATCAGGGTCTTTTCCAGGGAGTCTTCTCTTCTCATGAGGTGGCCAAAGTATTGGAGCCTCAGCTTCAGGATCTGTCCTTCCAGTGAGCACTCAGGGCTGATTTCCTTCAGAATGGATAGGTTTGCTCTTCTTGCAGTCCATGGGACTCTCAAGAGTCTCCTCCAGCACTCCCCTCTTAGCAGCTAGTAATTTTGTTTGTTTGCTCTGCAGACAAGTAACCTTTGTGAGCTTTTGTTATAAGGCTGAAGCGAGGTCAGCTCTAATGGTGTTCATTGTTTAAAACCAAGCAGCTCTTGCCCCGGCTTGCCCCTGCCCCATGGGTGGCTTGCCATACCCCTAGGAGTAGGGCACACATGCCACCCCGGGCACCCGAGCAGCTAGCTACACTGCTGTGGGTCCCCTTGGGTATGTAAGTTCAATGCATTTGGAAAGGAAAGTTTCAGGGAGGGAGAGGATCCTGCTGCAGACAGGGCTGGTGAATTCCCTTCCCACAGCAGGGGTTTCAGCTTGCAGCCACATGAGCTGTTCTGCTTACCTTGGACAACGCAGGTAATATATGGGAGTGTTTCATTGCAGGAGCTCCCTCCCTCCCTGGTTATCTGGTTTTAGGAGGAAGCCTGAGATGCCATAATACTAGAATGTGGGGTTGCCCAGTAAGTAGGAAGGACCTCTGCCTGAAACCTCAGCTGCCAGTCACAGTAAAGGTAAAAAAAGAGTAAAGGACCCCCAGACGGTTAAGTCTGGCTTCTGTCCTGGTGTCCCATTGTGCCAGAAGCGGTTTAGTCCTGCTGGCCACAAGACCCTGAAAGCTGTCTGCGAACAAACGCCAGCTCCCTCGGCCTGAAGCAAGATGAGCTTTTGACTGTCCAGGGATCCTTTACCTTTACCTACAACAACAACAACAACAACAACAACAACAACAACAACATTTCATCCTGTGAGTGATTAGTGGTTAAAAGTGATACACAGCCTAAGTCAGATCTGCAATTCTGATCTCATTGTTTTCCGTTATTAGGCACCGTTAGAGCTTAACCAACAAATGGTACATTCTATTTGCATTTGGTGCAGAAGACTCATTGCAAGAAGACACAGTCTCTGTCCTGAGGATTTGATATGCTGCTGGGTTAGTTAGCCCAAACTCATTGTCATTCACTCTGAAGCAAAGGACATTGTTATCTTACACAGAAGTTTTGCCATCTGATTATTTATTTTATTTCTGGAGTCGCCTTTTAAAAGGTCAGTTCCCATGTGAACAGAGATTTGTGGGGCTTTAAAAATGTCTATAGATTTTACAAATGTGCCTCATGAGTGGATAAGAAGCAAATGTGAATAGGTAGTTCTAGTACAAGCCAGCACCAGTTCCCGAAAAGCACTTGCACACACAAAGGCTAATTCTTGCCAGCCAGAAACCTCCTAGCGACCTTCCCAGTAAACTCTCAACTCAAAGGCTATTTTCATTACTCTCTCCCAGTGTCATACTGCAAAAACTACATCCTCTGCTTCCACCTAGGCACATATTCCAGTAGCTTGGAGTAGCCTTGGGCAATCAAAACCAGTAATTCAGACTTAACAGCGCATTAGATGACAGGCTATGCAAAAACCTAGCTGCAGGTGGCTATTTAATATAACCAAGTCCAAGAAGCAGGGGCATTGCTAGGTACTTAAGGGAGATGGGACTAGGCATGGGCTTGCATTTAAAGGCAAATCTACCTAATTGCAATTTCCAAATTTCGTGCTAAGAAATGAAACACAGCTTTCCTTCAAAATCTGCTCTTCTCTGAATGCAATGTCTCCAGTCAAGAGAGACACCGAAATTGTCAGAGTCTCCCATCCCTATTTGAGGCGCAGCCCCCCCCCCCCCAGGCCTTTGTCTCTGGCCCTTGAGACTCTCCCCAGGCCAAATCCCATCCCCAGTCACAACCCGCTCTTCCCAGGTCATGCTGCAGCTTACCAGCTTTGCTTTGTATCTTGATATGGTGGTTTCGCCTGGCTGGAACCTGTCCTCTGAAAATGCCTCTTGCTTGCCTGGATGAAAGATAAAGAGGGGTGTGTGAAGGAACTAACCTATGGTATAAAGGTAAAGTTTACATACATGGCTCTGGCCAGTTTTGCCTGTGGCCCTGCCCATCACCAGTACATCACTCCTGGAAGGTTGGCCAGAAGGGGATGTGGCCCTTACACTGAACAAGGTTCAACCTCCTTCCCCCATTTTATAGTATCCATGGGCTTGTTTACCTACTCACCCAGCCCAATGATTCTCATTGTACAGTGGTATCTCGGGTTACAGACGCTTCAGGTGACAGACTTCGCTAACCCAGAAATAGTACCTCGGGTTAAGAACTTTGCTTCAGCATGAGAACAGAAATCGTGCTCCGGTGGCGCAGTGGCAGCGGGAAGCCCCATTAGCTAAAGTGGTGCTTCAGGTTAAGAACAGCTTCAGGTTAAGAACGGACCTCCAGAACGAATTAAGTTCTTAACCCGAGGTACCACTGTATAGTGAAGGAGCATCCTGCCTCTGCTCCACATGGAGGTTGCATAAAAGTAGCCTCTCGTTTGTAAGAGAGATGTTGTTTGGAGTATTTCTCTGAGAAGGGTCACAATGTATAGATGGATATTCTTTCAGATGCTTCAATGCTATAGTATCAGTATTGTCCGAACAATTGTCTGAGGGGAAAACATCATGACAACTGGGCCTGTGCCATATGTTATAGAATAATAGAACTGTAGAATGGGAAGGGACCACAAGGGTCATCTAGTCCAACCCCCTGCAATACAACCTTGAGATTAAGAGTGTCGTGCTCTACCGACTGAGCTATCGCAGCATTTTATGTTATGTTATGCACAGTGGCTTTTCTTGGTAAAATATGAGGTACTCATACATTGCTTAAAAGTGCTATAGTGGCAGCACAAGATGGCTGCCATTAGCAGCAAAACAAGTGCTGCCTCCTGGTGAGTGCTGTCAGGATATTTAATATCTCAAAATATGCAGGAAATACAGCTGTTGGACCTTTAAAATATGCCTTTGTGAGTTCCAAAACTTCCCTTTCCCCTAGCATAGAAAAAGACCACACGTTTGGTAAGTTAGAAATTGTTTTCAAAGTAGTGAAAGTTCCTAAATTATTGGCATAGGAACTCAAGAGTGGTTTGTGAGAGCCAGGCATCTTCACACACTGAGCTCCTCGGGTAGACTGGGAGAGAACAATAGGCCCTATTACCTAGTTCCTCCCAAGGTGAGGGGAAGTGGACATAGCTAAGCCTGCCAGAACAGCTTACTCTATGGTATTAACCCATTCATGTGTTAATTAGACTTAAACATGTTGGTTATATGAGGCTGGGGGACTCAAGGCCCTTGGGGGAAATTTTCTTTGTCAGTGGACCCTGGCAGGTTTACATGGTAAAACAATGAACAGAGTGGTGATACAGTGACTACCGCAATCGACGCAAGATGATATCACCAAGGCAACTATCTGTAAACAAACAATAATTGTTCATAAAAATGGCAAAAGTAGTTTCTTTCCCAAATAGGTTTTATCTTAAACAATAGCAAACACAGTAAATGAATAGTTCACTTGTAATATATCAGTGGTTCAGTGCTGGTTGTGGAAATCAAAATGGTGGCTAGAGCCAGCTGCCTGGCACTAAAAAAGCTAGGGAAGGCATTGGCTGTGGGCCCTGTCAGGGTAGTGGATCTGGGCCGCTGGTTCTGTCCAAGGATGATGCCATGACTGTATCAGTCCACAATGTTGAGAATATTATTGGACTGGATAAGTGTCTAAATCAGCCCTCTGGCAGATCCATTCCATGAAGAAGTACTGAGCAGTTTGGCTGGATGAATGCAATGTGTCCAAGACATTAAACTTTCCAGTCTGGGTGGGCCTCTTTAAGAATAAAGCCTGTTATTTCCAGCACTCCCAGAACACAGAGGTGGATCCCTGTGTTAACTTTTCAGTCAGTTAAAACGCTTTTTAAAAAATTATTGCTGTACAGAGAGAACAGTTATTTCCCCTCCTCTACTGTTACCTTATTAAGTATCTGAAAATGGTCAACGTATATCCCCCTTTAATCATCTGTTCCATAGGACAGACATACCTAGTGCCTCAAGATTTCCTCATATGATTTGTCTCCTCATCTGCTTTGTTGAATGTCAATGTTCCCCTGCCCCCCAAGTTTAGGTCTTTGTAAAGGGAATGAGAGTGGAAAGTGTTGGGCTCTTTCCACAGATTTACCTGGCCGACAGCAAGATTCCCTGTGATATTTTCAACCGCCAGCCTTATAGGCAAGGATTTTTATTGTTACGCAAAGAGTTGATCATCTAGTCCAACCGCTTGTGATGCTGAGATATACAGCTGTTCCATGCGGGGAATCAAACCTGCAACCTTGGTGCTATCAGCACCATGCTCTAACCAACTGAGCGATCCAGGCAGTAAAAGGAGTAAAAGGACAATTCCAGCACTTGAGGAGGGTTCAGACCAGGGTCAAGGAAGAGTGGATATTGCCCGGGGAGAATACCAAGGGCTGGATGGAGAAGCCTGGAGATTCTTCATTCTTGTTCTAACCTCTAGTGGTGGCTGATGCCCATTAGGACTGGTAGGGCCAGGGCGGAAGGCAGGGAGACCAGCAGTAAGTGCAGCCACACACATCTCCAACTGTTTGTAAGAAAGAGGGCAGGCAGATGGGGGCTTGCTGAGCACAGGCTGAGGTTGGTGGGCCAGTGCCCCATTTGCCTTAATGGATGAACTTCCTCTGCTAACCACTACACCACACTTGCTTCGATAGGCAATGATTTAACGAACGCATTTCTCAAAGCACATGAACAGTTTTCTGACAAGACAGAAATTGGGAATCACTACTGTAGGATAGGGAGGTATAACCAGGAATTCTTTTTCCAGTTGGAACTCAGTTCCAGCATCTCTCAGGTGCACACCATTGCCATTACAAGAGAACAAGGGAGGCTTTCATGGTGAGTTCCGGCACCTTTTCTTCTAGAAAAACAGCACTGGGTATAACCTATAAGCCACCATCTTTGTCATTGTCCAGATTGCTTCCACCTGCTCTTCTAAGGTTACAGGGTTAAATTAGCTGGCGACTGGAGTCATTATTAGGTGTACACTTGCATTTTAATGAAGGTTTCCGTCTCACTTATTTGCAGGATTGAAAGAGCGAAAAAGGCAAAGCAAACAGTTGTTGCTGTGTCGCATGCAGGGTAGCATTAAAAAAAAATTAACAGAGGAGAAACAGGTAAAGCAGGATTAGAGGCTGGGAAACAAATTAAGAGGCAATAAAAAAAGAGATCGAGGAAAGTTTGAGTAGCTGTGCCGCTCAGCAGAGGTGGGGCTGGGAAAAGGGCACGTTGGTTTGGTTTGCAAGGTGTCCTGGAATCCTTTTTCAGGAGGTGTAGACAGAGAGGTCATGCAAGTCGTTAACTGCATGGAAGAAAATGGGAAGCATCATTGTGGAGTACTCACCACTTTTAACTGCTGGAAGGTGTGCCCTGAATCTGTCAGCAAGATTTCAGTCTGTGTTTTTCAGATGAAACAGTACAGCAAAACAGATCAAACTTCACTTATTTTTGTCTGGTCCCCTCCACCCTCATTCCTTGCAGGAAATGACAAGCTCATTTTACATGGGTTTTTTTTATTAAAAAAATTAACATTTCCCCATGCCCCTGTATAATTTAGCTTTCCTTGTTAATTGAAGTTTTCATCTTAGAGAAAAAAAACCCCCTACAACTATTAAATAGGATTATCACCTTTTCATTCTAATATTCTTTCTAAACAGCCTATACATATCCCTGTCTCCTTTATAATATGCTTTTGATCATGTTCAGGGTGCAAATTACCCACTTTTCTTAACCATTCTATGGCCATGTGAAGCCACTCTTAGGCTGAAATCCTGTATAAGCATACTTGGAGTAAGGCCTGCTGAAGTCAGAAGGGCTTGCTTCTGAGTACACATGTCTAATATTGCACTAGTCCTATTCAGGTATTAGGTTTATGAGTGAAACAGCACGTTACAGGCTCTGCCAAGTAGCCCCACCTCCCAAATGAGGAATGCCTTCTGCTCTCTATGCGTACAGGGCAAGTGTCTGTAGGGAGAGGGCATTTCCATATACAAGTCCTTCATGCAGACATTTCTGCTGTACATGCAGACACAGGGGGCAGGGATCTACTCAGTGAATGGACTACTCAGCATGGCTCCTTTCCTTGGTTCCATGTCGCTTTTACTCTTATGTATAAATGCCTGAATAGGGCCGCCGCTTTGGGTGGTGGTATCCCATTGGGCAATGCCCCCATGGAACTCCGCCACTGCTGGGGCCACATGACTCCAGTGAGGGAGGCTGCAGGTGGCAAAAATGTGTATTTCCACATGCTCAGTGCATAGCTGTCAACTTTCGGATTTGAAAATAAGGGATTTTTCCAAACTTTCAGATTTGAAAATAAGGGATGCCGTGAGGGTGGTGCAATGGCACCAAGTAGCCTCGCCACCCTGCACTCCAAAGGCTGCGCGCGAATGGGTGAGCGAAAGAGCGAGCGCATAGACGGCAGGCAGGCTGTCTGTCTGGTTGGGTGTGAGGGTCTGGCTGCACAAGGCATGCAAGCTCCGCCCAGTCGGTCTCAGACTCCTTATTGGCAGCCGAGCAACGCAGCTGAGGAGCCTCCCTGGCCGGCAGGGAGGGAGAGGAGCTGCTTCCTTTGAAATCCGGGAAATTTAAGGGATATCAACAATCCGGGATAGCAGCGGGAAACGGCATTGGAATAAGGGAGTTTCCCGCAAAAAAAGGGCGGGTTGACAGCTATGTCAGTGTATAGAAATCAATCAACAGATGCAGTGGCTAATCATGCGGGATCTAGGTGTCTTTTCACAGGGGAGCAATTCTGGTGGAGGAATATATTGCATTTCCCCAAATGCTTTCCACAATTTTTTTTATAGCTGAGTGTCTTTTCTTGTTGGTTGTACTATGTCAACTATGTGGCTGAGATGGGTCATGGCTGGCTAGCAGCTTTTTCATCACAACGAGTGATGAAACACCCAACTCTCTGCACCCAACACTAGCAAGTTTAAATTAACTTTGTCCTCTCCCGCCACCAGTGTCTTCAGTGGCCAGGTACTCCACAGGGCAGGTGTGTGTGTGTGGGGGGGGAACTTTGGTCTCCAGAGATTGCTGAACCACAGCACCCACCGCCCTTGGAAGTTGTAGTTCAGTGACAAAGGTTCCCCACTCCTGTCATAGGATTACAGGAAGCAGCCTCCTGCCAGGTTAGATGATTTTTCCATCTGGCATAGGATCGTTGGTAGCATTTCTCCAGGGGTCTCAGAAAGATACATTTCCCATCATATGCTACCTGAACTTTTAAACCAGACATGCTGCAGTTTGAACCTGGGACCTTCTGTATGGAAAGCATAACCTCTACCACTGAGGCAACACCCCACCTTCACTGTGTACTACCACAATGCTTACCCAGCTGCTCCCCTACAAATGCACTTCTTGGCAATGCTGGCCTTAAAAAAAAAATCTTCTGCCAGCCCAGAAGTTCCCATCCAATCCAATTTGCATGCAAACAGCAGCATGTCTCTCCACCTTGCAGAATGTGGCTTGGATCCCTTGCATAAATGAGACAGAAATTTGCACCAAGCACCTTTGGAGCTTAGGATGAGATCACTTTGAAGGGTATCCTCTGCTATGACACCCTTGCCACAGATGCACTAATGCTGAATAAAGAGTAACATGCTGATAGCACCAATCTAAAACAGCAGAGGGCACTTGCTGAAACCTAAGGAGCACAAATGCTTTTCTTAAGGGAGGGAGCTCAAGTCTGACAGATAGTTTTCAGAACCACAATGGCATTTATCACTGCATATCAAGGGTCTAGTTCCCCGTTAGCTAACACCAGCTACAACATGTTGTCTATGTCTCTCTCTCTCTCTCTCACTATGTTTTTTTAATTCAGATTTTGCAGCTCATTGTTGGAGACCCTGAACATAGCTATGGTACAACTGAAACTTTCTGATTCCAAGGCAACTGACTCAGTTGTGCTGCTGCTCATAAAATGAAACTTTCAAAATCCAGTTATCGGATGTTAGATGATAAAAAAATATTTGTAACTTACCTTCCCATTAAAATAATGCTCACAACACCTTGTTTTCATATGATTAAAACATTAAAAAACAAAAGGTGACAGCAGATAAATTTCAGAAGCCAGTATGTCATGGAGATGAAAACCAAAAGCAATTCAACAGGTCCTGCTGGCTATTATATATCCTCTTCATCTCCTCTTTTCCAGGCTAAACATACACAGCTCCCTCAACCATTCCTTTTAAGGATTGGTTCACTTGATCATCTTGGTTGCCCTCCTCTTCACATGTTCCATCTTGTCAATAGCCTTCTTAAATTGTGGTGCCCCAAACTGGACACAATATTCCAGGGTATGGTCTGACCAAGACAGAATAGAGTGGTACTATTACTTCCCTTGGTAGGGACACTATACTTCTGTTGATGCAGCCAAGAATAGCATTAGCTTCTTCTTCTTTTTGCTACTGCAGCACACTGCTGACCTGTGTTAAGCTGGTGGTCTACGAAGACCCCTAGATCCCTTTCATATGTACAGCTGGCAAGCCACGTGGAGCAACACTGGGTGACAAGAATGACAAGAATTGGGGTGGTGATGCACAAACGGCATCTTGCTCAGTTGTTCTCTGCAGCCTGAAAATTTCACTGTCTTTGGCCTATACTTTGCTTTTGGCATTACCCCTAAATCTCGCTGACCTTGTGGGTTTCATCCTGCTTTCCTCTATGTTCATTTAATAATAATAATAATAATAATAATAATAATAATAATAATAATAATTTATTATTTATACCCCGCCCATCTGGCTGGGTCTCCCCAGCCACTCTGGGCAGCTTCCAAAAGAACATTAAAATACAATAATCTATTAAACATTAAAAGCCTCCCTAAACAGGGCTGCTTTCAGATGTCTTCTAAAGGTCTGGTAGTTGTTGTTCTCTTTGACATCTGAAGGGAGGGTGCCACTACCGAGAAGGCCCTCTGCCTGGTTCCCTGTAACTTGGCTTCTCGTAGTGAGGGAACCGCCAGAAGGCCCTCGGCACTGGACCTCAGTGTCCGGGCAGAATGATAGGGGTAGAGATGCTCCTTCAGGTATATTTAGCGATGATTCTAGCAATCAGCATTGTTCTGGTTTCCTGCTCACTTCCTGAGATCTGCCATTTTAAAAACGATGGGCTCACCACCCTAGAAGTGAAGAAATGCTTAAGTCACTGGAAATGGATGAGAAGCCTGCAGCAAATCCTTGCAAATGCTGGTGTGGCACTCTGTGCTTGCAACTCTTGCTGATCCAATGTAAGCACAATGTGTGGGGAGGGGGTGGGGGAGAAAGAGGGAATATTTCATGTGGTTTTTCAAATGAGAGAGATGTCAGGGTGCTCTTTTCAAAGAGCAAATGAAAACTCTACAGAAGAGAGGTAAGGCTCAAATACCTGGACAAGGTCCTTGATTTTTTATTTTTATTGTACATCAGTTGTTTGATCGCACTGCGGGGCCAGATGAGATGCTGATGCTTGCGTCTCTGCAATGAAAAACATAATGTTAAATTGCCTTGTCTAATCAAGGAGGAGGCAAGGCCTTGCATGTATATTTAATGACAAACAATCCCACTGAAGGGAAGGTGGATTATTTCCATAGACATATCCTTGCGGAAGGGCCAGCGCTGAGAAGTATTATCCTTAGCTGCCTCTGGCATCAGCAGCTCTGATCTCTCCAGATACCTTGAGAGAGAAGGTTGAATAATAATTACCCAGACCATTAAGGAAACAGCAGTTCCCTGCAAAAATCTTCGCTTTCAGTTTCCAGAATTGTCATCCTTCGTCTTGTTCAGCAACCAAATAAAGAAGGGCAGGATGTCCTCTTGGAACTGTGAACTGCCCTAGAAACTCAGCAACAATAACTTGACACCGTGCATGTCATCGCAACTGGTTATGCATGTCGGCTGTCAACACTGGATTGAACCAAGCTGCATCAGTGTTGTTTATTCATTTTCTTGCATCGTTTGTCAAAGAAATGACAGCCAACTTCATTCCTTGCAGTATCATGTACATGCTGCTCCTATAAAGATAACATTGTGTTTACAAAGGGTTAAAGACCCTGGCAATAGAAAACTCCAAGATAGTTCCCCAGAAACTTTATATTTAAACTGGTAGTCCTATAGAGTGAGAGTCCCTAAGATGGTTGGATGGCACCTTATTTGCATCCTTTTGGCAACTCTGGCAGCCAGGCTGGTGTCAAATGTATCGCTCTGCTTTCCTTTAGACCACATCTGTGAGGCCGGCTGTGGGGTCTTGTCATCTGGGCAGCCGACAGCCTCCATGCGCTGCTGACTTCAGTGTGGCTCTTCAGGATGAACAACCTGTTAGCCTGGCATAGGCTGAGCTTGGACTGCCCATCCTTGTCCACCCTCATGACTGTCCACAGTGAGAAGTCTAGCTGTAACACCTTGGCCAAGTCCTCCAGTATTCATGCAGCATTCCTGATGTTCAAGTGCATCAAGCTCTGGAAAGGAAACCAAGATCGTTGAGTGAGGCTAGCATCTGGTTAAGGAAGGGTGTTTTCTCTCATCTGCTTGGGCTAGCTTCACTGAGGAACACCATGACTCAAGAGGACAACCATATAGGGCTCTCTGTTCTTCAATCCAGATCTCATTCCAAGGGCAAGATGGGTGGCTCCTGCATGGCAGTTACAAACTGCACATATCTCCTTGCAGGTGCCAACCCTACCTTGAAACATAGAGAGAGGCCTTTGGCGGCAGATCATGCTGAGCGGCAGAGCATTGACTAGATATTGGAGGTCTGTTGCCTACAGGTGCAGTGGAAGATTCTGTTGAGCTTATGTGTGAAAATTGGTGTGTGTGTATGTGTATGTGTGTGTACCATCTTGTTCTTTGCTTAAGGCAACAAAATGTCTCAGGACAGCCCTGCTCCCTGCATTTGCATCACTTGTCTTTGGAACTGTGGGAAGAGATGGACGTATAAGGCTAGCCATGCCTCTTCTCATAACGCTTAAGAAGAAATGAAGAGCCCTGCTGGATCCGGTCAATGACTCATCTAGTCCAGCATCCTGTACCCACAGTGACCGACTAGGTGCCTGTGGGAAACCCCTAAGCATGGCATGAGTGTAAAAGCATTCTCCCACTCAGAATTCTTAACATTCTTCTTTGGAATGCGCAGCAAATTAGTTCTTAGAATCAAAATATTCCAGAAGATCTGATCTTGAAGGGTAGAGAGTTGGGGGTATGAGGAAAGTGTCCCTCCCTCTCTGACCCCAGTTCATTAAATGTGTACAGAATCCGGTCTTGGGCTAAAAGTGCCGCCATAAATAATAGGTCAACATAATGCATCGAGGCACTAGAGGTTGACGGCCTTTGGAAAAACAAATCAAGTGCCCTCCAGCCTTTCTGTATTAGATCTGAAAGAGATAATCCTCTTACTGTTCTGCTTCCTTCATTAGAGGAGATTTTTAAATATGAAATTTGAATCCTCTCTTAGCCACAGGAAAAGTGCTTTGCCTACTGACAGCTCACAGTTAATTGCGGCAACAGGGATGAAAGGATAGTGGTTTAATGATCCCCCCCCCCCCGTTTGAAAGTGGCCACAATGGAGTTTGAAAAGAGATTATACGTTTATTTTTTAAGTTGGGGTGATGTATCCCCAAGCTTAATGTTTCCTGACTCATTTCAAGAAACGAAAGCTAAGAGATGCTCGTAGAAGACACAATTCCTAAGGAGCCACTTACAAAAATTGGCAGTGTCAAACCGCGGTCATTTTCTTCGTCAGGTCTTGGCTAAGTCGATGGAGAAAGTAACTTATCTCTGCTGTCTATGAGGTGGCAAGGCATTTTGTCAGTTGCAAAATGAGTGCGTTCTCTCTTAGCCACATCTGCTGCTCTGCTCTTTCTATTTATATAGCACCTACAACTAGGTGTTTTACAAATTAAAGAAGGGAGAGAGCCCATGGCTCAGTGGCAGCGCATCTGCTTTCCATGCACAAGGTCTCAAGTTCTGTCCCTGGCATCGCCAGGTAGGGCTGGGGAAGATTCCCTGTCTGAAACCCTGGAGAGTCACTGCCGGTCACTATATACCAGTGGGTCCCAACATTTCCCCCACCCATGGACCACATGAACACTGCTGAGGGTCTTGAGGGACCATGTAATTATTTTTCTGCCCATTGTAACCATTGTAAATCTGCTGCCCTAGATGCAGTGTGATTTTTGATTGTATTTTTAATTGTATTGCTGGTTTTCATTGTATTTTTATTGCTGCCCTCTCCAGTTATGCTACTGCTATCTCCCAGTCTAACTCCCAGACTTGCTGTGAGTATAAAATGAAGGTAATGGGGGAGATAACCATGTATGCTGCCCTAAGCTATAACAGAAAGGTGGAACATAAATAAAATGTGGATAATATAGCAATACTATGTCATCTAGCTAATGTTGCTGTTGTTAAAATTTATACCCCACCTTTCCACAAATGATAGATTAAAACAGTGATTTTTTGTGTGGGGTTTCTCAAGGGGTATGCAGTACTGGCACCTCCCCCATTTTATTTATTTTATTTATTACATTTATATACCACCCTTCACCCCAAGATCTAAGGGCAGTTCACAGAATAAAATCCAAGATAAAACACAAGTAAATAATTAAGCCAAAACAATAACCCCCCTTCCCAAATATACATTTAAAAGGCTGTAGGATATTAATCAGTCAAAGGCCTGGTTGAAGAGGACTGTTTTCACCTGGCACCTGAAAATATACAATGAAGGTGTCAGGCGAACCTCCATGGGGAAAGCATTCCACAAACAGGGAGCCATTACAGAAAAGGCCCTGTCTCATGTTGCCAGTCTCTGGACCTCGCGTGGAGGAGGCACATGAAGAAGGGCTTCAGATGATGAAGGGACGGTTTATCATGATGGGGAGAGGCAGTTCTAGAAGAAAAGCACTGGTTAAAAGTGTGGCACTCACCGTAACAACCTCATGGTGAGTGCCAGCACCACTTTCATTAAGTGAAAGTTCGAATACAGATGCAGCCTGGGAGACAGCTCTACTGGAAGAGGAGGGTTTCAGTAAGTGCCGAAAAGGCAAGAGATATGGCACCCGTCTAATATTAGTTCATAGTAAGTACCTGAACACAACCTCAACTTGCTAGCTGAGCAATTAGGATTTCATTTTCCTGCTAATAAGCTAATTCTACAAGTAGGAACCTATAGGAAAATGTCCCAGTCTGGAGTGCTCTTCTTCAACCATGCCTCTTCTTGCATTTTCTGATCCTGCCCTGCAACAGTCAGCTAGAATTCCTTGACTGCTCAGTCCCCATTGGACTGTTTGGGGATTCCTCCCCCTTTCAAATATTTTTTAAAAAAATACTTTCCCAAATTTTGTGGTTTCCACAAGCCTGTTGATACTTCCCTCCCATGCGCGAGATTTGCTGTTTTGGTTATATAAGCAACAACGCTCACCTCTGAACATGATTAAGAGTGAAGGGGGCAAAATAAATTTTCATACTTCCCCCTCACCAACACACACATTGTTCCAGTTATTCCTCACAACCTGAATGCTTGAAAAGACTAAAGTTAACGTTACAGAAGCAGAGATGGATGCTGCAAATAAACTTAGTGGTTTTTTAATCGTGACCATCTTTCGACAGGAGGATTTAAAACTTGCACCACGTCAATGCTCCAGAATGAGATCCAACAGTTACTTCTGCCATTCAAAAAGTTTTTAAAAACTCCTTGTTGCGTTTTTATATACAGTGTCGTTTGTTGGATTTGGTTTTAATGATCCAGTTTTTCCAGGCAATTTCTTTAACAACATTACAGTGCGAAAAGAACAAGCGTTAAAGAGGTTCTGATGTGACAGACATCTGAAAGAATGTTTCCAACCTGGCTACATTTCTAAGTGTCTATACATGGAGGCTTGAAATCAATAAAACTAGCTTCTGCATAAATTATTTCAAATGGGCTGTCTGTGTTAGAATCCTCAAAGACTGCGGTTGCCACAAATCCTTATGCTTAACTTTTCAGGGAGAAAGAATGCCACACATTAAATGCACGGGGCCATTTCCTCCTTTAAGAATCGCAACAGTGGTGGTATAAGCCATATTCCGAGTAGATCCATTGAAATCAGCAGCCCCTGGTGAGGATAGACAGTTTTCTATATTGCCTTTTTATCTGGAAGTTCCCTAGACAGCTCAAAATAAAATAAAATAGAATATAGTACATCAGAATAAAAATGCTTCACAGTAGCCTTCTTTAACATTAGGCTCTAGCAGGCTGTGACTGCAATGATAATTATTGTCTTTGCTGATGTGGCATTGGAGCCAATCTAATATGGCTGAAGGAGCATAGAAAGTGTTCTTAAGGGCTGCTGCCATCTACAGAAAGCTTCTCCTACAACTGATTTCCCTTCCACCCCCTATTGCCCTATTGTGTTGTGATAGCAATGGCCGCATGGTTTAATAGTCCAAAGACAGCGAGAGGCTGGAGTTATTGGAGGAAAACCGAGTAGCGGTCTAACCAACAATCAAGATGGCATTTCAAGTGGCCGTCAATTAATAAATGCACTCTGTGACACTGTTAAACTAAGGCAATGTTCCTTCATGTGCTTTTTTTTTATAAAAAAATTGCAAACAATAGCCGGTAAACCAGCATGCCTAACTGAACATGGCAATCATATTTCTAATTGAATGTTACTGTATAATTAGCAATGCCCCTTCAGGAATCAAGGGCAGCAGGTTGAATGAAAAGGAGGGAGGAGGTAAACAGATAAGGAGGAAGACAGCCAAAGCAGAAAACTGAGGTGTACAAGAAAGAACTAGGACCACCCTGACATTTCAACCCAGACTGATGCAATTGAGACTGGTGAACAGTTTGCTCTAATCACAATGAATTTCAGAACATCCCATGCTGATGCGCATCAGCCATGGGAATGGAGAGCCCACACTCTGGCAGCAGTTCTCTGAGGTTTCAGACAGGAGGCTTTCTCCCTACCAGGAGATGCTGGGAAATCAAAGCTGGAAGGGCCACTAAGCTATGCCCCTTCTCCAAAGATATTCCCCAATATATTGCATGTATGCTGGACACGAGGGTAGCTTGAGCAGCAAATGAAAAATGGCAATTGGCTGCTGTCCCTGCAAAATCCAGAAGATGCTTTGAATGGGGGAATTTTACTTGCAATAGGACACAAGGTCACAATTCAGTATTCTGGCTGCGATAGCAAATGCTGGTCAAAGGTCACAACTTCTGCCAAGGTGCTGTCACCTGCTGTTGGAGAAGTGAAGTTTCATTCACACATTTTGACCTCCCCTTGCCACCCTTGCCCACCAGTGGAGTAGCAGTGCCGGCAGTGCCCAGGTCAAGGCAAGGATTTTGCTCCCTAACCTCCTTGTGGGCATCGCACGGGAGGCAACAGGTGGGCTTTGCTGTGCCCGTGTGGCAGCCACTCCTCACAGAGCTTGCCTGCTGGTTGCCGTGTTCACCCTCTCAGCTCAGTGAGCTCCCAGTGGGAGCGGCAGCTGGTGCACCTTGGTGGGCTTGACAGCATCCCAGCAGCGCAAGAGCCACAGGGAGGTGCCAGGAAAGGACCGGAAAAGTCCATGCTCTGGTTGGCAGGAGTTTTGTGCAGTGACAAGTGTCATTTCACCAGCTGTGAGGAGAAGGAGGTGCCACTGCAGTCCCAAAAGCCTCGTCTGGGTGCAGATCACCTCCCCACAGCTCCAAAAGGTGGCAGCCACGCAGACTCGGCAAGGGAGCCTACTGCGGGGGCACCAGGTTGTGCCCCCTCAGAATTCTGCTCCTGGGGCCATGGCCCCCTCACCCTGCAGGCTACGCAACTGCTGCCCACAGGACCATTGCTCAGTCTAGTTTAGTATTGTCTACACTGACTAGCAGGAGTTTCTAGGACGGGGCAGCTCCCAGCCCTGCTGAGGATTGAACCTGGGACCTTTTGCATGCAAAGCAGTTCCTCTACCACTAAACTGTAGTCTTTTCCACAGGGAAGTCCTGTGTCTGAATGTGCTCAATGCTCCTTCACAGCAGCAGTGCTCCATTTGTTCAAGCCACAAGGAGTGCTGAACCAGCTGCACACAGACAAACTGTGGGATTCCTGGGCTAGGCAAACAGGAATCCAGTTATTTTGGAAACCCACACGCTTGCAAAGGCAACACCTTCCTTCACATTTGTGCCTGAATTAAAAAGAAAAGCGCCTCCTGAACTTTGATTTACGACAACATCTTAGAAACCAAACACAAGAAACACGCTTGTGTTTTGCAAAAATAATTCTGCTGAATTTTGCTGTTGTGCTTACATTGTGTTCTGTGCTATAGAAAATGATCTCTCTCTCCCCCCCCCCTTATGTAAATCCTGCAGGGATGTCTTATCATCTCTGCATTTTGCACTGCTTTTCGTATGCCTGTCAACAGAACATTAAAAAATCATTAAAAACATCCAGACGTTGCACAGTAAAAGCCCTGACAGTGCATTCTTATTTTTTCTCTTTTCTTTCCTGCATCCAATTCACAATCAATGAGTGGCTGCCAACTCTGATGAAATCTGAAAATCAATCAGTTGTATTGCAAAGTATTTAGTAAGGTTAACCACTGCAATGTTTTGCACTCTGGACAACAATGTGGCGTTGGACTACATGGCTATGTTCGCACTCCCTCTTATGGTAAACTCACTGGGTTTATAGTGCTGGGTTTTTAATCTTTGTTCACACAATGTTATCCAAAATGCATATGTATCCTGTACATTGTTATACGATACTACTGTTTCATGCATTGTATCTCAAACCAGCTTCACACCAACTGAAGTCCTCTAGCCATTCCTAATTCACTAAGGTGCATCCTCTAAACTAGCATGCTGACTTCATGTGCAGCAAAGGATGCTATCCCGTCCACAGTGTTGATTCAGCTTCTGGTCTGGTTGGCTTCTGAACATGGAATGTGGGAGAGGAAACCATCTCCTACTAGACCTCAGGCCGCAAAAGCTCTGGGGCTGGCCCTGCATGTCTCTCTCTGTACACGGTTTTCATGTTCCTCCCATGCAGACATCCATAGCATTGGAGCAGCTCCAAATCACACTAATTATCCAGTCAATTCTTCAGCAGAGAATTTCATTGTGAAATGCAAATGTCAGCCTCATTAATAATCAGTATTAGCTGTCAGAAGAAGAACAAGCTTTGAGAGAATGCTAATTTTTGTTTAGGGAGACGCATACAAATGTTTGGTTCTTAGTTACCTTTCTCCTGTTCTTGTTTAGATTGCATTCTTCTGGAACAGATGCAGGACAGGCAACTGAAATCGTGTGAGACGTGTGGTGCTGAGGCTTGTAGCTGAAAGGGTTAAGCTCTTGGCCTTATATAGAAATGATGTCACCAGGAGCAAACAACTGTATTTGGGAAGTTAGAACCAGACTTGTCTCAATTCACTCTGTTAATAATACAAGACTTTCCATATACAAGGCAGGAGCTTCTGGAAAAAGTTAAGTCTCTTGTATCAGGGATACTCAGATTCCTCAAAAGAAGACAAAAAGGGTGTGTGTTGCGGGGTGCCCCCCCTCTCTCTGGCAAAGGTGAGGAACCTAAGGCCTGGGAGCCAAATATGTTTCTCCAGGCCTGTCCATCAGACCCTTGGGACTCTTCCCAGATCACAGCCCCTCCACAGCCAGCATGGGTGTAGCAAACGGGGGCAGCTGCCTCCCTAAATCAGTAAAAATCAATACAAATCGGAGGTTCTGCTCCCGTAACAAAAGCCTGCCACACCCACTCCCAACAAAAATCCTGGCTACGCCCATGACAGCCACAGCACTTACTGGCTCTGCACTGCATCTTCCATGAGTGGTTTTGCCTAGTTAGAATGCATCCTTGTGCTCTAATAATGCTTCTTGCTTGTCTGGATGGAGGATAGAGAGGTGTGTGTGTGGAGAAATTAGGCTACTGTACAAAGGTAAAAGTTACATTCATTGATCCACCCACTTTTGCTGCTGGCATACGCCCCCCACCCCCGTTTCCCTAGATGGAAATGTGGCACTTGGCTTGCAAAAGGTTCCCCATCCGTGTTTTAAGTCACACAAAGCAATCAGATCCACTGGCCACTGAGGGTTATATGGGAATGTTGCAGTGATCCACCCATGAAAACAATAAATAAATAAACATCCCATGCCTGCTATGGCTCTCATAGATTTGCAGAAATAGTGTTCGCAAACCAACCAAAGTCACATTGCATAACACTAGATGGAAACAGTGTAACTTTTAAATAATCCAAAGCATTTACACACCTCCCTACACAAAACATAAAATGACCCTCTCCTTGCGCTTGAAAACATTACAAAGTAGGGAAGCTTTCTGATCAGAACAAAAAGCAGCCCTGTTGGGAGAGGGTAGTGGAGCCAGAGGCAAAAAGGGTTAGAACAAGGGATGTAAATATTGCATCTGTATCACAGACTAGTTTCCACACACTCTCTATCCCCCATCCATCCAAGCAAACAAGTATTATCAGACTCTAAGTAAAAATACCCAGGAGGCATAGTGGGGCTAGTGAGGGTGTGTGTGTTAAATATTTAATATGCATAAAATATGTTTATAGACACTGAAGTTGAATAACTTATATAAAGGTTTGCATTTGTAAAGCAGAGAAGTTTGTATTAAGCAGGAGGTTTCACTCTGGCAAATGCGGCAGAAAAGGTTGAAGATTTTCCATTTCAGTCTTCAGGCTAATTGATTATTCATAGCTGGATACCCAAGCCACAATTTCTCTTCAGGAAAGTGAAACCTGAGAACGAATTGTTTTTTCTCAGTGATAAAGCCAGCAGTAGCAGTAGTAGAAGCTAAGCTTGATGATGATCAAGCAAGATACTTGCATAGGATCTCTCTCTGGGATCAGAGAAAGTTATTAAACTGTTTTAAGGACTTAAAAAAGATGGGACCACATTGCTTGCTTGGTTAAGAGCAATGTGCTACCTTGTATCTTGCAATGTTCATTTGTAACTATTTTAAGACTGCTCTGTTTTGTAACTCATTCCTACTGTGGAGAGCAGGGGTCAGCAAACTTACCGCGCCTTGGGCCGGTGTGTGATGGCCTGGGATTCGGGCTTGGACTCGGAACCAGAGGAGTCTCAGTCTGTACGGGATCCTCTGCCCCAGACATCGTCTGAACCAAGTCTGGGGCCTGATCCTGAGGAGCCCCAGTCTGCACACGTTCCCCTGCAACAAGCACCAGCTGAGCCGAGTCAGGGGCCTGAGCCTGTCCTGGCTCCAGGTGCGGAGAATACCTCATTGCCGTCAGCTGGGCCATCACTGTCAGCTGCTCCACTACCGGCTGAGGCAGCCCCTGGGTCTAGTAACCCACCGGCGTCTCCCGAGCTGCAGAGGGCCGGGGAGCGTGCACCCATATGCGTGCACACATGCTATTTCCGGCGCACTTCTGGGTCGGAGGACCACCGGAAATAGCTTGTGCACATGTGCATGGGCCTCATCCGACCCGGATGTGCACGGGAAATAACACTTGCGCATGCGCACAAGCTATTTCCGGTGCTCCTCCGACCCGGAAGTGGGCAACCACGCCGGTAAGAGCAGACGGCGGCAGTGGGGGTTGCCGGAGGCCGGATAAATGAGTCTCTCGGGCCATATCCGGCCCCCGGGCCGTAGTTTGGAGACCCCTGGTGGAGAGCAAATTCATTTCTACTCTGCACATGGTCCAGATTTGCAACAACTCTAACAGTGTGGACTGGGGAGAGCTATGCGGTCCAAGAAGAGGGGCCTGGAGGACCATATTTGGCCCACAGACCTGAGCTTCCATACACCCTACTATACCAAGTTAACAGGAAGTAAGTCTCACTGGGACATTTCTGAGTACCCTAGTAGCATTTTAAAGGCTCAGTTTTATTTAGAAGCAACACAGCTTTTCATATGTTTATTAAAATAGTTTAGTTAATTCCCAAGTTCAGGAAGGCTTGGTGCCAACAGCCTGCCATTGATTCTGAGCATGTTTTCAAGTAAAAGCTCATACTGTGGGCGGTGGCAGGGGGGAGCACTATGCACCTTTGAAGTTTTCCCTGATAACATGCATTGTGAACATATCTTTAAAAGAGGTAATAAAAGTGTGTCCTTACTTTGGCCTTTTAATTAACCAGTAATAGGAAGGCTTCACTGTTTTACAAGGCAGTAACATGGCTCTCCAGTGCATTATACTACTAGACGGCATTCTGACAACCAGTCTCTCTCCTGTCCCATCCCACCAACTGCTGAAAGCAAAGGGTGCTTTTAGTTTGCTTTTCAAAGTCAGTCTGTGTGCCAAAATGAAGACTGGGGGAGCGGGGGAAGAGATGGGTGCCCAAAGCAAACAAAGCGAGACAAATGTTTGCAATTAGAAATTATGAGGCTTGTAAGACTTAATTTGTTCCTGTAAAAAGGCAGTTGCCTTTTCACCAACACAGCCTTATAATGAGGAAAGCATGGAAACATGTCCTAAGCTGCCTGCTTTTTGGAGAGCATCAGCTCAGTTGGCAGCGGATGGGGATCCCTCACTGCAATTTGGAGGTCAGTGGTAATCTCCAGCTGTTGCTTGTTGAAGCAGGACTGCACTGGAATTGGGGGTGGGGGGAGGGAGGGGGGAGGGAGGGAGAGAGAGAGAGAGAGAGAGAGAGAGAGAGAGAGAGAATATAAGCAGCAAGTATAGTGAATACCAGCCAGTCCTTTGCTTCCACCTTCAGAAACGGCTTCAGAAGGTGGTAAAGTTAGGCTTCAAGATCAGCAATGTTAGGCTTCAAGATCAGCAAAGGGTCCATTGTCCTTATAGCATATGCTCACACTGCCCCTGTTTATCAGGATAGTTATTTTCTAGTGCCTACCCCTGGCAAATCATAGTCCTTACTTTGTGTTTTGAGAATGGCTTGTTAAACATTTGTTAATGTGAGTTGCCTGAGGTGTCATTTCCCAGGGTCTCTAGAAACAGCAGCTTGCACTCTGCATTGTAACTTAGCTTTCATGTGCATCCATTGATGGGCATCAACTCTATAGTTGTTTTGATGAGAGGCATTTGAGCTTCACCAATAATTGGATGTTTGTATGTTTTTAACATGCCAATGTATAATTTTTAAATTATTGTATTTGTGCTCTGTTTGTGAATCACTTCGGGACGTTTTGCAGTGGGAAGCAATACATTTAATAAACCTAAACCAACCTCCAACTTTTCATCCTGAGTTTTTGTTAGACTACAGCTCTCATTATCCCTGACCATTGGTCATGCTGACTTGGGGATATGTGGGTTGTAGTTCAACAATATCTGAGGACCTCAGGTTGTGGAATACTGATCTATACGAAAAGACATTTGCTGGAGGACAGTTTATTTCACATGAAATTCACACAGCACAACATGGGAAGAATAAAACCTTCAGCAATGCTTAATAGTTGTGAGGCAATTGAAAGCCAAGACAATAAAAAACAAACAAACATACGCGCTGATCCTACCGTGCAATTCTATACATTTAACTCAATGTGGCTTGTTCCCAGGTAACTGGATACAGGATTGCAGCCCTAACTAAGCACAACTACTTAAAAGTAAGTTACATAGATTTTGGTAGTGCTTGTATCCAAAAAGTCTATTTTAAACTGCACTCATGCCACCCATTTCAGAGGAATGATTCCAACTGATTCCTGCCAATGTGCTATACAGGCAACTTCCATTTTGTGCACATTCAATGCATGTGTGACTGCATCCACACATGCCATAATCGGCACCAGAAGAGGACAGAACGGGGCAGGCGTACCCACGTGATGACGTGGAACATAGCCCTCACATAAATAGGGTGTGTGTGTGTGCCTGTACTGGTTTGACTGTCAGACTAGGACATGAGAGACCAGGGCTCAAATCCTATCTTTGCCATGAAGTTCACTGGGTGACTTGGGCCAGTCACTGCCTCTCAGCATAACCTATCTCACATGGTTGTTGTGAGAATTAAATGAGGAGGCGGACAACCATATGTATGCCAACTGGAGCTCCTTGGAGGAAAAAATGGGACTTAAATGGAATTAAAAATAAATTCCCACTGAGAACAAAGTAACTTCATGGAACAGAATGGAGCTTATTTTGTAGCAAATGTGCTCCTTCTGCTTTAGCCTGCTATTTTTCTAAATCGTTGGTACCCAAGTTACAAAATGAGGTTTAGAGGTGAGGTTTAGCAAAAAGCCATCTCTTGGCACTTGTCTTGAGAGAGGCCACTTTCCTCTGCCCAACCCCAACTTAATTTTACAGAAATTGCTCCAGGCTGTGAATAGTACACAAGCTAATCAAAGCCCACAGAAGTGAGTTGCCTTCTGGCATGAAATTAGGAAACATTTTCAGACACCCGTTTCATTTTTTAAAAAGGAAAAAAGGGGTAATCACTATTGTTGTTACCATTTTCAGTGGAAAATGTGTTGTGTGAAGCCCATGAGAAGATTGCCTTTGGGTTTGGGCTGGCTACATGCAAAGTAACTTCACTGAAGTGAATCATCCATTGAATTATTCCAGTGAAGCAGAATAAATAAAAGGTGCTTTCAGGGAACTGATTTATGCTTAGAAGTAGCAGAAGCTGAAGCTGCAAAGGGGTGACTGCTTCTCATAGTAGGGAAAACTTGAGCTCTCTTGATCCCCTCTCTGTTAAGGCCTCTTAAAAAAATTTTACTAGTAAATACAGCTTGCCTTGCTCAAGCAGCCGCCTTCTTCTTTTTTGTCCTGCAAGTCTTTTCTCCCCCAGCCAGGCGGGTTGTTACAGTGGACAAGGGGGGAAGTTGCATGTGCCTGTGGCATTTTGGGATTAAATCAGGCATAGGCAAACTCGGCCCTCCAGATGTTTTGAGACTACAATTCCCATCATCCCTGACCACTGGTCCTGTTAGCTACGGATGATGGGAGTTGTAGTCCCAAAACATCTGGCGGGCCGAGTTTGCCTATGGCTGGATTAAATGAATGTTTGATTGTTGGTGCTTTAAATCCCTTCTCTATGAATCCCAGGACTGAAATGTGTGAAGAGGGAATGGAACTCCCTCAGGCCATCATTTTCTCCCCTGTGTGTCTTGGGGTGCTTCCAGACTGCTGCTGTTTTGCAGGTGGGTTTCAGTGCTAATTCAGGTTGCACAACTGAAGTGGGTATGGAACACCTGTGCATCAAACCTGCTTCCATTAAAAAATGGATGTTTTGCATTTAAGGAAAGTGACGGGAGTGTACAATAAAGTATGGGATGAAGAAGAAGAAGAAGAGTTTGGATTTGATATCCCGCTTTATCACTACCCGAAGGATGACAACTACTTGACATGACATTGCATAGCCTCCTCACCAACAAATCAGGATGAATGCTCAATGAACAGCCAATGTCATATAAACTGCCTGTGAAATTTGTCCAAACATATCAGAATGGACCCTCAACAGACAGGTCATCTGACAGCAACTTTGGACAATGTATCCATCAAATTATGGATTTCTATTTCTATCATGGCAAAACAGAATACAGTACTAATACAATACTGTATTTTGTAGAAACAGCTCAACAGAAATCAAGCTGCACCCATGAAAAATGAATCCACCAATGCATGTCTGTAAACAGTGTTTTAGATGTGTCTTTTATATGATTGGCAGCGGAAATCAGAACTCGACATCTTGAGGTGCCAGTACAGAAAGGGCGCTAAGATGGAACTCCCTAGCCTAGATGGAAAAAGATCTGTATCACTGATTGTAAAGGGCAGAAGGCAGCAGATGATTTAATATTGGAGAAGGCACTTTATGTTCTACTTGCACTTCTGCAGGGCAAGAGGAACTTCTGCCAGCATGTCACCACTGGTATTTGCTAGCCATTTTAGATTGTTTCACAGCTGAAAATGAGAACTTGGCAAACCATTTCCCCCCAGAGGGATAAAGAGTCTGCAGACAAGACTTGGGAAAACAGTCAAAGTTGTAGGTCATTTTGTTCCATGGTTTGTGGATATATAATTGTTTGCTGCTAGGCAATTAGGATTTCAGCACAGAATGAGAAATCTGGTTTTCATAGGTGAAAGACAAATGATGAGGGCCAAACTGATTTGCTGCTAGTTGAATTATTGCAAAGAACCCTGGAACGGTGGATAGTAACCTAATCCATCTAGAAGGCATTGCTTCTTGCATGCCTATTTAGGATCACTCAACACAGAGATTAATTGTGCCTTAACTGTTTAAACATCCTGGTTATGTATTCTCCTGTGTAAATGCAACACACAGCAGTTGAGTACAGGGAAGAAAGTAGGCCAAACAGGACAGAAGTTAGCTCATCCCTGTTCCAGGTACCAGTTTTTAGGTTGAGTGGTTTGCACAAGTCCTTTCCCCAACACAGCAGCTGTGCCAGTGGTGGCTAGTGCCCATTGTTGCTGATAGGGAGAAGCAGTGAGAGCAACAGTAAGTGGAGCCAGAGCTAATGAGAGGCGGAGTCAAGTAATTCTAGCTTTGCCCCCATCCATCTCCCTGCAGAGCTCTACAAGGGCAACATTGAGACTAAGGAAGAAGCTGACAGCCAGGGTGACCTCCTGGGCTTGCAAGTAAGGAGGTAAGGAGGTGGAGGATCGCTGAGGACAGAATGAAGTTAGCAGAGCACTTTGCCCTAATGGACCAGCCTCCACTGAACAGTGCTAAAACCCAATAATACCATGCTAGGAGACCTTTGAGAAAATAGCCTCAAAAACTACTTCCTCCTCAGAACATAACTTGATTTTGCTTCCTCAAAACCAGAAGTTATAGGAGATTCTCATCCATCCCAAGCCATTTATTTCCTTATTTTGAATATGCAAGAAATATGGAACCCAGAAATAATTATTAGAAAGAAGTTACATTTTGCAACGAATACAACATTTGGCTTAGTATACAGATTTGTTAGAGTCTGTGTACTATAGTTTTTGAAGGTGTTCAATTTTTGAACTTCTAAAGATTGTGGCAAATTTCATAATTAGCATATAATTGTGTTACATCTCTTCTAAGTTGAATAATTATTTTAATGACTGAAGTTAACAGTATGCCACCTAATTTCTCAGTATGATTGCAAATAAGTACTGTTAAACTCCATGCCATATCCTATATTTTAAATTTACGGGCGTGAATCTTAATTTTGCCTGTAGATCTTCTATGCTGCTTGTCAGAAGTGTACACTTCAGCGTCCTGTTCTCTTGATTGCTTAATTTTAACAGCTACATTATGACAGTCTCATTGTTCTTTACAGGGAATAAAATAATCACACATTTGGCTCATGATTTGAGTTGGCTTATTATGCACCACAAATAATCTTTTTTTAAAAAAGAAATCCTTCTGAAAACTCACAACATAATCACATTGAAATTGATGGACTGTCTTTGCTGATTTTTAAAGACATCAACTTTTATTTTCAACCATTTATTTAACAGCTGGTGATAAACCTGAATGTTTATCACATGGTGACCACAGCATTAGGTGATGGGTTGAATGTATGAAGGAGCCACCATAGACCCAACAACACCAGCAGTACTTTCCCATCATCTCATACCGGTACCATCTCTGACAACGCCTGTATTAGACCGAGAAATGGTTTTCTTTTTCCTTCTGAAAAATTTGCTTCTTTTGCTCTTACTACTTCTTAAAGTCCAAATTGGGCCTCAGCCAGAATGCAGTTTCCTCTCGCAATCACTTTGTGTGTCACCTTTTGAAAGATATGAATGCATTTAGAGAAGTGACATCTAAGACTGCAGTCACACCAAAGTGTATAATGGAAGGCAGGGATGGGGAATGTTTGGCCGTCCAGATGTTCTTAGAATCCAGCTTCCATCAGCCCTAGCCAGCATGGTCAATGATCAGAGATGATGGGAGCTGGTCCAACAACACAAGAGAATCCAATTCTCCTCATCCCTGATCTAAGGACTGGTTTATATATGCATATTTATTGTTTATAATTCAATGGTTTGGCATCAAGTGAAACTAGTATGTAGGAACAAGACATAGAAGGAAACCATTGATAGAGGATAGCTTCAAAGTGTACAGGAATAAACTGAGGCCCGTGTTTCCTATGCTTGGTACCTATACACCTGTAAGGTTTTTTCCATTTTGGTGGAAGCCACTGCAGAACAAACACTAACAACTGTATCACCTCACCTCACTTTATCACCTCTGCTTACTTCAACACAATGCCTTTCAATGGACTGTGAACAATTCAGTGGCAATCCATCAATTGTGGAGTAATCAGATATCAAGTGATGCATACGACCCTATAAAATCAGAAGAAAAGGAATCAGAATATCAGGGTTTTGGTTTCCTGAGCTTCCATCTGTATATCTTTGCCTTGCAGTAGACCAAAATGGCAAAGAAAAGGATTCAATCAATAGAGCTCAGATCCTAGGTTTTCATATAGCTTCAGACATGAATGTAGGTGAAAAGTATGTGCTGCTACCCACACTACTTTATCTGGCATGGAGATTGATCCACCTCACCGAAAGGGAATTTTCTTGCACATTGCATATACTTCATGCTTATACAATAATAATTATTTATTTTTTGTATATGTTACAGGTTCATTTCTGTGCAAACACTTTGTGGGAACTGTGCCAACTGGTGATATGTCTGTGCCTCCTGCTAATGATCCAGGTTAGTCTCATCTGTAACATTTCCATAGGAAATCTGTTTGTGAAATTGCAACATTGTGTGAACAGACCTGCACTTGAGGGCTAATATCTGAATATGCATTCTGTAAATATACACTTTTCTTTATATCCCAGACAAGGGATATAACTTAATTCATGCAAATATGAATTATGAGATCCACTCCCAAAGTAATATAAATGAAAGGAGGATTTATTTCCTCTTTCTCCCTCCTGAACTTAAATACCCTAAAAGTTGTAAGGAGTTGAGAATGAAGTCTTATGTATTACATTAACCTGCAAAATAAAACAAAAAAAAATCTGCAGTATAAGTATCTACCGGTAGTTCCTCTCTGGAGCAATTTATCCCAACCTTATGGAGTAATTTTTAAATAAAGTTTTGCAATTCTAACATAGTATGTCAGACATGAAAAAATGATTATGTATTTATTTTAGACATGGATATTTGCCAGATTTTTGGCCAGGAAGCTTCATCTTCAGATGAAGATTTTACTGGTATTGTTTATTATTTCAATTCCTGCTCATGCTTTTCCTTCAGATTTTGCAGTTTTTAGGACACGTTCCAGCAAGGTGGGGGTGTGGAGTGTGGGACCAGAGAGGATCTGTCAAAAGGGAACATTCATATTTTAACGCAACATTAACATTTTGGTAATTAACATGGCAGTTAATGCTTTTAGCAGATGTAACAACATTAGACTTGTAAATTTTAATTAAAGTTAATGGTTCACGATAGCTGTAGGGATCAGGCATCCTCTCTGGATACTGGAAACATGTCTAATGTGATTAGAAATACTAATTGAAGAAAAAAGGGCTGCAAGAGTAATGACTGTTTTTCTTTATAATCTTGCTTCATCATTACAAACCTTCAGCAGTCTCTTAAAAAAAGCTTCAGTGGAGGTAAAGAAACAACCCCAGAGTTAAATATTCTCCTTGAAGATTTTAAAAGGGGGTCAATGGAAAATCCAGAGAGTTATTGTGCACACAGAGCAATAAAATAAAATAATGTATTAAAAAATTAATTTGTATAACCCTTTTCTTTGCTTAACCTCACGAGATCAAAATCCCAAGAAATACTGTGAACATATCTGGTTACATTTCACACTTTTGTGTTTAATTGGGAAATAAGAGTATGAGTATTTCCCTGAGGCCCTAAATGGCCGCCCACCAATCCAATGGTGGGCGATGTTTGCGGCCCGGCCTGGGGCTCCCCATCCTACTGCAGCCATGCCCCTTCCTTCTTGGCCGTTGCCATGCCACTTGGCCATCGCAATGGCTTCTGGGTTCCCGCCAAACCCAGAATTCAAATTCAGCCTATCCGCGGCGGCTAGGAGGGAAGGGCATTCCCCATGATTCCTCTCCAGGGCAATCTACCTGCAAAGCAAGGTAGGTGAAAATGCTAATGTGGGAACAGTTTATACTCATGTCCACCTATAAACCATGAAATCTGATAATCTGGATGTGGCTTTGCATACCCAGTGCTGGACTCATTAGTTTTATCAATTTTGGTCATAGAATTGAGGGTACAACTGCCGTGAGAATTTAAAATTATTACCATTATTAGGGTTTAACAGATCAAATGTGGAAAGCCATTTTTTTTGTCATGACACTATACCATCTCTAATCTTATGGGCAAAACATGATTTTCACATCTGGTATACTAGGTATGTCTAATTTCAACATTGGGAAGGGTTTGTATGATTCGGAGAGTGTGTGCTTAGCATGCAACAGGTCCCAAGTTCACATGCGGAATGGAGAGCCGAAATTGGCAGGTTTGTTCATCTGTACGCCTTTATGCAACTGCTTCTGCCATTCATGAAAAGCAGGCGTGAAGGAGAGTGAGGGGAAAAAATGGCAAGATCTACCACTAAGTAAATGTGGTAAGAACTGCACTGAAGACAACAAGGAGGGAGCCAGTCTAGCTTTTCCAGGGAGGGAGTTCCAGTCTGGGAACAGCCACCAAGAAGGCCCTTTCTGTGTCCCCACAAAGTGTGCCTGTGAAGGTAGCAGGACTGAAAAAGGGCTTCCCTATAAGATCTCAAAACCCAGGCAGGTTTATATGAGGGAATATAGTCTTTAAGACAGCTTAGATCTAAGCAACACAGGATAGTTCCAGAGCCAGAGTGATACAGGAAGAGTAAATGATGTGTGGGGCATTATCCAAAATACATACTGTCATGGAACTCTGATACACCAGCCAGACTTTCTCCTTCCCCAGGACTGCCAAATACAAATGCAGTCACATGTACAAGCTCTCTCCAAGTTTTCCCTAGTTCTAGCTTGAAATTGGTTGAAATATACAGAACATTACTTCTGTACACTTCAGGAGAAACCAATCTCTTTTCCAAATCACCTCTGGAATTCATATTATAACTGCTGTTTATCTGCCACGTGAAGGGGTAAAACAGCCACCATATTCCAAGGTGAGCCACCATAGAAGGGGCTTTCCAAGTTCCAAGGTCCTAAAAACCAATGGTTAAATCAGTTCAGTAGGTGAACATCTTCTTTCATTTAATAATTATTTCTCTGACAGGCAGGATTTTGGAAGGACAGGGATGCATGTTCCATCCACATCACTTGTTTCTCCAGTGCTGCTAAACTTTTGGCAATTTTATCAATTTTATCCTTAACATTGACCTAATTAATAAGTCATACCTGGCTTTTGCTTTCTCTCTTTCCACCCCTTTTACAGACTGTAATGATATTTTCATAGTGATTTACACGTTCAAAGAACGGCAATGTCAAGAACTCAACTCATTAGCGACTCAGCCACAGGAATTTTAAAGAAATGAATTATGAACAAAACAAGCGGCATGTCTCAAATGCTCAAAGCAATGTGAACAGGGAAACATTTGTGAGTAATCTGCTGACTGAAATAATGTATGGGTGACAATTTTGGTAAGGAAATATTATTTACCTGATCCCTGGAAATTGTGATCTGCTCACTGAGAGAACACAGAACTTACAGAGAACTGAACCTGTGTTTAAAGAGAAGCAGAATCACAAAGAAAGAGGAATCACCAAGGGAAGCCTTGGTAGCCATATCCTATGGAATTACTCCAGCTATTATGGCATAAATCACCTGGATTGTATCAGTCCTGGTAAAGTGGCATCCTATCCTAGATAAATGCAGCAGAGTCGTCAGCTCTGACACTTCTGTATTTCTCCTTCTTGATACAAATAGAAAACCCACAGTGCTATTGCATGGGATGTAAGTCTTGCGGCTGCAGTGCTTTCAAATTCTATCACAATTCTCAAACCTTTATTGTCATCTAGACAATATTCCAGTAAAGTTCAGTACAATAAAATCACTCAGCAAAATCTGCATCTAGCGATTAAAATAATGTATAACATTCATTAATCCTCATTAATGGGTGAAGGCTGCAGAACATATCCACACCATATATTTAAAAGTGCTCGTAAAGGTAAAGGTACCCCTGACCGTTAGGTCCAGTCGCAGACGACTTTGGGGTTGCGGCGCTCATCTCGCTCTACAGGCTGACGGAGCCGGTGTTTGTCCGCAGACAGTTTTTCCAGGTCATGTGGCCAGCATGACTCTGGCGAACCAGAGCAGTGCACGGAAACACCATTTACCTTCCCGCCGGAGTGGTACCTATTTATTTACTTGCACTTTGACGTGCTTTCGAACTGCTAGGTAGGCAGGAGCTGGGACTGAACAGGAGCTCACCCCGTCGTGGGGATTCGAACCGCCAACCTTCTGATCGGCAAGCCCTAGGCTCTGTGGTTTAGACCACAGCACCACCCACGTCTCTTATACCACTTCAAAAGCCATGTCTTGCCTCAGAGAATTCTGGGAACAGTCATTTGTTAAGGGTGCTGAGAGTTGTTGCGATGCTTCACAGAACTACAATTCCCAGTAGCCTTAACAAACTAGTCTGATAACTGATGATGCTGGCTGGGGCTGCTTTGGAGTGAAACATCTGGAGGGCCACAGGCACCACAGCCCTGGATGTTGTTGTAATCTTATGTGTATCTGCATGTAATGTCTAATTTGTCCTTGGTAAAAAAAACTGAGCTTTCCATGCTATATAGCAGTTAATAAAGAGCTGAATGTTCTGAAGAGGGACAGTGAATTGGTAGAGCATGTGACTCTTAATCTCAGGATCATGAGCTGGAGTCCCATGTTGGGCAAAAGATTCCTGCATTGCAGGGGGTTGGACTAGATGACTTGTGATCCCTTCCAACTCTACACTTCTGTGGTTCTATGACACAAGGTGGGGCTCATCATAGAATCATAGAGTTGGAAGAGACCACAAGGGCCATCCAGTCCAACCCCCTGCCAAGCAGGAAACACCATCAAAGCATTCCTGACAGGTGGCTGTCAAGCCTCTGCTTAAAGACCTCCAAAGAAGGAGACTCCACCACACTCCTTGGCAGCAAATTCCACTGTCGAACAGCTCTTACTGTCAGGAAGTTCTTCCTAATGTTTAGGTGGAATCTTCTTTCTTGTAGTTTGAATCCATTGCTCCGTGTCCTCTTCTCAGGAGCAGCAGAAAACATGACATCCTTTTATATATTTGAACATGGCTATCATATCACCCCTTAACCTTCTCTTCTCCAGGCTAAACATACCCAGCTCCCTAAGCCGTTCCTCACAAGGCATCGTTTCCAGGCCTTTGACCATTTTGGTTGCTCTCCTCTGGACACGTTCCAGCTTGTCAGTATCCTTCTTGAACTGTGGTGCCCAGAACTGGACACAGTATTCCAGGTGAGGTCTGACCAGAGCGGAATACAGTGGTACTATTACTTCCCTTGATCTAGATGCTATACTCCTATTGATGCAGCCCAGAATTGCATTGGCTTTTTTAGCTGCTGCATCACACTGTTGACTCATGTCAAGTTTGTGGTCTACGAAGACTCCTAGATCCTTTTCACATGTACTGCTCTCAAGCCAGGTGTCACCCATCCTGTATTTGTGCCTTTCATTTTTTTTGCCCAAGTGTAGTACTTTACATTTCTCCCTGTTAAAATTCATCTTGTTTGCTTTGGCCCAAATCTCTAATCTGTTAAGGTCATTTTGAAGTGTGATCCTGTCCTCTGGGGTATTAGCCACGCCTCCCAATTTGGTGTCATCTGCAAACTTGATCAGGATGCCCTCAAGCCCATCATCCAAGTCATTGATAAAGATGGTGAATAAGACTGGGCCCAAGACAGAACCCTGTGGCACCCCACTAGTCACTTCTCTCCAGGATGAAAAGGAGCCATTGATGAGCACCCTTTGGTTTCGGTCAGCCAGCCAGTTACAAATCCACTGAATGGTAGCATTGTCTAGCCCGCATTTTACCAGCTTCTTTACAAGAATATCATGGGGCACCTTGTCAAAGGCCTTGCTGAAATCAAGATAGGCTACATCCACAGTGTTCCCTTCGTCTACCAGTTCCGTTATTGGGCTGTTTTGCTATACTATATTCTATAAATTAGGTTTCTGTAGGGAAATATCATTTGGATTTTACGCACTGGAGCAAAGAATTAAAGGAGGCATAATATACATAAATATGCCATAGTTAAATGGTTTCTCATATGAGTTACCAGCCCAAATGTAAATGAAGCAACATTTACTTCAGAAGCAGCCTCGTTAAGTGAATAAAGTATATAGTTTTGTTTAATGTCATAGGCAAGTACCGGTACATGTTGTTGTGGATTTGGCTAAGCTTTCCAATGCTGTGTTTTCTCATAAAATGCAAATACCTTAGTCAGAGAAACATGCCAGGCCTTGGATAGTTGTGACATTTAAAACCTCAGTTCTACCTTTGTTAAAAGCCCCTTTGATATCGAAACATCTTAGTTCCTGATTTTCTACGATGGGATTGTATGTTTAAATGGGCACTGTCAGATACAGCAACTGATGCATTTATTTTAAAAAACTAAATTGTAACCATAGAGATAAGTTAAATGTCAATGTACACTGATTTTGTTCAGTTTCCTTTCAAGCAGGTAATTGTTTGCATCCCAAAGACTGAGACTATCAATCATGGTGCAGTTCAGAACATGACACGATTATCTCGCTTTCAGAAAGATGCAAAAGAGGCATATTTTAAAAGGGTGAATAAAGTCTGCTATTAAAGTTCACTTTTCGTGTTTGTGATTTTAAATAATAATTGAGAAATGCAGTCAAAGTCTGGGGAAATGGGTCAATTTAACCAATATATAAACTCATCTTAGTTTTGGGTGTTGTTTTTTATTTATTAAGTGGCAAAAGATTCACCATAAGAATCTTAAAAAGATTCCATAATGTTAGGCAATGGGAATCATAGGTGCTATAATAAATGTAATGGGAAGTTTCATCTACAGTATATTTCTATCTGTCATGCAGCTGTTAAAAGCACAGGAGCTATCTCTACCTACCGTAGTTTTTTTGCCAACCACTCTCTAAGGTGATCTTAGACCACTGGGTTACCCTGTAGGTTTTTCTATCATGTAAGATTGTGCTGAACTGATTGTCTTATCTCAAGGTGATGATAACTCTTAACAACCAAATATAATGATTTAATGTGAAAATTCCTGCTGATTGATGATCTTTGACAGATAAATTGTCCTCAATGAGTACACATCCTTACAAATCCCACAATACATAGAAGTTTTAGTGAACACTGCCATTTTCAAAATTCTGCATCTTATTAAATATTGTACTTAGAAGTGTGAACCTTATGTCAAATTTTATAATTTCAAGATCAAGGGCGTATGCAAATCTTTACTAAAGTGTCTTTTTAAAATGTCTTCTCTGTGTATCTGGATCTGCATATGAAAGGTAGGAAAAAGTAAGATTCCATATCTATGTCTACTGGTTAATTATAATTTATTTGAAAGCGATGGTAACATAAAAAACCCAACCACCACCCTTTCAATTTAAACGAAAAAATAAGGCACTCAAAACCTGGCATACACAAAAGAATGGAAATTGTTAAGGTAAGGCACCCACATTGATTTCCACATCAAGCAGAGGCAAAAGTCAACAGTGGGCTCAAACTCAGGTTCCTGGCAGCAGGGTCCGATGGAGATACTGCTTGGTTTGAGCCATGCTAAAGATCAAATTCCTATACAATGCAGCATGGACTGGTGGTATGGGGTGCAGAACCCTTTCAATGCTTTTGTTCCTGAAACTGATTCTCTTTAGTCATTATTCTCCCAATAGGGTTTAATTCTAGCCATGCAGAAAAACAATTATGGATAAGTAGATTCAATCTGCCACTCCGTCCCTGCATTTTAGATCATCTCATCCTCTGCTAAGCAGAAATCCTCTGCATTCCAATACACAGGTTATGCTGCCATAAATGTATACCTTGCTCTTATTTTTTACACTCAGAGAGATTTGAATGGTCTCTTATCTAGGCAGCTTGCAGGATGTACTTAACACAGCAGTAGCAGTAGAATTCCACCATATATGCCTCTAAATTATTTCCTAGCCCACTTCCTAATCGTAATGGCATATCATATTGAAACTTAAGATGCTATTTGTTATTACGGTATCCTAATGCATTGCCCCTCCAAAACAGAAAGATTCACATTTAAGAACAGGGTCAAGGTTTCACATTGCTAGTCACATCATGGAAGTTACATGGTTAGCCATGTGGAGGGAATATGCACTGACTGCGCTGCTCCTCCAGCATGCCTGCCATCTATTCAATAGAGCAAAACTGGTATTGAGTCCTTAGGGATTAAACTGTTTGCATCCAAGACTTTGAATGTAATGTCATAATAAGTTCTCCTAGCAAGCGCAGGGATTGAGAAACCAAAACAAATTTATGAGGAAATTCCTTTCCCTCAGGTTTCATAAATTTCCACCGTTATCATTCCATCACTGTGCAATACAATGGGCACAGAGTTCTAAGTAATTGCCATTATCTGAGAAGAATGCCTTGTTCAAGACCTCACCACTACAAAATTATGACAAAAGCATGTCGCTGTCAATGCTGCTTCGTTTAAACGATTTGACCCACTGCAGGTTGAGGGTGATATTGAACTAAGTCCTACTTGGAGCAGACCCTTTGAAATCAATTTAATATCACCCTGACTTACTTACTAGTCCCAATATTTTCTGTCCCCAGTCCAGAGAAGCATTAGATGCACCTAAGTCCTATTGAAATCAATTACCGGTAGCTTAGGAGCACTAGCTGGCGAACTGATATTCTGGTCGTCTTCTAGTAATTACTGCCTGTAGTTTGTATAGCTCCTTCTACTTTTCTTGCTGGTTTACTTAACTGCCCTCCACAAGACCTATATAATTATTGTATTTCAAAAGTAGAACAATATCTTTTAAATACCGCAGTGGTACCTATTTATCTACTCGCGCTAGTATGCTTTCAAAATGCTAGGTTGGCAGGAGCTAGGACAGAGCAAAGGGAGCTCACCCTGTTGTATGGACTTGAATTGCTGACGTTCTGATTGGCAAGCCCAAAGAGGCTAAGTGGTTTAGACCACAGCGCCACCCGTTCCCCTTGCTACTCAAATAGATGAAGGAAAAACCCAAAGAATATTCTTCAAACTTTTTATCTCCCTTCTTGGGTTATTTCCAAATGAAACTACCGGTAACAGCACAAACCTTAGCATATTTACTTGGAAGTAAATCCTACTGTGTTCAATAGAGCTTACTTCCTTTTCAGTGTTTTTAAGATTGCTGTCCACATTGATGAATCAATGGTGGCCCATTTTTCATGGTTCTTGGTAGCTGATCAGCTGTTGTGGGATCTTTATAAACTGTAGTGGAAGCATGATGAGACTCTGCCCGTGGGTCTATCATTCTTTGTACCAGTGGCATTCAGATTTTAAAGTACACTTCTGGAAATTTGTGATTTAGTTGAGGAAGAAGCTCTCTAAAATATTGCTGTGGAACCTCATTCTACAGCCAGAACCATAGTGCTTTTCAACATGTTCAAGTCCATTTCTTTTGGCCGACTGTACCCAATTACCTAAATGTTATATTAAACAGAACGTTTGCTGAATTATTGATGATTCTGGTAACCCTAGAGAAGAGAGACCAACTGACTTACTAATTTCCTCGGGGCCTTTGTTAGAAATATCATTGCTTATACTGCATAAATAGCTGATCTAAAAATGAAAGAGGTTGCCGAGGGGGCCAGAAGGGATATTTTCATGAGAGTAAGTGAAGAAATAAACCTCATTTAAATACTGAAAGGTATTCATTCATCTCTTTACAAACTTGCTTAAATAAAATTCCAGTGATGCTTTCCAGATCTGAAAGATGCTTTGTTGTGGGGAATATATTTCTCTTATTCAACTGAAATATTATTTTTGCCTGCTAAAGTGAAAATGCAGTAGAAACAGTTCTCATTTTCATAGTACTGCTTCCTTTTATTCATTAGCTCCTGTAGTTGGATTTAAGAAAGAGAAATGTGCATTACTTGTCAATGGAATTAATGTTTCATTATGAATTAAAAGTTGGTTGTTGGACAATTTGCTTCTGAGGCCCATTCTTCCTTAAGCAAGCTGTGACAAGTTTTCTCCAGATATGGCCTTCAATCACATGCCTTCTACTGGTAAGTTAACTGCAGAGGTACAATAAACTGTAGTGGTTTGAATGTGGACTTGGACCTGGGAGAACAGGATTCAAATTCCCACTCAGCTATGTAGTTCACTGGGTGACCTTGGGCCAGTCATGGCTGCTCAGCCTAACCTGAGTGTTGTTATATGGATAAAATGGGAAGGGAATGAACCATGTATGCCAGGGGTGTCAAACTCAAATTCATCGGGGGCCGCATCAGCAGTTTGGTCACCCTCAAAGGGCCGGTTGTATCTGTAGGACTATGTGTCCACTCTTTATTATCATAAATTAGCCGAGACGAGTGGCGGCGTCGGCGTCCGCCATTTCCATTCCCTCTGCCTCCTTCTCTCCTTCCCTCACGGCTCCCTTCAGACTTGTTGCTCCGCCCGCGCCGAGGCTGAGAGGAACCCGTCGCCAAAATGGCCGCCCGAGGTTGCTGCGCGTGAGGCGTTGCGCGTTGGACAGGGGGTGGGGCGGAGGAGGACGCATGTAAAGTGGAGGTTTCGATCTCTGGCTTGTAGGCTGCCGTGCATGCGCTGAAGAGGCGGCTTTCTTGTTTCAAAAAAAAAAAAAAAAGCGAGAATAAAAGGTGAAGGCTGGCGGCCGGCAGCGGCTACACGGGCCACATGACGAGGTCTGGCGGGCCGGATTCGGCCCGCGGGCCTTGTGTTTGACACCCGTGATGTATGCCATCTTGAGCTCTCTGGAGGAAAGCTGGGATAAAAATATAACAAATAGATAAATAAATAATGTTAACACCAGGGAGACATGTTTTACAGGTGGGTATGCTTATCCACTGTATACATTTGTACATTCTTGCTTTTGTGTTAACTTGGAAGCTGCATTTCAGCATATTTATTTTGTGTTCATTATGTCACAAGGTCATTTTACACCATATGGTATAGGTATGGTATATACATTAAGAGTACTGTATAGGTCCCCAGACGTTGTTGGGACTACCGGTACTATCATCCCTGGCCATTGACTAAAATGACTGAGTCTGATAGTTGTTGTTCAACATTTGAGAACCGAAGGCTGAAGAAAATGGTGCAACACAGTTGAAGGAACTGTATTTGTCTGTTCCATTTTATACATGTGATTGAGAGTTGTGTCTGGCTTTGACTCCCTTAAGTTTAGACACAAACTTATACTGTATATGGACTTATAAAACTATGTGAAGGCAGCTCCACTTTATTATTCAGGGCACAATAATGTAAGACTGTTCTTTCCTGTAGTATGTGAGAGACAGACCTGCTTGTCTAATATATTTGTATATTTGCTGGCTCTCTGCTGACTGCACTTTTAAAAACCCAGCTGTGCTGCTGCAGGAATCACCAGCGGCATAGCCAAAGCAAATGTACGGTATGTGCCGTTTAAACTGCTGAGGATATGCAGAACTAGCATATGAAGGGAAACTGTAAAACTGAATACACCCCAGATCTGAAGTAAGAGTTTGTCGAACTTTTTCAGTCCTCCAAACTGCCTGAAACTTGGGTCCACAGCTGTTTTTGGACTACAACTCCCATCACCCCTAGCTATCAGGACCGGTGGGAGCAACAGCTGGGGACCCAAGTCTGAGAAACATGGCAGGGCAAGGTTTCCCAAACTTGGGTCTCCAGCTGTTTTTGGACTTCAACTCCCATCATCCCTGATCACTTGTCCTGCTAGCTAGGGATGATGGGAGTTGTAATCCAAAAACAGCTGGAGACCCAAGTTTGGGAAACCTTGCTGTAAGGTGTAATCTGCCTCTGAAGCCAGGAAACTGGGGAGGCAGCACCCACTGCTGCGGAGATGGAGCATTTGGGGATATTTCTAGCTGGGGGGGGGGGAAGTACAGTGGTACCTCGGGTTAAGTACGCTTCAGGTTAAGAACTCCACTAAGAACAGAAATCGTGCTCTGGCGGTGCAGCGGCAGCAGGAGGTCCCATTAGCTAAAGTGGTGCTTCAGGTTAAGAACGGACCTCCGAAACGAATTAAGTACTTAACCCGAGGTACCACTGTATCCCTTGCAAAGTGCACATTTAGAGCAAGCTGCCTGCTCTAAATGTCATGATCCAGGGATGCCAACTTGAATAAAATAATGGGAGCGGGGGAAGCCCTTTCCAGCATAATCGATCACATGACGTGGTGCACGCACACTATTGGAATGGGCAACTTTTTTGGGGGGGGGGAATATTTTATTGGGGTGGCTCTAGACACTCCCCCTCGGCCTCGGTTCCTAGGTCATGAACCGAACCAGTCAATCAGAAGGAGTCCTTACTGAGGCAGGACGCGTGAAGCCCGTAACGTGTGTGTGTGCGTGTGCGACAGAGAAAAGAAACGGCGTGGAGCCGTCTCCCCGCGCTGTTTCCCTTCCTTTCTCGCGCCCCCAACTTTTTTGTAAGGCGAAGCCACGGTTACCTTTTTGCCTCCTCCTTCTGGCGGCGGCCGAGACGACGTGCTCTCCGCGCGCGTGTACTAACTGCGCGCGCGGGGGGCCGGCGACGGCCAGCCAGCCAGCCGGATGGCCGGCCGGCGGCTGGAAGGGAGGCAGGGCCGGTAGGCGGTGCGCCCGGCCCCGCCTTCTTGTCCTCGGGGATGCCGGGATGTTTACAGCCTTGACAGCGGCGGCACCAGGAGACGGAAGAGCGAGGAGGAGGAGGGGGAAAAAGAGGGAGGCTGAGGGCTGCGCTTCTTCTCCACACAAAACCCTCACACCCCCCATCCCACGTATTGCCGCGTCCCTGCCTGAGGGAGATTTAAAAAATAACTGAAACCGACGCCTGCCCAGCCTTCTGAGGTAACCGAAAGTACCGAGTTAAGGGGGGGCGGAGGGGCGTGCGCGCGCGCTTGGTGGGTGGAGGAGGCTGCTGCTGCTGAGGGAGAAATGACGCCGCGCGAGGAAACGGCTGAGAAGTTCGCAAGCCCAGCTCGGTAAACGGCCCCCGCCCTCAAAAAAAAAGCCCCAAACCCATCAAGCCTCTTTTCTTTTTCTTTTTGGCCTCGGCGCCCGCGCGCTCGTTCCCCCCACAGATACTTCGCCCGGGACCTGCTCGTGAGTGCGGCCCACCCACCAGGCGACCTCCATTGGCTGCTTCGCACGGTGTCCCCGCCTCTCATTGGTCGCCGTCAGTGCCGTTTCCTTCCCTCTCCCCTTCCCCCAGCCCCCACCGCTTCACGCGCTGGTTGTAAGTAAGACGAGGGTGTGTTTGTGTGGAGATGCGGGGAGGGGGGGTGGGGAAGCGACTGCGCTTGCGCGCTTTGGAGAAAAGAGTTCTCTGGAAAAGGGAAGGCGGTCTTCTTCTGAGCTGGCCCCTGTCCCAAGGCCCTTCCTTCATAGGGGCTCCCCCTTTTTTTAGGGGGGGGGAGTTGTCAGTTGTCAACCTTAGTCACCTCCGCACCTCCCCCCACCCCGCTCTGTCTTTGGCCCTTGCATAGGCGCGTATTGAAACCTGGCCGTCTGCACAGAAGTTGCATAAGAACTCGCGCCAAAACTATTTTTGCTCAGGGGGTTTGCGTCTGTTTGCCCTATAATGGCAGGCTGGGGGTTGTTAGCAGCGTCAAGGGATTGGTGGGACAACAGCACACTTCCAAGTGTGGCATGTGGAGGCGCCCCCACAGTGAAGCACCAAGCGAGGTTCAAGACCCATGATTTCTTCCTCCTCAGGAAACCTAAGGACTTCTGATGCTGGTGGTGATGCTTGCAGACCAGAAGGCAGGCTTGGGAGGAGGGCCCTGTAGCATGGTTCACAAAAGACACCAGCAGCACTTTCCCTGCTGTCATATCTTTTTCTTTTGTGCAAATTCATATATATATAGCGTGACTCAAAAGTGCATCAGCATCAGGAAGCAATTTCTTCCCTCTGCCTCCCAGGTAGCCCTGTAATCTATATCGGGGTGCGCTGACTTCAGGCTTACGGGATGTACTTTGTTATACACTGGATGTACACTGGGATAGCTCAGTTGGTAGAGCATGGGATTCTTAATCTCAGGATTGTGGGTTCGAGCCCCACGTTGTGCAAAATATTCCTGCGTCGAGGGGGTTGGACTAGATGCCGCTCGTGGTCCCTTCCAACTCTACAGTTCTTTGATTATAATATCTCCACCCTTCCCTTCAGTTTCCCAGCTGGGCTTGAGGGTATAAGTATTGGTGCTGACATTGTGCCATTGCTAAATGTCTGTGGTAGTATTTAAAACCCTTTTAACGTAAACCTCCAGCAATGTTATGCTGGTTAGAAGGTTACACTGCAGCAAGAGACTTTACTGATCTTACAGTTTAGCTCCAACTGCCTGTTCTGAAGTAAGCCCAGTTGAATTCAGTGGGGCTATACTTCCAGTTAAGTGGGGTTAGGATTACAACATTCAATAAGCTTAGACTATGCTGTAAAGTACAGCCTTAAATATACCCATCCTGTGTTTGTGCACGTATAAAGCAATGAATTATTTATCTGGAGGAAAATCATACTTCTCATTTTCCTGTTCTTTGCAAGTTATTGCTATGTTTCAGTTACTGATAAAGAGCTAAATTTGCCTTATTACTGGATGCATAGCTTCTAACTCTGTATCTCGTTGCACAGAACACCAGTTTTCTTGCTTTAGCATCAGCTGAATAGCTTTGCCATTTATAAACAAGGTATTGATGTTCTGAAATGTCGAGGAGCCAGAGCTGCATAAGATGCTGAAATTATACAGACCTGTGGTATTTAAATACAGATGTGCCTGTTTCCTAGGAAGTGGTAGGACACATGTAAGTATTGGTGTTAATGGCCCCAATACCAAGGGAAACAAAGAAATAATTCCAAGTGTTTTCTACAGTCTTTTGTGGCAGTAGCATTCTGCCAGTATAAAGCAAAAGCCCTCTGAGATGTGTGCTTATAAAGTAGATTGCCTGTTGCTTAGTATGGAAGGGTGAGTCATCTCTGAGATGCTTCCATGGAAGTCAAGCACATACGTAGAAGTTCTTTCATGACCTTGGTACCTAGGTTCAAGATCTCATGGAAATGACTTGTTAATTGTGTTTACTCTCTATTTAGAGTAGCTTTTTCATCATGTACATTGTAACTCACCAAAGCTGTAAACAGTCCATCAATCACTTTTTCAGTCTCAGGTGGTTTGTTGAGCTGCTGGTAGTTACAGACAGCGAATTGGCTGTAGTCAATTTTACTGCATAACAAACATGATGTAAATTAATGGAAAGTTGAAGACAGGAAATTGTTACACTATAAGTGGTTGTGTAGGCAGACCCTTAAATTCATTTGAAGCAAGCATCTTTGCTTCTTTAAGCAAGATCATCTTTGGTGGCTGAACACTCTTGATTGTGCAGGATACTAAAGGGCCTGGACTTTGCAGCATTTTAAGAAAGATGGTTGTCTGTTAACTTCACTAACAGTTGAGGTACAAGGTGAGATTTCTTACACCTCTTTCCTCACCATTCTCTTTCTTTCCATTCCCTTACTACCACTTTTAAAGGTAGTGTATTTTAAAACGATTGGCTCTTACTTTCTTCATTTTTTTTGGATTCTGTTCCTGGTGAATAGATGTTCCAGTGACAGCACATCTCTCATTTTCTGGTGAGAGATGAGCCTTCCAGAAGTTCCCATTTAGCTGAAAAAGGCAGAGAGGAAAACCAGAAATATCAACAATGTGTTATGATGTAAGTGTGGGAACGCAGGAATAAAAAAAAACTAAGGATTTATAACTGGTACTGAAAAAACTTACAGCTTGAAGCTATGCTATTACTAAGCTCAGTGAGGCTAACTCTTCAGTAAATTGCATAGGATTGTAATCTTGCACTCAGTGGGGTTTTTAAGTAAGCATATACAGAGTTGAATTGTTCACTAGGTAAACTACTGAAAAGTAATTAATAGTTTATTTAAGTTACTACAAATTGTGTTCAACTATGTTTTATTTAAGGTGGACCCATTGAAATTAATAGATCAAATTTATGCATGTTCATTAATTTCAGTGGGTCTATTCTGAATATAACTTGGCTGACTAGCACCCAAAGATATTTAGGATCATTGTACAACAATATTGCAGGGACGCGGGTGGCGCTGTGGGTTAAACCACAGAGCCTAGGACTTGCCGATCAGAAGGTCGGCGGTTCGAATCCCCGCAACGGGGTGAGCTCCCATTGCTTGGTCCCAGCTCCTGCCAACCTAGCAGTTCAAAAGCACGTCAAGTGCAAGTAGATAAATAGGTACCGCTCCGGCGGGAAGGTAAACGGCGTTTCCGTGCGCTGCTCTGGTTTTGCCAGAAGCGGCTTTGTCATGCTGGCCACATGACCTGGAAGCTGTACGCTGGCTCCCTCAGCCAGTAAAGCGAGATGAGCACCGCAACCCCAGAGTCGTCCGCGACTGGAACTAATGGTCAGGGGTCCCTTTACCCTTTACCTTTACAACAATATTAGAGGCCTGTGTTCCAGCAGAGATGTTATAACAAAACAGAACTGGATTTCACCTAATCTCTCTTCAGTCCGATCCTATGCAGAGTTAGCCATGCCTAAGGCTGCAATCCTGTATACACTTAACTAGGGGCAAGTCTCATTGAATACAGTGGAGCTTAGTTCTCAGTAGACACGATTAGGATTGCCACTCTTTTAAATCAAGAGGTTTTGGCACACCTAATTCTGCATTGGGTTACAGCCTTAATTGTACCAGGGATGCAATATTGGACGCAATCATGTGTGCATTTTTATAGATGTTATCTTCAATTATAGCTTCGTTTATTTGAATTTACAACCAAAAAGGGGAAAACCCTTCAAAGTAACAGACTAATGGAACACTAAAAATTGCTGTGCAGTCCTAAGGGTTTCTGAAATATCCTTAAAATGTTAAGTTCCTTATAATGATTTATGTGTTGCCAGCTTTCTTTGTGTGACAATAGTGCTGTTTTTCATCCAATTATAAAATTCTTATACCGCAGACTTTTTTTTTGACATGATAAATATATTTCATTGTGTCTGTGTTTCAAAGAAACAAAGGAAAATATTGAAGCCCAAGTCCATTAATCATCTTTAATCAGCCCATCATTTATTGCCTTTTCAGAAATGAAAAGTATTTTCCTCACTATGATGATAACACTATATTGAGTCTCTAGTTGTCTTAGTGCGAATAGTGGAACGTCGACTATGAATGCGAGACTTACGTCATTTATTTGGTACTAATGGGAATTAGGTTTCCAGTGAACAAGTGTATTTGATAATTTTCAGGATGCCTTAAGGTCTTTGAAACTTTGGGACTCTTAGAATTGGTAGCCTTTTGTTTATAGTCGTAACGTTATCACAGTGCAAATATTAATAGTATCTTACTAGTGCTCCAAGACACTTTAGATTGATTGCCATTTAGATGCTGAAGATCTAAATTATTTTCCCCAGTCTTCCAAGCCTCCCTCCCACCCCCAGGTTTGTTGTATGTTCCAGTTGGATGCTCCAGAAAGTTTTGATGCATGGCAGGAGTACTGTTCAGTGTTCTTTTAGTTCAGCTAATGAGTTTCCTACCTACTGCTACTTGTGTTGTTTCTTTTCCACCCCAAGGTCATTTATTCCCCATAATATCTGTACTGTTGGTGAGGAAATGGATAGGTTTTCTTTGCATTAAACTTTCTTTTATATTATTACTGTCAGTAACTAAAGCAGACTGAAAGTTTTATTTCCCGTAGAAGTTAGAAAATAAACAATAGCTGAAGGACCCTAATGTTTTCTGTTTTTATTAACACATAAGATGTTGGGGAACAAATAGATTCAATAGGCTGGGCAACTTGTGACCCTGCCCTCAAACTTGAACACAGCACACTACTCATGCATTGTGACCTGCCAGATGCCTTCCAGCCCCCTATTTTGTAGTCTCAGACAGACATCAAAAACAGGTTTATCAAGCCCCTGGTGGGTCACCACATATGGCAGGTGGGTAGCATTTAGCTTTGTTGCCACATTGTGTGTGCCTGAATGAAAAAGTCTCTAGGGCTGCAGAGTCTGGAATACACTCAAATATAAAATACTGCTGTGTACTCATTTGAAACGGTTGACTGCTAAATCAACAGTAAGCTAGATTTTAGAAGACTGGAAGGTATCTGACATAGTCCTAACCATAAAATGCAACAGTTCTAGAGGTGGAATAAATAGATTTCACTAATGTAATGCAGTTTTGGCATTTCTGTCACTGTTTTAACTACAGATATTATCCCGCCCACCCCCTGCTGTCTTCCTTTTTTTTTTAGCAACTGGGAAATAAGAGTTCAGTACCTTGCAGCAGTCCTTTTGGATTACTTTTTTACTTGAAGCCAATATTTTTTAGGGTAGAGACTACTGGTAATTTTTTGCTACCGGTAAGTATTCCTGTAATGCTGAATTTACAAGCACACTTTCACCATAGGAAGGTTACTTGACAGAGACCAGTTTCTCAGAGACTGAAACTTGAAGGTATGAATATGAACTAGTTGTGTAATTTCTTTTTCTATAGGCATATAGACTCTTGATTAAAACCCCTTTAGCTTAAGCCAGGAGATAAGGGGCTTACAAATTCACTTGTGCAGCAAAAGGCATGAAAATTGTGTTAAGCTGCCTGTCTTAACTTCTATGTTTCATAATCAGTAAAGACATTCTACAGTCTTGTGTTTGTTTACAACTTGGCTTTTCTACACCGAAACTTTCCATTGGTTCCCCCACCCCCCCAGTCCCAGACCTCTTTCTCTGTAGATTGGGGCCAAATAAGAAGATGAATTCAATGCTATGTTGCTAATGTATAAAAAGGCACATGCTCTTAAATAATAAACATTTAAGTCTGACAGTTTAAGAACTAAGATGGACCTTCTACAGTGTGCTTTCATTTGGATTATAGAGAACAGCATATATCAGTTGTTAAAGGTTGTATATTCAGTTGTTAAAGGTTGTATATTCAGTTGTTAAAGGTTGTATATTCAGTTGTTAAAGGTTGTATATTAGGGAAGTAGTGTTGAGAGGTGGAAGATGTGGAGGACACAAGACTAGGGGTAGACAGGCAGTGGGACAGCTCTTCGCCGTATGTACTTCTTTAAGTTATATTAACAGTGTGGTTTAACAAAAGTAAAACAAGTAAAATGGGTTGGGTCCAATGTTAGTTATCCTTAAAGTAGACTCGCTGAAATCAATGGGCATGGCTAACTTAAATCTATAAATTTCATTGCATCTACTGTATCCAACTAAGTTCTGCTCAGTATAAATACAAAAATAACAATAAGCCAAATGCTACAAAATCCTAGAAGTAGATTATAACTGCAGGAATAAAACTGTATCCAAAAAGCTTGGCAAAACTCTAGGTATCAGATGAACATCTTTGGAGAGGGTGTTCCACAATTGGGACTCTGGTAGCCATCTGCCTCATCTCGGATGCTGGTCGCACTTGCAGAAGACCATCCAGTTAATAAATGGGTCATAATATATGAATAGGAGCATAAGGAGAGAGGCAAGCCTTCATTTTCTTTCAAGTCTTCAATTGAACATTTATTTTAACATTTGTCCTAGGGTTCAGGTCAAACTAACAAATCTGCTGAGTCATGTATTGCTCTCTTGTTCCCTTCCTTAAATATAGGATTGTAGATTTGTTATTTTATAAGTCATCAGCATCTCCCCTTGCACATAATTGATTTATCTAAAATCTTTGTTAATGGAACTCCTGTTTCATATGCCAGCTGCTTTAATATCCTGAGATGTAGATTTAATAAACTTCCAGGTTTCCAAAATCAAGCTGAGCTTGAGAACAGTCCCCACTGAATACAGTGGGGCTTTCCTCTGAGTAAACACCCACTGATTTGGGCTTGTAAGATTCCCCCCCCCAAAAAAATAATAATTCTGTTTTGCTTCAGACAGTCTTTTGAAGTATCAGTGCTCATCATTACCTTTCCCCAAAAGGTCCATGACTCTTTTTAACCTGGGGATGCCTTTAATCATAATATTTAGCATTTATATAATGTGATTAGACTGTTCAAAGCACTTCATTTACAATTTCTTATTGTAATTCTTCCAACAGCTTTGTAAGTTAAGACAGTATTAGTATTCCCGTATTGCAAATGAGAGATTGAGGCTGAATGTGTGTAGCTTGTCTAAAGCTACCCAGGAAACTCATGGCAGAGATAAGATTCAAACTGGGGATTTCTTGATTCATAGCATAGTCTCTTAGCTACTACTCTACACCAGCACTTAGCAATCTAGATAATTAAACAAGGAGGAGTAAGTAGCTGCTGCTGGGGAGGGATGTTTGTGATTCAGGATTGAGACTATGTGCAAGGAAATTGCTAAAAATCATCCCTTCTGCAATTACCGGTATTGTTTGCCTTGAGAGGGAAACTTCCATTGGCACCAACAGTGAGTAAAGAACGTAGGTTGAGTCCCCTAAGTTCACTCTGTAACAGTGAAAGTGCTTGTATAAGTTTTAAAAAATTGTTGAGATGGTGTTTACATTAATTAAGTCATTTCCCCCCCAGTCTTGCCACTAATGTAAAATGCAACTGTGTTCTGCACAAGGAAGTCTTGACCCACAATGATGTAAGAGTAAATAAATGATTGTTTTGAGTTATGGCTTAGAAACTAAATTGAAATCTGCAAAAACTGTCTCTCTTTTGGACCCTTAAATTTAGCTTAGCTAAAGGTGTTTTTTAAAATAAATTACTTTGACATCTATTTTTTTTAGAGTATTATGACAATCTAATTAAAAGAAGTATCACATTGTGGTTGCATGAAAGAGCAGATCCTGCTATATGTCAGCTTCACATATTACTAATACCCTAAATTCCTGGCCAGCCATTAATTTCTTTTGTCTGAAGCTATATTTTGAATTGTACAAAATCTGAAGGACTGGCGACATTGAAGTTGTTAAAGGCTGTCTAACAGAATAAGGTAGGTGTTCAAATCACAGTTATCTAAATTATAAGATGAAGTCTCTAGTGGGTTTGTTTGTTTGTTTGTTTTAAGCCAAGATAACTTTGGTTGTCCCCATACATTCTATGTTCACAAGGACTTATCCTTCAAGATTCTCAAATAGATGTGGGGAAAGCGCCATTAAACATGCTCGCAATATTCTTATTTCATCTATCACATCACATGTTCTGAGGTTTGGGTCTGGCAGTGAAAACTGACCCAATTAAATCCCATAAACCACATGTTCAAAGGTATTCTTTAAAAAAACTATTACAGTGGTACCTTGGGTTACAGACGCTTCAGGTTACAGACTCCGCTAACCCAGAAATATTACCTCGGGTTAAGAACTTTGCTTCAGGATGAGAACAGAAATCACGCGGCAGCAGCGGGAGGCCCCGTTAGCTAAAGTGGTACCTCAGGTTAAGAACAGTTTCAGGTTAAGAACGGACCTCTGGAACGAATTAAGTTCTTAACCCGAGGTACCACTGTAGTTCATAAGTTCTGGGACATGAATACTGGTGCTAAAAACGCTAGGTTCCCACTAGGACTGAGTGTTTAAATTCGTTTACTATCCTACACTCCTGCAGTTTTGTACTAAAATTAATTAATAAACCTGATGCAAAGCAATCATAGACCTTGTTCACACTACACATTAAGCTAAACTACGGCTTAGTCAGTGAGCTTGTGTGAGTTTTTGGAGAGGAGCTCACACTTAGTTCTTCTCTGGTCCTTTTTACTGCATTGCACTAAGCCATAGTTCCTCCTTGGTTATGGCTTGTGGTTAGTACTGAGAGAGGTTAATCAGGGGTCCTGGTTTAGACTGAACAACATGCTAAGCCAAACCTTGGCTTAGTTTAGCATGGCATGGCAGTAAATAGGACTGAGGAGTAGAAAAGTGGCTACAAACTCTTCTCTGGGAGCCTGCACATTTGTGTGGTCTCACTAAACCATAGTTTGGCTTACTGTGTTGTGTGAAATGACTTATAGAATTTTATGTTAGTGCAATATTGGAGGAGGAAACTGATGGCCAGTAAGTTGTTCAGTCTAATCTCCTGTCAGTAGGGAAGAGAGAGAAGGAATTAATCACTTGGGTGCTGGAAGAACAGGATCACATAGTTCTAAAAGACACAAGTGAGTCAAGGCACATAATGCAGAACATTTCAAACCATTTATTATTATTTATTGTAACCTATTAATTGCTTTTTATAAAAGTTAATTAAAGTGACTTATAGTAAATAAAAACACATACATTAAAAACAGCATAAAACAATACAAAGAAAAATCTAAAAGGCAACCCTATTTGTAGAAGACAAAATTCAAACAGCTCATGCACTGAATGATACCACAGATAATTAAAAGCCAAAGGCCTGCAAAAAAGAAACATTTTTGCACGGCAAAATATGTAGTGATGGCGCCAGGTAAGCCTCCCTGGGATGAACATCCCACAAGTGAGGAGCCACCACTGAAAAAACTGTTCTTGGGTTGCTACTTTCCAGACCTCCTATAGAGGAGGCGCATGGAGAAGTGCCTCAGATGACAATTGCAGGGTCTGGGTCAGTTCATGTGGTGAGCAGCAGTCCTTGAGGTATTGGGTTCCTGAGCATAGCTGTCAACTATGGCGGGAAATTCCCTTATTCTGAATAGGATTCCTCACGAGAAAAGGGAAAGGTTGACAGCTATGGTCCTGAGCCACCTAAGGCTTTATAGGTAAAAAGCAATGCTTTGAATTGGGCCTGAAAACTGTTTGCCAATGCAGTTGGACCATGTGCTACAGATTTTCTTGTTGATTTTGAAAACTGAGGATATGCATTAAAACTGGTAAATGAAACTAGTGTAGAGTGGCACTAAATACCATACTTTTCCATGTATAAGATGAGGTCCCCCCCCCCGCATTTTTTAAGTTTAAAAACGAGGGTCATCTTATACATGGAATATAGCAATTAAATATATATATAAATAAATAAATATGGTACTTGCCGCCATACATGCTCTGATATCTGCAGCTCCTTGCAGTGGCGAGCCGCAGGGCCTCCGTAGTCTGCTTCCCTCCTCCCACTGAGCCCACCCTACAGCTGGGAGGAAGGCTGAAGGCGGTCCATTTGTGGCACGCGGAGTCTGGGCGGTGGCTCCACACGAGCGTTGCTGCCGCACCAGTTGGCTGCGGCGATCGAAGTAATATCACCCCTCCTCGCCTTTCCCGTCATAGAAACCTTGTGCCCCTCCTGGGTAATGGCACCTCCCCCTCAAAAAAGCTCAACAACTCTGGGGCTCCCCCCCCCAAAAGCTCAGCGATTGTCTGACTTTGCCTGCGAGGGAACAGCTGATAAGCGACTTGTTAGAGGCGCGTGGCTGTCAGCGTTGGTCCGGCGGGTGAACAATTTTCGCCAACAATTCAGGTCAATCTCCATTTTCTTAATTTGGAGTCCCCCAAAATAGGGGTTGTCCTATACATGGGGGCGTCCAATACATGGAAAACTACGGTAACTACAGATGAGTAGACCTGTTCCGTAGCCAAATGATGACCTTTAGTAATTGATTGATTGATTATTTAATTTCTATACCGCTTAACATATTAAAAACCTAGCTAGTTGAGCGGGGTATAAATAATAAAATTATAATAATTATTATAAAAAACATCTCTAAGCTGTGTACAGAAAACTGAAGTAACAGCAGACAATTTACCGTAAACAAAATGTTACAAAAATACACAGTTACATGTAACAGTGTTTCATTAATACAAATTTAAACACATACACACACACACTCACACATATACTATTCCCCCCCATTTTTAGTTTTTTTAAAAATTAAAGTTAAAACCCACACATATAACATGGAGATGACTTTCTCTGTTTCTCCTCAAAGTAATAGGAACCTTGGAAGATCCCTACTACATGCCCTTTTTGTTCACTACAATATTTCAATCTCACAGTGACTAACCAGGACACAGTGCAATAGTATTCTGTTACTCATGGTCCCCAACAACTTGTATCCAGAGGCATATTGCTCCCATTCTCTCTCTCTCTCTCTCTCTCTCTCTCTCTCTCTCTCTCTCTCTGTGTGTGTGTGTGTGTGTGTGTGTGTGAGTGTGAATAACTCCATGAATTTGTCATTGCATGTAAGAGGGAGAATGGACGTTAATCAGAAGCAGAAAAGTCATATGTTTTGAGGGAGGAGCTATTAATACCGAAAAGTGTTTCTACTTGATGTTGCCATTAGCAATTAAATGCAATGTTGGGATTGCTTATGTGGTGTGGATGGGAAGGCAGTGGTCACTGGCCTAAGGCACTAAAGTGAGGAGCTTTTGAGGAAAGGAGGAACAACTTCTGCTTTAGGGAAGGAAGAGCTAACAGCCTCCCTAGGAAAATCCCCAAGCTGCATGTGCAGCAAGCCAGGCCCCCTGGCTATTTTGATTAAGTGAAATGGAGCAGCAAGGAAGGAACCCGAGCTCAGAAATAAAACATTCAGGAGGATAAGCCCCTGTTCCTAGCTCCATTTGAGAAAATCATAATGTTTTAGCAATATTTTCTAGCAGAGCTCAACTTGAAAAACATGTTAACAGTGCAAGCTCAGATGTAGGATAAATATAAAGAATCTTTTTGAGAAGTTGACTTGAGATTTCCCTTCTTCTCAAATTCCAAGTGAATATTATTATGGAATAAGCAGACTGCATTCACTAGTTGCAGCCTGGCATCTGCCATATTAAAGCAAGGATCGTAATCTTGCATCTTATGCTACTTTTAAGTATGTACTAGTTGTGGGGATCTGGAGTTAATTACATTTACATATTAGCTGTAGGGATCTGGTTTTATAGTGATGTTTGATTGCAGCCCTTGGGTACAAGAGGAGTTGCCCAACTCCACAGTAGGAAACTTGGAAGGAGTGGAAAAACATCCCTTTGTCAGAAAAGGCAGCCAAATTCCTCTGTGCTGAGGGCCACATCGTAAATATATCATGAATCAAAAGGCGACTGCAGCTAATTTGCATATCTTATTTGCAGATAATTAATGTGATTTGCATAACTGATTTCATGTGCGTGCCAAACTACAATTAGTAGACAACATACATTTTATTTTTCTACACGTAGATGTCCTTGAGATTACCTTGTTATATGGTTTGGAAAATCAGCTGAGTTGAAAAAGGTAAAGAATCTTGTCCCCTTATGTTACTTGCCTCCAACACTATTTGTAATTCTATTTTTTTAAATTATTCCTGCATTCATGAGGACTAGAAAGCTCAACCTAGACTCAGCACTTGGTTGCATACCATTGCACTTTTTCTGGTTTTAAGTGGGATTTAAGCTAATGCACATTTATGTTGGTTACAAGTCTTATGCTACTGAGTTAAGGGATTTGACTTCAATTAGCTTTAAAGGCTCTGAAATTTTTTTTTTTTTTTTTGGTTTTGGATACAGACTAGAGACACATATGTTTTGTACTTAGGCAGAAATCCTATCTATACTTAACAGTACCTCATTGAGCTCAGTACCTTAGCTGAGATTCCTGCATTGCAGGGGGTTGGACTAGATGATCCTTGGGTCCCTTTCAACTCTATGATTCTATGATCTCTGCTCTAGTCTATGAGTAGAATATATTGAATTGTACTGAGTGTCTACTGAGTTTAAAAAGTTTGGGAATAGTGGAAGAGTTGGTGTGAAAATAGCTAATAGAAAAATTCCATTTTTTTAAAAAAAATAAAAATGCAGAGAGGGAAAGCCTCAGTGAAATCTAGATACGTGTAGCAAATATTTTACATACACACAGCTTTAGATCATGGCCTACACCAGGAATCTAATGTAAAATGAAACTTGTGTCAATGTGCAACTGTGCATGCTCTGTTCAACACTGAGACAAATCATTCTACCTTAGGGGAAAAGGTGATAGGCATATATCTCAGTGAGAACCACTTGCAGAGCATCATTAACTACTCCAGCTGCTTCCACTGCAGAATCATAGAATTGTAGAGTTGGAAGGAACCACAAGATTCATCTAGTCCAACCCCTGAAGAGAGAAGCCAGTCTTTAAACCATACTTTACTCTTCAGCAGTGGAATACTATTGCAGAAAAAATAATAATGAAGCCCTAGCACTGTGAATAATTCTTCACTGTGTATTTGATTAAATCTCTTATGTGACCAAAAATGTGCTTTAACGTATGTTAAATAGCTTGCATATATGTGTGGCATAATATTTTAACATTTTTATTAAGTGAAAGAAATATCACTGGTATAATGATAGGTGGCTGCTTGGTATTTCACATCTTCCCCGCCCAGACAAAAACAAAAACAAAACCCTACAGGCTCTATCTGTTTAGAAAGGAGACCATACTTCCAGAAGTGTGCATTTCATAGCTTTGACACCTCTGAATGACATAAAATCATTGTTTTGTTTGCTTGCTTTTGGCTTGTGAACCAAACAATGTTTATTTCTTGAAATGTACCTGACAGGAAAGGGCAGAACATGAAATGCATGTAGGTTGAATCTTGAGATTAAATCAAATAACACTCCCCTTAAAATAAAAGTTTTGAGAACTGAAAAGATATTCTCCCTTAATACCAATTACTTCCATTGAAGTGAATGGTGCTATACTACTTGGTATTATTATTACTACTTGCATTTATAACCTGCCTTTCTTCCAAGCAGCATGTATTGTTCTCCCCCTGTCCTTTTTATCCTCACAACAACCCTGTGGGGTAGATCAAGGTGAGAGAGATTGCAATAGGCTCAAGATGACCCAGTCATATCTGGTCCAGCAATTTTGGGAGTGGGGATTAATAGTGCCATGGCTCCAATGCTTCTGTATTCCTTGAGATGCCTGTCAGGCCTGGCCTGACAAGCATTATGCTTATGTGAACGAAATGAAACTTTTGTTTTTCTTTTTACAAAAAGGCACTGATTTTCTGCTATTGTTTACTCTCATCATCTGTTTCTCTCCACTGGCTGTGGTGATGGGGGCTGTTTTTCTGAGTCCCCTCCCCCCACTTCACAACAATGCCATGGAAAGATGAGAAAAATGATGAAGTAGTTGTAAGCCTAATGCTTGAAAATGCAGCTGCCTGGGACCTGGTTTGAAAACTGCTCAGGGGCTCCGCTAGTCTCGATTTGCTGTAATTTCCTTCAATAAATATTTGTTTCCCACTGGCTGTCTACCACAAGTAGAAACAGGATGTTTTAATTTGTGCAACTGAAGGGCTAAGAAAACATTAGGAAGATTTGGTTTGAGATCAGAACAACATTTCCCCCAGGTTACAGTGGCTGGGTTGGATACTTGCTCTGACATCAGATCTGGGGGACCGTTATATCCTGTCCAAGCATTTTTGGTGTCTTGGGCTGCTGACCAGGGTGTCACTTATATTTGTACAAAAGGTCAATTGAGAAGCTAAGCTTGTGTCTTGTAGCTTGCAGTGGTATAGAAAGAAACAGATGCACAGTAGGGGCACCTTTCAATTTTTTTAGTACATGAAAGAAAATATAAAAATTATCACTGCAGCTAAGAGTTTACTAGATTTGGCCCAAATAATCATATCCTTCTTCAAATGCACTGAAGGTATTTTTCTGACTAAATATCTTTTCAGTGGAGTTAATAACTTGGATCTGAACAAGTGGTCATCACCATGGCAATGGAGAGTAGGAAGGACAGGACAGATCTCTCTGCCACTGCTTTTCTTGCTACCAACCTCACAGGGTGGGGAGCTCACTGTGGAGATCTAAACATTGAAGGCCTGTGGTCTGCTGTGGAAGTGTCAATGAACATCATTTGGCTAGTACTTTGAGAGAAGCTCACCTAGCCCTACAACACTTTGCTCCTCTTCTCCAACTTGGCAATGTCCTAATCTGCACGGAATCAACCACAGTGAAATCCAACATCAACAGACAAGGAAACACCCAATCTTGGGAGCTTCAGGCAGAAGCATCCCTCCTCCTTAGCTGGGCAGAACACAACATCCAGTCAATCACAGCTGAGCACATATTTGGTCTCCTGAACATGCAAGCAGACTGGCTGAGCCACAGGAAATTGGACCAAGTGCATACACCCGTTTTTCAACAGCTGCTGTCAAAGTTTGGCCAATGCCAAGTGGACCTCCTTGCCTCAGACTGGAATCATCAGCTTCAGTCATCAGTGGAGGCATGGGATGCCCTGCTCTCCGCATGGCCACCAGGTCTTCTCTACTCCTTCTCTCTCCATCATTCTGAGGGTCCTCCAGAAAATCAGAGAAGAGAAAGCAAGAGTTCTCCTCATTACACCATTCTGGCTTCAGTACCCTTGGTTCCCTCAAATACTCCACCTGGCAGTCTCCCCTCACAGAACAGAGCTCTTCTCTGAGGGCCTGATTCTTCATCCAGCTCTCAAGTGGCTCCAGCTGACTGTTTAGAGTTTGAACAGCAATGCCTAACCAAGCTGGACTTACCTGCAGACGTCATTGATACGCTTCTACACTCTAGGAGGCCCACCTCCTAGATTGCCACCTGTGTTTAACTTTGTCGTGCTTTTTTGAATAATGGAGACTTACTATTTTTTTAAAAAGCCACTTATCTTGTGCATATCTGGAATAAAATTCCAGACATGTATTTGAATGACTAGTCTTGTTATGTCAGTGTTGAATCCACCCCTGCCCCCAAGCAGGCTGTGTAGATAGGTGGATTTCTTTCCTTGTTTGTCATCTGAGCTCAAAATGCTTCCAGATGTAGCAGAGTGATAGGTGGCTGATTGGGCCTCTGAATCAGAACTGCTCACTGTTTCACACAGTAGCTCTAAATTCAAGGAAGAGGAAGCACCTCTGTTTCTTTGAGGCCTTCCCTCTTGCAGTACCCAGTTTTGTCTTACTATTGCTATTGAGAATGGTACATAGATACATTTATAGCAGAAGATGGGCAGAAAGATGCTAGGTGTTTCTTCTAATGGGATTTATTAAAAGTGATGCCTAAGAAGGTCTGGGTCTGGTCACTCCCTGGATAGGAGACCACCCAAGTGCTTCATGCATGCTGACTTGAATTACATAATTTAACAAAGATAGACTATAAAAGAAATGAGTGGTACCTGCAACAAAATGTTGCAGCGTGGCCCGCTTAGGTTCAGGATTTTCTATTTCCCTTTCCACCATGTTTTCTGAGTCCCCCACCATCCACAACAGTGATCTAGTCTTTTGTAATAATGAGGCATATTCAATGCCCATTAAGCTTTTTTGGGTTCCGCCTTTGGGTTCTTTTCCAAAGATTCTTGTACTTACACAAATATGTGAGCTCCCCCAAGCCTGGTGATGCCTCCCTCTTATGCATAGATGGTGTTGTTTTCACTGCATAAAGAATGACTCTCTGAACACTGAGATCACTATTAGTATGTGTATTATATGATAAATAAGTTTGGTGGGCCCAAAGGAAGAGAACACAACCATGGAACTGATACTAAATAGTAAGCAGTCTGTAACACATTCATCCCCAGTGCTTTTTAAATTTCCTATAATTTTCCTGGGGTAAGAATTCGGTTTGGAAACAAATACAATTCTGCTCGTCCCAAATTATGCTGAGACATTCAAGTCACTTGGAGGGTTCATTTTGAGAACCCATTCTCCAGTGTAAGCACAGTAATTGTGCAGCCTTAATTTTGGTTGCATGCAGATATGTTAAAAAACCCTGAAGTCTGTGTTTAAGAGTGCTGCTTAATGTTTTAGGTTGGGCTAATGCCTCCAGACTGTTCATGTTCTCTACATGGTTTGCACTGTGTAGCTTTAAAGAAAATGACACCCCCCTCCAAACAATTTATAACCTAACAAATGGATTAAAATCAGTAGTTAGGGGCGTTTGGGGGGCCAGCCTTGGTTGCATATGGTTTGTTCCCTTGTTCTGATACTCTAGCTTTGACCTGTAACCCACAGGTTGAGAATATGTGGATGAGATGGGTGGCATTGCATTCTGGGAACCCCCCCAACTTCCCCAAGTGAAACCTGGACATGGGTTCCTCAGTGATAAGATCAGTAAAACTTGCAAGACCCCCTGAAAGATATTGGTTCTCTCACCACTGATCTTTTCCTGCAATGTGCAGCTACAGAAGGGTGTTGGATATGTTCTGTGTTGCAATAATAGTTATTACAATTGAAAATACATAGGGTTATATCTTAGTTCTACAAAGAAATTGATGGACCTAAGCTGGTAGGGTACACTAAGGTTACCAAATTTTTTTCAATGAATCCGGGGACACATTTCAGCTTCAATGGATTTTGTATGGGGACTGATTTGTAAATCCGGGGACTGTCCCCAGGAAACGGGGATGTCTGGTAACCTTAGTGTACACTGAGCAGAACTAAGATTGGGTGCAACACATGGGATAATAGCCTTTGTGCCTGTAAGTCTTTAGTATCTGGGCAAACAGCCTCTAGGGGTGCAGTTTTCACCAGAATCCTGAACTTCTCTCTCCCCAATATGAGGTCTGATCTGGATCTGCTGCATCATCTAGCGGTTGCTACCTGTAAGGTATGTTTTTTGGGGGGGAGGAAGAGGAAAAAAAGAGACAGAGATGTATTTGTATGTTTCCAGTGTCAAGTGTGATCCTTGTGTCAGTGGTTGGCGGTGCGGTGTAACAGGCTGGGATTCAAACTCTGTGCACAGCCTAGAACATGCACAAGTTGCTCCATCTAATGAGTCAAAAATGAAAAGGGTTTTCTGACTGAAGAAAGCCTGAAAACCAACAGGTTACCTAAAACAAACGTAAAACAGAAGTAATAAAATGTGTGCTGTGATTAGCCAGTGGCAAGTTGTAAATACTAAGCATCGTCCTCACACCTGTGAAAACAATGAAGGCATTAACAACATGCATGCCTTATTTGCTGTATTTATTTTGCTAAAATGTAAGTCTGCCATACTACAAAGCATAGCTGCTTTGTACAGGTGTTACTTTAATACGTATGATAATGGGAAGGTAGAGGAGTTAGCAGATTGTTGTTTAGTTCAAATATTAGTCTACCAACTATTAAATGCTAAGAATACAGCTAAATGGTGAGAATTAATTTTGTTGCCTTCTGTGCCTATACAAGTCTTTCTTTCTATTTTATATTGTATCTAAACCAGAAATGTAAAAGAACTGTATCTGTAAACGTGTAATTAGCTGAGATATTAATGGACCTTCTTGCTGAGCATGGACTTTTGCTCCTCCTTTCACATGAACAAGCAAGGAAGCAAATGAACCAACCAGGAAGTCTTTCATAGCTTCCAGTTTCATCTGGGAAACTATGGTTAACAGCTTTGGAAAAAGCTGAGCTAGTAAACTTCAACACTTGGTGTGCATCCAAGCAACGAGTGCATACATGTTTCAGCTTAAATTGAGATGAATTGTCCAAACTCACTATAGTCTTGAGCTATGTTATTAGTGGCAGACATATAATATTGTAAGATTCATGTTGGAGTTCATATGGGGTTATTTTATGCTAGCAGCAATATTGTGAGGTAGGTCAGGCCAAGAGAAATTTGCTGGAGGACTCCCAGGTAGCATCATGGCTAAGCAAAGATTTGAACCCAGGTGCCCCCAAAGTCCAGCACTTGTTCTGCTATGCTACATTGGTGTCATTCTTTCCTGATTAAGATTTTTTAAAAGAGAAATGTGAGATTATTACTGCAAGCTTACATAATAAGGTATCAGATCCAATTAGTGATATCCACATCATAGTTTAAGACACTTGTGGCCTTAAATTCCTCTGCAGACTGCTTGGGCATTTAAATTCTGTTTTTTCAGACTTGCCTAGACAGAGATCTAATTTTTCCAATGTAGTATTACTGCACTAAGACTTCTTTGTATTTTTGAGCCTTATGTTCAAAAACTTGTTGGGATCTTGCAAGGAGTTGCCAACATTGACCTCATCATGCATCCTAAATAACAGTGTGTTTGCCAAGCGTTGTGGAAAAAAATGTCGCTGCCAGCGATATTTTGGTCTTATCGCCACTTTCAGTTTTCTCTGTGTTTTAGGTGTTCTACTAAATCTTTCGTGTTCCTGTCAGTTAGGAATTAAATGGTACAATAATGTTTATGAGATTCTTGGTAAACCCCTCCCCATTTATAAAGTAATCAGAGGATATACACAGGATGTCCTTTGAGAGATTGTGACTTCTTCTAGACCTTTGAATAAGTGGGCAGAATTAATTTTAAAAGATTTGGTTGTGCTGAGTCTGAAGCCAATGTTTGCCACCCTTACCTAATCCTCCTTATTTAGCAGGCACTGATCAAGTGAAGCAGTATGTATAAATGGGATGCACTAATTTCCAAAAAGTCTGAAATAAGAGCATTGGAAAACATAGCTTGACCTTCAAGAACACTTTCCATTTTGATTCATTGCCCCCCCCCCCCTTGAATACCCTCTGTATCTGTAATGGAACCTCTTTAGATTGCAGGAAATTCTAGGGTCACTTTTAAGGTGTGATCTCCGAGTACATGTGGGATTTTAGCCAGGCTTGTTGGACTCACCATTGACCTACATGACTGACAGGGTAAACCATGTGTTCGAAAACCTATCTGATAGTGTTTTGCATGCTCAGTGACTTTTAAGGAAGTTAGTCTGTCATGATGTTCTAATTTAATGATCATCTGATAAGTTTCCAGAGAACCTGTGGGATTTCTCAGCACACAGATTGAAAACTAGTCTGAAAGTTGATTTTTTTTCTTTTAAGAGGAGGAAAATATTTAAACAAGAGCTTTTGTTAATTGAATTAAAAACTGTTACATGACAGCCAGGACAAAAATAATGCATAACGAAGCTGGATTGTATGGATGGTAAATTCAGGTTCTGTACCAGTTATTATATTAAAGACGTGTGCTACTCAATTCATTGTAAAAATGCTAGCGACATTTGTTTTTGAGATGCAAAGTAGATGGGAAAAGCATTTGCTATGGAGCAGTTTTATTGCCACTATTCAACAAAGGGCAAAGACCAATAAGAACAGTTCTGTAGAAAAGCCTTGCTTCTGGTTTAGGAGTTAAAAGGGCAAAATATTGATGTTTCCCTTATTCTGAACGATTTCCACAGCTTAAAAACTCCTGGAAAGAGAAAAAGCATAAAACTGACATTTAAAGAAGTAAGATGATTTACACTATGTCCAAAACTTTGGGTTAGGAAACAGTTTTAATTTTTTTTTAAAAAGTTACTTGTCTGTTAAAAAGTGTTTTCCTTTTGATGCTGTTTCCCAATTGGATAGACTCCTTCAGCGTTTCTAGGTTAAAAATATTTGCATTTTTGGTTTTGTTTTAATAAGGATCTGTAGAGAAGCTTTTTTGTTCTTTGTAGCTAGCTTTTTTTTTATCGATCAGAATGCTTTTACATTTGATTCTGATCTCAGACCTACATGAATAGAAGCAGCGATGTTGAGAGAAAATGACGGGCTACAAAATGTAGTCAATTTTCGTTCTTTTAAATGAGTCCTAATCTTATACTTTGCTCCTGGGAAATGCGCATTTGACGAAAAGGATTTTTAAAGGGAATTTTGGTTTGGTTTTTTTTTTTTTTAAAAAAAAAGATAGTAAATGAGTAATATATATATTGAGAGGGGGGTTATTTTATCTGTGACTGTCTTTTCCATTGGTTTACAGCTGGTGAGTTAGGTTGCAGCCTCACCTAAGTGGGTCACAGCAGAAGCACTACTGCTATACAGTTGTATGTTATATACAGTTATATGGTTTTTAAAAAGAAAGAAAGAAAAAGAAATGGGTCCCCAAATTCACGTTAGGGCTAAAGGTGGGTTGTGGGTCTGAAAAGATTGAAAATCACTTGTCGGGCAAGTGTTGATTTCATTGATTCATGAGCATTCATGTGTGAACTTGCCCTCAGAGGGTTGACCACTTAAAGCAGAGCTTTCCAAACTGTGTGTCGCGACACGTTAGTGTGTTGGCGGCAATGTGTCGGTGTGTATCGCACAAACGCTCCCCACGCTCCTCTTGGGGCTAGAAAGGGGATAGTTTAACCTCCGGTTTGCTAGTAAAACTGAATTACCGTGTCGCGAAATGATGCATGTCTAAAAAGTGTGTCACCAACATGAAAAGTTTGTAAAGCTCTGACTTAAAGAGTATTTTCATGTCACATAATTGACTTGAATGTATAAGGACATAATAGGCCACCCCTTAGTTTAACCCCTTAATCCTTATCTTTCCCTACATGAACCAAGCAAATGTAACTTCAGGGGCACACATTTTCCCCCTGCTTACACATTTCTGTGGTCTGACACTAACAACAACAACAACAACAACAACCCAAAGGTTTCCAAGCAACTTACAGGAAAGGGAAATATACAATACATAATAGCAGCGGGGAAAGGGGGGGGATTCATATAATACATTAATATTTAAAAAAATGTAATATCAGTGGAAAAACAACAACAACAACAAAACATACCAGCCATATAAATAGATGGTAAAGTCCTTTGTCTTGCTCTGTAAAACACTGTGTAAGCTAATGATGCTATAGAAATAAAACCAAAGAGGAAGGTTATATTCAAAAATATTTCATTGTATCGTATTTTTTATAAAGGTCATTCATATTTTTGTACAGGTCACTTGAAAGTGTTGTGATTTGAAACAATGGATGAGCAATCTCAAGGCATGCCAGGCCCTCCTGTTCCTCAATTTCAGCCACAGGTAGGACATTGCATAAGTTGCTCAGACTAGGTAGGAAGGGGTACATTAATGCAGAATTTAAAAGCCCAGAGAACTTACTCTGACTTACATTTTGCTGGTGTTATTCTGTTCATTTCCATTACATACTGTAGCCCTAGAATGGTGCTATGGATTTTTTTCCTTTCCGTTTTATTTTTACTGTTGGAACTTGGACTCCAGTGTGTTTGTTTATACAGTCATACCTCAGGTTACGAACGCTGCGGGTTATGTACTTTCAGGTTGCGCTCCGCTCCGAACCCGGAAGTACCGGAACGTAGAAGTGCCGAATTACGTCACGCACGTGCGCAGACGCGGCGCTGCGGGATACGAACACTGTGGGTTGCGGACATGCCTCCGTCACGGATTACGTCCGCAACCTGAGTGTCCACTGTAACTGTATGCTACGTTTTAGGTGAATCACAAATCAATTCTTGTAGAAATATTAAAGCAATAAGCACTAGTCTAGCTTCAACAACAATAGAAAATCCTTTTTCAAAACTACATTTCTCCTCTATCCTGAAGGTAAGCTGGATTTTGAAAAGCCCTGTGGCAGCAGTTGAGGGAGGACAAATTTATCTCAGATGGAAATCATGAAGCTAGAGCTCCTCTCTGTGATGCTCTGTCTTGTCCCCTCAGGGCAATATGGTTCTTGAGTAACCCTTTGGTGGTGACCGAGATTGGTAGAGAGGCCACCAGTAGGAGCTTTAGGAGTTAGTTGGTGGACAGCTCTGAAAGAACGTCCCTTAAAATTTGAAGTGCAGATGTGCCAGTACAACTCAAATGTCTGTATCATACAATCTTTTTGTGTAGCTCCATGGGAATGCTAATATCAAATAGTGACATGAGAGAGAATGCAGTTTGCTAAGTCATAATTGCGCCAGTGCAAATTATCTATTCAGAAGTAAACAAAGAAACAGTAGCAGAACAAAGTTTCTTCTTGGATTTTGAAAAGCATACCAAGAATGAGTTTGTGTAACCCTGTTTTTCGGCGGAGTGTTGGGACAGCAGCAAAAAACTGTCTAATTAAAAGGATGAAATGTTTTTCTGATACATAACAAGTTTTAAGTAACAAACGGGGAGCGGGAAAGTTGTTAACATTCACAGATTTCAGCACAGCTGTTGCTTTGGAATTTGAGCCTATTTACACCTCAGGTGGTAGTCATGTTCTGCTGCTATACGCCAGTGGTTTGTCGCCCATAAACTATAAAGTGTGATGGGGAGACGTATGCTTTCAAAGATGATGTGCACTTTTTCTTTTTGGCCAGTCATGACTGTCTGATGTACGTCCACACACTGTGTTTGTATGTGCACATCTTCACTTTGAGGATACCAAAATACGAGTTGAAGTCTTAACCAGGATTTCTAAACACCCTTGTTTCTAGATCTGGTTATAAAGGGAACCCACCCAGGCTAGCATTAAATAATTAGGAAATAATTTGAACACTGAAATCAATAGCTTTGTGAATAGGTGATTGCTTTTAGTTTTGAACTGTTTTAGAAGTTTTAATTGCGTTATTTTTGCATTGACATGTTGCTGCCCTGGGATCCTTTGATGGAAGGTGAGGGATATATGTTTAATAAACAACAAAACAAAACAAACAGATAATCCAAAGCATGTTCCTGTGACTGCATTCTGATTTGCAAACTGTGGTTTGCAAGGAGCCAGCACTGGGTCTGCCCAGAACATGGGAGAGAAGTGTTAGGGCCTCGATTATCTAGCTCAATAGATGGATTATGTTATGCCAAAAGCAACACCCCAGCTGAGATGTAGAAGTTGCTGCTACTGCTTTTCTTTTTAATGTGCTGGTCTAAGATGCAGTGTGATCTTTACCAAAATGTATGTAATATGTTCTCTGACCAACTGATGCTCCCATTATGCATGAGTTTATTGCTTTCCCAAATTGCATAGTGGCTGGGAGGGAGGCCTGGGTGATAGTTGGGAGATGTGCAGCTATGTTCCTTCTCATGTCAGGTCTCCACGTCTAAATTGTATGACAAGACAAGGGAGCAGATGAGACAAGCTGTCAGTCAGCCACACTGCCCTTTGAAGAAAGGCCATTGGGGCTGGGGAGGGGGGGAGGTGCTGCAAATGGGCTGTGAAGTTTACATACACTGCCCACTGTTAAACAGATTACCTCTAATGAAGTGTCTAATGCTCAGGCCATATCAGTCTAATCCTCGGTGGCAGTTCATCCCTCAACTGCCAAAAAAACACCGCCCTCTGGCCCGCTCTCGCCACTCTGGCCGCCAAACACAGGGAGGTGCCCAGTCTTAATAAAGCCAGACAGTGTGTGATCTGACATGCAAATGTAGGTCATTGCATATGTAAATGTGTGATTACAAACCTGCATGCCAAAACACATTAGTGAGACTTTGCTCTCAGCATGCGGTTGTCACACTGCCTTAGTAGTTCACGCTAATGTTTGTCAAGTTACTGCGCAGACAGAGGATGCAATTCCCAATTCAAAATTTGAAATATATGCTGGTTAAACAACCACAAAACCCCGTAGCTTAATGAAGCCACTTCCTGGTTCTCTGCAACGTGAACATTTGAATAATAAGAGAGAACTCCACCAAGTTTCTCTGTTTTTACTCTAAATGCTGCAGATAACCTCATTAAATCTGCATAGGCTTCGCTTTGAATATACATAGCTGAATTGCTGCAATACCATCACTATCGAAGCAGCAACATATTTGGATGTAGGTGCTTCTAAGGAACATTAATTTATTTTTGATTGTGTAACTGAGCACCGGGGAGGCAAAAGCCCTAGAATCATTTCTAACACCCACTGCTGTTCAAAGAAGACTAATTGAGTACTTAGAGCATTTAGAATTGCTGCTGTTTGTGCTTTTAAATTAAAATGCAAGGGCACGAAATGACAAAATTGTTGCCGTCCTTCATTTTGTTACTGTTTTTGTTTGGATGCTGCATGTCACAAGAATATGCAAAACTTTGAAATATAAAATGCTCGGGATACAGAACAGAGAACTATCTGGAGTATCGCTGACTCTCGGTTTTCTATCTTACAATCTTTGCTGTCTCTTCCACAAACAGCAGAAGCCAGTTATATGTTCTACATCAAATGGAGCATATCCAACTTCAGAATACAAAGAGTTAAATATAATCAAGAACTGTGGATCTTAGAACTCTGCATTTCTCCATCAATGTCCTGATCTCTAAAGCAATCTATTAACGGTTGCTCAGTTTCCATCTCTCAGTAGTAGACAAAGCGTTGGTCACAGATAACATTGCAGGATGCATTTGTGCATGCCTTCAATGCAGAAAGAACTTGCTCTGATTCCAGGCCAGTACTAACCCTCCTTCTTCAGCTACAATTTTCAGAAGTAATTTGTCCTGGGTTTCCCATCCCTTTCTCCTCATCTGTACTGGACACTGGGAAGTTTTCTCATACCTCTTGGGTGGAAAGTCCACTTACACCTAGGAACTAGGTAGATAATCTTAAATTGGCTGACAGGTCCACTCAGAAGCACATACATGATTATGTTTCTCTTGAAAATCCACAACTATACATGTATATTTTAACAATATGAGGACTAGACCTGAATCCTTAGAAGGAATACCTATGGTATAAGGTGAAATGGGAACAAACAGTATTATTGGTCACAACTTATCAGAGGACTTGTCTACAGTAGGGGAAGGACTGTAGGCCTAAGTGCCACTGACAGGAACTCTTGTCTGCAATCCTATGCCCACTTACCTGGAGATAGGCCCCACTGAACTCACTGGGATGTATTTCTAAGTAAGCATGCACAGGGTAGGATGTAATTTTCAATTATTTTCGTCGATTGCCTTTGTGTGTAAATATTAATATTCATTTATATTCCTTTTTACAAAAAAGTACACAAGGTAGCTTTACATAAAACCTAATTAGAATGTGACCCAGAAAGTAAACAATAGAAACAACAGTTTAATACGAAGGCAGATAAAACTATGATTTTAAGAAGCCCCACAAATAAAACTGTCCTCAGTCCTCACCTGAAAACAGACTGCGTGGGAACAGTATCAATCTCTCTTGACAGACTGTCCCAAATTCTAGGTACCAGAGCTGAAAAGGGCTTCTTCTGAGTACCTACCTGGTGCACCTACCTAATCTTGGTTAGGATCATTTTGGGGGGATTGAACCTAAAACCATTTAAGGGTTTGAAGTTCAAAGTTAGGACCTTGGATTGAGTCTAGAACAGACATAGGCAAACCCGGCCCTCCAGATGTTTGGGACTACAACTCCCATCATTCCTAGCTAACAGGACCAGTGGTCAGGGATGATGGGGGTTGTAGTCCCAAAACATCTGGAGGACTGAGTTTGTCTATGCCTGGTCTAGAAGAAAACTGACAACCAGTGACAGTTGACACACAGACACTTGGTGATGTGGTGGAGCTAGGAAAGGGTTAGTTCTTGGTTTTTAAACCCAATAACTTAGAATCCATTTCAAACTGTATTAATACTGACTTTCCAGCATTAGGAACCTAGCCAGTTCCAAAGCGAGCATTAGAAAACTCAGAACAAATACACCCATATAGCTTTTCGAACACTGTGACTGAGTACTGCTTATTTCTGCCAGTGCACATATACTTGCCTTTTTAAAGCCTCTCTACTTTGTGCAGCCAATCTCAAATTCATGTTCTTAAAACTAATGGTACAAGCAACTGGCTGTTGGGAGGGGAAAAAATATGATTGCACATACTCCTCCAGTATATACTGTAAGGTATACCTTATGTTTTCTTGTATCTTTGACTGCAGAAAGCCTTACGACCTGACATGGGCTACAATACTTTAGCAAACTTCCGAATAGAAAAGAAGATTGGCCGTGGACAGTTTAGTGAAGTTTACAGAGCTACATGTTTGTTGGACGGCGTGCCAGTAGCTTTAAAAAAAGTGCAGGTAAGGATGTCTCGAGCAATGCAATGAGAAACTTAGCTACTGCTTTTGGAAAGGTTGCTTAATGTTGTTTTATACATTAGTCAATAGGTAACCATTGTTTTAGAACCTTTGTGGGGGTTTTTTACTTTATTTTTGCATTTTCCATTTCACAAACTATAACAACAAAAAAGAAACAAAATACAGACATCATATCCCCTTTGATTTCTCTGCCCCCCTTTTGTGGATCCTTATGTTTTCCTTTTCATTCTGCCTCTCATCACTAAGTCCACTGCTGATTCTAAAACAATTGGAGTTAGCATTGTTTTAGAACCTTTGATAAATTCTAAATTGCTGAAATGCCGTTTTATAAAAGCAGTAATCATAATTGTTTATTTTTATACTACTTTTCCACAGTAAACTCAAAGAAGTAAACTCAAATGCTCAAAGTAAACTCAAATGCTCAAAGAAGATCACATCAAAACGATTTAATAATTCACGTCATAACAAAATTAAATAATCACATAAGAAATTGGCTACTCTCATATTAATAAAAGTAAAATAAAATTATACAATCCATTGATAACAACTCTTAATAAGATCTAGCAATAAAAATACAAGAACATAATTTATGCATCTGCAAAACTAAATTTTGACCCCAGCAACAGCAACAACCCCCACTCTGATGCTCTCTAGGTAGCAGCAGCTTTCATAGCTGGAGTCATTCTGCGTCCTGCGCTCTCAGGCCAGGTGAAGATGGTCCAAACTGAGAACAGGGACCAGTTCACACAGGACTTTTATCCACCATCCACTACCCAGAGATCTACCCAGGCAGCAAAGTCTCCCACTTCCACAGGTTGTCTCAGCAGAGTGGGCTTCCGCTTCCTCAGGTGCTCTTCTTGGACAATGAAAGCCACAACATTTATGATGTCAACAAATTAGGAGTCACATGTATTTTTGACCCCAACGGCATGAACCTGTCCCTCCTGAACCAGGGCCTAGCAGCCTTTGCTTGGTCCTGAGTGCTGCCTGTAGCTGATGGAAGCTGTATCTCCCATTCATCAGCCGCAACTTTTGTGGCAGTTCTTTCCTTGAAGAAGCCTAGCAACAACATGTGGCACCTGCAGGAAACTGTGGTATCAGGGTTCTGTCAGGGCTTATTGCTGCACTGACACCTGTCCCGGGCTTATTGCTGCACTGACATCTGTCCCGAGGCTGCTGAGGCACCATTTAAATTTTCCACAATGGCCCCAGGGTCACTCCAGGGCATAGTGGGAAATATAAATGGTGACTCTAGGCCACCTAGCTTGGATTGCTGCACTGCTGCTGCTGTCTTCACCAGATATCTTTCGAAGTTAACCTTCGAAACCTGCAGCCAAGTCCTGAGTGTAGGAGACTATGATGCTATGTAATGGGTAAACGGAAGAAAGATCTAACATTTTTGTAACAGACATAGGATTCAAAATATCTTGGCTCTCTGATTATTGTGCAGTTGACTTTAGATGTGAAAAAATGTTTCAGACTTGAGCTTTAAAAAATATAGGATGACAAGGCTTGCTGTACTGCTGCCGCTGCCACCTAAGGATTTCTGAATGCTTTTCTAACCCTGAATATAATAGCACCACCTCTGTCCTCTTCATGCAGCATTGTGAAGCCGTAATTTTAAGGTCCCAGGTTTTAAGGGCTGTGCATGTGTTCCCTCCCCTGCCTCTAACTGCAATCTCTGTGTGCCGTTTTTAAAAGAATGAGCTTCATTCCAGAGCAGAAGATTTTGAACTGCTAGCTTGTATTAGCGAAATGCATTAAAAAGAAGTACAAATGTTAAAGAGATGCATTCAAAAGAGATGTGCAACATTTTTTAAAAAGTAAAGCCAGTCCATTGACTCTAGTCAGAAACCCTACTGTGCCAAATGTTAGTTCCAAAGCCATTGCAACAACAGGTTCTTCTTTGCGGAGTATTATCTATGCACAGTCTACAGTATGGGACCTTCTTGAACAGATTTCCCCAGTCTGATTCCCCCCAGATGGTTAGAACTGCAATCCCCACTATTGGCCATGGTAGCTGTGGTTGATGTAAGTTGTAATGCAGGTCATCTGAAGTTTACTAGGTTGGGAAAGGCTGTTCTAGAGCAATAAGACACTCTAGTTTCTTCACTTGAATGGGAGACATTGACCTTACGTGAGCATAAGAAGGGCTTGCAAGCCCCTTCCTGTTCTCTCCAAACTGTGAGCGTAGCAATGAAGGGGATCTCTCTTGTCTGTGTTGTTGCAAGGTCTCCTTGCAAGGTTTTCCTTGTTACATTGGATTGTTTTTCTTAATGTTGTTAAAGTGTTGCAAGTATTGCTTCATTTTTTCTGTGGATTATTTCTCTCTCCATTGTACTGTGTTACAATGAGGAACTTTTGAAAAGTGCCTTCACAACAGTGGAAAGTCCCGACACGCATCTGTATTAGTGAGTCATTTCCTAGTCCTTCTGCTGTCCTGTGCAAATCTATCCTGTTACAAGGCACCCAGGGCTAACTTGTGATGCTCACTCCCACACTGTCGTGTATCTTAATGAAATTTGGGTGGAGTGGCTCTTGCACCCCATCCTAAATACTTTACAGGGCCAATTATGATTAAGATTAAATGCTGTCTTTTATTTAACAAAGACATTTCAAAATTTACATTGCATCATATTACTTGCTAGCATGCTTTCTGTCTGGAAATCTGTGGGGCATTAAAGTAATTCGGATTCCTAAACTTTTTTTGGCCATGTTAATGTTTCAAAGCGTCCATCTTTCAAAAAGTTACCTAGGAGAATATAAGCTCTTTTATTATATGGAAATGCCAGAGGGCGCGAGGGTCAGCAGAGAAGGAAGCAGGATAGTGTTAAATTGCAGCATAAATGTCAAAAGAAGTGTATCTAAATGAAGACTGTAGTTTGTGTGTGTGTGTTTGTTACTGTACTATTTTTAAACTTGAGAATTTAATAGGTTTTTGAATTGCCCAGCAACAGTAACTTTGTTGTTGTTGTTATTTTAAGAATGCGTGCAGTTATGGAACTTCTGGCTAGTCTGGTCTACATGGGAGTTAGGGTGAAATGTTTTGCTAGAATTCTTTCCAGAAGCTCCATTGCATTTTGTGCCCTAAGTAGTTCCATGCATCCCCCCCTTTCATTTCAACTCTTAATACCTTGTGTTAGAAGATCATAAAAGGATTCTTTTTATCTGGCACATGGATTAATTATTCATTGTGTGTTGTCAGCGAATTGCTTCTTCAGGATTAAATTAGAACTAATTAATCTTAAGGAAGAAAGTTCTATTTTATGCTGTAAAAAACTATGGCCGTTTTGCTTTCCTGGTTGGTAATCATTTTATTGCTTTTGCATTTGTAGGGAATTCTATTTGTTTGTTTTGCCAAAGCTCTTTATGGTTCTGCAGGTTGTGGTTTATTAAATACGCTATATTGAAAACATTTAGTTCTACGATTCAAAAGAGACTACTTTTTCAAAGATCGGAGTGCTGTTCATACATTCTGAATAAAAAAGTCTATTTGCTCTCTGAGATCAAACGCCAGTGGTCTTAAGAGCAGTATTACATTTTGCAGGGGAAAAAGCTTGTAGCTGGAGTGTTTCAAAAGAAGCATCCTTTTGAATTAACTGACTTATTTTATAGACTTCAAAAGTCTAGTTGTTGGACTGAGAGAAATAAATGCCGAATAAATTCAGAAATGAGAATTTAATGTGGGGAGACTTTCTTTTTTAAGAGGGCTAGTCCAGCTTTCTGTTCCCTTCTGCTTGGTTCTTCATCTTAATCCCATTACTGCTCCCAGCTTTAGCACCACCTCTAAGGACCATCGCCCCACCTGCAACATGTAAACTGCCACCTCCCCATGCTGATTTTTGCCTTTGGCTTAAGGCCCCATGAAAAAACAAAAACAAAACATGAACCCATCTTCTCATTCCCTGTTTGCTTCTCCCTCTGAGGCTTTTTGGTGTCCTCTTCAGCAACTTTTTATCCTCCTTTAATATATCTCTTCTATCTTTATCCCATTGCCACAATTTCTTCACATTTTTCAGATAGAAAGCTATGCTGCGTTTGCCAATTAACTGCTGGTGCAGTAGATAGATGCACATGAATTCAATGGATTAGGTCTGACGATGGCTGGCTGTGTAATGAGCAAGTCCCAAAATTTGAAGATGTGTCTTGGTTCCTTGGATGTGCTAGACATTTGCATGGCTGGCAAACCTGTGGCCCTCCAGATGTTTCTGGATTACAGCTCCCTTCAGCCCCAGAGAACATGACCAGTAATGACTGCCGAACATGTTCCTGGTTTAAGAAAGATCTTTTGTTTCTCTTTTTATAAGTTCTATGTGTAGCAGCGGGGTATGTGGGGAGGATTTCGGAAGTTCTGAAAGCCTTCACATTGGGCTGTAGCTCCTAAGAGGCTTGTTTGGTGCCAGTGTTGATGTCATTTTGGTGCTGAGTGAAGAGCAGGATTTTTAGCTTTTTAAACATTTTACAAAGTTTAGACCATGTTTAGCTTTACAGTCTACAAAAGATTTAAATATTCCAATCCAGAAAACTGCACTTGTAATTCAGATTCCCTACATTCTGCAGTCCCATACATAATCTCCTCCATGCCTCTTACCTAAATGGATAACAACCCTTTCCCAGTCTAGCAACATGTCCACATTCCTCAGGCTTTACCCTGATCTCACACTGAAAATACTTCTTTTGTGCAAATTAATTCATTCCTCTGTATAAGCCAGGCTTCCTCAACCTCGCCCCTCCAGATGTTTTTGGCCTACAACTCCCATGATTCCTAGCTAGCAGGACCAGTGGTCAGGGTTGATGGGAATTGTAGTCTCAAAACATCTGGAGGGCTGAGGTTGAGGAAGCCTGGTATAAGCCTTCCTCTTTTGTGAGGAAAGTCTTTGTCTGTTTTTCTATCCAGGAAAAATACTAGATTTCCCTCCTTAAATCATTTTTTTTTAAATGAAAATAAATGAAAAACACTTTTTAAAAAGTCCAATGTAGCTATGGAAGATTTCTGAAACCCTTTCACCCCAAGTTTTTTTTAAATGAATCTTTTGGGGCTCCAACTTTTGGGAAATTGATTTCAGGGTTCTTTTAGAAGTATTTGTCAGTAAGCTTTAAGCATTGTGTAGCATGTGCAAGTACATGGACTTCTGAACAAAATAGTAAGATTGCCTTAATTTTTTGTTAGGTGTTTTCAGATCATTTAACAGTTTATTGGACAGTTGTTTTCAGCTAATAAAAATGACAAAGATTGGGTATTAGCTTAGTCATTACAAATGTCCTTGAAATGATTTAGTCTTAGAGTTTTGTTGGATGCAGAAGCTGTTATATTTGCAGTTTTTTTCTGCAATGTTCAGGTACCAAAAGAAATGTTAAACTTGCAATTCATCAGTGTTCGTATATTGATAACACATTGTCTTGAGAAATGTAAAATGTAAAACATCCTTGTTTCTCCCTCTTGTTAGTACATGGCTATTTGGTCATGTCTGAATGATTATATATCAGCTTAATCAACTGAGATATGAATGAGCCTTGTACCCTGCATATAGCCTTTTTAGCTTCCTCCTTTGGGTGAGCAACCAAACAAGCCAGGAAATATTCAGTTAACTATTGTTAACCCTACCTTCCCAAATTGGATATACAGTGGGACCTCGACTTACGAAGATAATGCGTTCTGACGCGATCTTCGGTAGTCGAAAACACTCGTAAGTTGAGTCCCCATAGGGATTCATTGAGCGAAAAAAAATCGTAAGTCGAAGAAATCCTATTCAAAAATTCGTAAGTCGAAGAAATCCTATTCAAAGTGGCCACGACTTCCTTTCGCAAGTCAAAAAATTCGGTTGCGGTGGCCATTTTTTTTTCTTCCGGAAGTCATTCGGAAGTCGAAAAACACGTAAGTCGGGTCACTCGTAAGTCGAGGTCCCACTGTAATAGAAAATGAATTTGGAACATGTCAGGATGTGAAACCATGGTTTGAATCTGGCTGATATCCTGGGATTGTTCCAAAGCCATTAACCATGGTTTCCCAATTTGGATGCAGTGGGAAATTGTAGGTAACCGAATATTTCCTGCCTTGTTGTATTCACGTGAAAGAAGGAGTGATGTGGCTGTATGTGGACTGCAAAGAGGTTTGTTCATATGTTATCTTATTAAGTCATGATATGTATGTCTGCAGCTTTGGGGAAACATTAAGTGTGCATGCCAAGTGGAATATACAAGTTTGTTTTAAGGGTACTAATGTTTACAAAACCTCTTGTGGAAGAAAAAAATCAGGTATTGAGTAGTACAACATCCAGTTTAAGTCTATTTAATGTCACCACTCCACCAATATTATTGTGTTCCTTTGAGGGAAAAGTAAATTATTCTATATAAATGAACAATGAATATCTTCCATTAGCATGGAAGTTCCTTTGCTTCTAGTTGTTGATTAGTCAACGAGAATGGATGTATTTGTCATAAATTTGCTAGGCTGCAATAGTTGGGGTTTGTTCAGGGGAAATGGGGAACCCGACCTTATTAATACTGTGTTAATGGGCTCTTCCATAGTAAAACACAAACAAAGACCAACTCTTAAATAGTACTCTGGGCTTCTGGAATTCTCCCTAAGGCAATCAATTTAATCAGTACCAGGTGCTGTGTGTTGCTTGGACAAACTTGAAAGAATGTCCTTTATAAAATAACTTCTTATTTCCCCCCTCTCCCACTATGTGATCATTTTAGTACTGTTCCTTCTCCTGCACTTAAGACTATATACCAGTAACCATTTTTTACTGGGGAAAGATTTGGTAAAGATCATGTCCATCACAAAACTTAAATCTAACAAGAGAAAACAATTGCAAGAGAAGCATGGACTTGACTTTGGAATGGATCAGTTGCACATAGTATCTTTAGGCCACAGGGACATAATTTCAGATTCTCCTGAAAAAATAGTGTTACACAACAATGTATGTAGGCTGTGGCAAACAGCATCCCTTGCTGACTTTGTTTTGGGGTACTTTTCAGTTTTCTGCTTTATAGTAGCACCCCCCATTTTAGATATCAAATTGTTTTATGTGCCCTATGGGAACATAGTTGCTCACTTTGCTAATGGTGTGTTGTTCAAAACATTAAATTTGGCATAGTGTTGTTACAGTTCAGTGAAGCTTTTATTTGTGTAGTACAGCTTGTTCACACACAGAGAGGGGGATTTTCACTTTTCCCACTGAAATAGCAACTCCACTCTTCTGTATTGAAAACTTCTTTTGAATCCCCTATGAACTTGAAATGAACTATATTATGTAACTTGAGAGGAGAGAGAAGAGGCGATAAAAGCCCTACTGAATTGGTCAGTTAGCTGTACGCTTCTCTGAACTGTGGCCATAGTCTCTTCAACACACATTACCAAGTAATAGTATCTTCATGACACCATCAAGCTCTCTTCAGAACTGTTCACTTTTCAGAAACAAATGTTTCCTTGTGGTGATATTTCATAAAGGGGGCTATGTTCTCCTGCTGGCTCCAACAAGATTGCATGTAAGAATTGGAGCTTGGGTTGACTGTGGGCACAATTCAGAGTTGTTGAAATCATTGGAGGAAAGTATACAGTGGGTTGCATCCAGTACAATCGCTGTGTGGACAGAAGGAGAGTTTTGCTCATGGAAGGACCCTGCGAGTGCTAGCCATGAGTAGCAGTCTGAGACAGGACCCAGAAGCTGTTGGACAAGTTAAAAGTCATGACTGAAGAGCAAGTCTAGAAGAGCACAAATGAAGAGCAAGCATACAGGAACATGCCAGAGCTTAGGAAGACCGTGATGCTCAATCAAGGCTCAGCAGGAACAGGAAGCCTTGTTTGTTCGTTCCTGCCCAGAAAGATCCAATGGCCTATCTCGGAGGGTGAAGTCATTCTACCGTGTGTAATTCAGTGGTTCACCACATAGATGAGTGTCACACAGATCCAGCAGCTCCTGGCAATAATTGTGAATCATGTGAAGATCTCAGAGCAGTTCACAGCATAAAACCCTTTTAGTTCACGGAACAACTGCATTGGGTTGACAGAAATGCCTTCAGCACACCTCCTTTCCATCATCCTAGGCAACTAGAGTAATGCATATAACCATTGCATAATATGGTAGCATGCTTATGCAAAGTGTGGCTCTCAGTTACCAACCAGCAGTTGTGTGCAGAGCTATTTTATCACAATAGTGCAGTATCCATTGGTGCAATGCAAGCTTCTAACCCAATAATGACCTCCTCGGTAATCTTGTGAATTAGCCAATAACCCAGTAAAACAAGTGCTCAACTGCTTAAATGCTTGCAGCTGGACAAATCATTATATGTGTCATCCAAATAATTTTTGCTGTTTCTCTTAACAAGGCTCTTATGAACTTCAGAAGCCATTGCCATAGCTTTTGAGATGGGAGACTTAAGTTACAAATGTTGACACAAAGTATACTTTGCTGTCATCCTATATAATAAAGAGCCTGTGTCCCTCCGTAGCTTTCCGCGTGTCACTGGAAATCGCAACTGGGCATGCCCCACACGGAGGCAGGGATTGGACGACGCAGAGACTCTATGCAGATGAGACGGTCGGAGGCCGCCAATCGGAAGTGCGGGAGGGGAGGGGCTGCCTCACCCTGCACTCAAAGAAAGTTGCTGGCGGCCATTTTGTGTGTGTGAGTGATGGGAGTTACACAAGGATTCCTCTCACACACACGCCCTAGGCCGACGGCCCTGCCCGGGAGGCGGCCTCCCTCCCTCAGGTGCTCAAAGCAGCCCCCGTCCCGTCCTCGCCATGTCCCTGTACAGGAACTCGGTGTGGTTCATGAAGGGGCTGGGAGCCAAATGGGCAAAGAGAGGCGGGGGCTGCCATGGCCGTTTCCACACGGAGTTTGCTTACGGAGGGAAACCGGACCCCCCCCCATTACGTGGGATTTGAGCCCATTCCCCCTCCTCCGCCGCACGCCACATATGTTCTAGCGCCCGTTAATTTAACGGGCTGAACGTCCACTAGTTCTTGCATAAAATCTAGGATGCAATATGTGCAACATAAGATCTAGGTGTTAAAACAAAGAACTGGTAAGATGACAATTGGCGAGTCACTATTTCTGAAATATGAGCAGAAAGCTTGGAATGAAACATGATTTGGAGAAGGAGATACTGCTGGATTAAATGCTATTTGTTTTAAAATATTGTATATTAATGCTGCACATTTTAAGGTAAATTTCCATAGCTGTTCAGTTTTGCTTCGTCAACTTGCTTAATTTTTTAGGCTGTACTCCTAGACATATTTACATGGCACTAAACCTTGTTGGAAACAGTGGGGCTGACTTTTGAGAATTTCACTGTTAGTTAACCTACTATTTATCTGATTTTCTCCCTTATATGGGTCCTTTCTTCCTAATTTATTCCTGGGTTTGGGATCAAACTATACATTTCACTTCAGGTTTTTTTTTATTACAGTAATTGAGACCTGCCATATCTCTTTTTAACAACAAGCTGTTGGAGGGGGTTGGTGCCATTTGGGATCATGGTGCAGGGTTGAGGCAACCCATGCCTTTTCCCGGAAAAAACAAAACAAAACAAAACCCTGATGGGTGCTGTTTTCTGCAAATAGATGCTTCTGTTGCTGAGTTTAACATTGGGGACATTTAGACATTATTGCTTACCACTCAACCTGTCCAGATTGTCTATGAAGGGAAGGGGTCTGCAATAAGGTAACTTGTCCCCTTCAGTGTGATACAGCAGGGATCAGATGTTGGTGTCTCACAATGATGAGTGGTGGGGACAGGGCACATAGGAACTTGAAGTACCTGATGGGTTGAGGTTTTTGTCTGGGAAGTTTTAAAAAAACAAGAACATGCCTGCTGTGTTTTCCCAAAGGCAATCAGATTCTTGGAAGCTAATCACATGTGCCAAGTCTTGGGATTTTAATGCCAAGGTGATCTAAGCAAGAGAGTGTTTTTTTCATTCTGGCTCTGAGACTTATAGCAGCTGAGGGCTGCAACATTTCTCTTTTGCCAGGCATGTTCTAAACCCCAAGTCGTAAACTTTTGCTTCTGTGTTTTCCATCAACACCAGCTTGCTTTTCAATATTTAGTCAAAACTGAATATACAGTGCTAGACCTTCCTTCCCCACTCTATTAGTCAGATGCTATTTTTTTTCGTCATAGCATTCCATTCATGTGACTTATCTTGCTATCGTTCTGCTTTGCCACTCAGTCTCCTTCCTGAATCATAACTTGCAGCACAGAGAGTTTGCTTTCTATCATCTCAGCATTTGCAATGCACAGAGGTGTGAGAATCCTGGGGTGTGTTCCTGCTAAAGTTCTTCTTTCCGCTTCTCTTAGCAATTTGGCTGGTTAAAATATATTTTTCCTGTGAGATTTACAGAGCATCCTGATTCCTTGGTTAACATCTGTTGCCAAAGCTGTTTGTTTTTGCTTTCCCTGGTCGTGTGTATTAAACATAGTTAGGGCGTTTGTTTGGAGGAGAAAAATGGGGACAACTAAAATTACCTTGCTTCTGTAAGAGAACTTCCCCAAGTGAGCACAGATTTTGGAAGAAAGTCATAATGGGAAAATGATTGACAGGACCACTGTCCTTGCTACCTTAATTCTAGTGAGGACTTCTAAGTGATGATGAAAAAGTGCATTGCTGGTTGGGGGTTGCAAAGCTTCTCAGTGCTCTTGTTTTATTCTTCAGAGACAGCCTTTCGTTTGTTTGTTCATTTGCTTTCACAATATGTGGGCACTTCAAATTACAGCAAAAAAAGCACACCTGCAATTTTCAATCCCATCAGACATCCACATATCACCATGTATCTGACGACACCCATCAACCACACTGAAAAACCAGGCAGAAGAAACACTGCTTTGTTTGCCAGGAAGACCCACTGAACATGAACATGTTGCCTAAGAGCAGATTTCCAGGGGGCATATGCAACTCTCTTGTGGTGCTGACCTTTAGGGGTTTCTCTCTAGGTCCTGACTCCCTGGAAAGCAGCTGTTGTCACATAGACATTAGGGGTCCTCTTAAATGAGATAGCATGTACAGAAATGCAGCTCCAGATCTAGACTTGTATAACTGTCTTGATTATCATCATCACGCCAGATGCGCTTAAAAAATGAATGTCACAGTTCATTTTATGCCAGTGTTTCTGAAATGTCAGATAGCTGAAACACGCTTCTTCTCTGAATTAAAATTCAAGGCACACTTCTTGTATTCCCAAAGGTTTACATTTAGTGTGTGTAAATTATATTAGAAAAGTATCCACCCATGGTGCAGCCTAGTTTCTGTATGAGTCTCTGATCGGGGCGTGCCATGTGATTGGAAGGAGCCGAGTTTAGAGCAATTGGCTTGTGCAGAAGCACAACAGAAAATCTTCCCTGATAATGTGTCATTCTGCTGCTGCTGCTTCTCTACATGAACAGTGGTTGAATGATGCAATCACACATCCACCATGGAGATTCTGTAGAATTATCCACTCTCCCAGTGTAGGCTGTTTAGAAGAGGCAAAGCTAGAGCAGCATAGCATTCAGAGGTGCAGCAGGGGACCTCTTCCGTGTTTATGTACTCTTGTGAATGGGTACTACTCACAGCAGGTATTAATTATTTAATTTAATGCATATCTCATGTCACATAGTTTGGGGATTTCTCATTTATGCAACAGATTACTTTTAGGGCACTAAATTAAAGCAAACATTGATTATATATATCCTGTGAATTATTAATTTTTTCCTTTTTTTTAAACAAGATATTCGATTTAATGGATGCCAAAGCCCGTGCTGATTGCATCAAAGAAATAGATCTTCTTAAGGTAAATATGTATAATGACTTTCTTTTTTACTTGAATGAAGGTGAAATTTAGCATTTATTTGTTCAGATTTTTATTATTCCCAAGTCTAAAGATTTGGGAAAAGGCGTACCTAAAATGTCTTAACTCTGGATTTGGGATGGTACAGGGGCATGCATGTAGCTGCAGCAAAACCTGCATATCCTCAGCTGATTTTTGAAGCAATAGAGTTGCATTTCGACTCCCCATAGCTAATAACCAGCAGAACTTACTTGATATGTTTATTTACTTCTATGTGTGTGTCATTGTGATTTGTATCTCACTGCCCTTCAGGGCAGCTTACAGACAACAGCAGCAACAACAGCAACAAGGTTCATAATAAATAACAAATGAAAGTTAAAATGATAAGAACCTATTCTAGCTTTAGCCTCATTAATCCCCCCCCAAAAAAAACCTGCTACAAAATATATAAGATTACTATTTCATGAAACAGGTGGCAGGTCAACTGCTGTTTTTTTTTTTGAAAAAAATTAATTGCACCATAATCTCAAATACCTGCTGAACAAGGAAGGAACAAGTTAAAAATAGAACTGGCCTAATGAATTTCTCAGGAATTCCATAATGAGCATCCCATTACCGAAAAGATACCTTCACTTCATCCCAGCTGCCCTCACTTCAGTCAAAGATGGAACTTCGGAGCAGAATTTGTCCTCTGATCTTGGCGATTGTTTACTTGGAAAAAAAGGCTCTCTCGAGTATATGCTGTATTTATGCCTTGTGCATAAGAATTTAGGATGCTGCCCAGACTATTTGACCATCTAGCTCAGCACTGTTCATTCTGACGGTCACTCCACAGCCTTGGGCAGAAAGAGGGCTTTTCCAAGACTGCCCCCTGGCAATCCTTTTAGGTTGGACCTGCTATATGTAAAGTTTTTTCTCAGCCACTGAGCTACTACCCTTCCCCTACAATATATGTATAGAACACATAATGCGCATACACATGCACACAAAGATACAGTGCTTTTGTATTCCTTTTATGCACGTCAGTCGCCCATCCATATCACATTGCATTGTAAGCTGCCTTTTTAAAGTTTAAACTGGGAACCAAGAGCTGCCCTAGTTGTTACCGAGAGCTTATCCTTGTAGGATTTTCCCTTTGAACTGCTAGCCTCCACTCCCCACCTTCCGCCACCTTACCAAGTTATATCAGAAACAGCTGTTTTTGAATGAGGTTTGTTATGTAGGTGGGGGTGAAGACTTGCCATACAAGAATCTTTAGTTCTCAAAAGCAGACTGCAGTGTGATCCAGAGAAGATGCACTTTGTAAAACAAGGACAAAAGCCTTGTCTGTGCACACACAAACTTTTTTGTTCCTCTAAAGTGCCTTACTGAATATTGATTGTGAATGATGCAAGGAGACATATAAATAAGGTGAGTTACAGTTTACAGGAGGGGACTTTCCTTTGGAGCGAATGTGGCTCTTCTTTTCCTGTTTGTTGTTGCCAACCAGAAAGATGCTCTGACAAAATTCCCAGATTTTATGTTTTTGGGGCTTTAAAAAGAAAGTTTTTGGTCTTTTTGGTAGGAGATGCCTCATTGCACATATAGAAAATTCCATGCACCTTACTGACACCTTTGTGGAGGACCTTGCTTCGTCTATGGAAGATATGGTATTGGAGAGGTTCTCTGTGATGTCCACTCTGTGGTTGAGCAGATGATGGATTTGAGTACAGAAACCACCCTTGGTCAGATATGCACCTAGGAAGCAGTAGCCTAGGCCACCTCTGTGGGCAGACTGAGCCCCATGTGATTTTGCGAAGGAGGGGAAAAAACCATAATAGGAAGCTTTGCTGTAAGAGAGTAGGGACTAGAAAAAGCTCATAGCTGCATTGCATTCATTTCTTTACCTATTGATAATCATGCCTTGAAATAGCTTTTCAGTTCAGTTTCATGGTCATTGTGCTGAAGAGATATGTAGCTTTATGCTTTGAATACAAAATAGATTTTTCTTAAAACTCAACTTTTGAGGCAAAATTTAAGACTGTGTGATAAGTTTTTTACATTCTGCAATGTAGACTCTGTGGATTGTTATTATTACTTTTCGTCAACACTGTTTTTGACCTGGCCATAAGCCTGCCAAAAGTTTGCTTTGCTGAGTTTTTCTTGTCTGTCTGTAGGCATTCAGCTTTAAAAACCTCAATAATTTTCTGAGAAAGAGCAAAATATTGCAAATGTATCCATTTTAGAATAATCCAATGGATGCATTTGGGAATTAGTGGTACCTTTATTAATCCTGTATCCTGTGAGTGGAGTGTAGAATGCAGAACCTATTCTGGTTCCAAATTCTATTTTAGTTTTATTTTTACAATGGTCATTGTTTTGTTTTATCATGGACAATTGAAAGTTGAAGAGGTGTTTTTTTTTCTTTTTTAAATGGCATGTTCTTTGGCTTTCTTGCATAAGTCATCTGATAGCTTTGTGTGCCCTATTCCTAGCTAATTAAGGGGCTTTCTTTTCCACCCCCCCCAAAAAAACATAGACATGCTATAGTAGCTGCTGTATTGTTTCCTGGCTTAGTTCAAGGTGCTGGTACCCTCTTTGTTAAGTTTGATTTTTAGACTTGGTTCAGGGTTTTTCGTTATCTAAAAATAATGCATGCAAATAATGAACACATGAATGTTGTTTTCTTGTAGTACAGAAATGAGTGTTCTCCCTGCTCCCCCGCCCCTGTGTATATAGGATTAAATGGCGGAAACCAATAGTTGCGGCTATATGTACTGTAGACTGAAGTTTCTGTTTCTTTTTCTAGCAATTGAATCATCCAAATGTAATCAAATACTATGCATCATTTATTGAAGACAATGAACTAAATATTGTGCTGGAATTAGCAGATGCTGGAGACCTATCTAGAATGATCAAGGTAGGCCTTTCTCTTAACAGAGAGTTTACTTTTTATATATATACTCATTGTTTGAAATAAATAGAAATCCTATTTTATTTTCATATTTTGTTTTGATTCTCATTACTCTGGTTTTATTTCTGGATTCTCAGGTACCCTAAATTATAAGTGATTGCTGCAAATCCTACTCCAGGTTTCAATTCTGTAAATCATTTCCAAGCTATTGAAGCGTCCATATTTATATCTCGCTGTCAAAGTTTGCTGCTAATCTTAAAATGCTGTGCATGATTGCAAGGAAACATAGATGGGTAGGAGATCATGATTATACTCCAAATCTGGCATTGTGCCAACCATAATATTTAATGTTGGCATTTCTGTTTATAAATTCTCCCCTTTGAGATTGTTACCATAATAATTCAGCTGTAAAACCAAATTGTATGTTTAAAATGTTGGTACTGACCATCCGAACATGTAGGAACATGTTTCTTTCTGAAGTTGTGAAAACAAAGCAAAACAACCAAAAGCCCTTGGAGCCTATGAAGGCTGCTTCCATAACACTTGATTTTTGCCAACAGGAATGAACCCACAAGTCACTGCAGTGATAATAAGCTTAGACCAGTGACTACTCAAAAACCAGGCACTAGGCTGCTATGCTGTTAGTTGCAATTCTGGCTGCATGATTTGGCACCAAACTGAAAATGCTAAGATAGAAGTACGAGCTTGTGAAGAATATTAGTAGCAGTCCTTCCACAATGCACCATTTGAGATGTTCTGTCCATTCATTCGATTATTTCTAAACCACCAACTTATTAAAAAATATGGTCTCCAATATTATTATTTTTAAATCATAAAATTACAAAATCATAAAAAACAACACTGAAATGTTGTCTAAAAATGCTTGGCTAAACAGAAATGTTTTCAACAGGCAGTGAAATGATAGAATTGTGAGTGCCTGTGTGATTTCAGTGGGAGCAGTGTTCCAAAATACTAGTGCCCCTGTACTAAAAGCCATAGTTTTTGTAGAAGCTAAAGGAATAGAAAAATAAACTAAATAGAAACTAAACTATAAATCACCATTTGTACAAACTAAACTAAATAACCATGGCACAGCCAGGAGGGCTTCTGCTTGTTCCACTTCTCCTGTTTGGGGATAAGGAATCTGCACCCATGCTAGTTTCTAGGGCTTTGTTCCCTAACCTGACCCTAGGAAAACCCTGGGGGAAAGTTACGAGTCGTTTTTAAAATTGACCTAATTGAAGTATATTTGCTCAGATTAATAAAATACAGGGACGGTCAACTTGTTGGGGCTTGTTGAACACATTTGCAAACCAGCGAAACTGTGTATATGTACACACACACACCCAGAACCAAGCTCGCACTCCAACCTATTCTATTGGCCACAACAGAGGGCTTTCCCCCGAAGCAATGGGAAGGGACTCTGAAGGAAAGCCTGCACAGGCCCATGTGTGCCCATAGGTGGCACACTGATGACCCTTTGTCAAAGTGCTTTTTTACGAATGTATAAACAGTGAACACTTGGCATATTTCTATGGAATGCCAGGTTGTTTCCACAAGCTACGTTCATGTCTTAGTTCACCATAAAGCAACAAAGGTTTTCTGAGAGATTTTTGGAACCCTGAGTCATATTCTGATATCCTAATGAGGCACAAGAACATGCTTAACCTATTCCAGTGGAACAGAAATAAAGGTCTCAGGTGGTATCAGAGGTCTGCTTACCACCACCTATTTGGCTTTGTAGCAAAACAAACCCCAGCCCAGTTTTGCCACCCTTCTTCTTCCTCCTGTAATGTTTAGTGAAAGGAATAGGAACTATTTGGCTGTGCTGGAGTGAACATGACTGTTTTGTGCACCAAACTTTGAACAAGACCATGAGCATTTTAGGCTGGGAAGGAAGTTAGAAAGACCAATTGATTGCCATTTTCCATTACTGTTAATAGACTTTCCAACAAGCCCAATTATAATTTTAGCACACTAAAATCTAGTAAGTTTGCTAATTGTAGTAACACACTGGAAATATTTCAACAGCCAGCTGTTCAAAATTTTGAGATTAGTTCTTAGATTAAACGTATTCAAGTTCACAGTTGGGTTAATTGTATTATATTATGTATGGGGGGAAGTGTGAAGCTAGCTAATCTTATTTCTTTATTTATTACTAATTTATATAGGCAGCATTTAAAACAACAAAGCTAAAAAGCCAAAACAACTTCATCGTAGTTGAGGGGTTTTTGTTTTTTGTTTGCTTCTTAACTTGCACTCAACTAAATGAATTACTCTAAGAGCTGCATGTAAGATACATAAGCTTGGGTAGATCACTCCATTCTATTTTTATATATTCATTTCTTTTCAAATAATCAGTTCCCTCCCCAATACAAGTCCTTTGTTCTCCAGACTAGATTATTGTTGTTTTTCACTGCATTGTAAGTGTCTCAGGTTTATTGGATACAAAAAGTGTGCTTTTTAATTAGTCCTCACCCTCTGCCTTCAAAATACTATTTTTGTGACTCTTAGAAGAAATATTAACCTTGCTTTACAGCACAGAGTTTTGAAACTGCATCTTTGTGCTTTGAAGAGTATTCCTTGCCAAGATGACATTTTTAAGCCAAGAGGGTGAAAAATGTGGTGCTACAAAGATTGACAATGTCCTGTTAATATTTATAACCAAATTGTATATATTTTGCTTATGAATTAATAATTCTGTAGGTTTACACTTGCTACAATATGAAGGTTTTGTTTTCTCTTCTGTATATTCCAATTTGACATAACATTTAATATGAGGCCTCTCTCCCCACCCCCCCTTTCTGTGACAGACTTCATTATGGCCTATTGATGCCTTTATTTTACCTAGGACTGTCAAACCTGTCCATTTAACTCCTTTCATTCTAGCATTTGAAATCTGGTGATATATTTGGCGGATATTTAGTGAAGGCAGCATTTTCCCTTTAACAGAAATACAAATATATCCTTTTTAGCACTGAAAACCATTTTATACACACACATTCACAGAAGGCCAGACATAGCTTACAACCCGGTATTTGTTCAGAGAGACCAGTTCTGGTTTATAATTAGTTTTTTGTTATTAAAGAAACCACAATTTTAAATCTGTGATTATTGAAGTAATGATTTAATCTACTTGTGATTCCAATTTATGCATTTTCTTCTGATTTTACCCTAGGGATGTCTAAATTTGCCTGCAATGCAGTTTGGCTATGTGGCTATTTCTTACCTATCTTTTTCTTGAGAGTAGTTTATGATGTCCTCTTAACGTAGGCATCATGTTTAATGTAGTGAACTCGGATTGCTGTTTGAAGTTAATGACAGCCTATCAGGCTATGATTAAATATGTATAAGGTGTCACACTATACTCATATTTTCATAGTTCTTGTAGTGGGATCAGCATGAGTTTATTTTAGGTATATAAAGATTGAGGGAAGGAGGGAAGTACAATGAATGCATCCCCAGCTCTCTCTCTTTTAAATGAGAACACAATAGAAAAATAAGAACATTTCTCTCACTGTGTGTATGTGTGTGCGCTGTTTTTTTATATGAGCAGGGGGAAACACAGTAATTAGGAGTCAGGTGCAAGATCTTGGAATCCAATAAGGATAATAGTGGCTACTGCCTCTCTTTTCATTAGACAATACAGATGAATCTTCAGCACAGTGTTGTGCTATTGAGTGCTTTACCCTAATGAGCAAAAACAAACAAACTGATGTCTAAAAGTTTAAATGGGTAACTCATTATGATGGTGCCACCATATTGACAGTCCTATGAATAAGGTCATTCATGCAGGTTGGTGGTTTCCCAACTTCCTACTCTCAGAGACCCCTTTCCACATCATTTAAAATTTATTTAGTATCTCATTTTATATTCCATCTTTCTATACATTTGTGTGTGTGAATGAACTACCTCGGCATTGCAGTGGATATAAGATTCTACATTTGAGAATGCACATTCAGTTCACTTGGACCGTCCACCAGGCCTGTTGAGTATAAATGACCATCACCCCAAATAAAACAAAAAGTGTTCTAGAGCGCAGCTGACAGACTGCACATTCCTGACTTTGCTGACACCATGCTTCTCCCCTCACTGCTCTGGTAAGCAGCAGCAGTGCTGTTGCTGGAAAGCCATAGCTGCAGCTCCATTCTACTGGATGAGATGCTCCTGCTGTCATCCAGGATTTAATCCCAAATTGTGCTGTTGACCTGCATCAATGAGATGGGTGGATGAGTTGGATTTTCCAAGCTTGTCTGCTTGGGTTCTTGTTGCAGTGCTGACCCAGACTTGATGGTTAGGAAAGAGTTGGTCACTGTGCTATCCCATCTCCCTCTTCAGCTTCCTGTCTGATCAAATTCAGTTTCGAGTGTTTGTACTTGATTGTTGTTGTTGTCGTTTAGTCGTGTCTGACTCTTCGTGACCCCATTGACCAGAGCACGCCAGGCACTCCTGTCTTCCACTGCCTTCCGCAGTTTGGTCAGACTCATGTTGGTAGCTTCGAGAACACTGTCCAACCATCTTGTCCTCTGTCGTCCCCTTCTCCTTGTGCCCTCAATCTTTCCCAACATCAGGGTCTTTTCCAGGGAGTCTTGTCTTCTCATGAGGTGGCCAAAGTATTGGAGCCTCAGCTTCAGGATCTGTCCTTCCAGTGAGCACTCAGGGCTGATTTCCTTCAGAATGGATAGGTTTGATCTTCTTACAGTCCATGGGACTCTCAAGAGTCTCCTCCAGCACCATAATTCAAAAGCATCAATTCTTCAGCGCTCAGCCTTCTTTATCTTCCAGCTCTCACTTCCATACATCACTACTGGGAAAACCATAGCTTTAACTATATGGACCTTTGTCGGCAAGGTGATGTCTCTGCTTTTTAAGATGCTGTCTAGGTTTGTCATTGCTTTTCTCCCAAGAAGCAGGCGTCTTTTAATTTTGTGACTGCTGTCACCATCTGCAGTGATCATGGAACCCAAGAAAGTAAAATCTCTCACTGCCTCCATTTCTTCCCCTTCTATTTGCCAGGAGGTGATGTACCACTGTATAGAACTGTCTTGGCTCTTTTGTACATCAAGTACTTGGAGATGATGAATTGGTTGGGATGGTCGCCAGATGTATGTGGAGGGAAAGCTGAATCAAGTGTGACCAAACACAGTTTAGAGCTCACTTTATAGTTTATATTGTGGCAGTAATAGCAGCTAAAAAGGAATGCTTTCCTAGCATCATCGTATCTGCATAGTACTGGCTGGAGGAGCAATTTTGAGTGGCTAAAGGAGTCCTTTAGATGGATCTCTAGGGTTATATTGGAGAATGCTCAAGTGCCCACTGTGAACATTTGCAAACCACTTCAAAACTTTGAGACCATAATTAAAGCATGTAAAGAAAAATAACTATTTTCTCTCTAGAGTGAGGACTAGGCAGGCTCGAAGCTACAGAAGGCATGATAATGTTTGAGCCTGGTGTGAAAACTAAGAAGGAACAGGGATGTGATTTATACCCTAACTTGTTCATATAAATTCATGTTGCTGTGTGAATGGCACTGTACTGGGGTGAGAGTCTTGACTAATAACTTGAAAAGTAGTCATGCTACATTGTATTATGGCTACATTGTCAAGGTGAGAGTCCATTTTATTCTATTCTGTTTATTTAAATGATTTATATACCATCCTCCAGCAATACTTTCAGGGTGATCTGCAAAAACAAGATAAATACAGAAGCAAAATATAATTGATTACAACATGGTTTAAATAGTAATAGAAAGAAAATAATGGAAAATTTATCAATTCCTGGTGCAAAAAAGGTACTAGGATTAGCACAAGGTTAACTTCAAAGAGGAAGCAATTCCATAAGAGTGTGTCATAGCTGAGAAGACTGTCTCTAGACACCAGCCACCTTTCCTCAGCTGGTGGGGGCACTAGGACAACGAGACAGCCTCAATTGTGGTCTTTAAGGCAGCCTTCCCAATCTGGTTCCATTCAGATGTTTGCTAGGGAAGTGTGTGGTGAACACCGAGAATTGGATTAGAATAGAGGGCAGTCTGTTTCCACATTCACATACCTTTTCTTGGGTTTCCTGAAGGTTAGTTAATGCATTAGTGAAACAAAAGGAAAGAAACGGCTCTCTTTACCTTGCCTCTTCTTAAATGCAGTCATACCTTGGTTGTCAAATGCCTTGGTACTCGGGACATTTTGTCTCCCGAACGGCGCAAACCCAGAAGTGTGTGTTCTGGTTTGCGAATGTTTTTCAGAAGCGGAATGTCCGATGCGGCTTCTGCGGCTTCCAATTGAGTGCAGGAAGCTCCTGCAGCCAATTGGAAGCTGCGCCTTGGTTTCTGAACCGTTTCAGGAGTCAAACGGACTCCCGGAACGGATTAAGTTAGACAACCAAGGTACGACTGTATGAGAGCAGCCAGCCAAATCTACACTTTCAACATTTTTTAATTGTTAAAACACTGAAGTTTATTTTTAAAAACTTACTTTAAAATTTTAATTTTTCTTTGAGACTTCTGCATATGCTAGAGTAAAGACATTTGCTACTACTGTGAACTGAAAAATGCTTTTGATATGTACCATATACTGATTATCCGAACATTGAGATGGTACATTACAGATGCCATTATGTCACCTTTCTCCTCTGAGCTTTTCTTATTAGTTTTTAAAGGCTGTTTTTTAAAAAACAAAACAAAAAAACCCAGTATTTTTCAACAGTACACTAGGCAACACTAGCTAGATTAATTATAGAACAAAGTCTCGAGTTAATATATATTTTATTAAGCATCTTCCTAAAGGAAATATAAAGCAATGCTTTGAACTGACTATACCTATGTTTGCTGTTAAAAGTTTTGAAGCTACCTGTGGTACCTATTTTGTGTCATTTTTTTACTCTTTGTAATTTCAGGTTGTTCCCCGCTTTTATTCTTATATACATATACATACATAGAATATATATAGATATATTCTATCATTCTTGATGCAAACTCTCTGACACAAGTGCTGACAAGCCCCACTAATATCTATGAGCCTTTTTATATATTAGGGGTGTGTGCTTTTTGTAACTCATTATTTTTTTCCAGTTTCTAAGAACCAGCAGCACTGCTGCAGCAGCAGGTTGGAGCTGTCATGACAGCAGTTGGACAGGAACTGCAACCCTGCAGCACTCCTGTCTGGAAACTGCCTCAATTGTTCTCACTTGCTGTAGCAGTGTTGCTGGTTGCCAGATAATGTAATACCTTTGTTCCCACCTAGGGATGCTTGGAAAGTTCAGTCTTTGCTAAGGCCTACACTGAACTGCTCTGTTTCTTGATAAATGGGATACAGTCTGTGTCCTTTGGCAAAAGTGGAACACATCTAAATCTGATCTGGATCATGAATGCATCCATGCTCTGCATTACTGTAATCTGTCCTCTTAAATGTGGTTGGCACACAAACTGCAGTCTCTTACATTTTTATCTTTTAGTTCTGCTACAAGACTTAAATGTAACTATTCCATTTGTTTGTTAGCCTTTGAACCCCTCTTTTCTAATCTGATGAAGGTACTAGCCTACAAAGGCTCATACTATACTGCTGCCTTTAGGATACCCCAAAAGTCTTTGTTGTTTTCTTTTTCTATAAAAACTTATTTAAATATTTTGGAAATCATCATAACCTTACTTAATTTTTTTTCCTGTGGAAGGTAAGCTTGCCTTGTTCTTTTAGCCTTTATTAGACTCTCAAGACTCTTTAATCCCTCCCTGTAACTTTCCTTATATGCCCATGTAGGCTTCATGAGAGGCAAGTGAATTCCAAATACATGGTTGGTCTACTCATGGGATATTGTATTTTGCAGCAATGCTAGGGATATATCAAGATAGATAGCTAACTAGTTAGCTAGTTAGTTCTCTGTTTAGGGAAGTTTTTAATGTCTGGTGTTTTATTGTATTTTTAATATTTTGTTGGAAGCCACCCAGATAATAATAATAATAATAATTGATATATAAAATCTTACTATAATTAAGCCAAGTTCTTGTTCCAAATTTGATCCAAAAATGCCCTGCTAGCAGGGGCTTGACAGCCATCTGTCAAGAATGCTTTGATGGTGTTCCTGCTTGGCAGGGGGTTGGACTGGATGGCCCTTGTGGTCTCTTCCAACTCTATGATTCTATGATTCTATGATTCTAAGGCCTGCTTCCATAAGAAAAGTAACCCCCAAATCAAGAGAAGTTACTCAGTTTGCACAAAGTTTTGTGTAATACTTTTTATTTCCCACTAGCTTTTGCAAATCCCAAGACAAACTGGGCTATTCCAAGCAGATTTGGAACTTGTTAAAGGTTAAAGCAGGCTCCCCCAGATTTATTTTGAATTTATTCTGGGAAGTAGTAGCTTTGATGTTTTTACCCCCCAGTATTGAAAGTGACTTGCAATCAATAAAAGCACTTTAAAACAAAACAAATTAATCAATTAAGCCAATATAAACAATAAACTACAAAATCAATAATGTAAACACAGCGAAAGCACAGAAAATTATTTACACTAGAACAACTAGCTAACTAAGCTCCATGAAATAATGTGCGTTTCAGTTTTTTTAAAAAAAGCTCTTGAGAGATGCTTCCAGTCAGTGTAGAGAACTGTGAGTTAGATGTGCACATCTTTGGAACCCGAACGTCCGTTGCGACTTCCGCGGCTTCCGGTTGGCTGCAGGAGCTCCTTGCAGCCAATCGGAAGCCGCGCCTTGGTTTCCGAACGTTTTAGAAGTTGAACGGACTTCTAGAACAGATTCCGTTCGTTCGACTTCTGAGGTATGACTGTATACCATATAATTCTATGCCATTGCAGAAGGGCCACTCAGCACTAGAGCACATGCTATACATTCAAAAGGTCCTGGATCTAGGCCCTGACATCCCTTGGTAGGACTGAAAAAGTCCTTGAAACTCTGGACACCTACCTTCTTCCAGTCAAGTGTCTTCACCATGTACCTTGAGACACCAGGTCTTGAGAAGGTCCAAGCCTCCAGGTAAGCTCTGGAGCAGATACATTTCTCCACTTGGTTCTGCATTGGGGCAAAAAAATTAAACCCCAGTGTTAGCATACCACACCACACCAAATCTCAGAAAATTTGATTTTATTAGTGCACACAACACTTTTGAGAACATTTTGGGACAAGTAAGGTGTAGAACATATAGGAACAGCTGGCATTGTACAATGAGTTTTTGTTAGAAGTTTTTTTAAAAAAATACATTGTTAGCAGTCTTTTCAAGGTTCATTTTAAAAACAATAAAATGTGCTTTCTATGCATATACTTGAAGTTGTGTATTTGTTTCTAAATGAAAAGAAACCCAGTATCTATCTAACTATCTTGTTGACATCAAACAGTCCTCTGATATGCAAATCCCAGCTATGGGGAGAACAGATACATAATTTGTTTAGGATTCAGTCCAGGTCTGAGGAAAACAGCATTTAAAGAGCTTGCATTCAAATATTGCATCATTTTAGTTTTTGAAGGTATTTTGAGGAAATTAAAAGTGTGTGTGTGTCTCAGCATATCTTACTCTACTTGTCTTGTATTAGCACCTGTGCAGATATACCGTAATACTGCTCTTTCTCAAACTGTAGTCAAGAAATCAGGAGCAGGTTAGAGGATCTCTCTCCCCCTCCCTCCCTCCCTCCCTCCCCCACCCGTTATAGTTAAACATTATGGGCAGCATTCAATGAAATATTTGTGCTAGGGCAATGAATAATGATAGGGGGACGCCCCCCCCCCAATGTGCCCTGAATCATGTGCTCTGGAGGGTAGGGGGAACTCCCAGGCCCCAGAATTGTTCTAGACAGGGTTGCACTCCCTCTGAAAGAAGAAGTATGCAGTATAGGGGTACTGTCTTTGTCCATGGAGACCCAGGTAGCCTAGTCAGCTCTGAACTTTCTGGGACAGGGATAGCTTGGCCACTGTGCCATATGTGTTGGCAACCCCATGCTGGGACTATTGTCATGTTCTGTGTGGGGAGGCTTCTCTTGCTTCTCTATTCTCTGGTGCAGAATACTGTGGCTTGGTGGTGATGAATAATTCTCTTTATCCGGCACAGATCGCACCAGTGCTGAGGGATCTGCACTGGCTGCCTCTTGGCCAATGAACCAGTTTTAAAGTTCTGCTACTTACATACAGAGCCCTAAATAACTCTGGATCAGGTTACCTGAAATACCTTCTCCCTCACTTGTCCAGGAAGGGGACTATGATCAGCTAATCAGTTTCAGCATGGCCTGATGAGTATTGGCTTGTGATAACACGGAAGCAGCTTTTCCCACTGTTAGGGTCAGTGCTGGTGAAATATGAGATGCTGCCTCAGTGTTGGCATTCTGCTAGCTCCTGAAGGCACACCTGTTTAAGCAAGCCCTCCCCTGAACTGAGCTTCTGATTTTATTATTTTAACTTTAAGGGGGGGAAACTGTTTTAATTGCCATGTCTTTAAGTGTTCGTTTAATACTTTAATTGTATGTTTTAATTACGGATGTTTTAATGCTGTGATGTCTTTTGATTGTGGATTGATTTTATAGCTGTAAACTTCCTTAGAAGCCATTTTGGCATAAAAGTGGTATGTAAATTAATAAATAATAAAATGGGGCCAGCAAATTGAAGGAACCGCACTAGTAGCCTCTGAACAGCAACACATTTCTGAATGAATTCGTGATTTCTGGATTTTAAATAAATGATGACTATATGGCTTCTTCACCTTTGCACGAAACCTTATGTGGAATTGAGAGCTTGATTAAAATATTAAGGGAAAGTATATGGTCTCTCTCCTCCCGCCCCCCATGAACTTGAATGAATGTGGTGATAAAATGTTAAGACTGCAGGTAAAAGGCTAGAGCATCAGGGCTATCCTAATACTATACCTCTTGTTTTGCAACATTTTTTTTTTTATACAGAGAAGCGTTTGAAAATATAACCTCCCACATAATGCTAAAATGTTACAGTCTAAAATATCAGTACCTTGTGCTGTTTTTTTAATGTTTCAATTTGTTCACGGTTCCAAATAAATCAATACTACAGCCAGGTAAATATGTTTAGGCTCAGAGTGCCACACTCTGCAGAGTCTGCCTATTCGGTGTTTAACTAATTTGGGGGCAGCAGAGACGGGGGCGCAGCTTCAGTACCTTGACAACAAGGTTTTGTTACCTAAAGGACATATGTTGTCATTGTACTTTGCATTACATTTGTTCCAAATATTGGTTGACTCAGTTAGTACACAGCTGTTAATTTTCTTTTAAAGCCATTTTCTTCATCCCACTTAACCATGTCCTGTCAAGGAAGAGGAAGATATAAATAGGATAGATCAGCGGCAGACTTATGGGTGGCAGTTTTCTTCTCAGCTTGAACATAGCTCTGACAGCCGCCTTACACCTGCCAAGTTTGCAGGTCTTTAGAGTTGGCAGTGTAAAAGTATCCTTAGCCAACAATAAAAGAAAAACATGCAGTTGTTTTGCAGTCCTGGCATTGCAGTTACTGAAATAAATCATACACACACACACACACACACACACACCTGCCATTTTATTTGGTCAAATAACTGTTTCTAGGTAGACCTAGAAACCCTGCATGCTCCTTGGAGGAGGAGAAAGTTTTAAACAAAAATAGTAGAAAATACTGTAATAAATTCATTGGGAAGCAGTTTGTGGATGAGTTTAATAGTACAAACACGAGAAAAAGGTTTCTGTGGTATAGATAAGATAAGATAAGATAGATAAGATAATTTATTGTCATTGCACAAGTACAAGCACAACGTTATATAAGTGCAATGAAATTGCATGCCCCCCGTAAAAACAGAAAGAAAAAACAAAACAAAAAGCAGCACAAAACACACACACACACATACACACACCAAAGAAAGCCACACATACACACACATACACCCATCACAGCTCTCCAAGGTCATATTATCTGGTTACAGCGTTTAAGATGGTTATAGCATTGTTGTCTGAAATGTGTTCCCATGAGCTGGTTCAGGCACCATGATAGGCATGAACTGCAGTATTCCTCAGGGTCTCCTTCAATGCCATGCTGGAGGTGGAGCGTACAGTGGCTCTCTGCAGCTTGTTTCTGTCATGATAAACCATGGTTTACTGTGCTGCCAAAACTGGTCTAATGTAAAATCATATTCTAAAAGGGATAGGGGGCAGCCATTACCATCAAAAGCTCTACCTTCCAGCCCTGAAACTGTAGGTTAAGTTCAAATTCGAGGGGGTTCTCAATCAGACCCTGACCTGCCAAGCTTTCCTTAGGGTGCAAGCTGGGTTTATTCATATCTAGTTATATTAAGTTATATTATATATTAGTTATATTAAGTATCCAGTGGGAATTTTTGTTTCATCGGTTAAACATGACCCTTTGGTGGGTAGCAATATTTTGTTTAAAATCCTTTCCTTTTAATAATTTTTAACCATATTATTGCTTTGCAACATTGGGCTACTCACAAATCCGGTTTGGCAGTAGTTAATTTTATTGTTCCTATTTTTTAAGCATTTCAAGAAGCAGAAGAGACTGATTCCTGAAAGGACAGTTTGGAAGTACTTTGTTCAGCTCTGCAGTGCCTTGGAGCACATGCATTCACGACGCGTCATGCATCGAGGTAACTTAATTGCATTTAATCAAGCTAAGGTCGTTCCAGTGTAGAGGGTGAAAGAAAAATATATTTCCAATGTATGTGATTTTGTGTGAGTGTGTATATTACTACAATGGCTTTATACAAATCGTTTTTCCTCTTCAGGATAGGTAACTTGATAAATATTACTCAGTGCATAGAGTAGTAATCTTGGGTCCCTCCTTTAGCGAGAACACTTTAAAACATATTTGTGCTGGTACATTGGAGTGATGACTATATTATGGGTTAAAATGAACAACTTACAATTCATATGCATGCTATGTATATGCTGTAGATTCTTAGAAATCATTTATTCATTTGTTTTTGAAGATTTATTCTGCATCTTTTGATTATGTGCCTCTCAAAACAATTCAGGTAATAATAATAATAACCAAACACACACATGCACTAGCAGCCCTTATCCCTCTGGCTGATGGATGGGGTCAGTGTGCGCTTCCCTTTGGCTCTGTGGTTGGAGGGTAATTGGCAGTAGGGGAGCTGAGTCTTTTCCTGGCAGGGAAGGGGTAGTATGCTCTCTGCAGCTGCTTCCTTCTCTGGCTGATGGATGGGAGCAGACTGCCGCAGACTGGGAGGCAGGAAGTGCAACTGGTCAGGGCTACTTAGTGCCCTGGGAGGTGGCAAAAACAGAGTGTGCTTTCCTTCTGCTATCTGGTTCCAGGACAGCAGTCTCTAGGTTTGTCAACCTTCTTAGATACACAGGACGATGTCCATAACTACCGTAGTTATATCCAGAATATACACAACTGAAATCAGTAAACGCAGCTGTTGATTTCAGTGGTTCTACTTTGAGTATGAATAACATAGCCTAGCACCCATATACTTTTAATAAGACATGCTTAAAAGATGTTGTTAACCTGGGGAAGCTAAAAACACATACACAACTTCCCTTTAAGTATAGGAGACTGGCCTACCAGAAAGCTCCAAGGGGGAGGTATGACTGTTTTCCTGCCGAAAAACAACTTGGAAACTACTTTTCTCCTTGTCTGTATCAACCTTCAGAGACAAGGGAGAGCATTTGAGAGATTGACTTATAGCACTATGATTATTAGTGCTTATTAAAAGCTCATTGCATTCAAGGAAATCAGAGGACCATGGTTGGTTGTGGAAAGTTGTTTCCTGTACATTTGGACACCTCTTAAGATAATGTAACCACATTTTGCATGACAGTTCCTGAGTCCTAAGAGTAGGTTTTTCTATGTTTTCTATTGAAATCAGTGAGGCTTAAATTTAAAGCTCCTGTTTAAAACTTACCTTTAAAACATTTGCATTTTGATCTCAAGTATGTTGAGGTTGATGCTGCTCTTTTAAATGGATGATTAAACTATCTATGGCCTTTTAAACTGTGGAGGTGGGGTAATGTTACGATGTTATGTATTTTTTGTGTTTTTATGTTGTAAGCTGCCTGTGAGCCTTGGATAAATGATGGTATAGAAATTTAATAAATTATAATGAAATAATAAAAAATAGCTAACAATAAAAAATAAAATTTAGCCTATGGGAGTTGAGTATGCATAATTGGTATTTTTAAATATTTTAAAGCAATACATATATGTTTAACTTTAAGCAAAATTAGATGAGCACTCACATGCAAGTCATGGATATTCTACTGTCACCTGTTGAAATATTTTTCTTTCTACAGATATCAAGCCAGCAAATGTATTCATTACAGCTACGGGAGTAGTAAAACTTGGTGATCTTGGATTGGGAAGGTTTTTCAGCTCTAAAACCACGGCTGCTCATTCTTTAGGTCAGAGGGATTTCCTTGATTCTATAATGATGTATGTTCACGCCAGTAAATGGGCCTCCCCATCCCACATTAATTACTGGAAGGGTCAGCAAGAGGAAGTAGCCCTGCAGATGATGACACTCATTTTAGGGACTGAAATCCTGGACCCTGTCATTCAAGTGAGGCATTCCCATGGAATCATAGTAGATGATGATGATGTGGTGGTTTTTCAGGTTTCTTGCAGCCACTGTGTAAACAGTTCCCATATGGAAGAGGTGGCTCATAACAACCTTGGGCCACAGCATCCCACAACATTTGCATGGAGTCCTCTGGCTCACTTGAGGGAATCTCCTGTTTCCTTTTAGATTGCATAGTAGCAATCTAAATTTGGAAATGCAAGTAAGAACCTCAGGCTGCTTCTTCCTTGCAGGTTACCCTACTTTCGTTTCGTACAGCGTTCCCTCTTTGCTTCCCTTTAGAATGGTGGACTTCTCGGGGTGACAGACCTGCGGTGGATTCCTCTTGATCATAGAGCAGAGAGTTTATGTCGGATACATTTTACATTTTGCCTCTAATTGGCTTTGGCCATAGATGTCAACCTTTCCCTTGTGAGGAATCCTATTCGGAATAAGGGAATTTCCCGCAAAAAATGGAAAAAGTTGACAGCTATGGCTTTGGCCCATTGCAAAAGTCCAGCAGAAAAAGATAATAAGAAGAGGCATTCAGAGCTATGTTCAAGATCCGACTAGTACAGAAAATGCTCTTGAAAAAGCTCACAAGCAGGGCTAGAAAGCTCTCCCCACTACTTATTGCCCATACCTGGTAATCAGAAGCATATTCTCCTCCAGATGCAAATATTTCATTTCTAGTTATTGTAGCAAACAACTACTGATAGACCTTTCCCCATTGGATGTTTTGAAGAGCTGGCATAACTTGCCTTTAAAGGGCAGCCCTTTAAAGGGAGTTTTTGCTAGTAGCCTTCACAAGATCCATTCCTGTGGCAATGAACTCCATGGTTAATTACACAGTGGATGGAGAAGGGTTTGCTTTTACTTTTACCTGGCACCATCCAGGTTTTGTATATGGCCTTCCCACACCCTCCGGTATTCAAAGAAGAGTGACAGAAAGCACATTTGACAAAACCTAAGTTGTCATTTTTGTTAAACTTGCCTCGGTAGGACGTATCAGCTCTTCCCCGCTCCCACCCCATTTATTGTGTGAAGTCAGAAGGTTCTTATTTAAATGCTTCAGTTTGTATTATAGTTAAAGTGTTAGAATAGGCTAAACTCTGCAGAATTCAAGCATTTGTTCTTCTTTCCCCCTGTCATCAATCTTTCACACTCATCTCAACCCCCTAATGTAACAGCAGGTTTCTGAGAACTACTGGTTAAAGGAACTTTTGCTTTTGGTAAACTACAAACCTCCTAGCCTTAATGCTTGCAGCTGCCCCCTGCAGAGTCTGCAAATTCTTTCTCCACCAATTCCTCACCCTGTAAGCAGCAGATATGTAGCCTGTTACAAGCCAGATCTGCTATTAGTATTGTTATTGTGAAGCAAATAGTGTCATTGGAAGTTGTATCATAAACACAGCAACAACTGTGACTTTATCAGCAGATCAGTGTTGGGTGGTCTTTTCCAGCTCAAATCACTATCAAAAAAGTTAATTTTAAGAATGCTGCAGTTTTATCATGCTAAATTGCAGTGTCATTTAAATTTCTCAGTTTATTTTTGACACAGCATCAGAACCTCCTAAAATATGAAAGCCCATAAAATGGCCCAGGGGCCTGTCTACACATTAGTCTTTTTACACTGTTGCGCGTGGCAGCTCTTGCCACTTTGTGAGGTGTTTGGATCAGCAAACGGATAAAGCTGGGTTTTTTTCATCACACTAGATCATCCTGCTAGATGCTTTTAGCTTTTTGGGACAAGCAGCCCTGGAACACAAGTGAGGAGTTTCCGCATATGAGCGGCTTGCCATGTGGAAATGCAGGGTGGCTTAAAAGGAAATCTACATCCATGCCCTGAAGTGTAAACTAGCCCTACGTGCCAATATTGTTTTAGGATACAGTCCTATATATGCTTACTGGGGAGTAAGCCCCATTGAACTCAGTGAGACTTACTTTTGAGAGGGCATGCATAGAATGGTACTGTTCATACATTTTTAGGAAGTATGTAAACAAACTTTTAAGGGGCCTAGAACCATGACTTCATTCACACACACACACACACACACACACACAGAGAGAGAGAGAGAGAGAGAGAGAGAGAGAGAGAGAGAGAGTTAGTTAGTTAGTTAGTTAGTTAGTTAGTTAGTTATTCTTGGCGTTTTAGACCATTTATCCATAACCTATGAAATCTTTGAATTTCTAATCCGCCTTTGAGCTTTGCTGTTCTAGTCTTGTCTTAAGGCTCATGCACACTTCTGCTTGTCCTGTACCTAGAAAGTGGTTTTCTGACTGTCCTGTGTTTTCTAGGCACATGTCCGAGGCAATTTGCCTTTGTCCTGCTACTTTACCCTGGAAAATCCAGTTGTCACTCTTCCCCTTACCATTCCTGTCAATACTTCAGTTACTCTTATAGTGCAATCCTATGTGTGTTTACTCAGAAGTAGGATCCACAGTGGGGCATACTCCCTTGTAAATGTGTTTGATTGCAGCCATTATTATTATTATTATTATTATTATTATTATTTTAGAAATGGCCCATACTTGAATGATAGAAAGCTGATAAATTGAAAAATACTTCTGTTGTTCCAGCAGGGATGGGATACTGAAAAATATTCCAAGAGATTTGAAATTCACAACATTAATATTGATTTATATAAAGGTCTGAATTGCTAAATCACTTCCTGATAATTCTGCAAGTTTTATCTTCATTTTTTAAAACAGTTTATCATAGAAGTTGACTCTATCAAATAGGGCTAAGGTTGCCTGAAATGAGATTAAGTTCATTTACAATATCCCTCTGTATTGTCTCATTGTATGTTTGTTAATAATTGTGCAATTATAATTTTTTCAACCAAAATATTGGAATGTATATTGCTTGGAAGCATTGTGATGAAGTTTTAAAAATTATATTTCCATATTTGTTGCAGTGGGAACACCTTATTACATGTCTCCAGAGAGAATCCATGAAAATGGGTACAACTTCAAATCAGACATTTGGTCTCTAGGATGTCTCTTGTATGAGGTAATACTTTTTAAACTTGTACATCTTATTTATTGGTGAGTGATGTTTTAAAAAGTATTTCTGTATCTGTCTTAAGATCCCGCTATTCATTTTTACGTCTATTAACCACTTGATGATAAAGTAGTATTAAGCGAAAGTGTAGAAACTTAACCTTTTACTGCTGAACATGATAAAATTTACATACATTTCTCAATCCTAAATGAATCTGTTGCAGAATTTTGACATAAATTTCAGCTCAGAATGGATCACCTCCTGAATTAGAAATGATCTATTCTTGGCACTGCATCCTTATACTTGCACACATTCCATAGCATAGCTAGCTGCAAACAGAAACCTGCCCGCCATATCCATTGAGCACACGTAAAGTTGTAGTAGAACTAACACTGCTTATACCAGCCAACCTTTTTAATCAGTGTAAAAAAACTCTGCTATTAACTGAACCTTTAAAATAATTGCATTCTCAAAAGTTGCTGATCATTTCTGGTTAAGATTGGTGGGTGCAATGGGAAACAGGGGTTCCTGTGCCTTTTAAGAGTTGCATAAGGAGCTATCATAATGTTTGCAGCTGTTAAAGCCACAAAATTACTGTCAGATTAATTGATATATCTGGTAACCATACCTCCTAAAAGATAAGCAGGAAAATAACACCATGAGCAGCTATTCATTCAATCATTCACTCATGCACATGATAATTGCGGTGCCAACCTGTCCTGTGGCTTAATGCTAATTATACAGGAATCAACAAGATAACCAAGTTGAACGAAATCCTTCAGGACATGCACAGCTGCTCCTAAGGTTCTCCCACTGTGCTTTACAACTTCTACCCAAATGCTCTCCAGAGAGGCCCTCCCAGCTCAAAAGCATCCAGGTGAAGTAACAAACCACCTGCCTCCATGATTCAGCAGAACTCACTAAAGCTATCCATCAGGATAAACACCTGCTAATGCAGAATTGGGATTTTGTGAATTGTCTCTTTATATCCATGGCAAACATTTTTGTTTGCTTTGTAACCAACTCGGTGCCCCTTCTAACCATATAAGCAATGGCTACTTCAAGTACCTTTTGAGATGTGAATTGTTCATACTGGGGCTTGGGTGTTTTCACGTTAAAAAAACAAGCAAACAAACAGTATTAGACCCCTGCTTTTCGTGGGGAACCACTTAATGCTGATTCAGCAGCATCCATAGAGAACCTAGTGGATACTCAAAGAAATGGCATCCTCTGAGCAACTTACTGCCAGCTTACTCTGGTGTGATTCGTTTAGTAGAAAAAAAATGTTAAGAAAACATATTGTGTGCTCAGATATTTTTGATTTTAATTTCTGATCCAAAATGTGCCTAAGTTTGTGAAATGGAAAGCAGTATGATTTGGTTTGGAATTCAAAAATATTTTTTGGCTGTGTAGAATGGAATTTAATGTAGATTTTAAAATATTTATCAAAATAATGTATTCTAATCAAATAAAAGCCTCATGGAATAATTCCTTTAGGGATTTATATGGATCAGGATAGGATTTTGTGAACCCCTGTTTTCTCTTATGCTTCATGTTATAAAATTGTGACCTTTAATGAAATTAACAACTGCAGTTTGTATTGACAGTACTTTCATTGGTTTTTTTTCCTTTATCATTGCCGTGTGTTGATTGTTTTGTTTTGTTTAGTTTTACTGCAGATAGGATATAATTAGTGAGGTCATGTTATGATGGATGGCAATAGGTTGATTATAAGCTTAAGGTTTTAGTGAAATCACTCCTCAGATTTGCTGATTTAGCAAGAGGATCAAGGGTGTCCCTTGCTACGTAGGATAGTACGGTAAATACAAATGTTGTGCTGCTATACAAACAGGTGCAAATGTTATGGTCCATGATCATAAGATCTGTTCCTTCTTCTCTTAAAAATTAATCCACAGTCCAATTTTATTTGGCTATCAACAGATTTTACTCACTTGAAATTCATTCAGCTGTTGATCTCGTTGAATGGAATAATCCAATGCTTCCAATTATTTGTAATAAGGATGCTATTAGCAATAATTATTTGTAATAAGAATGGCTAACCCACAAAACAGTTAATCCAGAGCAATTTAATTTTAGCCAGTTTACTTCTATTACCATCAATGGGGCTGATAAAGTATGAGTATTTCAGTTCAACAATTCTCTGAAATTGATTTTTTTTTTACCTGTCTAACATAAAATGCCCTTTAAAATGTTTTAATTACTTCCATGTTTGGTGCGTTTGTTCATGTTTATCTTCAGATTAAAGATAGGGAAACTGTTCATGAAATCTCCATAAAGGTCCAAGTGACTATGTTTCACTAGTTAATTTGTGGCAGTTGATTGGCTTTTCAGCTAAACCTAATGTTTGGTTTATTTTCTGTTTCTGCCTGCTGTATGGCGGATCATTTACAGTTTCATAACAATTACTGACTTTCCTTATTATGAAGATTTTTTTCTTCCAAGGTTCATTTTACAATAGGAAAATTATACTTTCAAATATGCCTGAGATATTAAAAAAATAATAATTAAATAACCACCCCAAAACACACTCTAATCACTGCGGTTTTAATTGATATGCAACAAAGTAGACTTTACTAATTAAAATCAAGATGCCATGCTTTTGCTACATGGACCTTTACATGGAAAAGTAGGTTTTACACATTTCCTTTATTGTTCAGTGCAGCAATTGCATCCTTACAGGGTCGTAGGTTGGTGGCTTACAGCTCCCCCCCCCCAAAAAAAAAAGAGTGGGAGAGAGAGAGAGAGAGAGCGCACGTTGCCACCAGCCCTGAAGACAGACAGTGGGCTTTCGTCCCTCAGACACCCCCAGAATACTAATCAGGAAAGTCAGACCCTGGAGGTCAGGGAGCAAGTCAATCATTCTAGCGATCGTCTCAGTGTGGAGGATCAAATTAGCCTGAAAAATTCAGCTGCTGGGAGGAGAGGGCGAGCAGCTGTCAGGGGCAGCAGCGAGATGCACTAATGAACCAGATGAATAGTGCAAAAGCTTGAAAATAAAAACAGGACAGTTGACATTTTTCATCTGTCAAAGCAGGAGATGCATGAAAATATAGTATTCCTGTTTTAACTCCTTAGGGGACATTCAGCTTTTCTTTCTTTCTCCCCCCCCCCTTTTTTTAACACTCTGCAGCATTCAAACAAGAGTACTTTTTAATGAACACCTAGCGTACCAACACACAGGATCTCTGCATTTATTTTGAATTTTCTGCATTTCGTGCAGGTTCTGTTGTTGGAATTCCTGGCTTTGTTTTTTGTTGCGCATAAAGGGGGCAAAAAACGCTGCATGAATTACCTTGTTTCAAGATTTAATATTATGGGGCTGGTACAGTTTGCAAACCGCTTTTCTTGAGAGCCTTAATCCCTTTGCTCTGAGGGGTTTTAAAAAGAGAATACAATATTTATGGTATCCAATTAGTGCACACACAGCTGTAATGGATTTTGAGATCCTTGCTGTAAAATCGTTGCATTCATGTCCATTTTGGAAGATTCCTTCCCAAAGTCTCCTTTATCAATAATACCGCGGCTAAAATTTTGTAGCTTTCTTTTGGTTGCGAAGGAGTTAAATGTTCTATCTGGAAGACCACAAGACAGATGAGAGCCATTTTCAGCTTGTCCTGTCCCTGCTGAAGCTCACTGAGTAGCACAGCATGGACTAGCATGTTTCACACACACTCTGCCTGTCTGGGGAATGTACACATTGTCCTTCCAAAATCAAACTTATTAGCACATGTAGAAAAGGGTGACTGACTTTGGGGCAGCATCGCACTCCAAGCAGTGCTCACACTGCTGCGGTTCAGAGATTTAAAGCGTTTGGAAGGCAATACGAACATATATATATATATATATATATATATATATATATATATATATATATATATATCCCTGTAAAGTTAGTAATCCCACCACCGTATTTGTTTGCCTTTTTAAAGTCGGGCTATCTTCAAATAAACATTATGTGCACTAATGATATTTTAAGGTTCTTACTTTAAAGGTTCCTTGCCAAAAGATAATGTTAAATTTCTTAAGTATACATGAAACCAGAATTATGCCTGCAACATAGCCTGCTTGTGAGGATTTGTATTCATATTAAATCAAGTGTTAATGCAGGTATCAACTTGCATTTGTGCTTCCAGCATATGTGTTTTGGGTTTGGTATGCACAGAGGACAGATGCTGCAGTTCTGCACCAAATTGCATCCTGCTGAAACCAGTTTTAAATAGAAAATAGCTTTCTTACCTTAAATTTAGAAATTACATTTTAAAGAACTAACCAGATAGCGAAATGGCAAATTTAAAAAAAGCCAAATGGTAACAAAGAGAGTAATACATGCACAAAAAGCAAAAGGGTTAAAGTTTCTGAAACCAGCCAAAAGATTAGACTCAGGATAGATTTTAGCATTATCCTCACAATCGCCAGGGACGGTATCCTTTGGGTAATGGCCATAGTTCAGTAGTAAGGCATCTACTTTGCATGCAAATGGTCTCAGATTAAGCCCTTAGCATAACCAGGTAGGGATGGGAAAGTCTGTTGTCTGAAGTTCGGAAGGGCTGCTACTTGTCAGTGTAGACAACATTCAGTTAGATGGACCAGCAGCCTGATGTAGCAGCTTCCTTTCCAGATTGATGAGTTGTCCAGGGTCTACAAAAGCAATTGGGAGTTCAAGCAAAACATGGATGACTCAACTTATTTCAGTGTGGTCTTACTCACCCATGGTGGTGTCCTCTGTAAACTGGAACTTGCACAAAGTTCCCGAAAAAGAAGGTGGGCTCCAAATGGAAATAAATAGTTTACAAAAGTACTTTATGGCTTTGTAGACCACGCAGCAGTATTTCATTCTTTAAAGCAGGGGTGTCAAACTCCGGCCCTCCAGATGTTTTGGAACTACAATTCCCATCAGCCCTAGCTAAAAGGACCAGTGGTCAGGGATGATGGGAATTGTAGTCTCAAAACATCTGGAGGGCCGGAGTTTGACACCCCTGCTTTAAAGCATAGATGATCATTTAGGAGGAATATGGTCAGGATCCAAAGAACAATTTAGCTGTACTCATGGGGGTTACAGTGGGATCCCCCAGTGGGATTTAAAACAATTTTCAGCCATCATTCCATATCACAAATTGGTTTTGAAAACCCTATCTGTTTCAGAATTAGTTTTCCTTTTCCCGTGGTGGGGTGGGTGGGTGAGGAGGGCAGTGTGCTATTTGGGAAACACAAGTCTAGAGCAGAACTTGTTGCAGCACAGTTCTTTTAGGTTCTGATCAGAATTCTCATTTATAGTTGTTTAAAATTAGATCTTTATTTGTATGGAGAGTCCTACAAAGTCAGCATTGGTGAATAATCTGGTTTCAGAAAGACATCGAAACAAAAAGTAGTTCCTTGAAAATATACTTATGTGAAATAATATTCCTCCTAACCACACACACACACAAAATTACAAATTACAAAAAAATAATAATATCCAAGATACATTTGATTTTGTTTTAATTCCATACAGATGGCTGCACTGCAGAGTCCATTCTATGGGGACAAAATGAACCTGTATTCCTTATGTAAAAAGATTGAACAATGTGACTATCCACCTCTTCCATCAGATCACTACTCAGAAGAAGTAAGTAGCATCACTCTCTGTGGTATATTTGAAAGTAGAGGTATGAGTACTTGATGAATATTGAATAGTGCCTTTAAAAAAAAACAAGTTTCTGGGATCTGGGTATGTCCTTGCACAAGCATAGCTTATGCATGAGAACGTCTTCATGACCTTCTTGTTTGTATTGTGGGCTCAACAGTGTGCCAGTTTTTTTCCTTGATCCCTGAATATGCTTCCTCAAGAGAATGGTGTGCTTTCAACATTGTGGCAGGTTTGAAGCTGAAATTTTCACATGCAGAAGAGTCGAAGGAGATGGCTGTAAGGCAATACATAATACTTTAGAGTGGTCCTGTCTCCTTCTGCTAATACAAGAGATTAAAATTTGAATGATGTTGTGTAGGAGAAACCACTCACAGTGGATGCAGAAAACCCAAACCCTAAATACCATCTGCTTAGGTTGGCTACAAATGAACAGCAGGATTTTCTTTTATTCACCTGTATGGAAGCATTGGTATTATCTTGTGCTAGCAAGTGCCTTCTGAATTCATCTTCCTTTGGTGTTCTCATGAGAACTAATCACCCTTCTTCTGATAACTTCATGGAGGAATGAGGCTCCCCACCAGTTCACCTGCCAACATAGATGTGGTCCAAAGGTAATTAGGCATTCTCATGTCATAGCCATGTTTCCCCTGAACCCCATAAAGGACGCATGTATTCATTATTGTAGGAATAATACCTGCACAGGCTTAGTCCCCATGCATGGATTACCCTAAAGCCATATAGATTACCATAAGGCGTAATGTGAGTTTCTCATTCCTGACCAAAACTTTCCTGTCAAGAAAAGTCAAGGAGCTTAAGCTCAGAGCTCAGGTCCTTTTACCAAGAGAAGGTGCTGGGCATGGAATGGGAACCCTGTATATCCCTTCCATTCTCTATGGCAGAATGTGTACACATCTTTGTATACCTGTAGAAAACACAGGGTTCCAGTCTGCGGTACAGAGGCTTCTCTGCATCTTCATTCTATGCCATTGCAGGAGAGGACCATGCACTGAGAGTCAAGGATTAAGGCCGTATTGCTGTTCCCACAGTGGTGAACTTGTGCTACTGATAGTTCATTTTGATTTAGATGGTGAGGATCTCAAAATACTGATTAGCAGCAAAAGCATATGTAAAACACATTCGTGCTAACTAATGCACGAAAGACACATGAAGAACATATGTATCTTCGGTATATGAAAAAGTGTGTGTATGATTGTGTGTGTGTGTAATTCTTTTATCTTGTAATGAAATATTCTCAAAGTTTGAACTAGGTAAGATAATAGCAGCTGCAAGCCAACAAAGAGGCTACAGTAACTTATTCTAGTTCAGTGTACATGAATTAAAGATTATGTTGAAATGCACATAAATGTCCTCTCTGAAATATGTTTTGTAAGTATTAAAGCTTTGCGCTGCTTACAGAATGGGGAGTAACTTGTAATTCAAAACCTTGAATCCTCTTGCTTTCAAGATTTTGATTATTAATAAAAGATTGCAGTCCAGGAATTTTTGGTCTTTTAAACATTCTTTGTCATATATAGTGTGACAATTTGTATTTTTATTATAGTGACAATTGGAACACAGAGCGGGTTTTTTTTGTGTTTTTAGAAAGATGATTAGAATTACTTTTTGAGGTGGAGATTTACCACCCATTAATATGTGAAACCTTTCCTTAATGTAGTCTTCCCAATTAACTCTTTTTTCCAGTGGCCATTTTTAATTATTATGTTTTTGTGGAATATAAATATGGCACTTCATATAGGCAACTTCAGAACCGGAGGCCTAGAAATACAGTAGGGTGTGAACAATAATGCAAAATGATAGCAAGAATGTCAGGGGCCGTTCTTTGTTGTGTCATTCATGCTGTCTTCCTTTTTCCACGAAGCGCATGAATATTTCACGTATCTGCATCCTCATCCTCTATTCTTCTTGACTAATTTTCAGACTGTCTGAATTTGCATTTCACATGGTAGCTGATTAGGAGATGCCGAGTGCAGCAGTGAAGCCTCAGCAGGCGGTTGCCATGGTGACCTTCAGCAGGATTTTAATGATGATGCCACTAGTGGTTCGTTGAAGTCGGCCTGCCTGGAGGGCTACTTCACTGCAGCTAAGTGTGAAGTTGGATATATGGATTCTCAGCCAAGGGGCAAATATCAAAGTCCGGCTCTGATAGAAGGTCTTGGTACTGGGAAAGAGAAATAAGATTCCACCTTTTTTTCATTAACTTAGTTTGCATAGTTCCAGGATAGGAAGGGGTGGGTGGAATCACACACACACACACGAAAAAACATGTTGTATATTTTTGCCATGCATAAACAGGGAGATTTACATTAACACCCTTAAAAAAAATCATTTATTCACCCGACAGCACTAAAGAGAGCAAATTGTGCTGTTCCATTAATAAATAATTTCTTAAGAAAAGAAGTGGCTTTCAGAGCAGAAGGTGTTGCTTTGAACCCCTTGTCCCTTAAAAATCATATGTGGTATAAAACATTTTTTTTATGAAATATATTTTAAGATTTTTCTCTCTGCCTCTAATAATATAGTTTTAATTGTGAAAGTCTTGTATAGAACTTGAAACTGCAGAGGAGGAAATAGGCTAAAGTGTGTCTGTCAGACTGCAGCAGCATCCTAAAGACTTCTTGAAAATTTAGACTTCAAACCCGTTATCCAGGTTGAAAAGTGCACTTGGGTGAGCTGCTGAGTTCAGGGATCACTGAACAACGAAGTCCGCTTGAATTTTTTATGCGAATAAATTTTATGAAGGAATAAAATTACTTTGCATCAGCTTCTGTCTGCTTTCACAGAAGAACATTTAAAAAAGAAATAAACCCCTTAACCACAAAATAGTACTCTTAAGATCAGTTTCTGAAACAGATATACTTTCTTTCTTTCTTTTTGGCAGTGAAATCATCAATTGCTTTTGTTTTTTCTGGGTTCTGGATCTGATGTGTGTGCTTGTATTAATACAAACCCATTTGGTCTACTAGCACCCTTCTTCACATGCCATGACAGTGCACACTGTTTGCATACTCAGTTGTGGCAATGCTACCTCCTTCCTTCTCTGAACTCCTTCCTACCAAAAGTTCTGCTGGTTCCTTAAACCCATCATGCTGACAACTACTTTTTATTTTATTTTTGAGTGGTTGGAATGTTCATAGGCCTTCCATAACACCACAGCTGCTGAATCAAAAGGATGGAGAGGTCTCATTTCAGTATATTGAAGCTTATCTAATTGCCACAAAGGTTTCAAAATCTGCAAATTGCTTTTTGATTTTGTTCGTTCTTTGCTTTCATTGAATTTATTTGGGGGGGGACATATGGGGGGGGAAACCCAGTCTTTCCTTACAAATCAATGTGTTCTGAGCACTAATTTGAAACAACCCTTTTCTACAATCCTAGTAAGACATATTCCAAAGCTAGCTTTGACTGCAACAAATAAATATATAGATACAATGAAAAAACCCTACCCTAGATACTAATGAGAATTCCACTTGCAGAAGATTCTGCCAGGGTTGCCTTTGGGAACCTTTGCTTTTTATTTTCTCTATCAATGATGATGTGGAAGAATTTGATGGCAGTGAGATTGTTTTACCCAAAGTTTACAGTTCTCTTTTATGTTGTGCTGTTCTTATTCTATCCTTGACATTGACCACGTGATTTTTGCAATGTGGACTTGGCAGGTGCATTTAGGTTCCTTCGGACAGTGGTTCCCAATTAGCTAATTACTGAGAACCCCTATTTTTCAAAAGCCAAGCCATGAACCCCCTACTTTTGAAAAATTTGATAACTATGGTAGTTACAGTAGTTTGTTCTGTTAACCGCCCTGAGACCCCCGGGTATAGGGCGGTATATACATTTAATTAATTAATAATATCATAATAGTACCTCTGCAAAGCAATTTTTGGAACAAAATGTGGGGTAGCCTCTAGTAAGCAAAGGATTTTAGGGTTGAGCGATATCTGGTTTTCAACATTGTGATATATCAGCAGCTGAACATCATGATATTCTGATATATCACAATGTCTGAAATTGGAGATTGGGGATGAGGGAGGGAGCGGTCACAGAGATCAGGTGGGTGAGGGGAGGAGAGGAAGGGGAGTCATCTCCACCCCATGGTTTGAGTGGGAGGGGCTGCATCAAGCCGCCATCAGCAGGGCAGCCAGCGAAGATGCAAGTCCACTGTGGCTGCTGCTGCTTTCCTGCTGACTGAGAAAATCTGCTCCACCTCAGTGCCAGGGAAAGGTAGTGCCCGGTGTCTTTAAGTGAGGGCGATCAGCTGCCCTGTTTTCCCTCAGCATGAGAGAAGGCAGCTTAGATCATCATGCGATATCGGTGGTGCCTTGAAGTTGCTGTCCCTCACGTGAGGAGCAATATATTGATTGCTACATATTGTCAAAATTGTTATCACGGTGTGATTTCAAAACCAATTTTGGCCAATATATTGAAAAACCACACAGTGCTAAAACAGACCAGAAAACCTTTGATATTACCATACAAAAATGACAAAAAAATAGCTTGGAGGGAAGGAAAGGATGGGGCTGCAGACCCCTTGAGTGCGTTCCGTGGACGCCCAGGGGTCGCCGGACCCCTAATTGGGAAGCATTGCCTTAGAACATTGTTGGAGTTCTGCAAAACAGAACACTTGGTTGTTAATGCACAGAAGATAAAAGCAGGTTCTCTCATACATTCATTGATGATAAGTGATGACCTGCACGTGTGAATGAGCAATCGCAGATTAACTGGCTCACAGTGGTCTTTTGTTTCATTTGTTTATACATTTCATTGGAGACCTTCACATGTTCAGCTAGTGTTGCACAATCAAATGACAGATGGCAAATCTAGTAATGTACCTGCCAACCAATTGCTAATGATGCTCTTTAGGAGATGGAAAACATTATACATGTGTGTCCCTAGAGCGGGGTCCCAAAATGAAACTGACCTACATTTTCCCTCACCACTGTTTGGAACAAGCATTGCTAGTTATCAAAAGCCAAGAGTCACCTGTGTGCTTAACAAAAGTACCCAGTATGTTCAGCCTCCCCCTCCCCTTCCATAAAGGATAAGGAACATGCAGAGCAGGCATTTGTGTGATACCGGTAGGCATCGACTCTGCTCAGGTGAGGTTTAGCTGCATATTGGAGAAACTGCAGGGGGTGGGAGGTGATCTTGCTTGAGCACACAAAACCCTGATAAATCAGACTAAAGGTTTATCTAGTCCAGATTCCTGTTTTCCATAGTGGCCAACCAGCTTATTTATGGCGGATACAAATCCTTTCAAGGAGAGACCTGCAGAAAACCTTTAAAGCTACAATAAATACAGTTAATGTGATATATCAGCTCCTCAAACACTATAAAACACACCAGGATAAAACCAGCAGAAATCATCCATAAAAGGTCTTGGGGGCATAATGGAGCTCCCAAGAGAGAGAGAGAGATCCCCAACATTGCTTCCCCACCCCCAACCAAATAACATTAAGATGGAAGCGACATTAAGATGGAAGTCCACAAGCAACATCCCTTTCCAGATATTGCAGACCAAGAACTGGTACCATACTATCAGCACATTTTGTGGCAATGTGTTCCATAAATCATTTGCTCTTTAAAGAAGCACTTCCTTTGATCCCTTCTGAACTTCCCGCTATTCGATTTCATTAGATGGTGCAGAGTTTTAATATTATAAGAGAGAGCGAGAGAACTTTTACCTCTATGTATGTTTCCTAAACCATGCATAATTTTGTCATGCCTTCCCCATTACTTTCCTTTCCCCCCCTAACCTAAAAAGGCCCAGACATTGTACCATTTCCTTGAAGGGAAGATGCTTCAGCCCACTGATGATATTGGTTAAGCATTTCTGGACCTTTTCCAGCTCTACAGTGTCACTTTTAGAGATGGGGCAACCAGAACTGTGCGCACTACTGTGCAGCAGAAGTATGGCCATTCCACAGATTTGCATTGGGCTATTGCACTACTGGTAGTTTCCCAGGTGCTTTCTCAATTACTTCTGGCATTGAATTTGCTTTTTTGCCGTTGACCCTTATAAGTATATGACTATTGGCTCAGTCTTCAATGCAAAACATTTTTTCCCTTATGAAGTATGTAGCCAAACACCTGTTAGCTTCAGATCAAGACGTTTATCCTATCAAAAACCAGATGATAAGAGCCTTGTAACATTAGCTGCCGTTCTTACGCTTGTACTGGTGAGAATATAAGTAGACAAACTTTCTTCTTATGCCCAGCAATATTCTGTTTTTGTATTAGTTCAAAGTTCAGTGGGCTTCTAATGAAGATACATGCTGCTTCCCCCCCAAACAGCTGGATGGGCATGGTTTTCTTAAAAACTTTTGAATTACTATTCTGAATGTCAGGTTGGTTCTTTTCTAGGCAAAGTCTCTAATTTTACTCAGAATCACAATATCACAACTCACAAATCCCTACAGAAGTTGTTCCTCTCCCCATCCTGGGTGGACATAATAGTCTCTCTCTCTCTCTCTCTCTCTCTCTCTCTCTCTCTCTCTCTCTTTCTTTGTGTGTGTGTGTGTGTGTGTGTGTGTGTGTGTGTAGCACATCTTAGTTATAAAACACCTATGTTACATGCAGAATGCCCTGTAGGTTCCATTCTGTCATGAATGGCAATGTCTTCACTCTTAGATCTTAGAGGGCCACTGTCACTTGGAATAGAAAGTTTGGGGCTAGATGGCCAATAGTCTAACCTGACATGAGGCAGCTTCATATATGAGTATGCTTAAAAGTTGTGTGGGGGTGTGTGTGTCAGGGACTGGGCAGAGGAGGAATGGTGGAGACCGCCTCCCCAGCCTGACCCTTCCAGAGAAGAAGACATTACAACAGGGGTTTGAGGGAGGTCACAGCTCAGAGGAAGATGAGGGGAAATGTTGGGAAATAATGGGAGAGGAGGAGGAGGAGGAGGAGGCAGAGCCGGAGCAGCTGGCTGACACGTTATCACTAGAAAGCATTCCAGAGAACCCCCTCTTCTCCCAGAACCTGGCGAGCATTGAAAGTAGGAGAGCCAAGGGCTCAGAGACAGATGGCCCTAAGCGGCAACCATCAAGGGGGTGGTGCTGTTGACGAAAGAGGAAGTGGGAGAGAAGGGTCATGGAGATTCACTCGGGACAACACCATTATTCCAAAAGGTTGCATTCCCAAGCCTCTCTCTGTAAATATTGAATAAAAAGCAGATGGTAAGGACTTATCTTATCCGTTTCTGGCAACCTGCCGTGGGGATTGGTTCCTCTGCTGCCTGACAGGGGAGGGTGAAAGCAGACCCTTAGTAGCATCTTTTTAAGGAGTAATACGTTAGGTGAATACCTTCTGCTTAGGAATAAACAATGTTTCTTTCTGCTTTAAATCCAAGTTCTTCGCTATCACAGGAGTTTCCAAACACTGGCTTGCCTGTGTCAGCCTTTTTTTTTTTTGTCCCTTTTTATGACTTGAGGGACACTGAGTCCCCCCCACCCTTGGAGTCTGACAAACCTGTTAAAGTAAAAAGAAATGTGTCCCGGTGCTCCCCACTACCAGGCTAAGCTCCAGGCAAAATACTGTCATTGTGCTAAGTTCACAGAGGAGGTTAAGGAGAATAAGCCGAGCCGAAGGAGACTGCTGCTCAGAGATGCAACAGGAGCCTTCCCAGTCTTAGGTACTGTCCCAGTCTGCCTTTCATAGAGCATGCTGGTCATCCCATAGCAGACTAGAATATATTGCTATCCTGACATCTCGGCTCAGCCTAATTCACATTAGCATCCCCCAGGTCAGCTGAATGCAATTGATGCTACTGGCTCCATATTAAATAGGGAACCTTCCTGACTTTATGGAAATGGATATTCCTGACAATAGGCAAAGGCATTGCAATCCTGTATTCAGCAAGAAGTCGTTGTCTTTCCACACACCTCAGAAAAGAACATTCTGCCATTCTGTGTTTTGTGCTTTTAGGGAAGATGGAAGTAACGTGCATGGAAGTAAAGTTACATGGAAGTAACGTGCATTTGGGCAATAGAATGGGAGCAATTTTTTTCCAGCTTTGACAAATACTTCAGAGTTCATACTTAGAAAGATTTAAGGGGAGTCTGCCTCGATCACTTTCTCTCCCGTAGAGTTCATGGCATCTACCCAAAGTCTCAGTTTCTTCTGCGGTTTAGATGCATAGTTTGGAGCTTCATCCCCAGCCCAAGTCCGTGTTTAGGATATTCAAAATAGGAGTAAGCAGTGGCTTATTTTTTTCCCATTTCTATGCTGCTGCTTCAGCATAAACCAGCCATCTAGATCAGCAGGAAATAAATACATTCATATACATACATACATACATACATACATACATACATACATACATCTTCCCCTTGCAGACTTATGATATCTTGATTATAGGAAACATTCCTGATATGCATTAATAATTAATAACTATGAATAAATAATTCTACACTTCACCTTTTTTTTTAAAAGGAACTCGTGACACTTTTCAATTTGTCCTACAACATTAATTTTACACATATTCCCTCTTCCGCATAGCAGCCTACAAGCAGCAGCCCATCAGTAGGTAAAATACCTGTGGCATGCATGAAATACTACAAAGTTCCTTGGGCTAAACTTCAGGATCTGCCCAAAAGGGTTCTCTTTGCAGAGCTGAAACCTTCGTTTCTCAGAAATCTCTTGCCTGCCTGCCATGTAAGCAGTCTGCAAAGCATTTCAGCCATTGACTGCCTCTTGGCTAAGCTTACTAATACACTGCTCTTGTCGGCTGCAATATATCATCAACCCCTTGCATCTTCCTGTGGCAGATCATGTAGCTTTCCTATTGCATCTTGGGTCATCTCCTTCTGGATTTGTGAACTTTGAAGTTAAGCCTCACTTAAACTGAACGTGCACTCTTAATAACAAAGAACATGCATCCCCATAGGACTATTCCTTTATTTTGCAACTCTACGTTGAAAATGGAAAGTGGGGCAGTGGGGGTGGGGGTGGAATTGATTTCATAGAAGTCTTGAGTCCCATTTTAATACTGTATATCTGAAATAAAAGTTTTCCCCATGCTAGGCACAAGGTAAAAAAAAAAAGACTAAGAATGCAATCATATTCATGCATTGAGTTCAGTGAGACTTACTTGCAGGTAAGTGTGCATCGGATTGCAGCTTCCTTTTCAGTGACTTCCATGGTGAGATTAATGTAGAAGTGAATTTGAAGCATCCCACAAACATTGACCTTGCAGCAGTACCTTGTGTTTAGTACCTCTTAGTTGGCAACCCTGTACCAACTTACCTGGGAGTAAGCCAGTAACCATGTATAGTATATTAAAAACCATGGGCACAGTTCATCCCCATGTAGGTAGTGGAATCAGATTTATCTGTGTGGGACTTGAATTATTCTCTGTGTTGGTTGTTCAGTATATGTTGCTCATAAATGAATCCCTCGCTGAGTCCTTCACATGACATGACCAGGTTACATATGAATCTTGCCAGAGGAACTGAAGAGAAAATTCAGCTCATAGCACTTTGTGCCACAAAGCTTCGTGGTCTTTGAAGGGTCTCTTCCAACTTGTATATTCTAAGGCAACAAGTTAGAGTAAATAAGTGGCTCTAACACCTATGACTCAATAAGCTATGACTCAATGAATACCAATGGTTATAGTAATACAGTGGTACCTCGGGTTAAGTACGCTTCAGGTTAAGAACTCCGCTAAGAACAGAAATCGTGCTCTGGCGGCGCAGCGGCAGCAGGAGGTCCCATTAGCTGAAGTGGTGCTTCAGGTTAAGAACGCACCTCCGGAACGAATTAAGTACTTAACCCGAGGTACCACTGTACTGTATATACTTTAAATTGGTTTGCCAGGGAGGCTAGCTTGTGGCCCTTCAGTGTAATTAGACTACAGCTTCCATGGTTTCTAGTCATTGGCCATGTGGACTGGGACTGCTGGTACTTGTTGTCCATCAATATCTGGAGGGTCACAGGTTAGCCACCCCTGTTGTATGGATTTTGTTGTTGGCATCTGTCTGTCTTGAGAGACAATGATTGAGTACGCCTCCAGAAGTGAAGTCAAACCATGGTGTTAGCAACACTGATGCTTGGGCAGTGTGTTTGTAGGTTCTGGGCTGCCCAGACAACAAGACACCCCTCTCAGCCTTGCCAATGTGGTCCAAAAGAAAAAGCAATACATTTGGCACCAGCTTGGCTGCAGATGTTGCTGGAAAGAAGTGTACAAGGCGCCATACAGTCGTCTTAGGGACTCCATTCCAGATTTGTTAGGGTTTAGGAGAGGGTGGCAGAGGTTTAGGATCAGAGTTTTCCTTTTCCTAAATGGGCCACCTTCTCAGGTTAATGAGCCCCACTTCTACCTCTCACTTCCCTCTGCAGCACGTGTAGAAACCGCTGCCTTGACCATTGGACTCACTATTGGTCTCATCCACTCAATCCACCAGAGCTTGTCTTCACATGAAGGGGAAAGTCCCTAACTCTGAGGGTTTGAGACGCAACAGCTACCCTCACCTGGTTTATCTGACCAATCAAAGCTGTTTCCCAGCGTGTGGCTACTTGTCACATGCTGACAGCTTATAGGAGCCACATGTTAGAACTGAGTGTAGGGTGGGGACCAAAGGTGGACAAAGGAGCATGGCCAGCAGTACTACCCTTCCCCTAACCCAACCCCCCCACCCCTGTGTATGCATTACTGCCACACTATTGTAGTTTTCCAGCACTCCTAATTGAAGTTTGGAGGAGGGAGAGAAGGATGGCCCTAATTACTTTGTCACACAGTGCTTTTTTCTTTCCTTTTTTTGTTCCTCGTGTCCATAATATTCTTTTTTTTCCCCCTAGCTGCGACAATTAGTTAATATGTGCATCAACCCAGATCCAGAGAAGCGACCGGACATCACCTATGTTTATGATGTAGCAAAACGTATGCATGCACATACCGCCACCAGCTAAGAGACTTGGCCGCTTATGAAGAGAAAGGAAAAAAACAAACAAACCCACCGGAATCATTCAAGTATTGTTGTGCTAAACCTTTTCCACCTTTTCTCCCATTTGTCTGTGTCACCTAAAGTTTAGTTACATGCAATGAGCATGTTTAGCAATTTTGTCACAGAGTTAATAACCTAAAATGAAGTATTTTTTTAAAGTTTTAATGGAAAACATGGAACAGTTCTAAATATGACAAAATAAGAAAATCGGCAATCCTTTCTGACTTCTGAAAGCTACAATTTCACACATATTTCTACATAAAGAGCAATGATTTTACGTGGGAATAATATTTCGTTCTACATACCAGAATTGCGGTTTTGCATGTGAGCACGACAGTGGACTCCTTAAAGGAATACTGTTGAAACTGCTCCTCAGTTTTCAATAATGTGTGGAAGTGATGAATCAGCACAAATTGGTGAATTTATTGTTCATTAGTGAATATATTGTTCCTTTTCCCTAGAGGCAATTAATTAATTAATAGGATTTTATTTTTTAAAAAATGAATTTTGCAGTTTACGGTTTTCCTCATCAAGATAAACGTAGATAGAAACCATTTTATTTGCTGTTGAGCTTTGATGCAGCTGCTGAATGTGAAAAAGAATTGGTTTTATTTTATTTTTTTCTGCGAAATTGTCCAACACTGAAAAAAAGAATAAATCTGACCAGCTGTTGTTGTTTTTTAAAATCCTTGTACAGTACCTTAACCCCAGCTCCTAAAACTTGATATCATGTATTTGTATTATGCTGTGCCTTGCTGCTCCAAGCCTCTGGGCGAACAGAAAAGAGTGGTGTATTTGTACAGGGCCTAGGATTCTGGTTGCATCACTGCCACAGTCTGTAGGTCTCAAGATGGCACTCCACAAAGTTAAGCATTTCCAAATCCCTTTTCATTCAGTGGTGGATTGCTAAGCACGTCCTATCAATGACAAAGTGCCTAATCTGGGCTGAATTTATTCAGATAATGTTTCATGCTATATATTGACTTAGTTTTAAATGGCTAGTTCAGCCTTCCCCAGGCTGGTGCCCGCCAAATGTTTTGGAGGACAAGTCCCATCAGCCAACAAGGTAATCCAGGCTGAGACAGATGAAGGGTGTAGTCCAAAATATGCAGATATTACCAGACTGGTTGAGGGCTGGGCTAGTTTACACGCAGCAACATTCAGTATAAGGTGCACATTACGTATATAAAATGGCCATCACACAGAAAATGCATGGCATCTTCTCCTTGTGCTGATGCTCCCAGGGTGAATCAGAGGACTCTTTTATTTTCCCTTTTACACCACTGCAAACCAGCAACAGGAATGGGTTTTGAGAGTCAAAGCTTCAAAGGAATAGGCAATCTATGTGGCAGCCAGTCATTGATATGAATTGTCCGTTACAATGCAGACATCTGCTTCCTAAATAATTTATGTGTCTTAGAAGGGTATTTTGTTTCCCGAAAATGTTCAGTAGAGATTTTAAAAAGAGAGTTCTTTTCTTTTCTTTTCTTTTCTTTTCTTTCTTTTTTGCATTAGCTTATATTCCAAAGCGAAATTCATAATTAATTGAATAAACATTCATGGCCCTGAACGGGGTATTTGATGTGGAGTGCGGAAGCATTATGTTGTAGCTGCAAGTGTTGTTTTACATAGTCCTTTAAAATCCTGACCGGACAACCTGCAAATCTATGAAGTGTCAAAGTGGGTTGGTTAACAGTTACAGCGGTTGACAGGCAGAATTTTAATCCCACTGTGACACATTTATCTCTGAGAACAAACAAGAAGCCATACAGTATTTTTTTGTGTGCACATTAAACCCACAGATTTTACCAATTCACCATGCAGCCATGAATTATTATTCTGCAGTTAGGCTCATCAGCAGAAAACTATGTATAATACAGAAAAATGTGAATGCTCTTCCTGTGCTCCTGATGCCCAGGGTGCCAAGCCACCTGCACTCCTCAGGAGGCAATGCCTAACAGTGAAGCCAAGCGTGGCACCTTGGTGAATCTGATACGTGGCAGTCGCCTGACACGGAGCAGAGCCAAAGGCAGGTTTGGCTTCCGTAATCAAAGCTGCTGCCTTCCACCACTGGGTAAGATGCATCTGTGGGGAGATGTGGGTGCAGTGAGTAAGTGGCAACAGTAGCAAGCAGCCATGCCACGGCATGGCCAGATCTCCCTACTCCTGACCACGAAGCAAAACGGAAAGGTTTACCAAGTCCCTTCATGGTTTGCTGTGCACAGCTGGTGGGGTGCATTTGGCTTGGTGGACACCATTTAGGCAGGTCTAATCCAAAGCTTTTTTAATTGTAAGTGTTCATGCCACTTGAATGTCCACAGCAATAGTGGGATCCACTGTGCACCCTGTCTCCTAAATCAGGGTCCTAGCACAACACGGATTTGCAAGGAGCCATGATTGAGCTAGTTGAAATGATGTCCTGCTGCCTTAACCTACAAAATTCAGAAGGTGAATGCAATATGAACACTTCCGTTAGGATGAGCCGTAATACTTTTCTCCCTCCCCCCCGAATGAGGCTAAAAATAGGTTTGCTAAAAAGAGCATAGAACAAGATAGTAATCGCTCGATCCTCGTTGCCAAGTGCTACTGTGCAATAGTATTCCAGCCTTTCATTAAGTCTGTTACACCCCATTTCCCTCCACCCACTTTTAGGTCATTTTACAGGTCTGAGGGAGAAAGACTGCTGCGTTTAACATAGTAATAGGATTTTCACCAGGTGTTCCAAGGCTTTGCCATTTGCATGTTTAGTTGGATGTCGCGCTGAATTCTGTAGGTCTCACTCCCAAGTAAGTGGCACAAATTGCAGCTTTGTAAATTTCACATGTGTACCTTTATTACAAAATGCATGCTTTTGGGAAGCCAAAACCTGCTTCTAGAAGAAAATAGTGTTGGCAATAATTATGAAGCTTGCTAAGCTAATATGCCTACAGAATAAAGGTGTTTAAAAAATAATAATAAAAGAAATACTTCCAGTGTTGATAATGTAAGAGGCATTCTGTCGAAGGACCAATTAAGTTGATTTCAGAAGCCAGCAAAAAGAACGTTTCTGATGAGATGCTTGGTAAGCTTACATCATATTAAGAAGGTCAGGCTGGGCACCGACGCCATTCAGGCACTCTACAATGGCAAAACGATTTGCTACGCCGCACAAATTCATTGTAATGAAGATAGCTCTGCCAATGGATCACTTGAGCATCCTGTTCATAATCTCTTCTGCTTGCCAGGGCTTCTAGGACTTGGAAGCAACCAAAGGGTAAATATGAGAATCCCACTTAACAAGTTGCAGTAAAAGCTAGGGAAGAAAAAGACCTATTCATAAGTCCCTAGAAGTGGCATGCCTTCTCTTGCACTGTTCTGGTAACACTGGAAGGATGACATTATATATTTCAGGTTGGCAAGGTGGAAACTTCCCATGTTGGTATCGCCAGCCACAAGCAGAAGCATGTCTTCCTTTAAATGCTACTGGAGCAGTCAAAACTGATGAACAAGCTGCAGTTCACACTTTGGTTTTCCCTCCATCTGTGCAATATCTCATCTTGCTCTCATTAGCTCCCTTCATAGTTGATAGTGGAAAGGAGATGAAGTTATGTGACTTCGCTTCTACAAAACCTGGTGCTTGTTAATGTGTGTAGAAGATAGTGGCAGGGTGGATGGATGGGTTGGCAGTCTGCCGAATCATCTTACCCTGCTTGCCTGGTTCCTTGCCAGGTATCAGAAAGTGGAAGGGTTGAGGAAAAGAGTCGAAAGAAAGCTAGCCGCAGACAGTATAGGTTCAGGTGCAGCAGAGGTGGAATTATTTTCACTGGAACTTTCATTCTATCCAAGCTCAATTCTAATCAAAGGCCAGTCTATGCTTCTTGATAAGAGTAAAATAGAACTACTTACTCAGTGTCACCTAGGGCTAATCTTTCTGACAGTGTATACTTATATATAACAAGTTAATAAATGCCTTAACTTTATCTTCAGCACTCATGGAAAATAGACATTTGTGTAGATGACTCTTTTGAAATGAATGTATTAATCAATAACCAAAACATGTATAATTTTCTGCTGCCTTATACTCAGTTGTACTGTAATATTCCAAATAGTATTTGTTGTGCTTTCTGCACCCACTCTCTGCACAAGGAATTGTACTCTTTGTTTGGAAATCTGTGTTGTACAATATCTTAATATAAAAAGGCTACACAAATTAAATAAATTGGAAAGTGAAACAACTTTGATGTCTTTTTTTTTTTTTTTTTGCCCTTCACGGTTTATTTACAAGAATGTGCAAGGTGATGTGTTTACTGAAAATGTTATTGGAAACTGAATTTGACTTAAGATGGCAGATCCATGCAACATAAATATTTGAGGACTTGGAACCATCTTCTGTAACCCCCTTTAAAGGTAAAGGGACCTCTGACCATTAGGTCCAGTCGTGACCAACTCTGGGGTTGCGCGTTCATCTCACATTATTGGCTGAGGGAGCCGGCGTACAACTTCCAGGTCATGTGGCCAGAATGACAAAGCTGCTTCTGGCGAACCAGAGCAGCACCCGGAAACACTGTTTACCTTCCCGCTGCAGTGGTACCTATTTATCTACTTGCACTGTGACGTGCTTTCGAACTGCTAGGTGGGCAGGAGCAGGAACCGAGCAACGGGAGCTCACCCCGTCACGGGGATTCGAACCGCCGACCTTCTGATCAGCAAGCCCTAGGCTCTGTGGTTTAACCCACAGCGCCACCCGCGTCCCCCTTTAAATGGCCACTAATTCCAAGAAATCCCAAAAACAACAGTTCCTTTCAGACATTTGCAGACAGGTAACTGCTCGGTGGGCTCAAAGGATGCTTGCAAAGTAGGATGTTCATAGGTCCCCCCCCCCAGCCTTCCCCCCAATGCAGTCTGTCAGACATCTTTGCAAGTTTCCCAGTGGTGCAATGTCTTTGCACATTGCAGGTGTGCAGCAAAACATATGTACAGCAGGGGTAGAGCCTGCCACTGAAGCCTGTGAATACTGAACATCTACTAAGTGTGTTTGGGGGGAAAACTACATGCAGGGATTGTATAACAGCATCTATAGAGGCCACAGCAACTCCTCTGTCATTTGCAACCTGGCTTCTGGACAAGTTCCTCACCACCATCTGCATAATTAAACTCTGGGAACATTGAACCAAGTCCTCCCCACCACCCTAAACCAAGGCCAGAGCTACGTACATCCTGATCTTTATATTCCGTTTATTTGTTTTTTAAAAAATCTGTTCCAAGAATGCTGAGTTATTCAATCTATAAATTGTGCAGATTTCCCAGTAGTGAGTGAGAACCTTCTTGTTTCCCACTTAGATTTTGATTGGGTTGTCCAATAGTGATTATTTTTGATTGCTGCTTCTTTTTTTTAATACCATTTTAAATTGATTGTTATGGCTTTTAATTGTAAGATTGGTTTTATGGTTGTTTTACTCAGTGTCACCTTGAGCACCTGGTGGATAAACATAATAGGCAAACAGATCAGCTTCCTTTGCATAACTTATCCTGCATGGAGAGGAATATATACCTATAATGTCCACTGATGTCCTGGCCCTCTAGAAATCCCATTTTTCTCCTCCTGTATCCTATCTTTAGTAGAGAGGTATAACTCTGAATCTATTCTCTGTCTTGGTGTAACTGTACCAAGAGTTTTCATGTACAAATTGTGTTTGCTGCAAAAGCTTGTAACTGCCACTGATTAGTTGCTGGCCTGGCACAGTTAGCTGCAAATGCTCTTCATATGTTTGTGTGTGTAGCTTGTTCTATGTTACAATATAGTGTGTTGGGTATACCTTTTTCATCACATGAGATGCCAATGAAGCTGATTGCCTCCTGTTCCATTCACCCTGCAAGCTAATTGCATTGTACAAGAGGACTTGTGTGCAGTTGTGTCCTCTTGGCATAAGGTGGGAGTGTAGAATGAGGTAATCCGTCATAGTTGTGTTTTTTTAAGTTACATCTGAAAAAACTGGGTCAAAAGTGATCCTGTGTTTTGCATCAACGTTCCATTCGTAAATGGCCAGGTGTCAAGTTACAAAGTGAGCGGAAATGTGTCTTTTATGACTTACAGTTTCAAATAGATACACAAACACGTCGACAACCGCAATTCATTGTCTCCTTCAGAAAAGGCGCTGTATTGAATTCGGCTAATAAAACTCCACCCCATGAGATGCTACTGTGCCGTAATGGTCACCTACTCAAAGCCCAGGAGGTGAGGATGGGAGTGATTCACACCACCAATTTCCTTGCCATGATATTTTGTAGTATGTGATGGGATCAGAATGAGAACGTAGCACTACCCTTTGACAAATTAGATTGGAGGTCCACCTAGCTCAGTACTCTGCCTCCAGCAATGACCAACCAGATATGTCAGGGAAGGTCATGAGCAGAGCAAAATAGAAATACCCACCCTGTGCATGCATGAAAGTGGTGCTGAAGCTGAGTGTCTATTCGAAAGTGTGTTAACTGTGGCCCTATTAAAGTTGACACAATGGCTCCACAAGGATGCTACCTTGACAGCTGCAAAAAAAGCACCATATCTTTTTTTTTGTTTTCCAAGGAGAGTGCATTTTCTCTCTCTCAGCTATTTTTTTGTTTTTGTGTTCACAGCTCCGCATGCACTTTTTTCCTGGCATCCCACTATTTCCCATCTTTCAGCACAGCTGCCAGTTTCCCTTGGATGACTGTCTTGGTGAACACAACCAATCCATCCTCTTCCCATTCGCATTCTTGTCATCCTTTGACAACATGCTATCTTTTTCTTCCTTTGAGGAACTGTAGTCCTGGCATAGTCTTTCATTCTTTGCTCTTCTGGAGTAAAACACCAAGTTTGTTTGTTTTGTTTTTTTTAACTCCCCCCCCCCTTCCATTCCAGCATCATGTTGATATTACTTTTAGTAGTTTCCTTCCTCTTGCCTCTTTTCCTTTCATTTTCTTCATTTCTATATATATTCCGAGAATGCATGCAGTATGACATTTTTGGTACCTTTAAGACAAAGAGAATAACTGGTTGATCTTTTAAGAACCATCCAGCTCTGCCCAGCATCGGAGACTGAAAGATGGGAGACCATGCACCTAAGGCAGTTGGGTGGAGACTTGTACGCCTCCTTCCGGCAATTCCTGCAGCCAAGCTTGTGCCAAACGTATTGCTCTGCTTTCATTTGGACCACATCAGCAAGGCCAAGAGGGGGGTCTTGTCGTCAGGGCAGCCCAGGACCTCCAAGCACACTGCCCAGGCTTGCGTCCCAGAGAGACTACTTTCGTGCTGCTCATGCAGCAGTTTGACTTCACCCGCGGAGGCACACTCCATTGTCTCGAGACAGATGGATGCCAACAACAATAACTCAGCAGCCCTATTTCCTTTTCCCTTCATGCACAAGTGTATGAGAATTTCCTTTCATACATAGGAAGCTACCTCATACAGTCTAGCTCAGTGATGGCTAACCTTGACACTCCAGATGTTTTGGAACTACAACTCCCATCATCCCTAGCTAACAGGATCAGTGGTCAGGGATGATGGGAGTTGTAGTCCCAAAACATCTGGAGTGTCAAGGTTAGCCATCACTGGTCTAGCTCAACAGAGAAGCTGAGGATTCATCCAGGACCACTTCTGCGAGCAAAACCGATGATCCAGCACTGAGCTCTTCCCCCAAAAGACAGCCCCTTTCATACGTGGGGCATGGAGCTGTGTTCTAGAAGAGCTACATAAATAAGACCAACAGCCTCAAAATCACAACATTAGCTTGTATCTATATGGAGAGAGAAAGGAAGCAAGCCACTGTCCTCTGCACAGCCTCCTATCTTGGTGCTGTATTTCACTGCCCTCCTTATGACCTGAGAATTTCTCTCTAAACTTCCAAGGGCTTGACAGCCGGCCGTCTTAGGCACACAATACAATATGTTCATAAATCTCTTTGGTGGGGGGTGGGGAGAATGAAGCAATTATTTGGGCTTGCAGGCTGTTTCTATTGGTATCGGTGTTAAGTTGCAGCTGTTAGCAGGCCTGTGACACCAGTTCAGGCTTCATTAAATAGAGCCCTGCTGATAGAGGCTATTGATCCGACAGCTAGCACAGGTGTACTACGCCACAATATGTCCTCCCCCCGCCCACCCTTTACTCCTCTCTTGGGATAACCAATCGGAAGAATTGACCCACTTGCCTGGAGTGTTGAGAAACCGACGTGCAGTTTGATTTCAATTGTCAGTCTGACCGCTAACCCTGTAAATCAAGTCCCGACCACGGGAGGGTTGCGGCATTTTCAGCTCTTTGTTACATATGCCTAAATCCTAAGACGGATCTAATTAATGGGATTTGTCTTTCAGCCCTCTGTGTGCCTGTTAATGTCCTATCTGGTGCCACCTCCTCGCCATAGGAATAAGAAAGGTTCCAATTCTACCCCCAGAAATGACTTGATCTAAAGGGATAAATTGGATAGGGGGGATTTTCTTTAAAAAATAAGGTGGCTTTTTTAAATATAAAAAATAAACATTCCTAATTAAAATTTAGAAATGCATGCACTTTGATTTTAAAGAAAAGTGCTTATTTTTAAAGAAAAGCATTTATTATTTTTACACACCTGCCTTGCTGGACAATACTAAAGTCTTCTCTACAGCACAGTCTGATACAAACCTACTCAGAAGTAAGCCCCATTGAGCCTGATAGGGGTTTACTACTCAGTTAATGGGTATATTCTGCATCATCCATTTTCCATCTCCAGCCAGCCAATGACCTACAAAGCTCACAAGCTGATGTCCAGGTGTTTGACATTCCCTATTTGTCCTCAAAATGCAAATAGGGGTTCTGTTTAGGTATCAATAGCTAATAGAATCAATAGATTCTTCTTCCTCTTCCTCTTCCTCTTCCTCTTCCTCTTCCTCTTCCTCTTCCTCTTCCTCTTCCTCTTCCTCTTCCTCTTCTTTAGTTTTCCCCAAGCCCTTTTCTGAAAGCTATGTAAGGCTGGTTCAGATGCTGTTCCATGCAGAATGTCCTTCCTCTCTGGTGGGTACTGTATGTAAGAAATAGTAATGGTGCAAATTCAGATTTGGAATGGAGAAATCCATGCCCATGAAATGTCAAACCGCACGCACTGGAGTTGCCTTGCCCCAGCCTCTCTGCTCATCCCCCTGCCTCCATGCAAATGTATCCTTCCCGTGGGATGGGAAATATAGAAGGAAGGGGAGCTTCCTCGCAGAGTCAGGCTTGCCGAGAGCCTGATATTTTTGATCATCATTTCCTGCCAGGAACCACTCTCTGTGCCCAGAGAATTCAGATTCGGCATCAATTCTGTAACCTCCATGGCTGACACAAATTTACTTTATATCCCCACCCCCTCCCAACATATTTACAGAATTTATTCTGGCTTTGCTACACATGGAGGAGTTGAGAACTATGTAGGGGACTGAAGCCCTGTCCCTCGGAATACTGGTTTTGGGATGTTTCACCAGACATTGCCTACATTAAAACATATCTTCATTAATCCTATGAGCTAGGAACAAAAATCTGATACATGCATACACACATAAAAATGCATGCTCTTTGAGTTCTTTCCTGCACTCAGGAAAGGACGCGGGTGGCACTGTGGGTTAAACCACAGAGCCTAGGGCTTGCCGATCAGAAGGTCAGCGGTTCGAATCCCCGCAACAGGGTGAGCTCCCGTTGCTTGATCCCTGCTCCTGCCAACCTAGCAGTTCGAAAGCACGTCAAAGTTCAAGTAGATAAATAGGTACTGCTGCAGCAGGAAGGTAAACGGCGTTTCCGTGCGCTGTTCTGGTTCGCTAGAAGTGGTTTAGTCATGTTGGCCACATGACCCGGAAGCTGTACGCCGGCTCCCTCGGCCAATAATGCGAGATGAGTGCCGCAACCCCAGAGTCTGACACGACTGGACCTAATGGTCAGGGGTCCCTTTACCTTATTATCATTATCATCATCATCATCATCATCATCATCATCATCAAAAATGGAAATTCCAAATGAATGAATGAATTTAATGTAGTATAGTGGTCAGAGTGTAAGACTAGGAATTGGGAGACCAGAATTCGAATCCCCGTGCAGCAACGAAGTTCACGGAGTAACCTTGGGCCAGCTGCTGTCTCTCGGCCTGCAAAATGAGAGGGGCAGGTATCAAGATCTGTGTACTTATTCCACCTTAAGTTGCTTTGAGGAAAGGTGAGATATGGATGAAATAAATGAATGAATAAAGCGAGCCATGGGGCATGGGCTAGCATTTTGATGCCAGGAATGTTGTGTGGACATTGCATGTGCAAGGAGTGGGATGGGGTGAGATCCCTCCCACAATAAAGGCCTGTCTGGAATCCCTCCAACTTGCATCGGCTCCAGTCAGGAGGGCCTGTGGTCAGAGATGATGGGAGTTGTGATCCACAAATATCTGGAGCGCTACATGTTCCCCATCTCTGGCCTAATTTAACTGCCTCCTTGATACCCTTAAAGTGCAATTTGACCACTGATTTAAAATAATTTCAGTGGTATGTGCTTAAATCCTTAATGCCCTACACCCTAGAAATTTAATCAGTTTAAAATGCTTAGGCTGTTCAAGAGGGCAATAAATTAATTCCATTTTCCAGAGGTCGTGATTATTGTCTTTTATATTCACTATTATTTAATGTCCTGCCGAAGCCACAATACAATATTTCATTCCCGGCACTAAATCCATGAGAGAGTCCTTGGAGATCTATTATTCCTTTAAAGTAATTTATGTGAATGCCAGGATGGCTGTCCCATGTAGAAAGCATAGTGGGGACTCTCTCTCTCTCTTTGCTCTGCTACAGGACATAAAAAGGAAATACACAACTGTGTCTTCTTTTAAAGTGCCCTTAAATTAATTGTCCTTAGAAGAACGGCAGGGAGAGAAAGAAAAGAGTTGGGCCCCGTCTGCTCTATGCATTTTTATGGCTTCCCCGAAGGAATCTCAATCGTTTTAAAGATACTAGAGGGCTTCTCCCAGAAAGTCTCAGTCTTCCCATCTGCAGCATGGGAGTAATCCCGATTTCTCTTGCAGAATTATTGCAAGGGTTACTGAAAACCCTTGAGAAGGTTGCTGAACATGCACAACAGCGTCTCTTAGGCAGCAAGCCCAAATACACTTACAAGGGTGTAAGCCAAAGCAATTTACTTCTGAGTAAATATGCATAGGCTTGTGCTGTTAGTTTGGAGGTTTGTCTAGGTCTGTTCATGTTCTTTTTTCGTTGCGGTTCTTGACTAACGTTTTGTGAGCCACCTTAGGGAATCCTTTGGGGCTGAAAGGTGGGATATAAACATTTTAATTAATAAAGAAAGCTGCTAAATGCCAAGTTTTCTCACACCTCCTGCCAATTTTTTTTTTTTTTAAATTTACAGCAACAACTTTGCCCTCAGGATATTTTTGAACTGCTGAAGGAAATCTGATCATTTTCATAAGCAGCCAACTACCCTTTGTTTTGGGTGGTTTTTTTTGAAAAAGGCTTCTTTATTCTCCATCATGAGGAATGAAATAGCCTCCAGAATCCATACCAGATGACGCTTCGCCTTCTTTGTAAAGGAAGGGCATGGAAGCCTTTCCAGAAAGATTGTTACTAACTCCATGTATGCCCCATTTGTACTGAACATTTGAAACAAGTTGTGGGAAACGTAGATTATTATGGGTGCTGCGGGTCGGGCGCCCTTTCCCTTCACAGAGCTACAATTCCCAGAATTCCCTGGGAAGACAGACTGATTGTTAAACCACTCTCAGAACCCTTAACAAACTACAGTTCCCAGAATTCTTTGGGGGGAAAGCCGTGTCTCTTTATGACTATTTAAAGTGGTGTGATACCACCTTAATGTATATGCAGCGCTGGATTTAGGGCAGCGCGAGCGATTCTCCCACACACGGCGCCGAACCGAGAGGGTGCAAAATAATAACGATAGTGCTAAAACCTATATTTATACGGGTACCTACTGAGAATAAAACATGTCTCTCCTATATTGGTTTCTTCAACCACAGCAGGCACTGTAACTTTCTAACTGTTTGACTTTACCCCTGAATTTGCACTCTTCCATTGTCTTCCGAAACAGATGGATACCAACAACCTACTGAGAAATCTAAAAAATAAAAATAGCAAATGTACCCAAAAAGAATTATTGTGAAAATAATAAATATTTAGGGGTGGTGGCGGCAAATTTTGTCCTTGGTCAGGGTGCCACATTACCAAAGTCCCCCACTGGTATATGGGGCCTTAGAGCTGTACCCACTGATGAAGTTTTTGTTTTTTGGGTGAACTCAGAAGTTGAGCAGCACTTTCCCTTATTATCTTCTGAGTGACTGCAAAGGAGCGTGTGTTACTTTCCCCAGGTCGGTGGAATTGCATTTATAGAATGGGTGGCTAAGATCTCTTGGCTCAACGGTTGCATGAGTCTGAAGACCAGGGTGGTGGTGAATTGCATCCCCATAAAAGGCATTGGGTACTGCCGACCCCAGTCCTGTGTTGACTTTATCCCTGCTTTTGCTGCTATCACCCAAATTAATGGTGTATTGCGAGGGCCAGAGAACATTGTGCTAGAAGGCCGGATCAGGCCCCAAAAGAGGGGGTTCAGCTGTGGATTGATGCCAGGATCTGTCCACGTCTTGTGCCCCCTTTGTGCCACGACTGGGCCAGGCAGGAAGACTGGAACACCTTCTGCTCAACCCGGATGCCTGGACTCACAACAGTGCGTTATGAGCACCAACTCCAGAGGTTCAATAAACAGATGTGGCTGCAATAGCTTTGAAGCAGTTCTTCTTTATTCCTATCAGCTACAGTATATTTACAGATTGTACAGACTGTGTGGCATAGCTTCTTACACACACATCTTATCTACAGCAGAGATGGAAACACACTCCCTCAAACCATGAGGCTCAGAGTCAGGAAAAGGAAGTTCAAAGACTCCCTCCCCCCTTCTCTCTGATCACCAGGTCATACGATTCTCACAAAGGGAGGGGTGAAATGCTAACATCAGCATCCCTGAATTGTGGTATCTTCATAGATCACCAGATGTGCAGATCCATCTCTAGAGTACATCCACACACAACAGATTTATATTGTTCTTAGACCAATTTTCACTGCCATCCCTGCCCTGCTCCAAGAATCACAGGAATGGAGGTTGGGTGACGTTGTGGAACATCTGATTCCCAAACAGCTGCTTCAAAATCTTCACCGCGGTGAGGAATCGACTTGCACCTGTTTAAGCTTGTGGCATATTCCATCTCCAACATCCGGTGGCTCCTCCAGCAGCCATTGGACTCCATCTCCCATCAGCCCCAGCCAGCACAGCCGGTGACAAGGGATGGTGGGAGTTGTAGTATGACATCTGCAGGACCACAGATTCTGCATCCATTTACTCCACAATGCACAGAGCCTAAGTTCTGGTTTAAATGTGTTCACTAGGTGTTTTTATTGTTGTTACTATTAACAAAACAAACCCACGCATCTCCATGTGTGAATACCCTTACTGGCACCTATGAACGCAGCATAAACCAGCCAGAGCATTAGAACCCTTGCCTAGGTCTTTATTCACATTTAAACCAGCTCTCCAGCTTGCCAAGTTAAGTGGCATGATCATGTCAGCATCTCTGCTTTGATTTGGGTACAAGCAAATTGAGTCTCTGCACAGGATGCAAGTGGTTCAAATTATTGTTTTTATGTACACCACTTTGAATGGATCAATATGGGTTCCCCCGCCCCCGCCCCGTCAGACACACACCGCCAATTGGCCATTATGCTATTGAACCACTCATTTGGCTTTTAAGGCCCATTTTCCTCTAATTATATCTATCCTAAATAATTATGTCACTTGCAAATTGTTCACCCTCTGTTTCCACATCATTAATGAGTATATTAAACAACACCATCTGTTCAGATTGTCCTTTTCCTAATTATAACTTTAAGTATACAGGATTAAGGAATCCCCTACATGGCCGGGACTAGTAAAGACTCCCTTAGCACACACTTATTTCCTGTGGCAGCTGACTCCTGGGTTTGAGTTGCCTTGCCAGACTGAAGTGAACTTTTGATTTCTCCAGTCTTGTTTCTATTTAGGAAGGTCTTTGTTTTGTGTTTGTATGGTTCCCCCCCCCCCGTTGTTTTTTTTTAATGGCTGCAGCAGTAAAACTAAATGGATTACAGATCTAATTTAGACAGCAGTAGTCCCAAATCCAGACAGCTTTAAGAGGTGAGAATTAACTCGAGTAGGTCCTTAATGAATCTGCAAGATCCAACTTTGATCTAATGACTCTGCTTCTTTAGAGCATATAACATTACGAAGTTTGCCTAAGCTCAGGATATATAGTTTACTGCACTGATCAAAAGCATCGGCTTCCTTGCTCCCTAGAGCCACCCAGAGCCCATTCCTATTCCTATAAAGGTCAGGGAGCTCAACTCCCAGTATGTGGACTTAGGACAACAGCCTGAATTAAGGCTGCTGACATGTTTTGGTGTTTTTTTTGCGGGGGTAGGGGAGCGGGGAAGAAGAAGAAAAAGAAGAAGAGTTTGGATTTGATATCCCGCTTTATCACTACCCGAAGGAGTCTCAAAGCGGCTCACATTCTCCTTTCCCTTCCTCCCCCACAACAAACACTCTTGTGAGGTGAGTGGGGCTGAGAGGCTTCAAAGAAGTGTGACTAGCCCAAGGTCACCCAGCAGCTGCATGTGGAGGAGAGGAGACGTGAACCCGGTTCACCAGATTGCGAGTCTACCGCTCTTAACCACTAATAATAATAATAAATTTTATTTATACCCTGCCCTCCCCAGCCGAAACCAGGCTCAGGGCGGCTAACACCAGTAAAAATTACAACAACGTATAAAAGAAAACCATTAATTAAAATACAGATTAAAAAGCCAATTTAAAATTTAAAATACCGCTTCATCATACATCATACATCTGGCAGAAGCAGGTCCCTTTAACTTACAAAGCTGTCCAACAGTGAATTGGACTATTATTTCACTCAGCCAAGACCTGCCGGCACTGACTTGACCGTGCTTCTCTAAGGTCTTGTGTGGACGTCTTTTACCTGGAGATGCCAAGGATTGTAATTGGAACCTTATGTGCTCAAAGCATTTGCTCAGCTTCTGGGTTCATATAAGCTAGAGCTGAGCCAGAAATACTCACTGTTTTGTTATCATTTTCATTGGGTCCAATCCAGCAAAGTCATTGCGCGAGCGGAATGACTTCATCTTGCGCAACACAACTTTCCCTCCCTCTCGTCCGTACGCCCACCCGCTGCACACGCCCACCCACCCAAAATATACTCAGAAAATTGAAGCCGCATACTGTCACTGACTGGCTGGATGCAGAGGAATGGTGGGAGGGAATCCCCAGGGGAAGAAGGCTCAGAGCCAGGGGAGCAGACTTGGAGAAGGTGTCAGAGGCTGAAGAGGTAACGGCTTAGTGAGCAGGAAGAGGCTGTGGCAGAGAGTAGTCCAGACTCGGAGGCAGGAGAGGAGCAGGGTCAGGAGACGGAGATGAGGCAGGTTACTGAAGAATCCCGGGAGTCTCCCCCTCCTGCTGTGACCAGCTCCCTTCCCACCTGGTCTCCCAGAACCGGGAGAGGTATGAAGAGGGTGGAGCAAAGACAGACAAAGACCTGGGGAGACATGCTGTGCTCTCTAGGTCTGAGCTGTATTGTTTCTTTGACTAAAGAATTAATTTCACTGATAACCTTGTGAGTTATTGCTAACCTCCCCAACACCCACCCTGACACATACATGGTCCTTGTCTCCATTTTAAACTACTCGGCAACCCTGTGAGGCACGTGAGGCTAAGAGACAGTGTCTGTCACCAGGTCACCTGGTGAGTTTCATGGCTGAGTGGGGATTCGAAGCCAAGTTTTTAGTCCCACATGCCAGCCACCATACTGCACTGGTTGTCAAAGAGCCCGGCTCCTAATTTCAATACAAAAGGACTGACAAGTCTTAGAGACACCCCCGTGGCTTAGAATCATGTGCAAGACTGTCTCTGGAAAATAAGGACACATGGAGGGTCTGGTTTAGTCAATACTGAGCTAGATCAACCAATGGTCTGACTTGATATAAGGCAGTTTCCTTTGTTCCTAACTTGGAAAACAAACCAAAAACCACACAAGCAAAATAGCCGCTGCCCAGTTTAAGCAGATTGTTAACAACCTTCAGACCAGGATAGATGGCTGTTTTGAGTAGCTGCCTCATTCTCCCCTCCCTCTTGCATGTCTCCATTCAAATTCATTCACCTCCCAATTGAATGCCAAACAAAACAAAACAAACCCCTGTCCCTGTTCAAAGCAGGGAATAGAACAGGCTTCTGGGATGGGAACCTGCGAATCTCACTGATTCTGGCTAATTAAGAAAGGGCCCCAAAGGCTTACAGACGTCATGGGGTCGGGGAGACGAAGATCCGTTATTACCCATACTTAGTGATGACAAACACGTCCCGAGGAGTCAGGAGAAAAGTCTCCAATAACTGGCTTTGACATATTGAGATTCTGCTAATAGCAAACCTTTCTGAGTGCCCTTATCAGGCAACCTCATCCTGGTCGCTGCTCCTACACCACTGTTATTTTACGTTGACACTCCTTTCGAGCTCTTACATGGTTTCGGCTCGGCTCCGAGGATCGGAATTCCTGGCACACAGGAGCCTGTTTCCTCCCATGCCTTGCTAATCAGCTCCGGCGCTTTTGGCAAAGGAACTTGTGCGATGCTATTCGAAAGGCTGGGTACTAGTCCAGTAGGCCCGACAGAAGGCTAAAAGCAGAGAATGGGAGCTGGGAGCTCCAGCGGTTTTTATTTCTTTCCCTCCCTCCCCCCCGCCCCGCTCCTCCCCAATTGATTGCCTTGGATTCTTCTTCCCAACACGTAGGCCGCATTTTTCATCTGTATCCCAGAAGGACTGTTCCGGAGATTCACCTCAGATTCCACACAGAACAAGTCTTTGATACTGTAATCGCTTTTTTAAAGGGGGAAAAAAGAAAAAAGAAAAAGAAGCTCTCTTTTGATGTCAAGGACGGTGAGGAACCCATTCTTTTGATTAAGAAACACTTATGCAGTTGAAGAAACTCCTAACAATGGATAAAAAGAGCAGAAAATGATTGTCAATTGTGCTTTGCAAGACAAGATCGACGTAAAGGAACAGGGTATGAGCCTGTGTACTTTATTTCCACCTGTCAGAAATTATATCTATATCTATATCTATATCTATATCTATATCTATATCTATATCTATATCTATATCTATATCTATATCTATATCTCATCTAGGGCAGTTGATCATGAATGGAAACATTTTTGATCACCCCTCCCCCCAAAAAAACACTATTAAAACAGCAGGTGCAGGAGCCAAGATCAAGACTACAGCAAGGGACAAAGGGTTACCCCTGCAATCCTCACATAGGATCCTGATCTGCTTGAGGAACACAGGTGGAATCTAGACACATATAAAGAACGCTGTGAAAATGCTTTTTTCAAAATCGTTTTGAAAAATATATTGAATTTGCCACAGCTCACCATCGCCATCTAGTGTCACATTTGTATAATGCACTTAAAACGTTTTATTTGCAGCTGTATTGTTGTTGTTGTTTAGTCGTTTAGTCATGTCCGATTCTTCGTGACCCCATGGATCAGAGCACGCCAGGCACTCCTGTCTTCCACTGCCTCTCGCAGTTTGGTCAGACTCATGTTGTAGCTTCGAGAACACTGTCCAACCATCTTGTCCTCTGTCGTCCCCTTCTCCTTGTGCCCTCCATCTTTCCCAACAGCTGTATAGCTGAGTCCAAAGTCTTGCTGTCTGTTGGGAGTTAAGGCCCACAAGTTTAGGGCAAACCACATGATTAATGCAGGGTGTGATTTGTCCCTTACATTTTCCTTGTGAAGATGTTTTGCAAAGGCAGTTGGAAGCCTTTCAGTTGTAGTGCTCATAGTGTTGTAGGTGCTGGGGTCCCCCCCCCCAATGCTTTTTTGGAGCGAAAATGCTGCAGACCATCCACACCACCAGTCACATGCTGCTGTTTTATGGAGGGTGATTGTGCTTTTTTCCAAACTGCACACCAAAGGTTGAGAACACACTTTTTGTTGCATTTCTCCATCACTTTCCAAGCTGCAGAAAGTCAGTGTCTTGTTGAAAACGGGACTTGTTGCACTAGGGCAACAGAGCCCTTTAGTTGTGCTCCAGGACATGCTTGGATTCATTAAATGTATGTAAAATAAGTACATAATTAACAATTAAATTGAAAATGTAACTGTTGCCACCAGTAACTTTTGGCTTCTCTTTACACATCTCTCTGTAGTCATCTTGCAATGAAGACTCAGGCAAAACTCATGGATTTAACTTTGGTTCAGTTGCCCATTCATTGTTTATTGACTCCTTTCACTCCCCGCTCTGAGTTTTGATCAATGTTTTTGAATTCAATTCAAGGCAAACATTTCTGTCAAGGACCTGTGCCTCTATTCTTGCTCTGTGTGTTTACTGGATGTGTGTGTTGTTTTTGTTCTTTTGCAAATTAAATTTGTTGCTAATAACCTCCAAGACTTAAGTAACAGTTTACCGTTACTGTAGCTGGAGGTTTCATGGGAACCTGTGCCTTTCCAAATCTGCGGGGTGTTTGTAAATGTGCAGCAAAGTTCGCTTCTCTTAAATTGCAAACATGTCAGAAATGGGCTTTGCTTGGCTCCTGTACAAGGTTGTGTATTCAAAATGTGAATGGGAATCTGAAAGAGGCTTTTAGTATAAATTGGTAGAAGCAACAGTAGTAACAGAAATGTACAGTCATACCTTGGATCTCGAACGCCTTGGCTCCCGAACAAATCGGCTTCCGAACGATCAAAACCCGGAAGTGAGTGTTTAGGTTTTCGAACGATTTTCGGAAGCCGAATGTCTGGCACATTCCACGGCTTCTGATTGGCTGCAGGAGCTTCCTGCGGTCAATCAGAAGCCACACTTTGGTTTCCGAACGTTTTGGGAGTCGAACGGACTTCCCGAACGGAATCCATTCGACTTCCAAGGTACGACTGCACTTTGAAGGAAATGGACTAGACTGGCTAAACCAGGTGAAGGTTGCCAATGGGTCTCAAACCCTGGGTGAGTTAGGGACTTCCTCTGCATGCGAAGAGGCATTTGAGGAGAGAAGACCAATAGTGGGTCTGGTGGTCAAGAAGGTGGTTCCTGCATGTGCTGCAGAGGGAAGCAAGAGGCAGGTGGGGCTCATCCACCTGGAAAGGTAGCCCATCTAGGAGAAAGAAAACTCTGATCCTAAAACGTCGGCTGCCTTGTGGATATGCTCATCTGTGAGAAAGGCTTCAGGAGCAAATCTCAAGGAAAGATCCATACACGCTGCCTTGTGGGACATCTTCAGGAGAGAAAAAAGCTAAGGAGTAAACCACTACAGAAATCCAGAGTGGAGTCCCTAAGATGGTTGGGTGACGCTTTGTACGCCTCCTTCCGGCAACTCCTGCAGCCAAGCTGGTGCCAAATGTATTGCTCTGCTTTCCTTTGGACCACATCAGCGAGGCCAAGAGGGGAATCTTGTCCTCTGGGCAGCCCAGGACCTCCATGCACACTGCCAGAGCTTGCACCCCAGTGAGGTTACTTCGGTGCTGCTAAAATGGCAGTTTAACTTCACCCCTGGAGGGACACTCTATTGTCTCTTGAGAAAGACAGATGCCAACCACAACTTTAGGAACACAGAAACCTTCCTTATATCAAGTCCATCTACCGCAGTATTGCCTACACTGACTGGCAGCCGCTCTCTAGGCTTTCAGATGGAGATGTCAGGGATTGAATTTGAGACCCTCTGCATAGGAAGAAGGTGTTCTATCACTGAGCAGCTGGCAAACCGAGATAAATGGATGTCGTACTTAGTTTTCTTCTTAAGTCTCAGTGATTGCTAATATCATTAAGGATGGTTTATTACACAGCTGGGAGTCATTCGAGGCAGGTTCAAATATGCAGTTTCACTGCTTGACAACTGCAGCAAAAGCCAGGATGGAGTGATGCGTGTGAATGGACCATCACCTCAGGGAGAGCCCTCATATCAACTCAAGCACCATGTTTTTCAAAGTTTGCAAGTTTGCACATTCAGCCTGCAAGCGTGGAGAAATCCAGTGACATGCAGAGCCTGGAAATGAGGAACAAATCCTTTCATTTCTCCATTCCGCTTTATAAGAAGTTGCAGCTTGACTGAAGGAAGTGCCTTAAAAATAAATAAATCGAAAGACTGAAAATACTCCCTTGCTATCTTAGCAGCTGTTCTATGGCCGAGAATACGAATCTGAAATCACCAACATGTCAGCAACCATTAGCACAACCCCATGCATACCTACTCAGAAGTCAGCCCAGCTGATTCAATGGAACTAGTCTCAGCCAAATGTGTACACTGCAGCCCCAGAAGCCTTGCTCTGCATGTTCATAGACCCATAAAATTGTAGAGTCATCTAGTCCAACACCCTGAAATGCAGGAATCTCAACTACATTATGCATGACTGGTGGCCATCCAACCTGTGCTTAAAAACCTCCAAGAGTCCACCACCTCCCGAGGAAGATCATTCCACTGTCAAACAGCTCTTACCAACATAAAGTTCTTCCTGAGGGTTAGTCAGAATCCCCTGTCTTGTAACTTGAATGCATTGGTTCCTCTGGAGCAGGAGCAAACAAACTTGCTCCATCCTCCAGGTAACAGCCCTTTAGATATTTAAAGGTGGCTATCATATATCCTCTCAGTCTCCTCTTTAACCAGGCTAAACATACCCAATTCCCTCAACCGTTCCTCATAAGGCTTGGCTTCCAGACCCATGACCATCTTGGTTGCCTTCCTCTGCCACGTTCCAGCTTGCCAATATCCATCTTAAATTGTGTTGCCCAGAACTGGACACAGTATTCCAAGTGTGGTCTGACCAAAGCAGGATCCGGGATCTAAGTCGCCATCTTCTTTGCCCTCCCTGGGGGCTCTTGGGTGGGCAGTTCTTCATCAAGGTTGGTGCAGATGTGAGGTCGGTAGTGAGCGAGCAGGTACACAGAGCACGAGGCCACAGCCTTCCCCACGAGGGTGAGATGAACTGGATTTCTATTTAATGATAATTATTTTTAAATTTACTTCCCTGTCTGAAATCAGCATATGCAAATTTCATGCAAGCCTCCCTCTTACCATCTTTTCTGCTTTTTTTTGCCGATTTTACTCCAGATGAATGCTAATCATAATCAAATGTTTATTTCTCACTCTTACAGCTTTTCTGAGGAATGACGTTCTGGCCTGCCTGCATCATGGCTTCGCTAAGTCATGCTGTTGTAATAAATTCCAGCGTGGTGATACATTATAAGATAAGATAAGATTTATTAGACTTGTGAGGACCATGCCTTTACACAAAAACCATCCAACATTATTAAAAGAATAACAATATAATTGTTAAACTGGGTTAAAAACGCATTTCCCGCTAGTTCCGCAAAGCAAACAGAACCGCTTCTCGGCCTTTTGGCTAAGATCAAGTGTAGTGATACATTATAAAAGCCTGGCTGTTAGGAATCCGGCTGTTTAAATATATCACAACGCCAGCATTTCTAAACCAAGGAGCACCGTGGGTTTTTCAGGGGTGTGTGCGTGTCTATTGTCTTTTCCATTCCTGGGTTGGGAGGAGAGGACGGGAGAGGAAGTATTTCCCTCCGACCCATTCAAACAACTCCAACATTGATCATCAGCTACCCAAAGAGACGAAAGGGAGCTGAGCAGAACTAGATCACGGTCCGTGGGGATTTGAAACTAATGAGGGCTGGACCCTGCCAGAAAGCTTCTCCTGCGCTGGAATAAAAACTGCTCTCCTGAAAGCTTGCTGAGAAAATTAGACATTTTAAGTTAGGGATTTTGTGTGTGTGTGTGTGTGTGTGTGTGTGTGTGTGGTCATAGCTCAACTGAGCTGGGCCTTTTGAAGGAGACCAATTTGTAGCTCAACAAAAATAACAACCCCACCGACACCAGACCATTAGCGCATCACACTCCCCACCCGTTCTCATTACTGCACCTTGACACATCAACATCCAAACTTTATTTTTGGTCCTCCTTGTGTTCATGCGAGAGATCTTTTTGTTCCACCTCCAGCCCCTGCGCTGACGCAGCTCTCTTCCCCTTCCCTCCGTTGTTTAAGCATGCTGTAAACTTATTCGTCCCCCGAAGGCAAAAGCAGCTATCTGAGCAACACTTTGTCAGCATAATACATTTACAGAATGCATATTTATGAACCTTTGAGCTTTTATTGTTCCAAAGGGCAAATAAAAAACATGAAAAGTAGCAATATAGTGTTTCAAAAGTCCCTCAAGGAAAACAAAAGTAGCTGGAAATAAATCCTGGTGGTTTTGGGGTGGGTTTTTCTTTTTTTTAGGGGGCAAAAAAAATCCCTTAGAAAAGAATTAGAACATGCAAACTACTTTGTTCTCCTCGTCCTCTGTCTAGCCCCACTGGAACCCGCAAATCCACATATTAGGAAATGTTAAACTTTTTAATGAATGTGAATTTTGAGGAACGTTTGGTTTGAGCCATAATGAGGGCTTGGAAAGGGGAAGTATTTTGGGTTGCACCCAACTAGTGCAATCCTTCTGATGGAAGAAGGTTCTTTGATCCAGTGGTAGTACCTTCTGCCAGCAGAACAGGGATTTTTTTTTAGCAATTACTCCTTTTATTGCAGTCCCCATGCGCCCTAGAAATCTATTCTGGAGAGCCAGTGTGGTGTAGTGGTTAAGAGCTGTAGACTTGTAATCTGGTGAACCGGGTTCGCGTCTCCGCTCCTCCACATGCAGCTGCTGGGTGACCTTGGGCTAGTCACACTTCTCTGAAGTCTCTCAGCCCCACTCACCTCACAGAGTGTTTGTTGTGGGGGAGGAAGGGAAAGGAGAACGTTAGCCGCTTTGAGACTCCTTAGGGTAGTGATAAAGCGGGATATCAAATCCAAACTCTTCTTCTTCTTCTTCTGGATTGTTGGGGACCCTCCAGAAGAGTATGGATGGTGGGACTGTTAGGTGAGGGAAAATCACCAAAGATAATCTCCTTCCCTGTTCCACTGAAGAAGGGCTCCTTTAGATCAGTTGAGTCTTCTGACAGTGTAGGGACACCAATTGGACGTAGCCTATTATCTTAATCGCCACATACAGTTGTATCCAACAGAACTGTCCCATTCACACAAGGACCTCTGCTTGTACAACAGAACTTCCACACCTTCCCTTTCCCCTGTGTCTCCACCAAATCTGCTCCAGAACAGAAGGGGAAGTTCCATTGCAAAAGTAGAAGTCCTTGTTCTATTGGGACAATTTCGTTGTACACATCCCCTGTTGGTGGATGTCGGTTATTCACCACACCTCAACCAGGGTGATGTATCAGCAGAAGATGTGTAGAGCCTCAGCAGAGTCTTTAGAAATTTCCTGCTCCAAGCAGAACAGCTTCTTCCAGAGTCCCCGGTAAAGGGGAAAACTCCTCTCCCACACAGTTAAAAAACAAGCAAAGTGTTTATTGTCTCCAAACACAAGGCAAAGCTAAACAATACTAGCCGCTGTTCTTCTGGTCTTCAAAGTAAAGATACATAGGTATAGAGAGATCCACTAACACCATCACCCTGCTAGCAAACACTGCTGTGCAAAACCCACAGTCTCTTCCCCTGACACTCACACATTCAGAGTCAGACCCTGACACACAAACAGTACAGCATCAGGACCTAACAGACAAGATAGGACAGACTAGGACAGGACAAGACAGGACAGGACACAACCACAATGAAAGCAATGCCCTAGAGACTATTGTACCAATCTCTACACATAGGCATATTTCCCGAACCAGTGGGAGGGTCAATGACTCAGCAAGGCATACACTCGACCTCGCTGGTGTTGCTATGGTAACCCAGTGCACCTGGCACCCTTTTCTGAGAGCATCCAAGCATGGGGGATGTGCTCCTCGAGACATGAGCCCAAGTAATGTGTAGTTCAACTCATTGTCTACATTATACCAACATCCCCTAGACTGTGCGAGATTTGATGGTCTTGCAGTAGTAGTTTTTTTTAAAAAAAGATTGGTGATGTTTTTATTGCCTTCTTAATAGGTTATTGATGCTATGTTTAATTAGCGGGCATTTTATAATACGGTGTTTCTATTTTTGAGGTGGTGATGTATCTCTGTCCTAGAACCAGATGATAAACAGCAGATTATAAATAAGATGAATAAATAGGAGTGGACTGTGTACAAGTGCAACCCAGACAAGTTACCCCTCGGATCAGTTCAAGCTCCAGACCTAGACCAGGGTGGAAAATCAGAATAGAATAGAATAGAATAGAATAGAATAGAATAGAATAGAATAGAATATGTTATATTCTAAACTCACCATGACAATACATTAAATCATTATTAAGAAACTGCTTTCATGTGTAACTTTCCCTGTGTTTTAAAATGGTCCTGAGTTTCTTAGATATTTTAAAGTATGTTGGTTAGCATTGTATCTTATTTGCAATTTGTACTTTGTGCTTGTATTTTACTGTGCTTCACCCTGGGCACCTTCGGAAGAGGGATCTAGAAATGCAGCCAATAAACAAAATACTCCAGTAACGTTAGAGTGAAAACAAATGAGCTGTATCTCTTGTTGTTACCTGTACCATTTCAGACCATAGGTGATGGGAACAAATGTTTCAATTCTCATATATATATATATATATATATATATATATATATATATATTCAGTATATATATATACAGTGTATATATATCTATATCTATATCATCTATATCTATATATATTAGTTGCCGGGTGTTATCTACTGAGATTAATAAACATTCCAGAAATAACATTGAGCCAAAATTTATCCACCCTAACCTGTATGATGAGCAAAATAAAAACTGGCTTGCATTTGTGTATGTTTTTTGAAATTGGAGCTTTTAATTGGAGGTGGTTGTTTGCTGTTTACACTTGTTTTGAAACTGGAGATTTCAGTCGGAGGGGGTTATATGCTGTTTGCACTTGATCTTACATATGCACTGCTCCATGACAACCTGTTTCTCCCCCCTCTCTTTTGCCTCCCACTTCATATTGCATTTATTTATTTATTTACAGCCCTTCAAGCCAGAGATCATATATTATAAATCACAGGGATAGTGATATGCATGGTCTCTCACGCATAACTTTTCTTTGATCAAGTGACTCCAACCAAATGAGGTCTGAACACACCGAACGGGGTCACCGGCGCAAAGTACGGTTCACAACAAATCTATGGCTGCCATCACTTTGGTACTTTCCCAATTCGCTGTTGAGCAGATGCTTCTGTCATTTTTTGGGAAACCTTTTGGTTTCTCGTCTTGCAGAGAAGCTAACAAAGGCCGAAGTTGGGGGTGGTGGTGGTGTTGGATTATCTTATACAGCCAAATTAAACATAAATTCAGAAGTGAACAACAGAGAAAGTGCCTCAGTTACGCTTAAGGAAAGGTGACTCAAGCTTTTTACACATATGTTGTTGTTGTTGTTGTTGTTGTTGTTGAAATTTATATACTGCCCTATACCCGGGGGTCTCAGGGCTGGGACTATGGAATTTAGAAGTGTGATCGATATGGGGCTATTTGTTTAGTTCCATTCTATTGTGGATTATGTTTCCTTTTTTCAAAGTTCTTTCAGATGCTTTTAATTCTGTACAAATGTATTCTTCTGACTGACGGTCGAATAAAAGAATGATGATGATGATGAAGTGTGATCATTTTTGATGGGACATATTAAAACACATACATGTACACACATATACCCAGGAGCAGTAACAAACAAATACAGTTGAAGATAATCAGTTTTTTAAGAACGCATTTGCCATTGCAGGAACATTTCAGCACTATAAAGGCAAAGAATGTGGACAGAAATCAACCCTGGTTTTGTCGCTAGAAGAGTTTCATGAACCTAAAGACATCTTGAAGGAACGGTTTGATCAATATTCTGCGAATTTAACTGTGTAATACCACTAAACCATCATGGGGTGATATCCAACTAAGATGTCCCATCAGGGCAAGGATTTCCGCTTGCACAACCGAACTTCCTCTCCTCCCTCCATGTGCCCCCCATCTGCTCCAGAATTTTGGGGAGGAAGCCCTAGAACAATTTAGTGAGCACGGGACAAGGGGAGGTCTATTCAGCAAGCAGAAGTCCTTGCACTGATGGGAAGCATTAGCTGGATTCTGCCCATGATTTTTTGCATTTTCCTGCACCATCCAATGACAACCAATGACGTGGATCAGGAGAAAGGCAGAGCAAAACCTCATGACACCAGGTGTTCCGAAGGGGGAAACCTCAACAGAGGAATGACCTTAATGGCAGTTCCATGTCTCCCACAGGGTATAAAGGTAAAGGTAAAGGACCCCTGACAGTTAAGTCCAGTCGCGAACGACTCTGGGGTTGTGGCGCTCATCTCGCTTTACTGGCCGAGGGAGCCGACGTTTGTCCACAGTTTTTCCGGGTCATGTGGCCAGCATGACTAAGCCGCTTCTGGTGAAACCAGAGCAGTGCAAGGAAACGCCACAGGGTATAGCTCTATCCAAATACAGATATACACAAGTTCCTCAGAGAAGCAGCTGGAATTTTCCAGTGGAAGAAAACCTGTCCATAAATACCTTACCTACACCTTAAAAAACCTGCTTTGATGATGGGAAATAAAAATGGTTAGTTCTGAATGGTTGGGGGGAAAAACATTTTTTAACAAAAACTTTGAGCTTTCAGATATTTGGGGACAAAGGGGTAAGGTCAACACTAAGTGAAAACTTTCTGACAATTTGCTTTTGAGACAAATTTTGCTTAAAAAAAATTACACATAAAAAAATACTGTAGAGATTCTAGACGAACGTGATAATGATGTTGAACACCATTTATGACTGGCCAGGAAATGCGCTCTCCCAACTCCCAGGGGATAAAACTAGGGCATTTGAAAAGAAATAATAGATTGTAGCCCTTATACTAGAACTCCTACAGTGCAGCTATTTTTGTTACAATCATTGTAGACATGTGTTTTCATCCCATGATACAGGTATAGAAAAGAGCCACCCCAGAGACTTCCTAGGTACGCACCATCAAAAATAAATCTTTGGACTAGCCAGATATTTCCATTGTTTCCATCAATGGCTATTAGAATAGAAACAAACTAGACAAAAATCCCCTTGGCAGCTCACCCTGTTTGGGGTCAGAAAAGTTGCCTGTAACTATATAGCTGCTAGTACATTTACCCAATAATAGGTAACCAACTTTGTCTATGTCAGCCAGCAACCATCTATTTCTGAAATCAACCTGTGAAATATTGTCATAGGTATGTTTTTGTGTGTATATATGTGTGTAATTGTAAAGATACATATATCATGAAGTTACATATACTGTATCATATATACCTATATCAGCTCATGTCTACTCTATATTTTGGGAAATTGTTTTTCGGTTCACTCCCTATGCTTTCGGATACCTCTTGAGACATTGTTGCCAAAATCAGTATGAGGGTTCCCGAGGTGGGGTGGCAGTCTTTGTTGACATTTGGATGCTGGGTGCCGTTCTGATTCAAGATGGCGGACCAAAACATGACTTTGGCATGACTTTGCCCTCGTGAGATATCCTTGCCAAACTCAGCAGGAGGGTTCTCGAAGTGGAGGTGTCTGAACACTTGGGACCTTTCTGATTCAAGATGGTGGAATGAAACATGACTTTGGTGTGACGTCACTCATTTTTTTATTTTTTTTGCAAGATGGATCCAAACTAATGAATTACAGTGTCCATTTAAAAAATCACAATAGGTTTTGGTTTCTAACAATTCCCAAGCAGAGCCAGGCACTCCCTACTAGTCATAATGCCAAGGCCATGATAGCTCAGTAGGTTAGAGTGTGGTGCTGATAATGTCAAGGTTGCAGGTTTGATCCCCGTATGGAACAGCTGCATTTTCCTGCATTGCAGGGGGCTGGACTTAGATGATTCTCAGGGTCCCTTCCAACTCTACAATTTTCTATGATTCTATGAGAATGTAGGCTGGCTTCATATGCATTAGAGTTCATATTACTCATGGCTGGACTTTTGGTAAACTCTTAAAATCTCTCTACGTGGTGGCCGCTGCCACAAGTTGATCTTTCCCCCCCTCCATTCATTAAATAAATAAACTGAAAGAAAAAAAAATACTTAAAAGTCATTCATTGCTGGTACCTCACTCTATAAAAATGGAAAAGTTATGTTTATAAAGCAGCCAGTACAAAGTGCTGGCAAGGGCAACCACAGCTACAATGAACACATATAAAATATGAGAAGTCCACTAAAGAAACTAAGAAACTGCCCTCATTTACAATACTTAGTCTATATCATACTTATGGATCAACTAGAGCAAAATAGCACACATAGAAATTGGCTATGTGACATATGCCTCAAGACCAGAAAAAGCATCTGTACTTGTCCAGAATCTGGGCAGAAATTGGATTTCCACAAAGGAACTACATGGACACTATGGTGCTATTATATTTTGTTAAATATTGGGATTCCTTTGCTTGCTGCACTTGCTGAGTAAGTTTGTACATAATTATAGTTCCCAAAATTTTATCTATCCACTGCTGTTTGTTGTTGTTGTTGTTGCCGTATGTTTGTTTCAAGTGACAATGGAGCATGCCTCCAGGGGGTGAAGTCAAAACTGCTGTGTTAGCAGCACTGAAGTGACCTCCCTGGGGCACAAGCTTGGACAGTGGATTATCTCTCTCTCCTTTCATAAAAGCTGCAGCAAGTAGGGTTGTTCAAAAGCTTCCTACCATGGAATTGACCAAGGAGCCCCTTTCAGCCTGAGCAGAGGTGTAGGAAGGTCAGGTGGTACCCGGTGCGGAAAATTTCTTGTCACCCCCCCCCCCCACATTTATTTTTTATTTTATTTTTTGCCTGCAAAAATGGTTTTATGTTATTTCATATTTTCTTACAAAGGAATAATAATAATAATAATAATAATAATAATAATAAACTTTTATTTATATCCCGCCCTCCCCGGCTGAAGTCGGGCTCAGGGCGGCTAACATCAGATACATAACGTTGGTATAAAATCAAACAATAATTAAATTACCTCCTAAAAACATGTCAAAATCAAATTAAAGTCTAATTAGATGACTTTCCGCAGGGTTAGGGTTGGGAGCAGTAAGTGCTCCACTGAATTGAAGTTTCAGGCTTCACGGCATAGGAAAACAGCCAAGTAAACAGCTATCTTCATGGAGGAGGGTCAAGATATTAACTGATATGCATGAAATTTCATATATAGCTATATAATCCCTAGTATAGTAAGATAAGACCTTTGGAGCAGGCATTTTTTTAAAAAAGTTTTTTTATGAACCGCCCTAGTAGGGCAGTAATTGTTCCTTGATAATTTGTCACCCCCTCCATGATGGAACCTGGGGCGGACCGCCCCCCCGCCCCCCACTTCCTACGCCCCTGAGCCTGAGGTTCCCATTGCCTTCTGGGCCATCTTCTGAGGGCCACGTGCTGTGGTTGGCAAGTTCAGAGGGCAAAAAAATGGGCAAAACAACTGATGTAAAATTTAACTTTGTACAGTAGGTTAGTTTTTACACACTTTGGACAAGCAAAATGTAAGATCAGAATTCAAGGACACATTCAAGCCAGGTAAAGACATTCAGGTGCAAAGCAGAACCAGTGGGGTCTGGGCAGGGTTTTGTTTCAGCTGGAACTTGCCGGAACTCAGTTCCAGCACCTCTCAGGTGGGCACCATTGCTGTTGTTGTGCACATGAAGAGTCTTTTCTGTTCCTTTGGGATATCGGTATCTACAATTCCTAATAAGAAGACTTCTGGTGGTGGTGGTGGTGGTGTTGCTGCTGTTGCTGTTGTTGTTTTACAAAAGTTATTTTAAACAGCAGCACGAATGCTATCAGCCCAGAGATGGAAGGAAGGAAGAGTTCCTACTAGAGAGGAATGGCAAACCAAGCTGATGGACTACGCTGAAATGGCAAAACTAACTGTAAAGCTCAGGGACCAAGAAGGCAAAAACTTCAGGAAAGAATGGGGGGGAAATTATAATTTATCTAGGAGACCACTGTAAGCAGATGAAAACATTAGCAGGATTTTTATCTCACTTGTACTGTAACAAATACTATGGACAATATGGATAGATATAAAATATAGATTATGAAATAATATGCAGTTGAAAATGTTGACAATAGGACCTATGGAGGGGATGGGCGAAAGTCTCGAGATTTGGAGAAAATTCTTTATAAGGATATGTATGTGGTTTTGTTATAAATTTATATCTGTAAAATCAAATAAAAATGATTTTTTTAAAAACACGGGCACCATTGCCATTCCAAGAGAAGAAGGGAGGCATTCATGGTGAGTTCAGGCACCTCTTTTTCTAGAAAGATAGCACTGGCCCTGGGGAGTGTTCTGAGGGCCACATTTGGTCCCCACACCTGAGGTTTCCTGCCCCTGATAAAGATTCCCTAATTGATGAAGAGCTGTGCTGGAAATAAGCGGGACACTTTCTTTGTGAATAAACTACCCACAGGGCAGGATCCTGGTTCAGTACCAAGTTGTGATGACTTGCAAGGGTGCAGGAGCTGCCACCGATCAAAACCCAAAGCCAGATTTTATATATTGCTTGATACCAACTCAAACCTTTGAGGACACAGAAGGTTCTACTTGTGATCCAGCAAATGCTGGTAAACATTCCCTGGAGATCAGTTGTTTCTAGCCTCACCCACCACTGGATTTGGTCCCACCTACTGCAGACCCTCCAAGTGTCCCTTGGAGTCCCAGATTTACAGAGGCCATCCCAGTTTCTGATTTGATCCCGGAATGTCCTGCTTTTCCTAAGGACGCCTCTTATTTTCATTGGGGAAAATGTTGAAGGGTATGGTAGGATGTCCCCCGTTTTCATCAGAGAAATGTTGGAGGGTATAGGAAGAGAGCCACGAGCACCAACGTTACGCTGCTTGTGTGAACGGAGGAAAACAGTGTGGAGAATACAGTGTGAGAGAATGGACAGTCAGAGAGCTAGCACCATTTTGTTTATGGCTGCAAAATAGATACGTTAGTCCCTGCTGCATACAGTAATATGGTAGCAACTAGCCTCTGCCGGGGTTCAAAAGGAGTATAAATCCTATTCAATTTAAAAGAAGAGAATTTGCGGGTCTCGCTTCTCTTGCTGAATCTCGGGGAACACTGTACCCTCACCGGCGAATTTGCTAGTGCAGAAATTTGCCATCTCCTTGTTATAAGGGACTTTCCCCAGCCTTATTAATCTGTCGGCGTGGCATAAAGCCTCATTCATTATTCATAATAATCCAGTCAGAGGGCATCGCGAGACCAGATAAATTCTCCCCTAAATGACAATGGCTGACAGGGCCTAGGGTTTTATAGCCCTTCTCCTGCCATAGCAAGGTGCTATGGGCAAAGGTCCAGAATGATCTCCCGCTAATGACCAATGTGATATACGAGCCGCTGCTGATTTCCTGACACGGGGTATATTCTCAGCTGAGCATCCAGCTTGGTCTCGTCGAGCAAGGAAGAGAGATTTGACAGGCGAGGTGCACTTCTCCTCTGTAGTCGGGAGCTAATGGGTTAATTCCAAGCTGGACAATTGACAGCAAAGCTAAAATCCCAGCGAGAGAAAGAGAGGGGTGGGAAAGGGGGGTGTGAGGTGGGGAGGGAGGAGGATGGTAATCTTGGCAGAAATCTGTAAATCCTAACCATGCTGATGGGCAAATAAGCATGTGTTTCTTCCTTCTGAAAACCTGCTTCCTTTTTGTCACCCAGAGGGCTGGATAATTGTGACCCCAGAAGCCTGTAAATTGCTTTATAAAAATCAATTGTCGGAAGCTGAAGGGTATTAATTGTCCTTTCCCTCCCTCAAAGGAAGTGTTTGTATATGTCTATATCGAGGCAGATATAGATATAAAGATAATAGAGGCAGCTTCTTTAATGCCACGAAAAGTAAACGAAAAGCTTCTTCTGTTTAGGTACCCATGATGGCGCTATCCACTAGGACCCCAAGTCTTGTTCGGGGTCAGTCAGTTCTTGGCCAAGACCCCATGAGTGCTTAAGGCCACGGGGACACAGATTGCTAGGTCCTCCAACACCTTGTCATCCGTAACCGAAGCAGCTTTCTCACTGTGCCTAATGGTAAGAATGGCCCTGATTCTGCCACAGCTTCTGCTTTATTGACCCATGTTAGAAAGACCAGCTCATTTTTTTAAAGAAGCCTTTCAGTTTAACATGTTGTGTTCAGGCTATATTGCCCCCTAGGCAAGGCTAACTACTTGATCCTATCCCCCAAATTGCTAACTTCAATTTTCAAAGACAGGTGTCTTTGTCGAAAAAAATGGTAAGCAACAAAACTTGAAACTGTTAAATTTATATCAAATCGGAAGGATAAGTAATACAACCATCTTTGATTGTCTTTCTCAAATACAAAAAGGACATTTTTTTTAGCACACAAATCATTTCGAATAATCTCGTGAACTTTCAGATCTCTGAAAAGTTTCCATTTCAGGCATATCAAAATCTCATTTTATGTGCGTTTCCCTTTGCAAATTTTGCTACAGATTCCTCCAGGTGAGGGGATATTTGGGCGTGTTCAATTGATAGAGTTGCCAAGCCAACTAGTCTCTTTGGCAACACTTTCCAGCAAGTTTTTATAAGTTTGAGCTTTGAGAAATTACGTTCGAAATATAAAATGCAAGTAAAATATTATCAGAAACTTATAAGATACAAGAAAAATTAATCGTATAAAACTGTGCTCCTCAAAGGTCTGCACCCTTGGTGGTTACCTAGCTGGTCCTGGGTTCAGGGCTTTCCATGTTTACTCAAACTCCAAAATGGCAGAAAAGGACCATGCCCTTAACAGATGTGTTATTTAGGCAATATTGATATGGGATGCTATCCTGTGGTTAGTTCCAGGTTCATCACTACGTTGGAGCTGGATGGCAGAGGACAGGAGCTAAATTCCAGGCGTCTGTTCACTCTGTCATAGTCCAACTGACTCCCTCTGCCTGTCACTCACTCAGTATCCCATTCCTATGAATGTAACTTTCTCTTGCAACAGATTCATGTGTGAGGGACACCCTTATGAACTCTCCTTGATTAACGCTGACCACAAAAATGCCTTTTTAAAAATAAAAACTATACAATTTGTAGGTAAACGGCACATACTAAATGTTCCCCTTGACCTAACACACAAAGGAATTTCCCAAAAGGCACAGTACAAACAGAATAGAACCAAACCACGAAGTCTGTGGAAGAAGAAAAACACACCACCTGTCATTTTCCGAGAGTCACCCATCATGCATTTACCGCCTTGAAAACAAGTCATTTCTTCCCCAAAATCAGCATGGATCATCTGCAAACTTACCTCTTCAGCACAGCCAAGTTTGAAATCAGTCCACTGAATCATTTTCAGACTACAAGCCATTGAAGCTCCCTCCCCTCCCACTTTTTTCATTATAATGGCAGGATGCCCTTCAGTTGACTCACCCTTAATAGCATAGGGGCACAGTTGTATCTAACCTAAACAAATATTTCCAGAAAAAAAATATTTGGAGAAAATTAGCTCCCCTGAATTGTGGCTGTTGGAGCCTGCTAAGACTCTTTGGATTGTTTTGTCTTGGTAAGGGGGCACGTATATCTTCCTTGGGAATTTGTAAAACTATTTGGTAACAGTGCGGAGAATTGTAGATGCAGTGCTTTTTTTCTAAAAAAATATGTTTAGGGGTATTCTCATTTTCCTACTCATATTGAAATACTGCCCCTCAATGAGGCCAAACGTAGATTCACAAAATGTTTAGGGGTATGCGTACCCCTACGTCCCCTCCCCCGGAAAAAAGCACTGTGTAGATCACTAATGGGACTCTCTACTTATATTTTTTTCTTTTAGTCTATATCTTTAGTTTATATCTTTAGTCTATCTTTATATCTCCCCCCCCCCTCATTCTTGTTGAGGAGTCTTTTCCCAAACTTGGTCCAGTCTCGCAATCCTTTAGTTTTATCTAGCAGGGGGAGTTCTTATGGCTAAACTGTTTAGCTCTGCTGCTGGGCTGCAGTATAAGTAAATTATCAATCCCATACCTTCCAACATTTCTCCGATGAAAATAGGAATGTCCTAAGGAAGAGCGGAACATTCCAGGATAAAATCAGGAACCAGGATGGCTTCTGTAAATCCGGGACTGGCCTTGGAAAATAGGGACACTTGGAGGGTTTGAATTATTACTATTAATACTGATTTCATTTTCCCAACTGAAGATAAGTGATAGCCCTGAAAGAAAATGCAGGTGAACAATGTTAGAGGCCAAGGAAGAGAAGGAAGTGGCCCGGGTCTTATTGTTACTTTTCAGAAAGTGCCTGCAAGTTTTCAGACATGAGGCCTAGCCACTTGCCTAGCAACTTTAAATTAAGTCATCTCACACAATTATCTCAAGTTATAGCAAACACATCACTTCCTAGCATGCCTCCCAACACTTCTCTGAGGTGATAAGAAAAGCTTCACACCTTGGGGCAATCAAATTATCATATGATAAGGGTAACTTGTGAACTCTCCCCAAGATGCTCAGGAAATAGATTTGTAGTGTGAGTGACCAATATATCGAGTGTGTATTTTAGTCCATCTTTCCCAAGACTGTACATAGAATGGAAAGAAATCCCTGTGGTCAATGTAGTTTGCTGGAAATGTTCTTTGCCACATGACTGGGGAAGTCTTGATGAAGGTTTCCCAGGCAATAATGTCAATTAACAGTACTGCTCTTAGCCATTGGGAAAGATAATGACGAGACAGTGCTTAAAAAACAGGGCAATTCATGAGTGCTAAAAAGAGAGAGACTGAAATGGTAAATTAGAGTTGTAACTCAGAGGGCGGAAAGCAACATGGCATGAGGACAAAGCTTCTTAATATTCCATATTGTCATCCCCTCTGTTTTCATTGTTGACGCTCATGTGGCCAAAACAGCAGCACCCATCCTGAAGCAGGTTTCTGAGAAGCACAAGGTTTGCAAAAGTGCACACAATATTTAAGGGGCGAGACCGTGGGTGGGTGGACTAAAAAACACCAAAACCCAGCCCAATGAGGATTAAACATGCCCGTTGGTTGCAAACTGAGCTGGGCAGGAGAAGAAAAAAAGAGAGGCAAGCAATGGAATGGAGCGCCTGCTGGGATCCTGAACAGCCATGCCTCACCCTGCAAAGTGGTTGGGTTGTTAAGCATCCCTTGAGAGGTCCTTCAGTCTTTAATGGTAAGCTCTAGAAAGGGAGAGCATTCCTTTCTCCCTGTATTCTCCTCATGGTTCATTAACTAGCATCCTTTAATATGGGTGAGTTACATTTCACTTCATATGGAGCCAGTACATTTTTTTCTAGAAAAAGAGGTGCTGGAACCCACCATGAATGGCAATGGCGCCCAGGTACCGGAACCAAGTTCCAGTACGTTCCAGCTGAAAAACAGTCTGCCAAATAAAAATGTCTTCACTAATCAGTGGATGGTATCCAAAGCCTTGCAAGGCAAAGCACTCCCCAATATTAGTACAACCACCAGGAAGGACACATCTCACCACACCTTCCTCTTTGGTCAGATACAGAGAAGAGACTCCCCCTTAGTCTCATGGAGCAAGTAGGCAGGTCCATTAGGTATATTTTACCCAAGTCATTTAGGGATTAAAATTGTACCTAGAAGCCACTGGTGTAATATGGTGTCATGGATCTGACATCTTTGCAGTCTCATTCTGGTCCAACTGAAGCTCTCTAAGACTTTTTCATGGTGTCCCTATCTAGTGTGCATTGCAGTGGTCTTGGCATCAAGCAGTATATAAATTAATAAATACGAACAGGAGAGTAGAAGGAGAGCCTGGTGGATCAGGTCTGTGGCCCATCTAGTCCAGCATCCTGTTCTCACAGTAGGATAGGATAGGATAATATTTATTGTCATTGTCCAATGCAGAACAACGAAATTGAACATCTACATCAAACTTACAACAACCATCAACCTGCTATCCCCACCCATCCCACCTCTGCATAATAACCTCCTAAAAACCCTGATACCTCCCCTAATTTACCCCTAGAACTCTGATACGCCCTATCTGAGTACAGACCCTCCTGTTAGGACGCCAACAAGTTGACGCGCTGAAGAGCAGCAGTCAGGGTCCGATAAAGCCGAGGTCAAACAGTCCAGGTCAGAAGCCAGTCGAAGTCAGGCAGTCACACAGGGGTCAGGAGTAGCCGAAGTCAGGAAGCCGAGGTCAGGATTAAGCCAGGAGTCAGAAAGCCAAAGTCACAAAGCCGAGGTCAGGAGGAAGCCAGGAGTCAGGAAGCCAAAGTCACAAAGCCAAGGTCAGGAGGAAGCCAGGAGTCAGGAAGCCGAAGACACGAACACAGGAACTAGGAACAGGATGAGCAAGAATAACCACATGCTCCAGCACAGCAGTTGCAGGTGCTGGTGAGGGAAGCAGCCGGCCTTCCTTAAGTAGACGGCTCATGACCACGCCTCTTACGAGCTACAGCTGCCTCCAATTGTTCCCTACGTCTCTCAGCTCTACGTTCTACAGCTGAGAAGGGAGGAGGGGAGGGGGTCAGCCGGCTCCTCTCCTCACAAGGGCCTGATTCTGGCTCAACTTCCTCCTCCTGTCCAGGTGTTTCCACCTCCCTATCTGATTCTTCCTCTTCTGAGGAGTGCTGCCACCAGTCTTCTTCAGGTAAGAATCCCTCCATTTCTCCAGACTCTTCCGTGGTTGCTGCTTCGTCTAGCGGGGCTTGCCACCACTCCTGCTCATCTGGTGCAACCCTGACACCTCCCTCACTGCCTTTTGTTGCATTCAGAGCAGAAATCGCTCTTGGGTAGAAGCTATTTCTCAGGCGGCCAACCAGGTGCCTGAGGGAAGCCGGCATGTAGGACCTGAGCACCACAACGCTCCTCTCCTCTCTTCTGTGGTTTCCAACAACTGGTATTCAGAAACATACTTCCGCCGACACCAGTGTGATTAGCAGCTGTCGATAGCTCTCTCCTCCGTGAATTTGCCCAGTCCTCTTTGAAAGCCATCCAAGTTGGTAGACATTGCTGCATCTTGCCGGAGCAAACTGCACTCTTCAGTTTCGTCCTGTGTGCAGAACCTCCCAACATTCAGCTTCCCTGGGTGTCCCTGAGCTCTAGTGTTGTGTAAAAATGAATAAAGAAAAACACTGATAGGACAACGGTGTGGGCAACCAAAGCCATGACTGTGTTAGCAGGCGCTGATTGGAGCCGCACAAGATGGCAAAGGGTGCAAGGGGGTTCTGTTCCGCTGGGCAGATTGGGAGAAAGGATGCTATTTGAGCACTATCCACCAGGGTCACGTTTAAATAGCCACTGCAATATAAAAATCAGTACTTGTAAAGGTGGCAGTGGTTGCTTCTCTTCATTCTGCCCCCCCCCCAAAGAAAAACAACCTTTCTGTGTCACGTTCAGTTCCGTGACTTCTCTGCAGACACATTTGGAGCTGATGGCCTCTCTTAGCGACATCAAGACCACCGTCCCCCTGAACCGAAAGCCAAACTGCAACTCCTTCAACAACAAGCCGCAATGACGCTTGTTGTTTCGCGCGTTCTCGCTTTTGCCAGCTTCAGTCACACTGTGAAGTCTCAGTTCCCCGGTCCTTTGCCTTGGGCTAATAGTTTGCAATAAAGCTCAGTCTCTAAAATGACAAATATAAATGGAGGAAAGGAACGCCGTAAAAGAGAAAGATGAAAACATTCCAACTCCACCCCCACCCCCCCGGCGTTCCACACTCTCGAGTCTCTCTCTGGGGCCTGCTGATTTATCAAGCAACTAGCGAGACACGTAGGCAGCCACCTCTGCGCTGTTCTGCTCTAGCTACCATTTGCTCTCTCTAGCACTACTGAGGTACCATTCATCAAAGGAGACTGGCTTCAAAACAATGCAGCGTCAATGCCGGTAATCGATCGAAGGAAACAAGTCACTTCACAGACACCACCACAGGCCTACTCACAGCTGTAGCTAACTAGCTAGCTAGCTAGCTAACTATTTATTTATTTTTTAAGTATAGTGATGGGCCTGGAAGCCTTTTTACATACTTATTTTCATAGGGGAGGAATTAAACATTGTCTGTCTCGAGAGACAATGGAGTGCTCCTCTGAGGGTGAAGTCAAACCACTGAGTTAGCAACAATGAAGTGACCTCTCCGGAATGCAAGCCTGGGCAGTGTGTATGGAGGTCCTGGGCTGCCCAGACGACAAAGCCTGCTTCATGGCCTCACTGATGTGGTTCAAAGGAAGGCAGAGCAATACGTCTGGCACCACCTTGGCTGCAGGATTTTTCCAGAAGGAGGCGTACAAGCCACTATCCAACTGTCTTAGGGATTCCACTCCAGATTTGTGTAACCGTAGCCTTTTCTTCTCCTGAAGATATCCTGCAAGGCAGTGGAGGTTTAGGACCAGTTTTCCTTCTCCTAGAAGGCCTGCCTTCCCAGATTGATGAGCCTCACCTGCTCCTCACTTTCGTCTGCTCAATCCACCAGAGCCTGTCTTCACATGCAGGTGAAGTCCCCAACTCACTGAGGGGTTGAGACCCATCGACCACCCTCACCTGGTTTAGCTGGCCAGTCAAAGCCATTCCAGGGGTGCGGCCCCTGTCACATGCTGACAGCTTGTAGGAGCCACATGTGAGAGCTGGGTGCAGGGTGGGGACCAAAGGTGGACAAACCACCCCAGAAGGAGCATAACATGTCCCCCACCAGAGTTACTACACCTTCCCAACACCCCATACACCCCATAATTCAGCATAGTGTTATGGTCATCATTTCATCAGTGCAAGCATTTCTGCTTGCCACTGCCTTCCCCTCACATGCTTTTTGGGTAAAAGGTAGATAGCCGTGTTGGTCTGTCATAGTCAAAACAAAATAAAATAAAAAAAATTCCTAGTCCTGTAGACTAGTCCTGTAAGACTAATTGCAGCCGTTAACAGTCGTCAACAGGTTTACCACAGCTATCAACCTTTCACCCATTTCCACCACCCCTCTGAGTAATACCCCTCCCCACCCTCTCACTATATATAAGGGTCTGGTGACTTCTGTTTCAGTGTATCTGAAGAAGTGTGCATGCAAACGAAAGCTCATACCAAGAACAAACTTAGTTGGTCTCTAAGGTGCTACTGGAAGGAATTTTTTTATGCTTTTTGGGGTTCTCCTGTTCTCTACCACCCCCACCCTCCCGAGGCAGTGAGAAGGAGAGGGAGGGAAGCCACATTGCGTTAGTGCAGGCTCCCTCAACTTCGGCCCTCCAGATGTTTTGAGACTACAATTCCCATCAGCCCTTACCACTGGTCCTGCTAGCTAGGGATCATGGGAGTTATAGGCCAAAAACATCTGGAGAGCCGAGGCTGAGAAAGCCTGCGTTAGTGGAAGTCTTTGCATGAGCTTCCATTCATGGGACTCATTAAGTGAATCCCATCCATAGTACAAAAGGAGCTGAAACAATATTGCAGGTTATCTGTGTTAGCAGAGACCGCCTTTCTACGTGTGGTGGACAGCTGAACATACCCACCCCCCACCCCAAATTATCCTGAAATATTCTGAAATTCTGAAATATTTGCTGATTTCTTACCAGTTTAGAAGGGTCTTCAGCATACAGCCTACTTCCCCAAACTCCCAGGGGGAGGGCATAACCATATATAATCTCCTCAACTGGCCCAGCACTTTCTTTCCTCTCTTCACTTTTCATCTCAGCACCAAGCCAGAAATGTGAGAACATCTGCATGTCTGAGCTCCATTGATCAGACACCACCTTAAGCTAAACTTAAGCATGTCTTTGTAGCTGTTTTAAGCCTGCCTGAACAAAGCTGCTGTTGTCTACTACTCCTCAAGTGTTCTGAGTGAGTAAATGTTATTTTTTACTTTTTACAGGATTGTTTGTGTGCTGGTTGTTTTAAAGGGGAGAAAAGGGGGAAATACCAGGAGAATCCAGTCTGCCTTAAAGCAGGCTGGATTACTTAAACTAAAAGGCTAAAACTAGGCTTTCATACCCTCCAACATTTCTCCGATGAAAATAGGGACGTCCATCGTCCCATTCCATAACAGGATAATTTTACTATTTATACCCCACACATGTCCATGGAGGCACAGGTCAATTCTGCATCCACTGCAGCTGTCTACCAGCTCCATCTGGTACGCAGGCTGAGACCCTACCTGCCCGTGGACTGTCTCGCCAGAGTGGTGCATGCTCTGGTTATCTCCCGCTTGGACTACTGCAATGCGCTCTACGTGGGACTACCTTTGAAGGTGACCTGGAAACTGCAATTAATCCAGAATGCAGCAGCTAGACTGGTGACTGGGAGTGGCCGCTGGGACCATATAACACCAGTCCTAAAGGATCTTCATTGGCTCCCAGTGCGTTTCCAAGCACAATTCAAAGTGTTGGTGTTGACCTTTAAAGCCCTAAGCAGCCTTGGTCCAGTATACCTGAAGGAGCGTCTCCACCCCCATTGTTCCACCTCTGAGGGTCTTCTGCTGGTTCCCACACTGCAAGAAGTGAGGTTACAGGGAACCAAGCAGAGGGCCTTCCCAGTAGCGACGCCCTCCCTGTGGAATGCCCTCCCTTCAGATATCAAGGAAACAAACAACTATCTGACTTTTAGAAGACATTGGAAGGCAGCCCTGAATTGGGAAGTTTTTAATGTTCGATGTTTTAGTATGTTCTGATATATGATGTGAGCTGCCCAGAGTGGCTGGGGAAATCCAGCCAGAAGGGTGGGATCTAAACAACAACAACAACAGCAACTTACTGGGCTGCCCCATCCACTCTGAACAGCTTCCAACATATACAAAAATATAGTAAAACATTAAAAAATGTTTTATTGGAGGTCAGATATCTCCATACCCTCCAATATTTCTCCAATGAAAATAGGGACGTCCTAAGGAAAAGTGGGACATTCCAGGATCAAATAAAAAACTGGGACGGCTGATCTAAATCAAGGATGTCCCTGGAAAATAGGGACACTTAGAAGGCCTGGGCTATCTAAGCTTCCCTTTTAAGCTGCAAAGGGATGCACTCTGCTGAACTCACAAACACGAGGAAGGAAGGATAATATCTAAGAAATATATCCTCTCCTAGCATCTATACACATCCCTACAAAGAGGAAGGTTAATACTTCACCTTACCTTGTCATGCTAATTTTGTATCTGGAGATTAGCGTGAAACTGGGGTGCAACAGACTCAGGAGTGAACACATGCAAAAGCCGCACAGAGGAGAAACAGGTTGATTTATCCATTCCTAAATTAGAAGAACCAAATTGTACTTTAGCAGCAGTAACAAATGCAGTGGGCTCTAGTGTATATCCTAAGCCGCCTCAACAATGACTGCAGCTAGGATGTCTCCCCCCCCTCCCCATTTTCTTGTATTTTCCAGTGCATTTTCTGTTGTTGCTAGAGGCCTTGAAAAAAATCTCAGATAATGAAAATCTCTATTCAATACTGCCTGCTGGGCATTTAACAAGGGTTCTTGTAAGAGGGCCCAGAACAAGTACGTACATGAATGAAAAGTGCAGGGGCCAACGCAGCATCACAGGCTGCGAAGTAGCCAACTGAAGGTAGCCAGAGACAAACAGGAACAAGTAGACAATGACTCCTAGTGCCTCGAGGCATTGCTTCAAAAGGTGTCAACACCAATTAAATTGTAAAGGCTCTGTCAGCTTCTGAAAACTTACCCAGACAGGGACAAGACAGGACAGAATCAAAGCATGATTTTGTGTATTTCACAGTACATGAATGTCTTTGTGATCCAGATGAGATCCCCTTAAAAACTGGGCCTCTGTCTGAATGCAAAAGAGAGCCAGTCTAAGCAGCGAGACGGGTAGATTTCTTAATGAAAACTTGGCCAAACTTTTCCTGGTAATCAGCAATATAAATGAATGTTGGCATCTAATTTAGGAGGGTAGCAATCCCATGTAAACTATACCAAAATCCCCAAACTTTAAAGAGGCCCTGTTAAATTTTGACGGTCTTCCAAATGGGGCTGCCATGTTTCATAAGCGTACTTACGAAAAGTCTGGAAACATTTACTGTATCTGTTTTCAAGCATTCACAAAATTCGCATTTACGATCAACATTCGCTATATCTGGAACATTGCTAGCACAACATGTAAGCGACTTCTTTGCCTTCCTTGACCAAGCAGAGACTGACCGACAAAATAACAGAACTCATCAGAAAAATTGCATCACCGTGTTTTCTCACTGAAGGAATTTTCAAGTATTGTGAGTGAAGACCGATTCTGTAGTTAACTTCTCACAGACTGACTATTCCCTCAACAAACAGCAAGCCTGATGTTGATGGATCTCTCACATACAGTTACCTACACGGGCAGCAGCAAAGATACAATCATAGAATTGTAAAGTTGGAAAGGACCATGAGGCTCATCAGTGCAGGAATCTTCCCAATGTGGGGCTCAAATCCATGACCCTAAGATTAAGAGTGCGTCTCTACTGATTGAGCCAATATCACCCTTCAGTTCTATACTGTCCTTGGGATAGGCACTATGAATGCAATTAAGTTGTTGATGTGATATGCATCAGCTGTGAAAAAGGTGAATTCCATGCTAGAGGTCATTAGGAAAGGAACTGAAAATATATATTTTTTAATTAATTACATCACACTTCCTCCTATACCCTAATGCCATTACTTGTGTCATGAACCACCCTGAGACTTACAAATTTAATATATAATTGAATGAAAGCGACAATGATCCACTGGGCAAGAGATGCAGGATATAATATAGAACTGTCTTCATGGGAGAAGTTGTGGAAGAGTAATCTAAGATTTACAGCTTGTTGTACTTTAAAATGAAGCTATACGAAGATGATTTATAGATGGTATTTAACACCAAATAAGGGACCAGGTGGCGCTGTGGGTTAAACCACAGGCTTGCTGATCAGAAGGTCAGCGGTTCGAATCCCTGCGACGGGGTGAGCTCCCGTTACTCGGTCCCAGCTCCTGCCCACCTAGCAGTTCGAAAGCACGTCAAAGTGCAAGTAGATAAATATGAACCGCTCTGGCGGGAAGGTAAACGGCGTTTCCGTGCGCTGCTCTGGTTCGCCAGAAGCGGCTTTGTCATGCTGGCCACATGACCCGGAGGCTGTCTTCGGACAAACGCCGGCTCCCTCGGCCTATAGAGCGAGATGAGCATGCAACCCCAGAGTCGGACACGACTGGACCTGATGGTCAGGGGTCCCTTTACCTTTACCTTTAACACCAAATAGGTTAGCCAAAATGTATAAAACCAAGTCAAGTATGTGTTGGAAGTGTAAAATGTGGTGGGCTTGCAAAAAAGCTAAAAGCTATTGGGAAATGATATATAACGAGATTAAAAAGATGTTTAAGTTGATGATTCCCAAGAAACCTGGAGCTTTTCTTTTAGGAATTTAGCTAATGATATTCCAAAAGAGCTGCTTAACTTATATATTTATACAATGACAGCAGCATGAATATTGTACAGTGGAACCTCATGTTACGTACCGTCCTCTTTGCGAACGCTGCAGGTTACGAGCTCCACTAACCCAGAAGTAGATGCCCCTTGTTGCAAACTTTGCCCCGGGATACCAGCGGAAGTCGTGTGCCGACAGCGCGGCAGCAGTGGGAGGCGCCATAAGCAAAAGCGCGCCACATGTTATGAGCGGTTTCGGGACCTCCGGAATGGATTAAGTTCATAACCGGAGGTACCACTGTATGCCCAAAGATGGAATGAAGGTGAAGTTCCAACAAAGGAAGATTGGCTTTTGAAAAAGATGGAGTATGGAACTGGCAAGATTAACAGCAAAGGTCAGAGACCAAAATGACAGAAAATTCATTGAGGACTGGAAACTTGTTATTGAGTATTGAAAGAACTGCTATAGCGAGATGAAAAGGCAAGTAGGATTTGTAAGACGCAAACAGAGTGAATTATTAAGATAAATAGGTTAACTTGGATGTATTGAATATGCAGCATTTAAGGGTAAATATGGAAACCATGGAAGGGGAGGAAGGGAAGTCAATCAATAAAGTAACTTACGGTTTATGTTGAAATATGTAAAGATGTCTTTTTTGTGAAAAATTAATTGATAAGATTTTTTAATTAAAAAAACCCCAGATTTAATATTTAAATAAATAAATAATACAAATCTTTACCTGGTAAATCTTTTACAGGTAATGGTAAAGGTAAAGAACCCTGGATGTTCAAGTCCAGTAAAAGGTGATTATGGGATGCAGGGCTCATCTCTGCTTTCAGACCGAGGGAGTCGGTGTTTGTCCACAGACAGCTTTCTGGGTCATGTGGCCGGCAGGACTAAACCACTTCTGCCGCAACGGAACACCGTGATGGAAACCAGAGTGCATGGAAACGCCGTTTACCTTCCCGCTGTAGTGGTATCTATTTATCTACTCACAGAGGTATGCTTTCAAACTGCTAGGTTGGCAGGAGCTGGGACAGAGCAACGGGAGCTCACCATGTCATGGGGATTCGAACTGCCGACCTTCCGATTGGCAAGCCCAAGAAGCTCAGTGTTTAGACCACAGCGCCACCCGTGTTCCCTGGTGCAACCACAATTGGAATACTGTGCACAGTCCCCAAAAATGATATTGTAGAGCTGGGAGAGGTTCGGGAAAGGGCAAACAAAATGACCAGGGGGGTGGAACAGCTCCCACATGAGGAAAGCTGGCGGCAATTGGGTTTTTTTTTAGTTTAAAGAAACGGTGACTAACAGGAGATGTGAGACATTACATATGGTGCATTACATATGGTGGATAGAGAAAAGTTTCCTGCCCTGCTCTCTCTTTCTCATAACATTAGAACTTGTGGGTGTCACATGCTCCAACATTTCTCCGATGAAAATAGGGACGTCCTAAATAATAATAATAATAATAATAATAATAATAATAATAATAAATAGTGTTATTATTTATAGCCACCCGTCTGATTGGCTTTTTATTTTTATACTTTTCAGGTCTATACATTTCATTAATTTTACAATCATTTTAATATTTCAAAGCCTGACTTCCTTCCCCTTCTTTCTGCGGTTCCTTAAATTTATTTTTTAATATCTTCTGCATATCCAAATTCATTTAATTTGGTCATTTAATTATCTACTTTAAATATATACTCTTATGAAACTGCAGGTTATTACAATAATCCTGCCAATGTTTTTATCTGGTTGCGATTTATCTGTAAATATTCAATAAACCATTTCCATTCTTTTATAAAATGTTTGTTATCTTGATTTCATATTCCTCCAGTAAGTTCCGCCATTTCTGCATATTCCATAAGTTTTTGTATCCATTCTTGTACCCATTGGCTTTCCCCAGCCACTCTGGGTGACTTCCAACATGGATACAAATATAATAAAACATGACACCTTAAAAAAAAACTTCCCTGTACAGGGCTGCCTTCAGATGCCTTATCTCCTTGGCTCAGGGGGTCACATAACTCCATACCCGCCAACATTTCTCCAATGAAAATAGGGACGTCCTAAGGAAAAGTGGGGCATTCCAGGTTCAAATCAGAAACTGGGATAGCTTCTGTAAATCCAGGACTGTCCCTGGAAAATAGGGGCATTTGGATGGTTAGCCATAGACATCCAATCAGTCGTTGTGAGAACAGGATGTTGAACTACCGTAGATGGGCCAATGGCCTCATCCAGCAGCCTTCTCTTATGATCTTTCCATTTTTACTTCTGTTCCCCCTTTCCACTTTTAGACTCCAAAATAGATTTCCTGCAGGAGATGCAACACAACACCTCTTCTCTGCCATCGCCTCTAATTTTGGAACACAATTCTTCTCAGCAACCCTTACACAACAACCCTCTGAGGTAGGTGAGTATGATCAAACTTCTAAAAGGTCAATTAAAATAGTTCTCTGCTTTTCTCTAATTTCTCATTCCACAGGGAGTCACAAATATTTTGTCAAAGCTTTAGATCTTATCCTAGTTAGAATCCTAGAGGCGCTATCATAATATGAATTAATAATACATGTACCAGTTTCTTCTGAATGTAATAACAAGCAAGCCTTTCAAAGCTCTTCATCATTGCGTTAGGGGTTCTCCGTTGGCAGAAAGCTTTGTTGCGTAGGTTTGTCTTATTCTGCTAATAAGCCTGCATGAATCTGAACATACAACATCTGCATTTAAAAGCCACGTTCCTGCCTGCTAGAAATGTGACAGTGTGACACAAATTTTAAAAATAAAATTAAATTCTTGGTTTTCTTTTAGGAGGAAATTCAAAAGAGCTCATTTTCGAGGATGCAATATTTGTTTGTTTGCTTGTGTGTGTGTTTGCTAGTAAATGAAACTTGCAGAATGCAGGCATAGACATTTGGTGCTGGTGATGCATCTGAAAACGTCCCTTCTGCTCATCTAAGTCTGAAGAAGCAACGGAGCTCACAGCCAAAGTCCTCTTCAGTTGTTCAGCATGCAAGTATAGCAGGGATAGGGAACCTGTGGCCTTCCAGATGTTGCTGGACCACAGCCCCCATCATCCTTGGCCATTCTGGGAGTTGCAGTTGGGAGTTCAATAACACTTGCAGGCATAGCTGTCAACTTTCAGATTTGAAAATAAGGGATTTTTTCTCAAGCTTTCAGATTTGAAAATAAGGGATGCTGCGAGGGCAGTGCAATGGCACCAAGTAGCCTCGCCACCCTGCGCTCCAGAGGCTGCGCGCGAACGCGTAGACAGCAGGCGGGCTGGCTGTCTGGTTGGGCATGAGGGTCTGGATGCACAAGGCATGCAAGCTCCATCCCCAGTCGGTCTCAGACTCCTTATTGGCAGCCGAGCAACGCAGCTGAGGAGCCTCCCTGGCCGGCAGGGAGGGAGAGGAGCTGCTTCCTTTGAAATCCGGGAAATTTAAGGGATATCAACAATCCGGGATAGCAGCGGGAAACGGCATTGGAATAAGGGAGTTTCCCACCCAAAAAGGGAGGGTTGACAGCTATGCTTGTAGGTTCCCCACAAGTTCTTCATCCATGGGGTAAAGTAAACAGACAAGTGTGTGTGTGATGAACTGAGCGCCCTTGCTCTGCTCTCGTCCCCTGTCATTGTTCCCTTTGCCCTCCACAAGAGCATACTCCAACATTTCTCCAATGAAAACAGGGACACCTTATTTAATAATAATACTGTACTGAGAGGTTTTTAATGTTTGCAGTTTTTTTTTGTGTTTTTTAATACTTTGCTGGAAGCTGCCCAGAGTGGCTGGGGCAGCCCAGTCAGATGGGTTGGCATGATGAGAATGACGACAACAACAACAACAACACAGTAACAAATGTTTTAAAAGACGAAATAAGTTGAAAATAGGGGCCTTCATTTGAAACAAAAAACCTGAGACAGATGTCAGATAATCAAGATGATATCTTTTTTTAAAAACAAAACATGTGCTCATCTTTCAAGAAGCCTGCCCTACAGTCCTTTGCACATGCTCAGGAAAGCTGCCCCTTCATTATGCCTTCACACATCCCACAATTAAGTACGCAGTTTCCTGCTGCCACTGACCTGGCATACTCTTCGCCATGCTCTTTTCATCACGCAGCAGCAGAGGAAGAATGCCAGCTGATTCTTATTGTAAGCTGAATGTGTGCGGAGGGAATGCTTTGCAAAACATACTGGTTTTCTAGGTAATTCCTCCTTGAGTGTGGTCCTTGGTAACATTAACAAAAGGCCTTTTTAGAAAGCAGAATAAATTGGGACAGACCCGCGATGTGAGAAGAATAGCGCCGCATTTCGTCTGAGAGCCCTCTCCACCCCACCCCAGAGAAACGGCTACCATTTAGAGTTTTGTACATCGTTGCCTGGAAAGGGGAGGGGGGAGCAGAGCAGGGAGAGGGACATGAAATGCATAGACAGAAATATTCTCCCTCTATACCCCCCTGATTTTATTCCTCCTTAAATCAGAAACAACCTCTCCCCAGCCCCTGATATATAGCATTAATGCTTTTCCTAGCTTGGCAACCCTGAAACAATAGCAGGTATGGCCCATGCAAATATCTTACCCTTCATTAAAAACAAAAAGGAAAGTCGGTTACTGGATTGTGGCTCTCCATGGTTACCTGTCATTCAAAGAAATCTAGCTCTGAAGAATGCTAATTGGCCGTGTTAAAGCTGCGGGGTAATTGAACTGTGGTGATAGGCTGCAGAAAAAAAGGCTTTGGGTTTTTCACAATGTGGACTTTTCTTGCAGTCATCCCACTACAGTTGACCAAAGCGGTGGGGGTGGGTGGGTGGACGGGAGGAGACAGAGAAATGCTGCTGGGCCTGTCACTTTTCTCTTCTACTTCAAAGTTGTGTGTACCAGAACTCTGGCTTCCTGAAGACCGGTCGTGTCTTGAGGCCTTTGAAGAAAGGCCATAGCTCAGGGGCTGAGCACTAGAAAAGATTCTCTGTCGTGGGCATCTCTAGGTACGGCAGGAAAAGACCCTCGCCGTTACCCCTAGAGAGCTGTTGATAATCAGCGTCAACGATACCGAGCGTCCAGGGGCTGGGTCAGTAGACAGCAGCTTCCTATGTTCCCTGATTTGAGGAAGGGTCCCAGTCTCCCCTGTGCTGCAGTGCTCAGACAGCCTCTGTAGAGGGAGAAGAAGAAGAAGAGTTTGGATTTGATATCCCGCTTTATCACTACCCTGAGGAGTCTCAAAGCGGCTAACATTCTCCTTTCCCTTCCTCCCCCACAACAAACACTCTGTGAGGTGAGTGGGGCTGAGAGACTTCAAAGAAGTGTGACTAGCCCAAGGTCACCCAGCAGCTGCATGTGGAGGAGCGGAGACGCGAACCCAGTTCCCCAGATTACGAGTCTACTGCTTTTAACCACTACACCACACTGGCTCTCATGACTAATGCTCCCGTGAGAATCAGAGAGGGGAGTGAGGCAACTCTCTGATGCCCAGGGAGTACGGAGGAGCTCTCAGGCCGGGCAATGCAGAACCAATGTGTTTTGGGTATATTTTAACAGATTATTGTTTTACCTTTTTGTTTTTGTAAGCTGTTTTGCACATAATTCATTATATTGAACTGCGGGAGCCACATTGTATTCATAATAATTATCATCTATTCCAGGGCCGGATTTAGGTAAGATGAAGCCCTAAGCTACGGAAGGTAATGGGGCCCTTTCTATGTCCAGCTGTCCTTTGTCAACAACAAATTGTCGCTGTTTTTTGTGTTGACTATATGCTATATGGTAATTTATGGACCTAATAGGTACCTAAAGCCATTTGCACATGCAGAATGTAGGCACCCTATATATAGAAATGAGCAAACCAGTGATATTTTAGGGAGCAGGCTAGCAGGCGGGGCCCATTACTGACATCATAGGAGCCTACACAACACAAAACACTGTTGCTGTATGTAGGTTTTATTTTATTTGTTTTTTTATCTTATATTTTGGAAATGTACATCCAGGGGGTTTTTTTCTTTAATTTTTTGGGGGCCCCCAAGAGAGTGGGGCCCTAAGCTATAGCTTGTTTAGCTTATACGTAAATCCAGCACTGATCTAGTCCAGGGACATGGAGAGACCAAGGCTAAAAAAATCCTAGGACATGTTCAGAAAAAGCTACACAGTTCTTTGGATCTAGTCTATATGAAAAGCTTCCTATAGGCAGAGGTTTTCAACCTTTTTGAGTCCACGACTCCCTTGACTAACTACATTCTTTCTGTGGCACCCCTGTGGGGCTTAGGAGCCCAGTTATGTCACCCCTTGCCTGCAGAGCTGGCAGCCTCTCACCCTTTTTTGGACACCCTCCCTTGTGGAGGGTTCCCTCAGCCTCTTCTCTTCTCCCCTCTCCCTGGGCTGCCACTGCTGCCGCCCCTGGTCTCTGAGCTGCCCCGCACTCCACCCCAAAGAGAGTTGCCTCCTCACACTGCCCCACAGGGGTCTGGTACTTGTTTGTCCATTGGCTGGGCTCCCTTCTCTGCTTGCTTATTCCAAGGCTGCCCACCTCCTGGCAACCAGCACCCAGAGGCACCATTCACCTGTGGAGCTTGTGGCCAGAGCTGCTGCGACAAACAGCTGTGCAAGCCTTGGGGAGGCAGAGATGCAGGAGAGCATCAGAGGAGGGAGAGAAGGAAAGAGGGACAGAGGCCAGTGTTTCTCGCGTCATCCCTGACCACCCTTCAAGGCACCACAGGGTGCCACGGCACACTGGTTGAGAACCACCGCTATAGGGAATGGTGGAGAAATCATCGGAAATGAAAGAACCACTAAACATTTTACGATCATAGCTGCATAATCGTGCAAAAGCCAGTGTGGTGTAGTAGTTGAGAGCGGTAGACTCGTAATCTGGTGAACCAAGTTCGCTTCCCCGCTCCTCCACATGCAGCTGCTCGGTGACCTTGGGCTAGTCACACTTCTCTGAAGTCTCTCAGCCTCACTCACCTCACAGAGTGTTTGTTGTGGGGGAGGAAGGGAAAGGAGAATGTGAGCCGCTTTGAGACTCCTTTGGGTAGTGATAAAGCGGGATATCAAATCCAAACACTTCTTCTTCAAATGTGGGGATTCAGAACTCTCCGCTCCCCCTCCCACACTTATTGCTCTAATAAAGTGAATTATGTCCTTATTTGCTGCTTTTGTGCATGAAAATTCAAACAGCCCAGCTTCAGTAAAAGACAGAAGTCCATGGAATGCATTCTTTATGTGGTTCCAAGTCACAGGCATGCGATTGTCCTCTACTCGCTTCTCGTACAACAGCCCATCTCTTAATATGCCATATTGACAGGTTAAAACGTACGTCTCAGGGAGCTGTCGAACAACGACATCTTCATCTAGAATCGGCATCAGCAGGGCCTCATCATACAGTGAGGCTTTTAAAACCAATTCTTTTGGAAATGGAACAGGTGCTACTGTGATGGCCTGGGATTCAGACTCAGATGCTGAACCTGAGGGATCCCAGCCTGCACAGGATTCCCCGCCTCCAGAACCAGCAGAGCCGGGGCTAGGGCCTGAGTCTGCAGGGTCCTCACCTGTGCTGGATCCTCAGGTGCAGGCATCGGCTGAGTCTGCTCTGGCTCCTGATGGGATGGAGGGCCCATTGCCTGCAGGTGCTCCACTCCCAGCCCTGTCAGGGGAAGCTGAGGTTGCCTCTGGGTCCGGTAACCCTCCAGCCTCTCCTGAGCTGCAGAGGCTCAGGGCAGAGAGGCGAAGGGAACTGAGTTCCCGCAGGAGGAGTGCTCGCCTCCAAACCAGGAGAGGCGAGTCACCAGAGGATCGGGGCTGCCCTATGCCTCGGGGCAGATAAAAGCCGGCCGGCCCCAGTCCCAAGTTGCAGGAACAACATTGTTGGATACCAGTTCCTGCTTGAAACCTGTCCTGTTTTCCTGCCTGAGTTCCTGACCCGCCATGGTTCCCTGCTTGCCTACCTGTTCCTGACTTTGCCTGACTCCCTGCCCTGCATCCAGCTTCAGTTATTACGGACTGCCTTTACGTTACCCCTCTGACCATGGACCGGACTTGGACCTCAAGGGACCATGGGACCCCACGGGACCAGCACAGTTACAAGTTCATAGCCTCTGACTTCAAATCCTTCCAGGATGAGATCAGCACTAACCCTTCCCTCGATTTTCAGGGCCATGTCCTCAGGAACATGAGTGTTTCTCAGAAAATCCTCTACGCCTTCAATTTCCTCAGTTGCAAATTTTATCCAATTGCTCTATTCCCCCTGCTCAACTGGATGCCCTCCCACATCCTCAGTCTGCTCTGGTCTTTCTTCCCAGAAAGCTTCCAGACACACTCTGCTGTCTCGACCAGCGTTCCTGAGTTACTCCCACTAATTCCTGTTCTATAGGCTTCTGTGCTATAACGCAAGGATGTCCAACCACTAGATCCACCAGTAGATCCCCGGCTGATCCTGGTAGATCATGGGATCCTCCCCCCCAAAGCTCAACAACTCTGGGCACTTCCCTCCTAAAAAAAGCTCAACAACTCTGGGCAATCCACCCACCCCCATGCACGCTCCTCCTCCCTCCAATGACAATGGGTAGATCACTGCCAGTTTTTTTATACTGGGAGTAGATCACTGTCTCTTGGGAGTTGGACATGTTTGCTATAACGATTTAATTTCTGACTTATTTATAGTGGGTTTCCCCCCCTGTGTGTAGATCCACCCCAGGAATCAGAAGCTTCCTGCCTCCGGTAGTGGAGGTAGTAAGAGCTTCATCTTCCAGAGACAACGCTCCAAACTTTGAGCATGTTTTACACATTTTTGCTAGGATTTTGGGAAATGATATATAATGAGTTGAAAGAAAATGTTTAAAATAACCTTTGTTAAAAAGCCTGAAGCTTTCCTTTTAGGAATTCTAGGTGTCAAACCCCAAGGGAGCAGAAAAGACTATTTATGTATGCGACCACGGCTGCACGAATGTTACTGACCCAGAGATGGAAAGAAGATAAAGTTCCTACCAGAGAAGAATGGCAGATGAAGTTAATGGACTATGCTGAAATGGCTAAAATGACCGGAAGAGTCAGAAATCAGGAAGACCAAAATTTTAACAAGGAGTGGGGAAAATTTATAACTTACCTTAAAGGCCATTGTAAACAGTTTTAAAATTGTTAGTAGGATTGGAATATCACTTGTAGTTTAAGGGTAAAATTTGGACACAATGGAGATGTAAAAGATTTGGATCATCATAAAATATGTGGGAGGAAATGATGAATAATAGGACCCACAAAGGCGAGGATGGAAGTCCAGGAGATTCATTGAAACCTTGTTTTTACGATTTATGTTTGATATATTTCTGTAAAATTTTAATTTGAAAAACCAAATAAATAAATTTAGAAGAGGGAGGCTTGGCGAAGCAGCAAAGGAATGGCTTCCACAAGGGTAATTCATGTCTCACTAACCTTTGGGAGTTCTTTGAGTGTTACCTGATCTGGTTTGTGGCGTTGCAAAGGTTCGCAGCTCACTGTACAGAATATTGCTTCTCCAGCACTGCTTTTGATTGCATTGGGACCCATCTGTGCCCGGACCCCATATACACGATGAGAATTCCTCGCATCCTAAAGGTTTTGCAGACTGGCTAGGGTCCCAGACTAGCAGACTGAGGTAAAGTGTCCCTCTACTGCCCCCCTTTTTGCCATGTACTCAACATTTTTTACTCCCTCTCTTTTCTCTACACATCTCAAGTTGCTGAATAACACTTGAGTACATGCCGCCTCCCTATGGCTCCCAGTTCTATGAAGGCCACTTGCAAAAGATCCCTGGAGGGAAAGGAATTGCTTCGGAAGGCAAGGCAATCTCCCACAATGCTCTCTGTGGGTCTCATTCCATCGTGCAGACATTATGACTTGACACTTGAAAAAAAGGGCTCACACACCTAGCACAGGATGAAGAAAAAGAGGACTGGTTTTTCTGACTTTAACACCTCTATGAAAAAGAGCATAATGTCCCGCATGAGCACTGTCCGGGAGTGTCACTTTCAAATTTCAGAGGCAGAAGTATGACTTTTAGCAAGAGTTAAAAGGCTTGTGTGAATCTACATACAAGATAAATTAGTATTTTGTTGTGACTCCTTTTTATAATCTCAAATAGACATAGGAATAAATGTGGAACAATCGCCTTGGGTTGTTGGCATGCACTTAACATGTAGACCTGGTGTTGTGTCTGGAGTGTTAATCCAAAAATAATAGGCTAGCAATCTGATTGGCCGTTGGAGCCATCCAATCTGGCCCCAGAAGGGAAGTTTGAACCAGCCTATCGGGTGTGATCTGGGATATGAAGAAAGGATATATAGCCTGTTGTCTTGGAGGCAGGACACACACAGCACTGAAAGACACACCCGTTGACTGACTGTTTTTATTCCTAACTTAAATAAACTCCATGAAACTAATGGTTCGTTCAGAGTATATTTCACCTGTTTAATTCTATTTGGCAATAGCCATTCGGTCACTCTTTACATGTTGGGGTAACACCACCGGTACATCATATCTGATGGCTGAGAAGTAATCCTAGTATAAGGTAAAGGTAAAGGGACCCCTGACCATCAGGTCCAGTCGTGTCCGACTCTGGGGTTGCGTGCTTATCTCGCTCTATAGGCCGAGGGAGCCGGCGTTTGTCCGAAGACAGCCTCCGGGTCATGTGGCCAGCATGACAAAGCTGCTTCTGGCGAACCAGAGCAGCGCACGGAAACACCGTTTACCTTCCGGCTGGAGCGGTCCCTATTTATCTACTTGCACTTTAACGTGCTTTCGAACTGCTAGGTGGGCAGGAGCTGGGACCGAGCAACGTTCACTCCATATCATGGAAAGCATGCTAACGGCGGTATCCAGCTTGCAGAAGTGAGCTTTCCCTTCCTCTCCTATCTCCTGCATCTTCCATGCACTCTCAGAATTACCTCTGGAGGTTTGGGGGACCCTTTGGGGCTGATTGGGTGAGGCGAGGATGGGAGCAAGAGGAGGGTTAAAGTAGGGTTCCTCTCATGGAGAATTAGATACAGCCCTAAATATTTCAACAGGACTAGCAGCTTATGATCTCTTAAGCCTGCCGAAAGATGGCACCAAAACCAAGTATAAAGGTTGCAGCACCAAGAATAATCTCTAAAACACAAGTTTAGCAGCTACAGCAACTGCAAAGCAATATGAAACCAGCTAGGCGGTCTTCTCTTGGCAGAAGAATGAACATGGACTAACTGCTCCCTTTCCACCTAAGAGCATTAGGATCTAACCTGGCATGACATTTAACGTTCAGGGTTGTTGTTGTTGTTTTTAAAGATAGTGCAAATAGTATCCACTGGTGGGGCTGATAATTACTGGGGTAATCAATGGCGCCCAAAGGGATTTCCTCACATTGCAAATAGCAGCTTCAGAAGAGGGATTATCCTGAAGACTACAGCAAGCTAAATTTGTCCTCCACATCAAATAATTATTAGCCTCCTGGACCCTTCCTCTGCCACTCCTGAGTCATCCATATATATATATATATATATATATATATATATATATATATATATATATGTATATATATATATATATGACTGGGGAAACCCAGCCGGATGGGTAGGGTATAAATAATAAAATTTATATAGCATTTGTTGTCACAGCCAGGTGGCTCTTTGATTCAGTAACCAGATACTTAACTCTTTCGCTCATTGCATTTGACGGTAATGAAAAGAGTTTTTAAACTTTTACAGTAGTCAGTCAAACACTCAACACGTGGGTTTATTTTTCATACACAACACAACTTTCTTTTGTAGTCCGCTAGAGTGAAATGTTATATACTGAATGCTTTGGTCTTGCCTTGCCCTTCCCTGTTTAGGCCAGTTCTGCACCCAGTTCTGAGCTTCTTTGTTTAGCGAATATCTTGCACGCCACATCAAAGAGGACCCAGGTGGCGCTGTGGGTTAAACCACAGAGCCTAGGGCTTGCTGATCAGAAGTTCGGTGGTTCGAATCCCTGCGACGGGGTGAGCTCCCGTTGCTCGGTCCCAGCTCCTGCCCACCTAGCAGTTCGAAAGCACGTCAAAGTGCAAGTAGATAAATAGGAACCGCTCTGGCGGGAAGATAAACGGCGTTTCCGTGCGCTGCTCTGGATCGCCAGAAGCGGCTTTGTCATGCTGGCCACACGACCCGGAAGCTGTACGCCGGCTCTCGACCAATAAAGCGAGATGAGCACCACAACCCCAGAGTCGGACACGACTGGACCTAATGGTCAGGGGTCCCTTTACCTTTAATAGTCTGTGACGTGCGACCTATTATGCGTCATATTTAGTTTATAAAACTAAAGCTGGCAACTGGCGTCCCAGCCAGCTTCCCTCGGTGGGCCATTGCACTCCTGGACCGATTTATTATTTTATTTTAGTGTTACATTGTTGTTATGATGACGTATTTCTGGTATAATGCACTTCTTTCTTGCGCATGGACCTTCCCCCTGGCATGCACTTCCGTTACTATGGTGACAGTTGGGCATTCCTTTCGCCACTCCTTTCAATGGTAGAGCACCTTCTGGTGTCTTGAGCGACTGTGTGTGCGACAGTAGATGGCTGTTGGCACCGGGAAATAATACTAGTGACAGAAACTTGCAAGCAGCTCCAACCTGCCAGCTCATCCATCTATGAAGCCAAGTCCGTGTTGTGCGGTATGGGTGGCTCGATCAGGCTTGAGATGTCTTGCAGCAAGTAAATTGGTCCAATTTGGGAAATGTCTATGGGATGCTAGGAGATTACAGATTCAGAGATCAGATTCTGAATGGGATTTGGGTGGGGGGAGAAAGAAATTCAGAACAGGCACATTTAACTAATTTGCACTTTCGGAGGTGGACACACAAACTGAAGCATGGCTATCGTCTAGAACTGGCGCTTCTCTGAATTTTTCAAGGCAGTTCTCTGGCCAAGTAACATGAGCAGAAACGCATAGAAAGCATGCATAGAAATGCCCGTAACATACAAAAATGTGTTGCATGATGGGAAATTGCTCTGAGGAAGTCTGTACATTAGGCAGATTGGATACAGAAATGTGTATCTATGGAGAATTTTTCAGTAAAATGCCTATGAATTTTTGTGACTATATATATATTTTTTAATGGAGCGTGTGAACTGATTTGGAAATATGTAGAGCTGAAGAATGGAAAATGAGAAACTGAAATTAACAGATGGCCCACCCACCCAGTTCCTTGCTCCATACAGTGTGGAGAACAGGCCTGGCTTTCACCATAGCATAGGAACCAACTCCTAGGGGCTAGGTCTTTTGGCACCCCCCCAATAAAATATTTGAGGGGGCTGGGCCCCCCAAAGTTGATGGGCATTGCCATTCAAACGGTGTGTGTGCACTGCGTCATGTGATTGATTATGTGGAGTGGGGCTTACTTGGGTCCGTCCAACATTTTATTCAAGTTAGCACCCCGGCACCATAGGATTTTGTGGGACTGATGTAGCCAAGTGAACAGGCATTAAGTCACCATCTCAGAAGCTGTGCTTTTTTCCGAGTTAAAATTGGAGGCACACTTCATTCTTATACCCCCAAAAAGCTGACTTCTTGAGTGTCTAAGAGGAAGAACTTACTAGCCCTAGAGGGGTTACTCTCTCACATACACTGGGATGACTGTCAGGGAGGAGTGAGGCACCCTGTCTCCTGGTAAGTACAGCAATGTGGCTAATGGGAGGTCAGGTGTGCAATGACACCTCTTCTCATTGGCTGGTTCTTCATCCTGCTTGGTTGCAGTGGCTGTGGCCTTAGGTGGAAAGGGGAAGGTCTAAAACAGTTTTTCTCAAACTTGGGTCTCCAGCTGTTTTGGATTACAACTCCCACCATCTCTGACTACTGGTCCTTCTAGCTAGTATGACCTGGGGAAGAGACCCAAGGGCCAGACAGAGAGGACATCTGGCCCTTTGAGGGTTCGCTATTCCTGACCTAGGGCACAAACCCTGGCAATGCAAACTAGTTTTGGGTGACCAAATACATACAGCAAAATTAAATCTCAGAGTGCTTGGGGGAACATTAACGGAACAAGTCACCACTGTGAACATAAATTTCACAAGCTTCTGCAGCCGCATCTCACACCGCAAAACATATTGCCCCTTGCCTTGCAACTTTGCTATTATTAAAAACGACGCAGTTACTCTCGAAATCAACAGACGGAGTTCTTGATACTCTCTTGTTGAACCAGTGCGTTCAAAATATATAGATGCTTTCTTTGATGGCATCTCTCTCTCTGTTTCTCTCTCTCTCTCTCTCAAATATCAAAAACCAATTTGCAGCCTCCCCACCCCCCTCGAGCTGTCACCCTGCTCGGTGGCACATGGGACGGCGTGTCGCGGAAAGATGACCACCCCCAACCTGGGGCTCCCCAAAAGGCGCAGCAATAAAACACTTTTTAAGAAATGCACTTCACAGCTTACTCATTGTGAGAATTGCTTCTTTCGCCACAAACCCCCACGCTGCTAGGTGAAGCAGAGCAAGGGCAGTTTCCCTGGAAAGCTTTCCTTTGTTGGAATGAAGGAGGGTCTTCCGTGATAGAGAGAAAGTCCGGCTTGTTACATGAACTCCGGCGAAAGTGAAAATGGAGTTCTAATAAGGATGGCTGGCCTGTGACTTCTTTCACAACGGAACAACGAAGGCACCCTACTCTTGTTGAACATCATCTCGCCGTAAGCATCTGGTGATGTGTTACACACGCCATCTTCTTTTAACACACCTGGTGAAACCCTAGTGGGTTTTTTTTTTCTTCCTTTCTTTCCTGGTGCCAAACGGCAGCACATCACATGATTACGCAGCAGCTGAGTTCAATGGGGCCAGATTTTGTGTAGAGATGATATAGGAGGCAGTGGCTGATGTTTCTTTCCTTCCTTGTTCCAGTTGGTATAAGTCAGGCATTCCCAAACTCGGCCCTCCAGATGTTTTGGGACTACAACTCCCACCATCCCTAGCTAACAGGACCAGTGGTCAGGGATGATGGGAATTGTAGTCCAAAACATCTGGAGGGCCGAAGTTTGGGGATGTCTGGTATAGGCCAACTGCTGGCTACTCAGCTTACTCTTCGTCTGTGATTCCCCCTTTCTTCCATTTCTTATGCATTCTCTTCTTAAATCTCAGCTCATCTGTCAGCGTCTTATGCAATGCTCCCTCAGGCACCCTGCCCACCGCTGGGGTTGTGTCGCTGTGGCAGGTTCTGATGAGATCTCGTGAGATCTCATGGAACTCTCGTGAGATCTCACCAGAAGCCGCTGCATAACCCCAGTAAGCAAGGCTTTGATGGGGGGAGGGGGATGGCAGGGTTTGCTACAATTAAACAAAACAAAACAAAACATGATTTCACCTTGGCTGATCAGATCCGGCCAACTGATTTTGAGTTGATGCCTTGTGGTTGGATGGACTCGCGCTCCTCTGAGACCATGGGCTGACCTTTATTTTACTTTATTTTTTTCAGGTGGAAAGGGTTGCCCGGGAAAATATTCAATAGTATGCATGGCCTCATTAGGGCACAGACAGTCCCTCATGAGACAATTTGTAAAGAGAATTTGTTTACTGCATTCCCCGCTTTCATTACAGATTCCGTCTTTGGCAATCTCAGACGTCAGGCTTATCATCACTTCGTTTCCTGGAGGTAATGAACGAAAATTCAAAGAAGATCCTGATACAATCGGAAGAGGTTAACACTTTGCATATTGTACGGCTTTCAACTATACCTTCCTCTTCAAGCCTAGCGTGGGGAAATTAAATGCCTCGTGTAGATGTCTATAGGGTTAAGGCTATAATGATGCAACGCAACACAGCTAGTTATTACAATTATGTGATGTCACAAAAATCCTGGGATGCAAAGGGATCCAGTTAACCTATAAATGTCAGTGTTGGGATACGAGACTCTGGTGAAGGCTTAAGGAACATTTCTAGAGGCGGAGAGGAGGGCAGGAAGCCTCAAAGTAACAGATGGGCAGAAGGGAGTCACACACCTACATGATGTATGGGGAAAGTGCAAAGCTTATATCTTTGAAGACAGCACAGTCTGATGGTGGGCGAGCTCATCTTGTGTATAGTTTGGCACCCATGGAAGATACGCATCTCCTCTTACACTCAGCATCAGTGGGTGATGTGTGTGTGTGTGTGTTTTTCTGGAGGAAGGGAGGCTGAGGGCAACTAGGTAGGCAGAGAGGCGGGAGTCATTTTGCCAGCCTGCCTCTTGGGTACCCAAGCTCAGAGTAATTGAATTGAATGAGCTCCCCAAAAAGGAACATAAAAACCATGGCTGCATACACCCACCCACCATGGATTTATAGCACAACTTCCTCCAAAGGGTCCTGGGAGCTGTAGTTTGCCCCCAAACTACAATTTCCAGCACCCTTTGCAAACGGCAGTACCCAAAATTCTTTAAAAATGTAAGGTGAGCATTCAGGCCATTAGGTAGTTTATTTGGCCAGTAGTTCAGTAAATCTTTTAAGTGTCAGACCTCTGTATCTCAAAGACAATTGCAGACAAGAAGGTTTTACTCCTTCCTAGCGATTTTTTTTGCACATTGGCCTACTCGACATCGATGCTTTTTGAGCTACGTAGAGCAGCTAAACCACACAGAGGATAACTAAGGCTGCAGTGCTGTATATTATTATTATTATTATTTGAATTTATATATCCCTGAGAGTAAGTATGACTGAAGTTAGTGAGGTTTACTTCTGAGTAGACATGCCTAGGATGGTGCTGTTTGACTTTTAGTGGGGTAGGAGAGCGGGGGGGGGGAATTCACATATGGCAACTAATGCACCCCTTTGGTTTCAGATAGTACATGGGTAAATGAGTCCAAAAAGCCCTGGAAATGAATTTTCGATAAGGAAACCAATAAGGAAATCCTAACCCCCAACAACCACTGCAGACATCACTGTGAGCTGCCCTCAATGTCATTTTACATAACACTGGTCCTTCAATTCTCCTTAGTGCTCTAAGCATTTCATATACATTGTGTCAGTAATCCTTTGGCTGCGACCCCCAACCTCGTTCCACAAACCAGGTGGTGGTAGGCCGGGCAGCTGAAACATGGATGCAGTGGCCTGCCTAAAACTAAAGGCAGGGCTGAGATTTGAACAAGGGGCCTCCTAACTACAGATGGGGGAGAGATTCAATTCAGTCAGGGCTGGCCCAGGACATTTTGGGCCAGACGGGGTAAGTGAGGATGTTCATCAGGAACAATACAAGGGTGGCAGAGGAGGAAATAAAAATCAACACTGGGATCTGCTGCCTCTGCAGATCCTGCCGCCTGAGGCGGTTGCCTCACCTTGCCTCATGCGTGGGCCGGCCCTGAATTCAGTTCACATTTAAATGTGACTCTACCCAGTTCACACTGTCCAGAACAAGAACTGAAACATGGCCACCCCTCAAAATTCTCCAGGTTTTGTAAAGCAGTTCTGCAGCCATGTTCTTGGGCGTAACAATGCATATACTGAGGTAAGTTGGGCATAAAAATGCATATTTGAGTGACAATCACATTCAAAAATGCATTATGTTAGAGGAAATTGCTCCACAGAAATGTTTATATTTCATATGAACACAAATATTGGGAGAGATTTGTGTTAAAACGCTGATGAATTTTCATGATGATTTTTTAAAATTATTATTACAAACTGACGCGGAGATAAAAAGAACGAAACACTGGGAGAATAAGAAACTGAGAGAGAATTGACACTCTCAAATTCCTACTCCTGCCTCACTGCTTATTCTTGTAGGCTGCAGTCCTATACACATTTCCCTATGCCTCCCTAAACTCATTGGGACTTACTCTTGAGGAGATATAGATAGGATTGCATTGTTAATAATTATGCTATAGCAGCGCAATTCTAATTACAACCGGGGGTCCAAACGAGTCTCGAAACATCTGCTTTGACTCTCCACATCTTTTTTTAAGGTTACCTCAAGAGCCCCACAATTATTTCCAGGATTCAATTGCCAGATTACTACAGCGACCACATATTGGTTGTTTCCTGGCATCGTTGGGCTGAGAAGCATGCATGCAACTGGGCAAAATGGCCTAGCTGTCACAAAGGGGCTAAATCTGTATCCTGGCTACTCTACATCTGATCACAGGTAGAGGTTCATATGCCTGAATACTTACATACAAGAGGAAAAAACCCTGCACATGGAAAGTTAGATATCAGGTTTTTAGCCTAGCCTTACCCCATTCTGCTAATTTTCCACGTGAGGGGAGTTAGAACAGCCTACACACAGGTTTACCACTGCAGTGGAACCTAGGTAAATGGTAAAGGACCCCTGAATAGTTAAGTCCAGTCAAAGGCGACTATGGGGTTGCGGCGCTCATCTCGCTTTTCAGGCTGAGGGAGTTGGCGTTTGTCCACAGACAGCTTTCCGGGTCATGTGGTCAGCATGACTAAACCGCTTCTGGCACAACGGAACACCTGATAGAAACCGGAGTGCACAGAAACGCTGTTTACTTTCCCGCCGCAGCGTACCTATTTATCTACTTGCACTGATGTGCTTTCAAACTGCTAGGTTGGCAGAAGCTGGGACAGAGCAAAGGGAGCTCACTCCATTGCAGGGATTCAAACCGCCATCCTTCTGATCGACAAGCCCAAGAGGCTCAGTGGTTTAGACCACAGCGCCACCCGTTTCCCTAAAGGACGCCTCCTCTGGGGCTCGTAAGCTTTCGGAAACTAGACAGAAGTGGCATGCTGGGCAGCTGGAACAGGCTATGGCAGCTTCTTGGCAAGGGGGTCTCTTGAGGAGAGGGGAGGGAGGCTTGGGGGTTGGTGTGGTTCAAATGCATTGGCAGGATCACAGGACTGGCTCCACCAGAGTGTTTGCACCATGCACACCTCTCCACAAATCTGGTTTGTTTCGTATTTTAATGCAGACTTACCTATTCTGCGCTTCCCGAAACAGTGTATGAACTGAAACACATCCTTTGAAATGTGCATGTTTCCACATTTTGCGATGCTGTTCTTCAACAAAAAAAAAATGTGCACGTTAGCCGAATGCAAATGCACGTATTTGTGAAACGTGTTGCAGAAACACGCAAAACTGCATACAAAACATGTATATGAGGGGAAATGTGTATAAAAATTACCACTCTGGGCTCCTTTGGAGGATGAGTGAGATATGAATTGGAAAAACACACACACAAAAGAATCAATAAAATGCTGGGTGGTTTTTGTGTAGGCTTTAGAAAAATCACAAACTGATGTGGAAATAGGATTAATTGAATTTAAGATTGGAGTAGACGGGGACTGAGAAAAATGGCAATTGACAGAATTGCTGATCCCAGATCCAGAGACTCTGAGAATGAGGAAGCAAATGCTGAACGGCTTCCACTTTTCTCTGGTCTACAGGCAGGGCCGGATTTAGGTTTGATGAGGCCCCCAGCTACTGAAGGTAATGGGGCCCTTTATAGGTCCAGCTGTCCTTTGTCAACAGCAAATTGTCTTTGTTTTTTATGTATTTTATCAAAGTAATTGTTGAACTGAAATACAATTAAGAAGAAGTACATTGGTACCTCTGAAGTACAGTGGTACGTGATCTGTTTTGGGGTGCCATTTGCACCCCGGAAGTCCATAAGTAGAGGGCTGCTACTGCGCGTAAACACTTCCGGGTTTGTCACGTTTGTAACCTGAAAAGCTGCAACGTGAAGCAAACATAACACGAGGTATGACTGTATATTAATAGTGATTTTGGGGGGGGGGCAAGAGAGTGTGGCCCTAAGCTATAGCTCAGGCATTGGCAAACTCGGCCCTCCAGATGTTTTGGGACTACAACTCCCATGATCCCTAGCTAACAGGACCAGTGGTCAGGGATGATGGGAATTGTAGTCCCCAAACATCTGGAGGGCCGAGTTTGTCTATGCCTGCTATAGCTTGTTTAGTTTATATGTAAATCCGGCACTGTATACAGGTTTATTTATCGTATCTTAATTTCTTTGCTATTCCATTTCAAGGCATGGGAGCTCTTCTGAGACACATCTAACCAAGAAACTAAAGGTGAGAAAATGAAATAGGTCCCCCAAAATGTAGTCAGTGGCCTTTTTGGTATAGCAGTTGTGGTGAACCTCACTGCTAAAGATCCACCACACACTGGCTATTTTATAAGAGAGAGTGGGAGAGGGAGGGAGAAGAAAGCTGGCACCACAGAGATTCATTTCATAATTTATACATGTCAAAATATGTCAAATCAGTGTATAATTTCTAAAATATCCTCTCGTTTCTTTAGGTGAAATGGACACAACTGAGGAGATTAGGATTTTGCTAAATCCGCAGCGCCATCTAATGGTAAACTGCAATATTTACTTCTGTTTTCTCTTTATCTGTGGGATTAAAAAAAACACCAGAAAAGCAGTTCATCTATAGGTAATGGTGTGTACATATATTACGGGAGAATTAAGGGGAGAAGAACAAAGAGATGAACAGAGTAGATATTTCAGTTTCTCTGTATTTCTCAGTGGAGGCAACTGATGCCTGTACAAGAGCTGCAAATACGTGCAGTAAAAGCAAGACAACCCCAGGAAGGTACCCCCAGGAAGGCAGCAGAGACAGGAAATTGAACCATGAATGAGGAGGAATAATATTTTCCAGAAAAAAATAGTTCTGCTTCATGGAATATGCTCATTTCAAAGTGAATATAAAAAAAACAGAAGGCATTTGCCACCATCTTAAATACAGCATGCTCCTCTTCACAGTGACTCAGCATCTCATACCCTCCGATGAAAATAGAGATGTCCTATTTCATAGAAGGACAGATCCTGAAGTTGAGGCTCCAGTACTTTGGCCACCTCATGAGAAGAGAAGACTCCCTAGAAAAGACCCTGATGTTGGGAAAGGTTGAGGGCACAAGGAGAAGGGGACGACAGAGGATGAGATGGTTGGACAGTGTTCTCGAAGCTACTAACATGAGTTTGGCCGCACATTACGAGAGGCAGTGAAGGATAGGTGTGCCTGGCGTGCTCTGGTCCATGGGGTCACGAAGAGTCGGACACGACTGAACGACTGAACAACAACAACAAAATTTCATAATGATAATAATTTTATTATTTATACCACGCCCATCTGACTGGGTTGCTCCAGCCACTCTGGGCAGCTTCCAACATATATAAAAACATGATATAAACATGAAACATTTTAAAAAAACAACCACGCTATACATGGCTGCCTTCAGATGTCTTCTATTTTCACCGACGAAAATAGGGACATCCTAAGGGATGTCCTGCTTTTCCTTAAAAAGGTAAAGCGACTGGATCTAATGGTCAGGGGCCTCTTTACCTTTTTAAGGAAAAGCAGGACATTCCGGGAACAAATCAGGAACTGAGACGGTTTCTGTAAATCTGGGACTCTCCCTGGAAAACAGGGACACTTGGAGGGTCTGGCATCTTATTTTTTTTTGCTGGATTTTTTCTTTTTTCCTTTAATTCTCACTCACCCTGGGCCTTGCCTTGACATGTTCTTCAGCACTGTTTTCAGTGCTCCATGCAAGGTGGGATGCCATCACACATCTCAGGCAGAAATGATGGAGTCTGGCCCAAGCACCCCTCTTTCCTTTTCTCCCACTTTGGAAGCCTCGTGCAGAAGATCACCATCTCCAGCAGATCTGGGGAAGTGACCCAGGTCTGAAAACCTGAAAAGCTGATGCCAGTCCATGTCGAGAGTGATGAGATAAATTGGACCAATGGGCTGAGTAAGTATAAGGTCACTTCCTATGTTCCTATCCCACTTTAATGGTCTTGAAGAAATAATTTATTAATAAATACTTCTATATCAGTGTGAGATAGATAGATAGATAGATAGATAGATAGATAGATAGATGATAGATAGATAGATAGATAGATAGATATGCTGAAAACCACTGAACAGTTTTCTTTTGGGGGAGGGGAAATTCTCAGTGATATTTTTTTTTGTTCTGGAAAAGCAAAATTATGTTTAAAAGAAAGAAAAGCCTTCTTCCCTCAGTTCTCTTAAAGCCCTGAAAAGTCTGAAGAAATGGCTACTCCAAATTTGGCACATGAAGAAGAAGAAGAGGAGTTTGGATTTGATATCCCGCTGTATCACTATCCGAAGGAGTCTCAAAGCGGCTCACATTCTCCTTTCCCTTCCTCCCCCACAACAAACACTCTGTGAGGGGAGTGGGGCTGAGAGACTTCAAAGAAGTGTGACTGGCTCAAGGTCACCCAGCAGCTGCATGTGGAGGAGCAGAGACGCGAACCCGGTTCACCAGATTACGAGACTACCGCTCTTAACACTACACCACACTGGCACATGAGAACAGCATGGCAGAACAGAGTGGCCATTTGAACACGCCCCTGCTACATTTTTCCATGGGAGGAAAAGATAGTGAGGGGCCATTTGGGATGCCGGTAGAGTGAGTGGAGAGAAAGAGTTTGCCATGTCCTCCCCCCTCTCTAAATATCCTCTTCTGTAAGCGAGTTTGCTTTAGATTGCGGATTATCGGTTTCTGCTTCACCAGCCTCCCAGTGGTTGAAAATGGAACATGATGCTAGAAACAGAAGATGTGTTTCGCAAAGTTCTTCACACAGCATTAATCGCATTAACCGAGAACGTTCCTTCCCATTGAGGTCCACAGTGGGAAAGGCCATCTTCGGCCAAGTTTGAATGTTACAGAAGCTTGAGGAACAGCCCTACCATTAGGCAAAATGGGCAACTGCTTTTGGCGGCAGATGTTGGGAGTAAGGCGGCAGCAATAGCAGCCCCCATGGCTGTTGCTCCTTAGCCATTGTTCCTGCCACCACCATGTTGGCAGTTGGAGGACAAATCTGCATATGCTACATAGCCTGTCCTGGGACCCTAAAATCGCCTTCCACTTTAGGAGCAGTGGGAGATGCTGCGATGCAAAGGCTCATTTCTGCCAACCTGCCACTTCAAGATTTTATTCCCCATTTCCCTCAAAAAAGGAAAAAGTCCCACCTCCCCCTGTATGCGCATAACACTGAAGTAGCCCATCTCCCAACTTCCAAAAGGCATCAAGCCATAGCTCATTTGGTTAGAGTGTGGTGCTGATAACACCAAGGTCGCAGGTTTGATCCCTGCATGGGACAGCTGTATATTCCTGCATTGCATAGGTTTGGAAGGGAGCCTTGTAGAAACCTGCCCATTCAGTCTTTGTGCACTGTTGTCAGTACGAGTGAATGGTGCTCCTAAGAGATGGTAAGTTTGCAAGACAGGAGAAAACTCTGTATGCATGCCCACAATTTGTTATTGAATGATACTCCCAGTCCTGGTATTCAAAGCATTTTGCAAGAGTTGTGTATTCACAACAAATGATTATGTGCCTCACAGCACAGTGGTTTGAAGCGTTTGCTGTCTCAAAATAAGGGACACTGCACTGTAAACAAGTGTTGAGCCACTCTGTTAATGGCCAGAAAACAACATTGCATCAGAGGCCACTGGTAGCTATAAATATAGATAGCACAGAATTGAAGTGATCTTGCAACCGTGGTTAGGTGCAGATCTGTTTGCGATGTCCTATAAACCTATATAGATTTGTTTTGCCGTGTATATACAAAACAGAGCATGCCTGCCTCTTTGCTGTTTAATGAGAGGAAGCAAACGCCACACACAGTGATTTGTAGAACCTCACTCAGCATGTTTATATTTCTCTTGATCTTCCAGATTCTTTCACCGTGTTTAAACAGGTTTGAGCAGTTCATGTTTTCCCCACACTGATTGCTGTAAGGTTGCAAAGCTAGGCATACTATGCACCTGAATTGATAGTAGGGCTTATTTTATTTGCAAGGCAGATCTCCCTACTTTCCCTTATTTATGACCTGTGTGTGTTACAGCTTTCATTTGCCAGCAGCACTAACACCAGTCCTTTGTCTCCTTGGAAACACCGAGATCAGGAGTCCAAAGATGCTCTTAGAATCGCTTGGTGTACCTGCATGGAACTCTGCACATGTTTTGAAACCTCTTGTGCGCAATTGCTCCCTTCCCCCTTTTCCCTCCACTGCCTCCTTTCCCTAATAAACCTCTCTTGGATACTTGGCTTCATTGGAGAAGACTTTCTCACTAAAATCTTCCCAGCGTGCAAAGGCTGCACAATTAAGTGGTGAATATTTCTCAAGGTTCCATTAGTTTTGCATCCACTGGGCTTTGGGGAAACAATTCCACAATGTCTCTATTTTTTTCATAGAGCTTGGGCTCAAGTGAGGAACCATTGGTAGTAGTGCCCACCAGTTCTTCAACTAGCAGGATGGGGGTAGGTTTTCCAGGTATGTTTAGTTTGTGGTGGCAACATATTTCAATTATTTGGAGGTCAGATAGGGGCTAATACAAGAAAGGGACACGCCAGTAAAAGACAATCTCTTTCCCTTGCTGATCCCATTAGTGTGTTCCTCAGTGGCTAAATTTGTAATAATTATTTCTTTATTAAGATTTCCGAAACTTTCTGCTAGAAGGTGATTAAGGAGCTCTGAGCTTAGAGTGATTTTGACGGGATTGGGTACATACAATTTGTGTGTGTGTGTGTGTGTGTTGCAAAGAATCTGCAATCCAGTATCTGCTGAGGGATGATATTTTTTCAGGATACTTAGTTGAGATCTTTTAAAGTCAAATTTAAAACTTATTAATCTTACCTAATGATGGCTACTGAGTCATTTAGATGTTTTAAGTGTACTATTAATGTTTTATGGACGGGGTTTTTTATTGTCTACATTATGCCAATAAAGTCTGAATGAATGAATGAATGAAAAAGGTACATTCACAGAAGGCAAATCTGTTGGTGGGAATTAGCTGTGATGGAACCGGAACATCAGTTCCCACTGGAGAGGAAGGCTGTTGTCTTTGCGCCTTGTTTATAGGCTTCCCAGAAGCATCTTGCTAGCTGTTGAAAAGAGGATACTGGGCAACATGGACTTTTGATGCAAAAGCCACTTGGGCCCCTCTTCTCTTCTCTTCTTCCTTGGGAAGAAGTCTCTTGAATTCCCCTTCCTTCTGGCAGTTTCCCGTCCTTTTCTAATCTAAGCCACTCCCAGTGCAAACCTCATGATCACCCTCATACAGGACTTCTTTTTCTTTGTCTTGTCACGGCAGGGTTTGGGGGAAGAATGAGCAATAGGGACCCCAAATCCAGCTGGGCAAGCTCACCCCATTTCAAAGTAAGTCATCTGATTTGCTATTCTGCCTAGCAGGTGACCACACCAACCCACTTTGTTTGACATTAGCTCCCAATCTCTTCCCTCCAGCTCTTCTCAGAGAGCCACACAGATTCTCCACATTGTGAGGAGATGGATGCATAAGGCACAGCCAGTGCAAATTCCTTTCATAGAAACATGGAACGGCAGAGCTGGAAGAGGTCTAGTCCAACCCCTTGCAATGCAGGAATCTCAACAAAACCATCCATGACAGATGACCATACAACCTCTGCTTAAACCCCCCCAAAGAAGGAGAGGCCACCACTTCTTTTGTGAGTCTGTTCCACTGTAGAACAGCTCTTACTGTCAAAAAGCTCTTCCTGGTGTTTAGTTAGAATCTCATTTCTTGTAACTTGAATTCATTGGTACAGTTCCTACCCTCTGGAGCAGGAGAAAACTTGCTCCATCTTCTATGTGACAGTCCTTTAGCTGTTTGAAGATGGCTATCACATCTCCTCTCAGTCTCCCCTTTTCTAGGCTAAACATACCCAACTTCCTCATAAGGTTTGGTTTCCAGACCCTTGATCATCTTAGTTGCCCTCTCCTCCACGTCATCTAGCTTCTCAAAACCCCTTTTAAATTGTGGCACCCAGAACTGGACACAGTACTCCAGGTGTGGTCTGACTAAGACAGAACAGAGTGGGATTTTGACTTCCCTTGATTGGGACACTAGACTTCTTTTGATGCAACCTAAAATAGCAATAGTTTTTTTTGGCTGCTGCATCACCCTGTAGCTTCACACATGCATGTCCATTCCTCCCCATTTTTATTGGGATCTATTATCAAAGGTGACTTGTATCATCATGCCTTGGGGCTTGGGACTAACCTGTTCTCGTTCTGATATTAGCAAAACATAACATTGTGAAAATAATAATGATCTCTTTGTTGATGCTTCTTAGACAAATGTAATCCACTACTATTAACTTTGTGTTGCACGGATGGGTCTGAGAGATGGCGGCTTCTTTTTAGAATAGCAAGTGACATATTAGATTATCTAGTCTGAAAGAGATTATCATCATCAACACCATAATCTCTGCTCTTTTGGCAGCACCAATCTTGCCCTCCCTCAAAACCTTTCCCAACTGACCCCTTTTCCTTCTTCCTTGTCTTGCCAATGTAAAAATCTTACCTTTAGCAGCAGGGGTAGCCAATGTGATATATATCTGGGACTACAACTCCCATCAGCCCAACTAGCATGGCCAAAAGCAAGGGATGATGGGAGTTGTAGTCCAAAATCTGGTGGGCACCACGTTGGCTACTCATGCATATATGCTGTTTTAGGCAGCTTATGAAAGGCACAAAATAATGACTAAATATGGAAAGACCAACTGCTATGCATCGTAGTGCAGGAGAACAAAGCCTGCTTTGATCAATAACATGGGTAATCCATAACTGCCTCAGAAGACTCCCTTTAAAGAAGCAATGGGGGTGGAAAATCAGAAAGCTTATACCCAGATATTCAACATTATATTTACATCAGAACATAAAACTGGATGGCTCACTGGCATTGCTGGAATGCTTCCTGTTTCAGAACATAGTTTTAAAGCTGCACCCGGAAGGGCCTATACTAGCTTGCAGACACCTGACCAGCCTGGCCAATTCACGCATTCACCTGGGAACCAAATTGGAGCGGGATGATCCATCTATCCCTAGTATGACGCCTACCAATGTTAGGTCTTACGAGATTCCTGTCTTAGAACAATAAAAGGGGAAGGGGCAGTTATTCTAACTACCAATAAAGCCACAAACATGACTTCCTTGTCCTACTTCATTTCTACACAATTATGTCTGGTCTGTAAGGCTACCTAGTGTATATGATTGTTGCCTCTCCATATGCACCACAGCCACACTTGAAACAAATGTTTTAATTTTAAAACTAATTATATATCTATAATATTGACGGCATACTCAGTTATTTTAAACCCTCCACATATTGTGACAAACAGATTTCCTGCAACAGGCCAAGTCATGCAAAGCAAACACGTTTTAAGTAGTGGGGAACATAAGTACAGAAGTAAAATACACCCACTGAAAAGCTGCTGGTGTCAAACAATTCTTTATTCTGCCATTGCCCATATTTAAGTGACACATTCTTTGCTACCAAAAAAAGGGTATGTGTGGACGGGTGGTGGGGGAGAATCCATCCTACCAAATGTTTGCGTGAAACCTTGCAGGAACTGGTCACATCACATGTCTTAGAAACATCTACATGCTTTGGGCTTTTGTGTATATCGCATGCACAATGGAAAGCAGAAAACAATAAAGGCAGGGAAATTGTGCTTTCTGATCAAAGGCAGCTCAAGACAGCTGTGGTGTCAGAGGCAGAAAATCCAAATGGCTCCTGCCCAATTCTCACCAGCGCTTAAAATGTAATGATTGACAGCACGCTGCCCTGTAACGGTACCCGCAAATCTGCCACCTGAATTGGAAATATTCACTCTGCCAAATAGTAGGGATGGCATTGCTCCTTTGGAAACTTTTCCATGGAAGGATTTAAATGGTGTATGCATAATTTGCGTGGAGTTCAGGGTCGATGTGATACACCTCATTCAAGAGGCGTCCAACCACACTCTCCATGTTCTTATGATAGTTACTAGTGAGGTCCCGGATCTTTGCTGCGGTTTCTTCATCTATTTTTGTCGATAGGTTCCCTTGAGAGCCCATGATCTACAAAGGCAAAACAAGACATATCCCGTGAATGAAACAGGAACAAATGAACAAGCTTGTGCCACTTTCTCCAAAGCCAAGAGAAACCTCCCCCCCCCTTAGTCTTCTGCACATACAGTCAACATGGAGGAAGCGAGGTGCGGATATCTTCTCTCGCTACAAACCAAGCTATGGAAAGAAGCATCACAAATCTCTCCCAGTGCTTCCACTTTCCGTAACATGTGGTGCACAGTGATGTATGACGTTGCTTCTGCAAAGCCCAGCATGAAAGTGAGAGACCATGGGTGGAATTCAAGGTTGTGCTAGTAGGTCATCCCACCAGTGCAAGCATTTCTGCTTGCCAAAAGAAATGATCTCCCCTCTCCCATCCCTTCATGCTTCTTCCAACCAGAGAAGATTTGGGGTAGGTGCAGAGGGAGAAGAGGGGGAAGCCCTGTTGCACTAGTGGGAGTACTAGTGTGCTGTGTTAGTTGAGTTGAGGTCCCTTATCTCAGTCTTCCAAGGTTTCACACATGAAATGAATTGGAGGAGGGGAGGAATTGCTGGTTGACTACAAATAATGACTGGAATTCCATCCATGGTCTCTCATTTTCATGCTGGGCTTTGCAGAAGGAATGTCAGATCAGGCACCCCTGAATTGAAGCACCTACAATGGTTTGATGTGCGTGGAAGATATATTTAGAGTTACTACTGTAGCTTATGTAGTGGGTCTGGAAACAAATGGGAAGCATCTTTAGCTGCAAGCATGCGAGTTGGGCCTTTGAATAGGAAGCACTGTAGGAACTGGACCTATGCATCTAAGCATCTGGGATGCATGTTACCATTCACACATACAGGTGAAATACACATGCTCATTTACATTCCACAGAGAGACTATCCTCAGTCGAGTAAGTGTGAGAAGCAACCCTTAATTTATCCAATCTTCCCTTGGTACTCACATTGGACTGCTTATGTCTGAAATCCTTTTCCCTTTGTAGCCTGTAGTGGTCAATATCTGCTGTGGCTTCTTCTTTGGCTTGTTTCAGTCTCTTTCCCTTTCCTGGGAAAACAAAAAGGAGAGCTGTTTCAGCTGGCATTACAGTACAACTTAATATTATTTCTACATAGCCTTTCTTTCATGCCTGGAAATCTCCAGCCTGCGGCTTAGAAAAGGGCACAGAGAGCACCATCCTTGTATTCAAACACAGCGAACTTGCTGCCCGCCTCCCCCTTAAACCCAACTGAGCACTAACCTCCCCTTGGACTAGAAGAAACTCTGCTGCAGGCTTGCATTCAGTGTATATAAATCTGCAAATAAACCGGTTAGGTTACCACTGTGGAGAATGGATTCAATGGCCAGAGTTCAACAGGCAACACAACATTTCTCCTACAAAATAAAAAATAAAAAAATTCCTTCCAGTAGCACCTTAGAGACCAACTAAGTTTGCTCTTCGTATGAGCTTTCGTGTGCATGCACACTTCTTCAGATGCACTGAGACAGAAGTCACCAGACCCTTATATATAGTGAGAGGGTGGGAGGGGTATTACCCAGAAGGGTGGTGGGAATGGGTGAGAGGCTGATAGCTGTGGTAAACCTGTTGATGACTGTTAACGACTGCAATTGTTCTTACAGGAAAAAGCAAGGGGTGAGAAGGTTAAAAATAGCTTGTCATGTATAATGAGATAAGAATCCAATGTCTCTATTCAGACCAGGTCTCTCCATGGTTTTAAGTTTGGTAATGAGTTGGTCTCCTACAAGTTATCTTTGCTCCCAGTGTAGAGATAAGGAATGAGATTCCCCACCCACATTAGTTTATCAGGGCTATTTCACAGAGACTCCTGGTATTTCGTATCTGCATGACATGGGAGCAAGTCTCGAGTTCTCCTGCTCCTCTGCCTTGTGTGCACACGCCTACAACCCGGGGTTGCTAATTTTTGATTCCAAAAACACTGTTCCTCTTGGTGAAACTGGGATGGATATAGTCTGAGCCACAGTAGAATCTCTGGCAGATTAGGCAAGGTGTCATGGGCTGCTTGGACAACAGAGGAGTGGTGGGAGGAACCAGGTGGGGAACCACGAAGGGAAGAAGGCTCAGATCCCAGGGAGCAGTGGTAGGGCAATGACGAGCGGTTGCAGGGAGAAGACTGGGAAGAGTTGGACGCTGACGGGGTAACTTGGCTTCGTGAGCGGGGAGTGTCTGTGGCAGACAGAAGTCAAGAATCAGAGGCATAAGCTGAAGCAGGTGAGTGAGAGGAAGGAGACCAAGAGGCAGAGATGAGTTAGTCATGGGTATATGTCCCCCCTCCTGCTATGGTAAACTCCCCTCCCCCCTGACTCCCCAAACCAGGCAAAGCATGAAACAGGAGGCACAAAACCAGGCTGCACACAGCTCAGTAAAAGCGGATCTTAAGTGAAGCTGGCTGGGGATTTGACAGGTAACTGGCTCTAAAATGGACCGTTTTTAGAAGGGGGAACCAAGGAGAGCATTTAGATCACTTGCAGATAACAGTGATTCTGTCCAGTGGCACCAATCCCTTAACTGGCGTTTGTCTGTGGATATAATCTCTAGTTTATATAAATAATAAGAGTTCCAGTAACGCTGGGTGAAATAGTGGTAAAAGAAAGGTACTTCTACAACACTTTCTGTCAATTGTTAATACTACCATTGTTAATTTAATATCAACACTCCGAGAAAATTTCTGGCTGTAATAAAAATGACAGTTTCCGTGCTACTCTGCTAAGTGGTATTTCGCCCCCATGTTTCCCTTCCAGGCCCAACCTTCCTCTTTTGTCACTCAAAAAGTCCAACATGGCTTCTCATCAATTAATTTAACGTGTCTCCAGATCGCATTACTCCTGATCCTGTGACTCCAGGGATGATGGGATTTGTAGTCCAATAATGTCTGGAGGAGCACAGGTTCTCAGCCCTGTTTAAATTTGTTGAACTGTGTGAATCTTTCATCTTGAGATCAGCTATTGAGGCAGCGCATAGTATCTTATTTCTTTTATTTATTTAAAGGGAGGATATTATTATTATTATTATTATTATTATTATTATTATTATTATTATTATTGAGTCTGCCTTTTTTAACAATGAACATAAACTTCCAAGAGGAAGAACAATTGCCTCCATTGTCACCGAGCCTGTCTTTTCCCTCTGTTCGCCACGTGCTGGCTACAGGAAGGAAACTTGTTTGGAGTTTACTGGGCATTTTGATTATGTGCTGACTCCATGATCAGGACCATTTTATTTACTAGCTCTCACATCAGCAACTCAAATGTTCCCAGGCTCCCTAACCGAAAAGGCACTGGGCACTGTCACAATGCATTCCTTGGTGCAACTGTTGATGACTCCCTATCATGCTTTCAGCTTCAAATCAAACATTTCTTCTCTCTCTCTCTCTCTTTCCCCCCCCCCCCCAATTTCCAACAGCCACAGCCAGAGAACAGATTTTAGTTGTCGCTGATGAGAAAAGACATTATTCTGCAAGATTTGCCATATTGATTTGCAGCCAGGAGCCTTTCAGTCAACACCAACTGGATTCTATTTAATGCTGGCAGATTTCCAAGGCACTACAAAGATACAGTTCAGCCACTCGCTGAGTTGCAACATTTACATTTTATGGGGTCCCCCCCACCCTTTTCTCAACACTTGCTAAATGCAAAGGTGGGTGGGGACATCAAAGGAGGTTTCTAGCACAAAGATGCCGCCGACATGAAAGCGAAGGTAAAGTCGAGAATGGGCGGAACAAATAACGACAAGAAGGACGGGAAAGTGATGATCTTAAAGGCAATCTTTTTTTTTAAAAAAAGGTAAAGGACCCCTGACAGTTAAGTCCAGTCGCAGACGACTCTGGGGTTGCGGTGCCCATCTCGCTTTACAGGCCAAGGGAGCCGGCGCTTGTCCGCAGACAGTTTTTCTGGGTCATGACTAAGCCGCTTCTGGCGCAATGGAACACCAAAATGGCGCATGGAAATACCGAGATGGCGTACAGAACTCCGAAATTGCACACGAAAGCGCCATTTACCTTACCACTGGAGCGGTAACTATTTGTCTACTTGCACTTTGGGGGGTGTTTTCCAACTGCTAGGTTGTCAGGAGCTGGGACCTAGCAATGGGAGCTCACCCCGTTGTGGGGATTCGAACCGCCGACCTTCTGATCGGCAAGCCCAAGACGCTTAGTGGTTTAGACCACAGTGCCACCCACATAAAGGTAATCTTTAGGGAACACTAAAAACAAGGCCGCAAACCAATGCCCACTTACTTACCTGGGAGCAAATTCCATTGAACTCAGTAGGACTTACTTCTGAAAAGGATTGTGCTGTAAATTTTGCAAAGACCCGGGTTACTACAGGACCGGCCCTTCCATTAGGCAGTAGCAGCATTCCCAGGCCATTCTTCCTAGCCTCTCCAGACATTTCACTCTGTTGCCACGTGGCCTGTCCTGAGCCCCCTAATCTGGTTTGATGCCTCAGGTGTAGTGGAAGATGCTATTCCTCCACCAGTGTCGATGTAAGGTTCAACTGCTTCTGTGTGCTGAATTGGGGTGGGGAGACCATCGTGTCCTTCATCTGAGGCAGCAAACTATTATGGGTCAGCCTCAGGTAACTGCCCACATTCCTGAGTGAATTGCATTTATTTGTTTACTTGGATCTGTAAGGTTGAAATCTTAAAAATAAATCACATGAACCTGAAAGCATAGCGCTCAGGGCTTCCTTTCATATTTTACTGGGGTTTTATAATTTGTTGGAAGCCACCCAGAGTAGCTGGGCCAACCCAGTCAGATGCATGGTCTTTCTTTCTTTCTTTCTTTCTTTCTTTCTTTCTTACTTACTTACTTACTTACTTACTTACTTACTTACTTACCTACCTCTATCTATCTATCTATCTATCTATCTATCTATCTATCTATCTATCTATCATCTATCATCTATCTATCTATCTATCTATCTATCTATCTATCTATCTATCTATTTAGCAAATGGACCTCTGACTCCCTGCTGAGAGATAACCATTGCCATGGCCTCTTCAGCAAAGGAAGGAAGTCTGTGTTATGGAAAAATATACAAAAAAAAATGTCCAGTGGCACCTTAGAGACCAACTAAATTTGTTCTTGGTATCATGTTTCATGTGCATGCACACTTCTTCAGAAAGCTTATACCAAGAACAAATTTAGTTGGTCTCTAAGGTGCTACTGGACAATTTTTTTTAATTTTTATTTTATATATTTTTGACTGTGTCAGACCAACACGGCTACCTACCTGAATCTAGAACCATGGAAAAATATGTCAATTTCAGTTTCTCATTTTTTTTCAATCTGAAATCCAGTTCTCCACATTTCTACATCAGTTGCGATTTTTTATTTATTTAAAAAAGTCTCCATGATTATTATTTTTTTGTGAAGCAATTTTCACCAGTACAGTGGTCCCTCGGGTTAAGAACTTAATTCATTCTGGAGGTCCGTTCTTAACCTGAAACTGTTCTTAACCTGAGGTACCACTTTAGCTAATGGGGCCTCCTGCTGTCACCGCATTGCCGCCACACGATTTCTGTTCTCATCCTGAAGCAAAGTTCTTAACCTGAGGTACTATTGCTGGGTTAGCAGAGTCTGTAACCTGAAGCGTCTGTAACCCGAGGTACCACTGTATAATGTGTTGATATATGCTACTCTTTGCTAATACACACAATTATATGCACACTTTACCCCAGTATATGCAATTTTGTACACATTACTTGACTGGAGACCTGCACGGCAAACTTCAGAGAAGTGTGGATTTCAAAGGATAGCCGTGTTTCGGTTGGCATATTATTTCTGATACTGCAAATCTGGTAAGTTCACCTTGAGGACTGAATGAGGACTGAATCGAATTTCTTCCCCCATCCCTAGTGGAGAGTTGGGTGCTCCATCTCACTGGGTAAGATCCCTTTAATAAAAGCTATACTGAAAGCAGTGAGGGGAGAACCCATCCATTTGCGAAAGGCAGAGACATGCCCAGGACAGGACATAATAGCCAGGAGGAGAAACTGGATTGTTTACTAATATGAAGTTTGCTTCTGTGGGCTAAAAGTGATTGACAATTCATGGCAGCCTCTTGCATTCCTCTTAACATTAAGAGTAGCACAGATTGGGGTTGGCACGAGACAGAACATGTTCTACAAATCAGCCTTTCGGTGACTTACCGAATTTATGACTCCCAATAATTTAGTAATATGAAGTAAAATTGCTTGGTTTTTGTGGACTGCTTTTCTTTTTCTTTTTAGCTTTTAGAATTCTGTATTCAAACCCCTTGCAGAATTGTACACATGCATGCAGGCTATTCCAGTGCATGGCTTATGGCACAAATAGCCAATGGGCTGATCTTCCAGGGTTGTTGGACTCCAATTCCCATCAGCCCCAGCCAACACAGCCAATAGTTAGTGATGATAACTGTAGTCCAACAACAACAACAACAACAACTAGAAGGCACAACATTGACTATTCCTGGCTTATGGGATGCAGTAGGTGATTGGTTCCACCCCCACAGCCACCATTTTGTACCTGGTTGGTGGATCTTGGAGTTTAAGCAAAAACACAAAGTTGATCCCATAAGTCAGTCCACTCATGGCACAGTCCTGCAGTTCATGAAAGGGGTGCAACACGACAGCAGCTAAGAGCTGTAGCAAGGTGGTTCCCACTTGCGTGGAGAGGCAAGTTCAAACCGCACAGCTCGCTTCACACAGGATGTGATGTTAAGGTGCGGTGGTGCACACATATCCTTGTAATGTATCAGCTTAGAGGAGCAAGTCGCAGGTGGATGTTGAGAGCTGTTGTTGTGGCTGAAGATTGTGAGCTACGAAGTCACCAGTCTGAATCTCACCTCAGCCAAAAGGATGTAAAGAAAGCCACTATTTTCTCAGTCATAGCTCACAGGGCTACTCTAAGGATTGCTGAGATAGTGTATCTTTTCTTTGAAAATGTGACATGTGTCATTGAAAGTCTACTCAGTATTGATCCAGAGTAGAACTCCAACGTATAGTTAGCAGAGTAAAAAACATGTTGCAGGATTCCCCCCCCAAAAATAGACCAGAGGCAATTAATATTTCTTCCAGCAGAGCTTTACTGCTGCTGAAGGCAAATGAGCATAATGGTCACAAATCCAATACATTCATGATTGGCACTGTCCATAAGAAATTGTAACTTAAACTTACAATAACTTATAATAAGTTTAAAACTTAACATTATATACAGAACACCACACCAGAAGGAAAAGACATAGGAAGAGAAAGTGAAACCCAGGCTCCTTCTGGCCTTACTTTTATAGTAAGCATGATCTTGACTGAAAGAGATAACAGAACCAGTTTAAACCAGATGTACTCAGCTTCCCTGAAGGAACAACCCAAACATCATGAACCTTTTGCTTGTTTCCTTCACACGGAGAAGCTTCTAGAAGCTTCCAGAACTCTCTTGAATTAAGTAGAATAGGAAAGATCTCTACACATCAGATCAATACTTTCTGCACTAAGAAATGCAAACTGACAACATGAACTAAGTAGTGTATAATTAAAATGAGGCCCATGTGCACCCACTCACATTCACCCCTTGTTTCCTGCAACTTTTATTTGCCTCCTGCTGTCGGAATTTAGGCTGTAAGCTCCTTAGGATTTAGGGTGGCCAGTTGCATATCACTTGCAAGAGGGGTGCCGACTTGAATAAAATATTGGGGGGGGCAGGTAAGCCCCATCCCAATGATCACATGATGCAATGCACACACACCATTTGAATGGCAATGCCCATCAACTTGGAGGGGATGGTCCCCTCAAATATTTTAGGGGGTGGGCGGGCAAAGGGACCTTGGCTCCTAGGAGTTGGCTCCTATGACTCGCATATTGCATTTCATTCCTCTGGAAAGTAGGAGACGTGGGCATCCTGTCAGGTGGAAGGAGGGCCTTTATTTTCTTGGTATGTGTACATTGACTGCACAACCGCAACAACAACAAAATGCCCGTCAAATGCAAAGGAAGAAACAAAAATAGCACCACGGAAAGAGCAAAAAGAAGAAATAGAAAGCAAAACTTACGGGGTGGGGGTGGGGAGATCGGGTCCACAGCAGTGACTCATCCTGAAAGTGCTAACTGACTTTTTATCACCCCACTAGAAGTAAAAGTATCAATGGTATGGAAACTGAAGAGATAACAGAAGAAGTCGGTATAGCTATCAAAAAGTCTCTCTCACACAAAAGGAGGATGAGGAGAGAAGAGCATGAGGAAAAGAAGCAAACTCAAGGCACCCTATTCTTCAAATCACAAAGCTCCTTTAAGTACAAGCTTGGATGGAAAGACCAATGGAGCTGGTCTCTCACAGCAGAGGCAGCCATGGGGACCTTGCTTCCTGTCTCCCCCTGTGCTGCTCTATATATGCTGTTGGGAACACTGCAAACAGTTAATTACAAAAGAATTCCTATTCCACCGTCTCATAAAATACCAGGGCAGCAGACAACAATAAAACACGAAAAGTAAACCATTAAAAATAGAACAAAATAACCATCAAAATGACTGGCTACTTGCAAAGATTTTAAACAGCAACATAGACCTGTGGGCATAAAAATGTCATCAAGAGATGCCTGAAAGTGATTGAGGCTAGCTAGGCTTTTAATACAGGGGACAACTGTCTGCACTCCTCCAGACAATATCAGTCATAAGGCTTGGATATAAAGGATTGCTTGGGCAAGGCCAGATTAAGTCTTGCGGTATCTTAAAGACTAAATAATAATAATGGTATAATTTTTGCAGACTACAAGGAATACTATGGGCCTCTGGTGTTTCAGAGCTCTCAGCAAAACACAAGTGGTTTACAAAGATCAGTAGTCAAGAATAAAACCTCAGAGTTTTAAAATCACCCATCTATTTTCCTCATCCATGTCACCATCGTCGCTTTGCACAGAGGTCCAGCACAAACCTTAACATGCAACGCCTGTTTACATTATACTTCATCAAAGTCTCTACTTTGTTCACACAGAACACTACAAATCACTTCCTGTTCCCCAACCTCCAAGCTTCCCCCCCATGTATTAATTATTTTGTTTGTGGGGCAGGGTAGCAGGTGGGGAGAGAGACCTCAGATAAACAAGGCTATACTATATTAATTACAAATGAACATCGTTTCCTCTGACCTGACTGACCACTGTCACTGGGCCTGGGCAAACTGCAGAGATTCCATGGACTGGGAAATAAGAAAGTGCACTGAAGGGAAGGGGGGAAACAGCAGCTCTTTAGGACGAAGGGATTCCTATCTCCATGTGCCGAAACAATTCACTCTTCAAGCATAGCTCTGACTTTGTTAACCAGAAGGTTGGTGGTTCGAGCCCACCCAGGGACAGTTGTGGGCAGGATTCCTACACTGCAGGGAGCTGGATTACATGACCCTCAGGGACTCTTCCAACTCTACAATTCTATCATTTAAAACACTGAAAGGGGAAGAAACCAGGCTAGCTCATCTATCTGCACATTTTGCTTACTAACTTTCTTCATAGGAGGCTTCTTAACATATGTGGGTTTTTTTAAGGAAAGCTCAGTCTTCCCCCCTTTGGAGGCAGGGCCCTGGTGTAACTGCTCCAGGTGCACCATTGATAATCTGGACTTGGCTCAGGTCCCCCTTAAGATATCCCAATCCCAAAGCTGTTTTAGCAGAGATCAGTTCCTGATCAAATGGAGAAAGTATACGTGCATACGGTTTATATAAACAGCAGATTTAGGATCAAGGCTTGGAGGCTGGCACAACTGCCTCCTGCTCATGTCGATTCTATGTACAACTGATGTTGAAAAACCATCAAATATGACATGGGAACGCAAAGGAGGTGCAAGAAGAGCAGCACAGACCCAAATCCCCTAATGAGAGCACACTCTTATGTGTTTTGGTTCGCCAATCAGCTCGCTGTGGATGCTGTGATCTTGGTGAACTCGTAAATGGGAAAGCACAATCTCTCAGCAGCATATATTGATTACAAGACAGCCTTTGATTCTCTGCAGCATTCTTGGCTGCTTCAAATACTTAAGGGTACAAATTGAATCCTGCTAGTACAATAGTCCTGGCTATTGATGAAACGGAACATAAATATTGCCACAGGATTGCTACCAGATTACTGGGGGTGGAACTGTTGCCGCTGCAGTTTCAAGGTAATATGTGACCAGAGTCTGGGGATTGACAAAGGAATCTTCACGGTGCCCAGGAATATTGGAGGGAAGGAATGTGCTTTGAATGTGCTGTAAATGTGTTTGCAGCCCAACAGTAGGTAGAGCCAATGACAGGCAGAGCCAGCTAATTCTGATTTTGTCCCCATATTACTTTCGACTGAGTTCTACAAAGCCAACACAGACACTAAGGAGGAGGGAGCTGGCAGCCAGGGCCCTTTCTCTGGATGGGATGTAAATAAGAAGAGAGGCAGGTGGTGCTGGCTGAGATGAGACCGAAGTTAGCAGAACACTGCCCCATTTGCCAAAATGGATCAGCTTCCTTTTTATATGTGCATGTATGCATGTGGATATATGTGCATTAAAAAGTTATTTTGTGACATTATTCCACAATTGCTCCCATGCACCTATTTCAGTATTATTACCAATACCCATTGCCCAATGTATCATTGAAGATTTCACTTGTTCATCTTTTGTTTCCCATTCTAATAGCATCTTATACATCTTTGACAGCACATTAACATTGCCTTCTAGCAGGTGTCTCTCTAATTGGGAGGTTTGACTCCCAAAGCCCAATTTTTTATTTGTTTTAAACACTTCATCCTCTTAGCCTTCCGATGATTGAAAATATGCATACCCTCTAACATTTATCCGATGAAAATAGGGACACCCTATTCTAATCATTATATTATTGTTATTGTTATTGTTATTGCTATTATTTTGTTGTTGTTGCTATGCTATGCTATGCTATGCTATACTAATAATATTTATACCCCACCCATCTGACTGGGTTGCCCCAGCCACTCTGGGCGGCTTCCAAAATAAAAATAATAACCAAACATTAAACATTATAAAACTCCTCTATACAGGGCTGTCTTCAGATGTCTTCTAAAGGTTGTATAGTTACTTACCTCCTTGGCTCTGGAGTTGCATATCTCCATACCCTCCAACATTTATCCAAATAAAATAGGGACCTCCTAAGGAAAAGTGGGACACTCCAGGTTCAAATCAGAAACCGGGATGGCTTCTGTAAATCTGGGACTGTCCCTGGAAAACAGGGGCACTTGGAGGGTCTGAAATATGTAAGAGCTGGAGTACAGCTTCTCCTCCTTCCAGCCGCACTCAATCATCCTGCCTCTAATATTGGAATTCTCCCCTGTATCCAGAGGGAAGCAATCCTGTTAACTGAGCCCAGCTCACTGAAACCATCTCACACACAATGCTGTTTCTTGTCTACAAGCATCTTCTAAGAAATGGCGGGCTTTCATTTCTGTATCTGTTCCACTGGTGTAACTCTGGGGGTTTCTTGGCGAATATCAGGAGGGTGGAAACACTGTAAGAAAGATCAGACTCAGACCCTAACAAAGCCACATTGGATGAATGCTTAGTTTTTAGACTCGAGGCAATTGTTCACCCCCACCCTGTTTTTCTCTGGCTTGCCACGCCACATTGGATTGCATGAGGTTGCAGCGCACATGTGAAGCTGTATCGGAAGTGACACGTAGCAATGTAACTCCTCTGGGCATGGCACAGCAGTGAAGGTGACGCTTGGGAAAACTAGTCTTATCCGTGGTTCTGTGACTTGAGACGACTCTGGATGGAACTGACTGATCCAGCAGTAAATTACCCGCTCGGTGGGCAGCGCAGTCCCATGTCAGTACCTGCCTACCTGTGAGTAGATTTAAGCTGCGGGGAACACCAAACGAACGGAAAACCTTTTGAGGCCTTGAGTCGATTTACGGGCATTTGTCTTGCTGACTCTGCTTATTGCAGGATTCAAAGAGAGATCAAGTGTGATTACACAAAGCCTCGCCAGTGCAGAAACAATCTGGCGAGGAACCATGTGGATTTATTGAATATCGTTTCAACTTCTGGGATGCGCATTCTTCCGCCCAGCCCATGTTATTTAATTGTAGTTGCCAGACTCTATATGTTAGGGCGATCTCTCGGATTATGTACAGATGGGCACAAACTATTTTAAAGAGTTATTCCACCCTCCCCCCCTCTGCAAAGAGCCTGAAGTGCATGTTTTCCCAGGGTTAACATTCATTGAATATGACTGAGCTTCTATGTGCTCAGCAACTGTGCCGAAGCCTCCAGCAGCCACTGGCCTGGAAGTTGGGCTGACTCACTGCAAATGCTTCATGGTGGCCTGAAATAAAATATTTTGATTCAGGCTCATGCTATCTATCAAACCTCAATATGAGGGTGGAGTGTTCTTACTGGACATAGACGTTTTGCTACGTGGTATGTGGCATAACACAAACTGGCTGTTGTGGGGCCGTGGCAAGCTGTAGAATTGGAGAGAATATGTTATCCTTTCCCTTGAGATTTAAAAGCTTATGGTTTCAGAGGAGAAAGTATAAGATAACCAGAGTCACACCAAGGAATGGGAACAGAAGGTGGTGGATGTGAACATTATCACGACATAAAGCTATTCATCATTCATACAATCAGTGGAAACACTTCTCAGACTTAATATAGGAGACAAATTTTCAGAGTGCATTTCATGGACCTAGAAGAGGCACTATTATGGGCAGTGGCATAGCATGTGTTGGCAGCACCCCGGGCAAGGCAAGGATTTCCTTGTGAGCATTCGCTGTGCCCCTGTGGTGGTTGCTCCTCACGGAGGTCACCTGCTGGTCACCCACACAGCTCAGTGAGCTCACAGTGAGAGCAGCAGCTGACACTCCTTAGCTGGCCTGGTGACACTCCCAGCAGTGCCGGAGCCACAGCAAGCCTAGGGTGAATTCTGGCTCTGCTTGGTGGGCATCCTTGCTCTGTCTGTGAGGAGAAGAAGGCACTGCCACAGCCCCAAAAGCCTGGCCCAGGAGCAACTCACATCTTCAGAAGGTGGCAGTCACGTAGCCTTGGTGAGGGAATCCATCATGGGGCACTGGGTTGCGCCCCCTCAGCATTCTGCCCCGGGGCCACGGCACCCCTTTCCCCATGCTACACCACTGATTATGGGAAATGCCTTTTGCACATGATGCAAAGATTCATGGTTTGCGGCAAGAGACAAGTGCTTTATGTGGTGTAACATCACATCTAATCTAGACCTTAGTTTTTGACCATTTTGATGGGGCCTCAGTATGTGACCTCTTAAAGGTAAAGGTAAAGGGACCCCTGACCGTTAGGTCCAGTCATGGACGACTCTGTAGTTTCGGTACTCATCTCGCTTTACTGGCTGAGGGAGCCGACATACAGCTTCCGGGTCATGTGGCCAGCATGACTAAGGCGCTTCTGGCGAACCAGAGCAGCGCATGGAAACGCCGTTTACCTTCCCGCCAGAGCGGTTCCTATTTATCTACTTGCACTTTGACATGCTTTCGAACTGCTAGGTGGGCAGGAGCAGGGACCGAGCAACGGGAGCCCACCCAGTCGCGGGGATTCGAACCGCCGACCTTCTGATCGGCAAACCGAAGAGGCTCAGTGGTTTAGATTTAGACCACAGCGCCAACCGCGTCCTAGATGTGACCTCTTAAAACACCTCAAAAATATTAAGAGAAATAAGTCATTTCGACATTGTCTAATAAACTACTGAAGCACTCTCAGCTGTAGTCTCATGACATTGCTTCCGTTTTTAACCCTGCAAAATCAAAAAAGGTGTGCTTGATGCACGGTGTGCATATTACCAAGTTCTGGATGTCATGCCAGCATGGCAGCCTCTAAGGTTTCCGACATGGCCATTGGTCCAGTCACACCAGCGACCTGCTGTTTCTTATTTCACTGAATTTGGACACTGTGAGTAAATTGGCAGCGGCACTGCAGCGTTGTGGATGGATTCAACCACTGTCTCTCTCTGGCTTGGGCTGTGTTACACCTGATTGCGTCTCATGACAGCACCTAGATCTAAACCTGCTGTTTTACACAAGGCAAAGCGAAAATTAATGAAAGGTTTGGATCACATTAACCTTTTCTTTTACGCACTAAGCGGCACAAACAAGGGCCTGTTGTTTGGTCACTCAAGGACACAGCTGACATCAAGGGTCGGGATATAGCAGACGTTTGATTCATACCAGATGTGTAGATCTCATCACACAAGAGGTGGCGGCAGAGATATGAATTTAGGTTCAGTGCCTTCTGAGCTTTAATATGGCAATAGGTGAAAGTGAGTAGGCTGAATGCCGGATGATGATTGCTCTATATATTACAATCATGCAAAAAATAATAATCATGTAGCCAATACATTTCTAAACTACAGAATAGTTTTCTTCCAGGGTTCCTCCCTCCCCTTTCCTTATCTAGGTGTACACACAGGGTAGAATATTTTGCCCCACAGGAATAAGTCCACACATGTACTCCCATCACTAGTTTCAGGGTAGAAACCCAATAGTGAGGTATAGCAGTCCCCCATCACATAAACCCACATTGTGGGAAGGGACTGCTACCCCATTGGTTGATCCCTAACCTGCTGTGGAGCGTGTATGTCAATTAAGCACCCGTGTATGTGGGACAATTCAAGCTTGCCTTTCCCACCCAGCCACAGTTTCTGCTAACGTGTTGAATGGAAAAATCCTTTAGCAACGTTGCACAGGAGTTGCCTCACTTAATCCTACGCTGCTGGCAATAGGGTGGCTTCCTTTGGGCTGATCATTGTCCTCTCTTCCTGCTAGGCATCGATTGGCTGGGAAGGGCCTATATGACCAGTCCTGTCACTATGGTGGAGGTTTTTGAATATTACTGCAAAAGTGTGGGACAAAGCTATGCGGAAGCATGGAAGCTTCATGTGTACACTGCGTTTGCACGCATTCTCTGGGAGTGCAGATCACACTGTATTGCTTTACCGCATTACTAGGAGAAAGCTCTGGGAAAGATGGAGAAGAAATGTAACAGCAGGATCTCTGGATGCTCAATCTAGCAAGGAAGACCCACAAGCAGAAGAGGGTTTCTTTACATATATCTAATGTGGATGCAATTTGGGGCCTGCAGGGTTTTCAGATGCAGCTTGCGCATAAAATTTGACAAAAAGCTGCATTTGGCTGAACAAATCCCCTCTTCGGGTCTGTGGACATAAAATCAAAAGATACCTCTGGGTATGTTCTCCAGATGTGACCTAAACTCACCTTCAAGCTTGCATTGATAGCTATGCCAGCAACATGGAGGCTGGCTGAAGTCTCTAAGCCTTTCTCCTTCCTGCTGGCCCCAATGATCACCAAGTACCTCTGGCTCCACACATTGATGGCTATTGCCTCCTCCTTTTCATCCTCCATGTGGCAGAAGCACACACCACTAGGTGCCTGAGGATTGACCCAGTTAGAGAAGATAACAGCACTAGTGGGCAGGGAGGAGGCGGTGGTAGTGAACAACAGAACCAGTAGGGAAAGGTTCAGCCTGTTCAGTTCACTGGAATATCCTAGTGCTTTGCTTTGATGGAAGATATGAGCCATCTGGGAGCTGACTACACAATGACAAGCCAGCAGGGATGTCCCACTGGCCTGTGCACAAGGTCTTGTGTGGCTTACTCACAGTGCAACCCAAATTAGATAACGGAAGGATGTCAAGGAGATGAGTAACTACATAACCTTGAGAGGGCATCTGACGGCAGCCCTGCATGGGGGAGCTTTTTAAGATTTAAGATTTTATTATGTTTTTATATATGTTGGAAGCTGCGCAGAGTGGCTGGGGCAACCCAGTCAGATGGGCAGGGTACAAATAATAAGTTGTTATTATTACTATGACTTGGCCACCCTGGCCTGTTAGTATTACATGTTTAGCATGGTGTTCATATCCCAACTTTCCTCCAATCTACTAGCTCTTAGCCGAACAGCAAGATTATAAGCCTTCAAAAGAGGCTTCAGAAATACCTTTTCCTGCCTACTCCCCCAGAACAGAAAAGCAGCAATCGGTGAAGCATGTAAAAACTTAACACACAACAATCTCTTTGCAAGAAAACGAAGGTCATGTTTTCCAGTTTAACATGTCAGGCCCTACTCTGTTCAGAAAGGGCAAGCTCAATGTTTTGCTTGACAACTGAATCCAGCACCAACCAGGGTGGACTGTGACTGGCTGGAACAGATTGCTTCGGAACTGGTGCTTTCTGAAGGAAGGGCTTATGGAGGTGGGTTTTACCGGTGTACAGGTTACTAATTAAAAGCCCAGCACACAAAGAGGAAGCAGTTCTGGATTGTACACACTCCACAGGCCACAATGCAACATAAAACCTTCGGGGCTGTATAAGCAGTTCGCAAACCATCTCGCCCGTTTGGGTGACTGGTCTGCAGCTAATCTGGTTAATCCAACTGAGTCAACCATACCAACTGCAGTGGAGATGGCCAACCCATGCGATGCTGTTCTGAACTGCAGGTCCAAAGGAGGGCTTGTGGGAGTGGTTGGGTGCAGGGATACCAAAGAAGGAGGTCAAAAACACCAGAGTGATCAGTTCTAGTGCCTTATGAAGGAAAGGTGTAGACTTACAGCAAATCAGCCTGCCAGGTCTCCCAGGCTTTACAGACGTGGGATAGATGCAGCAGCAAGAAGGTGGCTTATCTGCACCCAAGCAAACATTCATGTATTCTTTATACACAAAGCAGCATACGCCACTTTGGCCTGGATTTCCCATCTCTCCACCTGACCAGGTGAGGGCATAGGTGGCAAATACCCAAATCTTACAGATAGTTCCCCTTTCTGGACTCAGAGCTCAGCACCCCAAGCCCCCACCTAAGGATAGTATCAAAGCAAGCCAATTATCAAAGCAAGTGAATATAAATAAATGGCCTCGGTCCTGTATACCTGAAGGAGCGTCTCCACCCCCACCGTCGAGCCCGGACACTGAGATCTAGCGCCGAGGGCCTTCTGACGGTTCCCTCACTGTGAGAAGCAAAGCTACAGGGAACCAGGCAGAGGGCCTTCTCGGTATTGGCGCCTGCTCTGTGGAACGCCCTCCCATCAGAGGTTAAAGGGATCAACAACTACATGACATTTAGAAAATACCTGAAGGCAGCCCTGTTTAGGGAAGTTTTTAATCTGTGACATTTTGATGTATTTTAATGTTTGTTGGAAGCCGCCCAGAGTGGCTGGGGGGACCCGGCCAGATGGGCGGGGTACAAATAATAAATTATTATTATTATTAAAATATATACATGAGCTCGTTGCTACAACAGCTACCAATTAATTGTGGGGTTTTCTTGACTACCAAGATGGCGTCCGCATTGCTTCCGGAAGAGTTTGCCTTTGGTTCAACGCAGACACCCAGCCCTGTGTTGTTGGACTACAGGGACTACATCACTGACCATGCTGGTTGAGGAAGATGGGACTTGGGAGTCCAACCACCTCTGGAAGGCCGCAAGTGGGTTACAGTCAACTATAGTAGTACTTAATGGAAGTGAATGAAGGGAGCAGGAGCATAGCTCTGAATGGGTTAAAAAAAGCCATACCACACACAAAAAACACTGAAAGCAAAACTCTCATTTCATGGAATTGAAGCCAATTTCATTGGTTGAAGGCCCAGCCTCAGATACGTCCCAAGACAGTAAGGAGAAAGAGTTTAAGAGAGAAATGGAAGCAGAAGTTAACATGTTGAGTAAAGACGAACTAGCGCCAGAATTCCTATGCTTATTCTATAGATGTTGCTGCAAAACAAAAAAGGCATATGATTTTATATTTATGACTTCATACTCCTCATAAGTGAAGAAAAATGTACTAGCTACTGTAATACAGGCAATCTGAAGAAAGAGGCAAGATGTCGAGATTTTAACCACATTTGGGTGGGAATGTAAAGAAGCAAAGCAATTCTGGATTCATGTGATCAATGCAACTGAGGGCAGCTGGAAAAGCTCACAGTTTTGTTCTTGGGTGGATTGGAATAACAACAACAATAACATTTATATGCCACCCATCTGACTGGGTCAGCCCAGTCCCTCTGGGCGGCTTCCAACAAATTAAAACACAATACGGGTTAATTTTGGGTTAATATTGATCCAATATAAAAATAAACATAGGAAATATGTTAGGTACAGTGCAAATATTAGTGGCCATTAGTTGGAACAAAAATAACTCATCATTTGAGGACTAGAAAAGAAATATATATTATGGACTAATATACATACGACAAACTATTATAAGAAATGACAGGGAGAATATGTGGGCAATAATAAAAATCTGTGGACCGTTGGTATAAGTTTATTTGCTACTGGAATGAGAAAACAAATGATCAGAATGATATAAAGTATGTGTTGGAAGTAATCTGCAGGAATAATATGATGAGGAGATAACTTCACTTTATAACAATACTACAAATTTAGTTACTCACTTGGTATAATTTATGTTAAGCAGATAGATTTGTTATGTCTGTCTGTCCATGCCTCTTTATGTGTAAATGACTTATTTAAAGCTAAAAACAAAATACATTAAATAAAAATTCCTGTGCTTTTTCAATTGACATTCATCAAAGAAATGCAGTCAGCCCAGGGGCTGCACAACTTACTTTTTTTGGCTTCCTCTAGCTTGTCCTTGGCACGTTTTTCAGCCTGCAAAAGCTGTTGGATTCCCTGAGACTGGCTCGTCATTCTGACTCCTTGATTTCAGAGATGCTGTGCGGTGACTGGGAGAGAGGAAGGGGACTTTATGCTGTGTCTTGTTGTGTCAACATTAAGAGGATTTACTTTGCCCTGCCCAAGCCTGCTGAAGCGAGATTCATGCTCTGGGAAGTGGCTGTAAGGGAGGCGCGCAGACCAGTTCTCTTTTCCTCTGGTTCATACAGGATCACTGAAATGTTTTGAAAATCTGATGCCTGTGTTTGGCCATAATATTTGTGGACCTTTTTTATTTTTTATTTTTTAAAGAGCAAAAGTAATTAGAGTACCAGAAGATCTCAGGGCACTTCTAGACCGTTGCTATTTTCGAGTGGGAAATTAACACACCAGCAAATTCTGGTAATACAATTACAGCCAGTTCCTTGATTGTGCAATGAACCCGCTTCCCCAAGAGATCAGACTTTTTTTTTTTTTTGCAATAAGGTGAAACCACTGGAAAGCACGGGATGACATTTACTTGACACAATATCATACAAGCTCTGCACAAACATATCAGGATGAATGCTCAGGAAACACAGACTGTCTAGAAGCACCCTCAGATTTTAAACAAATTCAACCCCCATCAGCGTTATCCTATATTTGCCACATGCGTTGAATCTACCTTTCTGTGCCAATGCCGAGCACTGCTACTATCTAGACTTCGTGCCATCCAGATGCTGTGCTGGCAGGGGCAAATGATGGGACTTGTAGCGCGAAACCTCTGAAGAGCACCGCACTGAGGAAGGCCGGCCAAAACCCTGCCTAAAGTAGAATTTATGTGAAAGATATGAAATGCCAACACCTACAAAGTGATTCCTGGGATGTAAAAAATGTGCCCTGTGGTGGCATAATTGCCCGTCACATATCTCCAGTCACAATTTTTTCCTGAGGTTCAGAGACAACAAATAAATAAGAATACATATAGTTTGGACATGGGTGTGTGAATTGACCCTCTCCAGCCAGGCCAAACCACAGAAAAAGGGTGTGAAACATGGTCGGTGAAAGAGCATTGTGGCTGAGGAGAGCGTGGCTTGGAGGGACGGGGGACCACAGAGCAAGGCCTGGACTCAATGTCTGAGTCCAGCTTTATAATTAGGTAAAGGTAAAGGGACCCCTGACCATCAGGTCCAGTCGTGTCCGACTCTGGGGTTGCGGTGCTCATCTCGCTCTATAGGCTGAGGGAGCCGGCATACAGCTTCCGGGTCATGTGGCCAGCATGACTGAGCCGCTTCTGGCAAACCAGAGCAGCACACGGAAACGCCGTTTACCTTCCCGCTGGAGCAGTACCTATTGATCTACTTGCACTTTGACGTGCTTTCGAACTGCTAGGTTGGCAGGAGCTGGGACCGAGCAACGGGAGCTCATTCCGTCGCAGGGATTTGAACCGCCGACCTTCTGATCAGCAAGCCCTAGGCTCTGTGGTTTAACCCACAGCGCCACCTGGGTCCCAGCTTTATAATTACATGATTATAAAACACTGTAAGAGAAGAAGGACAAGTTGGACACTTAACAGCACCTCATGGGTGTTAGGGGCCTTCGTTCTTCCACACTAGGTGAGAACACATGCACCTCAGCAGCGAGGCCTTTTGCCAAGAGGCCTAGAACACCACTGCAAAGCTGTCCAGCAAGGCCGGGCCCTCCCTCAGTGGTCTGGATCCTGTGACTCTCACAGACGTGAGAGAGCACACAGGAGCCTCTATTTTTGGAGGAGTTACTGTCACATTTCTTTAAAAAAAATGAACGCATTTTATGATAGAAAAAGGGGAAGTGCAGGCCAGCTGGAGAAAATGGTTTATACAGCAGAAAGCGGCCCTCCCTTGGGGGTGAAAATGTAAAAGAGAAAACGAAAGCCTAAAACGGGAGAACAACCACTTTGCATATTTCCCAGTCAATTGCTGACCAGTACCGCCCAGTGGCTCAGCCTGACCCGCCTCAAGAAATTCCCATGTAACCAGAGCTCCAGATCGCAAGGGCAGGTTCCTCTTATTATGCACCGCAGCCATTTCCTGACCACACACAAGCGGAGCACCAAGAGCTCTTTAACTAATTCCCATCCGGCACGTCTGAAGAGTCGCAGATACTTTACCAGGGCTTATGCGCCTCAGCTGTCAAGTCCAGGGACAGGCAGGCAAATGGGAGTGAGCCTTCCACTCTGAAACCACCACAGCCTTATTGGGTCTTAAGTGATTTGCAGGTGTGCTGCATTAGCAAGTTCATAAATTGGCAGTAGTTAGCAGAGGCAGCCTTTGTTCCAAATACAGATGCAACTCTTCAGACTTCATACAACGATGAAAGGGTCAAAACAGCAGGATGCCAAAGAGCCTAGCTGGGGGCGTTTGTATGTGCATTCTTTTTGTTTTGAGTGCAAGTTATCAAAGCCAAAAGAAAAAGGTTGTGCAAACACCTGCATGAGTGTGTGTGTGTTTAATGCTATCAAAATGAGGCCAACCATTGCTGTTGTTTTAACCAAGAGAACTTCTTCAAACAGATAAAGGTATGAGCCTCAGAAATGCAAAAGTCTCGAAGTTTCACATCGACTGAGGCTGCTTTTCTGCAACACCGGACTCCTACTGCGTCCTGTTTCTCCTCCTATTCGCAGAGGCTTTTTCTCACTTTAACTTCTAACCACATCCTGTTTGATTCTTGGAACAAAAATTCTTTTGTGTTTCTTAGCATGGGGCCGAGCGCCACTGAGGCCTTTATAGTCTGTTCTCTCAGCATCTGGGTGGTGGAAGGGAAACAGAGAGACTGTAGATTGCGGCGACCACAAGGGAGCAAATCGCTACTCCACCCTCTCCCCTTCGGGTCAATCCTAAGCAAGCCAGGCAGTATAACAGCGTCCTACAATGCCGCCATTGTTGCAGGAAGGTTGCAGAGGGGAGGCCTGCATTCCTTGCCATTCCCACAACAGTGGGAGTGTCACTGTTGATGGGAACTTGACTTTGGAGTCCCTGTGACCTGTGAATGCCACCACCATGGCAAGAGGCCTGGAAGACTTAGGGCAGGATAGGCTGAAGAGCAGGATAGGCTATCATCATAATAAATTTAATAATAAATTTTATTTATACCCCGCCCTTCCCAGCCGAAACCGGGCTCAGGGCGGCTAACATCAATAAAATTACAATAAAGTATAAAAGAAAGAAAAAACGTTAATTAAAATACAGGTTAAAATACAATTTAAAATTTTAAATGCCGCTTCATTTATCGCCCATAATCGAAACCATAAGGGGAGGAAACATCAGACTGAGTCCAACCCGAAGGCCAGGCGGAACAGCTCTGTCTTGCAGGCCCTGCAGAAAGATGTCAAATCCTGCAGGGCCCTGGTCTCTTGTGACAGAGCATTCCACCAAGTTGGGGCCAGTACTGAAAAGGCCCTGACCCTAGTTGAGACCAGTCTAACAACCTTGTGGCTCGGGACCTCCAAAATGTTGCCAGGAGGTGCAAGGCTTGGGATTTGATAGCATGCCTTGAAAAATGCCCCAGTCCCTGTGTGTTTCAAATATGAATGCACTTGCAGATCTGAACACAGTTGCACTGGTTTGTTGTTGCAAAACAGGGTTTCAGGTTTCCAGACTTCCTTCTCTAGAAAGTGCAAGGCATTTTCTTATCATCCTTACCCTTACAGTGGTGCAACGAGATCACTTTCTTGGATTGCGTTGACTTCAGATTCCTAGGAGACGGGATCTTTAAAATGCCTTGCATTTGCCTCTAGCTCAGGATTTGATCAGAGCTGGAGATGAAGTGCTGGCTTTGCCCCTGTAGGTGTCTCCCTACTTCCCTCTTTTACATGAGCTACACAGAGTTGTTGTGACTCTACGCCACCCTGATCTCCATGGAATTATTCATGTACTGTAAAGGTAATTTCCAAACTCGATTATTGCAAGGTGCTGTATGTGAAGCGTCATCTGAAGATCATCTGAAAGCTTTAATTGGTTCAAAATAATAGCAACAAGGATGCTAATGGGCATGGATTATATGCTTAGCAGGTCCAGCATCAGTACCCATAGTAGTAGTAGTAGTAGTAATAATAACAATATTTATACATGCCCATCTGGCTGTGTTTCCCCAACCACTCTGGGCAGCTCCCAACAGAATATTAAAAACACAATAAAACATCAAACATTAAAAACTTCCCTAAACAGGGCTGCCTTCAGGGGTCTTCTAAAAGTCAGATAGTTGTTTATTTCCTTGACATCTGATGGGAGGGCGTTCCACAGGGCGGGTGCCACTACCGAGAAGGCCCTCTGCCCGGTTCCCTGTAACTTCACTTCTCGTAGTGAGGGAGCCACCAGAAGGCCCTCAGAACTGAACCTCGGTGTCTAGGCTGAGCAATTGGGGGGGTGGAGACGCTCCTTCAGGTATACTGGGCTGAGGCCATTTAGGGCTTTAAAGGTCAGCACCAACACTGACCAGCACCTTAAACAGATATGGCATGGCCCTGAAGAGGGTGGGGGTGTTGCTGGTGAGACTGATACCAGGATTAACATATATCTGGTGCTGAAAGGAGAAGTGCAGACCCAGACAGCTTTGCAGAACAAAATCCACTGGGACACCCCCCCCCCCCAACTAGGACCCTACACTGTTCACAACGTGGTCAGTATCTTTCAAGTTACAATAATCTCTTCCTCTGTGTGGGCATTGAAAGGAGGGAATAGATGCTTCTGCCTTACGAGGGACCTGTGAATTCCAATTACAGTGGTGCCTCGCAAGACGAAATTAATTCGTTCTGTGAGTTTTGTCGTCTTGCGAGTTTTGTCGTCTTGCGAAGCACGGTCTGCGAAGCTCCTGCTAGCGAAGGGAGGAGAAGGGAGCGCGGCAGCGGCAGCTGTCTCCCTGGCTCCCTCAGGAGCTGCCGATGTGGAGCAGCCGCCGGGTGACGAGGCGAACTGGGGGAGAACCCCGGAGAAAGCGGCGCCCGACAAAAGCGTGCCGCCTGCGGGGAGCCTGAGGCTTGAGGCTGGGCGGCAAAGCCCCGCTGGTGGTGCTTCGCGTCCGTGCAATCTAGCCGGCGGGGAGAGCGGCCGTCGCCGGGGCTGCCGCCGGGGCAGCTCTTCACAGCGCGCGAGCGCTGCACGCGGGAAACTTCCCGCCGCCGCCGGTGACCGAGGGACTGAGTTGCCACCGGTGACCGAGTTTTTAACGGGCTAAAAGAAAAGGGTTGTAGTTGAAAAGAAAAGGGAAACTCGCAAGACGTTTTCGTCTTGCAAAGCAAGCCCATAGGGAAATTCGTCTTGTGAAGCAACTCCAAAAACGAAAAACTCTTTCGTCTAGCGAGTTTTTCGTCTTGAGAGGCATTCGTCTTGCGGGGTACCACTGTATTGCCAGAAACAGACTTTGCTGATTTCCTTCATTTTGAATTTCCATTTGAGTATGATACCTTTGAGGATTTCTGGGGTCTTTTGCAGAAGGGCCATTTCTAACCTAATTAGACCGCAAGTGCTTCCCCCATTACCATCCTAAATCTACAAGCATGGACAGTTCTCACTAGCTGGTAGCAGAGATACGGGTATATTTTACATTATCGTGCTTTCCTTGACAAAACCAGTATAAGAAAAGCTGAAACTCTCAGGAGGGTCCACTCATAATCTGGTGAACCGGGTTCGCGTCTCCGCTCCTCCATATGCAGCTGCTGGGTGACCTTGGGCTAGTCACACTTCTCTGAAGTCTCGCAGCCTCACTCACCTCACAGAGTGTTTGTGGTGGGGGAGGAAGGGAAAGGAGATTGTTAGCCGTTTTGAGACTCCTTAGGGTAGTGATAAAGCGGGATATCAAATCCAAACTCTTCTTCTTCTTCTTCTTCCACACAAGCACAGTAACAGTTCAGTGCAGAGCTAAGAGACGTGATGCCCTCCAGATTTTGTGGGACTACAGCACCCCTCATCCTTGGTTGTAGGCCATGCAAGCTGATGGGAGGTGGAGTCTAACAATATCTGAAGGGCACTGGATTGGTTGACCCTGGCGTTTGTGTCTCTGCCTTACAATGCTTTATGTACACACAAAGCAGATATAAATACATCTCTCTCTGTTTCTGCGTCACAGTGATATCAGCCTAGTTAAGGTACTTCCACAGCTTGATACGCTGAAATGAGGGATTAAATTTGCTCTGCTCTTTTGGGTTGGCTCTAGATCTGTGAAGGGGATACAATAGTTGTACGTTTGTTGAAGTGGGACCGACAGTTTCCCAAATGTGGGAGACACGATAAGGCTGGATCTGATTTTGCAGCTCCCAGCATAGGAAGGACAGCAGTTTGTGCAACAAAATTGAAATTTCAACGCTGCCTTTTTATTCTTACTAAATGAAATTCACTTGCAGCAGGGTTTGCCCACCAGATGGTGACTTTAACAAACAATCAGCATATCATTGGCCTTGTGGGACCTTACTGCCATATAATATAAAAGTTGATAGTTACAGTATAATAATAATAAAAAGTTTCAATAGACAGAAAAGCTGTGCTTGGCAAAAACTGCAGAGTTTCCAAGGAAGTGTGTGTGTGTGTGTGTGTGTGTGTGTGTGTGTGTGTGTGTGTGTGTTTGTCTCTGTGTGTAGATGTTATTGCAAAATGACCTGTAATAAATATCGCAAAAAGAGAAACCAAACAAACAGCTGAACATTGAGGGCAGACTCCAGAACATCATATGCTTGGGGAGTGGGGATGGGAGGTTGAAGCTACTGAAGTGGTGAGGAAGGATAGCTCAAGGGGGGGGGGGAATAGCACAGGAGGAGGAAAGGGAAATAAATTTCATTTCCCTGTGGGCAGGGGTAAAAGGTAAAGGTAAAGGGACCCCTGACCATTAGGTCCAGTCGTGTCCGACTCTGAGGTTGCAGCGCTCATCTCACTTTACTGGCCAAGGAAGCCGGCATACAGCTTCCGGGTCATGTGGCCAGCATGACAAAGCCGCTTCTGGCGAACCAGAGCAGCGCACGGAAACGCCGTTTACCTTCCCGCCGAAGCGGAACCTATTTATCTACTTGCACTTCAACATGCTTTCGAACTGCTAGGTTGGCAGGAGCAGGGACCGAGCAACGGGAGCTCACCCTGTTGCGGGGATTCGAACCGCTGACCTTCTGATTGGCAAGCCCTAGGCTCTGTGGTTTAACCCACAGTGCCACCTGGGTCCCACTGTGGGCAGGGGTAGTATTGGCCAAAGTGATGAGTAGGTGGAGGCTCACCCTGGAGAATCATTTGGGCAACACTTCTGCTTACCTGTATGTTCAGTGGGCAGAAGGGGAACCTCATCACCAGCAGAGTAATGCTGGCATCGCTCTGTGGGCAGAAGCCAGTGGGACGTTGGCAGGGCTGGGCAGACAGACACCCACCCAGCCTGGCACAAAAGGGTTTGGATTGTTCGGCCTCCAATTTAGCCCCACTAAAATGTATGGCTAATTAAAAATTGTTTCTTTTGCATCATTTGTGGGTGATGAAATTTGCCAAATATTCTCCAGGGGGAGGATTGACATTTTCTAACAGTTTGGGAGGAGCTCAGAAAAGAGAATTTTGAAGATTGGTTTTGCTTGCTTTCATACTGGATGAAACTATTTTTTAGTTCTTATTAGCGGATGAAGGAAACATTGGGCTAAGAAAAAGAGAACTGGAAGGAGTAACGATCAATTGCATTGCTTTCTTATTAAAATAATTTTAAGGCATATTAAAACTGGATCCGCAGTTGCACCCAAAATTCACAGGTGGTGAAATTGGGGGGGGGGGAGTCCGTTTCATGGTGCTCAATAATTACTGCAATGCATCATATATGGGACTGCCTTTGAAGATGGTTCAGAAACTGCAGTTGGTACTCATATCTTAGGAGAAAAGTGTATATGACCCTTTTGTGCATCCTTTCAAAATAATAATAATAATAATAATAATAATAATAATAATAATAATAATGCTGCAATCTGATAGGAAAAACTGACAAGAAGAGAACTGGAGCAGGAACATCCTGATTCCACCCAGACTCCACTCACTCCTCTAAGTCCAGTGCCACCTAGTGACTAACTGGCTTAATGACGCTATCCACATATGTGTCACCCATGAATCTTTTGTCAGTGCTGCATAACCATTTTGGAACATCATTAGTATTTGCATTGCTCTGCCTTAGCAGTCAAAGGTAGCAGCAATCATGGATATTAAATCTTTTCTCATATAGGGCATGACAGGTGATAATGGAAGTCTCACAAAGGGAAATGGGTTGCTTTGAAAAGCTCAAAAGATTACATCTATATTTAAAGGAAGCTTTGTGCTTATGACAAAGTAATTCCTCATAAAAAAAGACTGCACAATGGTAGCACTTGAAATTTCTGCAAAATTAAACGAAACCCCATTGACTCTTCTCCATGGCAAGTCTTCAAATGGAAGATCTTTCAATTACATGCATTTGCCCTGAAGGGAACCTTACTCTTTAACTTTGATGATGATATTCTTCCCTCTTCCAAGTCTCAGCTCCTAATGCAGGTGGTTGTAAACCTGCCTTAAATAATATTTTAGAATGAGCTAACAGGATAACTCGCCAATCTCAGGTTTTCTGAAGTAATTAGGGTTGTTGGAGAATTCCAATAAAAACAGAAATGGAAGCAGAAACTGCCGATGTTAGCTTATTCACCCAGAAGAGAAGTCAATCCTGCAAATATAAGTGGTATTCACTGTTGTTGTTGCTTTCAGTCTGCAAATGATACTTCCTTGATTAAATTCTCCCCCTGTTTGCCCTGCATCTCCCTTGCATTGAAATAAATGGAGTGGAATAACACAGTGGCAATGTAATTATGTAAACTCTGTAGTGCTGCCACAGTCAACAGCAAGACGAATAGCATAGTGTTTGGTAGAAAACAAACTGCAGCAGAATGGAAACAACGCTGATTGGGATTATCACAGGGTGTGGAGGAAAATGGTGCCCTATTATATCCCAAGAAGCGATGCATCTGCCAAACAGTCCCAATTTTCAGAAGTGTAATTTTTGCTTGTGTTCTCTATGTTTTTCCTATTCAAGAAAGACTCTCTTTTACAAATGTAATGCTAAACTCCTTTTAACAATTGCTTGAAGCTACGGACTCCAGCTCTTGGAATTAACCGGGAGAATCCTGCAGCCTAGAATCGTTTTCTTTCAGGACCAGCCCAAGACATTTTGTTTCCTGAGGTAAAGGACAGGATTCAATGTACAGAACAGGGCCAGCCCTACAATGACACAGAGTAAGGCAGCTGCCTCAGGTGGCAGGTGCTTAGGGATAGGGAGAGGACAGAGCTGTGAGTGCCCTATGCTAGTTGGCTGCCCTCAAGTGGAGTGGAAGAGACTTTCCTTTCACCGTTATCAGAGTAAGATTCAACTGGCAATCCACTTGGCTTCTGTGTGTGCCTTGGGGGAGGTTACCATCTCGTCCTTTGCCTCAGGCAGCAAAATGTCTTGAGGCAACCCTGGTACGGATAGCTGCAATAGCTTTCAACTGGAGCAGCTATTGAATCTCACTTCAGCACTGCCGATGGGACAGCATCCTCCACCATATGTGATAGGGAAGACTAGCTTAGTGAGAGCAGGGCCTGCCATGTGGCGTATACCACCCACACAACAAACGTAACCGGTTGATAAATTGGTCTCAATATAACATAATATAATATTTACATGTGACACACACTAAACATATACATAACTACAAATTGCAAATATGCAAGGATAAAGGAACATTCTACTGAAAAACGGTGACGTCAAAGTTCAAATTCAACAAGTCCCTTGCAACCCACATGATTCTGTTGGAGGTTCCAAAGAGTGAAAAAATAATAATTATGGAGATAATAAGTAAGTATGGTCTTGCCAGTCCACAATGTAAGAGTGTAATTGCCAGGAGGAGTGTAACCGATACTGTGGAGTCTGGCATATACAGTGGGACCTCGACTTACAAGCGATTCGACTTACGTGTTTTTTGACTTACGAATGACTTCCGGGAGAAACAAAATGGCCGCCACAACCGAATTTTTCAACTTACGAATGGAAGTCGCAGCTGCTTTAATAGGATTTTTTTGACTTACGAATTTTCGACTTACGAATTTTCAACTTACGAATTTTTTTCGCTCAATGCATTCCTATGGGGATTCGACTTACGAATGTTTTCGACTTACGAAAATTGCGTCAGAACGCATTATCGTCGTAAGTCGAGGTCCCACTGTACAGCTGTTCTCCAACTTGGGAAATGCCTCTGGGCTTGAAGAGGAATGTCTACGATTGCTTCCCAATATTCCCCAACATCTGCTGCTCGAAATGGGTGCCCGATTCTGCCTAATGACAGGGACGGGCCTGTACCTTCGTAGAAGGACTGAAGGACAGCATATGTCTAAATGCAGCTACCATGCCTGAGGACCGGTTCACTTGTCTAAGTTCACCACTTGACTGCAGGTTCCAATGGCAACTTTGCACATGTAAACAATTGCAGGTCAAGCACCATGAGAAGAAGAAGAGTGGATTTGATATCCTGCTTTATCACTACCCTAAGGAGTCTCAAAGCGGCTAACATTATCCTTTCCCTTCCTCCCCCACAACAAACACTCTGTGAGGTGAGTGGGGCTGAGAGGCTTCAAAGAAGTGTGACTGGCCCAAGGTCACCCAGCAGCTGCATGTGGAGGAGCGGAGATGTGAACCCGGTTCACCAGATTACAAGTCTACCGCTCTTAACCACTACACCACACTGGCCGCTTCACATCCTCCCTTTCACAATGCTTGTCAATGGAGTAATCCCACACATTCAACTGTGAGCAGTCCAGTGCTGTTAGGCACTCAAGCAATGAGATAACCAAGTGAAGTTAAAAGCATCTGTGAATCAATTTGTAAGTGCCACTTCTAAAAAAAAAGGGGGTCCAGATGTGACCTGCATAGTGCATTAATGGGGAATGGTATAGTGCATTCTGCTGAATAATGAATTGGGAAGTCACAGGTTCATATTTCACCTCTGTTGTGGACACACAAGGGGGCATTAGGCAAACAACTTTCAGTCTCAGTCCTTGACAGTCAGCTGCAATTTGAGGGATAAAACTGACTGCATTAGAGAATTGCTGTATGGCAGAGCTGGCCAAATGTTTTGGGCATATGGGCACATTTGGAAGTGTGAGAATGTGCCATGGAGCCAGCATCCCCTCCAACATTCTTCAAACAAAAATAGGGAATTTTATCACTCCCCCAAGTCACCCTCCCTGACCCTTCCATTTTTTGTCATCCCCACCGTAGAGCAGAAGGTGAGTGGCGCCACAACCACACCAGTGGGACACAACACACATGCCCTCCACCGTCTTAAGAAAACCCCTTAATCCTGATTTTATTTTATTCATTGGTAGATTTACAAAAATAAAAACACCCCAATAAATAAATTTTAGAAAGGGGCAAGATTAGACATGGATGCACAAAGCATTTTTATTTTTAATCAAGACTCCTTGTGCTGTGTTCTGCTCCCCCTTTCTTCCCACCCAGGGCTGCCCTGCCCTTCACCTGCCCCTCAGAGCTGAATTCAGTAAACGTGGCATTTTGCTCCCCACACCAGTCTAAAATTCTCGTTAAATTATTTCAAGTTGAGTATAGACTTGATTGTATGCACGACACTGCAAACTGTTCACTGGAAGACATCCCTCATCACCACCAAACAAAATTTAAAGCTGTGGCTTTAATATAAAACTTTGGATGCATTTGTTATGACTTGCCTGTCCCCCCTCCTCCCCGCCCCAGTGAAATGTTCTCTATTCACTCCTTAGAGGCAGTTTCACATCAGGGAAGAGATCCCAGCAGAAAGCAGATTTGTCCGTTATACCGTCAGTTTGTGAGCGCGTGTTGCTGGCGGTTGGGGTTGCTGATAGTATTCTGAGCTCCTCGCTGAGCCCTGGAACAATGACTTCAAAGCCTCTCTTCCACCTCTCCCCTGTTCTCTTTCTAAAACATCCTCAGGCCGTTCCCGCATAAAATGAGAAACATAAAAATAGCGAACAGCGCCGTCGTCCACAAGTATTGTGGGATAAATAAAGATTTGGTTGCTTTAAAACAAAAAAAGCACCAAAAAAAGAAGAAGAATCCGAGCAAAATTGTGCATCTTTTGAAGTCGGGAGCCAAGCTCCCATTGATTTCAGCAGGAACAGAATTTTGTCTGTGCAGCGATCATCTTTGTGAACTGCTTAAACGGAGCTACCTGTTCATCCGCTTCTTTTATCCCTTCCCCACCACCACCCCACTCCTCCTGGAGTTACTATTTTAAATGTGCTCAAAAAGCAGATAACAAAACACACCATGGGCAGAAGCCACAAAGAGCTAACGCCTAGTGATTGTGCCAAAAGATAGAGTGTCACTACTACGATTGAAATCAAAAGAGCTAATCTTTGTTATTTGTTTGAATCGGCATACTTGAAATGTCCCCTTTCTCTTTCCTCTCCTTTCTTTGATAATTGGGGAAAAAAAGAAATTTATGGCTACTCACGGTGCTTGAATCAGCAGAGGAGCACATCATTCATGCTCCTTTGTCTCTGACGCAGATATGAGGGTGGCTGGTCTGTCACTGATTCAACTCCACCAACCTGGTGTCCTCTAGATGTTTTGGATCCCAACTTCCATCAGTTCCAGCCAGCCAGCGCAAGACACGATGGGAGTCATAGTTCAACAACATCTGGAAGGCAACAGGTTGAGGAAAGTCAGAGCTCAGGGTGCCTTATATATGGATCTCAGGTTCAATCCCTTTCAGGGAGATTACAGGACCCAACCTGCTTAGTTTCAGCAGTGGAACTGCATCATGGACCTGTAGGCCATTCTTTGGCTTGTTTGCACACATACAGTGACTCTCAGCTTCTAATCCTGTCCCAGAAGGCCTTCCTTCATTGCTGAGGTTTCCTGCTTCTATCAGCTCCCATCTCATCCTTTCTGCTGACTGCTCCTAAGTGTCCCACCACCAGGCTCCAAACATCATCTTCTGAGCCTTCCCTGGGAGGCAAGCTCCCACCGCTCTTCTTCATCCAGCCGGTTGAAGCCCTCTAGTCAGGCAAAAACATTCAAGGAGGGAGCAAAGCAGGGCTGGTGAGGTTGTGTGGACTAGAGAATGTCCAAGAGCCATATAGAGAGGCCTGGATAGTCTTACTTGGCCCCTGGACCTGAAGTACCCCATCCCTGATGTATGTGAAGGTGTTGGGAGATGTCATCCATGGATACGGAGTGAGAGGACTTCAGGATGGAGATGACACGCAGCTGTAAGACTTCATATGTGACCAGGACCGGTGCTAGGGATTTTGGCGCCCTAGGCGAGGGGGCGGGCCACGTGACGTCATTGCGCATGACGTACGGTGCCCTGCCCCCTGCCCGGTCGGGCGCCCCGCGCTACCGCGGTTTCCGCCGCTGGTTGGGGCGGCACCGGGCGGCGGCAGGGGGCGAGGGGCAGGCTGGCCAGAGCCCCCTCCATTTTGGCACCCTAGGCAACTGCCTAGTTCGCCTTAATGGACGCGCCGGCCCTGTATGTGACGCACTTTGAAAGTCTGAAGTATGCTCTATAAATCCCACTGCTGCTTCTAAGTTAAATTGTATCCAATCGGTCAGAGTAGACCTGTTGATATTAATGGACATAACTCTCTTAGGTCCATTCATTTCAGTGGGCCTACTCTGACTAGAACTCACTTGCTTATGTCTCTTAGGGTGTAATCCTAACCCTACTTACCTGGGAATATGCCCTCGTGAATTCAGTGGGACTTACTTCTGAGTGGATATGGTTAGTTTGGATTGCGATCTTGGGGTTGCATCCAGCATTAGTCATGCTCAGGGGAAACCCATGAAATTTTGAGTAGAATTGAGTTGGATAAAACCCATGTTTATTAACAGGCAAATACTTTCCTGCTCCTCTGGGCATATTTGGCTTCTTTTAACATCCTCTCACTCTTAATTAGCACTGTGTAAGACTGATATTGATATTTTGACTTGGCTTTTTTCATGGCTGTGCTGCTCTTATATTTTTAGTTCTTACGAGTTTATTCCAGCTTTCCCTACAACTAAGTGAATCTGAGAGCCATTGTTATTAGGATTTTTAAAAAACAACACCACCGCCACACTATGCTGTTTATTGTGGTATTTAGATGTATTCTTGCCTTTTTAAAACTCGTTTTAAAATTGTATTGAACAGTGCCCCCAAAACCATGTTATAGGGTGGTTAACAAATATAATAAATAAATAAGGAACTGTTTCAGCACCTGGCAAGATTCTCAAGATTCTCATGAGGTGTTTATGAGTTTTGGAGCCAGACTTACACACACCACCATCAATAACTTATTCTTCTTTAAAACAATATACAGGAGGACAATTCTCCTTGTCACACCTTGAGGAGCCACAGGGCAGTTGCTCTGACAGGAAGGGTGTTTCTTTAACAAAAGTGCAAATTTGGCTCCATGATGTCTGACAATTTTAAATGAAGGTGTTGGTAGCAGGAGCCCTTCAATGTATCTTTTGTTTTCCCAACAGAGCGGGAGAAAAACAATTTAAGAATGGGCAATTCACAGACCTGATTTTATCGTAAATCAGTTAAGATGCAGCTCTGGTCCCATGCGCTGGTAAGGCTCTGCCAACAGTTGTTTATTCATGTATTTGTTCAAGCCACTGTTTAACGGCTTGCTTGTGAGTGAACCCAGTTTCCACAGACTATAATAATGCTGAACCTCCAGTTATCAAAGAGGCACTGACTTTCCTTGTCCGAGCTGCTACCACACAAGTCAGGTTTCATTTGCCTCAGCCAAAAGCTGTAATGGAAGTATCAATATCGGTTCCTCATGGCTCTTTAAAGAAAACCAGAAAACACACTGACAGGAGATGCAAGCACTCTTCTCGTGCCTTGGCCTCAGGAGCAAGAAAGACAATTGTAAACAAAAGGCAAGTTTGGTAATTCTGTTTGTATGATTTACCTTGACTGCTGCTAGGCTTCTTACCACACGTGACACTGGGGAAGTTCTGTTGAGCTGCCCATAGGCTGTTGGTCCAAAATGGTTTGGAAGGCAGCAGTAGCTACAGAAGCTTACCCATGAGATCCATGTGGTCAAAGGATAAGCAAAATTGTATGTCGCCTGCTGGGATGACTTTATTTCTAATGCCAAAAAAGGAATTATGCTCCAGTTTGGAAGGATTAACTGTGGACAGGGCCATGGGGTTTGGGTTGACATGTAGGGGGATGTTTGTAAGGTCAGCATTAGCATTAGAGCTGGTGATGGACTGGAAAAGGTGTTTTCCCATTGTCTCAGTAACAAGCAAACATGCAATTATTTTGTTGTTGGACTGTTCATTGGTCTAAAACAGGGATAGGAGACCCTACAGCAGAGGCGGTTTTATGGTAGCACAATCGGTTCGGCCGCGCTGCAGGGGGCACCGTAACAGCGCTATAGAACAATGCTGTGAGAGGTGTGGGCACCAGATTTTAATGTCTCACAGGGCGCCACTGAAATTTGAGAGCCCAATGTCTACACCAGAGTGGTGTAGTGGTAAAGAGTGGTGGACTCATAATCTGGTGAACCAGGTTCGATTCCCCGCTCCTCCACATGCAGCTGCTGGGTGACCTTGGGCTAGTCACACTTCTCTGAAGTCTCTCAGCCTCACTCACCTCACAGAGTGTTTGTTGTGGGGGAGGAAGGGAAAGCCGCTTTGAGACTCCTTAGGGTAGTGATAAAGCGGGATATCAAATCCAAACTCTTCTTCTTCTTCTTCTTCTTCTTCTTCTTCTTCTTCTTCTTCTTCTTCTTCTTCTTCTTCTTCAGAGCTGTCTATATGGCCCTTGGAACTGTCTGCAGGACACACATCCCTCCCCGTCAAACCCATCACCAACCCTGCTTTGCCGTGTCCTTGCCTGGCTGGAATGTGAACTCTAACAATGCTTCTTGCATTGTGACTCTGTCCACCATCAGCTCCAAAGGGTTCCTTGAAGGAAATGCAGTGTTTGAGCTGAAATGGTTTCGCCACCCCTGGTCTAAGTTGCTTGAGGTTTTGCACTGACAAGTTTCTTACGCAAACTATTTTTCAAAAAACAATCCTATGAATATCAATATAAATATCAAAGTAATGCCATTTTTGTTGGAAGTACAACAGCAGGGATCTTTCCTATAGTAACCTAAGGGTTAATTCTGTTTACAGTTGGTCAACCAACCAAGAGAGAGGTGTGGGTGGATACGTAGATAGGTAGGTGTAGGTTTTGCCAAGCAACCAGCCAGAATTGTATAATCCTTGACTCGAGTTCTGATTGGTTGCTAGTTCTGAGGGAATTTCCCCTCTGTATGAGATGCCGAATATCTTTGTGTTATGAACAAGGCCTGAGCTACTAAGACAACGCCTCCTTGCTTATTATATTGTGTACTGCTTTTGTTCAGTTTACCCAGCGAAGTATAATAAGTTTCTTTTTTCTGTGGACTCTATTTGTGTGACTTAAGTGACTTTGATAACAATTTTGCTGCTGCAAAGGTTAAAGGGGACGTTTGCCTCACCCTGCTTTCTCACCCTCTTACAAGTGTTTGCCACTGCCAGTAAATATTTTCTCCTGACTGAAGAACCAGTATTCGCACCCCAAGTAACAGAGACAGAAAATTGACGCTGTACATCTTTTGAAGTATAGCACCGCTAGACCAGTAGAAACAGGAAACTTAGTAAGATATGCAAATAGTGCTTCCTGATGCTTGTGGATGGGAACCAATGGGAATGATGATGCATCTCAGACTTAAGCAGTCATCTCTTAGATTACTCACAAGCAGGAAGGGGTTTTTGTGGGGTGGTTTTTTTTGTGTGTTTTTTTTGGTAATAATACTCACCAGCAGGGTCAGCCCAGGATAATTCAACACTTGAGGCAAACCACAGAATGGTGCCCCACTCCCCACCAGCGAAGAAGGGTGAGTGAAGATCTACATCAGGAACAAGGGGAGGAAAAGATCTACATCGGAATCTGCTGCCCGTACGGATCTTGCTGCCTGAGGCAGTTGCCTCAATTTGCCTCATGGGTGGGCCAGCCCTGCTCACCAGTATAAAGTACTGGCACTTACTTATTTATCTTTTGCTGCCCATGGCAGCCATTTTGTGCTGGCACTTTTACTGATATACTAGTGCTGGCACCTCCCTTTTTACCAAGAAAAGAAAAGGGAAAAAAAGCACCAAATTCTGAAAGAGGTCACTCAGGTGTAAAGACCCAACTAAATGCTCCCAGTGCAGCCAACTCCAAACTAGGCATTGTTCAGTTCCAATCCACACCAACAAAAATAACAGGGGATGTGTGTGTTGGTTGGTGGCTGGGATGATTAACTCCTTATTGCAGGAGTTTGGACTAAATGACCCTCAGGGTCCCTTCCAACTCTACAGTTCTATGATTCTTTGTGTCAAACAACCCTCCCTGAAAATGTAAAGGCAAAGGTAAAGGGACCCCTGACCATTAGGTCCAGTCGTGTCCAACTCTGGGGTTGCGGCGCTCATCTCGCTTTATTGGCCGAGGGAGCCGGCGTACAGCTTCCGGGTGATGTGGCCAGCATGACTAAGCCGCTTCTGGCGAACCAGAGCAGCGCATGGAAACGCTGTTTACCTTCCCGCCGGAGCGGTACCTATTTATCTACTTGCAATTTGTGCTTTCGAACTGCTAGGTGGGCAGGAGCTGGGACCAAGCAACGGGAGCTCATCCCGTCGCAGGGATTTGAACCGCCGACCTTCTGATCAGCAAGCCCTAGGCTCTGTGGTTTAACCTACAGCGCCACCTGGGTCCCTCCCTGGAAATGTATTGCCCCACAAAGCTATCCCACCCCCAGTAGCCCCACAAGTATGGCCACTGACTAGGGATGATGGAAGTTCAGTAACATTTGGAGGGCAAAAGTTCCCCTACACCTGCTTTAAATTGACCCTGGGAACATTTTCAGGGGGAAACTCTTTAAGCAACCTCTCTCAAACATGGTTTCTATACTACACATAACCCCCAGTTCCTACATCAGCATTATTTCCGTCTTTTTACCTTGCTCTAGCCAAAAAGAGCTCCCAGGGGCTTACTAGGATCAGCCCCTGTTCTTCAGGCGATCAGTCTGAATGTCATGACACACAAGGAAAAGGTATGGTGGTGGTGGTGGAGGAGGAGGAGGAGGAGGAGGAGGAGGAGGAGGTTGGGGAAAAACAGCTCAAGCATTAGTTGCAGTTCCTAAAACATCCACCTGGGATGGAAACAGTTCTTATGTTCTTAGCTAAGCGATGTCTAAACTGACTGACCACAGTTCTCCAGGATTTCAGATGAAAGTCTTTCCCAGCCCTACCTGAAGATACTGATGATTTAATCTGCATGCAAATCACAATAATATTCTGACCATCTTTATAACTTTGCATGTAGCAATTTTTTTTAAAACCCAACCCTTTTTAAAAACATGCTTAATTGTGTTCCTTTTCGCCCGTTTAATTGTGATCCACCCAAACGCTATCTTGCAATTATACAGGATTCCACTGCTACGGATCTCCAAATGCATCTCTCTCAGTTGCAAAGAAATGGACTACTTTGTGCCAGAGCTCTTTGAGAATTTATTGCAAAAAAAATAAATGAGATGAAATGATAGGAGAGCATAAAATCACAGTATTCAAGAAGCACAGCCTGCAGTTTCCAGGTGTTTCATTTCCCAATTTCTGGTTTGCCTTTCCCCACTACACATCATTTTAAATAGCCTTTTACTATCCTGGCTCTCTGCCACTACTTTGTAAAAAAAAAAACAACCACCTACACATTAGTAGCTATGTTCCTTCCTATCATATTCAATCTACATTCAGCCTAACAGACAAAAAAGAAAGATATGTTTATGTGTGCCTTCATTATTTCTCGATGATAGCATCAGCTGTTGCCTTGTATGTGTGCATGAGCCGTGACAGATTAATAACTGCAGATATTAATGAATTAATATACTACTTACAGTCGTACTTTGGAAGTCAAATGGAATCCATTCCAGAAGTCCGTTTGACTTCCAAAATGTTAGGAAACCAAAGCGTGGCTTCTGATTGGCTGCAGGAAGCTGCGGAAGCCCCGTCAGACATTTGGCTTCCAAAAATAGTTTGCAAACTGGAACAGTCACTTCCGGGTCTGCAGCGTCCGGGAGCCAAAACGTTCGAGAACTAAGCTAACCGAGGTACGACTGTATATGCAGAAATTGCCTCCAAGTGGTTTACAACTGCAAAATCAATACATGCACAACAACTATAAAATCGAATCAATACACAATAACAGATCCACTGGGACATTAAAACATCCTTAATTAAAATGCACAATAAAAGAATCAATTGAAAAGCATAACAATTAAAAAAAAGCTTAAAACGGTCAAAACAATGGAATCACAAGTTCAGTTCCGGGAAACACTTCTTCAAACAGGTGTGTTTTCAGGAGTTGGAAGAATTACATTGTTGATGAGCTGACTTGTATTTCAGCAGGGAGAGCGTTTCTCAACACTGGTTCCACCAGCAGTAAAGAATTCAGAATTACAACTCACAAGGTATTACTCTTCCTCTATGGTTTAGGCCAAAATTGTTTGAGAACAGTGGCAAAAGTGGGTGAAGCAACTGATGTGGTCTTTTCTTTGAACAGTAGAGTGTGTTCCAGCCATCCACAAAAGCCAGGAGCATTATTACAGTTCAGGATGCAGGCCAGCTGGGCAGAAGCACCCAAGGGGTGGATAAGTGTGGTGGTCTGGGGGGAGAGGTTGTGGCCTAGAGACAGTCCTCAGGGTCGGAGAGGTCCAGTAAACCACATTTAGGCCTGAGGCTCCCACACTTCAGTTAATGTTCCTGTTGTATGTTGCCATCCTTTCATGGCAGGTCATACAAATGGAACCCTTTTCTAAATCCCTGCTCTTCCTTAAGGCATTCTGTTGGTGAGGTCTCTATATCTTGACTTATTTTCAGATCAAATAAGTGAAGATTACTGCCATTACTGCTACCTAGTAATGGCAAGCACTCCTCACCGCTTGAAGGGCCTCACTATTACCTTGAGTTCTACCATCTGTTAAAGGTATGTGGACAAATCTGCAGTTGGCTTAGGCATTGAGCCTTAGGGGAGCAGGGCATTGTCTGGAGGGCAAGTATTGTAATAAAAGGTTAAGCCTTAATGCAAGGTTACAGAACGAGGACATTTCATTTCGCATGAAAACAGGGAATGAAAAAGGTACAATCCAAGAATAAAGCCACAACATAGAAAAGTGAAAAAAAATTCTGGTAGACAGAATCTGGTAGACAGGTCTTACTAGCCAAGATTTCTGAGTATAACATCATATTGTATAAAGGTCCACATAAGTGATAGGGCTTTAACGACGAACATTTAATTTGTATATCGTGCAATCACGACATCATTATTTAGCTGTTGGTGGTTTCTGATCATATGCTGATTGCCTAAACACTGGGGAAAAAACACAATCTTTTAAAAAAAGATAATAGAATGGATAAGAAAGCTCTTGCATCAGATGAGCTTTCAAAACAAGGAAGAGTCAAATTAGCAAGTGGAGGAAAACATCTAATATTAGTGGCCCACTAATAGGAAATTTGGATAGGATGCACTCTTGCTATTCAACCAGATGTTTACAGCTATATTTATTATGCTGATGTATAACTTGTGGTTTATTTACTTGTTAGCTGCATTTTTCTAGCTGCCCCATAATAGGAGGGCAGCTTACAAAACAAAAGAACCGAACAACATTATAATACAGCATAGAATAATAAAAATTATAACAAATGATTTTTCCCCTTTGGGTGTGAAACTGTTGTGGTTTCTTTTTTTCTTTTGCACAATGAGATGAGCTCCCATTGCTCTGTCCCAGCTTCTGCCAACCTAGCAGTTCAAAAGCACGACAGTGCAAGTAGATAAATAGGTATCGCTGCGGCGGGAAGGTAAACGGTGTTTCCGTGCGCTCTGACTTCTGTCAAGGTGTTCCATTGTGCCAGAAGCGGTCTAGTCATGCTGGCCACATGACCCGGAAAGCTCTCTGTGGCCAAACGCCGGCTCCCTCAGCCTTAAGTGAGATGAGCACCGCAACCCCAATGGTCACCTTTAACTGGACTTAACCATCCAGTGGACCTTTATCTTTTACCTTTTTTATTTTGACTATGCTAGAAAGGTATTTACCTAGAACCAGAAAGGTCACAAAAATGGCACTAGGTGAATCTCTCTGGGAAGCCTATTCCATAACTAGGATCCCACTTCTGAAAGCACCCCCTCCCTGGTGGTCACTGCCACTCATCATTTGCCAAAGGAATGATGAAACGGAGATGTAAATCTGAGTGTCTTCTGCATATTGATAGCACCTCTGACCAAATCTCTGGATAACCTTTCCCCATGTGGAAAAGCATGAGGAAAAGAATGGAACACCACAGAGGTCCAAAACATGACTGCCAAGGGGTCAAACAATACCCCACTCCAGTGCCATGTGGTGGAATTGGCTGTCCAAGCAAGTGGGGAACCATGACCAAATTGTGCCTCCCACATCCAACCCGATAAGCCTATCTGGAAGGATACCATAGTTGATGATATTGAAAGCTGCCAAGAGAATCAGCAACTCAAACTCCCCCTGTCTTTCTCCCAGCAAAGGTCATCCCACAGGACAATCAAGGCAGTTTCTGTTCCAAACTAGGTCTGCAAACCAACTGAAATGGATCTAGATTATCTGTTTCATCCGAGAGTGACAGGAAATGGCTAATCACCACTTTCTCGATCACTTTGCCCAGGAAGGGAATGTGAGCCACTGACCTCTGCTTGTTGGCATTTTCTGGGTCCAGGCTACATAAATTTCTGCAGAAGCGGCTGAATTCACATCCCTCAACCTAGTGCCCCCTCTATATCTTTTTGGGCTCCATCTCCCATCAGTCCCAGCTATCCTGGCCAATAGTCAGGGGTTATGGGAGTTGTAGACATTTTAGTGGATGGCAAGAAGTTGGGGAAGGCTGGTCAGGTTATGACTTATTACCACCTTTCTCAACAAAGCATTTACAACCTCCTGATTGATATGTAGTGAAGTGGGAAGGGATGGTTTTGCCACTTGAAATTTGCACACAAAAATGACAAAACTGTTCTTTTTTCAAAGGTGTGCTTAGAAATATAAGAAAAATGTCTATTTAAAAACTTTCTCAAATGGCAGAATCCTCACAGCATTGCTCTGGAGTGTCTGATTTATCTAGTGTTCCACATGCAGGCTGATATGTGTGTTGTGCCCCCATTTCCTTCCTCTCTTTCAGCAATCAGAGCTTTGCACGAAGTTCTCCTGCCTTATAGTGCAGGCCATCTCAAATAAGCTTGGTTTGATTGCATGAGTTTCAGAAAACAGGGCAGAAATGGGAGGAAAAATACCCACTTGATGACGTACAACGCCCCGGTACATCAGCAGCTTATTTCCTCTTCACTTAAGATGTGGCTCTTCAGTCAAACTTTTTGCTGAAGTTAAGAGTCATTATAGCCAACCAGCTGTAAACTTGTGAAATGAAAGCCACAGGGTTTCGGTTTAGCCTCGGTTGGGACTCCTGTGGGCCAATTCAGAAGGGCACGGGGGCAGCAGACTCAACATGCTTCTGCCTTTGCATCAATCCCCTTATAGCTGGGGTGGAGAATCTGTGGGCCTCCAGAAGGTAGTGGACTGCAGCTTCCATCTTCCCTGACCATTGATTGGCCACACATAAATACAACCTGAGCCTGCTTATGGAGAGGCTCACAGCTCCAGAACCCCAGAACACACCAGCTTATTCCACAGTAGTAGCATCAGCATCCTTTCTCTGCAGCTTCTCCTAACTGTTCCCAGATGCATAGTGTGGGGAGTGTTGGGGGTGCCGTCATCCTGGGTGCACTTTTTTGGGGGGTGTAGGGTGTCTTGGGTCACTGCATCCTTCTCAGCTGAGGGAGACGTGGCAGGCCAGGCACCCTGTGAGCCCTGCACCACTTGCAGTGCGGGGCATGTGGTCCTTGGAAGATTGACCGTGGTAGGGAAGGCAAAAAGTTCCCCAATCCTGATTAAACCTCAGACCGCTTGTCAGTATTGTCAGATGAAGATCCTAAGGCACAAAGACAAACACATCCTGGTTTTAGTAGGTTGTTGGTATCAGCTATTGCCCAAGAGCATGACTGTGAAACCATGACGCATTGTAAACCAGACAGAAATCTGGATGGAGCCTGATCTTGTCTGCAGGAAGGCACCCAACATTATTAGTGTTCCATCAAATTATTTAGGAGTCAAGTCAAATCAAATAGCTTTATTGGCATCACAAGATAATACGTTTCAAATCACTGGGATAATTAAAAGGACAAGGGTGAAGCTGCCAAGGGCTATAGGGTCACACTGTGGTCGTGTGCACTTAGATGTTCTGCTACACCCAGTCTATTTCCCGAAGGGATGGTTCGTTGGGAACCCTTTCAGGTAAAATTGTGGCTAAAAAGGAAGCTACTAGAGCAATGGTATCTTTGTCCCGATCTGCCAGGAGAAACCTCATTTGATTTCTTCTCGGAGTTGTGGGCCGGAGATCCAACATTTTACTCAGCATCAGTTGGCGAGGTCTGCTATGTAAAAAGCAACCTAGGAGAATGTGGTCCATTGAATTTGGTACTTCTTGGTTGCAGGCACACAAATGGACTTGATATGGAGTGTGTGAGAATCTGCCTTTAGTCACTGCAGAAGGGAAAGCATTTAATCTCGCGAGCATATCCTTTAGGTATTTGGCACAGGTTCCGTAGGGTGTTGTAATATATAAGGCCTCCGGAGAACAAGATCTCGGAGTGTGAGTTAACAAGCACTGTCTTTCGTGGTCGTAGAGCCGCTGCTTGATTAATTGGAATATGTGATTTTTGTCACATGCTTCAAGGCTCTCAAGAGCAATGCCCAAACTACGGATTTTGTATTTAATTGCTCTATACCATCTGGATGAGATGTGATCTTCAAGCATAGAGGCTAAGAAGGAGTTAGATGTTGTTCTAAAGTGGACTTTCAGCCAGGCCTTGATTGTAGAGAGCCATGCTTTGGTTTCCATCAGCTGTTGGCCGGTTTCAGCACATAAGGTTAAATAACATATGCATTTAGGAGTATTTTCAGCCAAGAAATATAACCTTCAGGAGCCTTGAATTAAATGATGGGATGACCCCAGTGAAAGAAACAATGCAGTTTCTTAGTTGATCCATGCATTAATTGCTTGTTCTACACTTCATAACTGGCAGCTGAATCCATTTAAAAATGATGTATTTGCGGTTATATGGCATTGAATGTGTGGTGTTCACATGTGTGTTTTTAGTAACAAATATGAGTTTCTGAACTAGCCATTAGAATGCTTTTCTTACAGAAGCACTGCAGCCTTATAATTTCAGCTTTCCTGGATTCAGATCCTGACAAGCTCCTGGGCAACCTCTGCATTGCCATCCCTTAACTAGTGTTACATCTTTGACAAAGCACTGAGCAAGAAGTAATGCCTTCCCCATGCCCATCTTCACTGACATCTGTCTAAATCAAATGGATATCCCCAGAGAGAATGATCATGTCAACAGAAGAAGGGATCTTACATGCCAGCCAGGAAGGATCATTGCAAGCTGATCGTCCATGTAAATGCTGTGATTTATGCTTACGAGTACAGTTGCTAAAAGGCATTTTCTGCCTCCATTCTGTAATGGCTGGAAACTGCCATGGGGGAACACATTCCTTTCCACAGGTTACAGTCCACATGAATAAGGAGTTTCCATAAACCCAAATGAAATCATGCTGCCGGGGGGGGGGATAAAATAGTTTTTGGATATAGTGAGATCAGTCATATGGCAGATTGGAAAGTACCTGGAGAACTAGGGCGAAAACAAATGCTATCTGACAGTAAATCCAGCACTGGGAACATTGCAAACTTGGGTGGAGAGAGGGAGGGGAGTAAATTTGATTCAGTTCATGCTCCACAACAATAAGCGAACTGAAACAGACATCCTTTGAAATTTTGCACTTCTCTGATTTTTGCAATGTAGCTCTCCGGCCAGTGCAAATTTCTCCTAATATACACATTTTTGCATGCGATTTTGCCTAATATGCACATTTTTCAAAGCAATTTACTCTATCACAATGCATTTTTGTATATTATTTGCAGTTATATATGCATTTTCAAGCACACTTTACCCTAGTAGATGAATTTTTTGTAAACTTTTCTTGGTTGCAAAATTCAGAGAAGTGCAACTTTGTGTTCTGGTTTGCGTATTGTGTTTTGGTTTTGGGAAGGGCATAGTAGGTAAGTTGCCTAGAGTGGTAGGGCGGGTTTCTCATCTCTCTGTGCCTCCTTTTTCCTCTGTCTTTGATCTTTAGCTTCTGTTGTATTCCTGCCTATTTCATAAAGACAGATTTTGTCAAGTGAAATCTTTCTTCCCCCACTCTTTCAGGACACAGAGTTTCTTTGTCCCTTAAAATATCACCTGCAATGATCTTTGTTGTCTTAGCCCTCTTAAGTTTCATGGAGGGGCATAATTAGGGAGGCAATATACAAATTGTAATGCATTTTCATTTGTATAAAGTGTTCCTTTGGCAACAGTTGGCAGCCAAAATCTGTCTAACGTGACAGCAAAGAGTGCATGAACTTGGCATCTTCTGTTTCTTCACTGTTCAAGGCAGCCACTCCTTTTGCAAAATGCACCAGAGATATATTCCTTCCCCCGAGTGAAATGCAAAGGGAAATGGCTGAAATTTTATTACAGAAAAGATTTCTGCAGAAAGGATATGGCATGTGTAGCACTGTTTGAATACTGCCTAAATATGCACTTGAACAAGTGTTGGGACAACTAGTGGAGGTAAAGAAAAAAAGACTCTTTGACGGCATGAGCACTGTATGTCAAGGAATGTTTCTGCAGATGATGCTTCTTTCTTCACCCATCCATCTCCTCTCCTTGTGTTCTCTTCTTTTTCAACAGATTTCCCCATCTTCCATAAAATCTTCAACAGGTGCCCTTTCACTCTGTCTTTGAAAGAGGATTCATGATGGAACATAGGAATCTGCCTTATATTAAGTCAGAACATTGGTCCATCCAGCTCAGTTTTCTTTATACTACCTGGATTTCCAAGTTTTTGGAGAAAGGATATTCCTAGCCCTACTAGATGCAAGTGTTCTACCACTGAGCTGTGATCTTCCTCCACTGGAAGGACAGAAAGCTGCTTTACATCTAAGAACTGATGGATCACTTGAACCAAAATGGAACCAGACTGGTGGCTGCAAGGTGATAGCGGAGCAGCTGAAAAACTGATCAATGGAGGAAATTCAACAGTTATTGAGGAATGTCAGGTTTGGGATAAATCATCACTCAGGGATGAGGATGAACATATTAATGATTATCCAGATGGTAGAGAACCCAGGATGCCCCAGGGCAAAACACACCTTCTAGAGCCATTCGGCGGGAGATCCCATGAAAAGCTGTTTATACCTGTACGTGCATCCTATAACATTTCCTGAACATTATCCTGCTTTATTGTTGGAGTACAGTTTCCTCCACAGCCACGAGCGCTTCAACTATTTCACCTATGGAAAGAGAAACCCTTCACAGTTCCTAGTGATACCCACTTTTCAACTAGAAAGTCACAAGAATTGCAAAAACCAAACCAAACCAAACCAAACCAAACCAAACCAAACCAACCTTCTGTGGATTTCTGGAAACTAAAGATAGAATAGAGAGAGAAAGAGTGCCTTTAGAGAAGTTGGTAAAAATTGTACGTGACAGCCCTTAGCTGTGCAGTCTATCTGTGTGGTTAGTTTCTGGGTGGCAGAGGAAGCTGATTTCTGAGTGATAAGGACACATTGCAATATATGTGTGCATAGCCTATTCTGAATTTGATTTGGACCTTGGTGACGCATTTGCACAGGGCAATAACCATTATTTTGCTTTCCAGAGACTGACATACACATGCTGTTTTGTGAGGACACACACCCCTAGATGTAACCATGTTTTTGTGGATTGAACTATTGGTGTTTGGCTTCGCCCTCATTGTGGATGCAAAAGACTCAGGTGGGTGGCAGCTACTTATTTGGATTTTGCATATCTTGGAATCTTCTTTAAAAGAACTATCTGAAATCATTTTGAAAAGATCTCATGGCTGGGACTGAAATCTTAGGTCTGAGGTGTATCAAAATCTTAGTGAGGGTTTCATGAAAAGAAGAGCACCAGTAATTCTTTAAAGGATGACATATTCATCATTACCAGCGGCACAGAAACAATTCCTGGACCATATTCAGTTGGGGTGGAATAATTGAGATAAGGCCTTCAGGTCTGGCCAGGAATAATTGAGATAAGGCCTTCAGGTCTGGCCAGCACTCTTAAATTGAGAGCACCAATAGACGGGAACACAGAACCCTCTGCCTTCCTGAACAAATACTTACATGTGCAAAGAGTTTATTGGGAATTGGATGTTTGAAAACCTTGGTATAGCTCAGTTGGTTCGGCATGATGCTGATAACCAGGGGTTTACTTAGCAATTGATCAGGTTGGCCCAAGGGGGTGCAAAAATTATATGAGTTCCCTAGACAATTCTTCCGCTGCTCTGGGCGGTCAGGCAAGGCATGCGAGCTCCTTTGGACCTCTCAGCAGAGGAATGCAGCTGCTAGCTACATTACTTTAAATGAACTCAGATCTTCATGGCATGATAAGCTGCATCCAAGGGTATTAAGGATCTTGTGGATGTAATTTCAGATCCTTTTTTAAATATCTTTGGGAATTCTTCGAGAAAAGGTGGGGCTCCGACGGACTGGAACCAGACAAATGTTGACCCCAACTTTGAAGACCCAGGTAAGTACCAGCCAGTGACCTTTAAGGCTTTCTGCCATGCTTCGTGAGGGTAGGGCACCATTCAATGCACCATCTCCAGAAGGAGATGGATGGTTGTGCCACATATGGGTGTTTCTAGGGTTCTTCCAGCTATACACGATTTCAGCTTTATGCACAATCTCTGAACCTGACCCCCTGAGTCAACAGTATTCAATGCAGTGCATAGTAAGCTGTATTCATGTTCAAATACCATGAAAAAGAATCAATCAACAATAGAACAAAAGGTCTAATGTTGTACATGTATTTTAATTATGGATGGTTATATTTTAATGAGATTGCTGTGTTGCTGTACTGTAATTCCCTACAGACTGGATCAACCAGACAGATCTTAACCAAAACTTTGAAGAAGACCCAGGTAAGTACCAGCCTGTGAGCTTGACATCAATACCAGGGAAGGTCCTAGAACAGATATTTCAACAGTCAGTCATGAGCATTTAGAAAAGGATGCTGTGATTACTAAGACTCAGCATGGGTTTCTCAAAAAATAAGTCCAGGAACACCCAAAACATTCTTCACTTCCAGCAATCCCACTGGAGTTGGAGATCCTTTGGAGACCCAATGCTGCCATGTGTTACTGAGTAGTGTGGCCTTTTACCTCTGCCAGGTGAAGCTTGGAACACTGATTTCAGGGATTTTTATCTGGTGAACACACACTCTGGAAAAATCAGAACACGACTGCCCATGATGGTACTAGCCTTCGAAAAATGTCACCAGCTTTAAGGCTTTCTGCCATGCTTGGTGAGGGTAGGGCACCACTCAACACGCCATCTCCAGAAGGAGGGTTCTTCTGGCTATACACGATTTCAGCTTTACGCACAATATCTGAACCTGACACCCCCCCCCCAGTTCTGAGTCAACAGTATTCAATGCAATGCATAGTAAGCTGTATTCATGTTCAAATACCATGAAAAAGAATTAATCAACCATAGAATAAAAGGTCTGATGTTATACATGTATTTTAATTATGGATGGTTATATTGTAATATTTTAATGAGATTGCTGTGTTGCTGTACTGTAATCCCCTACAGACGGGATCCCACAGACAGAACTTGACTCCCTCTTTGAAGAAGACCCACGTAAGTACCAGCCAGTGACCTTGATATCAATACCAGGGAAGGTCCTAGAACAGATAATTCAACCATCAGTCTGTGAGCATTTAGAAAAGGATGCTGTGATTACTAAAACCAAACATGGGCTTCTCAAAAATAAGTCATGCCAGACCAATCTGATTTCTTTTTTTTGATGGAATTACAAACTTGGTGGATCAGAGAAATGCTGATTTCCGTAAGGCTTTTGACAAAGTCCCCCATGATATCCTCTTAAGGAAGCTGGTAAAGTGTGGGTTGAACGAGGTAACGATTAGATGGATTTGTAGCTGGTTGACTGACTGAACCCAAAGAGTACTCATTAATGGTTCCTTTGTCTTCCTGGAAAAAAGTGACAAGTGGGGTGCCGCAGGGTTCTGACCTGGGCCCATTGTTGTTCAACGTCTTTATAAATACCGTATTTTTCGCTCCATAAGATGCACTTTTTTCCTCCTAGAAAGTAAGGGGAAATGTCTGTGCATCTTATGGAGTGAATGTGTGGTCCCTGGAACTGAACTGCCCAGGGGCAAAAGCAGATTGTGCTTTTTAAAAAAAAAACAAAGAGAGAAGGGGGGGTTGAAAGGAAGCCTGCTGAGCAGCTGCTCAGCAAACGATCAGGGAGAGAGATAAGGGAGAGAGATTCTAGCCCCGCCCCCTTGCAGAGGGAGGCTGTTTCCCCAGCGACATGTGACTGGCTGATTAGATTATCTGTCTGGAAACTGTAGAAATGGCTTCCTGAAGTTGCAGAACTGTGAGTTAAACCCCATAAAACAGGGTTTTCCCCCTTTGCAAAGTAAGCTCAACAACTTTGAGCTGATCCTCAAAAAAATGGGGCCTTTCTCCTTTGCAAAAGAAGCTGCAGAAATTTGAGCTGATCCTCAAAAAATTGGGGCTTTCCCCCTCTAAAAACTAAGTGCGTCCTATGGTCAGGTGCGCCTTATAGAGCGAAAAATACGGTAACTTGGTTGAAGATGACTGCCCATGGTGGTGTTAGCCTTCAAAAAATGTTACTAGCTTAAAAGCTTTCTGCCATTCATGATGAGCATATCCAGAAGGATACGGATGGTTATGCCAGGTGCGGGAGTTTCTGAGGTTATTCCGGCTATACAGTGGTTCCCAAACTTAATCCGTTCTGGAAGTCCGTTCTAAAACCAAAGCATTCTAAAACCAAGGCACGCTTCCCCATAGAAAGTAATGCAAAATGAATTAACCAATTCCAGACTTTTAAAAACAACCCTGAAAACAGCAATTTAGAATTACCGGTAATTTTACTAACTAACAAGACCATTGATCCATAAAATGAAAGCAATAATCAATGTACTGTAGTATAAAACAAATAAGACAGTACTGTAGATGATAAAAAAATAAAATTGTTCCCCCCCCTAATCTGCACTGATGATAGTCATTGTTTGGATGGGGGGGTGGAGGCTTTTATCCATTCCACAGTCACACAATCAATCAATCAATCAATCAGTAGCTGAACTGGGTTCCACACAGTCACAAAAACAAAGACACAAGCCATAGTCACCCAAAAGCCACACAAACAAAAACGGGGGGGGGGGGAGCTCCAAACATCACCTCTGTGTTGCATGGGTGCTCGGGACTCAGCAGCCAACAGACTCAACAGGAAACCTCCAATCAGGAGCGGGAGGTCGCAATTTAGAAACGGAACAGACTCAACAGGAAGTGGAACACGTTTTAATTCTGAGGGAAAGTTCACAAACCGAAATGCCTACTTCCTGGTTTGCAACGTACTATTTCCAAGTTGTTCATAAACTAAGCTGTTCTAAAACCAAGGCACCACTGCACATGATTTCAGCTTTATGCACAATCTCTGAACGTGACCCCCTTCCACAAGTTCTGAGTCAACAGTACTCAATGCAGTGTATAGTAAGCTGTGTTTATGTTCAAGTACCATGAAAAAGAATTAATCAACCAACCATAGAATTAAAGGTCTGATGTTATACATGTATTTGAATTAAGGATTCTTATATTTTATTACATTAATGAGATTGCTGTATTGTGTATTTAATTATGGATGTTTATATCTTTATGAGTTTCTGATTGGTTTTTATATTTTGTAAACCACTTTGCAGCCTATATTGGCATTAAGCAGTATATATATAAAAAAATTGTGTGTGTGTAACATTGAATGATAATTTTCTCTTCAATACTTTTATAACAAATCAGCTCATAAAATGGTGTCCTTTTTCTTACAGCGCCCAAATCACTTTGAAAAGATCTCAGGGTTGGGTCTGAAATCTTAAGTCTGAGGTGTGTCAAAATCATAGTGAGGGTTTCATGAAAAGAAGAGTACCAGCAGAGGCGTAGCAAGCCCAGGTGGTACCCGGGGAGGAATTTTTTTTGTCACCCCCCCACCACTTTAATTTTTTTAAAAATAAAAACAATTAAAAAGTGTCACCCCCCTCTGATGGTGCCACTTTGCGAGGTGTGGGGCTTTTGTGTGTGTGTGTCTATTATCTCTTTTTTTTCAATAAAATTAAAATAAAAAAATAATAAATAATAATAAAAAATATAAAAAAATAAAAATAAATAAAAATAAAAAGTGTCACCCCCCTCTGATGGTACCACTTTGTGAGGTGTGGGGGGTTGTGTGTGTGTGTGTGTCTATTATCTCTTTTTTTTCAATAAAGTTAAAATAAAAAATTATAATAATAAATGATAAAAAATAAAAAAAATAAAAAGTGCCCCCCCCTCTGATGGTGCCACTTTGTGAGGTGTGGGGGTTGTGTGTGTGTCTATTATCTCTTTTTTTCAATGAAGTTAAAAAAAATTTATAATTTTTTTTTAAAAAAGTGTCACCCCCCCTCTGGGGTGGAACCCGGGGCGCCCCCCCCCTGTTGCTACGCCCCTGAGTACCAGTAATTCTTTAAAGGGTGACATATTCATCATACCAGTGGATGGGAAACAATTTCTGGACCATATTCAGTTGGGGTGGAATAATTGAGATAAGGTCTTCAGCTCTAGCCAGCACGCTTTTAAATTGAGAGCACCAAGAGACGGGAACACAGAACCCTCTGCCTTCCTGAACAAATACATGTGGAAAGAGTTTATTTGGAATTGGATGTTTGAAAACCTCTGTATAGCTCAATTGGTTAGGGCATGATGCCATTAACCAGGGGTTTACTTAGCAATTGGTCAGGTTGGCCAAGGGGGGTGTGTGTGCAAAAATTCTTCCGCTGCTCTGGGTGGTCAGGCAAGGTGTGCTAGCTCCTCTGGACATCTCAGCAGATGAATGCAGCCGCTTGCTACATTACTTTAAGTGAATTGAAATCTTCATGGCCTGATGAGCTGCATCCAAGGGTACTAAAGTATGTTGCGGATTTAATTTCAGCACCTTTTCCTAAGATCTTTGAGAATTCTTGGGGAGAACGAAAAGGTGGGACCACTGGACAACGGATCCGGCCAGACCCCATCATCAATGACAGTGAGCTTGACATCCATACCAGGAAAGGTCCTAGAACAGATTACCATGGTCCCTCGACTTACGAATGTAATGCGTTCCGAAGGGACCGCCGTAGGTCGAAAAAATCGTAAGTCGAGTCCCCATAGGAATGCATTGGGAGAAAAAAATCCGTACATCGAAAAAACCGCATATAAACTTCATAAGTCGAGGAAACCGCATTTAAAACAGCCGCGATTTCCATTCGGAGGTCGAAAAAATTCGTAAGCGCGCGGCCACTTTCTTCACTCGTAACTTGAAAAATATGGAAGTCGGGTCATTCGTAAGTCGAGGGACCACTGTGCTAAGATTACTAAGGAGTATATAAATTGTGTGTGATTATGTTTGTGTGTAACATTGAATGATAATTTTCTCTTCCATACTCTTATAAAAAACCAGATTATAAAATGGTGTCTTTGTGCATATATAAAAAGAAGCATACATATAGAATTTAATGTGTTACCGTGATAGATTATAAATTGGCAGGAATGCCTGATCCAAGTTTGGAGGCTCTTGAGTAAGAGGTGCATTGTGGGCCCCTTCTCCAGCTGGGTCCACCTTCTTTTCCTGATCAGAGACGAAAATGCATGGTAGCCCAAAGGGAGCCACAAGCGGAGCCTCCTGCTCTTTCTCCTTACTCCTGTCACTACACATTCACTCAGAGGACAAGGAAACTGGCAGTGCGGATGGACAGATCAATCTAATTCCATCCCGTTTCATCCATCCATCCATCCCTGGCTCTACCTACTGCTTTTTAAACATTTTTATATCTTTAATTGCTTAGTAGTTTTTGATTAGCTGTTGAACTATTTTAAAAAATCAAGAAGAGCCTTCCACCATTAAGAACTGTTCGACAGTAAAACTTTGACTTTCTCGGAAGGTAGTGGGCAATCCTTCACTGGAGGTTTTTAAGCACAGGTTGGATGGCCATTGGTCATAGATGCTTTGGTTGAGAATCCTGCATTGCAGGGGGTTGGACTAGATTAGATGATGCTCAGGGTTCCTTCCAACTCCATGATTCTGTGATTCTATGAACTATCACTGGGTTCCTAAATAATTTTGTTCCTAAAGCAGGGCCTGGCAAGCCTCAAGTTCCTAAAGCAGGGCCTGGCAAGCCTGAAGATATTTCATGGAATTCAAGTAATTCTACAATAGAAATCACATGGAAGAAGCCACAATCTAAAGAAAATGGCCCTGTTGATGGGTACAGGGTCTGCCTCTGGGAGAATGACCACTGCAGCAAAACTGGTATGTACATTTTGCATCATTTTGCCAGAAAGCATATAAAGTCCATTTGTAGATATTAGGTGTGTGCATGTGCAGAGATCTTCTGATCTGCTATGTGGCCCCAATATAGGGCCCCTGGATCAGGTAGGCCCATCTTGTGATTCTCTGGGGGTCACCCCCACCACTCTGGCCCACATCCAGTCCTGTATCAAGGAGGAAGGGGGTGATGTTAAATCCTAATTAAACAGACGGGAGGGAGGGGAGAGCAGCAGGGTTAGATCTGGCAGGGTGCTGCTTGCTTGTGAGTTCCTTCCCTGCATGGAAGCCCTTAGCGAAGGAGCAGCACCCTGGGAATCATTTTTAACGTTCTGAGGATGACATTTATTTTGGAGTGAGTATTTTTAGATCATTTTTTAAACTATGACTTTGCTGGGGGACTACTTTGAAGAGTTGATTCCAAGCCAATAGCCCTGACCCTCTTTTTTTCTAAGTATTCCCCTAACACACAGGCTGCGGGGAAATTTCTCCATTGATTTATTGGGGAGTTAGCCAGATTGGTTCACCAGTGATCTGAGCCATTTTCTGATTGGGAGGAAAATAGGTCAGCTCATTTTTGAGAGAAATGGAAATCAACGAGTGCTTGCACCCATCTCTGCCATCCTGCCTCTGAAGCAGTGTCTCCATATGCCTTGAGGTCTATTCCAAAGAAGGCCTATTCAATATTCCTTTTATTTGTGCAAAGAAAAGCTGCCTGGGAATGTTGGGGTGGGGCTTCTTTGCACACCCCTCACCCCAATTCCAATTTAACTTTCCACATATTCAAGCAAATGCCTGAACTGTAATGTTACGTATTGTTGAAAGCTGGCTATTGTCTGTATTGATGTTTTTCTCTTGTTCCATTCCATGTAATTTCTAATCTTTTAAAAATGTTTTTTTTTAATAAAAAAATACAGATAATGTTTCAAAGAATACCAAAGAATATATATGGAATGACTTAAAGCCCTACAAAAATTATAATGTCCGTGTTTGGGCATACACCAAAACACTGAATAATGCAATACTGGAAGGGCCACCAAGTAGCACGACAATTCCTACTAAAGCAGCAAGTAAGTTGTGTTCTCAAATATTGTGCTAATGCTATAACTAAAAGGTTCCCCCCCCCTATTTAAAAACTTGCTACATCCAATCTGCTACTGTATGCCTTGCAAACTACATATGGGCAACTGTATCTAAATTTACCTGTCTTCAAATCATTCTGAGTACTGTACTCAGGGGTGCCAGTGTGAATAAAATATTGGGGGGCCCAGGTAAACCCCACCCTGCCTAATCGATCATGTAATGTGGTGCACGCACACCATTTGAATGGCAATGCCCATCAACTTTTGTGGGGGCCCCTCTAATATTTTATGGAGGGGGGCAAAGCCCCCTCGGCCCCTAGGAGTCAGCTTGTATGGTTGTATGTAAGTGAATCAGAGGAGACTGAGAGGTGCCTCAGGACAGAGGATGATTCAGCAGTAGAGAAGCTATGGCTTCCTTTAACAGTAAATAATAAAGGAAGTTTATCTTATGTTTATGGACCTCCTTGATTCTATAAGTTATTAAAGAATAACACATCCATTAGAAAACAAACAAATGCAATTTCCCACCTCTGTTCCAGACATCGCTGATATCAGCATTTGCAGTCAATTTCAGCATGAAATCCTAAACATACTTTCCATTGGTTTTTTTAATGGCACTTCTAAATAGTGCTTAGGCTCTGTTCATATGCACCCATGGCAGCCCAGGAGCTCCTATTCTATGCTGCATCTCAGTGTGAGGGGTCAGTTCTGTGGGAAAGGCCCACAGAATTGGTGCTAACCATGCTGGTCATACTATTCAGTCACATGCCCCTGTAAAGTGGGATTCCGTTCATGGCAAAATGATTTTCATGGTATAAAACCCACATAAAATTTGTGCTAAAGTAGCTGTTACATGCCACCCCTATCTCCACAGCAGTGTTTACCCATGATTCTGCAGTCTCTTCATGATGTATTGTTTTATTTACACATATATACAACCTGAACCTAGATGGAGGGAGTGCTGGGAGATTCCATTCCACCATTTGTTGCAGATATGTGGGATTGTTACATGTCACATGTCTGTTTATATTCCAGCACAGACTGCTGGGTCCCGTGTATTGCTTTTGTTTTTAGTCTCTCTCCGAGAAGACGACAAGGAAAGACATGTTTCTTTGTCCTGATTTATGTAAAATAAATCCGTAGTTTTAGTATGTATCTACAGCCTCAAGCCTCTTCTGTTGTGCAGTTTACTCTGCTAAGTAAAGTGTGCTCAAGTCAGCAGGCTTGAGTTGCTTGAGTCGATGTATCTCTGCAGCAGAAAGGCTGAGAGGGAGATGATCGAGCTCGGACCGATCCAGCTGGCCTGTCGACCCCCAGATGCCGAAATCGAGTTCAGAGCATGCACCTCCCAAGAGGGCCCTGTCTCTGCCATAGCTGCCATGTTGGCGTCAAATTCACATTGTCTCTGACTCTGCTGCCTCCATCTTGCCAGTCCTAGACTCCCAAGATTTCTCTCTCACCCACATCAGGCTTTGTCCCTCTGCTGGTTGGCATAGTCTTTCATTTCATTAATCACTTATCTCCCTGCCCTCCTGTTCCCTGGATGGCTTATCTTTTGAGCAATCTCATGGGGAAGCTGGGCTGTGTTATTTTTCAACCCTTGCTGAACCTGGGAAAAAGAGGGGTTTTCTTAAATCTCAGTAGTGCTGCTAGGCATGGGCTGGGGGGCGGGTTCCTGTAGGGTGGCACAGGGGTTTGTAGGGCAGCACAGTCACTGATAGGCATCGGGGGTGGGATTCTGAGTGGCAGAGGAGCTGGAGGGTGACATGGTGGTTGCTGGGTGTCTAAGGCACTGCGGGGGGGGGGGATTTTGGCGACTCCCCTTGAAAAAGCTCAACAGCTTTGGTCTGCCATTGTTAAACCCTAACCCTTTACTGATTCCATAGACTTCAGAGGAGTGTTGTCCACCCCCCTCAAACTTATACCACAGCAAACAGGGATGAAAGATGGTGCAAAACAATCTTTTTCAGAAGAAAATAAAACTAAAAACCTAAAGTGTTACAGAGCACACACTGATTTTATTTTAATCTGCTTATGAGGTTTAAAAGCTTTAGCGTGCAGACTATGAATATCAACCGTTTCTTTTTTAAACAGAGCCAACACCAGTGAGAGAACTGCAAGTTGACCCATTAAACCAAGAAATCAGTGCTGTTAAGATCAAGTGCAGGGAGCCAGAACAAATAAATGGTCCCAAAGAAAACTATTCTTTGTACTTGTTAGATGAGGAGACCTTGATTTATGCTAACAAAACCTGTTACTTTGAAGTTACAGACCTCTGTCATTCGACAACATACCAGTTTAAGGTAAATTGCTTAATTCTAACTTTTATGGTCAGATACAGGGCAGAACATGGTAGGGCATGCTTGTACACACACTCTACCGACATGCGTTGGGAATGGGGTGAACCTATTATATTATTTTAATGATATATATTACACTAGTAGAAAGTGCCTAACTTTAGTCAGGAAGAATCCCCCCCATACAGTTTTGAAATGTTTAGTATGCCATTTTGATTCAGAATGGCATCCAGTTATATCCAAACATATTGATTCAGAAAGTGCAAATAAATTATACTGCATGTGTACCTAGGAGTAAGCCCCATTGAATTCAAGAGGATTTATTTCTGAATTGATGTGGTTAAAATTGCCCTGTAAGGTCCAATCCATATATTCATCTGGCAGGTACGGAGGTGAGCCTCAAGATAGTCTTGAGCAGAATCATGTAAAGGCTGTTTGTGATAAACCCAACACAAGAATAGGAATCTTTGTCTGAAGCGATGGAGTAGGAATGGTGGTTGCGGCCTGTTGTGGCAGGTCCTGGCAGTGCGGAAGAAGGAGGGTGTGGGGTGTGTGGGCCGCCCCAGGTGTCATCACTGAGGGGGAGTGTGTGTGACAAAATGACAAAAATATGAGTTTTTAAAAATAATAATAATAAAGTTGGGTTCACGAAACTTTTTACTTCAGTCAACAAACATAGCAAAACGCGGCTGGCACTGGGCACCACACTGCGGGGGCCGGCACTTACTGCGAGGCCTGCAGCATGCCCAAGCCACGCATCTCTCCTGGGAGTGACATGGTGGCTTGGGTGCCTGCAGGCTCTGCACTGCCTGAAACCAAGCAGCATGGGACTTTCGTCTGCCCTCCGCAAGCCTCCCTACAGCTGAGGGGGAGACAGCGGAGAGGCTCTATGCAGTGTGCCCCAACTCCATGGGCGGCTCACCTTGACCCCATGGGCGATTCACCCTGCCCCCAGCACCCACCATGCCATGGGCCAGCAAACCTTTTCAGCAGGGGGCCGGTCCAATGTCCCTCAGACCTTGGGGGGGGGGGGCGGACTATATTTTGAAAAAATAAATAAACAAATTCCTGTGCCCCACAAATAACCCAGAGATGCATTTTAAATAAAAGCACACATTCTACTCATGTAAAAACAAGCTGATTCCCGGACTGTCAGCGGGCTGGATATAGAAGGTGATTGGGCCTGATCCGGCCCCTGGGCCTTAGTTTGCCTACCCATGCACTATGCCGTTGGGTCCTGGGCCCCACAGAGTAATGCCATGCTAGGCCTCCCCCAAAAGGCCCCCATGCCAGGGTGGCCAGAGAGTGGACTGGAGTGGAGCAGGCTTTGTTCCGGTCCACCCCTGGACCATTAGCTGCATCTGAATGGGTATTTCTTAAACAGAATGATGTGCTCTGCTTTTTCTTTTCAGGCAGATTTTTCAGGCAACTTTTATCTAGAGCAGCCTCTCTCATAAAGAGATTGGCTGAATGCACACAGATTTCCATCTTCTTGCTGATCTTCCCTGCAGGATGAAACGAGGGGAATAAGCTTGATCTAGGGATTTATTGAAGGTCCAATTGCATCTTAGGAGCTTACTTCCTCTAAAGTCAGTAGGACAAAAATTTGAGGCACAATGCGTACCAACTGGGGTGCAGACAGGCTGTTGTTCTGGAACCGCCATATTCTTCCTGGCCTTACAGAAAGACACAGTACTTCAGTAGAACTCATTAGAGTGGCCCTAGTCTCAACAAACTCACCCACCTGAGTGTCCATTTTCTTAGATCCTATAGCCTTCTCCAGCCATACACCCTGTTGTAAGAAGTAAACAACTAAACAAAATGACTTTATTTCCCCTTCAACATTTTCCATTATTACCCAACCCACATGTAGAAGCAGCGAAGGCCGGTCTGTTAGCACAAGTGGAGCGCTGCCCCATCAACCTCGATTTGCCCTCAGTCAGCCTCCACCTGCCTGCCTTCCAACTTACATCCAGTCCATAGGGTGGCACAACTTGCCACCGTCCTCTTCTTGAGTCTCAGTTTTGTCTCTTGTAGAACTCAGCAGGAAGGAACATGAAGACGAAACAAGACTTAGTTTGCTCTGCCTGTCATTCCAGGTGGCTCCACCTACTGTTGGACCTCCTTACCTTCCTACATTTGTGTAAAAGTAGCTCTCTTTATGATATCACTTCTTTGGTTTAGGTGGGAAACCGTTTGGAAGGTCTGCAACATTGTTTGTCTATGGTGATACATTTTGGACTAATAAAAAAAAACAGCATTTACTGTTCTTTCTGTTTACCAGGTTATTTTCTACAATGGGGAATATTTCTCAGACCCGGTGATCTCTAACCCAGTAGGAACCAGATGTAAGCTAAAGTTTCAACTGCTTCTTTTAATTTGCTGATTAACCTAATTTACATGTTAAAACCCAGAGTAAGACGTGACATGACATGTAGAAAGCAAAGTGAAGAGATGTGACGGAATTAACTTCTGCTAACATTTTCTAAAATCTTTTCAACATAGCTTGTCTCTCCGTCTCTTCTTTTTAGATGTTGTATATATCGGTAATTATGGAAACCTAATGACGTGTTTCGCATTCCTCATTACTGGAAAGTCCTTGGCTTTGCTCCTTCTTCTGCGTAAAATCCACAACCTTATCAAAAAAAATTCAAGGTTAAGTTATTTCCCTTCCTTTGGTCTCTTAAGCATATGCAATTAGATGAGAAGACTGCAACATTTTTTAATCTTAGGCGTAGGCTAAGATACAAATCATTTGCTATCATGTGTGACGCTGTGGGATTTCTTTCTTTCTTTCTTTCTTTCTTTCTTTCTTTCTTTCTTTCTTTCTTTCTTTCTTTCTTTCTTTCTTTCTTTCCCTGTTACATTTATATCCCAACTTTGCTCCAAGGAGTTCCCGGCAGTTTTCCTCTCACCTGTCAAGGACCATGCTGAGGAGGGCTGCACTGAGGAGGAATGGTGGGAGCCTCCCCCTCCCCCTCCCCCTGATCCTGCCCCAGATCCTGAATCTCCCCAGGAGCAGGAGGACAGTATAGATTTGGAGCAGTGGTTTGCAGAGGGACATAGTTCAGAAGGCAGAAGCTGGGAAATACTGGATGGGGAACAGCTAGGAGAAGAAACACTGTAAGAGAGGGGGTTAACAGACTCACAGTTTCTGGAAAGCACTCACCCCCCCCCCCTTCTCCAAAGTCACGGAGAGCTCATAAAGCGGCAGAACAGAAAGCACAGAGGGTACAAGCTCAGATTACAAGATGTGGAAGTGACGTAGATTAATAGACGGCAGGAGGTGGATAAAAGGGGGTTCTCAAAGAGAGAGCCTGAGTTGCGGGGTGGGCATTGAAGCCATTCCTCTTGGTTTGGGGGAAGGGCTGGTGGCCACAGCACTTATTGACCAAATTGGGCTGACCAAATTTAAATAAGGCAGGTGATTGACAGCTCAGTGTCCTTTATATGGATCAGCACGTGATTCATTGGGCACTCTTGTCTGGAGCTTCGGATCTCCTGGACCGTCTGGAGCACAGTGGAGCGATCTTATCATTGTCTGGTTTAAATTTCTCTATTTCCCCCCTTCTTGCTAGTCCCCTCCAATCCCTTAATTACTTTAATCCCCCTTTTCCCTGTTTGATTCCCCACCCCACCCCACACCTGCCCTTGGGGAAGATTCTCCCTGTGCCTGTGAGCGCTGCCTGTGCGTAATTCTCCTTGGCTTGCCTTCCCAGTAGTGAGAGCCCCCATTAGGGGCTTTCCCTTGCACAAAGGTTTTCCCCCATTGCTCCTGTTTTATAATGGGGGTTAGTCAGGGCTGTTCCAGACTGGCTGGAATCACTTCATTAGTATTCCCGAAGGTTGGCTTTATTTTGGGTGTGTAGAATAGTAAATAAAAAATAGAAATAATTTATTGTCACTGTACCTGTTGCTATTTCGAGTGTGCCTCCTAGCATTTTGACGTGATCACTGTTGTGGGCTGCTTCTTTCTCATTTTGTGTGGGCCCCATCATGAGACTAAGATTCTTAAGAGCAGAATCAGGGAGGCCTGCACAGATTATTCAAGCCTCAGCCTCCTACTGTTAGCTCTGTGAAAATGTATCAGTTGGTTTGCAGGCTCAGTAGCTCAGTGTGTGCGTGTGCCTGAACGTCTGTGCTGCTGTTGCAAATTGTATCTCTTGAGGCAGACAGAGTGGAGCCACTGGCTCTCTGTGCCTCATAGGACTATGAGCACTCTGTCTATGCTCTTTAGCTATGCTGTTTCTGAACAAAGTTAATTTCTTCAAGTATGTTTTGCCCTGATAGTGACAGTCGCAATTTTAGATGTCTATTTTACTTAGTATTCTTTACTGGGACTGTTCTATTGCTGGGTAGGTAGTATAGAAATAGAACTACTTTATTGTCACTGTACCACATGTTTACAGTGAGACTGATAAGAGCCCTGCTCCCCCCCAATCTCTCAGTCCTTGCACGCTCTGTGTGCTGTTGTTCTACCACCAATCCCCTAACGTCAGCTGCAATGTTTGTCTTTCATTCAGCAGCCTCTCGGCCCATGGGTAGGAATGTTCTTTAACCTGTTGGTACGGCTTGTCATGTTTCTATATCTCCTGCTCGAGGGCAGCCCATTTGTGATTTATTTACCCTCCCCCCAAAGAACTGTGGGTTTCTTGAGGGGGTGCTTCCCTCTAAAAGGGCAAGCAGGGGCACCTGGACAGGTGGCGGGCCACCTCGAGTCTGTTATTTCACTGGAATAGGGCTTTGCCTTAAGCATGAATGGGTTCATGGAATACTGCAAACGACTGGGCTGTTTAGCCATTACAGCCTTACTGGTAGGATGGGCTTATTGTTCTATAAATAAATTTGAATAAACAAGGCTATTCGGACAGGATCTTATATGCCAAGGGTTTAATAGTTCAGCAGCTTGGTCTGTGATTGAATTGCTTGATTCCTTTTATGTGCACGCAGCTAGAATGGCTCCAAAAGAAGGGTTCTGCGCAGACTTATTCCTCTATCCCAGCAAAGAGGGCTATTAGGGGCCATCCCAGTCACTTCATTCGCCCAATCCTAGTTGTACTGTGGGCCGTATTAAATCCTTCATAGCAATTTCGGCTGGTGTTTCAGAAGCGTTGTCCCGCTTTGCATCCGGAATGGATGGTCTCCTTCAACGCTCTGCCCGTCAAACCAGTGCTCAAGCAGGGCCGCCGCCTCCAGTGGGGGCTTCATCTCCTGCAACGTCAGCATCCAGCGTGGAGGGAGAGGAGCTCCCAGTAGCAGGGGTTTTAATTTCTGTTTCCCAAATTTCACGGAGTTCAGTTCCTTCCTCTCCGCGGGCCCTGGTGTGGGTGATGGGAGCATTAGCTCAGCGGGCAGCTAGGAGGAGGGGGCAGCAAAAGGCCCCCTCCCGGTTCGGGAGGTCTTCTCAATCCTTACCCGGGCCTTCTTCTGGGGTTGGTATCTCACCTGTTTCTTTTCCTCAGCCTCTCCCAGGTATTTTGCTGCAGGACCCTGCGCCTGAGTCCTTTGCGGAGGTCAGCCTACCAGTGCCAGCGAGAACGTCTTCAGGCGGAAAGTGTTGACACAAGAGACGTTCCTGAAAGCGGGCCAAAAGGAGCCTGGGAAACTCTTCTTCTTCAACGGCCTCGCCAAGGTACTTTGGTCCAAGGGGCGATTTGCCATGACGGGAGCACTTCTTGGTGGTGCAGCAGTAAAAAATGCTGGCATGCTTGCAAAGCTAAGCAGGCTCTGGTGCGGTTCAAATTGGATGGGAACCACTTGTTGCAATGCATGGGAGTTGGTCAATGTGACCCTCAGGATCCCTTCCAACTTGTCTGTTCCTTGATTCGTGACTCCTCTGGTAAATAGGTGCACATACCTTTCGCTGCTTGCTGTCTAGACAGGCACCCCCCTTTTGGGGGGAAGGGGGCCAACAATAGCAACCCAGAACGCCCCCTGTCCAAGCAGGGCTGGGGCTGACAAGCAACGATCCTATACCTCTCGCCCATTCTCTCGTGAGATTATCTCAATCGATGCCTGGCTGGAAGGTTATACAGATTGGTCAGCTGTTTTACACTTGTGGGAAGGGTCCCTCCCCAGATATTTGGATTCCCATGCCATTGGGGATTTGTCCCTAAGTGAGCCCCATGAGATTGCTGTCTGATCCATGATTTATTGGTCCTCACAGAAAAGGGCTCCTAAGCAGCGGGCTATCCGGTCGCCGCTTCCTAAGGCGAATCAGCGGTTTGCTGTTGGAGCTATAATAGGAAGGCCCTTTCGAGGGGGAAAGGGAGGAGGGCAGTAGCCTGCCCCCCCCCTCGGAGTGGTGCCTAAAAAGGCACCAGGGGAATTTCGCCTGATTCACAATTTATCACACCCCAGGGGCACGTCAGTGGATGACGTGACCCGCCCCCGAGCTTTGTTCAGTGCACCATGCCTCATTGGACGATGCGGTCAAAATGATTAGGAAATTTGGCCCGGATGCTCTATTAGCAAGTGTGATTTTTCTGGCCAATGGCAGTGACACAGGCGACCGCCCAGTGCTCATGCAGGCTTTTACTGCACTCACTGAGGAGCTGGGCATCCCTTTGGCATCGGACAAGACGGAGGGCCCGGCCACCCAGTTGGTTTATTTAGGCATTTTGCTGGACACTGTCGCGCAGACTTCAAGTCTGCCGTATAAAATAAATAAATAAATAAATAAATAATCACATTGAGGAAGGTTATCGAGGAGGTGCTTCCCCTCTCTAGGGCAACCTTGCGTCAGCTTCAATCGCTGTTGGGACACTTGAATTTCGCTTGTAGGGTGGGGGGCACCAGGGAGGCCCCTTTTGCTCCCGCCTGGCAAGACTCACTTCTGGCTTGCGGGCGCCTCACCACCGCACGCGTTTGCCCCAAGATGTGCAGGAGGACCTTCGGAACTGGTTGATATTCCTTCGGGAATTCAATGGGGTCTCACTGTGGCAGGACACTTTGAACCTCCGCAATGCTTCCAGGTTCACTCTGACGCTGCAGGTTCCTTAGGTGGGGCTGTATTGGCAGGGTCGCTGGTGTGCCATGCCTTGGCCGGCGGCCTGGCAGGGGGAGGCGATTACATGGACTTGACTTTTCTCGAGTTTTTTCCCATTGCAGTGGCCGAGGAATTCAGGGACCGTCGCGTATGCTTCTGGATTGACAATCAGGCGGTGGTGAGCGTGCTGGCTAAGCAGTCATCATGTTCCCCCAGGGTATCTTCCCTGCTCAGGGCTTTTGTGCTCCAATGCTTGCGTGCTAATATTGTTTTTTCCGCACGCTTTGTTCCGGGCCTCTCTTATGATATTGCCGATGCTCTATCCCGTTTTCAGATGGCCCGGTTCAGATCCTTGGCTCCGGAAGCGCAAGAGCATCCGGAGAGCTTTCCAGACCATCTGTGGAGCCTTGGAGGGACTTAGCCATGCAGGGAGTAGCCTCTTCTGTTGCCCCATCCACCTTTGCCTCATATAAGAAAGCTTGGTCTGACTTTGCTGGTTTTCATGGTCTGCCCGGGGCGGGCCGGTTTGCCTCGCCCCGACGGCAGACATGGTGCTAGAGTACTTGACGCACCTTTTTGCAATAGGCCGCGCTCCCAGGACCATTAGGATCCAGGCAGCGGCTATTTCATTTTTGCCAAGCTTTTCTTTGAAAAGGACCCTTGTTCCACATTTTTCATTCGACAAGCACTGAAAGGTTGGGCCAGGATGGCCCAGACCCAGGCCAGGCGCCCGATCACTTTTGCTCCTTTATCAAAAATGTGGGCTATGCTTCGCGTGGTCTGCTGGTCACGCTTTGAGGCGCGCCTTTTCTCTGCCGCTTTTTCATTGGCCTTCTATGGGGCACTGGTGAGGTGGTCCTTGAGGTTTCCCAGCCCGCTGGTTCCAGGGGTTTATTGTGGAAGGATGTAGATCTTTCGCTTTCAGAGGTAGTCATCACCGTTCGTAATTCCAAGACCGACCAGCTGGGCCGGGGGGTTGTGATGCGGCTGCCCGCCACAGGGAGGCCGGGCCCTTGCCCGGTGAGGGACATTGCTCGGTATCTCGCCCTGCGCCCCGCTGGGAATGGCCCCTTTCTGGTCCATGAGGATGGCTTGCCATTGACCAGGCAACAGGTTGCCAAAGTTATGCGCAAGGCCATTTCCGCATGCGGACGCTCACCAGCTGGTTATGCCCCGCATCCATTCAGAATTGGGGCCGTGACGTTGGCTGCACGATGGGGGCTGTCCACGGACAGAATTAAAGAACTGGGGCGGTGGAGGTCTGATGCTGTGGCCGCAAGGCGGATGGTTATGCCCCTCATTCTTTTAGGATGGCGCGGCTACGTCAGCTGCACGTTGGGGCCTGTCCACAGACAGGATCAAGGAATTGGGACGGTGGAAGTCCAACGCATACAAAGGTTATGTGCGTCGTTGATGTGGTAATAATTGTTTGTTTTCTGTTACCCGTAGGTCCTGCACCCGTGCGAGTTTGGATTGTTGGGCACAGCATTGTTCATTGGGCTGGTGCCAGAGCTCGGGAGGCAGGGCTGACGCCCAACCTTGGACTTCCATCACATGTTGCTGTTTATTGGTTGGGAAAAAGGGGCATGTTGTGGGAGGAGTTGATTCCTTTTTTACGCCATCGTGTGGCTGGGGAGGGTCCACCCGATGCTATGGTTTTGCAGTTGGGTGAAAATGACTTGCCAGCTACAGAGTGTCGGGTGCTACGCCTCAGGATTCAGCAGGACTTGCGGGAGGTGGCTTGTTTATTCCCACAGGCTAAGTTGTTTTGGTCTCATCTGCTGCAGCGCCGCTCCTGGAGAGGAGCACGTTCCGGTGTTGCCGTAGATAAGGCGCGCAGACGCATCAATAGTGCAGCATTGAGGGTTATGTTGGAGGTGGGAGGGTCTGCTATCTCTCACCCCGCTATTTCGTTCAGAGATGATTCGCTGTTTCGCCCGGATGGTGTGCATCTTTCCCCCTTGGGCAATGATTTGTGGCTGGGGGCTGTTGGGGGGGCCCTGAAGGATTGGCTAGGTTTGTGAGTGGTTTTGGCGGTGAGCCGGTGGCTCATGTGGCGGTTAGGCATTGGTTCAGTGGTTGGTGCCATCCAAGAAGGATGATGGTGATGGGAATTCCGTTAAAGGAAGCCCGGGGGCTCAACATGCTTGTCCGAACCCGGGGTTGCAGGGCCTACGCAAGAGCCCCTGGAACCCCTGGGGAGGGGGAGGCTCCGATTTACCAGCCCCACTACTCTCCCCAGCTAATGGTTTCCCCAATCGCTGACCAGTGGTCAGCTCTGTCAAGAGGACAGATAGTCTTGCTGACAAGGAGTCAGCCCTGTCTAGTGGACAGTGCGAACCAATGCCTACGCAACCACTCACGTGATTTGTAATTCAATAAAGTTGTGGCCAAAATTATGCCAAAAAACCTAAACCAAAATTTATGCTTCAGGTGTGAGTTATTGGTGGGGAATGGCTGGGTGACCTACACACGCAAAAGGGGGTTCTCAAAGAGAGAGCCTGAGTTGCGGGGTGGGCATTGAAGCCATTCCTCTTGGTTTGGGGGAAGGGCTGGTGGCCACAGCACTTATTGACCAAATTGGGCTGACCAAATTTAAATAAGGCAGGTGATTGACAGCTCAGTGTCCTTTATATGGATCAGCACGTGATTCATTGGGCACTCTTGTCTGGAGCTTCGGATCTCCCGTCCCCCCCTCCCTGGTATAGGAGTGTGCTTTGACCTTGCTGTGCCTGTCTAGGGGTCGCCTCCGCTTGAGGGGCCTAGTAGGAATTTTGTCCATTTGGCTGATTGGCCGTGCCTCTTGGTTTTTGCCTACTATACAGCAATTAGTCACAACTTGTACGGTTGGCGGTTAGGCATTGGTTCAGTGGTTGGTGCCATCCAAGAAGGATGATGGTGATGGGAATTCCGTTAAAGGAAGCCCGGGGGCTCAACATGCTTGTCCGAACCCGGGGTTGCAGGGCCTACGCAAGAGCCCCTGGAACCCCTGGGGAGGGGGAGGCTCCGATTTACCACCCCCACTACTCTCCCCAGCTAATGGTTTCCCCAATCGCTGACCAGTGGTCAGCTCTGTCAAGAGGACAGATAGTCTTGCTGACAAGGAGTCAGCCCTGTCTAGTGGACAGTGCGAACCAATGCCTACGCAACCACTCACGTGATTTGTAATTCAATAAAGTTGTGGCCAAAATTATGCCAAAAAACCTAAACCAAAATTTATGCTTCAGGTGTGAGTTATTGGTGGGGAATGGCTGGGTGACCTACACACGCAACTTAATTGGGAGCTCTGCCATTTCTAGGAGATGTTCTTTGTTCTCTCGCTGTGATTATTAAAGTTTCTAACTGGTAAGGAGACTCCTTTCCCTTTGTTCTGCTTATCTATTGCTGAGGGGAGGGGAGCCGATTCCCTGAAGCCTGACATCACCCTTCTAAAATCTTGCAACAGCCCTATGAACTGACTTAGACAGAGAGAGAGACCAACTGTCACCCCGAGAGTTTCATGACTGAGAAGGAATTTGAATGCTGTTCTCCGAGGGTCCCAATCCAACTGTCTAACCCCTGCTCCACAGTGGCTTCCTTTGGCCATGGTCTGTTGGTTGCATACTTCTCCAGTGATATCGTTAGGGAACCACCTGTCAGGAAGTGTAAAGTAAGGTAGAGAGAAGTGAAAATTCCTCCCAGGAGTGGCTAGAGAGGAAGGACGCCAATAATAATAATAATAATAATAATAATAATAATAATAATAATAATAATAAATTATTTATACCCCGCCCATCTGGCTGGGCTTCCCCAGCCAAGACATTCATCGCCTCCCACTAGCACCATCACTGCAGCTTACCAAAAAGGAGAGGGGTGGGGAGGTCAAGGCTGTGCAAATGCACTGGTGAAACCAGTTGAGGACCACCAGTGCATCTGCACCGTGGCAACCTCTCTGCCACCTCACCCCTCCCCCTCTCTGCAAACTGCAGTGGCACTGCTACTCAGAGGCCAGGTGAACCCTTCACCCCTTCCTGTTGGCCACTCCTGATTCCTTCTCATGTTAAAGTTGGCTGGTAGTAGGGTTGCCATATTTAAAAGAAAAATTACCCAATACTCCTGGGTTTCCCCGGACATTTAAGCGATTTAAGGATATTTAAGGACACTGTTTCCGACAAAGGACCAAACCAGAGATGAGCTTGCCGATCTCACTCATCAACCTGGCTGGAGGTACCTAGAATCTGGTTGCAGGAAGCTTCAGTAACGTGGAGCATTGCTCTCATCCTTCATAACTGTTTATGTTTCTTACAGGGATCAAGATGTACCTATGCAGCCTCTTAACAGAGGTTGGTATTCTCCTGCTTTTGGCAAGTGCAAGTATTTAATTGTTATTTCTGCCTAGCTCATGACAATGCCTTGGTAGCAGTACCGAACCCTGGAGCATGCTTCTTGGAGTCGTCAGGTAGAAACTTTCCTCGTAGACCCATGCAGGCATTGCAGAATCAGGGAATTGGCCTGATGAACCTCCCATACCTACCTCTGTGCTGCCAAGTGGCTAATATGCCACTGACTTCACTCTTAAGCTTCAATAAGAGCTGCTGAGACTCCTCAGCTTTTAGTGCAACTTAAGGTTCTGTCTTCCTGATTTTATGTTTGATCACTTTTATTGTGGTACTGATTTTAGTAATTTGAATTGTTTTAATGTACGGTAATTTGAAATATTTTGATTGGGCAGTATGCTCTTTTATGGACTTCTTTGTCAGCGATTCACATTGACCTGTAAAACGTTATTAAATATAACGTTATATAAAGCTCAATGCTGTTTCCCATTACCGATGCCTCACTGCTCTACAGCTCCCCCTTGTGTCACATTTTAATAATGCCTCTTTAACGTTATAAACAACGAGTGTAGATCCACCCAGATGCCATTTAATACTTGTTATGTATTTGTATGAAACTGATCTTTCAAACCCTGCCTATTGACATTAGCAGGTGCCCTCACTGGAGTCTTTAGTACCTGCTGAAAACATTTTTCTTTAGAGAAGCCTACCCACATTTGCAGAGTGCTTTAATCTTCTTTACTTTATCACTGATTGTAATTGTCTTTTGAATGTTTTAAGTAGTTGTTTTCAATTGCTTTTATTCTTTTTGGAAACTGCTTTGAGATTTTATTTTATTTTTATTTTTACAACCAAGCGGCATATAAATTTTATGGAATAAAAATAAATAAATAAGACTACTCAGTACTAAGTATTTTGACTTATTTCTAGATTATGAAAACTATGGGCGCCTGAGCAAGACAATGGATGTGGCTGAGCAGACAGAGCCTCTAACAGGCAGCCAGATGTGCACACCAGTAAGAAGTCCAGGCAGACATATTGGGCATAGAGAGGAAAATGAATTAAACATGTAAGTGAGAAATGACCACAGATGTACCCTTACCATTAAAAAAACAAACAAACCATCTTTAATTGTACAGCAGTGATGAAGGTTACCAATGTTACCGAGTTTTTTCATGTGTTGCAGAGGGTTGGACTAGATGACCCTCGGGATCCCTTACAACTCTACAAGTCTATCATTCTTTGCATGAGGACATATTGGAGCTGCACGAAGAGATAAATCACTTGAGGATGCAAGCTGGAGTTGAAGAACAATTCAACAATTCAACTTAGTTGGTCTCTAAGGAGCTACTGGAAGGAATTTTTTTAATTTTGTTTTGAAGAACAATAGTCGGTTTCAAAATCTGCTGCCATTTTTATGTTAGCCCCCCCCCAAAAATGTGATGTACTACAGCACAGCTTTAATTTTATACAAATTGTTAATACTTTTCATCACCTCTTTCACATGTGTGCAAAGTTTGTTTGTTTGTTAATGGTAAATGTTATTGTTTAGAATGGCATTATTATTCTCATTTTTCATCTGTGGAATGTTGGAGGGTTTGTAAATGCGCATTCCGTAGTTGGCCAATTTTGTAATGTTTAATTTTGATTATGTTGCTTTGAATGCATGCTTTACTTTTGAGTAATGTTTTCTTCTGGATTGTTTTATTGGATGCTTTAATGTAGGTTGCAAACCGTTCTGAGAAACAGTTGCAAAGAGACGTGTAAAGTTCATTGGCTTCACGCCTTAGATTCCTGTTACAGCGCCTTGTAAACTTTTCTGTCACAGGAAATACTGTCCCCCTGCACGGTCCCAGCTCTAACAAAACCTGCTTCTGTAACACTGTGTGACTCAATTTGAGAGTCAGGCGAGCCCCACATTGGGCAGAAGATTCCTACGTTGCAGAAGGTGGGATTAGAGGACCACTGCGATCCCTTCTATGCTTCTGTTATTGTATCCCCTTGGCTCCCTTGCCCCCTTCACCTCTCCATTTGTTACTCTTCCCTCTTCCTTTCATTCCCAACGTCTCTTGTTATCCCTGATGTTGAAATTGTTATCCCCTTGGTGGGCAGGGAGATCTGTCTGTCTGCCCAAGACCCTGCCAAAGTGCTACAAACACTTTTAGAACAAAATATATTGATGATTACGACATTTCGCATGAGGATATGCACCAGGTCCATGTACAGAAGCTTTGTTCTGAATGAGAATTCTTTCCGGGTTGGGGGTTATTTTTCTTTGTAGGTGTCCTGTTTTCAGTTTTCTGTCTGTACCCTTTACAGCACTCCTTCCCCCAATCTTTGTCCAAGGATACTAACAAAGCCAGTGTCAGAAGTAAGCACTGTATTTTTCATTTCATTTCATATGAAATTTACTGCATGTTGTTACACCCTAAAAGAAAGCTTTATGAAGATGCAATTTCGATGGTACCTGACACCACTAAAATTATCTAAAATATACAAAAATGTTTGAAGTAAATGTTGGAGGTGTGAGGAAGCGGAAGGCTCCATGCTACACATGTGGTGGACCTGCAAGAAAATTAAGGAATTCTGGAATGTTATTTATGATGAACTTTTAAAAATGACCAAATTGTCATTTCTAAAAAAAAACCCGGAGGCTTTCCTCCTTGGGATTCTGGGCCCAGACATACCAAAAAATGCAAAAGAAATATTCTTGTATGTGATAGTAGCAGCAAGAATATTGATTGCAATAAATTGGAAGGGAGAGAAAATCCCAACAAAGCTGGAATGGCAAAGTAAGTTGTTAGAGTATGTTGAAATGTCAAAAATGACAGAAAAGCTGAGAGGTAATACTGAGCAGACCTTTATTCGAAAATGGGACATGTACAGAAAATACCTAGAGGATTATTGCAGTAATGTGACGTCAGTGGCAGCATTTGAATGACTTCTGTGTTAGAATGAACAAAAATAAGAAAATATAACAGTAACGAATATTAATAAAAAGAGATAGAGATTAATAGTGTATCAGATAAGTAAAACGGTAAATACATGGTGGGGGGGCAGGAAGTCATAGGAATTTTAACAAGAATGTATGGTGATATGAATGAATAAATATCAATATTCTTTTGTATTTTCACTTGGATTTTTCATACATTTGTTCGTTATACTTTAATATCAATAAAGCATATTTTGGTTGTTTAGTCATTTAGTCGTGTCCGACTCTTCTTGACCCCATGGACCAGAGCACGCCAGGCACTCCTGTCTTCCACTGCCTCCTGCAGTTTGGTCAGACTCATGTTGGTAGCTTCGAGAACACTGTCCAACCATCTTGTCCTCTGTCATCCCCTTCTCCTTGTGCCCTCAATCAGGGTGCCAACATCAGGGTCTTTTCCAGGGAGTCTTCTCTTCAAATAAAATGGAAAAAATGAAAGAAGCACTGTAAGGTATCTGCTGAGCCCCACACTCCTACAGAGGGCCCACCGCCACACTCTTTATCTCCGTCGTGGTGCAAATTTATACCTATACACACATTGTTTGCGCACACTTTTGCCTAATATATACCGGTATGTTTTTTCCAAAGCAGCTTTCTCTAATATAATGCATTTTTAAATATTGTTTTCACTAATGTATTCTTTTGTGCACACCTTTCCCTAATACATGCATATATATTTTTTGTACACATAAAGGTAAAGGGACCCCTGACCACGGACGACTCTGGGGTTGCGGCGCTCATCTCGCTCTGTAGGCCAAGGGAGCCGACGTTTGTCCGCAGACAGCTTCCGGGTCATGTGGCCAGCATGACTAAGCCACTTCTGGCGAACCAGAGCAGCGCACGGAAACGCTGTTTACCTTCCCGCTGCAGCGGTACCTATTTATCTACTTGCACTTCGTGCTTTCGAACTGCTAGGTTGGCAGGAGCAGGGACCGACAAATGGGAGCTCACCCTGTCACGGGGATTCGAACTGCCAACCTTCTGAACGGCAAGCCCTAGGCTCTGTGGTTTAACCCACAGCGCCACCCGCGCTTTTGTGCACACCTTTCCCTAATACATGCATTTTTGTTTTGTACACATACTTGGTTGCAAATTTGTGTACTGTTTTGAAAAGTGCATAGAAGGCAGGTTTGCCTTTAAGTGCGAACTGAACTGAATTTCTCTGCCATCCCTTGTGCCAGAGTTGGAGGACAGGGAAGTAGACAGTAGTGCCTTGGCGAGGAGGGAACCTCACTAAGGGCATCTTGCCAGGAGCCCCCCAAAATCTGGAACTGGTGTATAACACCACTTCTTTTCAGCTCCCCTCTCATTATTTCCTTGAATTGTTTCTTATTTATGTGTGTCTCTTTTCCCCTCCGTTTTTGATCTTTACTTTCCATTGCACTCAATCAAAAGCCTTATCTCTCCTACTCCTTTGGGGGGTAGAATTTCTTTGTCTCTTAAAATCTCACCTGCGATGACCTTTGTTGTCTTAGCCCTCTTAGGTTTTGTGTGGGAGGCATTATTAGCGAGGCGACACACAAATTTTCAGTGCATTTTCATATGTATAAAGGGTTCCCTTGGCAACGATTAGGAGCCAAAATCTATCTAACTTGACAGCAAAGAGTGCACGAACTTGGCATCTTCTGCTTCCTCACTGTTCGACGCAGCCGTTCCTTTTGCCGAATGCATCAGAGATCTGTTCCTCCCCCCCCCCAAGTGAAATGCAAAGGGAAATGCAACCTCAGTGGCTGTAATTTTATTATGGGAAGGATTTCTGCGGAAAGGAAATGGCATCTGGGGCACGGCATATCCTTCCTACCCTTGCTTGTCAGCCGTGCCCTTGAACAAGTGTAGGCAGTAAGAAAAATTTTGTTGTTGTTGTTGACAACAAGGCATGAGCACTGTATGTCAGAGAATATCTTTCCAGGCAAGAGTTCCTTATAGAATCGTAGAGTTGGAAGGGACCCCGAGGGTCATCTAGTCCAACCCCCTGCAATGCAGGAATCTCAGCTAAAGCATCCCTGACAGATGGCCATCCAACCTCTGCTTAAATACCTCCAAGGAAGGTGAGTGCACAACCCCCTGAGGGAGTCCACTCCTCTGTCAAACAGCTCTTACTGTCAGAAAGTTTTCCCTGATGAATAGTCAAAATCTCCTTTCTTGGAGCTTGAAGCCATTGGTTTGAGTCCTACCTTCCAGAGCAGGAGAAAATAAGCTTGCTCCATCTTCCATGTGGCAGCCCTTGAGATATTTGAAGATGGCTATCATATCTCTTCTCAGTCTCCTCTTTTCCATGCTCAACATGCCCAGCTCCTTCAACCATTTCTCATAAGGCTTGGTTTCCAGACCCTTATTGGCCTGTCCATCTCCTCTCCTTGCCTTCTCCTCTAAGATATTTCCCCATCTTCCACAAAATCTCCAGCTGTCTTCTCTCTGTGTGTCTTAGAAAGAGGATTCAGGGTGGAACATAGGAATCTGCCTCACACGAAGGCTGGATCTATACTGAACTGAAAAAAAATGCTTTAAGAAAACCCCAAATGTAATATAGCTCTCAATGTAATTTCCCATTGATGATGGATCACTGCTCTACAGCGCAAGCAGGAGGGCTAATGGCGGTGATCAGGCAGCTGCGACGCGAGTGGTTGTGTGCTACGTTCCACCGGGTGAGCGGTTTTTGGCACACCCACCCACTAATCGCTGCTTACAATCTCAGGCTCATGCCAAAAAACCATTCGCACATCCTCCCTCAGCACTACCCATGTATAAGACGAGCCTAAAATTTGAACCTCATTTTTGGGTCAAAAAAGCTCGTCTTATACACAGGAAAATACGGTAACTAACCAGTGTAGATGAGCCTCAGGTCAGACCATTGGTACATCTAGTTCAGTATTTTCCACACTGACTGGCATTCCTAGCCCAAGCTGGAGACACATGGGACTGAACCCAATGCATGTGCCTTACTCCTTAGCTATGCCCCTTCCCCCTTTGGAATGATAGGAACCTGCCTTACATCTGATGGATTACTTGAGCCAACATGGAAGCAGAATGGTGGTTGAAAGGTGGCAGTGGAGCAGCTTTTAAACTCATCTGGTAGGAGCCAAGGATCATCGGGTTTGGGATGAATCATTGCTCAGGGCCAAATATGAATAAATGTGCTGGAAATGTAAGGAAAAAGAAGACACCTTTTATCATGTGTTGGAAATGTAAGGTATTAAAAGAATCTTGGGAATTGATATATGAGTTGGAAAAAAATGTTTAAAATAGCCTTTCTAAAAAACCTGAAGCCTTCCTTTTAGGAATTCCAGGTGTCGAATTCCCAAGGGAGCAGAAAAGACTATTTATGTATGCGACCACGGCTGCGTGGATGTTATTGGCCCAGAGATGGAAAGAAGAAAAAGTCCCTACCAGAGAAGAATGGCAGATCAAGTTGATGGATTATGCCAAGCATAGGCAAACTCGGCCCTCCAGATGTTTGGGGACTACAACTCCCATTATCCCTGACCACTGGTCCTGTTAGCTAGGGATGATGGGAGTTGTAGTCCCAAAACATCTGGAGGGCCGAGTTTGCCTATGCCTGGATTATGCCAAAATGGCTAAAATGACTAAAAGAATCAGGAATCAGGAATCAGAAATTTTAATAAAGAATGGGGAAAATTTATAACTTAACATAAAGACCATTGTAAACAGTTAACATCGTTAGTAGGATTAGAATATCACTTGTAGTTTAATTTTGGACACAATGGAGAGGTAAAATATTTGGATGATCATAAAAGATGCAGGAGGGAATGATTAACAATAAGACCCACAAAGGGGAGGAGGGAAGTCCAAGAGATTCCTTGGAATCTTGTTTTTATGTTCTGTGTTGGATATGTGACTGTAAACTTTAAATCTGAAAAACCAAATAAATAAATTTAAAATAAATAATATAAATATAAATAAATGTATGGTTTCTTTCCAGGCAGCCACAAAGAGCATTCTGGGTGGAACAAATCAGCATGGACATATACTGTTCTTCAAGTTTCACTTGCTGGCTGAAGAAATGTGTGCATGTGGAAGCTTGTAATCTTTTGTAGTGAGCTTGTTCACACACATCCACCGAAGAAATGCAGGAGATGTGTCAATAACAGAATAGTTGACAGCATCAAGGAGCAAACTACCTTTTCCTGATGCGCCTGACAACTGGAGGCGAGGAAGGAAGGAGGGAGGGAGACTGGGGAAGTTTTCCACTATTCCATAATTTAATTGTGTGATCCTATACATGTCTACTGATGAATACAGTTCATTGGGATTTACTGCCCAGTAAGTGTGGATAGAAATGCAGCCTTGCCCTCTCTAATGATGCTTGGAAGGTACTTCCATAAATTTGGTTTACAGAACTTTAGGGTTTGTTCAGGAGAATGTGATCTATTTAGGATGAACTCCAGAGAGTTTGAAGTTTTGTTTCCATCCTTCCTGAGTTACTTTCTATGACTTTTACAAGAAGATGATTTGAGTGTGAAAAAAGGAAAGGAAAATCCCAGATAAGAAAATCAACAACATGCTCTAAACTCATAAAGCTGCTTTGCGTACACAATAAATGCAACCAAACATGCCAGTGTGGACAATTTGTTGGCTGAATAAACTCGTAAAAATTCATAGGAATTGTTGAAAAGCAAACAAAAAGCGGAGTCTGGAAGGGAAATGCGAAAGCAAGACACAAGGCTGGATGAACTGGACCATCTTTATTTAATTTAACACAACAGATCATTAGTAGGGAACACTGGTGAGGGATGCATAACTAACTGTGGGTGAACCAACTCTGTCAAGTGTGAGGGATAACTTTTCATATAGCTCTTCCCTAGCTAAGCGCCACCATTTCAAGTGAGCAGGGAGATGTTCCACTCCCTCTACAGGTCCCACAACCCCCAAGTGGGTGTTAAGGATTGCTCCAAAGGCCAAACCATGGGATGGAATTCAGTGTAGCTCCAAGTGGGCTATGTGCACTGGGAATGGGATTTAGGGGGTGGGGCACAGGGGAAGGAGAGAGGGCAGTCCCATGGTGGAAGTGAACCTCGTGTCATGCAAACAACAACTTAGTTGGATCCCACCCACAAACCACAGTTTGCAATTGCTTCTGAACCTGCAAACTACAGTTAGCACTTGCTGTCCAAATGAGGATTGCAAACCATATACTGTCCTGGATTTGCAACCCTGGTTGTGACTCAACTCAATGCTGTGGGTGTGCTAAACACTGTAATAATCTCATGATGTGGGTAGGTGTCTGGAAGAAAGGTGAGGAAAGTGTCATTTGATTTGGTGACATCTACCACAGAGGATACCACCAATGACATTCTGATTCTATAGAATTTTCTGAATCAAATGGCACTTTCCTTGCCTTTCTGACAGAAATCTATCAATTTATTTACATATGTTCCTAGGATGCTTCATACACAAAAAACCCTACTATTTGGATTTTACCTCAATTACAATACCATATGCCTGCATTTTCTTCTTGGAAAAGCACTTGATTGGTTTGATGCTTTTCATTCAAATGAATCCCAAGGTGGCTTACAACCAATAAACCTTAAATTCCTTCACCACATTTCGATGGTCTAGTGGCTAGGTTTGCTCACAACACTAAACCCAACTATGGCTAAGCATGGATGAGTAAGGGTGAGGCAAACAAGTGTGAAAATCAGTTGCTTCATTTCTCACCAGTCTGTTGCTGCCAAACTTCTCAGAGCTCAGCCACATTTTGGGTTAGCATTACATACATGAACCCAGACTCACTGTTTGTCTCACTCCAAACAAACCAGGAACTAGTCAAAGTTTTTTCTTAGGGTTAGGGCTGGCTTCGCTCTGGGCAGCTCTGGTTATACTTGCTCATTCATGCTTAGACGTGGATGGTGCTGTGGTCTAAACCACTAAGCATCTTGGGCTTGCCGATCAGAAGGTTGACTGTTTGAATCCCCGCGCTGGAGCGAGCTCCTGTTGCTCTGTCCCAGCTCCTGCCAACTTAGCAGTTCAAAAGCATGCCAGTGCAAGTAGATAAATACCGGTAGGTACCACTGCGGCGGGAAGGTAAACGGCGTTTCCATGCACTCTGATTTCCGTCACGGTGTTCCGTTGCACCAGAAGCGGTTTAGTCATGCTGGCCAGTTGACCCGGAAAGCTGTCTGTGGACAAACACCAGCTCCCTCGGCCTGAAAGCGAGATGAGCGCTGCAACCCCATAGTTGCCTTTGACTGGACTTAACCGTCAAGGGGTCCTTTACCTTTTTACCTTTAGCCATAGTTTGGCTTAGCGTTACATGCAGGCTGGGTCAGTGGGTCATTATGGTGATGAGAGGTCTATATTTGCCTTCTGTGTACCCCCATTCAGCCTTCCCCATTCAGGCTGGGTACACATGCTCCAAGCTTAAGGCTACAGTTCCACGCCTACCAGTCAAAATGCATAGGATTGCACTGTAAGACACTTGTACCTAGGCAGAGGGAAGGTTTCATCATGGTATGGCAGATACGCATGGACCTTCCCACCCCCATAGTGGCCAGTATTTTGCCTGAGCACCATGGTGGAGGAAGTACACTGTGATGGCGAACCCTCTGTGTGCTGGTGTTGCACTCACACTTCGATGGATCAAACCTTAAGTGAAGCCATTTTTGGAGGAGAACATTTTGCACCATCTGGGACTTCTCTGTTGCACAGCGGAAATTAATGACGCAGAGTTTTTCTTAGAAATAATAAAATCTTTACTAAGTTGAAATAAACGTCTTCATAACATTGTTCCAAATAGCTTGAAAGAGATTACATACAGACTGAACTGAACACAGACTGAGTTCTATACTGACTGCATACTGAGGCAGACACACACAGAGACTAGGCACACTGAGATACACTCACAACAACTGACAACCTGAGACTGAGAGAAAATGGCTGCTACATTTTAGGAGAGTGAGTCACATGACCCAGAGTCACTCAACAGTTAGTAGTTAGGCTTCAACTGTTTTACTAGGCCGAATGACTGCAGTCCTAGTACTTCCCAGCCTGCTTTGCTGCTTTTGCTCTCATGTCTCTTTGTCACATTGTTGTAGCGTGGGTTAATGATTTCAGCAAGTGATTTCAGCTCTCTGACATAGCAGGCAGGAGACAGCTTCTTCATGTAACAACTCTTTAGTCAGGCAAACAAGACTGAGGGAACTGAGGGTAGGGAAGCTACATTTATAGGGACAGAGGACTGGCTAGGAAAAGATACATTTTGGAGGGAATAATCTCAAGCAATCACACAGCTGCTTTTTGGTGGGAACCAATAATACTGAGGATCCAAATGCAGCAACTTGAATGCACCAATAGTAACTGTTCCTTCTGGGACAGGAAGGCATTTACTTTGCCCTAATGTGATTACAGACAATAGTAATACAGATATGATAACCTCTGAATCAATACACAACACACATGACAATTCTCCAGGTCTGTTTTAAAGCAGCGAACACTTGAGATATTTAGCTGTGATCAATGGTGGCCTCGTCAGTTAAGCATGCTGGCATGCAATTTTCTTAACATTATCCGGCATCGTTGTAGGGGTGGAACTTTCTCCACAGCCACAAGCATTTTAACTCTTTCAGCATTTGAGTCTCAGTTCCTCAGAAATTCTGGTGGCATCTGCTTTTCGACCAGGAAGTCACAACAAGTGCAACAGCTTCAGAAAAAACCTCTGACTTCCTGGAAACTGAAGTCAAAGAGAGAAAGAGAGAGAAGAGTGGTTTTAGAGAAGTCAGTAAAAATTGCCTGTGACATCACTCTGCTGTGAAGTGTGTGTGCTTAGTCTCTGGGTGTCAGAGGAAGCTGCTCCCTGAATGATAAGGACGCATTGCAATGTACGTGCGCATAGCCTATTCTACATTTGATTTGGACCTTGGCAAGGCATTTTGCACAGGGCGATAACCATTATTTTGCTTTCCAGAGACTGACACACACATGCTGTTTTGTGAGGATACACATGACCCCTGGATGTAACCATGTTTTTGTGGCTTAAACTCTTGGCGTTTGGCTTGGCCCTCGTTGTGGATGGACAGGACTCAGGTAGGTGGAAGCTACTTGTTTGTTCACTTTGCTTATCATGGAAACTTATTTAAAAGAACTATCCTAAACCCAACTTGACAAGATCTAAGGGTTGGGTCTAACGTCTTAGGTCTGTGTATCTCATATGCCCGAGTGCCTGTGATGACTGAGGTGTGTCAGAATCTTAAGAATATCAGTTACAGCAAACTAATTTATCTGAATGGTGACGTAGTCAGCATTACCAGTAGGTAGGAAGCAGTTTCTGGCCCACACTCAGTGGAGATGGAGTAATTGAGACAAGACCTTCAGGTCTGTCCAGCACATATTGACAGCACCTGTAGTAGCCTACAGCCACAGAATCCTCCCTCTGCAGTTACTTGGGTTAACAATTCAACACAGAAATAGTTTGTTAGGGGTTAGGTATTTGAAAATGACTGCTTTAAGATAACCTGTGCAACGGTAATCCAAAACATGTTGTTTGGTTTTTCATTGCCAGATTCCCCTCCATCCTGAATCTTGGGTTGTCAACCAAGTGGTAATACAAAGTGTCCCTCTTCATTTGGAGTTTGGGTTGTCTGCATTGTGAAAATATTCACAATGAATCAAGGCAACGCTCCTTTTGAACGTGGCGAGCAAGGATTCCCCATGATGCAAATTCTGAAATGCTTCACATTTCAGAAGTCCCATTGAGTTCAATGAGATTTGCACCCAGGTGCGTGGGTATACAATTGCAGCCTCAATATATAGTTTTTTATCTAAAAATAAATAAATAGATGCATTTAGCACTCTAGTCTGAAAATGTTTAGAACTGGGACAACTTTATAAAGAATGTTTAGGATTGCAGCACTAAGTCACTTCTTTAAAATAATACATACCACTCAACAGGATTGCATTTTAACGTTACATAAGGAAACACCTTCTTTTCATTTTCTCAGACTTTCTGAAGCAATGATATTACAGCTGGGTTTGTCTATCCTCCCCTTTAAAATGGACTTCTCCATTAACTTCTGAACCACTCCCTGATCTCAGATCCTGTATTCAGTTCCTCAAATTTCAAGCTCTACTGCATCAAAGTTTCTTTTTTAATGTGTTTAACTGATACTATCAGATTGTAGGTGTGCAATATTGAATATAATTACAGATTCACAAAGCCAGTGGTCCAGTTAGGTAATTTCAGTCTCTGGATTTAATTGTTTCAATGTTCCCCCTTTTTAGATGACTGCGTGCTTCAAATTGTGGCAATGCATTCATGCTACATTTGTGTGTGTGCCTGTTGGGGGGGAGGATGACTCCTGCTTATTCTGCTGAGTGGGGCCCTGGACTTAGGACCATAGGAAGCTGCCTTATCCCAAGCCAAACCACTCATCCATCTAGCTCAGTGTGGTGAACACTGACTGACAGCAGCTCTCCAGTGTTTCAGGAAGGCATCTTCCACAGCCCTAACTAGAGATGCTGGGGATTGAACAATGTGCTTTTCCACTAAGCTATGACTACTTCTGTCCTAAAGTCGGGTCCTAACAGTACTGCTGCCCAGAGCTCAAGGAATCTCATTCAATCATCAGCTTCATAATTATTGACACGTCCTGCGCCCTCTTTCTCAATTTATGACGTTCCGCCTTGCGCCTTTCCAAAACAGAACCCCTACTCCCTTTATATTCCCTGTGCTGCTTATTTTCCCCCATCTGGGTCCTCCATACATCCTACCTCTCTCGACATTACTTGCTACCTATTCCCTTTCCACTGCACCAAATTATTTGTAAATGCAGATATGGAACCCAGGGCACTGCTTCTTTGCTGCAAAGCTGTTGGCGGATGCAGGGGGGTGGGAGGGAATGATTTGCAAGGTTCAAGTAACAATCTCTTTCCCCCACTTTATTAATGGATGTTTAAGGTCTTCTGTGCAAAAATACCCCAGGGTGATTCAGAAGAAGTAAATAAACATGCACTGGGGAACTTTCGCTGCGGAGATGCCTACTTGATGGATGGGCTTGCAAGAGGAAAGCAATGGGGGAGGGTACGTATTAAGTGTCTCCCCTGGAAACGGTGCTCTGCTTTGCAGCAGAAAAATGGTAGCCCAGGTTTCCAGACCTGGGTTGCTGCTGAGTGCATAGTTTAGTGTTGACAACAGGGGCCTTGCAATAGTTGGGGATGTCGAAACTATTCTTCGCTTTCAGAAATCCCAATGGTTAAGCCTCCATAGTTGGTGAGCCAATGGCCAGTAAGGGAGACAAAATTGCTTTCACTTCCACTCATGGTTGTCCAGATGTTGCTGGACTACAATTTCCATCATCCCTGCATCACTGACCATGTTGGCTGGGACATCACCATCATCATCATCATCATCATTTGTTATTTATACCCCGCCCAGCCGGCTGGGTTTCCCCAGCCACTCTGGGCGGCACCCAACAAATTAAAAACAGAATAAAACGTCAAACATTTAAACTTCCCTAAACAGGGCTGCCTTCAGATGTCTTCTAAAAGTCAGATAGTTGTTTATTCCCTTGACATCTGATGGAAGGACGTTCCGCAGGACGGGTGCCACTACCAAGAAGGCCCTCTGCCTGGTTCCCTGTAACCTCACTTCTCGCAGTGGGGCAACCACCAGAAGGCCCTCGGCGCTGCACCTCAGAGTCTCTCAACACCTAGAAGGCCACCTGCCCCCCCCCACTAACCTGAAGGGACTGTGATCTTTCTGCTGGGGCAAAATATATTGATATTTAGGAAATACCTTCACAGCTTACCACAAAATATATGGCAGGGAAGTAGTAGAGCTGTATTATTATTATTAATTAAATTTGTATACTGTCCTTCATCCGAGGACCTCAGGACGGTTTGCAGCATAAAAATACAAAACGATCTATATAATAAAAACGAGCAAAAACAAAGCAAAACAATAGCAACCCAGCAAACCCCCCCCCCCACATAAACACAATTAAAAAGACATAGAACACAAGGCCTGGTTGAAGAGGAACATTTTTGCCTGGTGCCTAAAGTTGTATAATGAAGGTGCCAGCAGAACTTCCCCGGGGAGAGCATTCTGCAAACGGGGAGCCACTGCAGAAAAGGCCCGTTCTCATGTTGCTACCCTCTGGACCTCTCTCTGAGGAGGCACATGAAGAAGGGCCTCAGATGATGATCGCTGGGTCAAGGCAGTCCTTGAGGTATCGTGGTCCTGAGCCACCTAAGGCTTTATAGGTCAAAACCAGCAGTTTGATTTGGGTCCAGAAACTAATTCTATAAGATCTAAGTCTGAGATTACAATAAACACTGGTGGAAATTAGTACACATGGGCCTGATTCTGCATTTTGCTAATATAATGAAACTCAAGAAGGCGACTTGTAGGGAAGTGACAGTGGGTGGGCACAGAATGCAAACAATCTGCTAGTTTTCCTGAATCTGGTTTCCCCCACCCACCCCAGTGTGGTTCACTTCCAGTTTTGAAGCTTAGCTGGGGGGGGGGGGGAAGGCAATTTGCAAGGGAGAGGAAGGGTTAAGCACGACATTTCTGCTTATTGATTCTCACTGGAAAGTTTGTGTCTACCCTCTGCCCCCAAAGTTAACATTATGGGGGGAAACACTGGCCTGGAGGCTCTGCCCAGTTCTGTCCAGCAGCTATTGCGTGTCGAGGTCCCCCAACCACCCCTCCAATAACTCACACCACAGACATAATTTTAGGTTTGGTTTTTGGCATAATTTTGGCCACAACTTTATTAAAATACAACGTATGTGAGTGGTTGCTTTGGCATTGGTTTAGACTATCTGCCCCACAGAGGACAGAACTGACAACCGTCAGTATTGGGCAAAACACCCTGGAGAGAGAATAGGAGCCGGGGTCAGGGCCCAACGACTCTCCCCAAGTGTGCTCCCAGGAGCTCATGCGTGGCCCTGACCCCCGACCGGGGGATTCAGACAAAAGCATGTCTAGCCCCTGGATTCCTTTAACGGAATTCCCCGCGCAGCAGCAGCACTGGAGGGGCAGACACAGCCACACTTTTGCCCCTCCATTAACCAACACACACGAACCAATGCCTAACCGCCAACCTTACAAGTTGTGACTAATTGCTACGCAGTAGGTGAAAACCAGAAGGCACCAGCCAATCAGCCAACTGGAAAAATTCCTACCAGGCCCCTGCCTCAAGAGCAGATGACCCCATGACAGGCATAGCAAGGTCAACACAGAGGCCTAAATAAAAGGGAGAGGACGGGCGGGAGATCCGTTGCACGCAGCAAAGAGGCTTAGCTCAGGACGTGCCAAAGGTTTTATACCCCCATGACTGTCCATCACAAATTGCAACAGTCAATTCTCCCCAACAACAACCCAGGACCCAATCATAGCTGTGGCCATCTATATGATCCCGCCCAACACCGGAGGGGTGAATTAGTTGGCCCCCACCGCAACACGTGCTCTCCGTGAAGGAGAACACGCTCTGCCAAACACAGTAGAATTTAGTGTTTCCTTGCTTCATATGCATATTAAAAAGATACAGACACTAAAGAGGTCCTGCCATTCGTGCCCATGACTATACAGCGCAACAGTTTTCCCTTTATCAACAAAGAAAGAATGCTTATCTTTCCGAAGCTGTCACTTGCAGTATATTTTAGATTTTCCGGATTTTAAAATGTTGCGTCTCCGTCAAATCTTACAGCAGTCTCTGAACCGGCATCCATTAAAAACAAAGGTTCTCATTTTTATTTTTATTTTTGAAATCCCCAATAGCATAGAGACCAAATGTGAGAGGAGGCGGGGAAATGGCTTGTCACCGTTTTCATACTCGGGATTTATTCTTTTGAGCATTTATGCAAAGTGGAAGTTCAGATTTAGGATGCCCCTTCTCAGTTAGGGTGCTCACTTAGATTTATGCGCATACATTTCCTCCCCTTTTTTTTAAATTAAAAGAGCAATAAATAGAGGCAAATGGTAGGTAACTCTTGCATATGATAAAAAAAACAACACACACAAGCTGCTAAAGAACAGGATTCTGTCTTGTGATTTTTTTGTGTGGCTGTTCTTCATTTTTATAACTGACTTCCTACAGTTGACTGCTGTTCTCCTTTCTTTAGAAAGAGTAGGCTAGGTTCTGTCTCCGCAACTCACCTCTTTTGTTACTTTATGCAATGTCTAACAGAGAAGGCATAGAAGAGGGCTGGAAGGGAGAGTGTGTGACAATAGTTTTCTTCAAAAGACAGATTTTCATCTCCTTTGCCTGCATGAGGTAGATGCCTGGGGCATGTGCTATCCTAACTAATTGTTGCTATAGAAATCCTAAGAGCTACCAAGATTTAGAAAATGTTGCGGCGCTGAAAGAGCATTACATTATTTCACAACTGTGAAGCAGATAAGAAGGTAACTTTCCTCCTTTGTTACCAGTCCTTTTTTGAAGGGAATATTTTTACCTAGTGTGTTTGTTCTTAAGCAGGTCAACCTGCCTTTTTTTCACTGACTGTGTGTGTGTTTTATTCTCTAAAAATAATGCCGTTCATACCTCTTCCCAGGCAGTCAGACAGCTTCATGTAAAAGAGGCTTGTGTGTGAAACTATTGGCACAGCAGAACCATATGCGTGTTTACTCAGAAGTAAACACCACAGCGGTCATAAGGGCTTATTCCCAGCCCAGTGTGCATAGGATTGCAGATGGATAGCGGGATGCTAACCAGGTCTACTCAGAGGATTGCCCTACTGAATTCTGTAGAAGCTCATCCAGAGAAGCGGGGTTAGGACTGCAGGCTAAATTACTCAGCTAAATCATATTCGAAACAAAATAAAAAAAATCCTTCCAGTAGCACCTTAGAGACCAACTAAGTTTGTTAATTGGTATGAGCTTTCGTGTGCATGCACACTTCTTCAGATACCTGAAGAAGTATTTGAAGAAGTGGGCATGCACACGAAAGCTCATACCAATAACAAACTTAGTTGGTCTCTAAGGTGCTACTGGAAGGAATTTCTTTATTTTGTTTTGACTATGGCAGACCAACACGGCTACCTACCTGTAGCTAAATCATATATTAGTGCTGAGCTCAATCCCCCCACTCTGCCCTGAGAAAAATTCTAAGATTTTTCTCCCTCCCCCCACTTCCCCAACTAGAAAAAAGAAGTCCGTTTTGCAGTATTTTCTTTAGGTATCCTCTTTTTAAACTCAATTTTATTAAATGTTTCCAACATATAATACAATAAAAACCCAAACAAAGCTAATATCTAAAGAGAACAAAATAATAAAAAGTAGGGGGGGAGGGAGAGAGAAAAAGAAACACACCTACACAAACGCACAATTTTATACTCTATCAACCTCCTATCTTAATCTTCAGTTCACAGAGATCCCCATCTTCCCTGGACAACTCCCATCTTTCTCAGTCTCATACCCTGAGAAAAACCACTCTATTCTGTCTCTCACACAGATCTCTTCTATCAGTCTTCTCTCTGTATCTTCATATCATGTCATTCATATCATACAAGTAATATTATTTAACATTAATTAAAAAATATCAAAAACTAAATAAGAAGAAAAAGCAGAAAAGAAGAAATAGAAAAAAGAGATACTTCTACTCTTCTATCTGCCAATTTTCTATAGGTATTCTCCACCATTTGCTTTGTGGCAGCTGCCATTTCCCAGCTCACCACCCCTCACCAAGCCTCAGAGCAACATGAGATCAGGGGCCTTGGAAAAAATGCACAATTAATAATAATAATAATAATAATAATAATAATAATAATAATAAATTTTTATTTATATCCAGCCCTTCCTGGTCCAAAAACTGGGCTCAGGGCGGCTAACAACAAATACAAAACAATGATTAAAAACAACTTTAAAAACAGCATAAAAAACAAACATCAGTGGGATCACCAGGGCTAACTGGCCAAGTTAGTCTTGCTAGGCCAGTAGGGAGACCAGGGAAGAATTTTAATGTGGAGACCCAGAAGGGTTACTTCAGAAAAAAGGGAAGGGAAAAAGGAATAGGAGATCAGGCTAGATTGAAGGCCAGGTGGAATAGCTCTGTTTTACAGGCCCTGCGGAAGGAGGTCAGGTTTCGCAGGGCCCTAGTCTCATGGGACAGAGCATTCCACCAGGTCAGAGCCAACACTGAAAAAGCCATGGCCCTTGTGGAGGATAATCTGGCTTCTTTGGGGCCCGGGACCTTTAAGCTATTGTTATTCGTGGACCTTAAGGTCCTCTGTGGGGCATACCAGGAGAGGCAATGGTACAGGAGAGGCATTTGCACGCACCTCACCATGTATAGCATATTCTCCAACATTTTGCTGATGAAAACAGGGACCTCCTATTCCATAATAATAATAATTTTGTTGTTTATACCTCACCCATTTGACTGGGTTGCCCCAGGAACTGTGGGCAGCTTCCAACATATATAAAAACATAATAAAATATTAAACCTTAAAAAAAATGTCCCTATACAGGGCTGCCTTCAGATGTCTTCTAAAGGTTGTATAGTTACTTATCTCCTTGGCTCGGGTTGCATGACTCCATCCCCTTTAACATTTCTCCGATGAAAATAGGGACAGCTTAAGGAAAAGCAGGACATTCCGGGATCAAATAAGAAACTGGGATGGCTTCTGTAAATCTGGGATTGTTCCTGGAAAATAGGGACATGTGGAGGGGCTGGTATACGTATAGACATATCAGCCAGCACCTCACTTCAAACACTTTGATATGCTTCAGATTTAGCACAATGGGACTGGCAAACGATCAGTGTGTATCTGTGTATGTGTGCGAGTATGTGTACATGAGGCATACAGAGGTATTTCACCTCCTCAATTAACTCTCTTTCCTCCATCTACACAGCACACAAAGCTCTGTGTGCTTAGGGGGGCAGAGCTGATGCAGGGGAGGGGAAGGGAGATAAAGAAGTATTGTGCCCTTCACTGAGTCATTTCACCTTGTCCAATTGCATTTCTCTCTCTCCACGCTGTGTTCCAAAACCCAACAAATATGGCGGAAGTGGAGAAGGCAAACACAGCTACCTCACTTTCTCTTCCCGACAAAACCACAAGGAAAATATACGAAGGTGCTGTGGAAAATTGGTTTTATTTTTAGAAAAGGGCCTGACACAACTGTTTCCAGAGATGGAAAGTGACACCAAAAGCATGCCTACCTTCGCAAACACTTTAATGATCCCTTAAGGAATCTCCCTGATGTAGGCTGCAATCCTAAGTAGGAACCTAAGTGTGAATTCGTGATATTCTCTTGTTTCTGTACTCTCCTCCTTCCTTTGCGCTCTCTCTCTCTCTCTCTCTCTCTCTCTCTCTCGATTTTGATGTGCTTCAGGCAGTTGGGAGGGGAGAATGAAGGCTTCCTGGCCACTGTGTGGTCTAGCATTGTAACCCTCTCCCAAAAGTGGCAAGGTGGACCCAGCATGTCCCCAACTCAACTCAACTCATTTTATTTCGGCTTTAAGCCCATAGACATAACAACCAAAAACAGAAACAGCACAGTCTGGTTTACAATTGCTAACAGTAAAATAGATTAAAAGGGATACTCAACTGAATAAAATATGATAAAAATTAAATTAAAATTTCAAGCTGTATATAACAATCCATTGCATTTCTTAAGTGTCAGAACCGATGTCAGAAATTTTGCCATATGTAGGGTTATAATCGGGTCTGAATCTTGCAACAGAAGAGCAAGGTAAGACTCTTCCAAATACGCCGGTAATTTTTGAGTTAATGGAAGCAATAGAGTCTTTCGGGCGGCAGAATGCAAGGGGCTCTAGAAGCTGCATCCAGAAGGTGAGATTTGAGAAGATGTGCCTTGAATAGATGAAAGAGTTAGGACTATGGAGGGGTGTGTGTGTGTGTGTGTGTGTGGTGGGAAGAGATGTGAGGAGGAAAGGAGCAGAAAGTTTGGGAAAGAGAGGCAGGCATCAAGCTACAATGCTAGATCATTCACCATCCTCCATTCCCATCCACCAGTTTTGGTAGCCTAATGCACAATTAGGTAAAGGTAAAGAGACCCCTGACCATTAGGTCCAGTCGCGGACGACTCTGGGGTTGCGGCACTCATCTCGCTTTACTGGCCGAGGGAGCCAGTGTACAGCTTCCGGGTCATGTGGCCAGCATGACTAAGCCGCTTCTGGCGAACCAGAGCAGTGCACGGAAACGCCGTTTACCTTCCCGCTGTAGCGGTACCTATTTATCTACTTGCACTTTGACATGCTTTCGAACTGCTAGGTTGGCAGGAGCAGGGACCGAGCAACGGGAGCTCACCCCGTTGCGGGGATTCACAATTAGTGATGAACAAATCCATACTTCATCATCCTGTGTGTAGTCTGGATTCCTTCCCGAACCTCCCAATTTGTCCAGTCCCATATATGAAAGTAAAATTGTTCCTGTCCCTCCCCTGCCCCGCCCCCGGAAATTATACATTGATTTTGAGGTGTTCATTTCTTTAACATTTAGACATGTTCATTATATAAAGAAGGATGTTCCGCATCCTGTTTATTTAGTTAAGTAGATAACCTTTTGTTGAGTTTATCACCAATTTGTTTTGTTCAGTAGATGTCTTGTCGCATTTCCTTTGGTTGTGGGAATGTGGCTTTTGCATAATTGAAGCGTTGGTCAGGTACAAGTGATTTACAGACATAATGGTCAGAGATAATGTCATTTGGAAGCGGTATTGTCAGCATATTATACAAGGAGGCTTATTCTGCTGAGACTCGTTAACCCCTTAAACAAAGAAAGAAACTGCTGCACAGTTGCAGAATCTTGTGGGTGCTCCACAGAAAGAGTGTTGTTATGGTTGAGGTGCACCAGCGAGGCTGTGCTTGTTCTTCACACTGTGGAGTCCAAGATGTAGCATTGACCACCAACTTTTGCTTTAAACAAGGATTGGACATATTCATGGACAATAAAGGCTTTCAGTGGCTACTGGTCATGATGACTACATTCTCCTTCCACTGTCTAAAGCAGCAGGCCTCTGTCTAAGAATCTGTTGCTAAGAACCAGAAGTAGGGAAAGAGCTGCTGCACTGAGGTCCTGCTTTCTGACTTCTCAGAGGTATCTTCTTGGCACTGTTGGAACAGGATGCTAGACCAGATATGTCCTTGGCTTGATCCAGCAGGGCTTTTTGTATGTTCTGCTAAGACTCGTGAACCCCTCTCTCTTTTTTAATGCATCAACCAATCCCACCCACCTCTGCGATTTTATAGCTGTTAAGATTTAAGTCCCCAGAAGGGGAGGAATTTACACCATGGTCAGATCAGTTTCTTTCGTTAAGTAAATTATGTGCCACATTCCCTTATGTGGGGAGAAAAAAGTTTCCTTTTTTCGTGGAGCCAAACACCACTCACTAATTCACCAAGAAGTTTGAGGAAGAATACAGTATAAGCTGGTGGAGGTCATTCTGGGCTGGACTTCAGGGTACCAGAACACCCCAAATCCATGTGTAAATGTGGATAATATCTCCAGAATCCTTGAATGAAAGTAAAACAAATTCTACATCTCCCTGGGCCTGATCAAAGATATTTCATATTGTGCCAGAGATTTATTGTCAATCCACAATTCTTTTGGGAAATTAACGTGAATCAAATGCAATCAAGATGAGTTGCTCACTCTCTGAACTTATTCTGCCCTGTGTTCTTTCCTTCTATTTTGCTTTCTTGGGTGGGGGGGGGGGAGGGTGGGTTAAACAGAGCAGGTGAAAACATTTATAATTATTACTACTATAAATGAATTACTATTTTTAAAGTGGTGATTTGAAACAATTTCAGAGGCTGGAGTAGAGAATGAGCAGGGGCTGACATGGGAAGAAGCGACAATTGACAAATACAGTGAGAGGGGAATTGGGAAAAGCTTGAATACTTGAGAACTATTGAAGCAGCCATGGAGTTCTGTGCACTGTGTAGATGGAGGAAAGGGAGTTAATTGAGGAGGTGAGATACCTCTGTATACCTCACGTACACACACTTGCACTTACACACATACACCAGATACTGTACACACTAATCGTTTGCCGGCCCCATTGTACCCATCTCTGCTTTTCTCCTTGTTAAAACTGGTTTGTGTTTTTTTTTTTTTTAAAAAACAGTTCCTCGGTTTCTCTCCACCGCTGCTTATCTAAAACCTTTAAGGTGTTTAAAGCCACAATTTTTGCCTCAGTATTACTCCCTTCTTGCTTTATCCACACTTCTGTTGTTGTTTGAGTACAGCAAGAAAGGGGGCACACTGAAATGACTGTTTTAAACTTTTCCCTTTCGTTCTTCAGCTGCCTCATGTGTGAGAGATAAGAGCCCTCAAATAGTCCATAGTGCCTTCCCAGAATGTATTTCATTCCTGTTACCATGCTTTGTCTTTAACCTGAAGTTCTAGATTCAGTGTAGTAATTTAGAAGAGATGTTTTATTAACAACCAAGCACACATATGTGCACATTGTCCATTAACTGAACTCCACTTTCTCTGACTGAACAAGCCAACTGCCATGCTTTCTCTCAAGAGTCTATTCGTCTTAAATGATGTTGCATATCAGCATCGGTTGTGTGTGTGTGTGTGTGTGTGTGTGTGTGTGCAAAGAGGGCTGAAGAATAGGAGTAATAATAATAATAATAATAATAATAATAATAATTTATTTTTACCCCGCTTATCTGGCCAAGTTTCCTCAGCCACTCTGGCGGTTTCCAGTCAAATGTTAAAACAATACAGCATTAAATATTAAAAACTTCCCTAAACAGGGCTGCCTTCAGATGTCTTTTAAAAATAGGATAGCTGCTTATTTCCTTGACATCTGCTGGAAGGGCATTCCACAGGGAGGGCGCCACTACCGAGAAGGCCCTCTGTCTGGTTCCCTGTAACCTCACTTCTCGCAATGAGGGAACCGCCAGAAGGCCCTCGGCGCTGGATCTCAGTGCTGAAAAGGCGTGGAAACCAGGTGGTCTGTGCACAAGGGAGGGAAAGATCGAAGGTGAAAATGTGAATGCACTGGAATGGGGGGGGGGTTGAAGAGGGAAACCAGGGGCACAAAAGGATCTGAAGAACAGGAGGGGATGGTGGCTTCACAACTGGACAGAAGGTGAAATGGTTGTTTAGCAGTTGCAATCTGTGAGAGGAGGAACATGCAGGAGGTTTCCATGAGGGTGGTTTGTGTGGAAGGTGAGTCGAAGGCATGGGCATGGGCTTGAAAGCGAAAGCATGGCTGTAGAATAGACGAGAGAAGAGGCCTCAGAAATTGGGTTGGGTAGGTGAAAAGCGAGCTTAGCTGTCACACAGGGTGGGAAGGCGAAACACTTGAGGGTTAACGGGGAAGTTGAAGGGGGCTGGCAAGGGCATGGCCTCAAATAAGAATATGGTATGAGCCTGCTGGGTCGGTCCAAGAACCCATCTAGTCTGACCGCCAGTTCTCACAATGGCCACTCAGATGCCAAAGGAAAGCCGAAAAGCAGGATCTGAACTTTTGAACATTTACAGAAAAAGAATGAAGAGTCCTCTGAGCCACATTGGTGGTTACCTTGGTAAGGGGAATGCAAGAGCAGTGGGTGTGAAGAAACGGAAGTCAAGCAGAATTTCCTTCCCCTTTGCTGTGTTTAATGGCTTGCATACTTGAGAACTATTGAAGCAGCTATACAGCCTTGTGCAATAATATTTCTATATCATACCTAGTTTCTTTAAAGTGTGTGTGTGTGAGAGAGAGAGAGAACAAGAGAGAATAAGAGAAAAAGAGAACCAGAGAACAAGAGAGAAGCCGAGGTCATTTGTCCTACAGGAAATAGTGGGAGAGAAACTTCATTGTTCAGGATGCTGAGTAAAACAGACATCAGGCATAATCTGAGGGCCACAAATACAGCAATACAGTACCTCATGATCAGAGGGCCACAAATATAGCCACTAATAGTGACTGGGAATGTAGTTCTGACAAATATTTCTAGCAGATTCCATCAAAAGAATACATTTTTCAAAAGCAGAAGGAAGAAAGTGATCTTTCAAAATGGTCAAAACAAAATAAAAAATAAAATAAATCCTTCCAGTAGCACCTTAGAGACCAACTTAGTTTGTTCTTGGTATGAGCTTTCGTGTGCATGCACACTTCTTCATATACACAGTGTCAAAATGGTATCAGGGTGTGTATTGTAATGCAATTCAGCATCAGGCACTAGAGGGGAGTAGTTGTAACTAACACACCGCTGCCGCCTCTGCTCTTGGTATCTCACCTCCTGATCCATAGGTGCATCACTGAGATACCCAACACTTTGCCTCTGTGGAGCATGAAGAGAGAAAGCTGAAAGCAGGAGCATTGGATTGGCTCAGCTGAGATGCACTGCACTGGGCAAAGCTCCTCATAGAATAACAGAATTCTAGAGCTGGAAGGGACCCTGAGGTTCATCTAGTCCAATGCAGGAATCTCAACAAAAGCATCCATGACAGGTGGCCATCCTGCCTCTGCCTAAAAACCTCCAATGAAAGAGAGTCCATCGCCTTCCTTGCCCCTCCCCTAGCCCTCTTTGGTAAGCTCAAGCAACCCAGTGTCTTGGAAAGCAATTGGGTTGCATCCATGCTACTTCATTGGCTGCTATTGGCTGAGCCTGACCAACCCCTAGAGTCAATGGATGGCTTTCAATTCCTCTAGAATTTGTGGGGCCCTGCATGATACCTGCTCTGGTCTATTGATGTTAAAAGGTTTCCTTGGTGGTCCGGCTTCTTTCCTGGTGGCCCCCTCCTTTAACTTGCTTGTGGTGCACAGGCTGAAATGTCTGTTGCCATGCTGTGAGTTTAAGTCCCAACATCCACGTTTAGAAAAATAAGTGTTGGGTCAGAAGGTCAAATCTTTCTGGAAGCAGTGATTTATGATCAAAAAGCTCTTCCCTATGAGATACAGAGATTTGCTGTATTCTTCTAGTTCCCTGGCATTGACAGCAGGTCCTGGAGTGGAGTCTTAGTGAGTCCTGCTTGACACCAAATACAATTTGTCTTAAATTATTATCTTATGGTGACGCTTAAACCAATCCTTATACCACTATTCTCTATTCCTACGTTGCATAGCAGTGGCTGAGGATGTAACATAGGACTTTGAAACCTAACGGCTTGCTTTGAGTCCAATGGCTGAGCTGGAATTTGAACCAATACCCTTCCATCTCATGGTTAACATGTGCGCGCACACAAACACACACTTGAACAGAATATATACAAATAGCAGACACTGCTTAAGTTTTTGCACTCCCAACGCCAATTTTTATTACAGCATAATCCTCCACATACCTACTCAACCAGTGAGTCCCATTCAGTTCAATGGGATTTACTCCCATGTACATGGGCACAGGATTACAGACTTAACCACCTGATGACATCACAAGGAGTAAACCAAATGCCCTTCTTATCTCCACCATTGTCAGGGTTTATGATGGTAAGAGCTGCGTTACTGCATTTGCCTCTGATGTGCAGCAGAATTATTTGACTTTCAACCATTTTGCTTCTCTTAAACAAGGGGAATAGCATATAGCTGGAACTTTTCTTTTTTAATATACAAATTTCAATGCCAAAGTCACATGCCTTTGTGCAGTGGTGCGGAACTCAGGAATAGCAAAATGTGGAATTGCTAGAAGGTGTGTGTATATGTGTATATATCTATATTAGATACAGATATTAAATGATGGGAAAGCCGCCCTTTCTGGCTTTAGGAATTTTATATTTGCAACTAGTGCTTTTTTTTCCTTAAAAAAATGTTGAGGGCTACTCTCATTTTGACTCAAGAAAATCACCATTTTATAGTTCAAATCGGGAAAAATAAATACAGTAAATGAACAAAAGTACAAAGATTAACAAAATGTTTAGGGGTATGCGTCCCCCTGCATCCCCCCAGAAAAAGCACTGTTTGCAACTGTGGAGGAGGGCAGGGTGGTGTTGGGGAGAGGCAGACAAATTTCCTGTGTATCTTCCAGATTTCCATATCATTTAAAAAAATCATCTTGTTTATTAACTTTAAAGGGGTTTTCTGATTCCAAGAGAAAAGGCTGTCATAAGATACAAACGGGAAAGCACAGCTGGATAATAAATTTATAGCGAGAGGTGCCATCTGCTGAGTTCCAACTGCATATATCAATAAAACAGAACCCTTGCAAACAGGTCATGCTTGCTGGTCTTTCAAGAACTGCTAAACCATTTATCTATTTTCAGACATTTTCTCTAGTCTTTGAAATAAAAGCCATTTGCGGCCCCGGGTATCAGGATTTTTTTAAAAAATAAAAAAACTAGCTGTGAGTGTTTCAGACCAGTCCACAATGTACATAATGTTATACTGAAAAAGGAGCTATTTTCTAGGTTTCCTTTTGATAATTCCCTCTTTCTGTGTTCTGTGGTTGCCATTATTCCCTCTGTGTCAACATGTCCTCGGTTGGAATGCTTGCTTGGCTTCTATTTTGTAGATTCAAAGACTTATAATCCTTTTGCTCCTCATTCACAACTCTACAGAGAAAGTTATTAGCGTCAGCCATATCTTTTATTGTATGCAGGGGGCATGAATTCTTCTCTTTTTCAAAAAAAAAGAAAGAAAAAAAGAAAACCTCTCACAAAAGGATAGATTCTGCAGAGCAATTTTTAAAATTGCCTTTGAAATATGCTTTATTTGACAAATGGTGGAGGGGAAAAAAAACACCAGACTAACATCCGAAGAACTGGTAGGTGAGGAGAGAAGGGCAGCAGATCAAAGCCACGTTCTGTATTACCTATAGCAACTAAAGTTCATTAAATGAACTAGATGGATCACAAAACAAAATGTTATTAGGGAAATTTATGCTGGGAACACAAGTTGCTACTACCAAGATGGGTTTGTAAGAAGAACACAGATATTAATGATGCTGCTTCTGGGTGGTTGTATTTTGATGGACATCACTGGTGAAGTGTGCTTTGAAGTCATTAGGGGGAAGGAGATTGGTTGAGTCATCAATAAATTGAAGCACAGAAGGATATGATGTCATGCTCTCCTGTTCAGGGCTCTTCCAAGTTTGGTCTGATCTTTTGTAAGAAGCAAGAGCCCACTCGAAAAACCAAAATTTGAAAATTGTTCCCTTTGGGTTTCAACATAGGATTAGCATGGCATGGATAATGTCCAAAGGGGCCATAGAAAGCAAGGAACAGATGGTCATTTTGGATGGAGTATGCCATAAGAGAGCAGTGACTGTCTCTTTAGATTTTCCTTTCCTCCCAGCCATATGTGGGGATATGGAGAACCAAGCCAAACTGTGTAAAGGTGTCTTTAGGTACCTGCATCTAGTGGATGGAAGCTAGGGATATGCCTGCAAACCTCCCCCAACAATCCTCATGTGTTTCGTCCAGGATGCTCCGTCCCTGATGTTCCCATGGCGTGTACTAATCCGTCAATTTTGGTTCCCCAAATTTCACATTTTCCCAGTTATAATTTCAGTTCCTCACATTCTGTAACAATTAGTGGGTTAAAAAAAATCCCCATGAAAATTCACCATCACTTTCGTGCTAATTTCTTCTAATAAAAACACTTGTATGCAGCTAAAGCAAAGACATCACCTTGCCAACAAAGGTCCGTATAGTTAAAGCTATGGTTTTCCCAGTAGTAATGTATGGAAGTGAGAGCTGGAAGATAAAGAAGGCTGAAGAATTGATGCTTTTGAATTATGGTGCTGGAGGAGACTCTTGAGAGTCCCATGGACTGCAAGAAGATCAAACCTATCCATTCTTAAAGAAATCAGCCCTGAGTGCTCACTAGAAGGACAGATCCTGAAGTTGAGGCTCCAGTACTTTGGCCACCTCATGAGAAGAGAAGACTCCCTAGAAAAGACCCTGATGTTGGGAAAGATGGATGGCACAAGGAGAAGGGGACGGCAGAGGATGAGATTGGTTGGACAGTGTTCTCAAAGCTACTAACATGGGTTTGGCCAAACTGCGAGGGGCAGTGGAGGATAGACGTGCCTGGCGTGCTCTGGTCCACGGGGTTACGAAGAGTCGGACACGACTGAACGACTGAACAACAACAACAACATGCAGCTATTTTCACAAATATATGCATTTTTATGCACAACCGCTTGGCTGGAGAAGCACACTGCAAAATTCGGAGAAGTACAAATTTCAAGGCATGGCTGTGCTTTGGTTCACATACCGTTTCAAAAAGCATGGATTTGGCATATTTGCCTTTAAATGTGAACTGAATGAAATTTCTCCTCTGTCGCTACTTCAGCAGGGCCTGAATACACCTGGTGTTATGGTGTGTGGCTGCTGTGTCCCTAACAACTTGCATGCCTGGATTCAAGGAGGGCATAATCAAATGATGTCTCATAGCCAGAAAACCTTGCACTTTTGCTTTGGAAGCAATTTTGTATGGCCACCAAGTCATCAAGTGTGGTAAATCCACCCATTATCGCAACTGCTGAGAAACTGCATTCCCTCATACTTTTCACATGATTGGTTTGGTAATCTCGGTTCCTCCAAGGGCAAGTTGCTACCAGGCAGTTAATTATAGTATCACAGGAGACTCACAGCTTCATAGCTTCCTCTGAGCTTTAGGTCTTTTAGTTTCTTCCTTTGCTTTTCTCTGCCTGATTGCATAGATCGCACTTGGTTGTTTCGAGCTGGTTAAGTCTTAACTGACTGTAAATGCACCAAGACATTTTTGAGTCCAGCTCAGCCTCCATAAGGTTAGGCCTTTGTGGTTTCAGACTTGCTGAGTGTCTGCTGAGCTCGGATGAGGTCATTCTTTGTGGGCTTCCCAGCTTCAGAGTCCTTTAATGCACTTCCTGTAAACTTCTCAGGCTATTTGAGATGAGCACCGCAGAAGGAGAAGTGTTGCTGTCCCGACAGAGAATCATGGCACAATAGACTCCACAGTGTGTCAACATTTTTTAATAAGGAAATGGGATTTAGCATGCATGTGCAAGGCAGTGTGTACTCCGTGTTAAACAGATCTAATTATTCTATATTGAAATGGACAACAGGAAAGATGAAGTGGCTTTGTAGGAAAAATGAGTGTTTTGGACATTCATGTCAACCAGTCACACAGTCTAATGAGGAATGGTTCTTGTTTCGTGAATTTATACGAGGTATGTACATTGTGTTGTTTTCAAGGTACGGAAGTTGGCAGTTTTACTGAGTAATGAAAAATGGTCCAGACATCCCTTTTGAGTGCAGCATAGGACATATCAAATCCATTGGCACTTCGCATTAGAATCAGGAAATTCATTTACATCGATACAGACAATGCTACAAGAGTCAGGAGGTCTTTATTCTTAAACAATAAAGAAAAGGAATAAAAATGCCGAAGCTCCATTTGTCTTCTTTTCATGATTAATTGTTGACTTCAAGATTGCTCTGGTAGTGATCCAGTATATGCTCTATATATAATACAGTATATAATAGAATCACAGAATTGTACAGTTAGAAGGGACTCCGGGGATCATCTAGTCCATGCAAGGGAGAATCTTCGTTACCTGCCCTGCTATAGATCTAATCAACCCAAAAATAAATAGATAAGTAAATAAATTTATCTACATAGTGCCAGCAAAAATTAAGCAATACAGAAAATAAAGTTTTATAATTCTATAATAAAATATTGCAATATTTCTTTTTATAAGCAAATATTTTTTAAAAAATCAATGTTATAATATTTGATCCTGCCTGATCACTACCATGTACAAGGATCAGATGGGGAAGCGACGTGTGTGAACAATACATTCACCATACATTAGAAGCACATTTAAATCACAGAATCCTGGTTCAAGTAGTTTGCCCCTCACAGTACTACAATTCCCAGCACCCTTAACAAACTACCGCTCCCATTATTCTTTTTTTGGAGAGAAGAATGTTATTTAAATGGATGGCGTGTATGCTGCCTAGAACCCCCACAGATGTACTCTCACTTCTGTTTCCATGAGCAGAGCACTTTCAGAAATGATTCTTCAAGATAACATGAGTTTCTTTGACAATTGTCGTATTGCTCACATTCACCCCATGCTTTCAAAGGACCTCCCCACCCACTCCCAAAGAATCATGGGAAATGTAGTTTGTTAATGGTGCTGAGGATTTTAGCTTCCCAGAGAAGCGTAACCTGGAGTTCCAATGATTCCTCGAGGGGAAATGTGCTTCCAATGTCTGGTGTGCATGCAGCAGCCTGCCTCCATCAGTTGTGTCTAGTCATTGATGGGATACAAGGGTGCTATCTATCTATTTTTACAGGAGGCATGCTTAACATTTTTTGTGTCCCATGCCTGACTGATCTTCCCGGACCCTTCACCTCAGCCACATCGAGAAAGCACAATGTGCAAGGGTGTGTAGGGCTTTACATAACACCCCAAAGCGGTGCTGACCTTAGAAAACTACTGTATCTACACTACTTAGCTGCATGGCTTGGATTGACTCCATCTTTCTTATCATCACTATCAGTTTTAGCTTTTCAACTTTCCATACGTTTGTCAGGAAAAGAACACCTGCATTTCTGTAATCTGGCCTATGTGACAATGCTCCGTTGCCCATGACCCCTTGCTTGGTTTCCCTGACCCTAATTAGCATAGCCCTCCCCCAATGTCTTCCTAGAACCATTCTCCCTAACATCTAGTTCACACTAGGGTTTAAAGCCTAAATCAATTAAGCCCAAAATATCGGAAAGACCACCTTCTTCCCTCGGTTTTATAAATGGAAGAGGGGACCCTCTTGGTAGTTCCACCTTCCTCAGGGGTTTGGGTTGGTGGCGGCCCAGGATATGGCATCCTCTGTGGCAGCCCCTAAGTTGTGGAATTCTCTCACACAGAGTTATGACACAGAGCCAGTGTGGTGTAGTGGTTAAGAGCGGTAGACTCATAATCTGGTGAACCGGATTCGCGTCTCCGCTTCTCCACATGCAGCTGCTGGGTGACCTTGGGCTAGTCACACTTCTTTGAAGTCTCACAGAGTGTTTGTTGTGGGGGGAGAAGGGAAAGAAGAATGTTAGCTGCTTTGAGACTCCTTCGGGTAGTGATAAAGCGGGATATCAAATCCAAACTCCTCCTCCTCCTCCTCCTCTTCTTCTTCTGTTATGACTTGCATAAATCAGTTGGCCCATAGTAAAGCAGGGATTTCTTTTGGTTTTCGCATGGAATAAGAGCATTGAATCAGCTGAGTCTGACTGAACGCAACCCAAAAGAGTCCCACTTACAAACTAGTGAGCTTCCTGTTCCTGTTTTAACGTCATGCTACTTCCTGTTATTTTCCATTCCTTCCTGTTTCTGAACGTTCCAAAGAGAAGATGGGAAAAGCCCAGTCTCTCCCGTCTTCTCCTGAAATAAACTACTGCCACTTTGCCAAAGTCTGCAGTAAAACGATATCGTCAAGAGCCGAACAATGGTAGACCTTCCATAGATATTTTTGCATAGTAACTAATTTGATAGTAGAGTGGCCTACATATTAGGGCACTATGACTAGTGTGATTTTTGCATCCAAGGGTCCTCATTTTAAGATTTATAAAATGCAAAAGGATGACTCATTCGTGGCTGAGGGTGCTACTTTGAATTTTTAAAGAAGAAATGAATTGCACTGGGTATTATGAAACCATTTTAGTGCTCACATTTCTGCTTCGTGTGCTAATCTCTCCCTTTTTGTCAGCCTGACCCCCTGTATTAAGAGATGTCCATAATTTAAAAGAATCCACCATTCCATAGAAAATGATGAACTGTCACAGCTCAACCATGACCCCTATTTTAATATAACATGGTGACAGCCCTATGAACATCACACTTTCCTTATAGTCATGTATTTATAAGGGCATGACATTTCTGTACTAAATCTAGGCTTTGGAAATTTTTGCAGCCCCGGAAAGTGCCCACTATCATCACATTGTGCTCAAAAGTCTCTGCCCTGCACTAATCATCTATTCAAGGAGACCATGACATACCATGCCCCAAATGGATCTCCTGCCCCCATTCTACCAATAATAATCTCAGGGATACGGGGTACATAATACTGCACGAATAACCACCCAATGAAAAAAGCCCATATTTCATATTTCAATGGGTTAACTATATGTCAGGTATGCAATTAGTCACTTGCCTGGTCACCTGGGGTTAGTGGAAAAATATTCCAGGTAACCAGTCAGACCCAATCCCCACCAAAGCTGCTAGCAAAAAACCAATTCCTTCCCCTCAAGAAACAGTGTTTCCCAACCTGTACCGGTAGGTCACAAGTAAACCCAAAATAATTATTGCCGGTAGGATGAATGCCTCTTACAACTACAGTATTTGTTTTGTTGGCATATTATAAAGCTATGTTGCCACTTGTAACCGAATCTCAGAAAGGCTCGAGTCTTAGCTTTTAAAAACCAGAGAACGTTCTCCAGTGGTTGGCGGGAGAGAAGACCTAAGGCCTAAAATTCATGTGACTAAAATCCGATGGGTCATCGCATGAAGTAAATTTGGGCTTGTGGGTCCATACCAAAAGGGTTTGAGAATCATTTCCCTAAAGGAGCTTCTGGAAGCTTTCAACCAAAGGATTAGTGGGCCAACTCCTATTATTTTTGCCCTCACCGACCCCTTAGAATAGGCTCACGGTATTGTGAGTAGTATTGTATTGACAGTAGAAGCAACAACCGGCAAAAATTTTCTGTCAGGATATAGAATCTATATATAACATACCTATGCCCTGTTCCTTACCTGGGCTACAGCCTTCAGTTTTGTAAACTTCTCTTTCTGAAAATAGCACCAAGCTCCTGCAGTCTCTGAGTCCTATGCTCAGTTTCGTTTGGGCCCTACTTCCTCCTCAGCTTTCTGCAACATGGCTCCACCTCAGGTTCCTGATTTTCTGGGCACTGCCAACTTCGGCCCACTTGCTTTAACTGCAGTGCCTCAGCCTCTGTGATGTTAGTGCTTTTGTGTGTGTGTGTGGCAGTACAGAGTACGGCCAGCTCCTTTTTTGTTGTCTGTGGCAGTCATTTTGTGCAGCTGCCCATGAAGCTTTGATCAAGTACTTGCACTAAATTTATTTATTTTTACTCACAAAAAATGTTGTTTAGATTTCTTACCCACCCTTAAGTATAGGGTCCCAGAGCAGGTAACAACAGTACATAAAAAGACATTATTTAAAACAGTGAAAGCAATTTGCAACCAGAAGAGTAGGGTTGGTCCTAAAATCTCTCTTTCTCTCTCAGGTGTAAAAGGTACATCTTCAGCAAGGAAGAGCAAATCTGTCAATTTTTGCTTCTTTTAAGTTTCTGAGGTCCCCCCCTGCCCCATCTTTAGTTCAGATAACATTTCCACATCCCTTTGTGATTTTAAAAAAACAAATCCTCATGAAAATTCATCCACTGAAATTTCCGAATATACACATTTTGTACGCAACATTGCATATTTCCCCGAATATTTATATTTTCCCTAATATAATGCAACTCTGTATATTAACTTTTACTAATACATGATTTTTAATGAACAGTTCAACTTAGCCTATGCTTCCATGTGCACATTACTTGACTGGAGATCTGCGCTGCGAAATTTATAAAAGTGCAAATTTCTAAGGCTGGTTCACAGAGTGTTTCAGAAATGATGAATTAGGTAGATTTGCCTTTACATTTGAAGTGAAATCAATTTTCTGCCCCATCCACCATCTTCAGCACATGACAACAGCTATACAATATAATTGGCTCTCTTAGAAAGGAGAAAAGGTATACCCAGTGCATGGCACCAGTATTGCACCTTTTCAGTGTAAGAGCTCAGTGTAAAAGGACCTTAGGTTCAGTCTTCATGTTTTGAGAGCTGTTGGGGGAATAAAAAGTTCTGCAACCTCAGCCTATTTTGAAGCTGTGCTAGTTTTATTTTAAAAATGCTTCTGTGACTTTAAGGGATCAATGTGCAAGTTTGACAGACTTGTCACCTACTCCTTGCTTTATATATCTATTGCTATTTTCACTCAAGCCTGCTGTTTTGCAATCAACCTTCCTGAGACTATTCCAGTAGCAGAAATTATAAATGCACCTGTTCAGGTGAATGACTCAGTTACTTCAAGCCATATGTGCTCTTATTTGAGATGGGATCTTACAGTCAGTAAAGGTGAACGGGAAAGACTTAAGGGCAGATCCACAACATACTTTTAAAGCATGTTGCTTCCCCCAAAGAATCATGGGAACTGTAGTTTCTGAAAGGTGCTAGGAATTATGTGTGAGGGGAAACTACAATTCCCACAATTCTTTGGGGAAGTTGTGTGCCTTAAATGTGCATTAGAGATGCTTTAAATGTATGGGCTCAGTCCTAGGCAGCCTTGCCTGGAAAGAACCCCCATTTAACACAGTGGGAATTACTTACAAGTAGACATGCCTAGGAATGTGCTGTAACTCTAAAAATGGCTTTAAAATGTTTTCTACGTGGTTCCTCATAGCTGTATCTGTTAAGAAAACCATACGATAATCATAGGTAACCGTAACAGCAAGGAACAAGTAACTGTGATTTATTGGAATTTATTTCTGTCACACAGATCAGGCAAGGGGGAAAAAGCCTTAAAGAATCTGTATGGTTCGTTAGCATATATTTGAGATGGAACCATTGCCAAGTGATTCAAAATCAGGCTGTTTCTTATTAAATATGAAAAAGCAAAACTAAAAATACATTATTTGGTGAAACATGCAGATTTAGGCCTAGAAAAACTCTTAGCTCTGGCGATTCAGAGCTGATCTACACACAGTGCAGAATCTTGATCTACAGTTTTTCTTGGATTTAATCTTTTCAGGAGACAGTGAGTGGGTAGGACAAGGGAATTGCTCTTCCATATAGCCGTTATCCCCCACAAAACAAAACAAAACTTAGTACGAAGGCTGTAAAGTTCATTTCCACTACATGCTAGTTTCTTGTATGGGGACTGTTCATTCATTCATTCCATTTCTAGACCATACATCAGGCTTCCCCAAACTCAGTCTTCCAGATGTTTTGGGCCTACAACTCCCATCATCCTTGGCTAACAGGACCAGTGGTCAGGGATGATGGGAATTGTAGTCCCAAAACATCTGGAGAGCCGAGTTTGGGGATGCCTGCCATACATCAACCAAAATTATCTGGTTTAAGTAGTTTAAACCCAAGAAGCCATATGAATTCTGGGGAGGGAACGTGGCACTGAATATTGCAAAGGCAGAAATGGAAACATGCACTGGATCCAAGAGAAGACAATGACAGTGCATAAAAGAAGGAACTAAATACATTTTTATGTATTTATTTATTTTATATTCAGTGCCATGTTCCCTCCCCAGAATTCAGATGGCAGGTGGGTGAATGGGTCCCATGATTCACTTCTGTGAAGGGCCTCGTGTTTTTTTCTCCCTCCAATACTTTCCAGACCTGGTGTTTGAGTCTGAAATGGCATCAAGGACTGCCAAATAGCAGTGACAGCTGCATCTTCATGTATATACTTTCTTAAGGCCACATTTTCCTAGATTTGCCTTGAATGTGTGTCTAAACCACCACCACCACCACCAACAACAACTCTCAGCTTGTTTCAACAACACATTTACCTGTTTTAAAATTCAAATATTGGGATATAAGTGGGAGAAGTGAAGGAGCTGCTGCTACAGGGCTTGCTTTCCTTTCCCCTCCCCATCCCGCTTTCCTTTTGTATCATTACCAATTTGATCTTTTACTCAGAACTGGTCCATGACATTTTGCTGCCTAAAGCAAAAGACAAGAGGGAGCCCATTCTCAATTCCAGAACAATTATGTAGTATAGAAGTGTGAATAATAACAACAAACTAACAAAATGACAAGCATAACGAAAGTTTGCTCGCATGACTATTCAAGTACTTTGCGATCAGAAAGTCTTCCTCTGGTTTATCAAGTCAGGCATTTTTTGTACCTGAATGATAATGGGTTGTTGTTTTTGTCACTTGACAGATACTGTGACAATGTCAGACAAATAAAGCTATGATTGCTTTCAAGAAAGTGTGGGTAGGACAACCCTGCATCTATGATTGTCATACAGGAAGGATGTAGGTGGCACATCTAGAAACCTTCTGAGACCTGTGCTTGGCAACTGTGCTTATCTTTTCAGCAAAATGTGCCATAGTGCTGCTTCTTCTACCGGTACATACTATACAATGCCCAAATCATCAATAATGTACTTTAATGCAGCAAACATTTGGAAGTTTCAACCTTTGTCCAACAATAGCTATTTTGATGAAAAGGCACATTTGAAAGAATGTCGTAATGCAAGTCTTCACAGATGGAGTATTTCAGCAGATAAGCAGTAGCTGCAATGTTTAGAAAGGGGGACACCCACCCAAACCCACCCGCCATGATATTAAGGAGGAACTATAGAATGATCTCTGACCTGGAAGCTCCTCCTTTCTTATTACATCCTTCCTGAAACAGATAAGAAAACTGTGAAGGGTCAGAACTCTGTGATCATCCCACGATAATGATAAAATACAGTGGTACCTTGGTTCTCGAACATAATCCATTCCAGAAGTTGGTCCGACTTCCGAAATGTTCGAAAACCAAGGCGTAACTTCTGATTGGCTGCAGGATCTTCTTGCACTCAACCGGAAGCTGTGTCAGACGTTTGGCTTCCGAAAAACGTTTAAAAACCGGAACATTTACTTCCGGGTTTTCGGTGTTCGGGAGCCGATTTGTTTGTTAACTAAGCCATGCGAGAACTTAATACAGTATTTTATATATAGTGATCCCTCGACTTACGAATGCCCCGACTTCCGTATTTTTCAAAGTATGAGGGATCAAAGCGGCCGCCGCTTCCAAATTTTTTCGACTTCCGATTGGAAGCCGCGACCGCTTTAGATAGGGTTTTTTCGACTCCCGAAGGTTTTTTCGAGGTATGAATGCATTCTGCAACGCATTCCTATGGGGACTCGACTTATGATTTTTTCGAGTTCTGATGCTCACGTCGGAACGGATTACATTTGTAAGTCGAGGGTCCACTGTAATGGCTTCACAACCGACTGACGCTTCCCAGGTAAGCTACACCTATTGTGTGGGCTGTATGATCCCTCCCCTTACCTGGCCAATCCCCTGGCAACGCCCCCCCAGGCGGGATTGGGCGGTTAACTCTGGTAGGCGGTGACACCAGGTATCCCTGCCCTGGGGAAGGCACTGCCAGTCCGAACTACTAGGGGCCACACGGTAATCAGGGGGCTGCGCGCGACCACGCAAACATCGCCCCACCTTTGATGTGTGGAACTGTCATTGTAATGCTACATCAACCCCTCTAAGAGGTTCCTATTGAAGATCTGGGCTCAGGCTGAGTGAAAGCTGTCTCCCTAAGACCACCTAGCTGAATTTATTTTATTTATTTCATACAATTTATGAGACCTGTGACAGAGCTTTCTGGGTACGGGGAATGGTTTGTTTGTTTTGAAATGCTGGGAGATTCAATCATGTGAGCTCCCACTTAGAAACTGAAGTGGTACCATAAAGATACAGGTTTTCCATCTCAGCTCCCATTTGTGAAAATGGGCCTATGTCACATCCTGAAGTTGTTCACGATATTATTATAAAATAACCCTCACATTCTGCTTGAAATGCAGTATAAACCATAGTATAAAGGTAAAGGTAAAGGGACCCCTGACTATTAGGTCCAGTCGCGGACTACTCTGGGGTTGCGACACTCATCTCGCTTTACTGGCCGAGGGAGCCGGCGTACAGCTTCCAGGTCATGTGGCCAGCCTGACTAAGCCGCTTCTGGTGAACCAGAGCAGCGCACGGAAATGCCGTTTACCTTCCCGCTGGGGCGGTACCTATTTATCTACTTGCACTTTAACGTGCTTTCGAACTGCTAGGTTGGCAGGAGCAGGGACCAAGCAACAGGAGCTCACCCCGTTGCGGGGATTCGAACCGCCGACCTTCTGATCGGCAAACCCTAGGCTCTGTGGTTTAACCCACAGCGCCACCCGCGTCCCTAAACCATAGTATAAACCCTCCTAAATTGTAACATTTAGCTTTAACTAAACTGTCTTCCCTTCCCAATTTTCAAAAGCTTCCCCTTTAGATTTTAATACAGTGGTAGCTCTGGTTACGAACTTAATTCGTTCCGGAAGTCCGTCCTTAAGCGGAAACTGTTCCTATCCTGAGGCGCACTTTCGCTAATGGGGTCTCATACTGCATGCGCGCCTCCGGCGCAATTTCCGTCCTCATCCTGGGGCAAAGTTCACAACCAGGAGCAGCTACTTCTGGGTTAGCAGAGCTCGTAACCTGAAGCGTTCGTAACCAGAAGCGTTCGTAACCATAGGTACCACTGTATTGGCTTTCTTGCAGCTTGATGACATGCCTGAGTTGTTGCTTTGTCATGCCTTGAGCTCCCAGTAACCAAAAAAATCACCCATTATTGCTACATTTTCTTTTGCTTCCTCCCCCCTCCTCCTCTTTGCTTTTTACTTTCTGTATCAGGTTCCCATAAAAAAGGTAATCGTGTTAGAGAAGAACCATACATGGTCAGAATTGTTAGCAGGCTCACTTGATGGAGCCCAGAGAGCAAAGAACCTCATTATACATTATTGGGTAAATTGAACAAAAATGGTATATAATTTGAGGTGAAAAGGAACACAGAGGTTTTGTCTTTCTTACTTCAGGCCTTGTACGTAGCAGGAAGTCATTCAGTCGAACACACAGAGGGGAAGAAACCCCCAGAACTACACAGCCAATCAGGGCATGTGCCACTTCAGTAAGCATCATGCCACTCAGCGTGGGTGCTAAGCAGCACCCATTCTGCTCTTAACTAGTTGACTTTAACACATTAACCATTAAGTTACCATCTCTGGTGTTGCACTTCTAAGAAGAACTATGTATTTCATTGCATGGACAGGGCATGAGAAGGTGCAATTGAAAAGGACTTCCCACTGTGTTTATACCAGCCATCACATGGCATGAACAGCATGTAGGCTTCATACTGTTTCATTCCTGGACACCCTTCTCATGAAACATTAAAGTGCTGGAGCACTTTAATGCCGAAGATATTTATTCATTTGTGAGTTTACAAGCAACACAATGTGGGAATGAGACGACGGCTTGCTAAGGACTGACACATGCTCTTTACAACTGAGTAGGGTCTGCAAGCGGAAGATAAAATTAACATAGCCACATCCGGCAGCACTTCGCCGTTTGAGCTAGAAGTCATGTGTCAGGAAACAGAACCAGTTCACATGCGAAGAACCACATACACAGCTACATTTGTTTCTTTGGTGCGGTATTCAGTGAAAATGAAATATTTCTCCATTTGAGCTCCTCATTTCATTTTTTTTTAAAAAAGTGTCCCACTTTATACTTTCACCCAAACATTATTTTCATTAGCTTTTATATCTATGGTAATCTAAGTAAGCTGTAAGAATGTGTGTGTATCTTCTGTTGTCTAAATGATTACAGAACCCACCTGCAGGTGATATCTCTCCCCCCCCCCAATTGCTTTTTACTGAAATGCATAACCCTTCTCCTGTTTTTTTTTTTACATCTGGGGAGTGGAGCAGTACTTCCTTGTACTGTGCGATATATATATATATGGTGGTACCTCGGGTTAAGTACTTAATTCATTCCGGAGGTCCGTTCTTAACCCGAAGCGTACTTAACCTGAAGCACCACTTTAGCTAATGGGACCTCCTGCTGCCGCTGTGCCGCCAGAGCACGATTTCTGTTCTTAGCGGAGTTCTTAACCTGAAGCGTACTTAACCCAAGGTACCACTGTATATGAAAGCGTAGTTTACAAATATATAAGTAAACTAAATAAATACATAAAGTCAACAAAGCCAAAGGCAGGCTGCATTTGTAAAATACCTTTTCTTTTACATTTCCTTACCTGATAATTTCTGCATTTTGTGCAATCTTTCACGTAACGTGACAGCCGCTTCTGAAAATTTAGTGGAAGTTTAGCACTCATTTCTGTGTTGTTTCCAGAATTGCAGTGTTTTCATGTGATCAAATTTGGGGTGATATACTGGCGCACGTTTCTTTATTGATCAAAAAGCCATTGTTCCGTAACACAACAGATTACTGGCAGTGGTGCGCATTCAGTGAACTAGGGGAATTAGGATAGTCCCCTAAATATTCCCTTGGTGCCTCCTTCCCAAAGCCCTGGAAGCTTCTGCCCAGCTTAGGGAGGGAGGTGCAATGCTCTGACATGCTCATGTGTGCGACATCAAGATGTCACGCACGCAACGCCCCCCCCCTCCCCCAATTGCCCTCGCAAACTGGGACCTCTGCCCCTAACCGTTCCCTATGGGAAATTTCACTGCACACAACTGGATAGTGCAGTGTAGAAGGGACATTAGGAATCAGGACAGAAGTGCTAGCATTGCAATCAGCAAAACTAACACAATAAACTCCACATCAGAATTCAGCCACAGTGCACCTGTATGGCCTGGTGGGTGTTTAACAACCTCCCCGCCCCCTGGTTTTTTCCAGTGCTGAGCAAACAGGAAAAGCAAGGGTTTTATCATTTCCTGGATGAGGCATTGCATATAGCAGCTCACCAGCTCTGTAGGCCTGCCCTTTAAGAGCAAAGCGCTCGCTTCTTCACCGAATGTTCCCACACATTCTTACTGGGAACTAACACGAGAAAGATTGGCTTGAAGCTTTTCCCTTGAAATCAGAGTTGCCTGCAGTAAAACCTCCTCGGCTGGAATGAAGATAAGCACCGCAAGTCCATTAAGTTGAGAATTTGTAAAGAAGTGAATACCATTTAAAACACACACATATATATTAAAAAGATTTACCTGTTTAGGAGCGCCAGGCGTTGAAAAGAGCTTTAGCTGTTTTCTCTGCTGTTACCTCTGCTGTTTTACAGCAGCATTTCATCAGGGTTTATTTTCTTGGCAGTCTTACCAGTAGTGCTACTGCCAAACATTTAGCTTTGTAGCTACAAACCCAGGTTTGTTTTGTTGATAAAACAAATAGCACTGATGTCCTCTTCCTTGTAATAGTTTGCTCTCTTTCTCTCTCTCCCTGTCTCACCGGTAATAACTGAAATGCCACTGTACACCTCTGAAATAGCTTGTTGTCAAGGTCAGGAAAGATGTTTACAGGTCTGTTGAATTCCCTAGCTCATGTACCTCAATGCTGTCTCTGAGACAGGAGGGGAACTGGAGCATGTAATCACATGTTCTCCCAGCTATTGCCCGAAGGCTTTATCTGGGGCCTAAAGTATAGGCTTTTTAAAGTCCACAGCTGACTTTCAAAGACTCGGCCACTCTTACAGATTCTGTACCTAAGTGGGCTTTAAAAAAAATCAACCTTTTATTTCCCCTTGCCTGCCGCAGTCTTTCAGGCCAAAGTATGGAAATAAACAGTGCTTTTTTCCTTAAAAAATGTTTAGGGGTACCCTCATTTTGCTACTCATATTGAAATACTGCCCTTCAATGAGGCCAAACTTAGATTCACAAAATGTTTAGGGGTATGCGTACCCCTGTGTACCCCCAGGAAAAAAAAGCACTGGAAATAAATAAAATGCAATCTTTTGGTTAAGATTCATAAGGGAGTGCAGACCAAGTGTGCTTTTTCTTCTTGTTAATTGCTTTTTATCAGTTGAGCTTATACATATACATATACATATATACATATACATGTGTGTGTGTGTGTGTGTGTGTGTGTGTGTGTGTACACACACACACATGATTGAACTAGTATCTACAGTGGGTTTTAGAAAAGTTTTTTTCGAAATATTTTTGGTGACTGTAGATATCTCTTTATGACACAATCCAACCCAAAGTGTCCCATTAATTCCAATGAGAAATATTTTCACACTCTATTACAGACCCTCCAAGTGTCCCTATTTTCCAGGGACAGTCCCTGGAAGCTGTCCTCATTTCTGATTTGATCCCTGAATATTCAACTTTTCCTTAGGAAAAGTATTGGAGGGTAGGAAATGTTGAGGGTATGGAGTTATGTGTTCCCTGAGCCAAGAAGATAAGTAATGATACAACTGTTAGAAGACATCTGAAGGTAGCCCGGTATAGGGAAGTTTTTTTTTTTTAAAGGTTTAATGTTTCAGGATATAAAAAATAAAGTTGTTGTTGAATAGGACGTCCCTATTTTCATCGGAGAAATGTTGGAGGGTATGCACATGCTTCCATATCTCACTGAAATCCATGAGAAGTAGAAATGATTTGCTTTGACTGGTTCGTGCCCATTTCATATACTCCAACATTTCTCCGATGTAAATAGGGACATCCAATACCATAATGATAATTTTACTATTTATACCTCACACACCTTACTGGGTTGCCCCAGCCACTCTGGGCGGCTTCCAAACATATATAAAAACATAATAAAACATTTTTTTAAAACTTCCCTATACAGGATTGCCTTCAGATGGTTCGGGGGTGGGATAATTCCATACCTTCCAACATTTCTCCAATGGAAATAGGGACAGCCTAAGGAAAAGCGGGACATTCCAGGATGAAATCAGAAACCGGGACGGCTTCTCTAAATCAGGGATGTCCCTGGAAAATAGGGACACTTGGAGGGTCTACCAGAAAGTTGCTGCACAAAACCCAGAAAGTTGCTACACTTGGTTCGCTCTGGCTGAGAAACCTAGGATGTTTGCAAGAGGGTGAAATGATATCTTTCCCCCAGCCCCATCATTGTGCCCTTGTATGAATGAGCAGGTGCTAGATATCTATCAGCCAGCAAAGGTTAGGTATTTTCTTCAGAAATCTGGGTCATGATAGACAGATAAGACTGGCAATGTGGTTTAGACAGCCCTGTTTCCTGGTGACACGATGGCTGGGAATCAAATGCAGAGATGGCAAGTGCAGCCGAAGGTTCCATTAAGCTCGGAACAAGAAATGGTGGGATCCCAAGTGACAGTTTGTTGGAAAACAAAGTTCTTGTACAAGCCTTGCTGTAATGGTATCTTTATTGGACTCACAGCTGTGCATGGAGGCGCAGGTTAATTCTGTGTCCAGGGCGGCTGTCTACCAGCTCCATCTGGTACGCAGGCTGAGACCCTACCTGCCCACAGACTGTCTTGCCAGAGTGGTGCATGCTCTAGTTATCTCCCGCTTGGACTACTGCAATGCACTCTACGTGGGGCTACCTTTGAAGGTGACCCGGAAACTGCAATTAATCCAGAATGCGGCAGCTAGACTGGTGACTGGGAGTGGCCGCCGCGACCACATAACACCGGTCCTGAAAGACCTGCATTGGCTCCCAGTACGTTTCCCAGCACAATTCAAAGTGTTGGTGCTGACCTTTAAAGCCCTAAACGGCCTCGGTCCTGTATACCTGAAGGAGCGTCTCCACCCCCACCGTTCAGCCCGGACACTGAGGTCCAGCGCCGAGGGCCTTCTGGCAGTTCCCTCACTGCAAGAAGCAAAGCTACAGGAAACCAGGCAGAGGGCCTTCTCGGTAGTGGCACCTGCCCTGTGGAACGCCCTCCCATCTTCTGAAGTTATATTCCAACAGAATATTAAAACAGGATGAAACATCAAACGTTAAAAACATCCCTTAACAGGGCTGCCTTCAGATGTATTCTAAAAATCAGATAGTTGCTTATTTCCTTGACATCTGATGGGAGGGCGTTCCACAGGGTGGGTGCCACTACTGAGAAAGCCCTCTGCCTGGTTCCCTGTAACCTCACTTCTCGCAGTGAGGGAACCGCCAGAAGGCCCTCGGCGCTGGATCTCAGTGTCCGGGCTGAACGATGGGGGTGGAGACGCTCCTTCAGGTATACAGGGCCGAGGCCGTTTAGGGCTTTAAAGGTCAGCACCAACACTTTGAATTGTGCTCAGAAATGTACTGGGAGCCAATGCAGGTCTTTCAGGACTGGTGTTATATGGTCTCGGCGGCCGCTCCCAGTCACCAGTCTAGCTGCTGCATTCTGGATTAGTTGTAGTTTCCGGATCACCTTCAAAGGTAGCCCCACGTAGAGCGCATTGCAGTAGTCCAAGCGGGAGATAACTAGAGCATGCACCACTCTGGTGAGACAGGAAGCACCAGGAGTCAGGAAAATGCCAATAATCGTATGTATTTATGAACGAAACAGCAGCTATGGATTCCTACCCCAGGTAAGACTAAAGACCTGTTCCCATTGAGCTCTGGAGGAAACAACAGCCAAAGAGGGGAAGAGAAGTTTCTTTTACAGGCTAGGCATGACACAACACACACACGACAACATAGGCCTGGTTTAAATAAAAACGAGTATATGGATCCACTTTTATTCATCTGGGCCTGACAGGGCAACTTACTGTCGTCTGAGGTACAAGCAAACATAGGTAACATAAATGCTCCGAGTTTGTAGCACAGGGTTTGAATCAGGAAGCTTGCAACTACCCTGGAGAAGTTGTGGTTTTAGCACAGAGTGGGCCGATGCCTTTAGCATGCTGGTGCTATGGAAACCGAGTTTCGCCACAGAGAAGAACTCGCGTACTAAACCACAGAGCGCTGCACACCCTCTTCCTTTTTTATGCAGCCTCCCGAAGAAGAAAAACAGAAGTCGGCAAAGCGAAACCACAAATGAAGGAGGCCTTTGCAGCAATGCTATGCTAATTGCCTGATATAATGGGGGGGTCAGATAATGGGAAACTCTCACAATGCACACGGGGTTGCAACAGAGTGGACATATAATTTCAGTTCCTGAGAAAAGGAATGGCAGCCGAATGGCCCAGTGCAGAAGTTTAAATGCTTAAGGAAGGTCTGAGCAACTTGTGAACCTCGAAGCCAAATGCGGGCTGTCAGTCATGTACAGAAGGCAGCCGCGCCCCCATTTCGCCCCGCCCCTGTTCCACCCTGTTCCGCCTCCTTTTCCTGCCACTTCCATAGCAATGCACATGTGCTATGGTTGTTGCCTGTATTACATTAGAGAAAACTGCTTTGCGGAAATGTGTATATTAGGCAAAATTGCATGCAAAAATAAGTTATATTGGGATAATTTAACGTTGAAATGCCGATGAATTTTTATGAGGACTTCTCTCTCTCTCTTTTTAAAATCGAAATCTGATGGGGAAATGTGGAGAACTGAAACTAAGGTTGAAAAAGTGAGAAGCTGAGAGAAACTAAAATGGACATTCCCCATCCCTAGGGAGCCAGTGTGGTGTAGTGGTTAAGAGCGGTAGACTCGTAATCTGGGGAACCGGGTTCACGTCCCCGCTCCTCCACATGCAGCTGCTGGGTGACCTTGGGCTAGTCACACTTCTTTGAAGTCTCTCAGCCCCACTCACCTCACAGAGTGTTTGTTGTGGGGAGGAAGGGAAAGGAGAATGTTAGCCGCTTTGAGACTCCTTCGGGTAGTGATAAAGCGGGATATCAAATCCAAACTCTTCTTCTTCTAGGGCCAGGAGAGTTTTTCTGGGGTGGACACTCCATAAAGTCCTGTCTCTGTTTATGTTCTTCCCGGTAGTCCCTCCTCCATAAGGACATCTTTGTGCAGCAAGGATTAAGACCTTCACTGCAATTGCTGCAAGGCTGTGGATTCCACAGAATGGAATGACTTTCCCGATTAAGTTTACAACTGCTCTTGACTTGCAGTCTATCAAAAAAAAAGGCCCACAACTGCTGAGCAGACACTGCTGTTGATTGCAGTGTATCTTGTTAACTTTGTTTCTTAAAACAATTATTTGCTTTTATTGTGTTGTGGTTTTTTTTAAAATATAAAAATGTTGCTTTTCTGTCCAAAGCTTCAGAGTGGAGGGCTTCAGATGTTCTAATAAAATAAAGAGGTGATCTGACTGAGGGGTTGCAGCCATGGTTGTGGAGGTGCTGCACTTCCAGATTTCAGGAGTGGGGATGTGTGTTTGATGTCTTGTGAACGAGCCCGGGGCAGCAGCTAGGTATATTGAATACTCCAGCAATAATCTTTTGTGCATGAATGAGAGCTAAGCGTAAAAAAAATCTCATAATTGACAAATGTACAATGCTTTGTGCCAAATCACTGCTTAACCATCTAAAGAATTTAATGTGGTCATTTTCTTATTCTAATCTGAAAATATTGATGTTGATCAACATTCCTGATTTCCACCTCTTTCCTTAATCTCAGTGAGGTGAGCTTCTTTCCCTCTCCCCCAGTTCTGCTATAAGCACAAGCATTCTTTGATACATTGCATGCATTATTATACACATTATAATACATATAATATTATGGCATATACGTCCAGGTTTTCAAAAGTAACCAAAAGTATGCATGTAATGCATTTTTGCTAAGGAAACATAGTGTACCGTGGTTTGAGACTTTTAAATGCACCATGCGTATGATAAACCTTTTTGTATACAGTTTTGCATGTAATCAAACAGGCTTTTGTTTTAAAGATCATGCATCTCAGATGCAAGCGGGCTCTTAATGCAGGAGAAGGTCTGATGTAAGCGAAGCTCAATTGGGTTGGAACGCCTTGCAATGCCTAGCACATATCCAGCAGCCAAATTCTGAGTATAAGCACATTTATAAAAGGATTCCTCCTCTGTCTGTAGTTGCCAGGCGTTGAGCTCCATTCAGTGCTGTGGTTTGGCTTGGCTTCTTCTCTGCATTCCCTGCTCACATCCTGGACGTTTAGCATTGAAACACCTTGTGGTGTCTTTCGTTGGGTTTCTTCCCTCTCCGCGAACATATCCAAAACACTACAGCTGGTTCTGTTTCCTTACAACTTCAGCAGACTGAGATTTAGAACAAGAAGGGTTTTTTAAATATATATAAGAAGGATCCCATTATTCATTATTTTATATTATTTATTACTTATATCCTGCTTTTCCTCCAAAGAGCACAAGCTTGCTGTCAGGATGCTGACAGCGGCTCCCGGCTGGTTGCCCAGGAGAGTATAAAAACAAGGGAAGGTTTCTTACCGTCCTTTTTTATTCAATATTTACAGAGAGAGGCTATAGAACCCAGCCTCTTGGATAATGGCGTTGTCCCGAGTGAATCTCCACCCCTGTCTCTCCCACTTCCTCATCCATCACTTCTACGGGTGCTGCTACGTGCCCTCGTGTCTTTGAGCTTTTTGCTCTCCTACTTTCAAGGCTCACCAGTTCTGGGAAGGATGGGTGTCTGGAAGGCTTTCCAATGAAAACAGTGTCTGTCAGCCTGCTTCCTCCTCCCCTTCCTCCCCCTCCTCTCCCATTATTTCCAACTTTCCCCCTCCTCTGCCTCTGAGCTGTGACCTCCCGCAAACCACTGTTGTAAGTCTATACTGTCTTCCTCTTCCTCCTCCCTGGAAGGGTCAGGGTGGAGAGGCGGTCTCCATCATTCCTCCTCTATCCAGTCCCTGACACTAGCATGCACCCTTCTCTTTTTGACCCCCCCCCCACTCCATGACCCTGTGAGGTAGGTTAGGCTGAGAGATAGGTTCCGGGGTAACTCAGTGAGCTTCAGAAGGATGACTGAATATTTGAACCCAGATCTCCCCAACCCTAGTCCAATCAACACAGCATCGTCTCCCTCCACCTTTTCTTTTTTTAAATGCCAGATGCAGTTATGAGTGAAAGCTGACTTATAAGGGCCAATGGGGGGGGGCAATGCCTCATCAACTTCAGGGTGGCCACAGCCAGCCCCTTGCCATCTTATTTACAACCAGTCAGAGGGTGGCTCTGCTTGTCACTGGCTTTGCCTGCAGCAACTGCCCATCTCCCAGGCATATACCTGATGGCCACTAATCACTCCTAGGGATAATGCAGGACTGGTGCTGATTTAAGAAGGTAGCCAAGATGTGAGCTGCTGCAAAGAAGGTGCCCCACACCAAGATGATCAACAAAGTTCTCTGCAACTGGTGCCCCTACAACAAGCTTACTGCAGATTCAGTGAACCAGTCCAGTTTTCCTCCTGCAGAAGAGACACACTTGTCTGCTTGTCATATGAGGAGTTAATTTCTTAGCCTCTCCCCAATAGCACATTGCTGGTGGTGTTTCTGCTGCAATAATTTAATCTGCAGCGGTCTGTGCTGAAGCAGCACACAGCAAACTGACCTCAAAGTGTTTGAACACATAACAGAAAGCAAGAATATTCTTTTTTTTTTTTTTAGAATGCAACATTTACTGGAAGGTTTTAGGCTGTGTTCATATACGCACACTTGCCTGAGTATATGCTTCATTGCGCCTCTCTGACAATACTGAGCTTGGGGGGGAACCTAGGTTCCGATGACATTTTGTTAGTCTACATATCATCTTCACTCATCCTCCTTGTCTCTCCAGTCATGACAGTCCGCATTGCCCTGCATGGGAGAAACCAAGTAAGATTGTAGGGATGTGGCTTCAAAAATCCAGATGAGCACCACTGATGAACGCAGATTAAAAAATTGCATGATGATAATATAACATCGGTGACTCTGGATTGTGGAAGTGCTGCCATTCCTTCGCCATTTGTACTTTTGAAGAAATAATAATGTAACCTTCTGTGGACAGGAACAGCCTAGGTTTTGTTGCCTATGCTCTGGTATCCCCTAGGTCAGTGATGGCTAACCTTGACACCCCAGATGTTTTGGAACTACAACTCCCATCATCCCTAGCTAACAGGATCAGTGGTCAGGGATGATGGGAGTTGTAGTCCCAAAACATCTGGAGTGTCAAGGTTAGCTATCACTGCTCTAGGTTAAAAGGTAAAGGACCCTTGACAGTTAAGTCCAGTTGCGAACGACACTGAGATTGCGGCGCTCATCTCGCTTTACTGGCCGGGGGAGCCGACGTTTGTCTGCAGAGCGTTTTTCCGGGTCGTGTGGCCAGCATGACTAACCACAGCAGCGCACGGAAACACAGTTTACCTTCCCGCTGGGGTGGTACCTATTTATCTACTTGCACTTTGACGTGCTTTCGAACTGCTATGTTGGCAGGAGCTGGGACCGAGCAACGGGAGCTCACCCCGTCGCGGGGATTCGAACCGCCGGCCACTGAGCAAGCCCTAGGCTCAGTGGCTTAGACCACAGCGCCACCCGCGTCCCCTAGGTTACTGCAATGCTGCTTCTGAAGGCGGTTCAGAAATGGTAGCAGGTGCACAAGTCCACAACCTGATTGTTGACCAATGCAAAAGGATCTGAACGTACATCACCAATTCTGACAAAGCTGCAGTGGCTTCTAAATGGTTTCCTGGCTCAGTTCAAGGTGCTGGTTTTCACCTATAAATGCTTCTGTGACTCAAGATCCCAATACCTCAAGGACTACCTCTCGCCACATGAACCAACCCCGCCCCTGCACTCATCACCTGAGCCCCTTCTCCATGTTCTCAGAGAACAGGTCTTCTCAGTGGTGGCTCCCTGCTTGTAGAACGCTCTTCCCAGGAAGACATCCCTGGCTCCATCATTACCTATCTCAGGTGCCCAGCAAAAGTGTTCCTTTTCTGCTAGGCCTTTGGCCTTCAATTATCTGTGGCTTCCTTTGTGGGTAGAGTGGGTTAATCCTTCCCTTTTTATATAAATATGGATGAGTTTTAGCTTTTACTCTCTTGTAGTTTTATGTTGCTTTTAATTTACATGCTGCTTTTTGTAAGTTGCTCTGACTTACGTTTTGTAAAATAACTAAATAAAAAAGTGACTACCAAGTTGAATTAATAATAACATGAATAGAAAGGAATAAATCATAGATATGCAATCAGGTGCCCTATGGTTTTTTAACATGCTCTGTTCGAAAAAGGGCTTTTCATTTGACCATTACCATGTTACTATGGAACGGATATTTACTGCATACAGTTTGGTAGTGTTATGGTGCCATCTACTGATTTTTTCTAAACTTTCTGTGCATTACAGTACTGCTATACAGAGTATAATTGCTACTTCTTGGTACAGCTTTATTATGTATACGACTAAAAAACCCCCACAAAAAACACAGGACCGCCTTCCTATCATGAAACTCTTTGGTTAGCTTAACCCGTATGTTGCCTTCCGTACAAATGTTTGTCTGGGACAGGAAACCATGTTACAGTATTTAGATGGTTTTTCCTGATGTATTGCCTAAACTTCCTCTTTTGGACTAGAGTGGGATATTTTGCTTTATGTGCATATGATGTGGTATTATGTTGCAAGAATCTAATCATTAATTATTATTATTTTTAAAAAAACCTATTATACTGTACAGCATAAGGGAAGAGGCCACAAAAGGATCACAGACACTGCCTTGAAGACCTACAAATCCAAGAAAAGGCAGCTCAAAATAAATGCCCTGTCTTTTGTAACTCTTCAGTTTTCACCACTAAAAGCTCCTGGCTGGTTAAAAAAAAACTGTTTCCCATGCTTATTCTGTCTAATTTTATTATATATAATAAATATATAATCACAACCAGTATATTATGATTTACTTTTGCTGATAATTCATATCTCTATCATCTATCTATATCTATCTATCTATCTATCATCTATCTATCTATCTATCTATCTATCTATCTATCTATCTATATCTATCATCTATCTCTATTTCATGTATATCTGTGAAATTTAAATACACCTAAGGATACAAAAGCCCCTTGTGGGAGAAAAATCAAGAAATTGCATCTCAGACTAATTTCTTTTTTTCTTCCTTGAAACAGTGGCAAAGAAATCTACTGCTCTTCCTCCCCAAGGTAAGAAAATGTCCCCCCCCCCATTTAATCACATTTATGTTAAATATTTGCTATAGATGGGTCATGATCCAGTTCTGTGAGTGGGGTGGGCAGTGGAGAGGGCAATAAGTAAACTGTGAGGGATTGGATCAGCTCCCTCATTTGCAAGACAAACACCCAGAATATACATCACAGGTGGACTGGGTTCAGTTACATCTTACAGAGAATGAAAATTATAATGTGTGTGTGTGTGTGTGTGTGTGTGTGTGTGTGTGTGTGTGGAATAAACAAGAATTTGCCGTTGAAGATCAGAGTGCCAATTGATTCAAAATAAATTCAGTTTTGTCAGGAATACTGGTACCCGTTGCCGTGGGCTACCACATGTTAGAGGAAAAGGTCTGCAGGGAGGAGCCTGCTGTACTTCTGTAGGCGTCCTGTTGCAGATCTTCACCACCACAATACCTTGAGGGAGGAAGACCAGGTGATGGGGACAGGTCAGAGGAGGAGGAGCCAGAGGGTGTGGCCCTGATCTCCCCTCCTTCATTCAGCACTGAATGTCTGAATAGAGTAGGGATGGGGAACCCGTGGCTCTCCAGATGTTGCTGGACTGCAACTCCCATCAGCCACAGCCAGCATGGCCAGGGCTCTGGAGGGCCACAGCTTCCCCGTCCCTAGAACAGGTCTTCATACTGAGTGCCAGTCGCAGTTGCACATCCCTACTGAGGGCTTGCAAGGGTAGGTATTCTCCAGCCTCCAACATGGCATACCTAGTCCGTGTCCCATGATATCTGAAGCGAGGGATTTTGTAAACTTGGAGTTGAACTACGCGTGACATGGGAGTTCCTTGCTTGGAAGACAAAGGCCCAGATTCGGAGGGGTGTGGAGTCTAACCTTTTCCCCACACCCCAAGCTGTTGTTATCCATGGAGAGTGAAATGTCTGTGAGATTTTCTCCCTGGGGCTCATAGCGACTTTGGGAAAGCGATCCGGATTTCGGTTGCTGCAGAAGGGCACAGGGTTAGGCACCCCACTCTTGCAAAGTGTGGCTCAGCTCCAAATCACCCTAGCCATCCATGTAGTTGAGGCATCAGATGTTCCAGTTACGGCACTTCCAACACCATAAGGTAAAGGTAAAGGGACCCCTGACCATTAGGTCCAGTCGTGACCGACTCTGGGGTTGCGGCGCTCATCTTGCTTTAGTGGCCAAGGGAGCCGGCGTACAGCTTCCAGGTCATGTGGCCAGCATGACTAAGCCGCTTCTGGCGAACCAGAGCAGCGCACAGAAACGCTGTTTACCTTCCCACCAGAGTGGTACCTATTTTTCTACTTGCACTTTGACGTGCTTTCGAACTGCTAGGTTGGCAGGAGCAGGGACCCAGCAATGGAAGCTCACCCCGTCGTGGGGATTCGAACCGCCGACCTTCTGATCGGCAAACCCAAGAGGCTCAGTGGTTTAACCCACAGCGCCACCCGCGTCCCACTTCCAACACCATAGCCTAATCCATATTGGTAAGGATGGAATGACAGACCCCTGGAAGAATAACAGTCCTTGTAATTCATCCTGGTTGAACAGACTGCTGGTGTCTTGCCATGCTGCAATGCCACTCTGTTTAAGACTCTGCTGTGTAACATGGCTGATTTGTTTATTGCCCTCCCCCCTCACGTGCTCACCATAGGAACTCTTCTTGGCTCTTCTCCCATACTTCCACGCACCACTCCACCCTCACCTGCAAGCACCTCTGAAGCAAAGCCTGGCTCTGCGACCAAGGAGGCACTGACCCCCACTTACCAGGCCTCCAATGCTTCCGGAATACCTGTTAGCAAAGCAACTGCTACTCCTGCGACTGCTGTCTCTGCCAACGTCACAGGTTTGCTTTGGAGTTTTCTGATAAGAGATTATACTGCCCCAGGAATACTGTCCTCTCTCGGGAGAATGGTGGTGGTGGTGGTGGGGAGCTTCATCACATAACTGCTACGTGGCTGGAAACTTTACTTGAATAAGCATGTGACGTTGCAATGCAGTGGATGGTGAATGGCCGACTCCGCAACCATAAAATTAAAGCAGAAATTAGGAGAACAGCCATTGGGGCAGGGGGCTGAGAGGTATGCATGGATAGCTGCTGAGGACAGGAAGCATCTCTGTGTTAGCAAGACTGAAGCTGGCTTTTTGGCTCACTTCACTCATCTTTGTAGAGTTGCTCACACTGGGGAGCTGATCCTGTTATGACCCTTTTCTGCTTGGCTAGCTACATGAATGAAGAGGCACGCATGTGAACAGGGCCAATTGTATTAATGATAGGCTGTCCCCCTCCCCTCCAAAACGTGGTTAGAATCAGGCATAAAGGTAAAGGTGAAAGGTAAAATAAAGGACCCCTGGATGGTTAAGTCCAGTCAAAGGCGACTATGGGGTTATGGCGCTCATCTTGCTTTCAGGCCAAGGGAGCCGGCGTTTGTCCACAGACAGCTTTCTGGGTCATGTGGACAGCATGACCAAACCGCTTCTGGTGCAATGGAACACCATGACAGAAACCAGAGCGCATGGAAACGCCGTTTACCTTCCCGCCGCAGCAGTACCTATTTATCTACTTGCACAGGCATGCTTTCGAACTGCTAGGTTGGCAGCAGCTGGGACAGAGCAATGGGAGCTCACCCCGTCATGGGGATTTGAACCGCTGACCTTCTGATCGGCAAGCCCAAGAGGCTCAGTGGTTTAGACCACAGCGCCACCCGCGTCCCATATAACCACATGGTCAGCCCACACACTTGATGCTCTAGGTAGCAACCGCAGCATGTTTTACAGTACTGCTGCTGAATTAGCTTTGCAAGAGATCAGGAATACTGCTTCCTTCTCTGAAGGGTACCCATTAACCAGTTAATGTTCTGCTGTTGCATCATAACAATGGTAATGAAATGATTGCACTTTTGTTACTACAGAGATTGTTCCAACAAGCAACTCATCCTTCCTCCCTCGCATGGACTCAAACTCTTCCAGCACTCAGGCACTCAGCAGCACTGCTGCCTCTCCTTCACTCTCTCCCTCCACCGTCACGCACGCACCACCAGGTTTGCTGTGTTGTTCTTTGCAGTGCTCCAGAGCAATGTCTTAAGTACTGGGCATGAACATTCAATTTGTGGGATGGTTAAGCATTATCAGAATGCATATATGTTTTGCTTGAGGTTTCTAAGCTGAGGCTGGACGGCCACCTATGAAGGATGCTTTAACATTTAATTTCCTGTATTGGCAGGGATGTAAACCAGGTGATTGTTGAGGTTCTTTTGAAATCCGGATATCTTTCAGATTTTAATTGCATTATAAGACAGGGTAGTCATTGGAGGATGCATTCCTGTGTGTCTAGTGTAATAATATCAAGTCAATGGCCAACTTAGTGCATTTTGGACATCTAGCCACGAACATTGACTTCACATGATCTCCTAAATAATGTCATGATTTGCTTAGAAATAAGCTATGAGTGCTGGTTCACACATCATGCTAAGTCAACGCTTAGCTCAGTTGGTTAGAGTGATCCGAGTTTGAAGAAAGGAGGAGTGAAATGACAGCTATGTTTGTTCACATGGTTTATGGTTTGCCGTGACATGTGAACACACCCAATTTGTCTTATAGAAGAATTCTCACTCTCATCCTCCACAAGGGCCAGGGCTTTTTCAGCGTTGGCTCCGACCTGGTGGAATGCTCTGTCCCATGAGACTAGGGCCCTGTGGGACCTGATCTCCTTCCGCAGGGCCTGTAAGACAGAGTTATTCTGCCTGGCCTTAAATCTAGCCTGATCCCCTATTCCTTTTCCCCTTCCCTTTTTTCTGAAGAAACCCTTCTGGGTCCCCACATTAAAATTCTTCTCTGGTCTCCCTACTGGCCTAGCAAGACTAACTTGGCCAGTTAGCCCTGGTGATCCCACTGATGTTTGTTTTTTATGCTGTTTTTAAAGTTGTTTTTAATCATTGTTTTGGATTTGTTGTTAGCCGCCCTGAGCCCGGTTTTTGGACTAGGAAAGGCGGGGTATAAATAAAAATTTATTATTTATTATTATTAGTTATTCCTGCCCCTTGATACATTAAACCAGGCATGTACTTACCAAACAAATCAATGTACTAAAAGTTAGGATCCAGTGAAAAGGATCATTGGGGGACAAGTTACTTGTATGCATGTTTTTCTGGTGGCGCCGGAGAGCTTCCACATCACTTTATCTACATGCTAAGAAAAGCCCCACCTATTTTACCATATTACAGTGGTTTCAAAGGCTCAGAAGCAGGATCAGAAAGAACATTGGGAACCCTACATGAATAGCAAATTCAGGAATTTTTCACAGCTGTAAACAGACATATTACGAAATTGTTTTTTTTTTTAAGCCAAGTGTTGTTGAAGCCAGCATTTAATACTGTGTAGTTGGGTAATAAAAATTTGCTGTACCAAGGCCAAAATGTAAGGGTCACATTGCACACACACACACACACACACACACACACGTTAACCCAAGAGATGCTGGCCATTTCAGCCATTTCTAATTAATACCACGTTTGCACTGATGTTACAAATTTGTATAAATGTTACAAATTTGTATAAATGTTACAAATGTTACAAATTTGTATAAAACCGGAACAGAGTTAACTTGTCTTCCAGTATTTTACAATCATTTAGAATAGAAAACATTTTTAATTCTCAATTTTAATTGAGTTGATAAGAACACATGTAGTTTTATTTTTATATGTATAGTGAGGGAATAATGTGAAAGAAAATAAAGAAGAAAACAAACAAAAGAAAAATTGAAATTGTGATACAATTGAGGATATAATACAATTCTCCCAATAAGTGTAAAATTATACTCTTGATAAATGGATTCCACATATTGTTATATTTATCCAGACACAATCCGCACCCAAAAGAATACCTATAGTTTTTAAACTAATCAATGATCTCTCCACAAAAAGGAGCCATAATCCAAATGCATGCCCACCCACCGTGGTAGACTTGTAAAAATGAGGAAGGAAGGAAGGAAGGAAGGAAGGAAGGAGGGAAGAAGGGAAGGAGGGAGGGAGGGAAGGAACCTTTATTCATATATCACAGTGAAATGTTTTGTAGACATCTGAATTATCACTTCTATTCTTCATTTCAAGTAAGAAATTAAGATTGCAATTTTGTACATACTTATCTGGGATTAAGTCCTACTGAACTAAATGGAGCTTACTTCTGAGTTGGTATGAATAGGAAAGAACCGTTGCAGCAGCATCTTATGCAAACACCCTCAGAAGTACAGTAAGACCCACTCTCTTCAATGGTGCTTATATGCAGGTCTATGTGTGTAGGACTGCACTTTATATTCACATTAAGAAGACTAGTTTTCCTTTTTACAGGAGAAGGAACACATTTTCTCAGCTTGCAGTTCTGCTTCAAGGTTGTTTCCATTCATGGGGATATGGCATCAATAATTGCTGAATGTAATGCTAACGTTCTCTTTATTTCCTGGCAGATGATGGGGATAATTCCACCACGCATACCAACATTTCATCATCCTCTGGCACTCCAGCAAACATCCCTCCAGCTCTCTCAGAGACCACCCCTGGTCCAATAGGTGACAAACCTGCACACATTTAAGAGCATTGCTAGCACCACATGCATGCATGGCTTTGAATGACATCCAAATTCCTTTGAGAATGAATTTTTTTCCTGTGCAAACACAATTGAAATGAATTGGATTCGTGCAGAAATTATTTATTAATTCCAATCCAAGAATCTGGTTTAAGAGCCAAGACTGACATCTGGCATATGAGAAGTGGGATACTGCTATATCTAAATTGGCATATCTTACCCCAATTCTAGAATGCACTGCAACAAAATAAGAACTTGCTACTTGCTACTAGTGGCCAAGGGAGCCGGCGTACAGCTTCCAGGTCATGTGGCCAGCATGACTAAGCCGCTTCTGGCCAACCAGAGCAGAGCACGGAAACGCTGTTTACCTTCTCGCTGCAGCGGTACCTATTTATCTACTTGCACTTTGACATGCTTTTGAATTGCTAGGTTGGCAGGAACAGGGACCCAGCAACGGGAGCTCACCCCGTTGCGGGGATTCGAAACGCCAACCTTCTGATTGGCAAGCCCTAGGCTCTGTGGTTTAACCCACAGTGCCACCCGCGTTCCTTCTGGAGAGGGTACCCCCCAAAAAAGGCTCAGATGGTAGGGGAACTCAGAGATGGGACTTAGCCATACAGAATCTCTGTAAGATGCAGGTGCAATATAAAATCCAAATAACCATATTTTGAAACTTAAGCATTGGCAACAGAATTCAGTTGCTGTTGCATAAGGTCTAATTTCATTTCAATAACGTTTACACGGGAAATGTTTTTTTGGGGAAACCAATGAAAAAGTTGCAGTCAATAACTGCAGTTTTGTGGCTGTAAGAGTTTGCTCTGAAGATGTCACTGCACTGACATGATGTCTACCCCAATATAAGAACAGACAGGCAACAGAAACTCCCAGCAAACCCCAAGCATTGGAAGGGTTCAAGTTACCATGGCTCGGTTGTCGTGCCACCTTTACTGAGAAACCTGCAACCGACTAGGACTGCTGCAACTAGTAGCAGCCCAGTGTAACAAGGCCTTGGAGGTCTTTCAGCTGCCAAGAGACCAATTGCAGCAAAGTGACAAGTGGGGGAATACTGCCTTCTAGATACTGTATTAGCTGTGGTTGAGGTTTGCTGGTGCCTGCATGTGTTTGCTGGGCCTGGGGTGCATATCATATCAGAGCAGCAAGGTTTGTAGGTCACACCTCAAGTACTATATACTGCATTTACCTCCTGTTCAATGCTATTTCATTGGTCCCCAGTAATTATGCAGTATTTCTATTACTCGCTGCAATGTGTAGTTAACTGTGTTTATGCTTAAATACCATGAAAAATATCAAATCAACTGAAGCATAAAAGGTATTATGTTATATAGGTATTTTAATGATGGATGCTTATATTTTAATGTCTTAATGAGATTTTATTGTATATTTAATTATGGATATTTATATTTTTATGACTGTGTAATTGGTTTTTTATTTTTATTTTGTAAGCCACTTAGAAGCTTATATTGGCATTAAGCAGTATATAAACACACACACATTTACACACTTTAAGTGTGTGTGTGTGTAATACTGAATAATTATTTTCTCTTTGATACATTTATAATGAATAGCCTTCTAAGATTTTATTTTCTTTCTTACAGTACCCTCTGCTACTCCGGTGGACTGCAGTAAGTTTTAATGTTTCCTTGAAGTTGGAACCCAACTTGTTAGATGTCCCTTCTGTTATTCTCTTGAGCACACAGAAAATTCTCAAGAACAATAATGAAATACAGAAAATCAGGCATAAAAATGTGCCTGTAAATTGCAAGATTTGGGAGTCACTAGCAAATAACAGGGACATTCACATAACTCATTCATACAAGAAACATCTTTGAATCTCCATATAATATGTAAGCAAAATATGTAGCTCAAAATCGAACATTCCTTTTAATTCCCTGAACTTCATGAAGATAAACAGCTGTGGCCTCCCAGGAGCTCGAGGTTCTCCTGTATTTTGCAGCCCCAGTTACGCAAACAGCAGTCAAAAGATAAAAGGGCTATGGAGCATAAACAGTGGCAGACAGTAGGACCTCAAATTTCAACGGCGCCCTGTGCAATGCCAAAATATGATGCCCCCCGCCTCTCACCTTCCATTCTACAGCATAGTTACAGTGCCCCTGAGGCTCTGCGCCCTGTGAGACTGAATCAGATACGCTCTCCTAAATCCGCCTCTGGCACAAGCCAAACTTGGCATAGCTCTATGGTGTTCCCTACCCTGCTAGCTGCTGAATCAACACCCTTGCTTTGCTTAGTGGCTGGGATGGCAGGGCAGGAAGGGCAGAGACTGCGGGAGAAATGTTACAAATCAGAGGTTCGTTTTTAGCTGGTTCTTTAGGAGAAAGGAACACAAGTAGAAAACACAAGGAAAACATATTTATTGTATACATTAAAATTGCAGTCCCTAACACACACACACACACACACACACACACGTAAAGTTTTTATTAGTTTTCCAATATATCCCCAATAGTAGCCAAATTATAACAATAACAATTAATTCCCAAATTATACAATTATCAAAATGCCAATCCACTTCCAATTATACATTTTAGCTAAATGGCTCCCCGCATGGTGGATTGGGTGCATTTCTGATCTTACATCACTGCGTTCCATAATCTTCATATCAGGTACATTTCAGTTGTAATAAGTCACACACACACACTTTCTCAATCATACTCACCAACTTTACAGCAGTAGCTGATCAGGCTATTGACAAGATGATGGGTGGCAGGCATTGTAGCGCTGGGAACCTGTAAATTCCCTTCTTTATATCAGACATTCCAGCTCTGGTGATTCACTGCCATCTGTTCATCATCAAAGTTGTTCATCACGTTCCAGAGTTCATCATACCCTTGTTAGTCCATCTTGCTCAACACCCGTCCTTCGTTATCAACCTGTTTGTACGTCAAGTCCCATGAGCTCAGCACTTCTTCCTCACTTCTCTTGCCAACCTTATCAGTTCCACAAGTCTTAGTGAGACTCCATTTTAGAGTGGTGTTCTTCAGCCTAAAAACAGGCCTACACTCATTACTCCATTAATACCATAAATTTCTAATGAATATGATTATTATACTCATTACATATTGCCAATTGAGTTTGCATTTAAGGCTGAATCGATCACATCCGCTCTTTCCAAGGCAACATGAGAACTGAAACACAGCTGTCCCTCAAAAATTGTACCTATCCACGTTTTGCAGTGTAGCACTCCAACTGACTGCTGCTTACAACAGCACAGATACTGGGTGTGGGTGTAATATGTGTGGATTAGTCAAAACGGCTCAGAAAATACGTGTTTATTAGGATAAAATTGCACTAAATTGATCAAGGGTTTTTCTTTTAAAGCCACAAACTGCTGAAGAAACGTAGAGAACTGAACTTAAGATTCCAGAAACTAGAAATGGAGACAACCAATATTGACAAGTCCCTTCCATGCCTAGGGAAGGGGACAGGATCACTGTGCCAGCCTGGAGCACCAATTAGGTCAATGGCTTCCAAGGCCTTCTGCTGGCTGCTGTTGTTGGGGATCCTGCCAGGGGAACTTTTGCCTGTCCGCAGATGTGTGTGTAGAGAAGTGCCAAACCAATAGAGGGATACTGGCATGGCTGGCAGGAGGCCACCTAGGCTGGGCAGGGGGACACCTCCGCCCAATCACATTTCACCACCACCCCAGCCTGACACAAAAGTGTTTTTTTATGGGGGAATTGTTCTGTTGCTGAGCCTCTGGTGGGCCACTATATATATTGCTGATGAGCTGCGCTTGGCTTGGTGAGTCACACAGGTTGGGCAGATCTGGCTAATGAACTGAAATATTACCAGTATGAACTGAATGAAAACAGGCAGCTGCAAATCTAAGCGAACAGCAGAAGAACAGTTTTTTCTCGCCTGTAGTGCACATACGGTGCCTCTCTTTAAACTGTTAATGCACGCTAAACATTGTTTATGGTTTTCTTGTTTTTAAAATGTTTCAGTGCAACAAGCATTTTAAGATAGATTTGTTCTCTCATCTCTTAGGTCGTATAAACATTTCAGTGGTTCGTTATTACAATTCACAAGGCAATGTCACTGCAGAACTTAAAGTTACGAAAAGGCCAGAGCTGCAAAAAGTTAGCTGTGAACATGCCCACTGTACTTGGGACAAGGACCAAAGCACACTTGCTGGACTTAAAGAATGTGAAGAATATGAGATAGTGGCATCTTTTAATGGATGTAATGAATTAAGATTTCCAATTCATGTCCCCCCTGGTAAGATCAGATACTTCTCATTTATTTAAGAAAAATCTGCCTTATTGTTTTTCAGCCACTCTGATGAGCTGTCCTCCCCCCAGTGCTAAGCTGCTGGGAGAACGTAACCTGGGGGTATGTCAGAGGGCTAGAGAGGGTGCGGGAAGTCAGTTTTAATTTTGTGTGTGTCAACTAATATACCGGTTTTCAGTTTCATTTGGGGTAAAATGATATAACCCATATTATCCAGCATCCTTTTAAAACTGGGGGGGGGGGGATGCTGAATAGAATGTCATTGTGATATTTTCCTCTCTTTTTTTATTTGGAAGAAACTGGAAACTGGAAACTGGAGGAACCCAAAAGAAGTAACACCAGTGTGACTTTATCCTGGGACAATCCTAAATCTGATAATTGCCATTTAACATATTCCTGTGACTGTCATCCTCATGGTAGGGGATTTTGGAAGTTTTTGCATTTCTGTCTTTATTGGCTGGAGAATTTTGTTGTTGTTTAGTCATTTAATTGTGTCCGACTCTTCATGACCCCATGGACCAGATCACGCCAGGCATTCCTGTCTTCCACTGCCTCCCGCAGTTTGGTCAAACTCATGTTGGCAGCTTCGAGAACACTGTCCAACCATCTCGTCCTCTGTCGTCCCCTTCTCTTTGTGCCCTCAATCTTTCCCAACATCAGGGTCTTTTCCAGGGAGTCTTCTCTTCTCATTAGGTGGCCAAAGTATTGGAGCCTCAGCTTCAGGATCTGTCCTTCCAGTGAGCACTCAGGGCTGATTTCCTTCAGAATGGATAGGTTTGATCTTCTTGCAGTCCATGGGACTCTCAAGAGTCTGGCTGGAGAATTAAATGCACTTTTTGGGGGACCTTTGTTTTTGCATCCTTTGTATGAATGTATTTAGAAATAAGTATAGAGAGGTGGAAAGGCAAGCAAGTCTGATAAAGGTATGAGTCTCTCTCTCTCTCTCTCTCTCTCTCTCTCTCTCTCTCTCTCTCTCTTGCCTTAATGAAATAGCAAGAAGAAATACCTCCTGCAATTGGGAATATGAAATCCAGAAGGAGCTTACTCTATACGAGTGGTTGCAAGTCCCTAAAAAAACCACAAATTGTTGATAGTTACTCCATTTAATTACTGTAGATAACAAGTGTGCAATATTTTGTGTGAAGCATTAGATATGAATGGTGCCAAAGAACTGCTGGCTAGGGTAGACCTAAAACATATAGCTACAGTCAGATAGCAGCTCACTTGGAGGTGAGGTCAGGGGAAGAAAGAGGGATCTTGTCAAGTGGCTCAACATAGCTCCAGTTCTTATCAGCAAGACAATGGGGTAGCATGTTCTTGATTCTTTGTCAATCAAACTAACCTACATGACCCTCCATATCTCCTTGGACTCAGCTCCCATCAGCCCCAAGCAGCACAGCCAACGGTAAGGGAAGTTGGGAGTTGTAGTCTTGAGGGTCACAGATTCCCCATCCATGGCATAGATGCTTCTGGGTGCATGAAGTACGGAGCAATGATGTTTTGCAATTTCTTATAGGTGAGAATTTTCGGACCACTGAAAAACAGAACGGTTGTAAAGTGACAGGTTTATCACCCAACAAGAACTACAATTGTTCATCAGAAATATGGTTTAATGGCAAAATTGTGAAAACTGACAACAAACAGATAAAAACAGATTATGGAAGTGAGTATAACAACATGATGCTTAGCCACTTATGAACTTGCCTTCATTCCAGAAACTAAACTTTTACAATGATGAAGGGTATCTTTGTGCACATATAAATAAAAGATACAAATAGGGTTTAATGTATTACCGTGATAGATTATAATCTGAGCAGGAGTGCCTGATCCAAGTTTGGAGCCCCTTGGGTAAGATGTCCATTGTGGGCCCCTATCCAGCTAGGTCCACCTTCTTCTCCCCACTGTTTATTTTCTGGGCTTCCTGATCTGAGACAAAACTGCATGGTAGCCCAAAGGGAGCCACAGGCAGAGTCTGCTGCTCTTTCTCCTTACCCCTGTCTCTACACATTCACTCAGAGGACAGGGGAACTGACAGTACGGATGGACAGATCAATCTAATTCCATCCCATTTCATTTTCACTGGCACTCAATCATAAGTCCATCCCACCCATTTTGCGTGGATTTTTTTTGAAAGAATGCCTGAAAAGTTACCATTTAAGTAGTCTACATTATTGTGCATATTTTTTCAAGGCTTTCCCATGCTTTCCCATGAAACATGACTTTTATACGTAACTCAACCACAACAAAACTTCTTTTCATGTGCCCTTCTTGCACTCTGAGAGTGCATAGCAAAATCTGGGAATGTGCACTGTCAGATTGGGAGATGCATTCTGATCTGAAAGCAAGTTCGGGACCGTTGAATTGGGTCACACAGCAGCAATGACCGTTCCCCACATCAAATGGGGTGCGCATTTTGCGTGGTCGCGAGCAGCCCTCTGAGATCACGTTACAGCTCCTGGCAGTTGGGTCTGGCACCGCCTTCCCAGGCTGGATACCTGTGATCCACCTATTCCAGCAGCCGCCCAATCCCGGCTGGGGAGGTGTTGCCAGGGGGATTGGCCAGGTAGAGGGAGGGAACATACAGTACAGGAGCCAGTCATTACCTGGGAAGCGGCCGTTGGATCCAGAGCTTCCCCACCCTCCACTCCCTCAATTAATGCTTGTTATGCAGATTAACCTTTATTTTCCACAGCCACACAGGCACGCAGATGCTGCTATGACAAGGTCGCTGTTAAAGGGCCGGAAAGGACTTTCCCTGCATTGGCAGGTTTCACCTTTCCCGTAGCAATTCGTCACAACTTTGGCAGTTGCAGGCATTGGGCGGAATCCTTTAGTCATCCACCTAAATGGGAGGGGGTGTGGGGCGGTGACCCCCGCCCCCATTGCGGCGGCGATACCAGGGTTCCCGTTAAAGGGGTTTTAGGGGGAGGCATTGACCATACGCCCAGAGGTCGTCATTGCCCTCCCCCTCCAGCGGCGGCGAACAGGGGGGCGGGCTATCTGCTTGAACATATGTTCTCCAGAGCTAGCCCACTCCTCACACATGCTGGATAACCCTGAAAATTACCCAGAACCCTGGCTGGGGGGCTGGGAAGGATAAACGCCCAATGCCTGAGCCAAGGTCTCCCTACATCTGAATATTAATAAAGTTGTGGCCAATTTAATCCCATAGAACATTGTCACGTGTCATTATTTCCCTCAGGAGCTGCCCCAGGTTCAGGGGGACTCCGCCTGACCACGCAAATAACAGGCTGAACCAATTCCCCCTCTATCCCTAGCAGGCAGCTACAACAAGGAAGAGGAGTAGCAAAACCCAGACTTCTGGAAGCTGGTAGTTGTTGCCCTGCTGAAGTATGGGCCTCTGTAGGTACCCAATGATAGTGATCCTTGAAGCTGACCCTGATGGGCACTGGATATTATTTGAGGAAGCAAGCAGAATGACACCTTACTGCATTCATAGTCCCAAGAAAATTATTGTGCAGATTTAAAAAAGAATTGTGGCTTGATGTGAATACAGGATGTAAGAGGCTTATGAATCTAATTATGAAATAGACCCCTCGAACCCTGGCCCTGCCTACTGCTTTTTAGACATTTTTATATCTTTAATTTAGTAGTTGTTGATTAGCTGTTGAACTGTTAAAAACCAGGAGGAACCTTCTGAGATTAAGAACTGTTCAACAGCAAAACTTTGACTTCCTCAGAAGGTAGTGGACAATCCTTCACTGGAGGTTTTGAAGCACAGGTTGGATGGCCATTGGTCATAGATGCTTTGGTTGAGAATCCTGCATTGCAGGGGGTTGGACTAGATTAGATGATGCTCAGGGTTCCTTCCAACTCCATGATTATGTGATTCTATAAACTATCACTGGGTTCCTAAATAATTGTTAAAATGTCCCGTCCCCCCCCCCCCGCTAAATTCCTACACCAGTGCCTGGCAAGCCTGAAGATATTTCATGGAATTCAAGTAATTCTACAATAGAAATCACATGGAAGAAGCCACAATCTGAAGAAAATGGCCCTGTTGATGGGTACAGGGTCTGCCTCTGGGAGAATTACCACTGCAGCAAAACTGGTATGTACATTTTGCATCATTTTGCCAGAAAGCATATAAAGTCCATTTGTAGATATTAGGTGTGTGCATGTGCAGAGATCTTCTGATCTGCTATGTGGCCCATTTAGGGCCCCTGGATCAGGCAGGCCCATCTTGTGATTCTCCGGGGGGGGGGGGGTCACCCCACCACTCTGGTCCACATCCAGTCCTGTATCAAGGAGGCGGGGGGTAATGTTAAATCCTAATTAAACAGACGGGAGGGAGGGGAGAGCAGCAGGGTTAGATCTGGCAGGGTGCTGCTTGCTTGTGAGTTCCTTCCCTGCATGGAAGCCCTTAGCGAAGGAGCAGCACCCTGGGAATAATTTTTAATGTTCTGAGGATGACATTTATTTTGGGGTGAGTATTTTTAGATCATTTTTAAACTATGACTTTGCTGGGGGACTACTTTGAAGAGTTGGTTCCAAGCCAATAGCCCTGACCCTCTTTTTTCTAAGTATTCCCCTAACACACAGGTTGTGGGGAAGTTTCTCCATTGATTTATTGGGGAGTTAGCCAGATTGGTTCACCAGTGATCTGAGCCATTTTCTGATTGGGAGGTAAATAGGTCAGCTCATTTTTGAGAGAAATGGAAATCAAGGAATGCTTGCACCCATCTCTGCCTTCCTGCCTCTGAAGCAGTGTCTCCATGTGCCTTCAGGTCTATTCCAAAGAAGGCCTATTCAATATTGCAAATATATTGCAAAGAAAAGCTGCCCGGGAATGTTGGGGTGGGGCTTCTTTGCACACCCCTCACCCCACTTCCAGTTTAACTTTCCACGTGTTCAAGCAAATGCCTGAACTGTAATGTTATGTATTGTTGAAAGCTGGCTATTGTCTGTATTGATGTTTTTCTCTTGTTCCATTCCATGTAATTTCTAATCTTTTAAAAATGTTTTTTTTAATTAAAAAAATACAGATAATGTTTCAAAGAATACCAAAGAATATATATGGAATGACTTAAAGCCCTACAAAAATTATAATGTCCGTGTTTGGGCATACACCAAAACACTGAATAATGCAATACTGGAAGGGCCACCAAGTAGCACGACAATTCTCACTAAAGCAGCAAGTAAGTTGTGTTCTCAAATATTGTGCTAATGCTATGACTAAAAGCCCCCCCCCCCATTTAAAAACTTGCTACATACAAACTGCTGCTGTATGCATTGCAGACTACATATGGGCACCTACCGGTACCTACACATTCGTTCTCGATTACGTTTTGTGGTTGTGATGGAACCAAAGGAGGTTGTGCTAAGTACTTGAGGTCATATTTTGTCCCAGACTATAGGAAAGCATTTATACTAATTTGTCTAAATGTTCGGTCATCAGCTATGTTGGAAGGAAGACTTGTGCCATGTAAAGAGAGGTGTTTGGGGTGACTTTTGGAGGAATGTTGAAAACAGTTCATTAAAAACTAAGGAGCAAGTAAAAACAAAAAGGTCTGTATATACAGTGGTACCTCGGGTTAAGTACGCTCCAGGTTAAGTACACTTCAGGTTAAGAACTCCGCTAAGAACAGAAATCATGCTCTGGCGGCGCAGCGGCAGCAGGAGGTCCCATTAACTAAAGTGGTGCTTCAGGTTAAGTAAGCTTCAGGTTAAGAACGGACCTCTGGAATGAATTAAGTACTTAACCCGATGTACCACTGTACTTTATTTTTCCTGAGTGGACTAGAGCAGTTTGTTGTCATGAGGTGATAATGAAATGCCTCTAAGAGTGTAAATATTCTGGTTTGAGAAATGGTCAGTCTAGTCCTATGCTTACTAATAAAAGCTTCCTCTAACTCTAAGGCATTTATTTCATACAATTTATATGCCGCTTGATTGAAAGAAGAAGAAAAACCCCTCAAAAGCGGTTTACAAAAAAACCTAAACAATAGAAACTTTTAGAAACTGCTATTTAAAACATTCAAATAATAATTAAAATAAGGAATAAGCGAAAAACAGATCAAAACACATGTAAGCATTCTACACATCTGGGTAGGCTTGTCCGAATGTCACTAGGCAGCCCTAGTGTCACTTGGCAGCCCTGTCACTAGGCAGCCCTGAAGGCAGCCCTGTTTAGGGAGGCTTTTAATGTTTAATAGATTATTGTATTTTAATGTTCTGTTGAAAGCCGCCCAGGGTGGCTGGGGAAACCCAGCCAGATGGGCGGGGTATAAATAATAAATTATTATTATTATTATATAGGCAGGGTGCTCCAAAATGTGGGTGCAGCCACACTAAAAGATTGATCAACTACAGATATGGAAAGAGTGTTGTTTTTAGTGTGTTACGCTTCTGGGTCTTCTACTGTTTTACATTGTGCTTTGTCTGTTGTTTTACTGAACTTAGAGTGCAAGCCACTCTAGAAGCACAGCGTACTGAAGGGCAGCGTATAGATCTTTGAAACAAATGGATAAGTCATATCTGTGACAAGAGGTGAGCTTTCCTGCCCTCTCACCACTTCACTGGCTGCCATTTGTGGCAGGAAAACTCTGAGTGCAATGACTTCTTGGCTAGCAATTCAAAGCCTACAACATTTCTAGGGGAGAGAAGGAGAGGATCTTGAGTTATGGTGTCAATCCTTGAAATCTTTGATTCATTAGAAGCTGCTTGTCTCCAAAAGCCTGTTGGACCAATAAATAATTCACCTGCCAGTGGAAGGACAAGGAGGGAGCCAGTCTGGCTTCTCCAGGGAGAGAGTTCTGGGAGCAGCCACCGATAAGGCCTTTAGTGCTTTGCCTGCTGATTGATTTATGACATTTGTTGAATCCCACTGTATAATTTGTTGTTTTAGTGTATTGTTCATTGTTTGGACATCAAAAGCAGTATATAAATGAATGGCATTATTATTATTATTATTATTGTTATTATTATGCCTCAACTATTTGTCCTTCAAACAGAACCAACAGGTGTGAGAGATCTCAAAGCGGACTTATCAAACCAAGCAAACAATGCTGTTAAGATCAAATGCTCAAAGCCAGAACAAATAAACGGCCCCGAAGAAAAATATATATTATACCTGGAGGATGAGAATAAAACGAACAAAACTTGTTATTTTGAAGTTACAGACCTGGCTTATCTGACAACATACACGTTTAAGGTAAATTGCTTAATTCTGATGTTTTCATTGAGATAGAGGTAGATGTATTTATTTCATTACCTCACTGGGTAATGGTGTTATCCCTTGTGGAACACAGCAGGGTGGAAGCTGCAGACAAAACTAGAATTAGTCGGCTCTGCCTGCCACTGGCTCTGGCGCCACCTAGTGTTGGGCTCCCTGTCTTCTGCCCTACCAGTCCCAATAAACAGTAGCCATTTGTGTAAAAGTAGCTCTTTTGATTATTGCATCTTCAGTTTTGATGGGAAACCATTTGGGATATCTACAACATTGTTTGTCTTTGGTGATATATTTTTGACAAATCGAAATAGTATCCGCTGTTCTTTCTGTTTATTAGGTTGGTTTTAGCAACGGGAATTATACCTCGGAAGCTGTGGCCTCTAATCCAGTAACAACCAGATGTAAGCTAAAGTTTCAACCACTCCTATGAATTTGCTGATTAATTTACATGTTAAAACACAAGAGCAGGACTTGACATAAGGTTTAGAAAGCGAGTAACGGAACTAACTTTTGCTAGCATTTCTTAAACCTTTTCAACATAGCTTCTCTCTCCCTTTGTTCTTTTGAATTTTGCAGATAATTCTCAAGCCCTGATTATATTTTTGGCATTCCTCATTATTGTGACCTCTGTGGCTTTGCTCCTTGTTTTGTATAAAATCTACACTCTTAACAAAAAACGATCATCGTAAGTAACCCCTCTTCCTTTCTTCTCTTAAGTATATGCAATAAAATGAGAAGACTTATATCAATATAATGTAGGATGGCGTGAGATTTCTTTCTCCTTTATTTACCTACTGCATTGCTCCAAGGAGTTCAAGGAAGTGTACATGGTTTCTCTCTTTCCCATCTTGCAACAACCCTACGAGAATCCTACTCCAACCGTCTAACCCCTGCTTCACAGTGGCTTCCTTTGGCCATGGTCTGTTGGTTGCATATTTCTCCCGTGATATCTATAGGGAACCACATGTCAGGAAGTGTAAAGTAAGGTAGAGAAAAGTGAAGATTTCTCCCAGGGGTGGTTGGACAGGAAGGACATCAAGCCACACAGGGTCTCCCATGGAAAGAAAATAAACTCCCTACCAGAGAAGAATGGCAGATTAAATTGATGGATTATGCCAAAATGGCAAAAATGACCGGAAGAATCAGAAATCAGGAAGACCAACATTTTAATAAGGAATGGGGGAAATTCACAATTTATCTTAAAAACCATTGTAAACAGCTAAAATTGTTAGTAGGATTGGAAAAACACTTATAGTTTAATGGTGACTTTTGGACATAATGGAGATGTAAAAGTTTTGGATTATTATAAAAGACTAGTAAATTAAGCCCGTTGAAAAACGGGCGGGGGCTAGAAGATAATGCCGGCGCTCCCTGGGTGGATAGGTCAGTCACCGTGGGAGTAGTCACAGCTGCTGCTCTCGCGGTGACTGAGCGATACGCCGAGGGAGCGCGGGCTCCCGCCGAGGGAGTGTCGGCTCCTGGAGCTGCCTGTCAGTACGGACGGGCAGCCTCAGGAGCCGGCGCTCCCTCGGCGGATCGCTCAGTCATCGCGGGAGCGACCCGCCGAGGGAGCGCGGGCTCCCGCCGAGAGCTTCCCACATTTCCACACATAGTTGGCCTCTCTTTCTCTACACCCACTTCTCTCTCACACCCTGCCACCTTTCATCTCATCCCCTCCTAATTCACACCCCACACTCTCTCCTGCCCCATACTTCCATTTTCCTTTCTCTCGCTCAATAGCCCCTCACTCCTCTAGCCCTATACCCCTGCTACACTCACCAACCCCTCTTGCCCCATATGCCACTACATTCACCAGCCCCTCCTGCCCCATACTCCCGACATCCTACCCCCTCCTGCCCCATACCCCCAACACCCCACTCATCCTGCCCCATACTCCCACACTCACCAGCCCGCTGCCTCATAACGCCCCCACCCCTCCTGCCCTCCATCCTCACACGCTCACCAGTGCCTCCTGTAGTTTACTTTCTCACTCAGCAGCCCCTCCTGCCCCATACCCCAATCCCACCCCTCCAGCCCTATATCCTCCCAGACTAACCAGCCACTCCTGCCCCATACTCTCACTCACCACGCGCTCCTACCCCATACCCCTATCCCACCCCACCCCTCCTGCCCCTCAACATCCCATGTACTCCAGCCCCATATCCTGCACACTCACCAGCCCCTCCTGTCCCATGCCGCTTTCGTTTTTCACTCTCCAGCCCCTCCTGCCCCACAGCCCCATTTCTGCTTGCGCCGGCCCCTCCCCTTCTCCTCCTGCCTTTCTTGCCTCACTTCCATGTCCCCTTCCCCTCCTGTTGCACCTTCCTCACAGAGCTCCCCCCCCGGCCGCCAGAACATATGTGGAACATATGTAGAACATATGAACATATGCAAAAAGCGCTGCATCTCCCTCCCCAAACACATTAACCCTTCCCTCCCCAGCCTCCTCTCCCTCCCATTAACCCTTTCCCCTCCCCAGCCTCCTCTCTCTCCCCATTAACCCTTCCCCTCCCCAGCCTCGAAGCCCAGCTCCGTCCTCCTCGCAAGCGGCTTCCCTCGTCCCGGCTGCAAAGGTAGGGAGAGGGGGGAAGCGCGCGCGGGGGGTGGGGTCTTGGTTGTGGGGTGTGTGTGTGTGTGTGTGTGTGTGTAAGTGTGCAAATGACGGAGACACGGCAGCCCGTGCGCTCTCTCTCTCTCTCCCCATTAACCCTTCCCCTCCCCAGCCTCCAAGCCCAGCTCAGTCCTCCTCCTCGAAAGCGGCTTCCCTCGGCCCCGGCTGTGAAGGGAGGGAGAGGGGGGAAGCGTGCGGGGGGGGGGCTTGGTTGTGGTGTGTGTGTGTGTGTGTGTGTGTGTGTGTGTGTGTGTTAAAGCCTCACAGGGCGGCCAGCGAGGAAGGCGACGGCGGCGGGAGAACGACAGTGGGAAAAGCCCCAGGGCGTGCAGTGTTAAGGTTCACAGGGGCGGCACGCAGGGCGCCCGATCCGATGTTAAAGCCCCAGGGCGCACAGGGCGCCCGGGGGAAAACGCGGGTGAGGAGGTGAGGTGTGCGCGGCAGTGGGGGCGGGAGCCTCCAAAACAGCAACGCGGAGGGAGGGAGCGCGGGGTGCTCGGCCTCCGCCTTTTGCAAAAGTAGCCTCCTATCTCCCCTCAGCTTCCCGCCCTCGGCCGCTTCCCTCGGGGAGGAAGGCCGACAGGGGACGCTCCGCTCTCGCTCGATCCGCTCTCCGTGGAGGAGGCGGCGGCGAAGCAGCAGCGCGCGGGGAGCGGCCGCCATTGCGGCTTCTGGCCCCGGAGCAGGAGGAGGCAGGAAGAGCGGACTGGCGGTGGCGAAGCAGCAGCGCGCGGGGAGCAGCGGCCATTGCGGCTTCTGGTTCGGAGGCTCGCGAAGCGCAAGCGCTTCGCTCGCGCTGCACTCCAACCAATCAGGCTCCTCCTCCTCTCTGCCTCCTCCAATCCGTGTGTGACTGGAACGCACGCGCACTGGCGATTTCCTCTGACTGACGGAAAGTGGTACGGACGGACACAGGCTCTTTATTATATAGGATGCAGGAGGAAATGACTAACAATAGGACCCACAAGGGGGGGGGGAGTCCAGGAGATTCTTTGGAATCTTGTCTTTATGTTGTATGTTGGATATGTGATTGTAAAACTTTAATCTGAAGAACCAAATAAATAAATGTATATTAAAAAAAGACACACATGGCCTCCCATCCGCGCCATCACTGCAGCTTACCAGAAAGGAGAGGGATGGGGAGGTCAGTGCAGTGCAAATGCGCTGCTGAAACCAGTTGGCATCTGCACCGTGACAACCTCCCTGCCACCTCACCCGTCCCCCTCTCTGTAAACTGGATTGGCACTGCTGCTCAGAGGCCAGGCGAGCCCTTCGCCCCTTCCTGCTGGCCACTCCTGATTCCTTCTCATGCTAAAGTACCCTCCATGGGAGTTGGGTTATAGTCACATAGGAAAGAGTTATATTGTTATTCCTTGACCAGCACCACTTGTATTACTTTTACTAATACTGTAGTGACATAGGACCAAACCAGACATGAGCCTGCGGATCTCACTCGTAAACTTTGCTGGATGTACCTTACAATTTGGTTGCACAAAGGTTTGTTAACATAGAGCATTGCTCTTAGGCTTCATAACCGTTTATGTTTCTTACAGGGATCCAGATGCACCTATGCAGCCTCTTATGAGAGGTTGGTATTCTCCTGCTTTGGGCAAGTGCAAGCATTTAATTGATATTTTTGTCTGGCTCACCATAAAGCCTTTGTAGCAGTACTGAACCCCAAAGCATGCTTCTTGCAGTCATAACGTAGAAACTTTCCTCATGGACCTATGTAGGCATTGTAACTATTGGGGTAACAGGATTTATTACCTTTTGGTTAACCCTTTAGTACACAGAGTATGTGGGATAACCAGCCTCATATAACCAACATGATTCAGTCTACTTAATGGATGAAGGGGTTAAAGCCATAGAGTAAGCTGTCTTGCCTGGCTTAGCCTATGTCACTTCCCTTCACCTTGGGAGGAAGTAAGCAAGCCTATTGTTCGCCTGAGAAGCTCAATATGTGAAAATGCAAAACCCTGTTTTTCTAAACTGAGTTGCACCCAAACTTCCAACAGTAACATCAGGGAATTCTTGTGACCTGACAGATCTGTAATGCTGTTAAATGTACATGCTTTAAGAATGGGGAACCCATGGTCTCCAGATGTTGGATTCCAGTCCCCATCTGCCTCAGCCAGCATGGCCAATAGGAATTATGGGAGTTGTAATCCAACACATTTCTATGCCTGCTTTAAGAGAATGCAATACTCTTAAATAATGTGAATTATTTGGTAGTGCTTTGCCGAATGTCATTTCATTGCACTCAGGCTGTATAACTTGATTGCAAACCTATAACAAAACTATAGGAACCTAAGCATGTGTTTAAATATGGATTGCCTTTGAGTGATATGTATTGAAAGCAACAAATGTCATGACATATATGCTTTTCTACGTGTTTTAAAGATGATGATAAACATCTGCTTAACATAGACCCAATTCCTGCAGAGTTGTTGTGGGAAACATATAAGAGAAAGATAGCAGATGAAGGAAGACTTTTCCTGGATGAATTTCAGGTTGGTGCCCCATTAAAATACATTAACCAAGTGTAAATCAGAAATATGAGTAATGCTGGTGGCTGGCTTGCTTTTGTTACGGGATGAGAAGTTCCCAAGTTCCCTGAAGGGCTCCAAGGTTGGGAGAGAGAGAGAGAGAGAGAGAGAGAGAGAGAGAGAGAGAGGAGGTGCAGAGCACAGCTGCTTACCCCAGAAGGCTAGAATTGCGTTATAAGAGATGGGTCTTACTGAATCCTTTGGCAGTTAGTTCTGAGTAAGTGGGAATTGTCTTGCAGCCCTGAATGTGGATAAACTGGATTAAGGTGTGTAGTTGAAATGAATTATGATGTGAATAGTTTTAAAGAGCTAAATATGCCATTTATTCCTAACTGTAGTGGCAATGGTTTGACGTAATTCTTTTTGCTGAGGTTGCTGTTGTCTTTTTGCAGAGCATTCCCAGAGTTTTCAGTAAATTCACGATAAAAGATGCACGCAAGTCTTACAACCAGAACAAAAACCGCTACATTGACATCCTCCCTTGTAAGTACATATTACAAATTGGGTTCTTCGTGGGAATCCTTTATCCTCCCCCCCACCCCAAATTTATATCAAACTGAAGATAACCTTTGATGACGTCTTAACCTTTGTTTATGACTGTTTGTATGAAAAGATGACTACAATCGTGTGGAACTTTCTTCAATACTCGGGGATCCTGGATCTGACTACATAAATGCAAGCCATATTGACGTGAGTGACCACCGTTAGCAAAATTCCTAATGTCAGATTGAAAACGTTATTCATAATTATTCCTAAGCATGTGTAGATATTAGTTTGCCTGGGCATAATAACAAATTACTTTATCTTGTAGGGCTTTACAGAACCAAGAAAATACATTGCTGCCCAAGGTTGGTATTACTTCTTCGCCTCCTCCTCCTCCTCCTAGAATCATAGAATCATAGAGTTGGAAGAGACCACAAGGGCCATCCAGTCCAACCCCCTGCCAAGCAGGAAACACCATCAAAGCATTTCTGACAGGTGGCTGTCAAGCCTCTGCTTAAAGACCTCCAAAGAAGGAGACTCCACCACAGTCCTTGGCAGCAAATTCCACTGCCGAACAGCTCTTACTGTCAGGAAGTTCTTCCTAATGTTTAAGTGGAATCTTCTTTCTTGTAGTTTGAATCCATTGCTCCGTGTCCGCTTCTCTGTAGCAGCTGAAAACAACCTTTCTCCCTCCTCTATATGACATCCTTTTATATATTTGAACATGGCTATCATATCACCCCTTAACCTTCTCTTCTCCAGGCTAAACATACCCAGCTCCCTAAGCCGTTCCTCATAAGGCATCGTTTCCAGGCCTTTGACCATTTCCTCCTCCTCCTCCTCCTCCTCCTTCTTTATTGAATTTATATACCGCCCTATACCCGGAGGTCTCAGGGCGGTTCACAGAATAAAATCAAAATATAAAACCACAAAATACATATTCAAAATAAGAACAACCCAAGAACCTCCCCCCAAAACACACATTTTCTTTTCCCTTCCCTTCCCATCTTAAATCATGCAGGAAAGTAGTCTCTCTCTCTTTCTCCATGCTCATACATATGAGGGGCTGCTGCCCCTGCTTGCATTGCTAACCAGCCCCACCTTCCACCCTTTCCAACCCTATCCCGTCCCTTTGCCCCTCACCCATGCCTCCCGTAGCCTCATAACTCCATCAACCTCCCTATATTCTAACAGCTCCTTTATTCCTCCCATATCCACACAGCCCCTTCAATCCCCTATATTTTCACAGCTCCTTTAAGCTCCAGTCCCATCTATCTGCTACCTCAACCTCACCTACCTGCCACCCGCCCCTTTGCAAATCTCCATCACCTCACAGCTTGCCCAGTGCTTCCCCATCTCCTCACAGCTCACCCCAATCCGAAGAGGACGCAGCTGCTGCCTGTCACAGAGGAGGCAGGGATGAAGAGGAGAAAGTCTCTTCTCTGTCCTGCCCTGCCAGTGTGAAATGCACACTTCCTTCTGCCGATAGCAGCAGTGAAGGGGAGAAAGACTTCCCCCTCCATGGTGGTAGCGACAGTGGGGAGTGCTTGAAGGCCTGTCTGGGCCACCAAACCAGTTGCGTCCCCCCCTTTCTCCCAGACTACCGGTCGGCTTCCGGTCGGCGATGCCGGAGAAGAAGGTCGGGGGGACATGTCGCTCCTGACATTCCCCCGTCCGACTGGGAAAAGGGGAGCTTGTGCCAGCGCCAAAAAGTGCTTCTATCTTTGGCCGGGTCATGCCCATGGCAATCACGCCAACTGCTTAAAGTAAATATTTCTGCCCAGGTCCCAAGGAGGAGACAACGGATGATTTCTGGAGAATGATCTGGGAGCAGAAGGCAACCATTGTCGTCATGGTGACTCGCTGCGAGGAAGGAAACAGGGTGAGGGAAAGATGCACACTCTCCTGTTGTGGCTACTGTAAAAAAATATGCATGACTCTGCTTACTTTATTCTTACATCAATCCGGTTAATTATGGGAAACCTCTTTGGCCACAAAATACCCGGGAGGATGTACAAAGGCTCAGTGGTGGGTCGTAACTTCTGCTAATGAATTTATCAGCCAACCCAAATTCTTCTGGGGAGACATTGGTAATCTGGATGCAGGAAATGGCTACTGACTTGATCAGCAGCGTGCTTTGACTTGCCCAGGCTCCGCTGCCAGTGTATGGCTGCTTCCATTTCTTGCGGTTTGTCTTGGCCAAGTTTTCCAAAGAAGCGTGTGCTTACCATTTGCTGGAATGGGGGTGGGGTGGGGGAAAACTGTTGCTCCTCATGTTATGCACAGGGACTTCTGAGAAGCATCAGGCAGGCCATTGTGGGAAATGACAAGATGGACCAGAAGAACATTTGGGCTGACCCAACAGAGCTCTCCTCTGTCTCTCCTTTTTAAAACAAAACAAAACCGTTTCTGCAGGGGTTGCTTTCCAGTCAAAGCACATGTCGGCAGAGCATTATACCTCCCCATTATACCTCAGCGGCACCCCTGTTCCACCCCATCCCTTCCTCTTCTGGGTCAAAAATGACCCATGGCTTCAATTGGAAACACCTAAAATGGACACCGCCTGTACGTAATTTTGTTTGTATGCTGCCTTTTCAAATGATGCTCATGGTGGCTTACAACATGAAAGCCATACCTAACTACAGCGTACCAAAAGTTGTCATAAACAGTAAATAAAACCTTTAAAAAATATACAAAACCAAACTGAACTATTTCCAAAAGATCTAAAATAAAAATGCAAAAAATACCAACAGCAACAACACCCTAGCCCAAGAGTCTGCCCTGCAAGCCTCAGCTTTTGTAGCTGGAGTCAGTCAGGGCCCTGCCCTCAAAGGCCAGGTGGGAAAATTCCTTCAGGGCAGGGAGCAGGTCTTCCAGGACTCGCAGCCAAGATTACATCTGACTGTAATGGTTTTTTTTTACATTTGTATCTCACCTTTTCTCCAAGGAGCAAAAGGTAACATTCATGGTTCTCCCCTTCCTCATTTTCTCTCCCAACAATCCTGTGAGGTTGGACTGGGCTGAGAGCTAATTCCTCAGGTAACTCAGTGAGCTTCATGGCCAAGTGGGGATTTGAACCCTGGTCTCCCAGGCCCTAATTTGGCACTCATAACTACTACGCCACATATTGGAGCCATTCCTACTCAGTCTTACTGAAGAAAGGGTTGAATTGCAGTACCAGCTGGTTTATTTTATTTTATGCCATTTTTAGTTTGATCATTTGAGTTCCAGTGGCTGGATCATGGTTACTTTTATGTCTGCTTTTTTATTTGCAAGCCATTTCGAGCAACTCCAATGTGGAGGAGAAAATCAGTGTATACAATTTTTTTTAAGTAAACGAAAAATGCAAACCTATGTTAGTTAGGGCTTGTTACAGTTGATGGTCCTTGCATTTCTACAGGTCAAATGTGCCAAATATTGGCCATCCATGGAAGAGGAGACCGCATCTTACGGAGACATTGTTGTGAAAATAAACGAATGTAAAGTGTGCCCCGACTACAACATCCAGAAGCTGCACATCACAAACGTAAGCACAGCAACGCTTGCAGAGCTTTGCATAATCTTGCCTTTGTAATCATACTTGCAAAAGCTGTGCAAAAGAGGTAAATAAGTGAAGCAAATAGTGGTTTTCCAAGGACCACCAAGCAGGTATTGTGCAGCGACAGGAGAGGAGAAGCGGTGAGGAAGCAGGGAGGTTGGCATGGTGCAAACATGCCACCTAGAGGAATGGACTGGCTCTGCTGGTGCATTTGCCCCATACCAACCTCACCACCTAAGGGACCCAGGTGGCGCTGTGGGTTAAACCACAGAGCCTAGGGCTTGCCAATCAGAAGGTCGGCGGTTCGAATCCCTGCGACGGGGTGAGCTCCCGTTGCTCGGTTCCCAGCTCCTGCCCACCTAGCAGTTCGAAAGCACATCAAAGTGCAAGTGGATAAATAGGTACGGCTACGGCGGGAAGGTAAACGGCATTTCCGTGCACTGCTCTGGTTCGCCAGAAGCGGCTTTGTCATGCTGGCCACATGACCTGGAAGCTGTACGCCGGCTCTCGGCCAATAAAGCGAGATGACACCGCAACCCCAGAGTTGGACACGACTGCACCAAATGGTCAGGGGTCCCTTTACCTTTACCTAACCTCACCACCACCTTGCCCTCCCCTTCCGGTAACCCACAGCGACGCCGTTGACAAGAGGTGAGGCAAGTACAGTAAACCATGACTGGTGGGATGTGGCTCACTTCCCGCTCTCTTAAGCACTACACTTCGGCTGCTCTTCTCCTAAGTAGATATTTGGTTTGGAGGAACATGGCTCGTGGTGCTGTATAAATCTGCCACTGGAGGAATCCTCTCATGAGGCTTAATCATAACATGCGTTGCTCGGACAGACCAGTGTAGAAGGCCATCCATGTTCTCCCTCCGTTTCTGGCTAAGCACAAGGAAGCCGGAGAGCTTTGTTCACCACTTGGAAGGTGGGCAGTCCCACTCTTTCTTTGTTCTTTATATTTGCAATTGAAACAACAGTGGTGAATGTTTATATGCACTCCTTTTCATCCAGAGAAGGGAAAAGACCACAGGGAGAGATGTGACCCACATCCAGTTCACAAGCTGGCCAGACCATGGAGTCCCTGATAATCCCCATCTCCTTCTCAAGCTACGACGCAGAGTTAACGCTTTCAGCAACTTTTTTAGTGGCCCAGTTGTGGTCCATTGCAGGTAAGAATTAGCTCATCCTCTCTGCTTAACTGAGGCTGGGTCTATAGGTGCAGTAGAATGAAGTGATAGAATTCTAGACTGTGCTACCTGTATTCAGATGATAGCAACAGCAGCAGCAACAACAACGACAACAATAACAACTTATTTTTATCCCGCCCATCTGGCTGGGTTTCCCCAGCCACTCTGGGCAGCTCCCAACAGAATATTAAAAACACAATAAAACATCAAACATTAAAAACTTCCCTAAACAGGGCTGCCTTCAGATGTCTTCTAAAAGTCAGATAGTTGTTTATTTCCTTGGCATCTGATGGGAGGGCGTTCCACAGGGTGGGCGCCACTACCGAGAAGGCCCTCTGCCTGGTTCCCTGTATCTCCACTTCTTGCAGTGAGGGAACCGCCAGAAGGCCCTTGGAGCTGGACCTCAGTGTCTGGGCTGGGACACTGTGGGATACTATTTCTGAATGCTCCTCAAGCTCCCTTTAAGTAAAACAGACACATACACATCAGAAAGAAGGATGCTTTAACCCATTCTCCCTGGTATGCTAGTTAACTGTATGCAGGGGACGTTTTTTCATATACATAGGAGAGTATTCAAAAATGTGATTCTCACTCTGAAACGATGCAAGTCATTTCTGGAATTCTACAACCTCATTTCCATGTAGTTCTCTTCCCTATCTGAAGTTACAAAGAAAACTGAATCAGAGAACACTATCACATGTGTACACTTCTGCAAGTACTACTATCTAAACAAACGCATACACACCCAGACACAGATTTTGCCCTGCCCCTCACAATTCTTACTGCTGTTAACCGTACCTACAGGAATGCACATCTGATCTCGGTCAGTGTTTGCTTATTTTCCTCAAATAGCTTTAATAAGTTTCCCTTAAGTTGCATATCTTACAGCAAACTCCAATGCAAGTATGCTGGGAAGAAAGCACCATTTATGTTCAGTGGCCCTAACTCCCACGTGTGTACAGGACTTCAGCCACAGGTATCCTCAACGCATTGTTTTCTCTCCTCCTCTTTATTACCGCCTTGTCAGTGCTGGTGTTGGGCGCACTGGAACCTATATTGCAATTGATGCGATGCTGGAGGGGCTAGAGGCTGAAGGAAGAGTGGATGTCTATGGCTACATTGTCAAGTTGCGGCGGCAGAGGTGCCTTATGGTGCAGGTGGAGGTATGCTGTCAGAGCTTTGTTTGTTGACCAAATACTCTGTATGTATAAAAAAGGTAAGGTAAATATATGTGTGTGTGTATGTATGTATGTATATGTATATGTATGTATGTGTGTATACAGTATGTGTGTGTGTGTGTGTGTACACACACACACATACATACATTGTCAGGCTGTGTGGGGTCTCTTCCCCAGCTGGCCGTTCAAAGAAAGATTCTGAGCCATTAAGCTATTAAGCTTTAATCTAGGCTAATTACTTTACAATGTGGAGTACATCATAAACACATCTTGTCAGTCACTCTCAGATTCCGAAGTGGCCCTTTGCGATTCTCCCGCCAGGAAGCCCATCTTGGAAAACGAAAGCACCTTGTCCGTCTCTTCTTTCCTTCCCTTGGTACGTGGCGAGGGCTCTGCCCTGGCTGGCTGGAGCCCTCCCACCGCTTCCCCTTCTCCAGAGCTCTCCCCAGAGGGGGAAGAAGAATCAGTCTCCAAGATTGCGGGCTGTTCCTTGGTACTCACTCAACGCCAGGGCTGGAAGGGGGGGCAGCCCCCTGACATCCATATATATATATGAGACTCATTATGGTAACCTTGGAATAACCTAAAGGTGATACCAAGACAAAGGACCCACTGTTTCTTGTATATGATTACTAGAGCCTGTTGATGATCCATCTGGTAGGAAGATTGATTCACTCAGAAAATATTTTGGTAGGGTAAAAGAAGGGGGGGTCTACTTGTAAAGGTATGGATTCACACTGGGACAGGTGCTGGCATCTCCTTTCCAATGGGTAGGCAAACTAAGGCCCGGGGGGGCCAGATCCGGCCCAATCGCCTTCTAAATCTGGCCCGCAGATGGTCTGGGAATCAGCGTGTTTTTACATGAGTATAATGTGCCCTTTTATTTAAAATGCATTTCTGGGTTATTTGTGGGGCATAGAAATTCGTTCATCCCCCCCCCCCAATAAAAAAATATAGTCCGCCCCTCCCCACAAGATCTGCAGGGACAGTGGAGACTGGCCCCATATATTGTGGGTGTCTTTTTTAAAAGTTATTTTTCTTAAAGCTTGAAAAACAAAGAAAAACAATATACAGACATCAACATCAAATGTCAAGCATTTTTAACCTAAAAAACTAAAAGAAAGTAAACAAAGAAAAGAAAAAATACTTCTCTTTCACCTTCTATCAGCTTCAAAAAATGTATGCAAACTCTTGCTCCAGAATAACACCAATCTTCTATTTCCCATAAGCCAACCTCTTTTCAGTCTTCAAACCTAGATATCATAAGCTCATTGTCCTTTTGGTGCAAAAAAGTCCATAAGGGGTTTCCAATCATTAATAAATGTCAACAATGATTTTTATATAATTAAGCACGACAACTTTGCCATCTCAGCCAAATTCATTAATTTCAATAACCATTCTTCCATAGTAGCTAATTAACTCTTCAAATCTTTGTGCATATAACAATCTTGCTTCTTGATTGGGCCAAGTGGTCCATTGCAGCCCCACCCCTTCTCAGTTATTCCAGCAGGAGTGCCTCTATCCTACCTTCTGGGTTTCTTGTGATTAGAGTCTAGTAAGCAGCAACCTGCTTTTCATTGTTGGTGGACAACTCACACAATATATTTGCTCACTGGTGTGGTCTAAACCACTGAGCCTAGGGCTTGCCAAACAGAAGGTCGGCGGTTCAAATCCCCGCGACGGGGTGAGCTCCCGTTGTACGGTCCCTGCTCCTGCCAACCTAGCAGTTCGAAAGGACGTCAAAGTGCAAGTAGATAAATAGGTACCGCCTCCAGCAGGAAGGTAAACGGCGTTTCCGTGCACTGCTCTGGTTCGCCAGAAGCGGCTTAGTCATGATGGCCACATGACCTGGAAGCTGTATGCCGGCTCCCTCGGCCAATAAAGCGAGATGAGCGCTGCAACACCAGAGTCGTCTGCGACTGGACCTAACGGCCAGGGGTCCCTTTACCTTTAGGTACTTTAAAGAGTTCACTTGAGTGGTCCATTCATCTGTATGGCATGACCACACAAGAATGGCAATTCCCCAAGTGCTACAGAAACAAGTGTGGAAGCATGTCTTCAAAGTAGGGATGGGGAGGACATTTTCCCTTCCTGAGACAATATGCTCTTCTTTGAAATTTGCACTTCTCCCAATTCCCCCCAACACCAAATTATCATATATAGTGTGCCTATATTAGTAAAGATAACAGCAGGGAAAATAGCATACAAATGTCACCTACAGCCCTGCCCTCTACTAGATTAAAGGGGTGTGTGTATATTGTTTTTGTTTGTCATTTTGGTAGGATTTTTGTGGGTTGTTTAAATTGTCAACTGCCCTGTGATCTTTGGATGAAGGGTGGTATAGAAATCTATAATAATAATAATAATAATAATAATAATAATAATAATAATTAGTGAGAAATTCACAGTAAGCTGGTGCAGAAATGTGAACTGAATTAGGAATGGAGAAATGAGCAAGACTACCCCAAAGTATACACTTGTCCCTTACGGAAAGTGCAACCTTATCTAGAGCAAGTCATCATAGCCTACAGAGGCATCAACTCAAAGAGCCTCAGGATTCAGTCTCTATTTGCTCTGTATAATGTTGTAGTCATGGAATTGTACCTACATTTCTTTTAACTGCAATTTTTCCATCCTGCAACTGGCATAATCTGGAATCCTGGGGAACATTAGTCACAATACATCTTGATCCATCAAGCTTTGGTTGAATACATCCAGTTTGGCGAAACAGAGGTCAATATCCCAGAACTACACAACTGCCTCAGTTACCCTGAAGAAGCGAGATCCTGCCAGTGACCCATCTCCACTGGAAGCTGAATTCCCAGGTAAATTGCTCTCAGTAGAAGTTAGTTGAATACAACCCCTCTGCCTCTCAACAGCTTATTGTGGGCCCATTTCATTTTGTTCCTCCTAGACCAGTGATGGCTAACCTTGACACTCCAGATGTTTTGGAACTACAACTCCCATCATCCCTAGCTAACAGGATCAGTGGTCAGGGATGATGGGAGTTGTAGTCCCAAAACATCTGGCGTGTCAAGGTTAGCCATCACTGTCCTAGACTGAAGTTGGGAAGATGATTGCTGAGCAAAACTATGTAGCGTAAAGAGAGAAGAATGCTGAGTGATTATTTAGCATTTCTACTTAATAATCTCTTCCATATTTAATTTCTTTAGCGCTGCCTTCATACAGGAATTGGCAGACACAGCGAGCAGCTAACAGAGATGAAAATAAAAGTAAAAATCGGAGTTCCGCAGTTCCTTCCATGTGAGTATTTGAGGAGTGTGAGATTCCACACAACTTGGTTTCTGTGGCAGAGGGTTGACATTAACTCTTTGGAAACTATCTAAATGGCAGCCTTTGTTCTGGCTTTCTTGCCGTGCAGAATGACTATAACAGGGTTCTATTCAAGTGCGAAGAGGAGGGCAGCCCAGAGAGTGAGCACGATTCCAACGATGAGGATTCTGATGAGGAGAGCGAATGCGAGGGAGCCCAACAAATATATCACGCTTCCTACATAACTGTATGTATGTTTGGATAAACATATCCGTCTCATAGATTTTAAGTCACATTGACGTAACTATTGTCCATTGGATTAGC